>CM076466.1:4908722-6201722 GCA_038419695.1 Scomberomorus guttatus | reverse complement strand
GCGTGGGTGTGGGGTTAACCTTCTGTCCTCTATCCCTGCAGGAAAGAAGAGCTCTAGAAAGGAAGATTTCTGAGATGGAGGAGGAACTTAAGGTACCGCCACACATCACACACACACACACACACACACACACACACACACACACACACACACACACACACACACACACACCACATTTTATGTTCTGATCCTGTTCAGTAAGCTTTAGCTCCACTAATGGACTCAGGACTAGTGTGTAGGTGGTACTTCTGAGTTTATAACTACAACATAGTGCTAACATCTGTCACTTTATGATCCTAAAATGAATCCAATGAATGTCCTTTAAGCATTAATGTTTGTAAAATCGGGTCATAAGACTGGTGGAGTATCTCAGATGCTTGAAGGAGCGTTTTGGTTAATTACAGTAGTTTCAGCCATCATTTCTGTGGGTCACATTATAATAAACTGTACTCACTAGAATAATTGACTGAGATGTAACAAAAAGTCCCTGGAAAATGTTTTTGGATCTGGAATTGCAGCAATATTGCTTTAACAAAGTCCGACGGGGCAAGAAATGAGATCAGTCAGGCAATGAAACCAGTCCACAGATTATCCAGATTATCTAAACTACTTTATTTGGAAGTAAAATCAAACTGTTTGTGTTTCTCGTCTCGTCTTTTTAGCAGCGTTGCTGTTTTCCCAGATCGCAGCGATTTACATCTTAAATACATGAGAAAGCTGTAAAAATAAGCGTTTGGTTGTATAAATATTTAATTTCACTTCAAACACGCTGTATGTACATCATGTTTGTTTGTAATGAGCCAATAATACATGACAGACATTTTATGAAATAATAAAATTGTTTAATTAGATACGGCTGCCACAGTCAAACACAAGTCATTGGGTGTTGCCAGAGTTATTTTAATTTAAGCATCTCATGTATGTGGAGCTTAACTATCAGTTTTATTATCACAAAGTCTCCAGTCAGTCTTTTGGATCGGTCCGAATCATTTTCTCTGGCAAGATCACACCTCTAATTTGTTTTTACTCGTCAGGAATTTATTTCCTCTGTAGCAGTAAAAACACATCACAGGAGCCGTCAGAAAATTCCTCTAACTTAAATTTGACTAACAAAACTCTTAGATACACATTATTATCAGAAACTCGTTAGCCTAGCAACAATCAGGCTATAAGCAACCCAGACTGCTCTTTGTAGGAGCCAGTACTTGCTCTGTTCAAAAAAATCTGATGTCTTTCAAACTTAATTTTCCAGAGAAAAATATCTTATATTTGGCCCATTATGGTACCTCACCTCTGCCCCCATGTTAGGCTCCTTGTATACCTGCTAAATATTCACTTATTCTGTTCAGTGCAGATCTCAGCTCAGCGGTTGTGATCTATGTTGACTTAACATTTAAGCTCTTGTATTCAGACAGCCAATCAAACAGGCCTTTTCTGGAAAACTGATTGACAAGGTGGTAGGAGGGAGAAAAAAAAATCCATTAAGATCTCGTAAGCAAGTGTTCTTCCCATTGCTGTGATAACAAAGTGTGTTTATTTTTAGGTCATAGAGCAGCTGGCCGATCTTATCAGTGTCACTTTTCCATTCTATCTACAAGCATCATGAACCGGAAAGCTCTTAATCATTCCTTCAATTTCCAAAATCTGTCCCCATTTTCTAACAATCTTCCTTTTCTGTTTTCCCTTTTTCCTTCTCTCGGCCCCTCTTCTTCTCTATTAATTTATATTGTCCTGTCTTTCATTAATCCTTTCTCTCCCTAATTTGTTTCTTGAATCACACGTCTCCTTTCCCTTTGCCATTCTGTCACTCTCCCGCCATCTTTTCTGCCTCCTCCCCTCTCTCTTTCCTTGTTCTCCTCTGTTGTGGTTGTTGTTTTCCCCCCCTGCAGAACCTCCCCCAGGTAAAGCAGGTTCAGGCCCTGCGGCAGGTTAAGGAGCGGCTGCAGGCAGAGAACCGGGCCCTGGCCCGCGTGGTGGCAAAGCTCTCGCAGTCCGCCTGCAGCCAGCTGCCCAGCGTCGACCTCTAAGCCACGTCCGTCTGTCCACCACCATCTCCACCTCCTCCTCCTCTTCTTCTTCTTCTTCCTCACCTCCCTCCCCTTCCCAACCCCATTCTTCTCATGCTCCATTCGCGCTCTGCCCCGCACACATAGACAGGCAGGTGCCCAGCCGCCCAACCATCACTGGTTTTGTAAACTTCCCTTTCTGCCCCCCTCTGCCTCCCCAGAGCTTTTGGTTTTCAGATTGGGGAGGGTGTCTTATTTGGTTTTTACAACAGGACACTTTCCTTTTACAGTACTGTCAGGTGCTTTCCACACCTCTCAATCTGAAATATGCCAAACAGCTTTATACAAGGACATGTGTCTAAATTTACTCCAAATGTTGATCACTCATGAAATGACATCTTCAGGTACTGTAAAGGAAAGTTTCCTCTGTAGTTTCTAGTTGTGACGCTTCCATCGGGGAGCTCAGTTGTTCAGTTTGGCTTGTTCTGGCTTCTTTGCATGAAGTGGCTTCCTTTTTTTGGCATCAACATTTTGGCCCAAATCTTCAGACCCTGAACCCTTTTTCTTTTCCTCCCCCTCTGTACCTCTGTACCCAAATTTTATTTGACAGATGACATCAACAAATCCTCGAGCCCGTCAAGTGCACTGACAGGTTCATTTGGTCACTGGTTAAGGATTTTGCTTGATCAGTGCAAAGTTAGTCTGAAGTTCACTCATTTTGTGAAGTGAATTAATTCACTCACACGTCAGTTGATTGTCATCTGTAATAAATTGAAAGTTTGTTGTTAAGGGGACTGAAATGTGAGTTTTTCAGTGTTGTATGTCAATAGAGAACCTCTGAAAACTGTAGAACATGATTTCTACCTTAAGTCGACTCCACAACCTCTGTACATTTTAAAAAGACAATTTAGTTTAACTGTAATATCTGTCATCATCTAGAAGCATCCTACTACCTGAATAAGTGATTTTTTTCCGTTGCCATTGTGGTTTTATTGGAGTTATTTGTGTTTTTATGACTTTTGTTCAGGACTCTCTGGCAAATGTTGAACTTCTATTAAAAATCCAAAACAGAAAATGTATTGATTTATGCCCTAACATGTTCACAGTCAGTCTATACAAGATTTCATCCATTATAGATGTAACTATGTCTCTCAGCCATTAAAGAGTATTTCATTATTTGGATACTACTTCTGTATTATTAATTCATACTCAAATTGATTATTTGTGAGCACAAATTAATTCAACATATTGTTAAACCTGTTTTTGAAATTTGAAAGATATGCGGGATGTCAAACAGCTTTAACACGCAAAATATATACAAGCAGCTCATTTAGAATACGTTGTCCACATCCTGATAACTTTCACTTTTTATTTTGCACTGCTTCAGGCTACACAGTGGTAGACATGCATGTAACTAGCAACCACAGTTAGCCGTGTAGCTCATAAGAGGAAACAGGTGTGGTGTCACAGGTCTCCTGCAGTGAAATTCAGTCAGGTGCTCTGCCTTTAATTTGAAAACAAAACAAAATAAAAAGCTCTAGAACAAAGATTCACCTCATGTATTGGTCTTTTGAGATCAATTTTATTCACAATCATTACATCTAATGTAGCATCACAGCTGTTTAAAAAAAAAAAAAAAAAAAAAAGCTTTGACGGTTAAGAGCAAATGTAATGTGATTACTTAACTACACTACCAGTCAAAAGTTTGGACACACCTTCCCATTCACTTGAATTAGAAGGTGTGTCCAAACTTTTGACTGGAACTGTGTGTTTATTTGATGGGATTCATTCAGTATTTATAGGAACATAAATACCAAACAAAGCTGCTAGGCTGCTGCTAGGCTGCTGCTAGCTGGAGCAGCCACATCAACACGTAACTTCAGGTCCTGCAGCAGCAGTAACTTTACAGTAATTCAGGAGCACAAATAACGATTTTTTTTTTTTCCATAAATAAAAATAAATACTCCTTACATCTGCCAGGCTCTGTCAGATACCACACAACGATGAAGATTTTGAATTTTGTTTACACTAAAGCAAATAAAAACAGGACTGTTTTTGTCTGTGTATTTTTCTGGCTGAGTGAGCAGCCATTCAGGTTCTGCATGGCTTTCTCAGGATCTTTTGGCCTGTGGTGTGCCTGCTTTTTTATGTTTCTCTCTCTGTGGACTTGGTACGAGGATGTGATTTTTTTTTTATTTTTTTTTTCTTTATAAAGGAGAAAACAAAACATAAGATATGCTGTGTGACTCCAAGATTGCTTACACAGGCTGCAATTAACAGTTTGTTAAAAAAAAAAAAAAAAACCCGCCCTGACTGGTTTAACAACAGCGTGTATCTGTCAAGACTTGTCTAAGCCTTCTCTCTCTGTGTCTCTTCCTCCCTTCCCTGTTTCCTTTTATTCCCTTTCAGATGCTCCCAGACTTGAAAGCAGACAACCAGAGACTAAAGGACGAGAACGGAGCACTCATTCGAGTCATTAGCAAGCTTTCCAAGTAGAACAGACCCCCCCCCCCCCTCTCCCTTCCCCCCGCCCCGTCTTCTGCACCCCCTAGTCCCCCATGGCAGTGACTAATGGAATTGCACATTTAGATATTAATTGCAACAGACATCAGAGACAAGACTCCTTTCTTTTTTTTTCTTTTTTTTTTCTCCTCCCGACTCTTTTATCTCCCTTTGCTCCTCCACCACCGCAGCATCAACCCATCCATCCATCCATCCATCCATCCTCCCTATGCGCGCCACCTCCTCGACTATAATCCACTCGATTCTGTGGCTGCTGTCCTGATAGAACCACTGAGTTTACAGAGCAAAAGGAAAAAGGGTTGTGTGATCAGCATGTAAAAGCATTGTGGGCGGGGAAGCCTGAAAACTATTTAACCAATAAGCCTTAGTTGTACATAAAAGAGGAAAAAGAAAACACTTGCATCGATCTCTTCTCTCTCTCGGCTATCACTGAAGAACAGATATTATCCAACACCTGATTTTATTTGTGCCACAATCTCTTATTTGATGTAATTTTTCTTTTTTTTTTTTTTTTTTTCCTCCTGTGTAAGTGTTGTGTGCTGTGCAGTTTTTTTCATCCCTCCCTGATGCCCTAAAGTGCCACTTCTGCCCCATATCAGCTCCTCGTGGCCCTCTCTTTCCTCCTTTTTCTCCCCTTTTTTTTTTTGTTTTTTGTTTTAAACCACACACAGATCACCGGTGCACACACACACAAACACTCGCCCACCCCCCCCCACCCCCCATTTTTGTACCTCTGTGTGTCTTCCTCCAAGAGGGAAAAATTGAATTCTCGCTTTAGCGAAACGAGGCGGACCTGGTGGAATTTAAGCTTTCACTGTATGTGCAATATGCATTTTTTTTAATGCTTTAATGATGAGTCCATCACAAGTAGGATTTTTTCACTCTTCCACCGCTTCCATCGCTCACCTTCCTCCCCTTTTTTTTTTTTTTTTTTTTTTTTTAAGTTTATAGTGTAGTCAGTTTATACTCTGTATTCCTCACTTTGTTTTAGCAGGTACTGAGTGATGCTGTATATACCTGTATGTATTTTGTTTGAGACCAGCACATGGCATGCATTTATGGTTCCCGTCTGTTACTATTAAAAGTATATAAATTCCAGAGGACAAAAAGGTGTGTTTTAATTATTTTTCTTTTATAGTCTAAAGACATTGGATACAGTACATTAGAGCCTCTCTTAAACGGGACGCCTGGCAGTGTTCAGTGCTTTTTTTTTTTTTTTTTTTTCCAGTTTAAGATAAGTGTTCACATAATTGTGAGATTAAAAAAAAAAAATAATCGCTTCACTACATTTCACTTTCATTGTATTCAGTATCTTGGAAGAGTGCTGTTAATTTTGTTTCCAATTTTTTAAAGCTGTAGTATTATAGCCAAGGTGTTGTCACTAAAAAAAAAAAAAAATATCTTAGGTATCGCTAACCCAGTCCTTTTTACAATGTCTACATGCACTGTCAATGCCATGTGAGGAGTCTTGATGTCAGGTTAAAGCAAAACGCCACCATCAAATGTTCCATGCATCTGAAAACATTTCATGCATTTCAGTGGCCTTTTTAAGGATATTTTAGTAAAAGAAGAAAAAAAAAAAGTCACTGCAGATAGACTGATGACCATCTACTCTGGTTTAGACTTTGTTTTGTTTTTTTTGTTGTGTTTTTTTTTTCTTTTCTTTTTTTTTTCTTTTTCCCCGTC
Organism: Scomberomorus guttatus; assembly: GCA_038419695.1. Classification (NCBI taxonomy): domain Eukaryota; kingdom Metazoa; phylum Chordata; class Actinopteri; order Scombriformes; family Scombridae; genus Scomberomorus; species Scomberomorus guttatus. The sequence continues at coordinate 6,195,507 of CM076466.1, read as the reverse complement.
ATCTTGTAAAATAGGTGTGTGGCTTAATACATGCAAGCTGTGCTGTGACTACCAACCACTGAAGAGTTCATTAAAAATAAACTTGTACATTGTAAAGTTCCCATGTCTGATTTATTTTCTTCTTTTATGGCTTCGATTCTATGGAAAAAGATTTTTAATCTCAATGAGACTTTCCTGGTTAAATGAAGGTTACAGAAAACAAGACGGGGGGGGTTTCCACATCACACCTGTTGCATACTGAACCACAACTGACTCCAAACTAGTTGTGATGTCACAAATCACACCTGTAGGTACACAGCTTCAGCTCAGATTTAAGGTGAGCATGAGAAACTTCCCTCCTTTAGCAGATGAATGTGAAAACGGCCTCAGTGTCAAACTCTTCACAGTGAAGCTCAAACATCCAACTGAAGTAACAAGTAAAACAAGAACATGACTCCCTGTTCACAGATTTCATAGAGACTATTTTTTTTATCTTTGGAGGAGGCTTTTTTTTTGCTTTTAGACAATGTACTGTAGAGAGATGGCAGGAAAAGAGGGAAGAATGACATGAATTAAAGATCCCCAACTGGACATCAACTAGGAATGTTGTGGTTCGTGTTTGGCGCCTTAACTTGTACTTTCTCGGGCAGAAAGTAGTTACAGTGAGATCTGAATAACATCAACACAGATTCTAGAAAGACATGTTACCAGTTTTTTTTTTTGTTTTTTTTTTTTTTTTAAATGCCACGTTTCAATGCTGTGAGCATCACAAACAAAGGTAGAAGCTTCAGTGTCAGTTATGTCAAAACCTGACAAACCGGAACTATCTGCATGTCTATAAACCAGGGGGGTTAACAGAGAAATGTTTTTTGTAATGTTTTTTGCCCTTTAAGGCTGTTTCCAAGCTTAAAAATGGCTAATTACTTCTGTCTAACTCTTCCTTAAATACACTTATTGCAAGTAGACCAGATGGACTATTTCACTGTTGCTACACTCCATCATGCCAGTAGGTGGTGCACCGCTTTGCACACTGTGTCCGTCAGGTGCACTTCACATCACTCTACTGTAAGGTTTTTGTTGCTGCTGAGTGTCCAGTTCTGATCAGAGCCATATCACCCATGTTTATTTATATAATTCTCACACTTTAATACAAATGTAGAGCTGATAATGGAACAAACCGCTCAAAAAAACAAGGCACGCAGAGTCATGTGTCTGTATTCATCAGCTGTAACTACAACACTGAATGTCGTGCCCTCTATCTCTGGAAGCAGCAGAGCTTCTCGGGCATTCTGCTCCAGTAGAAATAACAATCTCATTCGACATCAATAACAAAAACACACCCTGTCTTCCCTTTTTTTTTTTTCCCCTCACTGAGCTTAAAATCCCTACAGATGCATTCATACTCCTGAATCTGCACCGCTTCACCGGTCTTTAGTGTAATCCCAGATGGCAGTGGATTTGGAGCAAATAAAGTGCGGCCCAGTGTTAAATAACATTAAAAAAACACAAACATTTGCTGCCACTTCCACCACTGAATAAGGCAGATTCCTCTTTATGTGATTTATATGACTGTGATTGTGGTAAGCTCTTGTCTTTGCATGTATTGTGAATAATAGCTCACTGGGTGTGACTTGCTCTCTAGGTCTGTAATGAAGAGCTCCAATCTTTAGATAAAGCTTTTAGGGATAAGCTGTGGTATCTGCTGTAATTGCCCACAGTCAGGCAGAAGTTGTTTCTATTTTCCATTGCCTCAGCACGTGGTTTCAGAAGTCTGGTTTGTGTCTTCGCTGTGACATGGACACGCTTCCTCGGCTGTCTCCTGCAGATTGTCTTCATCAGGACCTCGACAGAAGATAATGGGGAAAAGATCTTTCTCGGCAGATTCCTGGCCCTGGAAAGAAACAAATGGTTTGAGTTATTGCAGCCTTCTCGTGGTGTTCTCCCGCCTCAAAGAAGACATCGGCCTGTTGTAGTAGTTTCTGTCAAGATTTACCCCCAATCTGAAAACTCACCAGTTAAACAATAATCCAAACACGCGCTATATGGCCCAAAATCTTCATGGTCTGGGCTACTTCTTAATGCTACAGCATACAACAATATTTCAGACAATCATGTGCTGAAATGGGAAAAAAAAAACATTACTATGGCCCTTCAAGTATCATGGGCAGAACTTGTTTGTAGCCCAGCAATGTGACCAGTAATAAGTCTCAGCAGGAGCTCAGAGAAACCTAAAAAAGATGATTTCTGTCTGGTTTCTTTGATTTCCGACAGCAGTTCCAGCATGAGATGACACGCTGCGCTTTTCTAGGTTGGAAATCATCCATAAAGAAGGAATTAGATCTTGGCAACTGCTGTCACACACAGAGACACTCACACTCATCCTCCCTACTCATTTTATTTCCGCCGTGGCCTAATCTCCCTCTCTTCTCTACCGTTAAGTGCAGCAACCCAAACAAACCTCCTCCACAATTGCAATTTTAACCCCCCCCCCCCCCCCCAAAACACTCTACACTTAGACACACTGGATGAGCAAAACCCCCTCAATGATGAGGACAAACAGCGGCGGGGTTTCTCTCTCCGATGACAAACAATGACAAATCGAGGCGTCCTGATGAAGTGACAGCTCGGGTCTGTCACTGAAACAAAGACAAACACACTCGATTAGAGAAGAATGATTCAAAGCAGCCGTGGATCGCTGCTGATATAGAGACGTCTCTCACTCTTTGACTGCGGTGTCACCTGCTGCATTTACTGGAAACTTAAATATTATACCTGCTATAACTTTGAGGGGAGAAGACAGATACCTGTAAAGCCAAATAAGTTATTCAATTTGTCAATAGAGGGAGAATCAGTCACCCACAATTTTGGTTGGTTAAGTTGTTTATGAGGCTGGTTGAACAAAACAAACTATTTGTATGTGTTACTTTAGGTTTTAGGAATATATGATGTGCATTTTTCAGTTTTTTTTCATATTTCACTGCCAAACAAACAAACCTGAACACTTTAATTATGATCAGTTAGTTGGAAATTTTTAAAAAGTGCAGAATTTTCAGGCACATGTCAAATTCTGCAATTATATTTATGAATTTATCTCAAATTTATATGGAAAATGAATTGATTGATTGGAGATACAGTGATTCTTTAACTGAGTTCACTTATGCAGGACACAACTGGTGGATTTTGCAGCGTGAGCAGCCGACTCAGCAACTCAAAGCTGGGGGGGGTGGGGAGGTGGGGGTGACGGGGGGGTTGGCATGCTGACCCACCCATTCACCCCACCATCACAGCATCATCAGCAGCAGATGGCATCCTGCAGATGGCACTGGGACGGTACTGGGAGCCGTTGGAGGGCACAGAGGAGATAACGGACAAACCTGCGAGCTGGATGGAAACAGTGGATCTGCGGAACAAAGAGGAACCTTCAACACCTGCAGGAACATAACAGAGCTGTAGGCCCGGCTCATTATACAGAGAAGTAATATGTTAGTTCATCTTTGTTACTCATGCCCAAACAAATGACGCAAAGGGAAAAAGAAATCCTCATCTGAGAAGCTGACAATGTTATCGGCTGCTTTTTCCCACTAATTTTCCTCCTTCCACTAAAGTCCTCTGGTGACCTCACGCTGACTCTGTCTGTCCCTCTGTTGTCCCTCCACTCAGCTTCCTTCCTGGTGTTGACCGTGTAGCTCACTGCAGCCTTGTGCACAGTCCAACACTTTGATCCAGACTGAAATATCTCAACAACAATGGGATGGACTGCCGTTAACTTTTCGTCCTGACATTCATGGTCATCAGAGGATGAGGCCTACTGACTTTGGCAACCCCCTGACTTTTCCTCAAAAGTCAGCATGTGGCCAAATTTTTAACCCTTAAATCAGGGTCAAATTTAACCCATTTTACATTTAAGAGCAGTAAAACACCCTGAAAGCTTTTCTTTTAGCCTGACTTTTTTGTGCATACAAATTTTACACATATTTATTCAAAACTTACCATTCAAACATTTTGTTGTATTCTTCACCTTCTATAAAATGCTGGATGAACGGAAAATAGATTCATGGTTCAGAAGTTTGGTGTAGAGACTAATTATGAAGAGTATTTAAGGGTTAATTTGCTCAATATTTAAGTTATGGCCAAATAACCTCACGTGCAGAATCTCTTCTCTTCATAAATGGTTAAAGAAGAAGAACTTTAGTGTCCCAGTGCCAACGTGGCTTTAAAAATTTAGGATGTGTGATGTTGTGAATTAATAACCAGCTCAGACACTTGATTTGTGCCTCTGCTCTTCCAGGTAAGAGACAAATAATAATTTCAGCCAGCGCATTGTGGCTAACTCGGTTAAAAACATCTCTTTGTTGCACAGCTTATAATCCTTATTCTGGACTGCAGTGGAGGGTATCTGCAGGACCAACATCTGGGAGGCTTGGGAGAAACATTTCTCGAATACTTACTTACTCTTGGATAAACAATTTCATGGGGGAGTGAGCTCGGTGTAGGCTCTCTAGCTACGAAATGACCCACCTAATAGCTTTTGACTGTAACATTACTGTCAAATAAATGAAAACGTGTGAATGCAAGAGTGGCTATTACACAGTGTTATGTTTGATATAAATCTCAGGTATACTTGCGATGATAATTTTACAGCCTGGCAAGCAATGAATTTTTCCTCTTTACCACAAACATGTTAATGCATGATACAGATTCCAGATAGGATATTTTGAATAAACCATATTAAACTATAAACACGGCGTCTGAGCACGCTTACTGTTACATTTGGGAATACATTACTGGAATCCTAAATGGGATTCAGTTAAAAAAGCAGCACAGCAGTGTTTGTGTTGGCATAGAAGGAAACACTCAGTGACAACCTTTGTGCCCCCTCACTCTTTTTTTTTTCTTTCCTCTCTTCAAGAGCAGACAGAAATATGCTAAATATGCAGCAGTGTGACCTGAGTCCGCAGATAAAGGTTTATTTTCGGGAGAGGCGCCTCACTCCCTTGCTCCACCTAAAGTTTTCTCATTAACTGTAACAGGCGAGGCACATGGAGAGATAATGGCTGAAAGCCTGGTCACATTTTTATCCCTTTATGGCAAATAACACAGGCTTATTAACATGTAAACAGCATCCTTTCATACATATATATATATATATTTGACAAAATTAAACTTGGCTGAAAGTCAGTGCACCCTTGGGAGCAAGCTAGATGCATACAAATCTCACACCATAAGGCTCACACCCTTCTGCACAGTCAACTTATAATTCTATTATCCTAGCATGAAATGAGGTTTCTGACAGTAAGCACCTATAGCAGGTTTAAATGACTGTGTGGGGAGAGAGCTGAGCCCGTACAGTTGTGTAATGGCAGAATGCGCCGGGATTGAATATCACTGGAACGCCACACAGAGTTATTACAATGGAGCTTTGCATCAACACGCGGCGATGACTTTCAGTAGATTAATTATATTTCCTCTATAAACTGTGATCATCACACAGAAGAGCTGCAGAAGGGGAGGGGAGGGGCGGGGAGGGGAGGGGCGGGGGTTAAACGGTGATGCTGACTGTGTGGCTGGTTTTTATAATCAGCTGAGAAGAGAAACTTTATTCTATTCTGCTGCCTTTTTTTCTGTCTTGTTTAGACTTGAAGTTCATTCTTGGCTTTAAAAAACAATTTTTATCAATCTTTGACCCGTCATAAAACTCCCAGGGTCCCTCATATCCGCAGAAAAAGCTCTTCTGACCAACCCCTTAATTCAACAGTATAAAAATAACCTTTATTTGTGGAGCACTTTTCTAAAGTCAAGTGCTTCACACAAACCATCAAATAAAAGAACATGAAGGTTAATTGAATGTATTTAAACTGGACCCATTAAGTAACATGGTTCAAATTCCAGCAAAAGAGCCTAAAATAAAAGGAATAAAAAGATTATGTGGGTAAAATTAAGGTCAAGAGGAAACTCTGCTTCTGATAGCAGAGTTTCCTCCCTCTGAACAGGTCAGTAAACTCAACTAAAACCACTCTTTACTAAAAGTTTGGTGTTTTTTATTTTGTCTTATGTGGAAGCAGCTCATGACCTTGATTTGGCTTTAAAAAAAAATACTTGTAACACCGGCGAGTGTCGTACATGTCAGGAACATTTTAGAGGGCTTAGACTGAAAATATTTCATGAAGAGCTGAATGTAGACATAAAGGTCTTTCATGTGTCTGTAAAGACACAGAGGAGTCTCGAGGTATGCGAGATTTCCACATTCTCTGCAACCGCAGCATCACGAGGCGAGAAGAAATAGTGGTGTCAATCTTCTTATATTGTCCTCAACCTGCCCATTAGCTGGAATCGAGTGAAGAGTTTAACAAGGAGGTTCTCCTCTGATCGGAGCTGGTTGGGTGAGTCATCCAGCGCCCGAGGGAGTCAGTCTGTGGGATCTGCGTGGGAGAGCTCAATCATGGACAAACAGTCTTCTGCTGAAAATGTTGCACTCCGACTGTGCAATTATCAAAGGCCTATTGAAATCACAGACACTGTGCTGTCAGTGAAAGTCAGAGGTGTAGCCTTATATAAGCGACCAAATAAATTTACTGCTAGACTGTTGAAATGCAGCTTTGAAAGTCCTCAGCTCTTAAACTGCCAATACCACACCCTGTGTAAAGCTGATTTAATGTCAAGTGTCACTCTGGAGGTGGAAATATTTCATGTCACTTATTCAGGACATTTTTAAAGGATTCACTCCTTCCTTTAATTGATTAATTGTATAATCTATAAAATGTCAGAAAATGACCTCTCTAATTTCCCAGAGTCAAAGGTGACAGCTTCAAATGTCTCATGTTGTCTGACCTACAGTCCAAAACACAAAGATATGAGTTTACTGTCATGTATGATTTTTAAAAAAGCATTAAATCACATTACAGAAGCTGAAACCAGCAAACGTTCCACATTTTTGCTTAAAAAAAAAGACTAAAATGATTATTTGATCATCAGAATAGTTGCAGGTTCATTTTCTGTCTATCAATTAATCGATTAATCGTTGCAGCTCTACTTCCATGAGGTGTGTCTTTGTAAGAAAGAACACTGGGACGCCTTTTGGGCTTCAACTAACCCTTATTTTAATTATCAAATTATCTTTTGGTTACTTGATGATTCAGTCAGTTTATAAAATCACAAATAATGACAAATCCCAACTTTTCAAATGATGAATGATGATGATGAACAACAAGGAAACCCAAAATTATTCAGTTTACTACTAGAAAAGCAAACAAAACAACTCATTTTGTATTTTTACTTGATAAAATGACTCACAGTTAATAGATTCTTTGAATTATCCTTCATTACTGTATTTTTTGTTCATCCAGTCTATGAAATAATCAATCATTTCGCCACTGCACCTTTGTACACGTTATTAAACTTACTACTAATATTATAAAAAGTTGGAAATTGGCTACTGTATAATTTCCTATTAGAATAAAAAATAAGATGAAAAACAAAGTAAATGCTATTTGATAAAGTCACTATAAACCATAAACTGTAGCAAAATAAAGTCATATATACTATTAGGCCTGCATATTATAATACAAGATCATATTTGGATCATTGTCTTTATGGGAATATCACATAATGCCTTTAAAAACACCATACATTACCTCCGGATAAACTGTAAGCCCCTGTGGGGGTATTAAAGGACTATTACAGTGACTTTATATTCGGGCTGGGGTCCATCTTCCTCTTCGGGTTGAGTCGGAACTGCTCGTGTGTTGTCGGGCTCACCCGGCGTTGTGCCAGAGGGCTGAGCGAGCGCAGCGGCTCTCAGCGCTCGAGACCAGCGCCATTCATCCGAGCGGACCGCGCGCGCGAGGGCACACCTGGTCGGACCGAAGAGAGGAGAGCACTTTAACGACGGAAACAGCTCCACACAGGTGAGTTTCTAGCTGAATTTCTACTTCTGCTGTCTTTTCGACAACTTTGGCACACTCTCACTTTTTCTTTTTTTTTTTTACTGGAGAAAAAAAATCATCAGAGAGACTCGGAGCTTTGCAACTTTTATAAACTCGCAGCAAACTTTGAAAGCCTGGTGCTACTTTTTACTGGCGTTATGTAACAGCTGCGTCCTCAAACAAAACATTTATGGGAATTGGAGAAAAAAAAAGTGCAAGTGAGGACAGTTTAAAGTTTTGTTTGTCATGGGGCTGACTTTATTTTCCTCCTACCTGTCAGCAGCACCCGGGTTAATCACTTGAGGAATGCGGTGCCATTAGGACGAGAGCTGAAAGTTCATATCAACTTCAACTTGAGTTAATTTTCACCAACTTGGCGTGAGAGGAGGAACTTATCAAAAAGGGATCATGGCCACAGGCGGATTTAAGTCAAACGCCACGACGGACTTTTTGGAGGAATGGAAGGCCAAGCGGGAGAAAATGAGGGCTAAAATGCTCGGGGACATTGCCGCAGCCACCGGTGCTCCCCTGGGTGCAAACAGCACCAACAGCAGCGGCAGCCGCACCGAGCTCAACAACAATGGCAACCCGGACCGGAGCGCCTCCGCTGGGAACTGCCTCCCCTCCTCCTACGCGGTGGTTCGGTCCGCCTCCGGCACGGCTCTAAAGAGACCCGAGGAGGAAACGCACCACCCTGTTGCACCCACAGCCACCGCCACCCCTGGGGGCAACCTAAAGAAGGCCCCGCCTCAGATGGAAAAGGCTCAGTGCGCGTCCCCGGACTCCAGCCCCATGGCTTGCAATGACAGTGACAAGGAGAGCCCGTCACCCAGTAAGGGCAAAGAGAAGAAGAGCACCGGTCCCAGTGCCAGGAAGGGGAAAGGACAGATTGAGAAGAGGAAGCTGAGGGAAAAGAGGAGATCGACAGGTGTTGTCAGCATGCCATCTAACGAGGTGAGTCAGTTATATTTCACCCTTTAAATGAAACCACTGCAGGGGGATGCCCCCCCCCCCCTTGTCTCTGGGCTAGACTGGGATAGATGGTTGTTTATACTCTACTGGTTTTTGATGCTGCTCTGAAGTGGGATGATGATACCTGGAGGCAGCTGTCAAAACCTCTACAAAGACCACCTGACAAGTCTTTTGTCTCTGTGTGTGTGTGTGTGTGTGTGTGTGTGTGTGTGTGTGTGTGTGTGTGTGTGTGTGTGTGTGTGTGTGTGTGTGTGTGTGTGTGTGTGGTGTTGCATGTAAAAGCCAGAACACCTCAGTAATGGCTTCAAGAATATAGCCAGACTGGCCAATATCAACATTACAGCTGCAACGATTAGTCGATTGATAGAAAATTAATCTGCAACTATTTTCAAGCTGAAATGCCCCAAATTTGATGGTTCCAGCTTCTCAAATGTAAAGATTTGCTGTTTTTCCTTGTCCTATATGACATTTTGGATTGTTAGTCAGACAAAACAAGTGATTTGAAGACCTCACTGTGGCCATTTTTTACTTCTTTTTTTTAACATTTCATAGTCTAAATGATAAATTGCAGTCCTAATCAATGTTGACATCTGAGAGTTAAGACGATTTATCGATTTATTTTAACATAATCAAACTTTTTACACAAAAATTCCTTAAATTCAGTTGATAAAAAGAGTCGTACCGAGCAGGATATTTTACAGAGTTTAGGGTTGCAACTAACTTGATAATCTGCTGATTATTTTTCAGTTAGTCTGCATATTGTCACACAAAAAGTGACGAATTGTCAAGTTTTTTTCCAAAACCAAAGAAAAGCAGCAAATCTTTACACTTTAGAAGCTGAAACTAGTGCTTTTTTGTCATTTTTGCTGAATAAATTACTTTCTGTTATGAAAAATATAGTTAACTAATCTATTAAGCACTGTGTATGTTTGTCAAAAACCTAACAACATAAAACTGGCTGACAAAACTGGCTTGGCCGACGTATCAGTGGAGCAAAGTTTGGCGAGCAGGCTGTTGAATACTTGTGGTCACAGATAACTATGCTCCATATACTCAGCATGGATATAACAACAGGGCCAATGTCAAGTTCCAAAAGCTGTTTTGTTTTACATTAAATGCCAAATTGTCCAAATCCAGAGAGACTTTTAAAGGTCCGGTCAGAGTTATCTTTGGAGTCAGGTGTTTGATTATTAGTAAAGACTTCCTTCAGTTTGTTATTGTTGTATTTTAGTGTTATACTTGATACCGATGTTCATTTTAGGGTTAGTTTGTACAGATGTGAGTTGGTTTTAAAGATTTTTCTTTTGTCTTTTGTGAAAATATGGTTCATGTTTCTTGGCTGTCTTTTTTTTTTTTTTTTTAACATCTTGGGACGATCGTAGAAAAAGTGTTCTTACTTGAACACATTAAGGATCCATAAATCATTCAAATCAAAGAATAGCACTTGTTTTCCAAAATTCCTCCCATACATGTGTCTGGTTTAATCTCCCCTCTGTAGCGAGAGAAATGTAAGCAGCCCACAGAAGGTGGGGAGGGTGTGAGGGGGGGGAGTGAGAGAGGGAAGGGTTGTCGGCTGGTGGTGGAGGTGTGTGTGTGTGTGTGTGCGTGTGTGTGTGTTCATTGTTATTCCCGTTTAAATCATGTCACACTCTTGCCTAATTCCTGTGGTTCAGACACATGCAGGAACTCTGATATGAAGCCAGCCAGCCAACACAGTGAGAGTCGGGGCTCGCGCTCTGATTATCAGCACTCACATACATTTAAAAAAAAAAAAAAAAAAAGCACTAACATTGTACATTTGTTGGAATACATGTTTATTTCATTAAGGTGATGGTATTCCTTTCCTTCCTGATAGCCACACAGAGCTCGCTGCCCGCGGGGCAACACAACTTGGAGTTTGACCAGTTCATCAGTTGGCGCTCCACATCCTGTTATTAGATGCTCAGCAGTGCTGAACAAAGCCGTTTGAAAACTGGTCACAAGCCAGGCTGTAATGCTGGGCTTCAGCCCTCTGGGCTGTGCCAGAAATGTTAGACCGTGCCCATAGGCAGCTGATTATTTAGTAAAGTGGGTGAACAGACTGTTATTAGGGGAGGTGGGAGGTCATCTGACGAAGTAATGAGCTGATTTTATTTTGTTGTATTTATTTATTTATTTTTTCGAGTGAGAACTGGAAGTCTCTGATCCCAACTCGAGCTCCGAAGTCGGGCTGCAGTTTACAGGCAAGACTCAGCTCCTCATCACTCAATCAGACTGTTGCACCTCTAGTGTTTATTCAGCCACTACCTGATCAGGTTTTTTAGTATCATATCCTGGTTTCCAGAATCCAGAATACGCTAGTTGATCATCCTCTGCCATGTGTGCAGGCGCCTTATCAGCTTGTTCTGTGTAATAAACTGTAAAAGTTACAATATGCCGACAGGATGAAATGAAAGTGAAAGTCTGACACAGGTAATGCAGAGGTTGTCACTCTTGTTTTCTATTAGTCATACAATAATCAGGTTTCTCTACGTCCTATTTATTTTCACCAGAATGGGATTCAAAACCGTGTAAACTTAGTAAGCTTTGATAGTCCTGTGTGAACCATGCGAGAGGTCATTGAGGTCGTGCAGTTACCAGCTAATGTGACCTCCTGGGCAGAACAAGTGAAAGTTGCACTTTTCAGTATTACAGACATGAGCTGTGTTGGAAATGTTTTTTTTTTTTTTTTCATCTTTCGCTCTGTAACGGAAATTCGCAGCAAAGAAAAACAGCTGTTAAATCAATGTAAAGCTCAGAGCTGCAGCCAACAATCATCATTATGTTTAATCGTTTAGTCTGTGTGTCAGAATATAGTGAATTATTAGGTGACGGGCTGTTTGTATTGTACTACACACTATTCATGATGGTGTCTTTGTTTTTAGAAGCACTTTTCAACAAGAAATGTTAATAGTTCATTCTCTCAGAGGCTGTGATTTAAGGGCCCCTTGAACTGTTTGGCCCCTGGGCCTGTTCAGTAACTCATAAAGATATTTTAAAGATTTTAACCAGAAAAAAAGCAGCAAATCCTCAAATTCTGCCTGATACACGACTTAAATGATTATTCGATGATCACTAATCAATGAATCATTTCAGCATTAATGTGCCTTTTTTCTGCATAAGTTGCGAAAAACTTAAAATGTGTTTTTGACACATTTGATCTGTAACTGATGACACGTTCAACCCCCGAGATACTTTTTTCTTCTCACGCTTTCACCATTTGAAACTAATGTTTAGCCAACTTCAGCCACTCACACTAAATAACAGCTCATGTTTTCTAAATCCACTTTATTAATGGGAGCTTTATCTCTCAGGTCTCATAAACTGAGATCCTGTGAGTTTTGGAATCGGAGAGAAACATAAAAAATGCCAAAACTGGAAGCACAGCAGATATACACATATATCTATATATATATATATTTTGTCAAATGTTTTCCTTTCTCCTCCTGTTGCATATAAAGTGGACCAAACTATGCAAATGTAGACTCCCTCAAACAAGCTCTCTTTGTGATGTGAATATGAGTGAACAGGTGTGAATAGAGATGCCTGGGATTATCTCCCCGCTCGTTCTGTGCAGCATAATAGCTGTTGAGCGGGATTTTAGAGCATCTGGGGAACCCAATCTTCTGCCTGTTGAGGCTATAATGGCCCGATAAAAGCTCGGCGCTTTACTGGAGAAAAGACACTTCTGCACAGCATCAATCAATAGCACCTCCTGCACTCCAGGAAGGTGTCTCCTTTCTCTCACCCGGCTCGCCGCCTCAGACTGTAGCGCATTGTTGTTGATGCTGACCTTTGACCTGCTCACAACACGCTTACGCAACAGAGGAATGTGGAAACCAGCGAGTGTGTGTGTGTGTGTGTGTGTGGAGGAGAGGTTGAGCATCTATGTGAGGATCGGGGTCGTTCATCTGAATATGTTTTGGGTTGTGATGTAAGCACGTCACATGCGGTCTGATGGTGATTCATGTCGCTCATTGTGCTGCACTTTATGACCTCGGTGAGTTATAAGGCACTCAGACACTCCAGACAGGGAGTGTGAAATTTTGTTTCATGTGGACGGCTGGAGGGGCCCCCACAGAGGCTACTGCTGCTGGGTGTGTGGAGCCCGCCGGCCCCTCTCAGCTATTTGTCTGCAGCGTCACAGAAGAGGTCAACAGGTTTAACATGCGATACTGTGCCGAGCGCTCAGGCAGTTAACACTCTGGTGATATGATAACATGACAGACAAGGGAACAAGGGGGGTCCTTGTTTCACCCAATCCTTTATGAATTTGGGTTTTTTTTTTAATATGTTTTGTGTTGTTATGCAAATGTATCTTCACCTCTGTAACCCCGGTCATTACAAATTCATACTGTGCAGCCAAACTTTGTCCAAACTCACAGAACATTATCTTAAGTTACATTGGAGACGGCAAATATCTGGTGGTTTGAGCGTCTCAAATGTGAGGATTTGCTGCTTTTCTTTGTTTAATTTGATAGCATACTGATATTTTTTTTAGGTTTTGGACAAAACGAGCTATTATAAGATGATTTTTTCCAACCTTAAAACCACTTGAGGGGTTAATAAAAGTGAAAGAATGGATGTTAGGGGATATGTTAAACGGCAAAGTGTGTGGGCTCTGTGCATTGTTTTTGTCAACTTTCAGACAATTTATTTTGACATAAAATGTTCCAAATCTAATAAACATAAGGCAGATTCTTGGAAAATCCCCTTTCTCCTGATTTTTTTTCTTGCCAAATCAAAGCTCAATCTTTCTTACTGGAAGTTTTACATCCATGTTGCAAGTCGGTCTAGATAAACTCAGATTCTTATCTAACAAGGCTCTATACATCGTTGAGTTTTGGCGTTAACTCTCACCTGCTCTTTCTGCCATTAATAAGCAAATGCCTTGGATTCAAACACCCCAGCCTTGTTTGCACTCAAATTTCTTTCTGCTCCATTTTCTTCTGCGGTGAGGCTGAAGTTCAGTCAAGGGTGAAGTTGTATGTTTTGAGAGGGGCCATGCTGAGAGCGTGCAGAGTCCGGACAACATTAGATCCAGTTTTGACCTGAAGCGGCCTTACACAACGCACGGTTTGACACTTGTTTAGTGAAATAGACACTAATGTGTGTGTGTGTTTTTTTGTTGCCTCTCAAAGCAAAAGCAGCTGCAGATTTGTGAGAAATTAACTCGGTAATTATGGCAGGCTTTTACTGCTGCTGCTTTTCTGGTCTCACCAGTAATTTTTGGATACACAGTAGATTACCAACATGTATGTATGTCAGTAAGAGGTTTTTTTTTTCTGTGAACGTGCTGTTGCTGTTTTAATCACCTTCTTAAGTTGTTCAAAAGTTGTACGTTGGTGCAGTTTTTCATGTTTTATTTCACTTCATGTAGCTTAGATGTGTGTGTGTGGTGAAAATATTAACACAACTGTTGGATAAAGTTCAATGTCGTGTTAAATTGAAGTGGAAATTACAGTCACATGTTCATGTTTCTCCTTAAAAAATGTATCCACATAGCTGTGGCACCTCCATCACTTATCGGATCGTGAATTTTGAATCAGCACTGTGAAATACTGAATGTAGTTTGGTTATCAAACATAATTAGGCTCTCGGTTCACAGCTGTGCAAAAGAATGTAAGAATGTTAATTTGCATGGGGTGCGTGTTTCACTCGCTGGTAAAACCTTCTCCAAACAAGGTCACATCATCACAGTAAATACCACAGAGATTTTATCATGGGCTTAGGTAAGCAATGAGCTTTTTAGGCAGGGTGTTTTGTTTCTTACTTTTCTCTTGTTGATTGAACAACAGGAATGCTAAACTCTTTAATTAAAACACGTGTTTCTCAAAGTGAAGTTTCCCAAAGCCATAGGCACAAGTTCCCAAGAAGAAGAAGAACATTTTGTTCGGGTCGATTTATTGGAATGAACTCTGGATTGTTTTTAAGAGCCACTATCACTGGCATTGTTTCAATGGGGTGACTAACAGGGGGGGAAAAAGTCCTGGTGGAGCAGTTCTGTGAAAGTTGAGGGAATTCCAAAGGAGGAGGAAAGAGGAAAAGAAAGAGGAAGTGTTGCTTGTCTGCTTCTGCGATGAAGTCGTTACCAGCTCAGACCCTTTCCATCCTGGTACCCAGGGGTCTCTTAGCACCTCATAAAACACACAGCACCCTCGTAATGGGCCGTGGCACGTGGTTTTGTGTTACGTGTTAGGAATGTTACGTAAATGCTAGTTCCCATTAACGTGACCCCTGACTAGGTGAGCACCCATTATGCTGTCAAATGCCATCAGATCACTGGATTAGAGTTAAAGAGGCTGTGAGAAGGAAATATCAGTCTAACTGCTAGCTAGTTAGCCGCTGATCAGTTTGCCTACACCTGGATATTGAACCTCAGTACTCTCTTGGTTCTGTTTGAAACGTGTCTGTAGCATCAAGACAACTGTCAAATACTACAAGCTGGTCTTGTTTACTTTTTCTTTAATCTGATCTTCATGTTTAGACGAAGTTTAACGTTTTCTAAGTTTGGCTTATTTTACGAAATTAACCAAACCAAGGTTTTTGTTGAAAAGCATGTTTTTGTTCTTCAATGTGTGGCTGAGCAATACGACTATATACTGTCTGATGATGAAAATGATACATTTGTTCTACCAACAGAGATTTTGTCATACTGTTTGTGCCAAGATAGCCTGAGTTTTGTAGTGGCACTCCTGTAGATACCCAGCTCATTTGTTGTCAGGTTTAAAATCATCTGATCTTCTTCATCTCATCAAAATTTTGTGTCAGTATCGTCACCAGGCTCTAAGAAGAGCTCCTGTAAAGGTTAAAATGTTTGTGACACAGAGTTTTCACCCTGTACACTAGTGTCTTCTCATCATTGTAACACTGTGTATCAAGTAAAAGATGCTTTACAGACACAGCCACACGCTGTTGTTTATGTTAGCATTTACAAAGACTCAGCACTTCCTGTGATCATTCTGCCTTCTTGTTCAGTACTGGAAATTATTTCCAGTATCACCTTCATTGAACACATGTGGACTGAAAAAGTTAAAGCAGGAAAGTTTGGAACAGATGCTGTTTGTCTCTTAGGACTCAAACTGAGACAAATGTGAGTTTAAAAATGTCCACAGCAACTTCAAATGAATCTGTGTATACATATTTTTGTTATTGGAGGAGCAAAACATGAGTAGAAATTCAGAGCAGACAAAGACAGACACTAAAAACTCCTCTGATTTTTTGTTTGCCTTGATCTCATAGTATTTAGATTTTCAGAGTTGGAGTTTCTGTCTTGTGACACCACTTGGCCTTTCTGTTTGATATTTACCTTTTTTGGAGTTTTGCTGTTATTTGCACACAAAGTTCAAAGTCCTTTTAATCCAGGTCACTGCTCTCTTTTTAAGGTACTTTCTGGAACTGTAGATTATTACTGAAGATTAATGCCCCCCCCCCTGCACGGCATGCACAACAAGAATGCAGAGTCATGCAAAACCTACATTGCCCGCGAGCACTGACGTCACGGGCACACATCTTGTGAATAAGTGAGACTGAGCCTGCATGTTTGCCTGCAGGCTGACTTGCTCTCTCTGCTTTCCTCCCTTAATACGGCTCTTAGATCGCCACAGCAAGTGAGCCTTTTTATCCCCAAAGTCTGGTCAACTGAGGGTAATATAGTCAGCTTCAGCATGGATGGCCACTAAAACCCAGCTGTTGGTAAAAGGCAGATAGTTTCCTAACAGAGAGGCATCTGGACTCAGTGTTTGCATGAGACATTACTCACCTCTTTGCTACTGCTTGAGTGACACGATTGCCGTCTTTCGGGTTAATCTTTAAGTCCCGGGTGTGTACATACCCAGAACACACAAATTAGGCATCAGTAAACCAGTGTTGTATTGGTGTCAGCTTTAAATTCTCGAATAAGCCCCTAAATAGAGCAGAACTGATTGATCCTGTGAAATATTCATCCATCAGACGTTGAGAGGCCTCTCTGAATAAACTGGTTAAACCCATGTGCAACAGAACCCATGTAAATATTTAACCAAATCCACTTTGACTGTTTTCACTGCAGGCACAAAACAATGTGAGAGTGAATAGCTGTGTCCTTGTCTGACCCTGGACTCAGGCCATTGTTTTGTCCAAGTTGAACCTTCCCTTTGGTAATTTTACATCCATAATTTAAGTTTATCTACACATTTTTGAGAGCCTATGTCATAACCGCCTTTCATCTCTTTTTTTTCCTCCTCATCACCAGCATTCACGCTGTGCACGTTAACACGAACCGGTTTGTGTTGTGGTAACTGACACGCAGCTTACATTTACTGTTCGGGATGTTAATCCTAATAGTTAATGGAGGCATGCGGAGATAAGCGATAATCGGTTTCATGCTTCCGTTTTTTGGAAATAAGTCTCCCCCTGTTGCGCGGTTGTTGAGGAACTTTCTGTACTCAGCTGCCAGGCATCTCGCTACTTTGACAGCGCAAACACGCACGGCAGGGGGTTGTTCACTAAGAAAGTAGTGGATTAGAGGAGGGGGTGAATGTATGTGGTGATTTTTTTTTTGTGCGTCTGTAATGTGTAACCTATTTGTCGGACATTCCTGTGTGTTTGCTGACGACTGTGGGGAATTTGTGAGTCAGCCCTAATCAGGCCAGTCTGCATGATTAGGCATTTGGGAGCCTGTCTGTTTGTATTCATTAAAGTAGAATTACTTAGAGACCCCGCTCTCCCATTTCCCACTCATCTATTTTAAATTGTGATCCACATGTGGTATGCCTGTTTCTCACTCTTCTGAATGCTGATGCCTCTGCAGTGGTGGGAGAATTCATGTCCTTTTTAAGAAAGATCTTTTTAATGAATGTAATAAAACTTCTATAAAAAAATAACAATCTTCTTACAAATAAAAAGTTGAATTCATAATCAACAAAACATGCCCTCGCTCAATTTAATACACTCAGGGGTTTTGCTGCTACGGCCTCACTTGGTCTGGTATGACCAGTAGCTTATGGTGGAAAATATGACTTTAGATGTTGTGGGACTTTATAGCTCTCGTCTACATGTTCTGCTGTTACTACCTTTTAAGCTTGTCACAGATAAACACGAAGATGTCTTTAAAGGGGACGTATCGTGCTTTTGGTCGTTATTTTTATACTGTTGCGATGTTCCTGTTGCTAAGGTAGTTGTCCACTCACATATGTCGGATTGGATTTAGCGCGAACACGTACAGATGTATTTGAGATGTCTCCATTTTGAGTAAAGAACGAGAAAAAGAAGTGAAATCCTACGACTACTGTTTGCTTTATGTAGCCTCCGGAGCTGGCTGAAGTCTCCCCGAGGGGCAGCTTTCTGGAAGCTGACCAATCAGAACAGAGTGTGCTGATTGGGAGGGGGGGTCTTAAAGAGGCAGGAGCTAAAACGGCCTGTTTGAGACACTGAACTGAGGGGCTGCATAAAGAGCCATTATAAGATAAATCAGGAGTTTGTAAATCATACAAAGATATTCCAGTTGAGCCCGAGGATATAAATATAAACCTGGAAATGTGCATAATATGTCCTCTTAAAGTAACCACGTTACATACTGTATGTTGACCTTTACATGTAGCATCTCCATCAAGTCACCCAGGTTAAAATGCCAGAACATAGAGCCAAAATGTATCACCCCAACAGGTTTAGTTAAATCTTCCCAATTTACAACATTTTTACCATTAATTATTGTTGGCTCAAAAGCAGACCAGTCATGTTTAACGCAGCCGCAGTCTCCTGCTCACCCTGCCGCTTTATTGCACGAGAGACAATAAGCCTCAGTTGTATTTGTATGAGTGAATGCACACCAACAGACTGATTCTGTCCACAGTGCAACAGGTTTCACACACTGCCCCCTGTGTGTTATGTCACCATGGATCTCACTCAAACTTTCTCCTGATAAGCATCGCTGTTATCAGACAAGCTGGTTTTACACGTGTAACCCAACCTGCACTTGAGGAATGATGAACAAACAGTTTTCTTTTTTTTTTTCCAGTTAAACACACAAACATTTGGGATAATGTAAGGACACAACTCAACAAAATATATAACTTAAGTCTGGTTGTTTTTAGAGATTTTAATGTGGAAAAGTTACATATTATGTCTTTAAGAGGGGACGTGAAAGACCCAGACGCAGGAATGTTGGCTTCACAGGATGATGTTCTTGAGTCTGGCCAGTGTTTTGTTTGGCGGTTTAGCTTCTCATTTCTTACCATGGAGAGGACAAACTTCATTTTCACAAACACAAACTGAGCTGTGCAAGAAACCATTTCAATACTGAACTTCAGTGGTGCTCTTGGCACATGTGTAATCCTTAAATGAAAACAAATAACATTTATTAGAACAAGACATATGAGGATTTATGTAGTAATTTAGGCAGAAGTGGATTGTTGAAAAAATATTTTATATAAACCAGTGGATTGATTTCATTTCCCACTTTAGACAGACTTGCCGGAATACTAGATAGATATGGAGGATTATCCCCCCATGGCTGTTTGAAAAAGTGCACATAGGCCTCAGAAAGTCACACATCAAACGGTCACACCGACACAGTATTGAAAACGCAGCTCAGTGAAACAGCCCAGGAATGCAGTTGAACCCTTGAAATCGAATAAATATGTGGCTCAAAACTGCCAAATGCACGAAGCCTTGATCTTTAAGCCTTTCTTTCCAACAAAGGAGCCTGAAACCTGCTTCAGCGGAGAGCAGGGCCTACCTGTTATCAGGCATATGCCTTGAAGCTTGAGTGTCTTTGTGCTTTGCGCATGTACTGCTGTTCTGTTGTGTTTACCAAGGCAAAGTGCCATTTAGACACACGGCGCACAACAGTAGAGGGAGTGATCTTGTCTCTCCAACTTTCTTCTGCTGCCTGTACTGTGCGAGTACATTCATTTCTACAGTTTTCAGTACATCCTTATAATGGAAAATGTACATAAGATGCACAATAATAGAACGACAGCCTCTGTTAATGTGAGAAAAGATCAGTACACTTTTTTGAAGTATAATAATATGAGTCACTGTCCATATTTAGTTAACAAAATTGATCAGAAATGATATGTCAGACCCAAGAAATGAATAATACAATTCATTTTTCACAGCAGACATTTTGACACATCATAGCAGGAAAATCACTGGTGCAATCAATAACATTAATGACAGCTGAATCCCATTTAGTTGTTTTTTTTCCAAATTCATGACCCTGGTTTAGCACATGAAGAATGACTTCCTCGGACACGTGAATGGAACCGAGCCATCGTTAATGTTATTAACACCACCTGTGCTTCTCCTACCACGACGAGTCCGAATATCTGGTGTGAAAAAGGTTTGTGGTAATTTAATCAAAGCAGTACGTTATCATGTCGAGAGGAGGGAAATCTTCTTGACTTGACTTAATTTACCACCACCATGAAGCATTAAAAAGAGTAACATAACAACTATGAAACCACTGATGGTAGATGGATAAAGGACATAGAAAAACATTTACTTTTAGATTGTGACATTAAATACTAACATAAGGCCGCAAGTTCTGGAAACACTAGCCGCCTTTTCATCTATATTTTATAGTATTACATCATTTATAGGGAGGAAACCTGACAACTTTTAGATTTACTGGGTAGTCCGAGTGTAATATATCCTGTCAAAGCATTTCCACTGATAATCTGTCATCAAAGCAGCATGTGGTATGAAACACCTCATGTAGATGCTGCTGTTGTTCAAGCTCCTTCCAGTTCCACAAAGTAATCCGTAAGTAAGAGGTCATCAAGAGTTTCTGCACAATATACCTCAAAATTTCCTACACTGGAATGAAAAATTGAACATTGAAAATTGAAATTGAACTGTTCGCCTCCTCCTCTGAGAGACTAATGAGTAATGCCTCATCACACCTACCATGACAATACAGAGTGTTTATTAAAGAGGCTAGTGTATGAGTGAACGTGAGGGCGTAATTCCAGTCGCAGCTTATCAGTGAGCTATATCCACAGTTACATTATGACACCATGAGACTGACATTTGGTGACCTCAATTTACACGGAGACGTGATCGTGTAAACACGGTGCTCTAGCAACATGTAGACAAATGCGACAAAACACCGGCGCCGAGTTGTCAGTCTTGAGATTGTTGGCAGGCACACCCTGTTAGTGGACACACACACACAGTACTGTGCAAACAGAGAAGCAGGACAGTGATGTGGTTTTTATTACTTGGGCTCTGTATTGCAGCACAGTTGATTTGGAATGAACGAATGCGGATGTTTCAGTCGTGTCTTTATGTTCACATCCGTAGTGGATGAGCAGTGTTGGACTTGTAGACCTTTTCATACATAGTCCCCCTATTTTAGGGCAGTGCAGCGAGGAAACACAGATGAGGCAATCCAGGAAGTTGTTATTTTTCTTGATTTTTCTTGGCAAAGTCAGTCACCTGACCTTAATCCAATTGTGTTTTTCACCTGGTGAAGACCAGACTCAAAGCAAGAAAAGCCCTTGAAACAAGCAAGTAGTATCAGTAAGACCTGGCAAAACACCACCTGGAAAGATACCAAGTGTCTACTGACGTCTGTGTGTCATAGACTTTAACCGCTTATTAACTTTTACAGAAAGTTACTTTAATTAAGTTCATGTTAGCTTGTCCAGTTACTTTCTGTCCCCAGAAAAAAGCGCTACAGTTCCTGCACTCTTCATCTGATGTGGATGTAAAAACCTTCAAAGTACTTTAACCTCATACTCATTGTTTTACTTTAAATACAATATGCTGGAGTACAATGGCAACACAACAAAAAAAGGTGTGGCTGCGCTCTAGCTAAGGCCATTAAAGTGTCGCTCATACAAGGATCCTGCTGTAACTATTACCTGCCGAATGTTGGCCTTCAGTCTTTTTCATAGGTTTGATTTTTTTTTTTTGATGTGAGGTACTGAAGTGTGCTCATGTCAGACCTGTCCAACAACAAACAAACAAGATCTGCGTCACTTCTTGGCGTGTCCATGATGCCAGCCTGGATCATCGGAGGCTCGCCATGCTTTAGAGCAGGTCATGCCTGACTCGCTTTAACCTTTTGCTGTGTTTTCTTTTCATATTGCTTCAGATGTTGTTGTTATTGTAATGACTTTCCCGTGATGTAGGCGTTAAGTTCACCTTGATAATCACCACCAGTTGTTGGTTATTGCAGTTGGCAACCCATTTACAGACAGACAGGGATATAGGAATGCAGACACGGTTGGGGACAAACAGACTGATAATAAATAATATATCTTGTTTGTCTGCTTTTGTTTCAAATGAAAACATTTTTTATATTAGAGCTGACAATACTATTTGTCACAGTTTATATATATATGTTATACAAGTGTGCTCTGCCCTGACGTTGATGGCTTCTGGCTGCAGTAAATTAAAGATACCTGTCATGATCGAGGCTCAGAGCAGGAACTAGACGCTTTGATTTGTGTTTTCGCTGATCTCTGACCTTCACATATTGGCCCAGTTAGCACCCAGTTTTGCTCTTATCATACTGATTATTAGTCTTGATGATTTGAAGACTCGCATACAGTATTAAAATATTAGAATAACAAGAACATTTTCAAGACTTCTGTATTTAAACAGCTGTAAAAAAAAAAAAAAAAGTATCAGCAAATCTGTTTTGGCTTTCCAGTATGTTCCCCGTAATTGAAAAGAGGTGACACAAATATTACCAGCCCTCAGATCTGCAGCGTACGGAAGAGAACAACTTGTTACAAGACTCAGTGAAGTGCAGACAGCATGTACTTTGCTCCATGTTTGTTCCCTCAGGGGTCTCTTCACTCACCCCTTTAATTTATCATCCACGCTCTGCGCTGTAAACTGTCCCAATGAGCTGATTACAGCTGTAGAATATTCCAGACCCGTGGCCATCATTCTTGGATGTTAGGAGCTTTTTATTTATTATCTGAATGCTTCTGTCTGCGCCGTTTTTCTCATTTTCTAATTCACTTGATAGAAAAAAAAAAAGTTCCATTATTGTAACTGCCGCTAATTTGTTTTTACATGTTGCTGCCTGACCACAAAACTGTGTCCAAAGCTGCCAGAGAAAGTTAGACAGACAGATGTAGAGGCGTTTCAGAGAAGGAGAAGCGGAGCAGTTGTTTTTAGCGTGCCGGTGTCTTGCCTTCTCCCCTCTGTGGGTACTAACCTTTACCTGTGGCGCTGACAGCCTCCTAAAAGATTCATAGCCAGTGAAACGTCTCAGTTCAGTGTAACAGATTGGATTTTCATCATGAGCCGCCCCGGTTGATTTTATGGTTTTTCTCACTACTGTATGTCATGAATCCCCCTTTTCCACCAGCTCCTTGTCTTTCTGCATTTCATCTGTCTTATTGCTTTTGGCCTATGGATGCATATTGTTTATTTTCCGTTTGTTCCCTCCGTATCCAATTCTAATAAAAATACTGCCGTCCTCAGCTATCTCCTCAAACAGCTCATTAGTAAATCATGTCCTCGAGCCTGCAAGCATCCATAGCCATTTGTTTGCGTCCAAAGGTTTCAGGCTGCAAGCTCATAAGTAAACATGAGGTATAGCTGCATGTGTGGCCTGTGTGCCCTCTCTTCTCTCTCTTTCTCCTCACCTCTATTTTTCCTTCTTCCTCCCCTTTTCACCGTCGGTCCAGTAGCCAAATGCGGAGCTGTCCAGGGCAGGATGAATGGGCCAGTGTCACCAGCTGCATCTGTCCACGGGGCTGGATTTATCTTCCTCGTGTCAGCCCCAAAGGTCACACAATCAAGTGCAAACAGTCGTTTGCCCACCATTATCTAGAGGACAGCGAGAGAGTGTTTCATGTCACCCTGGGGATTCTTTTTAGACGTTACCAAATGTAAACCGGGTGCTTCTGCTGGACTGGCGACAACTTCATGATTGTCACAATTGTCAAAAAGCATGACAGTTTCGTACTGTTTGACTTTTAAGTTGCACCAGACATAATTGTTTCATTCACATGCTCTGTATCACAAAGTGAAGCTGCAGTAGGGAGCACGACCTACTTGAAGCGCTGAAATGGGGCCTATTCAGTCACTTCAGGATCTTGCAGTTTTTTTGTGATTATCGTGACCCAAAGGTTTCTGAAGAATTTCATTTGTATAAAGAACTTCCTGATAAAGAATGTAATAGGTTCAAGTCAATGTCGTGCTTGCGGGCATTTCTGCTGGTAGCTGCTAGCTATAAACTTTATTGCACTTCTACTTCTCTTTTTCCCTGAATTGAGTCTGTAAGGTAACATTTTTGCTTCCCACTATTCTGCATTCTGCTGCCAACAAGCTCCATACACCAAAAGGTTAGTTTTAGGCTTGTTTAAGGTTTGTTTTTTGTGGAGATTGAGGAATGATCATTTTTAAATTTTGTTCCAGGGGAACGAATAAGCTTTAAGTCTGATTTTCAATGTATATACAGATGGGTCCTGTCTTAAAATATCAGAAAGTTGATTCCAATAGTCAGCAGCTTGATAACTAAAAGCTGCTTCATGTTAACCTGAGAGGCAACTAATAAACCGGACCCCGATGAACTGACGGTTCCGGTGGGTTCATAAGGAATTAGCAATTCAGAAACGTATTTAGGGCCAAAGCCATTGACTGATTTAATGAAATGAACCCTAAACTGTAAAAGACTGTCTCCTGAATAGCAGTGAACACATACTTTACTTAGTGTAGTCTGGACTCAAAAATCTCTTCTTCTAATTCATTTTTTATAGCGTCATAGTTAAACCCCAGAGTGCTGTGTGCGCTTTTAGCTGCTAAAGCTTAGAACTTTGAACCCCCTCGTTCTACCGTTTGATGTCTCCATTGTGTAAAATTGCGCAGTGCAGCATTAAAATAATTCACTTTTTGAGGGTAATTGTAATGCAGCTAATGTGCTAAATCCTTATGCATGGCGCTGCTAGGACAGAAGGTGGTTATACTGTAAGAAATAACCACCCTCAAAATTCAGTGAATCAGTTTCCACCGAATAAGCAACAACAACCATCTGATGTAGGCAGACTGACACATGAAAGTGAATTTCTTGTTTGCAGTGATTTTTCTCCCTCCGCAGCATGATCTTGGCAGGAGACACTGTCACTGCACGCTTTTGTACTGTAAACCAGTTTTTCATTTTCAAGCTCATATACTCGTGTCATATCTTGTGCTCGTCTTCTGTCGCGGCAGTCGGGTGAAAAGGAGAACCGGGCTCAAATTTACAAAAGGGCTGATTCAAAGACGTGTAGTGAACAGACCGTAACCTTTCCCAATCCGTGCTGTTAGCTGCCGGTGGGGAGTTCAGACTGTGCTTAGCATGACTCATGGTCTGGTTTGGTGTCTGCCAGCGGGCAAACACAATGGCCTCCGTACACAATAGGCCTGCCTCTCTCCTGCTGGAATGCAAAACATGCTCTAACGGTTTCCGATACTGTATATCTGAGTATTGTGTTACTTTGCAAGCAGGCAAGGTGCACTCCACAACCAACACCCAGCTTTATTTAACAAATACACAGACCACCACCATGCCCTCAAAGTATGGTGGCACAGAATCAAATTTAACTGATAAAGTAGAGCTGCAACGATTAGTTCATTAGTCGATCAAGAGAAAATTAATCGACAACCATTTTGCTGATCAATCTGCAAAAATTCTCTTGTTCCAGCTTGTTAAATGTGAATAATTTTTGGTTTGACTGTTGGTCAGGACAAAACAAGACATTTTAGGTTGCATCTTAGGCTTTAGGCAACAGTGATTGACATTTTTCACCATTTTCTGACATTTTAAAGACTAAGCGACTAATCTTTTAATCGAGACAATAATCAACAGATTCATCAATAATGAAAACAATCGTTAAGTAAATGACATAATAATAATGTATAAATGATATAATAACCAATAATGAAGTCATTAGTTGCAAACCTTTTATGGAGGGTGACTTATTAGAGTGGTACCATAAAATGTTGTAAATAAATGTCATATCATTGCACTAATTCACCTTATAGCCAGCTCATTAACATTTTTACATTTACTTCCTGTTTAAGTCTGACATAAATGGGATTCAAAAGAAGAGCACGAGTAGTTATGACCTACAGCTGAACAGGGAAAGAAAAGTGTGCCACCTATTAAAAGAAAATACAAGGAAAAAGACATCATAGTACTGTGCAGAAAGGTGCAGAAAGGCCAATGCAATTAGCATCAACCACTCCAAACTTTCTCTCTTTTTAACATATCAGTTTTTATTGCTTTTGAGTTGAAAGGAAAAGTTCTTTAAACAGGAAGTGTTAACATGAAGACTTCTGATGTCTGGTGCCTGGAAGTCGAGCCCCTCTGGGACCTGTGGCACATTCGCAAAGATTAGCATGATTGTTGCCTCAAGAAACGGCCAATCACAGGCTTCTCCTCGTCTGTTCTGCACTTTGTTGTCTTTCCTTCTCTCTCGGAGAAAAAGAGGAAAGTTCTCTGTGCTACAGTAACGCTGCTGCTGGGTAACAAGCTCCTCTGAAATACCACAAGAGGTACCGACTCGCCGTTGAGTTGTCACATGGCAGTCAGTTTCCCAGTCGTGTTTATCGCTTGTCCACCCTCCTCCCACTCACTTGATGTCAATGGGAGGCCCGCCGTTGCTGAGAAAGTGTCCACCCTCCACTTCTATGCTCTCCCTCCCTCCCTCCCTCCCTCCCTCCCAAAGAGTCGTGTAACTGGGGATTCAGCATGTCCTTGCATGCAGGAGGGCGGAGGATGAAACTGCGAGGGAGGTTACGCAGCGGTATGCGTCCCAGTTGTGTGCTACCGTCTCTGAACGCCTGCCATGAAACTCCAGAGTGAATCACGACCGCCTCAGTGGAGAATGATTTATAATGAGGGTTGAGTTGCGCTTGCGATCAGTTACATAATGTTACAGTGCATGTGCTGTTATGCAACTGCATCCTTGCACAGGAGCCAACATGATACACCTTTGCCAGTCTTCCATCAGAGAGATGATTTTGGATTTCATGGAAAAGACTAGCTGTGTTATTTAACGTCTGGATTATTTTTTTTTCCGGCAGGAATCAGGGATGTTGATGGACATGTCTAGGTGTCTGAGCGTTGGTTCAGGGCCTGCTGTGAGCTGCTGGAGTGAGGTGCTTTCCATTAATCTAGCCGTGTTTTCCAGCTGGCTTCCTCATTTGCATGCAAAGCACAGCCGCTCTCTCTCTCTCTCTTTTAGCTGAAGCCCTTCTCTTCTCAAGTGACGCTTCAAAGAACACATGAAAAGCTTTAGTCTTGAAGAATTAAGAGGATGCAATCAGCAATCTGGTTGTATATTATGTGGCAGGCGTCGTAATCGAATATCTCAGTTGTTTCACTTAAAAAGGCGTCGCTCTGCACTTTTTGAACCCGAGTGTGAAAGTTTTGTGTGCAGGGTGGGAAGGGTTAATATGGATAAAGAGAAATGTATTTATTAGATCTGTTTTTGCAATTAAGTTTAGGCTCAACAAGCTTGGGTTTGGCCTCGGGACATGCCTGAATGCACATTCTTTTGCTTTGTACTCTTTGTCTTCATCCCTTTCTCTTCCTCCCTGCATATTTTTCCCCCCCGTGCCCTGATGAGCGGTTGGGCTTCTTCCAAGGATATCCATTATCAAAATACTGAACTAATTCCCCCACTCAATCTCTTGCTTTTTCCATCTTTTCTCTCTCCCTCCTCCTCCTCCTCCTCCTCCTCTCACATACTCTCCAAATCCAACCCTTTTCTGTTTTTTTGTTGTTTTTTTTTTTCTTTACACGGAGCAAGATAAGCTGCAGCAGGGCGCAGGGTCGCAGAAGACTGTGGATTGATGGCAGCCATTTCTGTCCAGTGCTGGAGAGAAGCAGTTCATTTGTCCAGACCTGCAGTATAATTTCCCCAGATTCTCACGAGGAGAGCCAGCATTCTCATGAATAACAAACAGAGCTTTGCTCAGGGGAGGGAGTTCACACTGACTCTCTCCCTCTCTGCTTTCTCACCTTAGACCTTCAGGCTGCTTCTGAAAGCCCCCACAGAGTTTATTGCAAATTTCTGGGGTGATCCTCTCTGTGGGCTAGACTTAAGCAACAGGAGCAGTGGGATGAGCATGCAGTAAATGTACGTGCTACAATAGAGCAACAATCGCAAACAGAGACGGGAGCTTTTTTGCCTAAGGGGAAGTGTAGATGAGTCAAGATTTATGGTCCTCACTGGAGGAAGTCGACAAGCCGATGTGGCATGCACAAACCTTTATTTAAAAGACTATTATCCCCCTGCTGCTGTCATCACACACCTGTATGTTCCAAGGCAGTGTTGCTGGCTGCTATCAGAAGTCATATTTGTCTTTTTATATCCTCTTTGTGTTTCCTTATCCAGGTTAAGGAAGGCTCCAGAGCTCTAATGGCTCTCGGTGAACTGAGAGGCTTTTCTAATCTGACGCCCTGCAGTTTTTTTGTTTTTGAGGAAAGGGGGAAACTGGCAAAAAACCCCACAAACGGTTAGGCATGCAGAGGGGGACATGCAGCAGTGTTTCCCATACATAGGCTCTACTTGGGCGGCACCGCCTAGGTAGATACAATTCCAATTCCTTTCTTCTTTTTTTTTCCAATCAAGACGTGCAATTTTTAATTTCATAATGTACACAAACCAGCGGACCTTCAGCCCCAGAAATGACGCCAAGTATAAATATCAAAACACTTCTAACTGTAGCCTCAGTTTGTGCCTCTCACAGAGCTGCTTGTAGATTTAGCAAGTTTGATAAGAGACAACAGAGGCGACGTTGTTATCGATACACTGGCGCCAAGTATCGATAAGGTATGACAAGTGGAAATATCGCAATATGTTGCAATATTGTTTTTTGGTTTTTTTTGTCTCACCTCTGATACAGACAGCGTTAGAAAGGCTTTTTTCCAAAGTGAGTTAAATTAAATGTTCCAACAGGGAATGTCAACTGTGCAAATAGGCACATGACAAAAGGCTGAGGAGAGCAACTCTGGACCAAAAGCAGAGTTAAAGTGTTTTGATCTGTTCAATATATTTTGAAAATGTGAAATGTATTATATTATGAATTAATTTTTAAATAGTTATTTACTTTGACATGTTCATCAAAAAGCAGATTTAAAGTCTGTGTTTTGTTCTTTAATATATTTTGAAAACGGAAAATTAATTTTAATATGTAAATTATTATTATAGTTATAATTATATATAGTTATTTATTTTGAGTAGTTATTCATTTGCAATAAATAGTTATTCATAAACCTTTGTTTGACTGGTTTATTACTGAACCCGCCCATCACATACTGCCCCACCCACCACCACAAGTAAATTCCCGACCTGTGGGAAACACTGATGCAGCGATAACTATCCACATCCTCTCTCTTATTTGTATGTAAATATGGGAATGCAGCAATGCGTCGAATCAGCCCTTTAGCGAGCGCTAGAAAGGGAATGGAGACGGGAAATTTTATTGTTGGTCTGAGCCCGTCAATTCACTGCGTCTGTGCCGTTGCACCGGGTTGGGTGGAGTGGTGAGGAATGCACTAATCACGCAACTGAGCTACCCTGCCCTCGCCAGCCGCCCTGCCTTTTGTCTGCACTTGGAGCAGCATGAAGCATGAAGGTTTCAACCGTTTGTCTGTTTCTAAACTACATAGAGAAACATAAAGAGACAAAACTGTTCTCAGAGAAGCAAATGTTTATTGTCTTGGTCTTCCAGGAAGAGCAAACCCCCCCCCCCCCCCCCCCAACATCCCAATCCTGTCCTTTTTCTCTCGCTATGATGGGAATGTTGTGACACAATCAGTAATCCAGGCCGAACCGTGCCACAGAGAACAATAGGTCGTATTCACAATGTCTTCTGTCCACTCTCCCTCAGCTTTCAAACCTCATCACCTGTCCCAAAAAAACATCTTCACATATCAGCACCGTTTCTTTTGGCTTCCTTATGACATACACAGTAGCTTTCCCATTTGGAGTATACCAACAGAGGCAGGGTGTTTTGTACGTCCTTGGAGTTTACTTAAGTAAAAGTAAGAAAGTATTTTATGAGACGGTAAACTCCACAGTTAAACGCAGCCAAAAACAGTCTGCACGGGAGCTGCGTGCTTTACATAGCAGAGAGATTTATTCTGAGCTGAAGCATAAAACTTATTGTTTCCTGGAGCATGCTGTGCTCTGCTTTCCCGCAGTAAAACTATACCGCTGCACTGGTTTTCTGATGTAATGTTGTAACCAGTCGCGTTGTTACAAAAATAAATCTTGGACTCCACATAGTTTGATGGTTTGGCCCAAAGCAAAGTACATTTTTTATTAGATTTATATTATTTCCCTCTGGTATATTTTTCTGATTATTTTCCATTTGGAAATGAATGATTGACAGCGGAAAGCAGACAGACAGAGTTTTGAAGTCGTATGAAGTTGCTGAATTTCTTGCTCAAGGCACAGTCACCAAATTGACTTTTTGCTTTTTTGCCATAAGTTAATTATATTTGCTTTGTTTTGCTTATTTTGTCATGAAGAAGAGAGTGAACCACTGATGAATTCTACATATTCATTCTTATCACTTGAAAATATATTAAAACTGTGCATATTTGCCTCCCTTTATTATTTTCCTACATGTTGTGAAAGTATGTGGAAGTTTTGTGGAGAGCTCAATAAAACTGGACATAATTCAGCTTCCATGTGAAAACAGAAGCGCAGCCAGGGTCCGAAATTAACACCCGCCAAGCGCCAAATGCGGCTAGATTTTCCGCTTGGCAAGTACATCTCGGAAGGCTATCCGCCACACTGGCGGGTAATGTCTGTACCAAAATAGTCATGTAATAAAACATCTGGTACGATGGCTCGGACGGTCAAAGCGGATGCACAGTCTAATCGATCAATTATCTGCTGAGCTGGCAGACAGATCCTCACACATCTTGTCTTCAGTGTAGTTACTGTTTAAACCGTCACCTTTGCTGTGTGATTTAGCACCAGTGCTCGTTTTTCTCTGAGCCTTAACAAGCCTAATATTATGTTTCATAAAGATGTATTAATTTCTCCAGGTGTGAACGTGGGTGCACTTAATTTGATTGTGAGTCATGGCCTCCGCTATTAAAAACACTGGCAGGAATCCCGCATTATGCAGTTGAATATGTCTGTAATCTATATGGAGCTGCAATGATTAGTCGACGACTCGATTAGTTGAGCGACAGAAAATTAATCTGCAACTATTTTGATGAATGAATCATTTTACTAGTTGCAGCTGCTCAGATGTGAAGATTTTAAGCTTTTATGTGTCATTTTGGATGGTTGATCAGACAAAACAAGACATTAGAAGATGTCACCATGAAATTATTAGAGGCATTTTTCACAATTGTGTCTGATATTTCATAAACAAAATGATTAATTGAGAAAATAATCGATCATGAAAATAATTGTTGCAGCCCTGAATTTATTTAATTAAAAGGGTGCAGATTGACTCTTTTTAGTTGGTTCAAATACTATACATGAATTTAAAGCAATAAGTAAAAAATTACTGTTTATTTCTTTTGAAACCTATAATTTAACTTTTATTTTCTCCTCTGATGAGATTTGGGTAGTATTGGTGGTTTTTCTCTGTTTTGTTGCTCACAAATAGGTTTGGATCTTCTCTACCACTACAAATAAGCCTCTGTGGATTTCCAAATGGCGACTCACCCTTTCTGTCCAAAATATATATTTGAAGTGTTTCCATAATTGCTGTTCTCTGTGAGCCAACAACTCATATACAGCGGGTCATACAACGCCCTCTTCACACTCTGTTGTTCATCCTCATGTTCCTCCCTCACCTTCACTTGCTTTTCCTCCTGTCATGGTTTATATCAACCAAACAACCCTCGACCATGAAAAAAAGTCAACTGGATATAAAGATGTCAGTGGAAAAACACCAGAAAAACACCAGTCAAAACACAGAAAGCCTCAGATTGTTCCAGATGTCAAAGCGAACTGACATTCTCTTGCTTGCTCGGCTGATGATCAAAGCTCTGCGTGCCACATGTTGCACTGGGTCCAGTTCCCCATCCTCCTTTCAACAGACTGTAAGATGTATTAGATTACAGCCGGGACAGTGTCGGGTAACTGAGAATTCACTTTTGCCGTGGTGTTGAATAAATACATTGATTAAAAGTTTAAATTTAGTTTTTTGGTTAAGATTACACCACTTGTTTTGCTGTGAAACTGCATATTCCCATTTTCATTTTGGCTAGTTTTATTATTTTAATGCAAAATAATAATAAAAAAATGTTAACTTTATTTTTGGGAGCAGTAATGAACCATAACACAGAACCTTAATACAATAAATTCATGGTGAAAATCTGATTTTAAAATCCTGTTGGAAGCAAAAGTGCTGTAGTTTAGCTATTTACCTCAGTTACTCTGGTGTGTAATCAGCTCGTGTCTTTCAATTTTCCTCCTCATTTTGTAGTAGTGGAAGCATTTTCTGGTCTGACTTTGACACAGTTTGACCATGTTTATTGTGAACAGTTATTTCTCGCATCAGGCAGCTCAACAACTTTGTGGTTTGTTGAGACGAAATTCAGTCCAAACAGCTGAAACCAAGAATCTCCATTTAATTCCTGGGTAATTTTCTCTAAAAAGCTGTAAAATCACAAGAAATTAACCTTAAGAACATCTAAACCTAAATGCAGACTGCTAGTCTTAATACTGCTAGTCTACTTCTGCTAGTACTGCTAACGAACCCTGCAATTAGTATCTTATAGACTGTTATATTTTATTGAATCTGGTGTGAACAGTGGTGTGCTGGCCTTATGCAGTGCAGCATGTCCTAACAGGATGTCGTGTGTGTGTGTGTGTATGTGTTTCTAAGAGATAAAACACATCTAAACCATCTTCTGCTGTCTTTGTGTCTGAACCAAAGATCTCCAGTTACTCGAGGCAAACACCGTAAAAATATTAAATAACTTCTGATGATAGTGTGACGAATTTAATTACTCTCTGTTTAAAGGATTTACGTTGCCTGGATCTCTGTTTAAAATTGCTTATCGCTGACTGGGTTTAACCAGAAGCTTCATTTCAAGCCCCAAACAAAGCATTTATTGTACTTTAGGTTAATGTGAGTTAAGTGGTTGGTGGTACTAGTGCACCACAAACATAATAATGGTATCAAATTGAGAGGAATTGAACAGGAGGTTGATGTCCAACAAGCATTTCTCTATAAAGTGGCTGCGTGTTTCTTACCAGTTTTCCAGTTTTCACAAAGTACAAGATGCAGAATGGCATGTTAAAGAAACATAACCCCGTGTAACCTATGAAACCTTGCTAATTTATCCAGCACCACACACTGTAGACCGATTAGACCAACAGTGCACAATAAGCCAAATCCAAGAGAGATCCTCCTCCTGGGTTTGGCTGACCGGTGCCGAAGGTGCTGGCATAAAACAATTCAAAAGACTGTAAAAAACAAAACAAAGACAAAGAGAAACATGATGAAATGTTTCTATGTAACACCACTAACCAGCTATTCTAATAACAGCTTCTACTTTTTATCATCTCAAAGTACATCTGTGACAAATTCTAATAATAATACTAATAATTCTAATAAAACGCGAGTCACTGGCTAATTGTTTGACACGGAAAAGATCTGTGACATCAAAGCCTTTAAGAACACCATCATAAGCAAATATTAAATTACTAAAAGTGCATGAGCATGAAGACAAACTACTTAATTCTGCTCATGTTCGTCGTGACGTCAACACGATTCCGGGAAAGTCCCGTTAGTGTTTATTCTAATGACGTGCTTTGGCGCTTGTAAACACACATTATCAGATCGCTTTTTTTCTGGAACCTGTGTAATCGGTTCGGCTGGAGTCTTCATTAGAAAGCAATTTATTTTAAATTATTTTAATTTGTGCAACTGTAGCAAGCTATTGTATCCACATTTGGTTGTTTTTGTGCCAAAAGCAACGCTGTAGAGCATGCTGGGATATGTAGTCAACTTAAAGACTTGTTTCAGCTTCTACAGTGCAAATTCCATTTTGTCCGCAGGGGAAATCCATTTAACCACTGTTTTATGGTTGAAATTGCAGTGTTGATTGCACCGCAGTTTGCCGCGGGGAGAGCAGATGGCACCTTGTAGCTTCCTAAGAGTATTCTTGCCCTTAAGGGATGAGGAAGGAGGGCGTGTGCAAAGTCACCCTGCGTTGAAAAAACAGACCCCTGCCCCAAAAAGGGCACGCTTTGACCCCATTAATGCCAGGGAGGATGTAATCGTTGTGGAGAGAGAGAGAGAGAGAAGGCTGGCATGCAGCAGTAAAAGGCAAACCATTGTTACCTCCAGTGGAAATTACATAACATAATCATAGGCTACACACACACACACACACACAGTACTGTAGACCTCCTCGTCCAGCTTCGTCTGCCTTTATCAAATCCCCCCACTCATTGTTGAAAAGCTTCCAGCAACATGTTTATTTTGGGCAGGAAGCTTTCGCTGTCTCCCAATTCCAGACTTCATAAGAATTCTAAACAGGTTTGGAGTCGACAAAATTAAATTTACTCAAAGATGTCAGTGCGTATACGGCGAAATAAATTGAATTCACTTGATTTTTCATGCATTGCATGACAAAAATGAGGTAGGTATGGGGAGACAAAATTAAAACAAATTGTAGACAGTGGCGAGACAGCTCCAGGAACAGAAATCAAAATATTATCAACATTTTTTTGGTGGTAACTTTCCAGTGTCAAAAGTCATTACACCTACCCGTCTCCCAGTACATTTCCATTTAGTTTCAACATTTCTTCAATTAACTTCATATTTCACAACTAAAAGTCTCTAAAATTGACATTTAACGAGCTCTTTTTCCATATTTATTTGATACATTTTTTTGGACATTTCAACTGCATATCAGTCTTTTTCAGGTATCGTCACGTTGCCTGTGTGTGAAACTGTGGTCACGCGATAACAAGTGGTCATATACGGAGGAGATCTTAAACTCTGCCTCAGTTCAAGGATGGTTGACCATGAAGATAGTAGTATATAGTGTAAGGGCTGTTTTATCAACCCTAAGTAACATGAGAGCATCATATCACACGGCGGGCAAACAACAAGAGAAGAAGAGGAGCGAACACGTTTGTTTTCTGCTTATATCTGGAGTTGGTTAAATGCCAATCTTGGCAAAACATCTTTTGTTTGTCCTCAGCCTGTGGGTATGGCACGCAGTGCAAGCACACCGGTGCACATAAAAAGTAACTCACTTTCATCTTCTCTGCTGTATCTTTGTTGTCTTGTGTTTTGATATGAGTCTGTTGAAGGAAGATAAGACTACCTGCCAGTGAAATGAGACTGGTGTCTAAGTCTGTTTATTGTGAGGCCTTTAGATAATATCTCCTCACTTATTGAACACTGGTTTTGTTGAGGGACTGGCGGCTTGTCTTGTCATATTAATCTCACACCATGTGTTCCTCCCAACAACAGTGACTTCTAGGTTTGTATCACTCGGTCTGGAAGCAGTCCTTTATATTGTACACTGTCCTCTACATCTCACTCGGCTCTACGTACACGAACATTTGCAACGGGATAGCAAGTCTGGTTTGGCTGGAGTGGTCAGTGGCCACACAGGTTTAATCATTCCACCAGATGTAATTTTCATGTTCGGCAGCTGCACAGGGGGGGGGGGGGGGGGGTGAATGGTTATTTTCCTAAGTGTCTGCTACTCATCTCTGCTGACGAGAAGAGCCGACTCTGGAGAGAATGTGGTGTTACCTGCCAAAGCAAACCCACAGAAACTTGATGAGTGTCCCACTGCCGTGGCTCTGGGGATCAACTCGCAGTTCATTGAAATTCCTCTGATATTGGAACCTGGCTTGCTGCTCACTGCTGGGTCTGTTTTCAGACTGATTACCTTTTCCTCCAGAACTAGAGACTGCCACTCGCATGCACCATTGTTACTGCGCCTCTTATTAATTCTTATAATATTCATATTGGAAAAAACAAACCCTTGGTTCTTATTTCTCATTTTTTTTCCTCTTGCAAATGATTATTTGTTATAGTCCAGTGACCGTGAGCATTGTTGATTGAGCTGTGAAAGCTTATTCTACTGCTTCATTCATTTCTTAGCCATGTAGAGGCACAATTGGGTTCATAACAGGTTTTTATAAGAGCACATAAGCGTGCCAAAAACCTATTACAGGGAAAGCAGTGGTGGAAGAAATATCCTTGAGTAAAATGGTAATACCACAGTGAAAATGTACTCAGTAAAAGTAGTAAAAGAAAGTATATCCGACAGTATTATGATGTTGTAGGTGAAGCTAATTTAACTACTTTCTAATACTGCGGGGTAAATAATAAGGTCATCTATAATAATACTTTTAAGATGATAAAGGTTAGTATGTACAGTCTAAATCTTAGTAACCTAGTAAATACTCAAGTATAGCACAGGTACCTCAAATGTGTGCTTTAGTAGCTCAAGACTATTAGATTAAATGTATGTAGTTTGTAAAACTGAGTATCACTGTGGCAACAGTACATGAGGATATAAGGAAAATCCATTACTGTACATGTAGCGCTACTTAAATTAAGATAAATTAATCAAAAGTCAAACAGATGCTGAAATAAAAAAAATCTTTACAAGCTGGTTTCCGCAGCTTATAAAGTAGGTTATCTGTACGATAATGATGCATGCACACAGTAATGTGCAGGGAAACTTAAGCTGCTGAACCAGTTGGTACATAACTTCTCTAAGTACTTGCATTTGATTTATGTTTGCGCATTGGAACCTGTTTACATGGCTTCCTTTTAATATGAGCATAGTCTTACGTCCACAAAGATGCACATTCACTTTAAGAGTTTACACTTTGCACAACACAGTATGACTATAAATTGGACATTATATCCCCTCTCTGCACTTTCATTAGTTGCTTTACCTTCATGTATCTCACTGCTACCTATTGTTCATCATACTTGTTGTTGCAGCAGGTTCTGTGTAGGGATTATTAGCATTTCATCTCATTGCATCACATCAGTCGAAGTAGGTCAAGCTGCTGTGCCATTTTTCCTGATCCTGTCTAACTTTATCTACACGGCATACACCTGCTACTAGCTCACGTTGACACCTCAACTCATCAACCAGGACAAATTAGCCAGATGTTTGTGAACTTTCTGTAATTGTCTTGGCTTACAAAGGGAAGGCAGGCACGCACAAGAGTAAACAAAACATGCTTTTGGTTTGGAGTCTGTCTTAAAATGGTACCAAATGGTTTGGGAATGTGTTGATGAAGTGATGTTAATGCTTGTCTTGTGGGCTCACACAGCATGTGCACAGCTAGCTATTGAACATAGTGGCATAAAGAATCTTATTTCACCATTTCTGTGAAATAAGATGTCACTCATGAATAGGGAGGACGTCAGCCCCCTTTTGATTTTGATTATAAATCGTTTTTGGTGTATATGCCATCCAGCGTTCTTTCATCTGAAATGGTCACTCTCTCAACAGGAGTCCTCTTGAATAGAAATGAAAAGGGGGAACAGTATTGCATGGAGAATAGGCTGGCAGACGTGGGCTTTAAATAGAAGTGTTCCCTGTGTTTTCCACTCATTGTTTTTCCTTTGTAAGCCGTGTCAATCATAGCTACAGTAGTCCCAGAGGCCCCCTCTCCTGCTGTGTTGTGCGGTAGGTAGATAGTGCTCAGTCCGCTGTTTATTTGGAGGAGCTGCTCCCATGGGCTATTACCGGGCTCAACTGTGAATTCCACATGTGGATTCAACCACATAAGTTGTCATGCAATATCAGGCAAAAGTAGGGGCTGAGGATATGTTATTAAGAGGCACTTACAATTTGGCATCATTTTCCATTCCACATTTGTCATGCTTTTTAGTATCAAGCAAGGTTTGGGTTTGGCGTGGGGATTTTTTAACGCTCTTCTTGGAAGTAATATCAGAAAGCAGCTTGCGGTATGTAAGGTTGGGGTTCGAAAGTATTTTATCAAATCTGGATCAGCATCGAGTTTGCTTGTCGGATCTGAATCCTTTCAAATCCATTTATTCAGTCTATTTAGCTTTCAACATTTGCAAATAATGTTATAAATAACTAAAACGCCAACATTCATTTGAGATCTGCGATCACTTTTTGTTGGCTGAGAGGGCCGTTGGTTTTAGTAGTTTTGAATAGTAGCCAAAGAAATGTTCACAGCCTCGAGGTACAACCTGAAACTCTCAGCTGCCTGATTACTGGAGGTCCCGATTCAGGAAAATTATGTTCAAAGTCCACTTCTAAAGTCCACTCGCGATTGTCGAGTGGTGTTAGAGAGTGCTGTTTTCTTGAAAGTGCTGTGAGAAGAGAGTTTAGAAAATCCAGGTATATTGTCCATAAATGGCTGTCAAAACCAAAACCAAGGCTTGTGGCACTTTTAGTACGATAACCCTGAAGGAACCAAACCTACCCGTTAGCCACCTGTTACACCTACTGGTGTTGAACTTTCTCTTTGAAGAATGAGGAAATGGAGAGAGTAAGTGAAAGGAGAACAGTCTTGCTGTAGCATTCAAACGGCAAATACCTCCAGTAATCCAAGCACATGTCATGTCCCGTGATTGATTGGGTTTCTTCTAAACCAAGATTTTCCTCCCGCAATAAAAGGGTCTGTAGAAAATAACAGGGGGTACAATAAGAATTGGAACAGATGGATTCAGTTGGGAGGGGAGTGGAGGGGACCTCACTATGGGACGTTTGCAGATGGTATCAATTATAAAGATCTTGCAAATTTGCAGATTTTTTTTTTTTTTTACCTCGTGTAGACTAATATGTGATCTGTACAATCTGGAGAAGGCACCTTATGTTTGTGGCTTTTTTCTGTCAAAGTAATTAGAAGTATGCAAATGTCCGTTCTCTGACTACAAAAAAAAAAGGGCGCTCTGTTTTTTTTTTTTAAAGGAAGCACATGTTGTGGAAAATGTAAAATGACCCAGAGCAAACAAGACAAAGAAGACAATTTATTTCCTATGCAGCAGCCTAATCCCACTGGTAAATTTGATTTTAAGAGATGGCCCTTGCCTCACAAGACGCTCCGTCTAAAATAATTGAATTGTGACCTGCTCTGAAACCACAGGGTATGCTGGTTGGTGGAGGTATTTGTTTTGTATCTACAAGACATTATCTCCTTAATTAGGCTGAGTTAGGCTTAGAAATTCCTCTCCAACATGCCAGATCCTTTCAAACGAAGGAGAGGAAACAATCCCAGGAGGAAATCTTTGCCTTCCAAGCCATTCTTCACTAATGACTGGATCAAGGCTCTGACCAAACTACAATGCCCAAGTGCCCCGGCATCCTAAGCGGACCGCAGTGTTTTTGTCTTGTTTTTGATTGAATGCTAAATTTGGCCGGCCGCTGTTTTGAATATTCCCTTCTGGTTTACATCCTTACCTCTGTAGGAATGTTTTTACCGGCAAATTTGTTTTAAATTGTTGCCAGACGATTCCTGAATCTAGCACTTTGCTTTAATATCAAGCTTGGACATGACAATTAACTCGAAAATAATAGAAACAAGCTTAGAAATTGTCTGTTTAAAACACATAAGGACAAAAGTTCACATTTACAGACACAAATCCCCGGTTCGGCAGATCTTAGTGTCCCTTAAACTGCCTCATAATTCCTCTGTGAAAGACCCTTCCTGGTGTGGGAAGGGTCTTGGGGTGAATAGATTTTTCAGGTGACATAAAAGACCTTCTGGCAGCTTTACTGTAGGAGCATACAAATGACTGATTTATCTGCTGCCTTCCACTAGAAACAGATCAATCATTTCTGATTGATTTTGTGTTACAATAATTGCAAATATCCTCCGGTCGTGTAACCGTCATGGTTTTGTTGCACATTCGACGATTAGCTAGTTAGCTAGCTAAAACTGTGAAAAAAAAAGCTGTTTTTTCATGTTACCTCAAAGAAACTAAGGCTAAAATAAAAGGTAAAGAAATTAAGATAATTCCAGTACAAAAAAAATGTGAT
This sequence comes from Scomberomorus guttatus, assembly GCA_038419695.1. Classification (NCBI taxonomy): domain Eukaryota; kingdom Metazoa; phylum Chordata; class Actinopteri; order Scombriformes; family Scombridae; genus Scomberomorus; species Scomberomorus guttatus. The sequence goes on along the minus strand of CM076466.1, from coordinate 6,155,691 downwards.
CGTCATACCTGCACACGTCTGCTGCCCTTTCAGTCACACCAGTGTTTTTCGGGACAGTTTTTGATCTCACTCCTGTTTAGCCTCCATGATGGCAGCTGCTGTGTTTGACAGGACACGTGACACAACCTCAAACCTTTTATTTCCAGGTGTGTTGTTCAGGTGCCGGTCGGGAGACAGGACGGTTAAGCAGTGCCATCAGGTGCCCTCAGGCTGCTACTGCTCTCCAGCTGCCCAGTAGTTACTCAGCAAACGGACACAAAACACACACACACCTACACACACACACAGAGCGCGAGGCTGACTCACCACTTCTTGTTCTTTCAACAGCTGTCTTCATAATCTTCATATTCAGTCACTCAGCAGGTACGAGGTCATCTCAGTTATAGTCTTTTGTGCTGCGCAGAAGGGTCTTCATTATTCCACACAGACATGTTATAGGCATCCTCGGGCTTTCAGTAGGTAACTCATCTAGGGTTGTTGAGCTTTTATCGATTCTGATTGCACTTTTCCTTATTGATCCTGGTTCTTATTGATCCCTGGTTCTTATTCTTGTCATTATTTCAGTCTGAAAAGGAAGAAAAATATATTGACAGTAAAAACACCTGTATGTACAGCATGTTTAGTTTCTTGTCATGAATGATATTAATTATTAATATTTGGTTTCTTTTGTCCTCTTTTTATTAAAGTATTTGTTGCGTAGTTTCGTCACTTCAGCACATTGGGAGCGAGGGATGCTCACATGACCAATCCAACTTTTTCTGCCGATACTAATACATGTAAGGTAACGTGGGTATCTGCCAATACAGAGTATTGATTCTATACCAGTGCTGTTTTAAAACTATGTATTGGATCGGAGCAACCTACAGTATTGTAAACACTGTGTACATAAGTAACTGGGAATGAAGACAAAAGCACAAGTCCATGATTGTTAATAAAATAAAATGATGTTTCTGGTTCTTCATTCTCATAAATATGGAACTGGCTCCAATTCAGATACACATCTAGAAGTTAAAGCATCAGAGCTTGAACACAGCGATGGCCTAGTTTCCTCAGACTTAGATCCTCAGATTTAAATCATCAAACATTTTGTTCAGTCTGCCTTTCAGTTGGCCTTTGTCAAAAACACTATGAAGAATATTCCACCTTTGTGAATGAGACTGTCACATTGTCTCTTCTGTCAGAAACCACTTTAGTGTGGAATAAGAACTAAACATATACATCATAGAATAACCTCTACCAGTACTGATAAGACAAAACCACAAATGCGGAAACCTGATCTAAAATGGGTCAGGGAGTGTCCTGAAGGTGCAAACTGCATAACTGCACCGTCAAGTTAAGTCAATTTATTTATAGAGCACATTTAAAAACAGCAGACGTTGACCAAAGTGCTTTACAGAGAGATTAAAATTATGGGGTAATTTGATTGATGGTTACAATCAAACAAAAACACAGGATCAAAATAACAACACAGTCATAAATAAGATGGAAAACAAATAAAGGCCAGAGTACAAACAAATAAAGTTTGATTCCTGAGGACCTTTGTTGCATGTCATACTTTTCTCTACCCCCCCCCCCCCCCCCCCCCCCCTTGTTTCCTGTCTGCCTCTATTCTGCCCTGTCCAATAAAGCTGGAAACTAAAATACAAAAACTTGGTCAATCAGGGCTGATAAACAAGAAAAGTGCATCTAAAATAAAACCAGAGGCAGAGAGCTCTACACAAGGACGCCTCAATTTGGAATACAAATGCAGCAAAAGCAATTCATCTGCATGTTGTAATTTACGCTGTATTAAGACATTTCCATGCAAATACACAACCTAAATTTAACACGCTGGAATTGGTCTCGCATTGTTAATTTTGTTTTGTTTGTGAAGATAAGTCACTTGTTTATAATCCATAGTTCTGAAATAATGAAATCAATTTTATATAAACCTGTTTTTCTGTCTGAGACGGAGAAAGCAAACCTTTGTGTACTTGCATAAAATGGCCTGTGTTAAGCCTTTCTTCATACTGAAATATAAAGTGTAATTGCACATCGTTGCAGGTTAAAAACCAAAGCCTGACGCCTTGTTGCCAGTTTACCAGCCTGTACTAAAATGTTTATAGGATAGGTAGTTTATTTTTTTTGTGAATAATCTACCATTTACATTTTACATTTTTGAGGGCATTTGGCAGCGGTATCACTGAGCAATCCGACAATGTGAGAAAACCATTTGCGCTGCGGTTGCTGCTGCCACTTTTGTAGCTTCCTGGATGCTGTGGACCTGGCTTTACTCCTGCCCAGCATGTCTGTGGTTCTTTTGATAGGTCTATGAAACCTGAATAGTCCCAGAGTTGTCGGGGCTCTGAATGAGCTCAAGCCCTCGGCCAAGAAAACCCAGCGTTAGTCGCCAAAAGACACGATGGCCTAGCAGAAAGGCAGCGATGACTGAATGGTTCTTGGCCCTCTGACCACCTCGTTCTCATTAGATAAAACCAATCAACCGAGAGGCAGGACAGATTTCTGCTCCTCAAGTGTCAGAGCACCACAGAGGCCCAACACATCTCTTCTCCTTGTTAGGTGTCCATCGTGAAAGGGGTCTGCTGACACAATACCTCTCTGTCTTCACGCTGAGGGTGTTTCTCCTCTGCCAAATGGACGAGTTCAGTCCATGCCAGGTTGCAAAGTAGACCCAGGCCAACGCACTCAAGAGGCTAAGGGTCTGAGATACCAGTTAAACAACCCATTTGGCATCATGCTGTGGGCCAAGGTGAAAATCGGACGTACACGCGATAAGATACCAGACATTCCAAGGAAGACGTTTGTGGAGAAGTGGAGGCTGTCAGCCACAGCTCGGGGTCAAGGGTCACATTATAGTCTGCTGATAAAACGAGCCAGGAGATAAGAAGTTATTAAGTCTGCGTTAGGTACACGGTATCCTTCCTATCCATCTCTGTCACAAGTGTGAACATGCATACAGTCAGATGTGCAGTATATGCACTCAATTTAGTCCTCTGTGGCTGTTCAACCTGCATTTAATAGGATGACTCACCCTCATCCGTTACACTGATTTTCCAGATATCCAAACTTTTTTTTTAAAGGAACCGATTCAGTTGATTTTCATACAGATTTTACGTCCCCTCCGTACCCACAAATTATCATGTTTCCTGCTGCAAGAAGACACTGAAGACTTTTACTCATGTTTACAGCGAGTCACAGCTTAGAAGAACTTGTACAGAGTTGCTGATTTATGCACCAGAAACCCTTTATATAACAAAACAAATGGTATTTGTAAAATCTGATTTTCATGCGGACCCTTAATTCACTTTGTTTTATTTGAGCCTGAAAATAGCAGCTGTGAATACTTGTTTGACCATAAAATCTGTCTTCAGCTTTGGATGGAATTTTCTCAGCAAACTGAACTAACTATCTGCTGACAAAAACCGTAAGATGTGGTTTAAGGTTTTGGGGGAAAAGAAGCCAGTAAGTTGACCTTGAATTATTTTTTTGGGGGGGTCAAACCTTTTAATATTCAGATAAAGGTAAGAGCCTAAATGAACAGACTGTGGAAGAGAAACAGAGGATCGAGTAGGACATTCACAAAAGTGGCAGGATGTTGCCTCTGTGCCCTTTTGTCTCCTGGCTCTTCATCTTCTGTTCTTTCTTTTTATGATTTTAGCTGCTTGTGTGGTTTTTCTAAATCCTTCCTGATGATGGGCTGAAAGATAGAAAACTACTGGGTTACTCAGCGGTTTTGTCCTTCCACAAAGTGCTGCTAGAAACATATGTACAGTAAAAATGTGTTGGAATACCGCTTGGTAGGACTGGTGAGTTTCTTGCTTTGTGCCGCGCTGTGCAAAAAACATCAGAGCAGGAAGGAAGAAGAAGTGCGCATGCCAGCACCGGGGCGAAAACAAGATTAGGGGTTAGACAAAACACAGGATCACTTCCCCCCTGCGGCCTTGGTACAGCACACAGCAGGCACCCCGTTATTACTGCCGGTTAGCAGGAACAGGATTCAATGCCGGGGACGCATGCTGCCGGGCTAAATACTCTAACAGCCGTCACCACCAGCCTGCCCCCGCCATCTCACTCTGGCTTGAGTTGCAACCATCCTGGTCTGTGGTCGGGACACACAGATGTTAAAACTATCTTACCTCTCTCAAGGCAGCCCAAAGCTCTTGTCCTAACTGAGGGAGAAAGCTGTTATTACTCAATGTCATGTGTTAAGAGGATGAGTGTCAGTACTGGCATGTCAGGATAACTGAACATTCGTGTTGCCCAGCTGGTTTAAATTCACTAAACATTGCATGTATTTTAACTTCTCAGGCCTCTGATTTTGCCTTTTAAATTTTCTCATTCAAAAGTTTTCAGATGCACGCTGTACAGTTTTTTAGATGATTGAATTCTTCCTTATACTCCCTGCAGCCTCTGATCGGTATGAAATTCTGTCAGCAAATTCTTAAACCATGCTTGAGTGATGTAATCCAACACAGTAAACATCTGTAAAAGCTGGCATTCATTTTTGTTTTTGAGTGGTAATGCAGCTAAAGTGCAGATCATTTTAAAAAGTCTGCACTGCAGTTAGCTCATAATGGTAATGTACTTTTGACAAAGTGGAGGCAGACTTTACGATCACTGTGATGGAATATGCAATGCAAGCTGAAGCAAGTAAGCTAATAGATCTTCATACCGCACGGAGGAAATGAAATCGATGGCTTGAACTGTAGGAAACATACATCCAGATCTCCAAAACAAAGCAAAATAGTTTGCAAGGCGGCTGTAAAGTGTGTGTGTGATTTATAATAATAATAACTTTATTTATACAGCACCGTTCAAAAACAGAGCTTACAAAGTGCTTTGACAGACAAAGCAAAGGCACATGACACAGAGGGCAATAACAAGGCCGACATTAAGGAGACGACAGTAGAAGACAATGAAAAACAATAAAGAGGTCATAAAAAGATTAAAAGACGATAAAAAGACGACATCACGACATAAAAGCGAGTCTGTAGAAGTTTTAAGAAGTGATTTAAAAGACGTTACTGATTCTGCGAGCCTCGTCTCCTCAGGCAGGTGTTTCCAAAGCTGAGGGGCCCTGATGGCAAAAGCATGGCCACCTTTAGATTTAAGCCTCGACTTTGGAACAGCCAGAAGGGCCCCACCTGAGGGTCTAAGGCTGCGGGCTGGCTCGTACGGGGTCAGCATTTCTGTTATGTAGCTTGTAGCCAGACCCAGACGTGCTTTAAAAGTGATCAGTAAAATCTTAAAATCAATTCTAAAACCAACAGGGAGCCAAAGGAGAGAAGCCAGGACTGGGGTGATGTAATCTGTTAAAACCAGTAAGAAGTCTACCTGCTGCATTCTACATGAGTTGTCATTTGTAGGTAATGAGCTGAAATATGCACAAGCACAACTGGCATGGTAATATGATATACGTCATATATGTATGTGCTTGTTGCAGCACTTTACTGAAGCTACATGATTCTCATACTGAGAAAAATCTTCAAGTCACAGCGATTTATCGTCTCCTCCACTCAGAAGCAGGTCGGCAGCATTTATGAGGAGGAGATTTGAGCAAATGCTCAAAAAGATTAAGACCTCCTGCATAACAGGACTGGAGAGTTCAGCCTGCTCTCTGTTTCCTGGGATGACAGCGTTTATACCTGGAGGAAGCAGAATGCAAAACAGGCAGTGGTCAGGTTTTATGGTTGAAAAGGAAATGTGTTTAACTTACTGTACATGCACTTACACACATGCCATATGACCTTGTTTAGATATTCCTACCTCAGTTAGGTGCCATAGATGCATTATAAAATTAAGGTATGTAAGCAGTTAATGTAGCACTCGACTAAATGTTGTGAAATCCCTGTTTCTGGCAGGAATAGATTAGAGGGTTTTTATTTTAGAAGGTAAAAATAGCATCTTAAATCATTTGAAAAGCATAACACATTTGGTATTTTCTCTCCTGTTATGTAAAACCAATCTGTTATGCATAATTTCAACCACCAGCTAAATATTTATCAGAAATCCAAGGCAAAGCCATGTAATTACGCAATTTTTCATGATCTTGAATAATTTCACGGCATTAAACATAATCAGTTAATGTCATCCATTAACAGTGTTTTCCAGTTTTACACTGCCTGACATGTTATCCTCCGCTTTTTGTTTGACTCATTAAGTGTCGCTTACAGTACCTGCAACTCTTAATTTCATCTGCCTCCTGCTTTTAATTTTTCCACCTTAGAACTCATCCACAGCTGGATCCTGGTTTGAATTGTTAATGAATGTTTTTCATCTGAGGTTGACAGCCAAAATACTGCTGTTGTTTAGACTGGTGATTCATTGGATTAATATTCAGCTGCAGGGTTCACGCGGTGCCGGTAGTGTTGATGAAAAGCTCGGTAAACTACAGATACTCAATAGTCAGTTTGTGCATGCAGAGGGGTCATGGCCGCAAGACTGTTATGTCTGCTGAGGGTCAGAGGCACAGCGTGGGGCTGCAGTAAGCCTGTTTAAAGCAGGGAAAAGGGTTATTTAAGGTCTGCCACTGGCCTCTTACAACACATTTTCTCCTTTTCAGTAACAGAAATCTAGCAAAGCTATCCCCGCTGCAATCCCTCTGCTCAGCCGATCTCCACTCTGTGTCAAAGTGAATGAAAGAACATAAACGTCACAAATGCATGGCGGTAGCCTCCTATTAAGTAAGGAGATGCAACGAAATAGAAGTTACCTAGATGTAGCTCCTGTTCCTTAATTACGTGCAGATTTTAACTGGACTGCACCCTCACTGCCAGGTTAAAATCTACAAAAAGAATACCCATCTGTCCGTTCTACCTATGAGGAAACTGTAAACAGACAAGCTGAAGCACCCATCAATATTTTATAGTATGAACTTGAAGTTACTTTCTGGTAGACGTTACAGAGTCAGTAAATGTAAAACCAACCGTCTCTCCTTTGTCTCTACCTCCATAAGACTGCTGAACAAAGAACCTGTGTGACGTTTAATCTGTTGCACAGTTGTTTTTTTTATTTTTATAGACTCAGATGTACACCTGGTACAATATGTTTCCATGTGCAACACTGACAGTTAGTGAGTGCATAGAGTGTCTAATACAATGTCTAATTCATGGACATGCCTCCTTTGAACATCTGGTTTTTACCTTATTATTGTTTTAATTATCTTAAATATGATCTGACACTTAACTAACCACAGATCACTGTGTTTTATTATTTTAGGAATAGTGTAGTATGTACTAAGGGGTACAGTAGTGTATGTGTATGTGTCTGTCCAGTGTCTTGTACATATGGAGATTATATTCTGTGTACCTTGTATTTTTCTATATGCAGCTGTATGAAACACTACAAGACTCAAAGACAAATTTCCCCTCAGACAATAAAGTACAATTTATCTTATCTAACATGAGTGGCCCATCATCAGTCTTGTATCAAAATAACTGAAAGAAAGAAAAAGTACTAAAACTGATATCAGCAAGTTGAAAATAAACTGAGAAAAATACAAATGCTGCCAACAAAACATTTAATTCTGCAGTTTGCTGGTCTGCAATCTATTTTTGCGTGTTTGCACAATCACGCTGATACTGACACGTCTGTGATAGTCTGATATCAGCTTGCTGATGCATAGGTCAGCTCTAGTATCAGACTTCGGCCCACTACATATATACATATAGAGTGACCCTAAATACTCCTCTACCCTCTCAACTCTACACACACAGATGTACGAAAGCTCTTGCAGACGGTCAAAGATTTTTGCCCAGCCCTGCCGAGCCTGACTGGCCTGCCCTCACGCGTCAGCTCCCTCTGACACATCCAGAGGAATGCTGATGCTGCTATCTCTGGGTCAACAATCACAGTGGTGGACTCATGCTGTTTGTTTACCGAAAGCTCTTTTTCTTATTCTTGCATCCCTCATGTAAAGCGAAACTCATTTTGAGGTCTGGCTGGGTGCTGATTAAAATATTATAGTCTCACTTGGGGTGAAAACAAGGGTCAAGCAGACTTCAAGTTCAAAAAGTGAAATTTCATTTGATAAACGCACAATTGTAAAGAAAGGAACCCGGGGGCTTTGTGGCCAATACAAGCTTTGATTGTTAAGAATGTCTTGTACGCTGTTTGACTTGACTCTGTCCCCAAACAACCCTCTGTTGTGCAATTCTGGGACTTAATTCAAATGAAAAAGGCATCCGATTTTTTGTGATTGGAACCAGATGAGGGTTGATGGAGGTGATAAATCATAAATTGGTCTGGTGGTAAATCTTGAAAATGTACAGCTTTAGTTTGTGCTGTGAAATTATGTTTTAATGAGTTCTTTTCGTTACTCTTATTCTTTCAGTGCGTGTTGTTTCTAAGTGCTGCCATTTTGGCCAAGAGAGAGATTTCAATCTGACAAGGCCGTGCAGGCCAAATAAAGGTCAAAAAAGATTCTAAGTTTGATGAGAAGAGCAGAAAGGAGGTGTTTGCATGGTAAATTGAATGCGAGCAAACATTTAGTACCCCTTGTACACTTTTTCCTCAGACCCACCAGTAACTCTTGGTGATATTTTGATTAAAGAATGTTTCATTTTTGAAGATATGTCACAGCAGGTGAGAGACACATGATTAAATGTAATGTTTTGCTATAGATCAGTGAAGATCCAGTCACACCTTCTTGAGGCTGTCAAATGATGTCTCACTCAGAGTTGACTGACCTCTCCTCGACCTAACACTGACCTTGGCGGCCTGTAATGTCACATTAATCAGCCAGCAGCTCCGGGGTGGGTGTCCTCACTTTGATCTCTGCCATACCTGAGCGCGGCGCTGCACATGTCTATACTGTCGCTGACTGGCAGTCCTGATTAAAAGACAGTGGGCATCAATGTGCCAGCGTCCCTCTTCTCTAATAGATCATCTTAATGAAGTCACTTTGCTGCAGTGAATGACAGGTGATTAATACACACAAGTCATTAAGCCCGCTGTATAAGAGTGTGCTGCCTCCGGCGGAGGTGCCCTTTGCTTGTTTATAGATAAATCTGAGGAGTAAGTGGACAGGGCACTGGCAGGGTGACAAAGCAGCATGTGCATGTTGGATCTTACTGGGGTCTCTGAAAAAAAAAAAAAGATGATCTTTGGATTATCACATTTTCAGGGAGGGGGTATTAAATTAACCTGACCCGCCAGATGGTTTGTTACACAGAACCATCTGAGAAGTCTTCCATGGAAACTGTTTGGGAAAGGGCAGACACATTCAGAAAATACTTGGCAGGTGATTTGATGAACCATCTGTCTGTCACCGTCTTACCTTGCGAGGCAGCTGGATTCGCAAACACCGATTGGTCCGAACCACCTGTGGCCTGACAAGATAGATCTCGACGTGATCTCGCGAATCCAGCTGCCTCGTAAGGTAAAAATTAAATATTCAACATACACATCCAATCAACTGTATCATGTTTTGGTATCATTTTGCAGATATTTGCCATATTGTGATTATATTGATATAAAAAAATATTTGCGTTAATATTATATTACCCTCGTCTTTGGTTTTCACTTGCTTTTATTAATGAGATTATATTGCATTTTTTCCTTCTGAGTAACACACTTTCACATCTAATCACACTGAGGTCAGGAAGTGCATTTAGTTGATGTATAATCAAATGAAATGGGTAAAAGACTGTGCCCAAAAAAGGTGAAACTTCTCATTAACTGAAGAACCCTGAACAGCATTTTCATGAGATCATAAATCTTTTGATCACTGGATGTCACTGTAGCTGTAACTGCCTGCACAGTATTATGTCAGTGCTGCTGAATGTACAGCAAGTTTCACATTAAGTTTGAGTTTTTATTTTAACATGTTAACCTTAAATAAAGTACAGATGGAAAAACATGGAAAATAATGTGCAGGGAGAAGAAAAAGACTTCTGGCTAAATAAAATATGTAAAAGATAGATGTAGATTATGTAAGATCTTCACATTGTATTGAAAAGTGATGCTGTTTTTGAGGATTATTGCAAAATTAATCCCTGCACTAAGAAACTATTTACTTTATTTGCCTTGTCAGAGCTTATTTTACAGCACTGAAACGTTTACAGTACATTATACCTCCATACTTTTACAACTTTATTATTTCATATCTTTTTCAAATGTTCCTGTGTACTCCACTCACTGTAATTAATCATCAGACAGCGTCACTCTGACAGTGACTTTAAAAGCAAATGCCAGAGCGGGAAAATATCGCAAACAGCCTGCAGTTGTGCAGACAAAAGGATCAGATGCATTCAAATTCTTGCAGTCTGGTATGGAGCTTTAAAATAGACGACTGATCATTTTCATCCCCAAAGAGAGAGTTTCCAACCACAACAGACATTCCAATAGACCGTGACGCTTTTCTCCAGATGTAGCTTCTTTAATTCTTCATGTGCAGAGTGACGGACACGAGTATTGAGGCTGGAGCAGATCAGGATATGTGCTTTACTTGTTTTACTGAAGTACACACTCCTGTGTGAGGCCCTGACACTGTCCTGTTGTAAACAGGAAGCAGAGATGATTCTGGAAATCTGGCTGCTTGTTTTAGCTCACACTCATGTTTTTAATCACTTTGATGTTGGTGTTTGGCTGCATTTTACAGTATTTATCTTAACTATGGCTTATTAGGGGTCAGTTAGTCATAGATGATCGTATATCTAGACTTTGTTTCCAGGATTAATAATTACATAATCAACAATATTGAAATGTGTGGTATATTTTTGAATTAATCTGAAAGTCCTGGTTTGGTTTAAGTGCTTCCATCATGCATAATCAGTCACAGCCGGGCAGAAACCAGCCGGGCCAAAACAGAAATTCTGATTGAGACTTTAAATTCACCATTTTGGGGGGAAAAGCCACATGTGTCAGCACTCTTCCTCTGGGTTGTTTTTTAGCTAAACGCGTGATCCAAATGAGCTATTGTTAGCTCAGTCACGCTTGTGCAAAATCATCCTGCAAAATAGTAAATATACACTAGATAACATCATTAGTTTCAATGAAACATGAAGTATCCTGTCAGTATGCGTGAATAATATGTTGGCTGGCATTAGCTACTATATGCAGTCACTATAAGACCTACTTTCCTTTACAAACTTAAGAGGAGTGATCTATTAAATGTGCCGTATCTTTAACCACTAACAGAAGAGCAAGGGTGAAATTTAAGAGCTGTGATTTGTATCTTTGACAGTTTTTCATAAAATCCGGTCTAACCTTTAAGAACTTCCAATGTAGGATATTTCATAATGATTAAATATGAACACATTGTTCAAAACATCAGTCAGAGCACCACTCATCCATCCTTCCACACCTTCTCTGCTTGTTTCCATTGTCCAAAGGTAAGAAATTGGCAAAAAAAATACACAGACTCATTTTGATGATGTCAGGAGCAAAAACATCCCTTATATGGTTACACGCAGACCCCTTTTTCCCTTTATTTGGAATAGAAGAAATGCACAGCAATTTGGAATACTGGAGGGCAAAACGGGCTCCTTCCCTATCCAAAATAAACTTTGAGATTCCCGATTCCACATTTCAGGCACATTTGTGCATAGCTGAATGGTTAGTCACTGCACATTTCACTGTGTTGACACAGACAGACTTCTGTTTAATTTCATTTTTTTTTAAACTCCAAAACTTCTACCCTTTATTTCCCACATATTGTTTGCTCCAAATCCCGAAACGGTGCCCCGTCAAGCTGGCAGCTATAAATTGATTCGAAAAAATGTTTCATGTGTAGGCTTGTGTGAGTGTGGGGTGAGTACGGGTGGATGCAATTAAAGTTTAAAATTGTGCAATTCGGTGCGAGAATACCACAAACTAAGGCAAAACGACTATAGCGTTGAATCAAATTAGGAGGATTTATCACAGGGCTCCTTCCTGTCATTGTGTCCACCACTTGTACTCGCATGTGAGAGATGAGACTGGCGAAGGAGGAGAGTGCAAACATCAGCCTGTGTGTGAGAGTCAAAAAGAAAAGGAGCTGGCGTTTTCCCCAAGGACAGCTGATAAACCGTTTGGCAGGAAAGGCCTTGCAAATGACTGCATTCCTTGTTAACCTTGTAAGGCTATTTTTACCACTAAAGGGCCTGTTGAGCGGGCACCTTTTGTTCGCCCTGCAGCGTGAAACAGGAAAGACTGGTTTGCATTGCGTCCCTCTGGGAGTTCGGCCCCTGATCTCTGTCTCTCGTCATGATCCAACCATCCATCCTCATGTCGAGCTCTCCTTACGCAATGCATCTTCACGGCTCCCCGACACATGAACCCGTTAACTACACCACACAGTTCGCTGCAAAGTAATGCAAATAGGAAGCACATATTTCACGATAAAGCTACGAATGCAGATTGCAAGGAGTCAAGTTGGAGGTTTTCCCAGGCAATGTGCAAGATCTCTGCTTAAATAATGAATGCTAACTCCCCATTCCTCTGTACTGTCAAACGGATGTTTGCTCTCTGTGTGTTTGTACATGTCTTTTATTGTGTTTTCAAGGGACATTCCAACGGTCAAAAATCCCCTCTGACTGTCCCCAGGAGGTGAAAGGCCCTCAAACAGGCCGCCTTCCTGTTGGCTGACCAGAGTCCATCTAGCGTTGGGTAGTGTTTGAGCTGCAGCTCCTCATGGAATTCCTGGAAGTGAATGTGATCATGTCTTAAGAGGATTAAGAGGAGGCCCTGGCTGTGTTGAGCTAGAGGTTAACATTGCTGTTATGGTGGGAATGACCTCGCCTGTCACCACGCATCTGGCAGTGTGTTTACATGCACTCAAGCGACCGAGTCACTGTCACTGTTGGAGAAAGCTGATTTCTCGGCCACGTATGAGGGTAACTAACAGGTTTCTAACGGGGCTTTTACGACAGTGTGTGTGCGCATGACAAATCTTCTGAGAGGGACAGTAAAGCTGAGGCAGCAGTGTGGTGGGATAAAAGGAACATTAACAGTCGCACCAGTGCATCCTTATATCCAAAATCTTTCAATCCAAAGTCCAAACTGACTGTAAAATAAAGAATTTTAGCTTACTGCAGTGTAAACATGTTGCACAATCGCTCGCCTGAACCTGATTTCCTCCCCATAATTTCTTGCGCGCCTGTAAACATAGTCTGAGTGACTGTCTTCACCCTGCCCAATGCTGATCTGATGATTTTTTCCCTTTCCCCTTTTCTTCTTCTTCTCAGAGCCTGGATGAGCTGGATGATGACGACGCAGGGGAGAAAAACAGGAGGGAGGAGGAAGAGCTGGTTCAGGCCAACACTGTCCAGAACGAGGCCATGACAGCTGACCCCTCCACCGGCCACTTAATGGTAAGAGGTGACATGACGGGAGGAAGAGAGAGAGAGAGAGAACAGCACGCTAACAACATCCAAGAAGTGACATGATGTTTTTCTAGTAATGCCTGTTTTTTTTCCAGGGCCACATTCTACTTTTCCTCCACACTTTTTCTTGAGCAGAATATTGTACAGATTGATACATCGGTGCTGCCAAACAGAGGCACTGTTGCTCAGGGAGATACCCAGTGAGCTTTAGAGCTGATTTTTGTGTGGAAAGCTGCAGTGATGCAAAGCCCAAAGGTGTCTTGGCATTTCATCATCACTGTGAAATCGGTTAAAAGCAAAACGAAATACCCTAAAATGCTGTTAAAGCTACTCGGTGAGAGGGCAGCTCAGAAGTCTGGGGCTTTTGGTTTTTGGTGATACCATTTTTTGCTTATTCCTAAAGTTGGTCGAACATTGTGATATAATGTTGAGACATTTTCTGAGCAACTGCTGGAATTATAAAGAAACAAAGCTGTATCATCCACCACGTAGCGTAACATAGCACTGTGCCGTCCACAAAGTGAAGAGCCACGTTAATCAAACTTCATTTTGAAGCCAGTGTTAGGATCTGCTTTGTGTTTAAGGTGTCTGGTTCTTAACAGTGTGAAGACGATTGATGTCTTCAAAGTGAGTCTTTTAATCTTGGTAAGTAATCCTGGGTTTATTTAATAAAGGTGAGCCCGTGCAGAGACAGTCTGCTCTTCCTCCAAATAAGTCTGGGACGTGTCTGTAGAGCGAGGACATAAATGAATTATTACAGATGGAACCAAATCAGAGAGGACACACTCGGAATTTGAGTCTTATTTTTTGACGACACCAGTATTTTATGTTCAGTAGTGCAGAGTATGTAATTTCAAACTTGCTTCAAAGAGACACGGAGTGATTATTAATAAGAAATAGAGCGCATAGAGGATATGAAAAGAATCCAGCTGTGCAACAATGACTGAAACTCCTGCTCTGTTTTGTATGTCTGGAAAAAGAAAAGAAAAATCATCTGGCTGACATGAAAATTGGCATTTGAAAGAATTTTTTTTTTTTTTTTTTTTTTAAATGGCCCTGCTGCTGAGTGACAATCCTCGTGGATGTAGCTAAGAGTTGCATTCCAGATGGATCGGCTGTTATGCATCAGCAGGCTTATTTTGTTTTCGGCCTGGAATTGTCTGAGGCTGTTTACGCAAAAGCGAAGGCTTGTGTATCAAATATGTACACAAACACCACACTAACAGGAAGATTGTGACAGCACCTGCTGAGATGTGGCTCGAATAAGGAATAAAAAGCAAAGGATTTGACTTTTTAGGTTAGAGTAGTCCGCGCATAAGCAAACAACAAGCAGTCCAGTAAAATCTGTTCTCTGCAGCTTGGCCACACATCTGTTCATTTAGGGAGAGGGATTGCCAGTCCATCAGTTCAAAGAGAATATGCCTGTTAATTTCTGCTGAATCTATTCTCACCATGTCAACATGAGGACTAACGCAGACCAGATGTGGCTATGCAGAAACTAACCATTAGATGTCATGTAAAACTGACATTCATATTCTGCTGGGTGCCTCGTGTCAGCGCGCTTACGAGGAGGCAGACCGAGAGAAATAAAGAGCTGCAGAGAGCTTGGTCAGTGGATTTACGACAGAGCTGTCAGCTAGGCATCCGTGAAGACGGAGCATCCCAAAAATGTGCCGTTCCTCTCGGGCCCCATTTATCACGGGGAGACAAGCAATTGCCATGTCAGGCCCCTTATGATATACAATGTCCAGCCGGGCCTCTGAGCTGGTATCAAGAAATCTGGGCAAAAAGTTTTTGAAAAGAAACTCAGCCTGCGTCTCCCTGGATCTCAGAGCATTTCCCAACCAAAACAAGCTGTAACTCTTAGCTGCTGAAGACATAAGGGAAACTCCACCAAGGATTTTTGAATATAAAATATTTTCTCAGATGATGTCTAAATTCTGTAGCGATGTCCTCTTTCCACCTCTTTCTGGGAACCTGGGATACATTAAGTTTGTTGATGCGTGCTCCCTGTGTGTCATGCATGGACACACACACACAGTATCTCCTCTCAGTGTGGCAGGATGCATGTATCTGACGTGCAGGCTCAGTGACCGCCGGCGAGAGAGGCCCTCTACAGGCATGTGGTCCTAGTTATCAGGCCTTACCTCCCTCTGGTATGCGAGTCCTAGAAGGAAACCTGTTTCAGTGATCCAGCAGCTAGAAGCATATGGAAAATTCCTGGGGATCATCTACTTTTAATGTGGCGCCAGGTCCACAGAGGAGAGGTTCAGGTCTCTCACTGTCTCGCTCACATGGAAAACACATACCGCTGACAATTTCCATCCAGCACTTTTTAATAAGCTTCATTTGCATTTTTAATTAGCACCTTTCACTTTACAAAAATGGTGCTGATGCAGAGCATCTTGCCTGAACAGCAGGGATATGTTCACATGGCATTTCCAGCAAGGAGCAGCAGCTTTCTACGCTAGCAGCACAGAGAATTCATGTTGCTGCCTAACACAATATTTGATCACATTCACACCTCTGTTGATTCAAGATTTTAAGGATTGCTGTTATATAAGCCAACTAACCTACGCCAATATTTATCTTTGACTGCCACTAGAACATGTTTGTCATGTTCTGCTACCTGAAAAAAATAGTTCAACTAGTTGGTTAAAAAGCAGCCTTACTCCATCACAAACAAGGGACATTGTATACAGCAGACCTAAACCTCACTTTGGTGTCACTTAGAGTAACAATGAAAAGAGAGTGATGTTGCACCCATGCGATGCACTGCAATTAAATGGTTCCTAGAAGTGTTTGTTTAAGCGCCACAGAGGAAAATACCTTTGACTAACATCCGTGTTACACTGGTCACAGAAAGGGCAGGAGGTTAGCATGACTTTCTGTTTACAGCATCGTTTGCAAGTTAGTCTTTTCATCTTCAGCCTTCAATTATGTTCCAGGTTGGCATTTTGAGATCTATTTCTTCAGCCAGCATCAAACACTCAGACAGCTGAGGTGAGGTTAGCATTTTAATTAAAATGTTGTGTGTGTGTGTGAGAGCTCCAAAGCATAGCATCAAAAACAATACAGCCGTAAGGTGCAGTAAATACAATGTTAGCCTATAATTATCGTGACAAACATGTCATATACATCATACAGTGTGTATAATAACATAAATAAGTTGCAGCATTAGACGCTGGTGGGAAAAGGTTTCAAAGGCTTTCATGTAAACATGTACAACACTTGCCACAGATCTTTCCCAGGACTCTGGGGTTTTCCGGTAGCCAAGTTTCACTGGTTGATGTCTTCGGCTTCTCTGCTTTTTTTAAAAAAATGCCAGTCAAGCATGCTTATTTGAAGAGGACATCTCTCTTGAATTTATTGAATGCCTCCAGTAAAATTGTGATCTTTATCGGCTTTGTAAGGAGGAACGGTCAGAGCGCCGAGCTGTTTTTGTGGGTGGATGGAATGCCAAAGATCACATTTTGGCGGACTAAGATGGCCTTTAGAGATTTTTAAATTTAATAACCTGCCAGAGCATAAATTATAGATCACAAAGAGCCATAAGTGTTTGAGCAAGATATTTGAATGTTTTATATGGTATTTAAATGGCACAGAGTTGTAAAAAATCCCTTACAGGTACACAAACACACAGAAATGCACATCAAGAAGTAATCTGCTCGAGTTCAGTGATAAAGTACTTGTTTTATTGTTGACATTTGTCTATGTGCATTCATAGTAGCTCTGAGCTTTGCAGCGGGGCTTATGGGAGCTGTCAGCACAGCTCAAGCATGATAAATAAAGTTGCACAGGCTCGTATTGTGCGGAGTGAAGTAGTCCTACATGAATTACACTGACCTTGTCTCACAGATTCATATCCCAGACAGGAGCTGCACTGCACACTGTAAACATCATAAGATTTCATTTTCAGAATTTAGGCTGCATATCGGACACAGAGGGATGTGGCTGATCCGTTTATCCTCAGAGTCCCTTAGTAATAGAAGGAATGAGGACCTGCAGGCTACTGTACTGTATTAGTATTATTAGTACTGTAGTATTAAAATGAGATATTTAGAGCTTATTAAATAGACACTTAAATAAAGTTGTCACAAGCATCTCTTCCCCTACAACAAATAAACATGAAATCCTATACAGTGAGGTCGTTTTAAGAGAGCGTTACACTCGTGTTCTGATGTTTTATCATATCTAACACCAGCATTTCACTCTATACCCGTCCAATAAGCTTATCATAATAGCCAGTGAGTGCAGCCCTTCTGCTTTAGCGTCAAAGTCTATACTCCGTATCATATAAGAATCATTCTTGCCATTTTGTTTTGACTACACGTATCACATTGTGTAAATGTGGACAGCCTCGCAATGTCAGCTGACCCCTGTGACCTTCTCTCAGATTGTTGTTTTGACTCGTATTTCAACCCTTTTTAACCTCAGAAAATAATCAATCCGCTCCACTGACCCTCGTCAGTAGGCCAATGCACTTGGCATATGAGACATGATGCTCATGCATATATCACAAAATACATCTATTGAAAACTTGAAAGCAAATAATTGTTTCCAACAAAGCCACTTAACTGTTGGAAACCAGCAGACTGGGTTTCCAGGTCATATAAACCTGTTGGTTTATGCAAGTTATACTAGACGGTGGCAGCAAGAGAGTAAACACACATTTACATTTAGACAGCATTTGTTATTTCTTTAGTGTGAGCTGTAGTGACTAGGGGTGAGGAAGACCAGGGTTTACAGCCGAAGAGCTACATTCTGTATGAGACCTCACACTTTTTCTGTCTTCTTTTGCTTTTACTTTTTACTATGAATGTTTGTAGCACAGAAAATGTTTTTAAATGTGAATAATTATTTAAGTCATTATCAAAAACAGGCAAATATTCACTTGTTCCAGCTTCTCCAATCTGATAATTTGAACACAACAAGCCTTGGGCTCTTCGTGTTTTTCACTATTTTCTGAGGTTTTATTGAGTAAACAGTCAGTTAAGTGGAAAAATGCAGTCCATATGAATCCATTATATAAATAACTTTTAGTTCTAGTCTTAGATGTGATTCACTGGTCTTTATGTTATAGTGCCTACAACTCAAATACAGTCTGGTTCTAATTTTCTAAAGGTCTCAGATGAACCAGCTCCATACTTAGTCTTTCTCTGAATTAAGCTTTATGGGTTCAGTCCCAGTCTGATATCTTACACTTGTAGAGTAGCAACCACTGTCTGCCGTACATTACATTCTTGATAGGACAGGTTGTGGAGAAAGATCAAACAGCTTCTGTAGAACTGACTTTTCAAGTGCAGCGTTGGCAGATGTCGGATTACACAAAATCCTCGAAAATGTCAGTTTCCAAAACAGTATTCATCAAATCATTTTTAAATCCAGGTGTTGCTTTGAACCATGCCTGATGCACACATCAGGTATTATTAAGTGTATGACCTGCCGCTGCGGACTGCCCTCTTTTGTCCTCCATCTTAGTAAATCTATCCAGGCCTGAGCCGGGGGAAGAGATGAGCGCTGGGGTTTCATCCACAGGTAATGGATGATATGTCACTGAGACAGAGAGGCCGGTGCATGCTAAGAGTCGGGGCACAACGTTTCCCTTCACCCGCTAAAGCCAAGCTCTGACTGATAGATGGTAGCAGAGGCGAGGCTCCTCAATCAAACTTGGGACCCTTCACTGCACAAGACCTTAGGAGAGCGGAGATGCGTATTCATCTCGCAGCATCTGCGACACACACCCCATTTCTTTCAGGGGAAGCGCTGTTTTACTGAAGGCGATTTTCACCGCGATATAGATCTAAACAACCTTTAGATCATACAATAATGGGAAAAGAAGATAAACATGCACCTCCATGTTGCAAAACAAGATTGCCTTCCACAACTTGGGGCTATCGGGCTCCTGTTGAACTATTAGATGCAACAAAGCTCATCTATATATCAGCTCAGCAGCTGCGATACACAAGCGTTCACACGCACCCTAAAGGCTTTCTATAAATGCTGCTCCTGATAAATTTCTCTTAGCCTGTAGATGGAATTTTGTGTTTTTTCCTCTTTAGTGAACCAGCACAACCTAAGGCAGATGAACACAACAGATGATACCTAAAAACACATTCTGATACATGCTGTTTTTCTAAATGACTGCTCAAAATTAGAGACTTAACAGCACTACTCTACTTAAAAATCCTCCGAAGCACATGTGATGCAATTTAGACCCTTGAGCTATTGTTTATGGACCTGTCCTCATGTGTGATTTTTCTTTTTTTTCTTTAAATTTCAGGAAACCCCAAGATCTGGGAGCGGCCGCCACAAGAGGTGAGACTCATTTTATTATCCTGACGCTGCGAGTGTGGAGTTTATCAGCCTCAACATCACTAGTGATGTATCAAGAGAAGGAGCAGCGGCTGGGATGAGAAACAGCAGTTTGAGTCATTAATTACAGAGATCCGCTGAAATTGTCCGAGGGCCTTTTCCTGGTGTGTCACCGTAGAGTTTATTTTTCCTCATTGCTGCTTTTTTCATGCTTTTCTGGTTCAAGAAGACTGACTGTCAATGACTGCTTTGAACAGTTGTTGACAGGACACCATCTGGACCTTGGACACTTTGTTCAGACCATCATTTCACTTCTGTACCAGAAAGTGCTGAAAGTAAATGATTCACTTTGAAAGGTTTGGGGTCTAAAATGTGCAGTTCAGTTCAGCCAAGATTGCTTTGGCTTTTGATAAGAGGCTTTCAAACTCTTTTTTTCTTTTCAGACAACATCCAAAAAGATTGATGTTTGTACAGACACCTCCTTCTGGGCAGATTTTCTCATTTGTTTTATACCGTTTTCCTCTTGAAGTTTTGGCAGCGAGCACAAAACTCCAGTCAAAATACACATTGTTTTATCTGCTTGTATTGTACTACAGCATTGAAATTATAGAGAATAATCTAAATTTTACTTTTGTGGGACCAAGATCTTGAAGAACATTCAACACAATTTTCTTTACCTGTTGCATACTTGACTTAAAATAATCATGACGTGTAGCAGAGTAAATCCTGCAAAAATCAAAGTTATTGAATCCTCAAAATGCAGCCTGCAACACATGATCAGCATTAAAGGTGCTGAAGTCCTCTGAGAATCTCTGTGTGTCCAGTGTATTTCTTTTTGCATTATTTGCAACCAAATTGTTAAGTTGCGGCCTGCCCCGACAGCCAAGTTCACCAGCTGACATTCAATCTGGCCATGTAATTATGGTTGATGCTCTCATCATCTGGCCTGGCTACACTTGGACGCTCTGCGGTTCTGCAACGGATAGCCCGCCAGGTGGGCTGAGCAGCACAAGATGGCTGATAGAGCAACCTTACACATACATGTCTCCCTCTCTGTTGGTTTCTCCTTTTCTTTCTCATGATACAAACCGTTACAGTGTTTGGCATAGCCTCTTCACATTTTGTCTCTGCTGTCCACAAAACTTTTTTGTACTGTTATTTAAAAGACTGTTCCATTCAAATGTCTAGCATTTTAATATTCTCTGGCTTTTGGACAATTGAACAAGTCTTACAGAACTTATGCCAACACCCTGTAAGCGAAAGAGTAAATCAAGCTCTTTGTTTAGACTTCTGTGCCTTCTGAATGCTATCTTTTTATAGCCATAACCACATCAGTGTAAGGCACGTCCGCAGCAAAACTTAATACGCCGAAATGTGCCAAACATCACTGAAAAGCAAATTTTGTACAAGAAGGGAGATTTAGACAAAAACACAGTGTTTTCGGGCAAGCAAAGTATAACCGTCTGTGTGTCTGTGTGTGTATCTGTCCGCAGCTAATCTCGCATACTACTGGACCCATCAGCCTAATATTTTTTATGCACATTTTTAACTGTATGCTCAAGGACCTCTTGTGGTTTCACTGATTCACAATTGTTGAAAAACCTATTTTATAATGTGCATCATTAACTGCTGACTCCTCTTAACCGGCCAATAGGGGCCGCAAGTGATCAACAACTGCAGCAAAAGGCTAAAAACAAGTCTGTTGCAGGCCACATTTTGGCCTTTGTCCTGGCTGAAAAACTGACATGCATAGAAAACTTTGGTCTCATCTTGAACCGGAGCATCTGCAGATTAATTCCATACCCGATATGTTATGATCCACTAAAGTTAATCACAATACAAAATGAATAAATCCCTGTTTTTGTTAGCTTCGCTGCCATCGTGGTTGTAAGGGAGCCGGGACGGACAATTGACTGTTACAGTTAGGCGAACCCAAGAGGACGCTACAATTTCATTACACTATTCTGTGCATCTTAAGAGACTATACACGCCCCCAGGCACACAAGATCTGCACTTTACTGAGTGCACTCTTCTAGTTTATGTATGTTTCTCATAAACTGACAAACATGTTGCCTGGCAGGGCCCAACATCTGCTGTTAATACTGGATGTTGTGACCAAGTGCAATACTATGGCAAGCTCACGTTTTCTATGCTGCGTCTACAAAAACATTCGCTTATGTGGCTTATTCATCTTGAAACCTCATCAGTACTGAAGCTTCTTTCATCTTTCAAATGAAAAAAACAAAACTACATGCTTATCAGATCAGGGGGCCTGGGAGAGAGGAGCATTCATAACTGAAACACACACACAGACAGATAAATATTACTGATTGCATCTTAAAACTAGCTGCTCAAGGCAACTCTGAATAGAGTTTGTCTTGATGTTTTCTTTCAGTTTGAAGGAATATCATGTATCAGGGCTAGGCGGGGTGTTAATCAGATGGTTGAGTACTGTGTGTTGTGGTTTCCAGTGTAGTTTTGACTTATTCCACATTGACACTTGAGTTTGTGAGAGACGTTGTTATACCTGTGGCTGCTGCTGTTATTGGCTCTCCTGTCTGCTTTCTCCTACCCACCTGCTGAGGCTCCCAAGAGTGTGTGATTGGCTCAGCCTCTCTCTCCCCCAGACCTCACCCTGCGGGGTGCTAATGGGCCGCGGTGTGATATTTAGTATCGAGGACATGGATGTTTAGGCTCGGCTTCAACACCCGCTGAGCACCCTAGAGTACCCGTGTGTGCTGTTTGTGTGTCTGCGCGCGACATGGGAGATATCTCTCAAAACAAGATGGCATGCACGGATGTAGACACTACACTACACACGAGGCATGTCATTGTTTTGTGTTTGGCTCTTTTTTAGGGCATCATGGTGAGGGGATGTATGCATGTATGTGTGTGTGCGTGCACAAGCGTTTTGCATGTGTGCTAATGCCAGTAAAGGGCCACAATGAGAGAGACCAATGAAATATACTTATCTTGGCGTAGGCAAGCGCCAAGGAGAGCGTTTCAAGGACTCCCTCTTGATCATAAGCGATGGCTGCTGCAATGTTTTGCTCTCTGTAAGAATGAACCAAAATAAGCTGTTGATTCTGTAAATGTCAAGGTACAGAAAAATACCACCTCTGCCTACGTATCTGAAATGGCTCAGTAGCCTTAATAGAGAAAAGAAGAATGGCTGAGTTGAGTAAAATAGATATAAAACCCTGAGAGAGGAGTCACAGTTTTTATTACTGCATGTATGTGTGGATACCTACTGTTTGTTCACAGAATGGGGCTCATGTCTGTAGGTTGCCACTATTCTAAGTCTTTACACCACATTAAGTCATGTTCCTTAAAGTTGGGTGATATGAAAAAGCCATTTCCCATGTTCAGATTCGACTCCCAGATCTCTCCTCCATGACAGTTTTTTAATGCGGTTGTTTAATTTGAACGTTGATAAGTGTCGTAATGAATCTGAGCTCTGTGCCGCTAAAAGTTGAAGTTTGATTGATGGGTGGCTGTCATGATATTATTGGTTGAAATGGGTTGGTTCAAGCCCACATAAGCACACGTCATATTTTGTTTTACTGGGAGAAGACATGATTGGATTTTGGGCATATATTGTTAAATAGGTGCACAATATGACCAGATATGATCTTAAAGGGTTAAAAAGGCATTTTTCATTTCATCTTGACTTTAAATTTGATTTTTACATCAGAGTCCCTTGACTCTTCAGGTATTAAATCCACTAAATTAGTCCAAGAAAGTCATTCCTATCTGGTTATTTTATCTATTAATGGTCTCACAAATGAATTTCCAGAATTGGAGCGTCCTGATAGCCTTTTTCTCCCCATGTACTCTTTTTATCTCTGCACTGTTAACTATAATAAAAGGCAAAAATGAAAAGAAAATCGTCTAAAAAAGAGACCCTCCAGATTTCCATTTTCTATGTTGTGACAGATTACATCCATATTGCCCAGCACTGCTTCTCCAGTCTTAGTGTTAAAGTGCTTTGTAAAGCAGTCTAATAATGGGTACATCATATCTGGCAGATCCTGAAAAGAGACGGAGTGCAGATGGCACAAAGGAGTTATATTTGTCCTTTGTCTTGCCAGCAGCTTTCCTGTCTGTTTGAGCTGTAGAAATATGCCGACAGCCCCCCTTCAGACAATTCAGTGAAGCCCACAGACTCCCCAATAATTTGATTTTATAAACCTGGCACAATCTGTTCCTACCGGGGAGTGGGAGTTGTTGTAGTCAGGGAGGGTATAGTGCCAGCAACTCATTCCAAGTTTCCACGTTAATAATTATTGAAATAAGGTCAGTAAGAAAATAAACTGCACATGAATATTCTTTCCTGGCTGCCCCAGAATCCGTCTCTAAGCGGCGGAGGAAGTGAATAGGAGATAAGGTTAATGTTCTACTCGAGCTGCATACAAAAACCTTTAAAACACATTTTTTCTCCCAGTTTAAGAACAGCGACGCACAAGTTGCCACCGCCGTTCTTGAGCCTATTTGAAGTTGTAATATGTAAATTGTTTCTTAATCAGAATCCTTTTTGCACCAAAGTTGCAGACCCTTGATGTCCCTTTTCTCCATTTATGGAATAAAAGGCAGAGGTGTGTTAATAATGCATGTCTAATTGAAAGGGCAAACGCGCTGAAGATATTCCCACCTGCTCTTTTGATGATGGATGTGTCATCCCATTGAAGTATAATAATGTGGGTATGATTCATACCTTCAAACAGCCTCACTGTGAATGCAATAGTGGAGACTTTGAATAGTGGAAATTGCCCCCAAAAAAGTATTATTTTCCAACTTTTTATTTCACATGTTCAATTTGAAGTATACCTAAATGTTCAAGTTGTACTAGGTATACTAGTGTGTGTGTGTGTGTGTGTGTGTGTGTGTGGAACAGCTCTACAGGACCAGGATCTGAGGAGGAGATGGGTGGGAACAGCAGACAACGACACAACCGTCACGGCAGAGATGGAGGAGCTGCAGCACCAGGAAATCTGGAGAAAAGGATGGAGGAGCTGGAAAAGGTTTGTCTACTACTCGGTTTACTGCTCGGTTTCAGTCGCCATTAATAAAAGGTGAACGCCTGCCACCAATACACACACACACACACACACACACACACACACCAGCTAATTAGATCATGTTTTAATGGTGCTCTTATCATCATATAATTTGCATAAATTTGATGTCTACTCCCTAAAGGTTAATATCAGCCTTATATAAAGTCTTATTTTCGCTGATTAAAAGGTGAGTAAAGCAAACTTTTCCCCCTCGTCCTGTTGGTCTTAGACATGCAACCACATCTGCAGCGAGCAGATCCATGTTAAACATACTTGATATTTAACAGAACACCTTTCCAATGTGTTTAATTTGGTAAGAAACTGCTATGAAATACGGATTAAATAACGTTAGGTTTTAGATTTCGCCTTTTTCTCTCCTTAATTCACTTTTTGGCCTAAAACGGTCAAATGTAAGAATATTGACTATCAAATATTAGAATCAGCCTTAAAGAGCCTATTAAGCGTAATTTGAGTGCAATTATAGATAGGGCTGAGAAAAATGTTGATCACTGTTTCCCAAAGCCCCAAAGTTTACTATCAGGACTAAATAAACCAGAAAATATTCACATTTGAGAAGCTGGAATCAGAGAATTTTGACATTTTTTCTAAAAAAATGTAATGAATTATCAAAATTGTTGACTGAATTATTTTCTGTTGATCAACTAATCGATTATTCGACTAATCGTTGTAGCTCTAATTATAGAATATAAAAGCCCCAAATTGTCAGAAACAGTAGTGAGTACATGTCTGTGTATCTTCATACAAACTGCAACGTGACTTTACTGGAATTCATCTTCCAGTGGTCCCACAGCTGCAGCCACCACCGAGGTTTTAGTTATGCCCTGAAAAATAGGACATAAATTCTGATGAAATACCAGCGAGTGAGTGCAAAGTTTTCGTCTCTCAGGGTGTAACCAAAGTCAAATTGACCCCAGAGCACCATGGAAATCTAAAATCTCAGAGGAAACATCAGCTAAGATTGACATCTGCTATTACATGTACTTTACTTTGTAAGGATCTATTCAAAACTCTTTTGGCCGACTGAAAGCCTCCATCAGCCGTCTGTTCAGATGAATTTTCTACTTTGAGTCCTTTGAATGAACGCCCAAGTGTTGATTTTGTGGCTCAGCACTGGCAGAAATTCTCCTCAGTGTTGTTGAAGAGATGACCTTTTACAGTGCAGATATGTCTTTTCCTCCTACACCACTCCTATCAGACACTCAACCCCTCACTGCTGCCTCTGTAGAAACTCACCCCTGCGTCAAATGTCACTTGGTAAGCTTTTAAAAAAAAAAGGTTTTTGAAATAAGCAGTGCTTTGACCTCAGTGACTTCTTTGTCAGGTGTTTCTCTGGGTCAAATGACAAGAAACACTTTTAAAATCACATTTCACACATATATTTTTTGACACTGTGCACATTGTCTAATGCTGTACCTGTTTCATACGGGGGAGGTGTACCTGTCAGATGAGACTGATGTCACAGCTAAATCTCTGCGACTCTTGCAGCTGTAGCATCATATTACTATAAAACCACAAAATTACACAGGAAAAAACAAGCGTCCATCCTTAACCCAGGTCAGATGAGACGTGCTCAGACTGACCGCTAACGCAGGTTTACCTGTGTCAGTCTGACAGGAGAGACGTTTGTTCAGGTGTCTTTGAGATGAGTCCCCCGTATGAGACTTCAAAGCTGCAGTTATCTATAGTAGCTTCATTAAATAGGATGAGGAGGGTTTCATTGGTGAGCATATTTATGGCGGCTATGCTTTGTGCCTTCTCCTGTACCTGCTCGATTGGTTTCTATGGAAACGATTTCATGCTTATCTGCAACAGAAAGAAGGTGAAACTGGAAAGTGGAATCCCTGGTCTGATCTTCAATTTCATGATAAACAAACAGCAGTTTGAACATTTGAGCATGTTAACCTTCTGTGTACCGTTCATACAGGATCTTTCTCTCTCAGTGTGCAACAGTATCCATTTATTTAACTGTTATTTAAGGAGACTGGTTTTTTGTAATACAGTACCTTTTGCTTATTATTGACTGATTAGAAAAGCCGATTTTTGTAGTCTCGTGCAAGCTGTGTCTTATCATGGAATCAGATTAATACACATGCCCAGTGATTTTCAACTGTTGAATACAGCCCTTTGCTTTCGTCCTTCTAACCCTTTGATAGGAAAAGCACGAACAGAACATTGAATGTTTTCCAAAGCTGGACAGTAGTTAAGATAAATCCACATAGAAGTCACCTGATGAAAACCAGCTGCATTTGAAATGTTTGGAGGGTTTCTTCTAGTACAGTAAATAAAATAAAAAAAGTAGCGAAAATGCTGTTGAGCAGAGGTCATACATATCTACTGTATATCCATTTCATCCATCTATCTACAGTATATTTCTCTTATCTGGGTTGTCCCAGTGATAGCAGGCTAAGAAAAGTAGCCCAGATGCCCTTCTGCGTAGCTACTTTATCCTAGCTCCTCCTGGGGAATGCTTAGGCGTTTTCAGGCCAGATGAGATATACTGTATAGTCTCTTCAGCACAGTCTGGGTCTGCCCCAAAGTCTCCTTGCAGTTGGACATGTTTGAAATGCATCCAAAGGTCCTAATCAAACCACCTCAACTAGCTTTTTTTCAATACATTTATACTACAAGCTCCTTTTGGATAGCCGAGCTCCTCAAGGTGTCAGTACGCTACTAACAGCAGTGTTTATCAGATCATCGAATAGTGTCTTTATAATGCCGGCAGCATGACAAGCAGGCCACTGGCCAGGTGTGAGAAAGTAGGCAGGGTTCGAACGTCTCTCTTTTTCATCATGCACATGACTACTTTCGTCATTTTTCTTGGGTACAATAGAGTCATTGTCACAACTCAGTTTACTGGTGCTTTCAATAAAAATAATGTGGGGAAAAAAAGAAGCCTTTGAGGAGAGACTGTCCAAAAATGTGCACCATCACCCCAATTTCTAATTTTGCTCCTCTCTGTGACGTCAGCCTCTGTGTCTTGCCATTCAAGACAGGTTTAACCATTTTTTTCCTTTAGATGTGGTCAGACAACACTTCACGTCATGTAATCATGTTGATAATTGTGTATGTGTGTTTTCAGGAGCTGGCCAGAGAGCGTCAGGAGAACGCCAGGTTGCTGAAGGCCCACCAGGACAAAGACGACTTAATCGGGAAGCTGAAGGAGGAAATCGACTTGTTGAACAGAGTGAGTCCAGCCTACATCATTTTCTGCTCTGATGTCTGATATTTTGAGCGTTCCTTTGTGTTTTCGTGTGTGGATGGCTTTCGGGGTTGTAAATCATTATCTGCCATTTTAGTGGAGTTGTGTATAATAGCTGTGTTTATTTTACAAAAATGCTCTTGCAGCTCATTAGGATTTGGACATCAACAAACCTTTATTTTTGGATTTAGACACTTGTAACAACAACTATTTTGCTCAGAGGCTTTGCAATTGTGATTTGCATTTCAGATACTGCACAAAAACACCCCAACAGTTTGATGACAGTTAGTGGTCAGTGTGGCAGGTGACATTTATGTCTTATTGATTTATTTACCCAACACAAATCTGGTGCTTGTTGGATGAGAACAAGTTGAGACATTCTGACTTTTTGTCAGCTAAAATTTGGGGGTATTTTCAGTCTTATTGGATGAATACTTGCAGAGCAGTGGTCTTCATCTCAGAGAGTTTGGACAGATAGTTTTGTTTAATAAAGCAAAAAAAGAAAGATCAATAAGTGAGGAATTGTGTGGCAGCTGCAAACCACAGTTTCTGCCTTTTTTTTTTTTTTTCCATTTCACTGTATCTCAGTAAGGTCACATCTCTTCACTTCACTTGGTTTTGATTTACTCTCAGGCATATTTGTAGTCTGGTAGACTGAACACAATTTAACAGCGGGCTGATTCCAGCAATGACAGTTAAAAAAAAAAACCCTCAAATGAAAACTTTGTAAGTTAATTTCAACCTCATACTTAGGAAAGTCGAGCCACAGGCCAACAAAACTAAATCATCACAAAATTACAAGCTCACCATCTTCATCTAATCAGTGTGGTATTGTCAGTCTACCTCTGGTGTAAGAGAAAGAACAATCAGCCACCATTTGGAAGAAGTTTGTTCAATGTACAATGCAGTTTGTTGATTAGTTTGATCTTTATTATTGAATTAATCCACAATCTTGCTAACCTTCTCTTTAACTAAGCACTATGTTTCACTGCCTTTTACCTACTTGCTTGTAAACATAGTGAGACATAGTTTTGGCTCTTCACAAGAAAAAAATGTCTCTCTAAAGGAGAAAAGTTCTCACGCAGGAAAATCGGCGTAGACGAGTGGTGCAGCGGTGCTACTTTATGATTAGTGCCAGAAGTGATATGCAGTAAACTTTAAATGGCTTTTGAGAGATCTCTCAGCGTTTCACACTGAAGAGCTGAAGTGTGTTTTTAAGTTTGGTTTGGCCTCATGTGTCGGGTTCCTGTTTCCTCCTGTCACTGCGGTCAGGGTTGAGGGGGTCAGGTGATACTCCTTTAGCTGATGTGCCTTTATATTCAGCAGCCGGAGTGAAACCTCGCCGAACCCTCTGAACCCCTGTCTCCCTCTCAACCCAAACTGTCAACAATCCCTCCTCAGCTCTCAGCCTTTGCCCGTGTTTTCTGGGTCACCGAGGCTGGTGGTAAAGTAGAGTTCTGTTTTTGGCATATCTGAAGGGAAACGCAGCAGGAGGGAGGAGAACTGAAAGACTTTCATGTCTCAAATATTCTGACAAAACAGATCATACATCTCCCCTGAGGAGGCAATCAAATCTAAACAAGAGATCGAGCTTTGCCAACAAATACAACCATCCGTGGTATGCACTTTTTCTAGTCAAATGAGTGCTGCTTGGTTATTATCTTGACACGTTTACCATTATGATACACCCATCCGCAAACACAAAGACTGCAATATTGCAGGAGGCATCACACTGATAGCATCACATGGAAAGGAAGCTGGTCAGAAGAGAAGGGCTTTATGTAGGGACGGTCGACGCGGTGATAGCCATCAGAAATGTCCCTGAGAGAGGCTCCCGCAAGGCCCGATGGGGAAGCAGGAGATAACAGCTGATCCAGTCTGGTGTCTCTGCACAGGAAGATTGAACCCTCGGTTAGTCACTGTAGAAGTTTATTTGGGAGAGAAAGAGAAGATAAAGCTCAACTGCTGGACCTGTATCTCCCTCTCGATGCGCTTTTGAAGAGAGAAGCCCCATCTCGTAGCGAGCTACGGATCCCCGCAAGCTGATGAGATCTTCCATCTTGTGATAAAGCAAGTTGTAGATTTAGCATTTTCAAAGGTTAAAGTAACACACCAGAATCCACTTTGTATGTACACAAAGCCAATCTGTGTGATCTGTCTTATCGCTCTTCCTTCGCCGCGTGCTGTGAAGAAACTTGTGACCTCCTCAGTTTGACTTTTTAAATTTGTCTTGGTGCAGTTAGGCTCATTCCTAACAGTCACGCAATCACGACCGGTGATGGAAGAAACCGAAAATGAGGAGTGTCACATTGATGAGACAGCGCGGTGCCAACTGAGAGGCTCTCTCATTTGCAACTAATTGAAGCTGTTAATGTCTAATTTGTTGCTATCAAGGCAGCCTGGCTGGAGGGAGAAACCTGGCAGCAAGTAATGTTCACCTTAATTCTCAGGCTAACACTCCAACCTGACCAGGCCCTCAAAGGTATAGAGGCAGCGTCTTGAATATTCATGCGTCTAAATGTGTCCAGAAAGTGCTAACCCCAAAGCTGTCTGTTTTTCCCTTTTTCCGCAGGACCTGGATGACATTGAAGATGAGAATGAGCAACTCAAACAGGAGAACAAGACTCTGCTGAAAGTGGTGGGTCAGCTGACGAGGTAGAACCGCTCCGCACGGCTCGGATTCCAACAACCCAGCCTCCCGCCTGAAGAGTGGAGCATCTCTGTTGTCTCCCAACCTCCTGCCCTGGGACAAGTTCACCGGCGTGGCCTTTTATCTGTTTGATTCTGTCTCTTTGTCTGTTAGAGGTGAAACTGTAAAGTAGTCGTCCTCAGAGCCTCACAGCCTTAAATGCATCCCCTGAGGAGGATTTATTCCATTTGTCGTGATACCTGAGTGAACTAGAGGCTAACTTCTCCTGTCCTGAAGTGGGGATTGTCTGTCATCGTATACATATTTAATGTAAATGTATTGTATATAGGCCATTTAGATTGTTCATTTTTTTTGATTTTTTTTTTTTTTTTTAAGATCTTAAAAAGTAAAATGAATGTATGTGCTGCACAAACAAGAGCACAAAAAGTAAGAGGCTAAAAAAAAAAATGTCTCAATTTATATATTTCCACATCTGTGCGCACAGCTGTCACCCAGGTAAACACAAAAACATCTCCGGTGTCGCAATGTTTGAATTGTGTCTGAGGCCAGTGCAGTTTCATCAGTGAACTTTTAACAGGGGAGCTACTGTCTGACAGCACTTGGACCAAATTCAACATAATTACCGCTACAGTACCATCAGCCAAAGTGCAAGTCACAATGCATGGGAGAAAAAAAGAAAAGCCTGGTGCTTTATTAATGAACAGTAGTGCCAGATTTACTTTCTTCCAGTAATTTCTTGGTACATTTGAATCCCATTATTGCATCTAAAAGCCTGAATCTTTGAAAAGTATGTTAAATATTTCCAATATAGATGCTGCAAGTTGACACAAGCAAGCAAGTATCACATAAATTGTATGCTTTACGCATTTCAGCATCTTGAGTATTATACTTGTCGGTGATTAAATGTTTTAGGGTGAAACCCTTATTTAGTATATATGTGGATTTTTTTTAAAAGCATTTTTCTCTCTAATTGGTTTACAAGTTATGTCTGCAATATTTAATAGTTGCTAAGCTGCTCTGATTATAGCATCTAAGATGTGTGGCGTGAGCTACAGTGCATTTTTTTTTGTATAACCAAATGAACTGAAGGACTATACTATTTGAAATGCATCTCTTTTGTTTACTCAAGGGAACAGGCTCGGCTGGTAGAGGCATTTTTCTTTAACTTTCTATATTTAGATTGTTGTATTTTACTTGAGGAGCTTTTCAGAGAGCTCCGGCACTGTGGCAAATAATCTTTAGGTTTTAGACAGTCAATAGACCTCTCACACACTCACACACACACACACACAGATACATACATATATTTTGGGGTAAAGATCATCCCCTTGCAGACAGACATCACAGACCCATCTCTTTTTCCATTACATTATGCATGTACAGAAGATTAAGTCATTTAATAAAAGTTTGATTATCTCTCTCCTCAGTCGACTCGCTTGTGTTCATTAAGACTAATTTGATGTGATGATACCATGCCACAGAGTCGGTAATGCAATGTGACGGTGGCAGGGGGGTTTGGTTCCTCCGCCTAGCTCTTAGCACACACACACACACACACACACACACACACACACATTTCCATGATGATTCAACATGCCAATCACCAACCTGACTGCATAAAGGCCGCCATCCTGGGACATGAAACCTCCATCCACACTACAGAACCTCTATTATGCCATTGAAAGCCATTAATTCCCTCACCTAGTCACATAGTGAGGAGGGAAGCATCTATATAGAAACCATATCAGGACTAATGTCAACTAAATTTCAAGATAATGGCCTCTTTGAGCTGGTGGAAAGTACTGGGGCCTCTATCCATAATCCCTATTAGCATTTTTATGGAGCGTTGTAGGGTTTGTCATTTGAAATAGTCGCAGAGGGCAAAGACAATTCATATCCTCTTTTACGCTGTCAGGATAAGCTGCTCATCCACTCTCACCAGCACCACCAGACCTCCACTAAGGTTCAGACGATATTAGAATATTTTCATTTTCAGAACTCTTTGTTAAGGGTGAATCTAATTTTTTTGTTTGTTTTGAAGCTTTGCAAGAAAACCCATTATGTCTACAACCTTTTTTAGATAAGGGGCAGGTTATATCATCACTATCGTCCCTGTTTTTGGGTGTTAACCTGCCATTAACACACATTAACAATGTTAGATGAGTGTGCAACTTTGGGAAGGAACTTTTGTTTGGTTTGGTTTTATTGACAACATCCTCATATGTTTAAAATGCATCATACCAGACCTCAGGGATGGAAAGATGTAGTCCTTGAATTATTTCCATTGTTGTCTCTGGTGTTTTTTGTAGTCCATCTGTTTGTTAAGATGGAGACAGGCATTCATATCTGACAAAGAAATCTAATCATATGACATACTGAAGAAGACAAGATAAAATGTATCAAAGATACCCAAAAAAATCACATCATAAAAGACTTTATCACAACTACTGCTGCTTCTCATTGCTACTTAAGCACGTCTGGGCTCCTGATCAGTATGATATCCTGTAGGGATATGGGATTATGTCACTTTATAATGTGGTACAACCCTCCTATCTACTACTAAGTGGCAAAACAAACTCTATAGCTGCAACAGATGGGTAAAGCCGCAATAAAACCGTAATATTTTTAATCTGTGAGACATACCGGACCGTCTGCAGCCCATGGACATTAAACTGTGGCCTGAAAAAGAGTTTCCTGACATGTTTATATAACTTTTTTGACACCAGAGAAGTATGCACAACGCTGACACACAAAAAGATTGACAGGTGACCAAGATGGTGTCCAAAAAGGATCCAAAATTTGACTGGCAAATGTAACACACCTGACACCAAATGTCAACTACATATCCACCAGGATTCCATCACATTTTTCTCTTGTCTTCAGCAAAAACCTATGACCGAATTCTTTCTAATTCTTTACTGTCTTTTTACATTTACTTTCAAATAAAAACAATTATTTCCGTAAATATATATATTAACGATTTGTAGGTGAGGCTGTAAATAGAAATATCTTCTTCCACAAAATGCCTTAGATCCTGAGAGGCTGATAGTCAGGACAGAGATGAGAAGTGGGCCTTATCTTGTTCTTGAAGAAATCCGGCTATATTTCATTATCAGTTGGTTTCATGTTCTTGGTTCTCCAGCCAATCTCCTCAATCTCCTGGGTCCCGAGTGCAAAGAAGCATTCATCCACACAGCGGATGGCAGGAGTCAGGATGCCAGAAAAAGAGAAAACTGATGGATACTGGACATATTTTTGCAATTTACTCTGACTATTCCTTCTGGTCTGTTTCATCACGGCAGAGCATTTTCTGAGCGTAACTTGTGCCAAAGTACACACCTTTTATACCTCATTATCCCAAAACTACTGTAGGTGATATCTCAGGTGACTCTTTAAAGCCAGTATTCAAATTAAGGTGCCCTTGCTGATGGGAAATTATTGCGTTTCAGACCTTCTTTCCTAACCTAATGTCGCTCTGTACTTCCAGCAGACGGCACAATCTCTCACTGTCTCTTTCAAGTCGGTGAGATTTCTCTGTCTCGTCGGCATGAAAGTGCTTTTTGATGTCACGCCGGCGAGACGTTCTGTGAAGACAAACCGCACCATGTTAGAGCTGGATCTGCAATAACAAGACCAGACGCCTCACATGCACTTCCCTCAACACCTGGACCACACGCGTGGCTGCCCTTTGTTGAAATGCACTGTAAAAGTCAATGGGATACTGACACAGTTCACAAACTGGGATTAACTAATGACAGTCCAAAGACATGACATTTACCAAATGGAATAATTTAACTCATTAGACTCCACGGGATTGGCAATTATCTGAGGAAATGTTGCATTAGAGGAGCACAAAGGAGAATCTTTCCATTATCTCCAGCACAGATGCAGAGGTTTTAGCACCAATAATGTAGGAGCACCTTGTTGAATGTGCTAAAATGGCCTCTTAAAGTAATTCAAAATGTCGCAAAATGCTAATGATAATGGGATTTAATGTAAAATGATAATGCCATGCTGATAATGTTATAATTTAAGACAGGGATTAATAGATTAACAAGCTATATTCCATTTTGAACCCTCTTTTAGAAGTGATTCTTACTTTATCCAACATTATCAGTTGCTATAAAGCATCCTTTCTACCCATTACATCTGGCCCGTTTTATCACTGCAGCTGTCACCAAAATGACTTCTAACTACCCCTCATAACCCATTATCCTAAAAAAAGAGATCTACTTGAGATGGCACTACAAACCTTTGGCCCGTCAGCTTCCACATCTATTGGTTTCCCTTCTAAAACTTTGTTTCATATTCTGTCCATTTTGTCTGGTTTAGCTCTGTCAAAGTACAATTGTGCATCAAATGCAATGATGCCCTGGCTCTCGCAGTCCTTAAAACTATATATAAATAATATATAAATAAAAAACAAAAACAATAAGTAAGAAATCCCACAAATAATAAATCACTGTGAGTTATATAAGTGCTTATTGTTCAGTAAACTAACTGCCTGGGGGTAAAACTGTCTTTGAGGCAGCTGGTCTGAGCTCTGATGCTCTGCAGGTGTTTTCCTGAGGGAAGGAATGAGAACAGACCGTGTGCTGGGTGTTTGGTGCCCTCCCATAATACTGCAGTGGGAGGTGTAAATGTCCTGAATCTGTAGCTGTGATGTTCCTATGATTTTTTTTGAAGCCGTTTTAACTGTCCTCCTCAGTGGTTTGTGGTCTTGTTCAGTCAGGTTGCCAAACCACACCAGTATGCCTCCAGTTAGGATGTGATATTCATGAGGAAGCGCTGCAGGCTGGAGAATAAACACAAAGCACTTCCAGCTGACAGAGTGTGCGGGGGGGGGAGCTTGACTTTTCTCTGCATTTGGAATTAACAGAAGACAAACAGTGTCTCCTCTAACTTCACCTGAATGTCTGTCTTCCAAGGACATAGAACAGTATTATACTAATATCTTGGTTATTCTGCAGCAATTTTATCTTTGTATTGCATATCAGATATTTGTTAGCATGTGTGATCCATCTTCCTTCCAAACCGCAGCTACAGGTATGACCAGATTAATCCTCAAAGAGGCCTCAGGGCAAAATTGAATTGCGAGTCCTTATTGACTACCTGTCGCTTTGAAATTACAGTTTTTTCTACATTTTTACACATATTTTGTTGAACCAGCATTTCTTTAAAAAGTTTCCAATTAAAAATGTATCAGAAAGTTTCCCATTGCTGCTCAAAGAGCTTTCTAATTCATGGGTTTCAGTAGTTTTTCTCTCCTATTGGATGTTTAAAAAGTACTACCTTAAAGGAATAGGGAACTTTTATTATTCATTGTATTTGACCTTTGCACAAAATTTGACCTAAAAAAGAAATACTGGCTTTTGGATAATGGTGGATTTTTCCTACCCGGGCTAATCAGTGCCCAGTCCATGAGCCCTGTGCCCAGAGGCCACTGCGTACGACTTACATGAGGTTCTTCGTCACCAATCTCTCTTCTCTGAGGGAAATGAAATGCTGCATAAATGCCATCTTCACCTTGAGACTCCGTCCTGGGAAGCAAACAACAAAAATCTACATGCACAGCCATCAGTCTGATTAGCATGAGGTTCACATGGACATTCTACCCGGCTTAAGCACGGCAAACCAACCGCAACAGCACAACAGACCTCTTCAATTTGTTGTGTACACACACACACACACACACACCATACAGAAAGTAGAAAGCCCCCCCCCCTCAGCAGAGGCAGAGGATGACAGACTTGAGTGGCTTGTTTCTCCTCTGGGAATTAAGTCATCTGTTCCGAAGATCTCTTCCTGGCCCCCGGGGTTGCCATGGCAACGGGGGTACGACATGTATCCCAATCAATCTTTTCAAGAATTGTGTCTGGTTGTCCTATCACATCCGTCTAAGAGACATGCTTTGTGTCTCCTCCTCTTACTCAAAACACCCACCCTACCCACTGACAACCGCACACACACACACACACACGCACACTCACACACACATATAAAATGCATATAAAACCATCACACTGTGTACAAAATGCCAATGAACTGACTGCCAGAAAGATGACTAACACATACTATAAATGTGATGACAAAGTGCTGCTCTATATTTTGCCACCCACAGACTCTTAATAGTTGCTGGAAACATTATCAACACTAATCTTTTGAATGCACTGGCATCATTTATTTGAATTGCACAATACAAAAAAAAAAAAAAAAAAAACATTTGTGACTCCAGAAACTAACTCAGTGAGCTGAAGAAGATGGAAAGATTACCCACCATGCCTCACTTTCTGTACTCTTCCAGTGGGTGGCAGTGTTCCCAGAGACACTAACCAGCCTGAAAACCCATCAGTGTGATGCTAAGAGGCAGCCTATCATGGCTCTGATGTGTGTGTGTGTGTGTTTTTTTTTTTACAGGCTTATGTGTTCAGTGATCCTTGGTGAGCTCTGCTGGTGGAACACCCTCATAAAATATTAGCTATGTATGGGGATCCACCACCAAATCCCTCATGATATAAAGCGTTATTTCATACTCCACCTGTGGTTTGTTGTCAGTAATTTCAGAGCAGCTCTTTCTTCAGTATTGATGCACTTCTAGCAGAAAATGTTATATTACAGGAACATCTAACACATTAATTCACTGTTGCATAACAGCCTTGCTATTTAAGAACTGATGGATTAATGGTGGAACACAACATCCTTTAATCCTGAAGGTGAAATTGTCATAATTTTATTTATGATGGGTTTTGTTTATGACAGATTTGTTGTTGACTGTAGTCATCAGGTTGCTGAGAATGTTGTTAGTTCAGTTGTTGCTATTTCCATCATTTTTTCCCATTTGTTTATCCATTTTAATAAGCCAAAACCTCTAGAGAGAGCATGTGAATTTGAATGTTGTTGATGACTCACAAAGTCCATGCCAAGCAGAATAGGAGGCGGCTCTGGGGAGCATCAACAGCCTCTGAAGGTCACTCTACGCTGTTACCATGACAGCGCCGGCCTCCCTCGGAGAAGTTGTTGCCGTTGTGTTGTTAGGTAGCGTGATTTAAGAGGAGACCTGCCTTGGGTTGCGTGCAAAAACAACAACTCCTGCTCGGCATGTGCGCACGCACAAACGTGTGTCCCTCCCTCCCTTCCTCCCTCCCTCCCTCCCTCCCTCCTCCTCCTCATCAGCACTACCAAGTCAGCAGGGGAGAGGCAGAGGTGCATGTTCAGCCCTGAGCAGAGACTCATTCTGAGCTTTCTCCTGGAAAGGACACACAAACACACACACACACACACGAGCATCATCAACCAGGCTGTCGGAGGATCAAGAGAAATATTTGCGGTGAATCTTGGGTGTGCAGAAACCAAAGTGGCTGGAGTTTCACCTCTCTGTGCCATCCTGCAATATGTAAACAGAGTGTGAAGAGACTCTGTACAGATGGATTAGACAGACTCATACACTAATCATCCATCTGTCATCTACACTTACTCTGAAAAATGGCTGTCAACCGCTAAATGTACCCGTCTCTGTCCTCTTTGTCCTTCCATTCATCCGTCAGCCACCACCACCCGCACCTACCCGCCCCATCTATGGAATACGTGCATTGGCAGACAGCTCGCAGGTGGTTACTAGCTGAGTAGGAGGAGTGCAGGGTTCATCCATATATGCATGACCATTCCTATGACAGCTCACAGGGGAGCTGACTTCATATGAAGCACTAACAAGGCAATTATCCCTGTTAGGTTTCATTTGACACCAGCCCAAGGTGCACTGTCCTGGAGGGTTTGGACCTTGAATGCCTGGAAGCCTCCCCTTAAGGCTTGCTGGCTGAAGAAACTAGACAAGATTGATGTTTTTAGCGTTTACGGGACCACATGGGTGGTTTTGAAAGTTTTAGTCCATTATCAGCAAAAAAGAAAAAAAGATTTTTTTTTTGAGGACAATGTGAATTTGGTTCTCAGAGTATCTGTAAGTTCTTTTTAGCACCTGTTTGTGGTTGCTTCTCTCTGCACAGGAAGTGCCAAACAGGGGTGCAACTAACGATTGCTTTCATTATTGATTAATCCGCCAATTATTTTCTCGCTGAATCAATTTGAAAATGGTGAAAATTGCCTGTTATAACTTCTAAAGTCCCATAGTGACGTTTTCAATTGTCTTGTTTTGTCTGATCAACTGTTCAAAATCCAAAGAAATTCAGTTTACTATCACAGAAAGGCTTCAAATCCTCATCCTACAACAGGCAAACGTTTGGCATTTTTGGTTGACTATTCGATTATCAAAATAGTTGCAGATTCATTTTCTGTCGATTTGACTAATCGATTAATCGACTAATTGTTGCAGCTCTAGTGCCACATCAAATCTCCTTTCTCCTGAACAGCAGAAGTGGTGCTCTTTCCACATAAAAGTGAACTCAGCAGTGTTTGATATTTGCCTGCCTTGTTCATTTGTTGTCCTTTATTAAACATGAGCTGATGTCCTGTCATTTGTTTTATGGGTAGTGAAGTTTTTTTTTTTTGCACATCTCTTGATGCCATTTGGTACTGCCAACTGTCCAAATGCCTTCTTTTAATCAAAAACTCGCCAACTGCTGCTAACAGAAAATAAAATGTATCTGTGACTGTATGTGTGTGTGTGTGTGTGTGTGTGTGTGTGTGCTTGGGTCCAATACTGTGATCCTCTTTCCTTTTTCCTGTCTTTTGGGTCCTCGTTGCTTCACTGGAGCATTACGACGCTGACATTCAGACACCCTATGGTGAGAGGGGCCACCCAGAGCATCGCGGGCAGGTGACACATGGCTGAAAAGGTCATTCTCCACGTGGTGCTACCCATGATCCCACGCTAGCAGGGGCACATGATGGTTTAGAGCCAGGAAAAGCTGTACCTGGCTGGTACGAATTGGCCTTCAAGAAGCCATGTGAAATATTGACCTTTAACACAAAGAGATCCAAGACAGTCAGCTTAGAGACTTCCACCAAACATCATTATCCCTCTATTATCTCTCTTATTGTATGACAGTCTGCACATTAAGATGGTTTTTCTCAGATATGGGGGTCATCTTGACAGGCTCTTGATGTCTTCTGAATAACAAGGCAATCTGGCTGCCACGTCAGATGTTAAAATCACATGTTGTACTCTGTATTATATGTGTATTGGATGTAATTTCCTTGCTCTCCTATGAGAAAAAGAAATGATCACAAAATAAAGATGGTAAAATCACTGCCAGCCCACAATAGATTACTGTAACTTTGGCATCCGTCACCAGAAAAAGGTCATCTTAACTGTGGCATATGGAATGAAAGCACCAGAGAGGGAGAAAGAGTAGCCTGGAACAGCATATTTTGTACTCTAGTTTACATAATGGCTGGCTGTAAGGGAGATATTGCGGGAAACATTGTGAAACAGCAGTGTTGATGGTTTTGAAACTCCTCTCCAAAGCCATTAGTGATTAGATAAAGAGTGTAGATGGACTTGTAATGATGCTCTCTCGCATGTTGCCTCTCTTTATCTCTCGCCTCAGCCAGATGAAAGACAGCGAGAGCTCCACAAGGTTTTTGTTGTGGACATTATTTCACCCTTACATGCACCGTATGACCACTCCACCACCTGCAATTGCACCTATCTGCTTTGATCACAAGTTATTGGTAAGAAATATGAAGTTTAGTGTAATGTAAGTAATGAAATACAGTGAAACCTGCAAGCTAGTTAAGGCACTTGCAATGGTGTGAGATTCGAGTGACACCAAGCAGGCCAATCAGAACATCAAACCTGTCCAATCGCCATAAAAACAGCCCAATTTTTATAATTCACATATTAGTTTTCGCAGTAGACATTTTGACTTGTTATAGTAAGACAAGCACAGGTGGAACTGATAACATTAACTATAC
The DNA here is from genome assembly GCA_038419695.1 of Scomberomorus guttatus. Classification (NCBI taxonomy): domain Eukaryota; kingdom Metazoa; phylum Chordata; class Actinopteri; order Scombriformes; family Scombridae; genus Scomberomorus; species Scomberomorus guttatus. Next base: position 6,115,275 of record CM076466.1, on the reverse strand, counting down.
CAGAGTCACGAATTTGGAAAAACTAAATAAGAAAAGCATTCAAGCCATTGCAAATGAATTCACACAATGCTGATTAAGCCTGTCACTGGCAGATAAACCGCAGTTTTTAATCTGGTGTCGGGTTTGACATTCCCGCACTGACCGGATGAAGGCATGAATACAGACTTCCGCCGGCCGAGCTACCTAACTTCCGGTTAACTCTGCTAACTTGATTGGGGATAAAATAATACAATTCTGCGGCTCTTCTAGACTTTCCAAATGTTATCGGACCGAATGGATCAAATGAAACGAGTCATTTCGGGGTTGTGTGACCCTCAAAACATTTTATACACCGTTTTACAGCCAACAGTTGTGACGGAGTAGGCTACAGAGGAGCCTGTGTGTTTTTGTAATTACTCTCACTGCCAGAAGGGGGAGACAAAGGTCGCGCACTCCAGCTTTAATATTAATAATTGCACCTGTGGTTTCCTGCTTTGAGGTTTCAAACTTTCTGCTGTGAAAAAGGTCGATTCATTGGAATATGGGCTGAATTTTTAGAGAAGGAAACTGGCCAAATCGTAACTTTTTTTTTGTTGGAGGAGCACGAAAACGGTCAACCTGACCAAACATGGAGGCCACTCATTTGCGTCACCAGACTGTTATTTTTCATAAACTGGGTCAGAAACCCTAACTACAGCCCTAACTACTAAATGTCGCTGCGGGAGGACTTTCTGGAGGAAATAACCATGTTTGTGCTGCTATCCCTGACCGCTCATCATTTTATCGGCCTCTAGCAAACTGTCAACGCACCTCAAGTCAGAAGCTTTCTGTCCTCCTGTTTTCCAATTAAGGGATTATTTAAAATGTCCGCACTGCTTTACTACAACAAGGTAAGAATTTGCCGCTTGTGCTAATGCTAACTTACATTTACTGAGTCTATATCTGGACTTTTCAGTCTGTGTTTGTGTGCTTGGTTTATGTTCACTAAGCTATGAGGTTGCCCAGCTGCTGGCTGTGTGTTGTATATCTATATCCAGTATTTTCACTGTTTAATTGCTATGGGAATGACTTTCTTGAGCTCCTTTTTTCTTTTGCTCTCTGTTTGACATGTTGCATTGACACCCTCTCATGCTGTTTGTTTTTATGCAGTGCTGTAATATGAATACTGATACTCATGCTTGAGTATTCAGTGTTAGCTAAGCGGGCTACATTTGTTTTGACATGAGGGTCGTAGGCTGGAAAACATTGATTTTAAACATTGTTCAAATTGTTGCTGGACTTTTCACCTTCTGAACTGGTTTTTTGCTGCAGGTTGTTGCTAGATCTGTGTCAACCACTCTGTCCATGTGTAGCTGTGCACAAGTAGCCCACAATTTAACATCCTGTATGCAAAAATATTTAAAAGCGTGAGGATTGTAAATTAAATTATCTTTAAATTTGTTTGTTTAGGCATATAAGGATGATTAAAGCATTTTGTCCCCTTGCAAACAGACAGTTTCATGTATTTTTGGACATAGAAGGCATAAATTAAAATATCCATCAGAGCAGCAGGACTGTGGAGGTTAAATATGCTGTATTTATTTATAGTCTGCACAATTACCTGTATTTTTATTCATTTGAAAGCCTGTATTTCCCACACTGGTACTGTTTTTAGTGATGCAAAAATGCACTTCATTATATTGGCTTTAATTTACATTGCATGACCACATAGCAGTCAGATAGACAGTATATTTCCTCCAAGTCATGAGGTTATGAGTTGGCTACCTTTTTAGTATTCTTATCATAATAACTGCTAAACTGCTGAGCTCCTGTTCTACTGTTAATACTGCCTCAACACTCACTGCAAAGCTTAAGCCTATCAATAACATTTCATAAGAAGAGACAGTCTGCTGCTTTAGTTCATATTCATCTGCTGTGTAGCTGGCATCTGAGCCTGCTGCTGCGAGTGGACTGCTGCCTTTTCTCAACTCACTCTTTTTCTGTTATGCTGCTGTTTCTCTGCTCACTTACAACTCCTCTACGCTGCTGCCGTAACCGTTACCTCTGCTGGTCATATAGCATCACCTCAGCCTTACCTCCACACCCAACATCCACCTTAATCCCCTCTAGGTGAAGATTTATTATCACTTTCCCCAATCTGTGCTGTGCTGAGCTTGGTGTTCGCTTGCAGCTAAGAGACTAGATGATGCTTAACATCCAGTCTACAGTTTCTGCATTCACTCACAAAAAATGAGTTTTTTGTGTGCTCATCTGAAAACCTTCGCAGTCTGAATTGCTGCAGTGATAACCTTTTAGACAGAGGGACAAACGGCAACAATCAAACTTTTCATTTTACACTGTGGGTGTCTCTCTTTTGTATAGTACATCATCTTTTCTTCAAATATTGTGCAGACACACATGTGACCTTGCCTCATTCTGTGGGCTTTCACTTTCTTTTTTTCTACAATTTTCTTTCTCCAGATATCAGTTTTATTTTCCCCCAAGTACATCTCACAGCCACTTCTCCCCGGCCTCACGAACAGTGTCATTTTCAAAATCGCAGGTTTTGAGAGATGCATTTAAAATGTTGCTATCAGGACTTTTGTCTTCCGCTGGAATGCAATTTCTTTAGCCACTAAGAAAAGCCAATGAAAAGAGCAGATGCGCAGCCGTGCGTTCCCAAAACACATTTACTGTCCTTGATTAAAAAGTCTGTAATTGAGAGGCATAATTTGATATTTGCTGCTAATATGGTGCTTTATTTGCAACTGGAGCAATTGATGTGTGAAAATGTTATTCGAGCTCTTACTGAACTGCCTTGGGAGCCCCGAAAATAAAGAGCCTGTGTTCTGCCAGTTGTAGGAAATGTAGAACAGCTAATACTATTAGGCATATTACTGAAATTAGAAAACCACCCCTGGCCTAGAGACACAGGCGTTCTTATCACCTTTCAAATTTGCTCAGTCCATAGAGTAGCATTAAATTCCTGAGCTCTTCCACGTTACTAGTGGATGTTTTCAGGGAGCTTGTTTTCATGTAACGTCCATTCTGTACAGTTTCAGTCACTTTATCATCAGCAGGATGTTCATTTACCTCACACAGCCAGTGTTGGCCTTGCCAAAGAAACGGAGAGCTTCACTTTTCTAGAGGAGGCAGCAGATCCACTTGGGAACTTCCATTTCTTTTAATCATGTTAAGCAGCCAGAGGACTGCAGTGTATGCTGGGACGTACATCTATAGGATCCAAGGACTGCACAGACGTGAAATCTGTAGGATAAGCTCAGCTTGGAGTGTATGACGAAGGAGATTCAGCTATAATGGCATTGTACAATGGCACCTAGCTGCAGGCGGAGGATGGCGAGAGCGGGCGGTCACGTGACGTGCCACAGTGGGTCCACACACACATCACATTCGCCTCAGTGAGTCTTTATCTGCTTTTCAAATAAGCCCCTCTCAGCCTCTCATCCTATATCTAAATGGAGGCTAAACAGGCCGGAATGGGCTCAATAATCCACCTTCTCTCTTCTTTTCCACAACTTAACAGTAGGGTTAGGAAGCGAAAACCGGTTTCCAATTAGAACCAAATCCAAAATGCCAAAAACTGTAAATAGCTGACCAGACATTTAGGGCAGCACGGCCATAAGAAAATGTATGTGCTGACTGTGGATTATATGTTTTTATCGTATGTGTTTACTTTGAGTGTTCAGTTAAAAAGACTTTGAATTGACTTATTTCAATGAAACAATAAGAGTCAAAGTAAACACTAAATTGAAACTGGGAATCGATAAGAACCGAACTCAGAATTGGAATATAGATCAAATGTAATTAACTCTACTTAACAGATCTCAAGAGTGAAACAACAGCCGTTTGATTTGCAGTCAAGTGACGGCGCGGAAAGCCACTCGACCGTAGGCTCCATTCTCACTTCCAGCTGACAGGCTGACGAGCCGCAATCAGCCCTCCCACTCTGACTGGTCCATGCTGTGGCAATGATTGGTGAGTTATGGTGGAGGAAAAGCCAGACTGGGCCGCTTAGAGCTGAATGTGCAAGTTTTGGGTCTTATATAAAAATTGTATTATACAGTAACCCCCCCCTTTAAAGACCTAATATGGAAATATGTTTGGAAAATGATAAATTGAGATATTATTGTATCCACTGCTCATTAAACACTAGATGTTTAGCAGGACACAGCAGACGTTTCACCAGCTTATTTCATAGTTACATTGAAATCTATATTTGCGTCTCTTGATTGTCATGTCTTTGTGTTGATTATGGGCCACCAAATGACAGCTTCATTCACTTCATTAGGCTAAGGAGTTAATGTGCAGGTAAAACATGCTCGCGTGGCACCACAGGCTGTAATTTCCACTCATTTAAATGCTTGGATAAATAACATATCCAGTGTTTCCATAGGCTGCCTCGTCAAACTGTTAACCTGAGAGCGTCAGAGTCAATTTCACAGCAGATTCATGTTCACCTTTTGACTTAACTAAATTCTAATTCCTTTTTTGTATTACTGTAATTTTCTTTAAATTAGGGTTGATAGCCTGTGTGCTGGAAAATGGGCTGAAATGAGACATGCCTGTTATTTTAATAGTGAATGACTTCTAGAGCCGATGCTATTGTTGTCCTAGGAGCTTAGCAGACATAATGTGTTGGGTAAAAATGCTCTGTAATATCACCTCTTATCTGAAGAAGCCACTATGTACGGTCTGTCAAACTCTTTTTAGTGACTGTGTTGATTCAACTATAATTTTTGGGGCTGTACAGCATGTTACTGCACTGTATTGCATTATACAGTATTAATATTGCAGTATATCCAGTGCTGTATGTGGCCAGGATCCCGTGGATAAAGCTAATAATACAACATAATGCTGTTGGTGTGTTGACAATTAAAATGGCACCAGAAAACATGCAATAATACTTGAAATACATACTGTACTTCTGCTATTACTGATTAATTCAGTATTGCCTTCAGTAGCTCCACACTTCAAAGAAGCTTGTTTCACTACTCATGTTTCCCCGGGGAGAGTAAACACGGAGAAGACAGCAGAAAGAAATCCCATAAAACCACCAGAACTCTCCTTACACTAACCTCAGACTCCAAGCCCACGTCTGAACCGACCAGCCAATCATAACTAAATTTGTCAAAACGCCCGCTAAAGTTGCACAACCACTTTTATCAACGAGCCCACAATTTCTGTTGAAATATCAGAGAAAATCAGGGACTGTGTTTAATGCTTTCAGAGCTGCTATAGAGACAGAGCACAATAAGTCCCATAAGGGTGCAACAATAATCCTTTGACATGATGAAAATCTAATGTTTTTATCTAGCAAATATGCTCCAGTTCACATCTCTTACCACTATCAAAATAAGCATAATTATTACAAATAGGTTTGGATAACACTAATAAGGCTTCGGTGACGTCATTCCCTCTGCCATAAGTTTCAGTATAGATTGACATTAAGTTTGTAACAGACTGCTGCATGTGGAACAAACTGCTTCAGCCTTCACCTATTGCTTTGCATTGGAGCCGGTTTGAAGCCCAGAGTTGCAGCTTATGGTCGGCACCATCTTTTCCGTTTGGAGCCAGGAGCTTCCAAATAAGGAGCGTGTGTGTGTGTGTGTGTGTGTGTGTGTGACTCAGTGCGAGTCCCGGAGCCGGGGAGAGCAGCAGGCGAGTGAACTGTCAATCACAGCTGTCAATCAACGCCCACACGGCAGACATCAAAGCTACTATAAGTCTTCAGATCTTATTAACGGAGCAATAATTTCCAAAATGACTACCAGCACACTTATTAGAGGGCCTGAATATGGCATTTGAGACCATAATGACTCGTTGAAAGAAATTATTGAAGTATTACTACAGAGATGTTGACGCTTTTTGAATTGGAGCCAGGATCTAGCAGCTGTTAAAGGCATTGCACTTTAAGGTAGTTCTGCATTGGCTTCAGCCTCGAGCCGCGGTGGTTGCCGCTTGTTATCCTCCTCCAGCTGCAATTTTTCTGCTATTTGGGTCATTTTGTCTAGATCTGAGTTAGACACATCTCTTAAAACTGCTAGGTGGAACAATGCCGACTCCTCTTTTGAAATGAACCCACGCAGCAAACTCTGATTGTGTTGGTAGGCCTGTAGGGTTCGAGTTGTTGTTTTTGTTGTAGCTTCACGGGGTTGAAGGAATGACTTTAGGAAATTGGAAAGTCATAATGTCGGTTTTAGTAACTTTTCTCATAATCTCCCAGAGTTGTGTAAGTGCTGTATAGATTGGTTAGTTTATTAGATCGTGAATGTCATGTCATTAGTGAATAAAAAAAGACGTCATTGTCATACTTGTCCTACTCTTCCTTTTAAAGCCAACAGTGTAAACTGTTTGTGGAAGCTGACATGACACCTGACCTCTCATTTTCTTTGTTGCTGCTGAAAGAAAGTTTTTTGATTACAACCTTTTGGCAGAATGATGACTCCTCCTCTCGAGCCTGACCTCCTCTTACTTTCCTTTGCTCTTTGAAACTATTGATTTTTTTTTTTTTTTTTTTTGGAGGCGGGGGAGTCGGGAAGAGAGAGTTTTTTTTTTGACCATGACTGACAACCGTGGATGATCTGAGATGACAATTACAGTGTAAAACCTTCCCTTTGTCAAAAAGTGGCAGAAAAGCACATAAATTAGTACATTTCAGTAATGATCGAAGTCTTTTGTGTTATGTAATGAGCTAAATTATAGATAATACTGCCCAGGAAAATGATAGGGTGTCTGTGGCTCCTGTCATCTCTACTTCACCATCCTGTGACTAATTGTTCGGGCCCTGAGATGAGCTCTGATCCCTACAGGTGTGGATGGATTCGTTATTCTTTATGAGAACTTGATTGTTTTTGCTCCGGTGCATTTGGAACGCAGGTGGCAATCACAACATTGCAACATCACAATTGCAGAGTGATACTTTATAATTACACTGCTTCTTTTGAACTTGTGGTTTGCCTCAAAATATGCAGCAAATAACATTTCTTTGTTATGTTAATGACCGCTTAAGTGAAAGAAGAGATTGCAGCAACACTAGTGGGGAGTAATTTTCATAAGTAAGTTTCAGCGTGCCCTTCTCCTGCTTCTTAGTGGTTTTTGCATTCATTTGGTACTTAAATGGAATAATGCATAAATGAATTATTCATACACCTTCAAGTGATCTGCGTTCAAGCAGCATACAAACTGTACTAATTCATAATTTATAGAAGGGCTAATAGTTTTGAACCAGAAAATGTCCTCTATCCTCGAAGAATCGGTAATTACATTAACCTTTTTTCTGAATGAGTCCCAGTCAAGCATGTGGGTTGTTCCTACATTAAAATTACAGAGCAAGACGAAGTAAAACTGTTTTACAGCGAAGAAATACTGTAGTCAAATATAATCCCTTTTAATAGTAATAAAAAAAAGATTTAATATGTTTTTTCTGTGCAATTACTCGTCTAGAAAGACCACAGGGGAACAATATGTCTTAATAAACAATTGTTTAAGTGCATTTAGAAAAAAAAAAGTCAAAAATTAAGTCAATATCTGTTGGAAACATGGCAGTGCCTTTTCCTTTCCATCACCATTCACGCACAAGGAAACCCCTGTGTCCAGTTTTCTTGTCCAGAGCATGGTATCAATGTGTCTAAATTATTTAGATGATGTTACTGAATGTTACTCCTGAGATCCACAGGATGCTAGTCCTTTTGTTCCAGGCTGGGAGCTGTGGATCTGTAACATGTTGTACCAGTAGCCTACAGCTGCGAGACTCCACTTGCACTGACATCACGTGACGGTCTGACTAAAAATAACCCTCTCTCCAACACACGATGACGATGATACCCGGACTAAGAATAGGCCCACTGGAGGGAAACCACATGATAGTAAATCATCAGTGAAGCTACAGTGCCACTGAGACAATATTTAATAATTCGGGCTTGAAACAATACGATATCAGCGAAGCCTGTGACAGAATAATTTGCTCGGTACAGCCATTGCTTGGTAGCTGTCAGGTATACATGCCTGCTCCTACCTGCGCACATCTCTGCTAATTGACTCGAGGAAAGATTGCTAGAAAATGAATCTAGCTGTAACCTTGGCAGGCTGAATAAACAAAGGCGCCTGGCACAGTGGCACTTTTGGCATTTTGGGTGTTTAACTGCTGCTTTTATCCGCTGTGAGCGTAATAAGACTACACCTTTCACTTCTGTGATCAGCAGAAACAAGAATGAACCAATACTATAAAGAGCAACAAGTGCATTCAAGATATTTATCTGCCAGACTGGATCATATGCAGAGGTTTGTTGGTATCAGCTGAGTATAGGAGAGAAGACACATGCTAAGATATGTAGGGCAGGACCTTGACTCAAGGCTGTTTGTCTCTGTGCAGCCTCGTGTGTAAGCAACAGTGCTGGGAATGCATCGCTAGCGTCCAGTAGAGGGAGTGTGGGAGGGCACTGACCTGGAAGAATGAGGGGAGGTTTAAAAATCGGTCATCTGGATGTACAGTATAAGTTGGGGGAGAAGCAATGTGTTTATGTGGCTTTTTATGGTTGAGTAAATCAATGTGAGCTCTTGGCAATAATAAGGAATCAGGTCTCTGCATGATCAGTGTATCCATTAGTGTGTTTGTCGTAATCTTTTTGTCACTTAGGGTTAGGGTCCAGTCAGATTTGCAGAAATGTATCATGTGCTCTGCCATGAAATACAAAAAGGTACCATTAAGGTTTAGTTTTGTCATCATCTCTGTTACTGACAGTGAAAACAAAAGGAGTATTTAAGTCATTGAAATATATAGATTTTACTGTCAAGACATCATATAACAAGAATTTAGACCAGCATAATAAACACATGCCTACATTTAGGTTGACTTTCACAAATTTACCAAACTCCTTATATTTACTTTCAATTTATACTTATGTTCCTTAAAAATATGTTCATGCTTGCACCTGTTGATTGTTTTGATTATCAATTAATCTGCAGGTTATTTTCCTAATTAATAGATTATTATTTGGTCCATAAACTGAATGAACAGTCTAAAACCCAAATATATTCAGTTATGCTGTCACATAAGACAAGGAAACATAGCAAATCCCTCAAAGCTGGAACTAGGTAATGTTTGGAAGACCTTGTGACAAAGATACACTGACTGATACACTTTTTCTTTATGCATTGACAATAACCTTGTTGAGATATTAGATTGCATCTTTCTAAGACTTAAGAACCACCTTTTTTCATCTAAAACATGTCCTACAATGTCCACGCTATGTGTTTTGATTTATTTCATGTATGAGTATGATTTGTTGCCCTTGGGTGAGCTGTGTAAAGATCTCTTGTATAATAGGTCATTCCAACCACAATGCTGCGTATCAGTGAATCCAACTGCCAGGTTATATATTACCTTCAAGGCACTATATGTAGAGTTGGCTGTCCTGTCACTGGAAGGCAGACAGACAGCCATCTTGACCCCTATAAGAAAACGACGCGCTCTCAGGCAAAACATGCTAGCCGCATTTATCAAGCACCTGAAAATGAATGGACTGACAGACAGGTCGATGTATGATCATATGATCACAGGTGTTATCATGTGTTGGTGTGGAGGCGTTGGTGCGTGGCTGGCCCAAACATCTCCGGGGCAAGTTTGGCGATAAGCCTGGTAGGAGGTCTGGATGCACTGATAAGAGGAAGTGGCTCAACTTCTGCTCGGATGACCCCTGAGAGGATCAGGGTTGCTGCGGTGAAGGAGGAGGTGAAGGACATTTCCTTATAGGCGTTTGTGTTGAGCTAAATTCTTTGTAACATTTTTTTATAAGTTGATATCACATCGGATTTGACGAGTTTAGGATTTGGAGACTTCAATCAAAAAAAATCAAGATTCCTAGATGACTTAAGTATGAATTACTGCGTGTCACAAACTGTAGCCGTGATCCCTGCTGCCCCGTGTTTACGTGACAGACTAGATGTTATCGCAGCTTCCCATTTAGTCAGTGATGTGCTCAGTGTATTTAGAGAATTACCTCACCATGTCTCAGCTTTAAGCTAATCTCCTGAACTCAATTTTACCATAACAATAGAAACCATTAGCAGACTCAGTGGTGGGAAAACATGACAGGATTTTATCCCCCTCATGCTGTTTGGATTAGTTAAGTACCAAAACTGCTGTCTTAGTCAGTTTATGAACATTATATGACTTTATATGTTTTTTCCTGACCTAAATTTGAGCCGTTTCTGTCCATAACGATTATAGATTTTCATCCAGTACCAATTAAGTTGTCATACAGAATTCTTGAAAAATAGGGTGACCTCTGAGGTTTTCTCACTTTTTGTCTCTCAATAAGACATTTCCACTGTGTCTACAATAGGGCTGGGCGATACCTCAATATCGATATTGCGACAATATATTTACTCGATGAGATTTTTGATAAATAATCTTCACTAATGTGGATATAATGACTAAGTGGGTAAATGATAGAACAGCTAGAACAGTCTTTAAAACCAGGAAACACTTATGCCATATCACCATATTATGATATCCAAAATCTTAGATGTCTAGTCTCATATCACGATATTGATATTGATAAATTGCTCAGCCCTAGTCTACAAACAAAATACGAAGCAGGCGGGGATGGGAGAGGGGAAAAAAACAGCGGTTGGAGACTTGTGAAGGAGTAGATTAGCAAGTCAACAAAGCTGCGGTGCACTGCAGCTTCGTTGACCTATTGCTTAGCAGAGGCCACTTTGACTGTGGAAGCAGAGAAAAGAGGAAGAATCCCACTGGGGCTACTGCCAAGCCACATCTGGCTGCCTTCGAAATCAACCAGATGAGCCTAATTTACTGGGAAATAAGCAACTGATGACCTTTGACAGTAATCGTTCAAGAGGAGTGAAGGAGCGCAGAGTGGAGAAGACAGTAAGGAGCCTCGCTTTTTCCTTTTCACCTCAAATTATTGCAATCACTTAACCAAAGACTCAAAACTGCTTTACAGAATCAAAGACCCGACTATGAATCACTAGCTTCCGGCATGCTGCCATTTTTCAACAAACTGATTTGTGTCTGCAAATGCAAAAAGTTGGAATGTAATTAACTTCAGAGGAGCTGGTTCCACGTCATGGAGTGTTTTGGAGGAACGCTTTTGATCTCCCTTGCTGCTGTGAGAATCACACAAAGAGTGATTGAAAACTTTACATGAGAAATTCTTGTGATTCAATATTGAATCTTGAGCCCATCGGTCCTCTAATTGCCGTCTTTTCCGTGAATATGTGGTTGGAGGGTTTAAGTGATGGCAGCGTATAGGTAAAATCAATATAAGAAGATTAGTCCCGTCCAACAGCATACAAAACCTTACTTAGAGCTGTTGACTCGCTTTACAGATCTGGGAAATTGGCAGACGTGTCTGAGAGAGTTTAAGCTCTTAATTTGAATTTCAACAGGCCTATTACCCAGACCGCCTTATCAAAAGGTCCATTGATTATGTCCAGTTTTAGCCATGTCACTCATCACAAAAGATGAATTCAAATTAAATATTGACTGTAACATATTTCTTCTTTTGTCTATACAAATCTGCTTTATATTTTTTTCTCATCCTGCTGATTTATTATTCAGTATCACTGATGAGTCGATGACTGTTAGTTTTGTATGATATTTTCTCCAAAATATGACAGGTCAGTGATCTTTCAGACAGGCGGTGTCCATTTGCTGACTGGCAGTAGTTTTCTCCAGCCCTGATGGGCAACTACATCTTTTCTTTGCCATGACATGTTGAGATGTGTAGTTTTGGGCCTCGTGTCCTGTCACTTCTGCTTGTCACCCATCTCGTCTGTTCTTCTCTACTCCTGAGCATCATTATCTGCGGCGGGTCTACCCTTGTCATGTGGCCATTAACAATCAGCCGAGCTGACAGCCGCCCACCGCTTACCCATCAGGCTCTTCCCTACATACAGATGCGTGATATGGGAGGAAGGTGCACCTTTAAGGTTGACCTTCACGCGTTACCACCTGGGTTTCTGTTAAGTCCTCATCACGGATTTCAGCAAAATCTATCCTGAGTGGGCCAAACTGGCCAAAGTAGCCTGCTCGACCCCCGTCTCCAGGGTGCCAGCAGAGAGAGGGCTCTCTCTGCAGAACCGAATCAAAACAGCGCAGCGACGTCACCTTGGGGAGGACAAGGTCAAAAGGCTCACGCGCATTGCAAGTTGTGGAGAGACACTTGGCACCTTTGATTTGAAGTCGGCAGCTGCACACTTCACTGCTGTGAAAAAGCATAAGAAATAAAATTATATAAGGTTAATAGTTTTTATTCTGTTTTATTTTGTCTGAGAATATGTAGGCCTGAAGCTGGAGGAAATTCTTACATGTTGCCCCAACAAACGTAGGCTAGCTTAATATTTACTTAATTTTAAAATAGCGTCATGTACGTGAGTCTGTTGATGGGAATTATTTTATTTGGAATATATAAGCAAAAGTAGCCTACTTTTCAATTAAATTATTATAAATCTACATGCATTGATGATGTCATTCTTTATATAGTCTGCCTCTCAGTTTTTTTTAAACATAGATAATATTTGACTGGAATTTCTCCAATTTGTTCAGGACATTGAAATTTCCCAGGACACGTGGACCGGCACCAGTTTTTTTCCTAATGGAAACCATGGTTACCACATGCACACAATCCTCTATCCTCCCCTCAGGTGACTAGTGTGAATGGGTGAGTGAGTGAGGGGAGGATGGGGGAAGGTGGATGCAGGGATGACACAGTGGGCGCATGAGTGTCACATCATCCATCAGTCTGTCACAGGCTGTCACCCGCCTTCTCCCAGAGATGCTGTCGATCTGTAAACAAGAGAGAGAAACACCAGGCTTCCTGAGGCGCCGCGCGTAGACAGCGAGTGCAGGGCGAGCCTCTCCCTCTATGAAGCACACGGCCAGAGAGCGGATTTGACCAAAGCAGGTTTTGATCCACGCAGACAGGTGTGGATAACTAATGCCTCTGAAGAATTTCGCATATAAGCAACCGGCCGTCTTAAGCATGAAAGCAATCGATGGCCTTGTGAGGGAGAAAGTGACAACAGGAGTTTTTTCGCTTCAATACGTTGAAAAGAGCAGTTTGATTAGTTTGTCAGACTAAATAATTAGGATGGATATGTCCAGATGGTTTTTAGCGTTTGCCTTATTAGCCAGTATGAATATTATATTCCATTTCTGCCAATAGATCCCCCTAAATCTCACACACAGCATGCACAGTACTGACAAGATGGATTCTATTGATTGCCACCTGTGTTGTAATGGCTACCAGGTGGCTATCAGGTGTCTATGAAGAAATTGGCTGCTGATGGCCACGTTCAAAACCAGCCCGGCACCCTTTCATCACTCACTGAGCCAAGCAGTAATCATATCCGCTGTATGTTGGGAGATTGTGGGGGAGGGAGGGACTTTGCTCGGTCCTTTATTGCCCCTCTAATTATTTTCCCCATCACATGATTAATATTGTCACTTTGATTTTGCACTGAGCCCATTAGATGAGAGACTCTGTGACAGAGGACACTGGTTTTTACAGAGAGGGGTCGGGGATGTTTGCCTCTCCCCGTTGTTTCCGGGCCTCGGAGACACCTTTGTCCTCCAGAATGGGAGCTCTCTGAGCCAGGCCGCTGGAGCCTGGTCTGCTGCCTGCCTGGTGGGGGCTGCCGACTGGGACGGGGCCAGGGCCACGACTGGGGCCAAGCTATTTCTGAACAGGACCAGGGAGGATGCAGCTGGTGTTCCTGCTGTGACAGGATCACTGTGCCAGTGGAGCCCCTCCAGAACCAATAAGCTCTCTCATATGAAGACAAACCGCCATTAAGGACAGTAATCAGTGTACAACCCATGGCCAGAGCCTTGGCAGGGGACATGCAAGAACAAAAGGTTTTACTTTGGCAGGCTTTTAGACTTATATTCTGAGCCTTTTGTTAAAAGTAAACATTGTTCCACCAAAACCACCTACTACTCATATGGTAAAGTTCAGGATACAACTTTTCTGAACAGCTTCAGGGAATTCAGCCGCACTTTGCTTTTAACTGCTGTCCAACTTGATAATTACATTGCCATGAGTATCACGTCTATGAATAGCGGTGCATTTATTGACTTTAAAAAACCATATTGGTCAAGTCCAGGCCCCAAAAATATGCTCACAGTGTTGTGAATGAAAATGTTTTGTTGCTATAAATGGCCTATTGATTATTGGATTCTCGTAATAAAAACCAAAGCTCGCTGGAGAGTCGGGTGACCTTTAAGTGCTGGATAAAGAGAGATCACCACAGGGTGCTACAGTACATGACTCACCAGTGGAAACAGTCAGACTGTCTTTTCACCAGACTGACACCATAAAAACAATGACATGACAAGGGAGGACCATATCAGACATCTTAATGTATTAGATTCTCCTCCTGATGAGCAGGTTGGCAGCTTGCATGGTAGCCATCAGTGAACGGGTGAATGTTGGCATCCAGTGTAAAGTGCTTTGAGTGGTCAGAAGACTAGAAGGGTGCTATATAAGTGAGGTCCATGTAATGTACAGAAATGTGTATTCAGTGTTGTACTTTCTTTTAAACCCACGACAAGAATGTAAAGTAGCAAAAAATACATTATTTTACATCAATATTATCTCTTCCAATGGTTATTCAGGCCTGCAGTTAGGATTAAAGATTAGTTGGGAAAACTGAAATTGTACTTTTACCTCTACTTTTAATAGGAAGCCAGTGATCATTTATAACAGATGCACTGAAATTATGCTTTGGCGCCAAACTTTGGGATTGGAATGTGTAGATATGATGTAACACGTACCCTACAGGCTAAAGAGTTTGAGTCCAACTGCATAATATTATGTTAACATGTGCATATTCTATATGAATATATTACCATATATTATTCAGCTATTAAAATAGTATAATTGAACCAAGTGACAATCATTTACACCTCAATTTCTAATAAATTGCACATGCATATATAGACAGAAAGTCCTCTGAATGCCTGGTGACATTTTAAATGAAGTGGATTTTTTTCTGACTGTGATTACAATACATTGTGTGTGTTTCTGGAGCCTCACAGTAACACTGAGTAACACCTCATGTTGACTTCCCTGTGTTTTATGGGAAAGCATAAGACAGAGAGCTCTATTCATTCTCCTGCCCGGGTTTGTGTCTGACCTTTGAGTGCAGCTGGGCACCGCTTTTATTCATGATGCCACGCAGCCAAAGGAAAACCTCGTTTGCTACCTAAAAAAACCTAAAAAAAAATAAATAAAAAAAAAGGCACTCAGTTATCAGCCACTTTCCATAGTCATGAAATCCTGTCACATGATCACTTTGCTGTCATGTCTCAGCCGGTTCATTTCCTCCTTTAAATTTGAAGCCTTTATATAAGACTGAGGGTTTAATGACAATTTTATGAATGTGATGGAATAATAATACATTTATTACACATTCTACTTCTAACTTACATGATGATTTAAAAACAACTGAGGCATACAGCATCAGTAATGTGAAACTACAGAGCTGAATTTACTTCAGTGAATTTCTAAATAATTAAAGTGAATATATCTGCAGATTTCATTGTACTGTGTATATATATTTTTTTGCTTAAACAGAAAAAAGAATTACGCTCTGTGCTCAGAACACACATCTTTAAAATATCATTCTCTGTAAAACTTCTTCATTGGTTTTGAGGTCAGCATGAAAACACTTTCAATCACTCTAATGAAAGATTGTCCTTGCAGGTGTTTGTGTGGCTTTTCTATTGACAGGCTCAGCCTTCCTCTGGGGAAATCATCTTCCCTTCATGGACAAGTTCTTGTAGCATGGTGTGTGTGTGTGTGTGTGTGTGTTTGTATGTGTTCATGTGCAAGGGCAGGTCATGGCTTACTATGAACGGACAAACGCACACACACACACACACACACACACACACACAGACATGTTCCCAAGGATCCCAAGATCCGTGTGGAGGGGATTTTTTGAAGTGTCCTTGTAGGTGACTGTTGCCCAGAGGGGCTTAGGAACACAGACAGGGCATGTTAATATGTGTTGAAAGGGTCATCTTAGGTTACATACACAGTGTTGCCCCCCCATCCTTGTCGTCTCCCCACTTCCCAGCCAATCACAGGCAAGGACTCAGTGATGCAGTGCCCCTCTTACTGGAGGGATTCCTAGGAACTGCCGCGTGACGATGCTGGCTTAAACAGCCCAGAGTCTCTCCTGTCTCTTCCACACCTCCTCCTCCCTCTGTTCTCTGCCCCTGAGTTTCTTTCTTCCCAGCCTTGCACGAGGTGTATCTGCCCGCGTGTGTATTTGAACGGGAGATGATCTAGCGCCATCCACGCTGCTCCCACAAGACTGGCTATATAGACGGCAGACAGAGTCATCATCCAGCCCTCTATCTCTCCTCCTCCCTCTCTCCTCCGAACCAGGCTCCACCTCTCACTTTCCCTCCTTCTCTCTCTCTCTCTCTCTCTCTCTCTCTCCCAGCCTCACACACACACACACACCCACACACACATTCTCTCTCTCTTTCTCACTCTCTCTCTCTCCAAGACTCCCTTCTCTTACTCCAGATGAGCGTGCCTCCTCATCAGGGCGAGCAGATTTGGAGCTGAAGGTGTGCTGTTGTTGCCAGGTAAGAGCGCACATTTCCTCTTTGGGCTACTCCAGAAGTTATGAAGGAATTGGGTGTCTCCGTTTGGTTTGTGAGTGTGTTGTTGTGGCGAGGTGGACGCGTGTTGTGTCGGCGTCTAGGTGACATAATCAGGAAGGGTGGGTGCTTTGAGGGAGCCACAGGGGAAGTACACTTTGCTACAACTCCCAACCCCTCGCTGTGACACCATTTTTGGCGCCTGTTTTCGCCGCACCTCTCTTCCCCATGTGCAGCAAAAGGCTTTTTTGCGCTTGCTGGGAAGCTGCTTTTAGGTACAGGGTGGAGCGCAGCTGGCGATAGTAGATCAGCTGCAACATATAGAGCATGTCTCTGGTTGCGAGGGGAGACCACGGTGTGGATGTGTGGGCGGATGGAGAGATGAGGAGAGAGGAGAGGAGAGGAGGGGAGGGGAATGGAGACGGAAGACGAGCAGCTGCTTTCATCCCATGGAAGCTAATCCCTCCATTTGTTCACCTCTCTCCATCAGATAAAATGGGCTGGCTGTGGCTCTGGTGCCCTGTCTTTTTTTTTTGTTTTTTTGTTTCCACTCTCCTCCATCCTTCAATTGTGATGGGTTTATCTTGGGCAGGGAGAAAAGAGGCAAGCTATTGATTCGGAAATGAGCTGTAATGCCATCTGAAAAGGGAGCAAGACACCCCTCTCTGTCTGTGACTTTTCTCCTGCATGCTTTTGTTCTTAACCTTTTTTTGGTGATGATCTATTATACAAACTCGCCAGTCATAATGAATCCCTGCACACATAGTTGCAATCTGTTTAAGCTCAGGAGTCCATACAGTGAGCAGATATATTTGAAAGCCCACTCGAGTTCTATATGTTACCCAATATCTCTGCTATTGTTGTGATTGGTAGAGCAGGCTTATCACTTCCCACAGGTTTGCTGATAGAGCGCCGATTGGCTACTGCACAGTGCACATGGAATGGATGGCTTCTGGCTCTCGGCAAACATGTCAAGCATATCCGTGGTGATTGTAGCGCGGCTTCGCTGACAAATAAGGCATTGTTAAAAGACAGGCGGCCTATCACCTCTCGGCTGCTCCCGGATTACCTAATATCTCAGGAGGCAGGATCAGCCAATGCAACAGGAGAGAAGGAAAAGGGAGGGGAGGGGGGGGGGGTCGGGGTTGCTCAGGTGTAGCGGTTTAGCCTGGCGCTTGGAATACATTAGCCAGGAAGCTCCCGTGTGTCAAACTGTTACCAGGTGACGGAGGGAGTGAGAGCAAGGCGGCGCTCAGTGCTTCCCCCACCCAGTGACCCCTCAGCTCATTTCCCAAGACAGAGCTTATGTTTACATACTCTCTGGGAGCTTCTGCAGATGCTCCATTTCATAAGCACTAACTGAATCAGACAGGCTGAAGGCTGTGCCTGGACTGATGGGTGAACTATTGGCTGCTAATGGCTTTTTGAAACACCTTGAGTGTATTTTTCATGTTCTTGGGGTCGAAGGAATCCTGAACAAGTGTGAGCATCACCCAGGACTTTTGAGTAACAGTCAGGCTCTCTTCTACGTGGCTGTAAAAGCTCAACACAGTATCATCTTATCTTATTTACACCAAACCAGACAGGGCGGGGGCAGATGTTCCCAAGTGGCCACTCAACTGTCGCCAGAGGTGTCGTCATGTTTTATCAGGCTTGTTAAAGAGCTCTGAATGAGAACTACACGCCCAAAGTCCCGAGCCTGACGTCCGAGCATTGCTAACCTTTTGTCTGGGCCAAGTTATCTTGAGTGAACTTTTCAAAAAGCCAAAGGCCGTCAAGATAAAAGGGCATCTGCCAGGACTACTTTGCGTTCGGCTGAAGCCTTTTATTTACAGTATGATCAGTTTATCATAAGATGGAGGAAAATGAGGGGAAAGAAAAAGCAGAGGCCGAATTGCTGAAACGGTAAAGAAAATGTAGGCAGGTGTTTATTCCCGCTCTGGATAGCAATACAGAAAGGAGGATATAAATAGCGTCTCTCTTATGATTTGACCTTGTGTGGTCATTTGGGTGCCTGTCAGCAGGGACGTGCACATATCCGTGACACTGTCACCACAGATACCGACTATCATACTGGTGGTGATGGATGCCTCAGGACGAGTTGTCCTACTCTTCTTGCTCGGATTGTTCTCCATGTCCAAGTGCCTCACTATCATCATCATCATCATCATCATCATCCTTATCCTTTCGTCATCATCATTCTATCATCATCATCATCATTGGTAGTATAGAAAAGTGCAATGAATAATCGTGTGGTGATGGATTACAGGATTATCATTCTTAAGAAGCTCAGTTGCAGACTGAAATAATGAGGTCTTTTGGAAATGATTATTGATTGGTTATTAATAGGATTCCAGTGCAGTTACCATCACGATACACTGACTGAACACAAAGGATGAGAACACTGGCCTTAACTTACAGTGTCAATTTAATGTTTGCAATCCAGCTGACCTTGAAATGAGTACGAGCGTAAAAAAACAATCGTAAGAGATCAATCTGTCCTTAAAATTTTGAGTTGGAAAAGAGGGAAGTAGATTTTTGTTAATAAAAAAATATATATGAGAATGACACAAAAGGTTCATATGAGGTTCATATGCATCATTCCTCAAATGTTTTACACCTTTTATCATTAAATACAAATTCAAGCCAATAGACTCGCAGTGTTTGGATTTCTCCAAATAAACATGGCTGCACACAGTTTTCTATTAACTTTGTTTGTTTTCTTCATGGAAATGAAGTGCTGAACATTACCGAGCCGGCGTGGCATCAGTGTTGTTTTGCAGATAAACCATGCCTTCAGTGCACGTACTGTACAGTAAACATAGACTTATTATTTCATTTGCCTTAAATCTCACCTCGAGCATGTATGCAAACTTGTAACCCGTCTTTTCCCTTCACGTTCAAGTCCAGTTCATTTAAATCATTTTGGTTTGTCTATATAGATTACTTTTAATTTCACACTCAGAATGATCAATGTAAGTCAATTACATAAACCAAATTAAAGAAAGCAAACTAATTTACCTGAATTGATTTTCAAGACAAGCATATAATTTTTATCCTGGACTTTTTCAATCACACTGATCAGTTCTGGCTAAAATCTCGTTAACTGCTCGACTGTCTGTTCAGCTCTCCACCACACTGAAGTAAAAGTGAAGTTGATCCAGTGCAAACCCAAACAAGCAAGTTGTTAATCATAACGGGGAAGCAACGTTTTGATTAGGCTCAACCTGGTGGAAAAAATCACATTTATGTCTTAATGGCTTGAGTTATCCTGTAAGTTTAGCCCCAGAAAATCAGTTATCACCTCACTTTGACATTTCATCAGCACCCTGAATTCACACAAAGTTTGTTTTTTTTTTTCCTCCAAATTCTGTCATGTGTTCAGTAAAAATGCACTAATTGGAGAGAGAGCTCCCCATAGTTTTCATTGCTGGGCTAACTGGTATCAGCGTCTTCTTAAAGGCCTAACGCTGATAATGCTAATTAGCTTGGTCTAAGTCCTGATTTGAAGCTCGGTGTTAGACAGGGTGTATAGAACTCAGGACTGCTTGATCTCTGTAGACCCACCGAGATAAGACTCAGATTACATGATCAATCCACACACACACACACGCTTACAAACACACATTCAACTGGCACAGCTTAACAGAGACACATACATATCTTTATAAAATAATGACAGTGAAGTAGTTTTATTGTTCTGTGCATCACAAAGGTGAAATGTTAATAGTTGGAGATTTTTATATAAATAAGCATCTATTTGCTGAGAAAGTGTCATTAAATTGAGCACTGACATTTAAAAACAGCTAACTCCATCATGCAGCTTTTTTGACAGTTTACATCACACGGTGTAAAGCTGTTGAATTGAACAGAGCACGAGGGGGACCTCTCCTCACAATAGAACAAACTCAAAGGGTGTTCTCATTTGTGGGGAAGAACCAAAGCATTGTTCGATTTGCGACAAAAGCCCATTCTTCCAGCTGTATGCGACTGCATTTAAATTCATATTTATCAGCTGCAACATGGTCAAAACAATGGGCGTTAAGTCGCAGCGAGTTGGAAAGGTTCAACGCCACAGCTTGAGCAATGTCTAATGAAGCCTATAAAAAAAAAAAAAAAAAAAAAAAACAAGTCTAGGCTGGATACGTCTGTCTCGGTTTGCAGATTCAACAACAGTCTGCATAATTAAGTACATTAAGTGAACGGCTTTAAAGTAGTCGGAGTGAATTAATGTGACAATGACTACATTCAGGTTTGTCTTCCCAAGGAAAATGGTTCCATCTCTTTATGTATATCCACAGCTGCCCTATAACCTGCCCAGCCTGCTGTTACAAATGTACAGCAGTCTATACAAAATGTATTTCAGGAGGCTTTATTTCACGGCTTTGTCATAACTGTCTGTCAGAGAGATTTTAATTTACAGAAGATATCTTGGCTGTACACATATAGTGATGGTGGCGGAGGGGAGGTGTTTCATTGTGATAGGTGAGAACGAGAAAATGATTTTTACGGCAAAACTTACCTCCAGTCTGAGAGCTGTAATTTTAAAATCCCCTTTAGGAGGAAATTGCTTTTGCCCTCCTACAATTTTTTAATATCCTGATTCATACTTAGCGCTGGTAAAACGCACCATCTACCCGTAGCATTTCTCCAACCGCTGCCCGAAGGTGCTTTATGGGGAAGTTATTAGAGATTAATACCATCTGGGTGTGTGGGACCGCTGAGGGACGCAAGCCTTGCCCTGTGTGCCCCACGTCTGTCCTCCTGAGCCCCCAGCCTCCCCTGTACATAGTTGACGAAACATCCCCTTTGCCCACTGAAAGAGCAGATTAATTATTACTGAAGAAGGGCATGCAGTATAAAAAAGAGGCCCTGGAGGACATTTTCAATGTTTCATGAATGTAATAAGGCGCTTTAAAAAAAAAAATCCTTCTCTTCCTGTGCTTACCTGAAACGCTCATGCACGTCCATCCAGCCCTGAAGACACATGGGATTCCATGATGCACCTGCATGACATGTTAAAATCAAGGCAGTGACTTTGTGGATTTGAAAATGGAGGAGGAAGTGACACCTTACCTCCGGGGTAATGTCAGTAATAACCTAATCAACTGCTGTCCTGTGCGTAATTGTCTTTTTGGCTGTTATTGTTCAATTTTTTTGCCTGAAATGATTAGATTAAAGTTGCTGCACTATGGTCCCCTGTTGATTTAGCTACTCTGTATTTACAGTGTAAGTGTCAACATGGAGATGAGCCTAGAATCCACATTACTAGTGTCCATTCTTCAGTCTATCCTCCATTCACGGGTTTATAAGAGCAAAACAGCTGCCATTTTGGGTGAAATTAAATTGAATACCCTGGAAATCTGGACCCAGTATCACAAAGGCAAATGCATCAATTTAAACAAAATGACACATTCCCAACTCAAGCATCACGCTGAGCTTTATCTAAGGCAGAAAAGGCTAATTGTGTTTTTACAGCTTGTACAAGCTCACAATTCTCCAGAGCCTCTGTCGGTGTCCCGAGAGTATGTCAGTACGACGAGGGGAAACAGAACAAACTATGTCCAAGTAAGTTGCCTGTCGGCTCTGCTTCGGTTCAGTCGGTGCTTCTGGGCGCCCTTGGAGGATGCATGAGTCATAAAGCAACACGACACCCAGCAGTGTGTGTGCAAGATACAGTGGCATGATGGAATAAAAAAAATAAATAAAAAAAAAAGCAATTAAAGTCGGTGTCACCCTACACCGCCCTGTCCGTGACACAAATGACCTTGGCGGATTTAAAAAGTGTCACAATAATTTCAACATGTGGTGGAAAGCATTAATAGTTGTCGCGGATGGACAACTTATTACCTCCTCTCTATTTCCCTGTCAGCTGAGTCCGTGTTTGACTAAAGAGAGGAGCTTGCTCAAGTGAGTCACATTGCTGTATTGTTTCGCTACCAATCAAGGTCATTGCATGCTCATTAAATTCACTGTGGATGGATTAAACAGAATAAATGCAGAGGCACATAATCAGCGTTACAGCCTTAATATTTTCAAGTGACTCTACTGTGAAGATGATTTCATTCCTCTCTCTAATACAACAAGGCAAGAGGGGTCATTAGCTGTTGAACCAGTGAGTCTCTGTTTCCCTGTTAGACAGGAACCCCCCCTCCCACAGTGTGGCTCAGCCCCGCTGTGGGAAAGAGATTGCGAGGGAACGCCGAGTGATAAGGGGAAAGGCATTCCTCCCTTTCAGCTCACCGTCTCTCATCTCTGGCCCCGACGATTCTCCATTACTTTTAGTCGAGCGGGCATGTGTGCCCTACGCCGCCGACCACTGAGATTTGCCTCTGATGCAAACATCCTTGTTTGTCGCCATAGCAACCAAGTCTCCTGCCTGCTGTAGGTTGTCATGCCAGCCGCCTCCCCCATGCTCTTCCTCACCCATTAGCACTGTACTGTAGATGACACGTGCGAGCGCTGTACACCGCTCTACGTGATCCGTATCCTTATCACCATGAGCTGCTCTCATTATGTTGCCTGTCCTGCTCCTTCTTGAGGTGGTCCCCTTTTTAGCAGCTGCCCCAAAAAAAAAAAAAAAAAAAACCTCGCATAGTATTACACCCTCAGCTACAGGAATGTTTTCACTTGAGAGAACTGCCAACCAGCGCAGCCAGAGTCAATTGCTGGAATAATGGCACAACCAGCGAAAGCCCACAGCTCAAAAGATGGAGAGATATAACAGCAAGTGGCCTCTTGTTCACTCTACCATCCTTTCATCCAAAAAAAAAACCCCCAAAAATGGAATATTCTGACACGTTTGGGGCTCCCTTGAAGGATGATGCAAATGTGGAGGCATATAGGTCCATGCTGTTCAGAGCCAAGCTTCCAGGGGGCCAGACAGTGGCCTTTCTTCCAAAACATGTCCACCCAGTCAGACGAAAAAACACTCATTACCACAGCGCCACGGGGCCAACCCGGCCCACTTGGGGATAATAACTAGGCATCTGCTTAAATTTGATATAATGCTGGCATACTGGGTAGTCTGGGGTCTGCGATAGTGGCAGAAATTATCATGCTCTCCTAAGCTGTTTACACTTTGCTGCTTAAGCTAAAGCATTTGAAGCAACCCTGCTCCATTATTCACACCAGAGGGTTTAATGGTATCTTTACAATGAAGCCTCGGGGTACTTTACTGTATTCTGAGAGGATGATTGCCCTTATTTACTTCTCTGTAGAGAACCAAGAACTAAGACTATCATGATAATGAGTGACTTTTTCCCTCTCTGTTTGATAGGATGAGCTTGAGGCTTGAGGAGCCATTTTGCTGCTGGTGAAATTTCAGAGATTACATTTGCTGTTCCTTATCTCCTAAATTAACTCATTACCTTGACATCCTGCTTTCCCTCCCTGGGAACAGATTGGCCTTGAATTTATAATGAAACATGGCTGTCCCCTCACGTCCCATATGCGCTGCGAGAGATTCAGTGCAAGCCTTTAACTCTGTTCTGTTCATTTGCCCTGTTCTTGTCATTGATTTTGACTCCGCAGTCAGATGAATAACCTTGAGGAGGGGGGCCAAAGTGAGAAAGAATGGAAGATGAGAGCTTGGGCAAAAATAGAATACCTCCTATGTCTGTCCGTGACTTCTCTGAAACGAATTTCTATCAAACTGGCAGCGTGATTTTTAGTTTTCTTAGCATGGCGGCAAAATCTGCAAAAAATGGTTCCTTACGAGAGTTTTCTTGATGGTTGGAGTGTTTATTTGCTGTCGCTGTGTGCACCTGAAAAGTGGAAGGAGTGTGTGAAGGTAATTCAGCGCGATTGGCCAAAAAAATGTTGCCTCTTGGACATATTTGCTGGAATAGGGGTCTGGAAGTCAAGCTGTCACACAACATGGTGATCCTTTATCTGCTGTAGTATCTCAAAATAGCTTGAGAAATATGGCACAATGTACAAAACACTTCCCATGAAGTCAACCATGGTTACTCTCTAAATTGGGTTCAATCAGACCAACTAGGCAAAACATTTTTAGTCCTGTCAATCACCTGCTTTCCTTGAAGCTTACACTAATTGCGTATGCAAATTGCCTAAGATTATGAGTTTGTAACCGCTGTAGGGTTTGGTGATTGCGAGTTGCGATAATGATAGATTTCCTCACATTCATTTCTTGAACGTTGTTAATGAAGAGGCAGCCACTTACAAATATGGATTATGCATGCATTGTGCATCGCAAAACAAACTATTATAATGACAAGTATTCCAATTAAAAATCAAATCAGTGGAGGTATTTTTCTCAGGCCAGATGTGGATTAGATGATGCACAAGTGCCAGGCTGAATATTATTCAACCTTCATGCTGCCAAATCACAAAAAAAAATGGAAATCAAGACTGTTCATGTCAAGATCTTTGGATTTTCCAAGTACCTGGCACATTGTTTCTGGAAAAACATGTTGATGTTGGGTTTTGGTCCTTTGAGCACCACAAACAAAAATATATCTACAGTGTCAAAATGTATTGGTGTGGGATTTGGGGGACCTGACCCTTCAAAGTCTCTATAGATCTCTGCCACTCTTTGATATCTTATGATATTTTTCAGTTTGGTGACCAGCGTACTTTTTTTGGAGGACAAAGTGACAGATACCACGGATGCTGGTGGGAAACCTTTGGTTATTTATACTTAATGCCAGTGGGGGTGCGAGAAGATTAAAGAATTACTGAAACCGCGGAAAAACCAAAAACAGGGGTACAACAACGGCAGAGTTTGCAGGGGAGCGGCGACAAAGGCAGCTGAAGGGAAAAATGAGCCGTGTGATGAGTGCTGAAGGTGCAGAGATCCTCTAACGAGCTCAGCAAGCCGGCTTAGTTTAAAAAAGAGCTGACGACAACATGTTAGCACTGAGATGGCAACAAAGAGCTGCGGACAAGAAAAGCAAAAATATTCTGCAGGAGGCAACACAACATCATTGAATATGTTATACTAATACCAACAATTATAGCCCATTTACACCTTCTCAGGCAGGTGTAAATGTGTGTGACCACATTCATAAGAAGAAAAATCATCCTAGCAAGTTAAAAGGTCACCTAACCGATGATTCCTGCTATCTTAAGTAAGCTCCACAAAAGCTACAACTAGTAGCAGTAGTTAACAAGTCTTCCCTTGCACAAAAATGATTTAGAAATTAAATGATTCGTGATATCCAGCCAGCAAGACTATTCACACTGCAGTCCAACATCAATGAAGCTCTATTTTTCCACATTTGTGTCCACTTTAGTTGTACAAACACGCTGTGAAGTGTGTCTCTGCGGGAAGGTTATAGTGGCCTTTACTGTGTGCTTAAAGCCACTCGTGTAAGTCGAAAATATGGTTATTTAATGACCTCTGAGGACCTTTCTTCTTTAATGACATTGTCCTTCTTTATTTTGTTTCACTTTGTAACATAATGAGCCATTTTCTGGCGACAGCACACAACGCCCCTTGGCTCTTCAGGAAAGGTGCTGAACCTATTCAGAGGCAGCAGGAAGGGCAATTTCAATGTCAGAGCATCACACCAGCACACACAAACATCCTCGCCGTGCTTAGCCCTGCAGCACCCCCGGACCTGCTCACAGATTATGAGAAGCTTCAATCAATAACTCCAGAGCCCATCCTCCCACTCTGGCTGACCAACCCCGTTAAGAGCCCCCGTGGGGCCTGTGCACCAGACAAGCACAGACACACATCTCTGGCACTGGCTGCAGACCTGTTACTTCCACGTGTCCTTGTTTTTAATCAATAAAAAGTTTTATGAAACCATAAACACAACCGCATGGCAAGATGTGAGCAAACAGAACCTGCTTCTTCTTCTTCTTCTTATGATCAACCAGGGGACTTATTGCCATGCAGATTTGGGAGGAGTGGGTGCAATGAGGCATCACAGCCACTAGATACTGCTGCAACCTGAAATCTGGCAGCCCCTCAGGCAAATCAGAGATGACGTTTGGTGACCACTGAGAGCCAAGGCAGTGTTGCATAACAGACTCTTGCAACAACACCTTCGTTTGTTCATCTGTAAATATCCCAGAATCAAGTAAACAGTCATAGCTCAGAGATTCAGAGATAAGAAAAAAAACAACTTCATAAATACTTGAGCACTACGGTTTTTTATTTCCTATTTTGCTTTGAAAGAAAGAGAAAAAAAGAGTTGACATGTACATTATCAGCACTAATTGAATATCTCACTATTTCTTGAATAACAAGCCACCGAGCGCCATAAACTGCATCTCTGTTGACACATTCATTTCTGCTATAAGACAAGACCTGTTAACATCTCTTAATTGGCCTCAGTTCCACATTGGTGCACATGGAATTCAATTTTGCTAACACAAATTGCGTTATAATTTGGAAAAAAAGCTAAATTGAGATACTGTACTTTGATTAGCAATCCACTCCTGACTACTCAACTGGTAAAAAAAATTAATTAGAAATGTTATGAATCTTATTTGGAGAAGCTTCAAATTCCAGAAACACGTCTCAGACCGTTGATTCACTGTTTGGTTTAATTGCCCGAAATAAAAAAATCTGTCCTGTCAGTAACTCAGTGTTGCTGTTTGAGCTGTTTGCTCTGTTCCAAGGAAAATATATCCTCTGCGGACAGAAAACACCCTCTTCTCTGGCATCCTTACTGCAAATCACCAGTTGCTGATTGACCGTGTATCTCTGAGGTGTGTCAGTTAATGATGTTGTCCTTCTGTGTTGTCTCTGTGTACAGTAAACACAGTTACTGACTCATGACTCCATCTCAAGCTTTGGGGTCACTACATACTAACTGGCTCTCTGTTTACCCTCCCTTCCTCCTTTCTCCTTCCCTCCTCTGTGTTATATCTTCCTTTCTTGCTCTGTCCATTAGTCTTTCTCTGGGTATAATCCTTTCTCTGGATGCATATATAAAGAGATTGAGTAGAAAACACACACAGTTTCCTTCATTTTGCAGGAACCATCTTTCCCTGGAGTACAATCTAATTTTCTTAATACCTCTGTTGAAATTGTTCCACAGAGGCAAATTATTGTTTCTTGTGATGACCTGCTTCACCAACCGTCCTTTGATGTTTATTTGACACTGTTTCTGAGCCTGACATTGTGCCTCTGAGGCATCATTGCAGCCTTCTTTGAACGCCTAGAACACAGGCCTGACCTGTGTTAACATAACAGACATATTTATTGAATGTGACCCAGATTCTTTAACAGAATTTGGATCTGCACAATTACCGCCGAAGAGTCAGTGAATTATGTTAATACTTGTATCTGATTCTAGTGTTTCATGGTGGTAAATCCTTCAGCCCGGTTTATCTTGTAGTGCTTTTTAAAACAGGATTTGGTGTTGCTCAGAGGCTTAAAGGGGCAGTGGCTCCGGTAATCTGATACAGCTAGTGAACTAGTCTTTTAAATGTTGAATCGATATACGCTGAGTCTTGGTGGTGTGCCAGGATTGGAATCAGAATGACTCCTTCCCTGTTGATAAAAATAACCTGATGCTCCTTTTGTCGGGTATCGCTGTGTTTTTTCCAACCTCAACCTTGTTGGAACAGCGCTACTTTCACACTTCCTATGAGGTTGACCTCACCGGCCTGGAGACGCCGTCTGTCACTCAGAGGCTGTGTGTGTGTGTGTGTGTGTGTGTGTGTGTGTGTGTAGCGAGTATGCGGTTTGTTGGGATGATGTGGGAGGATGTTACCGGATATAAACAGCCTCGCAGACAGTGTGTCTAAACTTTTGACTGGTACCGTGCATACAGACTGGTGACAAATTAAAGGAAACAAAAAATAAGTAAATGAGTGGAGAAACATAGTGAATGCAAATGCTTCTATACAAGGGGTCACTTAATGGTTTAATGAGTATGAAAATGATGTGAATCATATGCTGCGGTCTTTGCAGGCACCTAAATGAACAGCTATATGACATGTTGAGCTGACATGAGACTTGGAGAATCTACGCAAACAAGCACTAAAGCTTTTTTTTTTTTTTTACTTATAATAAACTGAATATCTTTGTGGTTTGGACTCAGAAGCTTTTTGATGACATCACATTGGGCTCTAGGAAATTCTGATGGGCACTTTTCCCAATTTTCTGTCATTTTATAAAGAAAAGATAATTGGCAGATGCATCAATAATGAACATAATTTTCAGTTTCAGCCCTAAACTATAGTGATCAGCATTTTCTTGCAGCAGGAAATACAACCTTTTACCTGCACGGGGACATAAAATATATGTTGAAAAATCTCTGTATATATCCTTGTTTTGACGTTTATCAAATAAGAAACAGATCTTCTGTCATGCTCACCAAGTGCAAGTCACTCCGCAGCAGAGCAGAAGTGCCTGAATAACCACAAAGGTAGGAGCAGAGTCAAATTCAGCACCACAGCCTGCAGGACAGCTCCCTTCCTCACCCGGGGCAGCAGTCAAGGCCGAGCCTGCAGCAGCCGACTTCACAGAAACTTTCTCATTAACTTGTGTAATGAGTTGAGTGTATAGATGCAGCGAGTCCCAGACCCCTGTGTCCCCAGGGTGTCTCCTTCTGTCCCACCATCAGTCAGGGAGTCAGTGTGTCAGATGTTTTATTCAACACAGCTGCGTGTATTTTTGGCACCTGGCTGCTTCATCAGAAAGGGAGGAGGAGGAGCGCGTTGTGGGTCTCCAGAATCGGGTCACGGTTGCTTCATGTTTCCAAACCTGCCGGACCACTGCAGGCTAACATCAAACGACCAGAACACCTGTTTCCAGGCGGCGTTTCTCGTTCAGCCTCTGCTCAGATGAAAGGAGCAGAAAGTTTTAGACCGGGGTGAAATTGCACCAAGATCAAAGACGCGCTGTTGTTTAAATGGTGGAACAGAATGGTTTTCAATTGATGAATGGTTTGAGGTCTGTGTGTGAAGCTAAGTTTATTTCCAAGTAATACATCTTTGTTTGTGATGTTGGGGACACGTGGCGCTTTTGAGGCATCCAAAGCACATCATAAGCAGATGTGAGAGCGTTGTGAAGTGAAACAAGATGTAATTTCTACAGTGATTAGAAAACCTCTGTACACTTGACTTAAATGTCCTGTTGATGGACGATGTCTCGGCTTTTAACGACCATCTTTTTCAGTGTTAGTGTCAATTTTTATTTATTTAGCAAATAAATTGTACTCAGCTCAGAGATTGAGTTCTCTGTCTGAGAAACCTGTGTTGGCCTTTCTATTAGAGAGATTAGCAGATCCTAAGAATCGGTATCAGGGATGATTTGGGGCATATTTTAATCGGTATCGGCTAAAATAAACCCAGTCAAAAGGTTATTTTCCACCTCAGCCTGCTTGTGTTGCAACGCTGCTCTGCTTTATGACAGCCGGGCTCTGCAGTGTGAGCATTTCACTGCATATACGAGTCAAAATTAGACTCAAAAATATCAAAAACCTATTTAGGCACGATTACACGGATTCGCTAATCTCTGATTCACCTCTCTTTGTTGTATCATAAGCCGATATTAGCAGACTATAACCTACAGGTTGAGTCAAGAGAGTGAACACATTTTTTATTTTTCTCTTTGATATCCATCATGTTATACAATACTGAGATTATGCTTAATAAAAGCTAATATCAACACTAAAGAAAATAGTTGATGTAAAAAGGGAAACAAAATGCTGCCCATTGAATATACTGTAATACTTCCCTTAAATACAGTTCAATAATCTTTTAGCTGAGGGATGGCTTAAGTGCGACACACACTGGCAGCGTCACATCATTTGACAAGAATCAATTGACGCCTGAAGCACACACCGGATGCGCCACACAGATGTAGTCAAGTGGCATGTGCTGATCCTGGAGTTACAATGATAAAACGATGCTTCTCTGGAGAGCGGCAAAATGAGACGGTAATAAGTGAATATCTTCTCAACTCACAAGTTAACACACATCAAGACCCTGCAATTTTGTGGGTTTAAGTAGAGAACAATGGTGTGTGTGTGTGTGTGTGTACTGCATATTCATGTACTGCATAAATTTCCTAGATATAATGTGCTCAAATGTTTTTTAACTGGCAAAGCAGAGAAGTCCCAAAGCCCCATGGCCCAGTGTTGAATTCTAAGGCCACAGAAATGTCAAAATTTCCATGTTGTCACACACACAGAAAGACAGACACTGGCTGAATTTCAGGGGCATGTGTTTGAAGTTTATCCCCCCAGAGAAATATGGCCCTCACACTGTCTTTTTCACTTTGTGAACATATCAGCAGAGTGAAGTGAAGCCAGCGAATCAAGGACAATATAGGTGGATATCTCCGGCCTTAGCAAAAATGAAAAGGATCGCTCAATTTGACAACAAACAAAACAAACACTCCAAATAATTGAGTGTGTGTGTGTGTGTGCATCCTGCATATGGACATGATCAGCATTCATATGCCTCCCCATGCAAAACCATATCTAAACCATTGCTAAGGTAATGCTGGGGTGTTAAGAGGCCAGTACATTTAGCTGAATGTGACTTGCTCTAACCACAAAGGATGAATTACATGATGAATTACTTTCAATAAAACGACACCCTGTTGTTTGAAAATTAATTAAATTTCCAAAACAGAAGGCAAAGAGACCAAATAGAGCTGCTTACAGAAATGCTCTTTGTTCCCTTAAATTAATCGTGATTGAGTAATTCTGCGAGTGGCCCGCAGATTAAACTCCTAAAATCCAGGGGAAGATCAAGAGCTTTTGTTGAAACAATGATGAGTTCTTTTGAGAGAGTCGGAGGATTTTGGAAATTGAGCAAAGACAACACACCATGAAATGCCGCTGAATCAGGCAAGCAATGGCCAAAACATAAAACGTCCCATCCTCCTTTAATACACCGTAAAATGACTCTTTGACGCTTTATGGAGTCTCCACTGTGGTTTGCAGCCATGGTTCCGCAAATATTCATTAGGCATAAATACAAAATCAGAGCGATTCACTGGCATCAGGCACCTCTTGCCCTGTCAATTTGAATGCATGGCATATTCTTAATTCATTTAGTTGCAGTAATGGGATTGCACCACTATTGTAGTGGCAACCTTCAATAACTGCAACTGCAATAATGGACCGGGCCCCTTTTTATCCTCGGCGTGCCTTCCACCTACATCAATGGTAATGATTTCTCCTTCATCAAAGTGTGGAAATGCTGTATGCAGGCTGTGCAGTTTTCACTTTACATTCATTAAGTCTGCCTTTAACAACCGAAGATCTTCTTTGTATTCCTGTCCTGGCATATTTCTGAGTATTAGAAAGGGTGAGCTGTGTGAGATGCATCCAAATAGAGCTGAGGATGATGCAAGGTTGTATTCTGCTTTGGACCTTTGTTGCACAATTCAATTAGTACATAAAAGGACAAATCTGTCCTTACGTACTTTTTAGATACCATTTTCTAAATGATCAGGACTTATTTTTTTATAACTTAATAGTTTTACTTTTGGTATATCTACATACTTCTCCTCAACCTGCCTTGTCTTCACCATTCCCTATCACTGGCAGCATGTTAAACCCCCCCCCTAAGTGAAGTTAATCCCTTTGGTCCTCCAGGTTTTTGTTTTGCCTCTAGGAGTCCATCTCAGCACAACCTTCGGGATGAACTCTGCACACAGTGCTCGCTGTCATCTGCTTCATGTGCTTTGCAGTTAACAGTTTTTGTCTGCAGTAATGTTCCTGGAAGGTTTTGGTTTTTTTTAAAGGCCTTCCTAAGGTTTCCAAGCAACACCCCATTACGGTTTCATAGCAAAGTGCTCTAATTGGATGTAGATCATTCCAGTTCGGTAAAATATATCGCTCCCACAACATTCACAAAGTATTACAAGGTTTTAGGATATCTGCAGGAATGTTGCTCAAGGTTACACTTAGTTATTCTCAGAATGACAAGGGACCACTGGGCTACTTTTTTTGCACGGCACTTAATTTAAGTAGGGCTAAGTGATAATAAATAAAGCCAACATTACAAAGTAAAGCCAGAACAATAAATTGTAAGGCCAATATATGGGCTGGTTAGTCAGTATCGGCTGATAAGTAACAAAAAACTCCATTATATCATTTTAAAAATACATTTAAAATGTTTGTTCATGCTATGTTTCTGTTTAAAAAAAGAAAAAAATTAAATTCTCAAGTAGAATAACTGTTAATCCAACTAAAAAGTTGGACTGCCATGTCTTCATCTGTCATACTGTTTCCCTTTATAGTCATTTATCTCTGACTATATAGATAATTAGCATCTGTTTATCATCTGTTACCATAACCACCTTTTAAACTTGCATTCAGTTATCTGTTATTCACCCTTTTGGTGATCATCAACATGTTTACTAACCCATTACAGGCTTCAGTGCTTTGGTAATCCTTCAGGGATTCTTCAGAAAAGATAAAAGGAATATGGACCAGATGTACTGTAGGTATCAGGAAAAAAAGGACAAATTTGGCAGGTTGTTGACAGACTCAGTGAAGTGAGACAGCAGTTCATGAGGGAGGGAGTGATTTTTGTCATGTCTCTCTGCGGTTCCTCCTCACTGACTGGAGAAGAGACTGCAGTATTGTGAATTTGGGCCCAAAGATGGCGCTTAACACAGAAGCATACTGGTACCCAATAGAAAATGTGCCTATTTAGTTTGATCTAACTGGTGATATTCATACGCATCAAAATGTAGAGTAAAAGGGCCAGCAATGGCTTCTTACACATAAAATCAAGAATCTTATATGAAAATATTCAATAAATGTCTAATAATACGATCAAATATCAATATCTTAATGGGGCCAATAATGACTGTATAGAGATAAATTTGATTTGTTAGCTTGTCAGCACCATTACGCCTCAGTTGTCAGAGAAATGGAGGTGCTGCCAAAAGGGGGAAAGGGGAAGGAATGGAAGATAGAGTGTTCATGAGCAGCCAGTGATGAATTACATGGCGGAGGGTTTGATTAGCTTTTTATCTGCTCACGGGACTCTTGGGGATGAACGGAGATTGATGGGCTGCAGAGAGCTGACATGGTGTTGTTTATTCGGACGCTGCATACTTGGCTGGAGTGCGGTGAGCCACAGAAAGAGGAGCAGTAAAGGCTACCAGCATTTACCAGCCTTCCCCTCTTTACTACACTATTATGAGTTGTTTTAAGGAAGCTGTCACACCGCTAAATGCCAACGTAGCGGGCACATTTTTCCACTCTGTATATGTGCCCTGAGCTAATTCCAGTTTGCTGAACCTGGAGAGGACATGGCAGCATCTTAGTGATGTAGACCTGTGATGTAATAATCCACAAATCAATACAGGAGAACAATATTGATCTTCTGCATTTAGTACCACCACATACAAGTGTTATCTTTGCAGCCATGAAGGGAAGCACTCAAACTATACCATAGATTTTCTTTAAGGTTCAAGGTCACCTTGAGGAATACTGTTATCGTGGGGAGAAAGAAATGTAGTTAATGAGATAACTGGAAGCAGGTTACATGAAATGCAGTTGTATACTGCACACTGTACTATAGGGAGAATGAACATCTTGGAACACCTAAAGTTTATTTACCGTGTGCCAGAAATAACTCGGAGATAATCACACATGAATAACAAGCTCAGAAAGAGAATCTTGGCTAAGAAATCCCTTTGGAATTAAAAACTCAGTGTACATTAATATTTAATAAGTCTTTATATTATTCTGATAGAAGTCCCAAACTCTCTTAGACACACAGTGAATACTAAAGAATAAACATACATTGAAGTACATGAATGACTTTTAATTAATACTGTATGTACATTTTTATATAGACATTTCCAGGTGAAGTCATTCAAATATAAATAAAATATGAAAACATACATAAATTTGCATTTGTAAGATTGTCCAGCTAATATATTAAAGTTTTAGATATTGACTTTATCTTTAAATGGACTGGAGGCTCCACTGGGAGGCACATTTAAACAATGTTTGAATGTTTTACCACCGTTTTGATTTTCCTAAAAGAAGCATTTTTGTTCATTTTAGGATTTGTTAGAGATGCCAATTCATTTAGAAACTTGCCCAAAAACCTGGTATTATTGTGTGGTAGATAATTATGTCTCCATAGAGAAAATCCTGAGGGATAACAACACTTTTCAAAAGATTCATTATACATCTTCACACATCTTTCTACTGAGTACATCTGTTGAGAGTAAGAGAGAACTACATATTTTTCCTTTTTTTTTTTTTTTTTCCTCCATGTCTGTGCAGTGAATTTGAATAACTTCTGAGTGGACTGCAGAAGCAGGACGGAGCGCTGTGTTTGCTGGTTCTTGCTGTAGGCAAGTGACCAAATATTTGTGCATTTGCCTCCCTGTTTGTGTGACTCTAAAGAGCTGAAATCACAAAAGAGAACGAAACAGTGTGGTTTTGAATTTTAGCAGTACCACACTTCACCTTATGTGTTTGTGTGTGTGTGTGCGTGCAGTCTGTCAACATCCATTTCCTTCACTTAGAGCTAATACCCAGTATTGAGCAACAAGCAGGCGTGCTCCAAACAGAAGCCAGAGCTAAATAACCATGCCTAATATAGCCTAGTATTTCCAAAATGGGAATCAGTGCATCCAGAGTGACTGAAACTGTTGGACTAATCGGCCTTGATGAAAGTCAATGTGCAGACCTCATCTCTCATCATAGATTTATGGGATGGAAAACCAAAGGGCTCATATGCTGGTTAAAGTGGATATGGATTGATACTACTTTACAAAGCCTAATGCACAGACACACATAAGAAGAAGATATTAACCTTTTAGCAATGAGCAGACATTTTAAATCAGGTTTGTGGTAGATTTAAATAGACTAGGATGCATCTTACAGGAGGAGCCTGATCTTCTGATTGTGTTTACTTTATATACATAAATCTGTTAACGTGCATCTGTCCTGTTTAACTCTTTTATTAGTATTCTGCTCTATTTTATCTTGAACATTAGGCCTTCTGACACCTGATGTGGTGACCAAAAATGTACTTTTTTGGACAGATGATTGCAGTAAGCTACACATTGCCCACATTGCTGTTGGTTCATGGTCAAACTGGTCATGTTTATCATGCCCTTGTTGTGGTTTTCACTCATGCAGACAATGCCTGTTGCTCCATCACAGTTGAGTTTTCAGCCCTGTTTGAGTCGTGCGCCTGCCTGCCCGATAGATGATCAAACTAGTAATCATGCCAATTGAAAAAACCTGCTTCTGAATTGGATAGAAGATTGGGTTTCTGGGTGTATATGACTTGTTCAAAAACACCACAAAAGCATACTGCTGTCTGAATATAAAGTGAAACCAAGCAGTAACTACCACGGCTTGAGGCTGAAGCCGATGTGGAAGTATTTTTAAAGTGCAATGCCACAGACGGCCACTAGATACTGGCTCTAATTCAAAAAGAGTCAACTTTTCTCTAGAAATAGTGAGTCATTATGGTCTCAATGTCTGAATTTAGCCCTCTAATAAGTGTGCTGGTGGTCATTATTGCTCCGTTAATAAGATTTGAAGACTTAGTAGGCTTTGATGACTTCTGTGTGGGTGTTGATTGACAGCTACTGTATGATTGACAGTTCGCTCACCTGCTGCTCTCCTCGGACTATTGTCACAATATTTCTTAGGTTTAATATTACTTGATTATGATACCCGCCCTGTTAGTACAATTTAGCTGAAGTAGCTAATGTTAGCTCGTGTGCACCGCTTGGTGTTTCTAGGAAGCTAGCGGCCGCTTCGGTCTGAGCTAGCGGGGCGTGTTTCCAGAGCGTGAAAGGCAAACTCCTTATTTGGCAGGTCGTGGCTCCAAACAGAAAAGAATGCGGCGACCATAAGCTGCAACTCTGGGCTTCAAACCGGCTCCAATGTAAACCAATGGGTGCTGAAAGAAGTGGCTGTAGGCTAATTTCTTTCTCTGAAGGCTTTGGGTCTGTTTTACTAAATTAATTTCCAGCTATTTAGCTTTTTTCTCCTTCAGAAGATGCCTTACATGGTGGATTCAGACTTGTGTAGTGCAGCTGACAATATTTACCATCTTAGTCTCTTGACAACAGGTGTGTTTGGCAAGCTGAAATGAATGGCTAACATTAAAGCTTCCAGATAACCTGTACAGACAGGCAGCCTGTCCACAACTGTAAAAAGTCTTCCTGAATCTCTCTCTCATATCATCACTCATCACAGCCTTGTATTTATATGCAAATTATGTTTTAGTTAAGTGTCAGTCTTAAATAATCCTGCAGTTTTTCATCTGCTCTTCATCACATCTGTACCAGTATACAGCTTTTGATGCTACTACTGTTCATGATCAAGGGAGGACGGAAAAGAATCTGAAGCTTTTTACTTTTAAAATTACCTCTTTTTTCATCGTGTTGAAAGCTTCCCAGAACTCTCTAAAACTAAAACTAAATCTTTTAACATTTGCAGTGAAATGCTGCAGCTCAATTTTCAGTACCAAGCCGATTTGTCTAAATGTGAGCCCAAATTAACTGAGAAAATCCTTGGACTCTACGAGCCCCCGGTCTCTTAACTCGATGTTTTAGCAGAAAAGTTGAAAACACAATTCTTCTAGTTTTCAAGTCCGTTTGATGAGTTTGATGTTCTACCAATCTTAATGAGCGCCAAAGAGAGCCATGTTTTCCTCTTTGTAACCCACTTTCAGTTTCCTGAGGTACTTTCTATGATGGAATTCCAGAAAATGTGGCATCTTTTAGGTTGGAAAAAGAAGGTTAATGTGGAATACGAGCCCACCCTCAAAGTCCTAAGTGGTGGGATTTGATGTCGAACGCAACCCATTTTCAAATCTAATCCGCAAAAGCTGCTTTTATGATTTGTTTATTGTGCTACAACCGGACACCTTGACACATAATATAATATTCATCAGACAGCATGCTGTTGACAAACTCTTGGATAACCACACTATTAATAATTGAAAAGGGCACAGGCATCAATGCAAACATAAGGGCAGAGATGGACGCATTGTCAAGTAATTGGTCGGGTTGTGGTGTTTTCATCACTACTGACTGTAGAAAAAGAAAAAAAAAGAGGAAAGGTTTATGTTTTTGTTTCTTTTATTAAAACACAGTACAGGAAGAAAAGGTTTATCACGGGAAACCATTCTCTTTTAGCCTTTGATCCGATTTCCGAGGATGAAGGAACTCTGACACACTCTGACAGGAAGTCAAAGGAGGCTGTTCGGTACTTCCCGTGTGCAAGGAGTGGTCAAACACTAAAATGGTCAGGCAACCCTTATGACAGCTGCCCAGACCTGTCAGCATCTATAACCCTTCCTGTCTTCTGTGACGTCCATTCGACTCCTGGGTGAAGGCGGGGGTTTGGCAAAGAGGGCGGAGATGCCAGAGATCTGAGGTGCTTCCAGTTCACCCCAGGCAAGAGCTTCCTCCACCCAGCCCCCTGCCCTTCTTTTGGCTCCAAAACAAGCAGTAAAAGGTCAAAGCATCCTCTGCTGCCTGCCGCGTTATTTGCCCTTTCTGCTCGCCAAGATCCCCCATTGACCTCCAGTCAGATACCCTCCCTCTCTGCTGAACTCGGTGCTGCTCCTGCAAATAAGATTTAAACTGTGGCTACCTTTTTAACCAACTATGAACACCCAAGCAGCCATTAAGTCCCTCTGGCTGCTAAGCCTCTATTGCTGGACCACAGCAAACAGATGAATAACCTCTGATGTACCTCTGACTGTGTGCTGTTTTCATTAGCCATGTCACTCCGCTCTCTTTATCCTCGATATCTCTTCCATTTGCTTGTGTTGTTCTTTCCAGGCTATGACATTTATACAGGGAGCTTAACAAATGAACGTTTTTGTCCATTTTTATTTCCCTTCACCGTATGTTTGTGGGAAGGAACACAAACAGAAGCAGGCGAGTTAGAGAAGGATTTTGAAGCTTACATTCAGTGTACATACTGTGCTGATATTTTTAAAGCTGCGATAAGGTCACATTCTCATAAGAAATCAGTATGAGATAGCTGTTATTGATGATATACTGCATATATGCATCTTATCCTTTCAGTGGGTTGTTTCCAGGTAGAACATACAAGATTGTGACTCTGGAATTAACATTTCATCTTCATAAACCGCTTATTTATCAGCATTGTGCATGTGTAAACATTTTTTTCTTGAATGAATCCTAAAGTAAAGTAGAAGGATACTATCTAGTACCCTGGATAATTATCTACCAGCATTCATAGCACAGTATGTGTTGAATGATGACCAAGATACTGTAGCCCCACCTGCTGTACAGGAGCATACAATGTCCAAGCCGTGTTAAAGACACATAGCCTGGAGAGAGGGAACACTTCATGGCTTATTATTTTTAGGCTGCGTATTTTTGCTTCTCTGCCCCATAATTATGCATGCAACTGGCACACGGCAAGTTATTTATACTGTGCAGTGTGTTGCCCAACTGCCACAAATCTTCTGATTGGTGCAACAGCTTTTCTAGGTCAGACAGTGGATCACATGCATACACATACAGACAAATATGCTCTTTCTCTCTCACACACAGCCAAATGCCTCCACCGGGGGAAGGTGATGTGCATTATTCGCCTGGTTGCTCCTCTTCCTCCCCAATCTAAATATAAACATGACTCACAGCAAGTGGTGGCGCTTGCACTGACTCAAGATGGCGGCATACCTTCAGTGGTTCTTTACTAAGTCTGACAGGTCCTCTTCCCTCCGTCGGCGTGATACTTCTGTTTTTTTTTTTTTTTTCTTTTGTTGTCAATTTCAAATTACTTATTCATCCTACATGCTGAGAGAAACATCCGAGCTCTACGGTATGTTGCTGCCTGTCAATGAAAGACTGATAATTGCTGTTGCCTGGGAATAGTCTATACAGTAGGTAATAAACGTGGCTCTGCCAGCTGTTGTATGCTGCTCAGTGGCCCCCAGGGGTGGCGATCAGGTAGGTGCTCATCTGGCGGCTGCAGAGACAGGATGAGACTTGGCTCTGCCCCATCGCTTCTCTCTCTCTCTCTCTCTCTCTCTCTCTCTCTTTCTCTCTCTCTGTCACTCCTTCTCGCTTGGTCTCCCGGGTGTCTTGAACTCAGGGGTGTTTTTGTCCTCAGACAGAAGTTGGTGCAAAGGTAGCAGAAGAGAAATATATCAATACATCATTTGGTTTCTCAGCATCATACAGATTTTTTGCTGTAACAAAATGAATATTGGAGGCTATTGTGGGGGGGGGGGTTGGTACAGTAGACGAAGGTGATGTGTAGATGAATAAATAGATGTTGCAATTTTCTCCTTACCTGGAGAAAGGTATTCATATTATTTATGCCTTTTAAACTGTATATATTTTCATAATCACCAACTTATCTCTACAAGAATAAATTCATTACTACAACATTAGTTTTTCATTGGAAAAACTACCAATTTAGCTCATATGTAGTAAGATTAATAAGTATAATCATTCAAAAATGTATTTGAAAAAGTATGAAAAATGCTCTCTTATGGTATTAATGTCATGGAAAACTGCTGGTCAGTCACATCTGGCATGTTTTTATACCTGACTGATGACCCCCAATGATGAACCTCAGCCCTAATGCAGAAAGAGAGACTCTGTAGGTCTTTTTTTTAAAGGATGAAGAGACAGTCCACCCTCTCACTTTACTGACTGAAAGACACCATCTTTTGCTGACCATTAATAATACTGAGGCCAGCCTTTAAAGTGCATATTAACCACACAAAACATCAGTGATTTCCATTTTTGTAGTTGGTAGTCAGTGGGTGGAATTAACATTAATTAGCTGCAGCTGTGCTGGCTACAGCTGTCATTATGGAAAAGTTGATGGTTGCAGTTTTTACAGCTTGTTAAAACATGGTGAATAATTTAAGCTATAATTAAAATTGTGGCTTTTGCACTTTCAGAACTGCCCTCTGTCAAATGTCCAGATGTTGATGTATAAAAACGATCAATTTTACAAGAGAATAACTTCTGCAGTCGTACATTACGAGTATTAGAATACTCTTTCCCATACAAATATCTTCTTTTTACTAACTAACCTACTAATTGACACATTGCTGTATTTCCAGTACTGATGGGTGTGACTGAAGCCCATGCAAGCCACCCTGTTTGAGCTTATTTCAGTCTAACCTGTTGGTCTGACTGCCAGCTTTGTCACCGTATCGATCATTTCAACTCCACCAACAATGCCTCATTGGTCATTGTTTCAACCTTGGAGGTTTTTTTTCCCCCCTCCAGCTCCTTTATCACCACTATCGATCACACTTCCATATAACCCATTCCTCCCCTCTACCTTAAAAAGGATAAAGGAGTTTTTGATAACTCCTCTTCTATTTTGTGCATGTGTATTTCTCTCTTTTAGTTCTGGTTAAAGTCTGTCAGATTATCAGTCCTGATACCATTGTTAGAATTTCCCCGAATGCAACTAAAAAAATGACTTATTATGGGTCTCATTGTATTTGCCTGTGGTGACTGTGGGTGAGGTCTGGTTGTTTCCAGTGCAGGCAGACTGGACACTGAAAGCCAGGCCCCTGAAGGAACAAAACCTTTAAAGTGCTCTCTGTCACTTTACATTTCCAGCCTTTTATTAACATTGCACGCTGCAGAGCAAGAGACACGAGGGAACATTAGCTGCTACTTAAAGCAGACCGCCCTCTGGCTTCAGTTGGGTTCGAGTGTTGACTACCAACTTGACAACCTGGAAAAGTTTTGTTCACATTTCATCACAGCGTGATTGACATTTACAATAATTCTGAATTAAATCTCTCATGTTTATTACATCTACATGGATTTAGTCTATCATTTTTAATTTCTTGTCCCTGTCTCATGTTTATTTGTCTGGTCTTGGCCTCAACTGAGCGTTGGCTCGACTTTGCCTCGACTAGTTGAAAGAAAAGGATACCGGTTGATCCTCAAACGCCTGAATTATTTTTACATTTGGCAAGATAAGCATGGTCTTTTTTGGCCTCGGGAAGGATCAGATTTACTCGACTACCAATTTTGTGCTTGGTGAGTTTTGCCCTTTGATTTCTTTGCATCCAATCAATGAGTCATGGGTCAAACTGTTGACGTGAACTGTGTCTCAATCCAAACAGCAGCCACTGTAAAGCAGCAGAGATGTACAAAGGTGATACCGCAATGTACCAGTATATCTTCGAGAACATCCATTAGTCAGGCATGTCTATGTCAGTGAGTAACAGTTGAAGAGATGTACAAAATAACACCTAAACCAGATGGCGTCTGAGTGTGAGCACATGTAGCTGCAGCTATTATTTAGGC
Source organism: Scomberomorus guttatus (assembly GCA_038419695.1). NCBI lineage: Eukaryota > Metazoa > Chordata > Actinopteri > Scombriformes > Scombridae > Scomberomorus > Scomberomorus guttatus. The sequence goes on along the minus strand of CM076466.1, from coordinate 6,073,441 downwards.
CTAACAGGGTTGGGAGACTATTCTATGGCATATACATCACGCTGACGTGCATAGGCTGATGTACTCTACACTCTGTGGTTTGTGGTGTCCCGCAAGCTTTCCAGAACAAACTGATGAATATGAATTTGTTTCGGGTACATACCGCTCTTTCACAGCCCCCCCCTCCCCCTCCTAACAGTCCCCTCCTCACATCGTCTCCCTCCACCTTCTCACTGGCGTAGCAGTGCAATCTTCACATGCAAATATCCTGAGAGGTGGGTGGGCAGTTTATGTGGCCAACTTGGGAGCATAAATTACATTTGCATGTGATTTGAGGGGAACAGGAGCTCAGTGGGAGCTACTATGCAGGAATAACGAGTCAGGAGAGGGGCTTGATTGCACTCCTCTCTTTACTGTTCAAAAGACTTACTCAGCCTTCCTGATGACAAACAATGAGTTTAATCTTATATTGTTCTGTGGTTTGGACTCAAAGTTCCACATTAAAATGTCTAAAAATGACCTATGTTATATATTTTGTAGAGTTGTGTACTTACATTATCCCAAATGTGTCAAGGTAACGATCCGTTTCATTTGGTCGCAAGGTTGTAAGTCACATTTTTACGATATCTTATAACTGAAGGATTGAAGGATGAAGGATTTTAGTCAGCAGTTTAGGCAGCTCGGCTTACAGCCCAACCGGACGTCCTGTGTCCGCCAAACAGCATCAGAGAAACACAGATTTTTAATGTGAAACTGCTTTATTCAGTGTTTTTACCGGTTTTAATCAGTGGGTCCATTTGTTTTGGAGAGTTGGAGACCCCTTTATCAAGTTTTTGTTGAAACTTTAAGAGCTTTCGATTCAACTTGATGGTCATTTCAGAGGCTGCTGTTTGTGCTGCTATGGACTTGTACTGTGTTGAGAGGTGTTTCTAAAATTGAGTCTCCCTTAATTTATATAGAGATTTAACATTATAACTTTCATGAAGGGAGGATGTTTTTCAGGGCAGTTGTATTAACTACTTTTTGAAAGTAGTGTTTTCATAGTGTATTTTATAAAAAATCTTTTCTTAAATGCCTAAAAAATGTTGTATTCAGATTTATATTCAGAACATATCAGAAATCAAATTTAATGCCATATTTGAGGCGGCTTCTTTCTTTGTGAAGGAGTAAATCCTGGGTTAAGCAGAAATAAAATCTATGTCACTCATGTATTGATGCAGATCAAAAGCTGTTGCTGAATCGCCCAATATTATCATTTTCCCAGGGAGACTTTGTTTGAGGAGGATTTTTGTGCTTTGACGCAGTTGACATGTGGATTCTGCGTGTCACGATGAAGAAAATCTACCTGATATTTTTCTACAATCGATACACACATGCCACAGCAAGGAGCAGCACTTCTGTCCAGCACAGCCTGGTTCACATGACGCAACAGACCACCTTATATAAGACACATCTCTGAAAACCACATGAGCCAATCATAGGAGCATCTCCGCCCACACCCTGAGAGCTCATCACCTTTTTAAAATAACATTGTCTATATGCATATGCGGAAAGCATAATCAGAAGAGTAATTTAACTTGCCAAACAATGGCTGGCTGCGTTTTCATTAGACACTAATGAGTAATCAATATATGATTTTCCTAGAGAGGGGTCTGTTATAGCACTGGTAATTGCTTCTTATAAAATGCTGAAATGCAAATGGAATAGGATCAGTTCTGAAGTTGTGGGCTGAGACTGATCAGGGCAACAATGGAAGCTTTTGTTTACCAAGCATTGATAATGAATGTAGTGTGGCACTGGGAAATTACAGTCCTCATTTTGGCATTTCCTATGGACATTAAGTTCCTATTAAAAGGGGAAATTGAGCATTCTGAAATGAAAGGGTTGACTGACATTGATTATGTGCACAATATAATGCCAAAGCTGAACCAATTTAATATCCCACTTCCTAATTAGCATCCAGATATACTAACCATGATAATTAAAATTAAACAGTTTTGCATACTGATCCCATAAGAAAGATCTGTTAATGTTAAGGCACGTATATCCGCTCTCATAGTGTTTATCTTGGCTAAACACACAGCTGTTGGTTCATGTCACATATAGGCTCTACTGAACACTTAATTCTTACCTAAAGCAGAGTGGACTGTGTTTCTTGTAATGTATGTAACAGTGCCAGAACCCAGCAGGGACACTACTCTGCACAGTCGCTTAGTTGCTTTCTGAATAGACTATATCATATGAAAGGCCAAATACAAAAGGGAGACAGAGGCTGTGATTATACTGCTGCCGCTGCTCTCAACAACTCAGATCAGGAGACAATGAGGACAATGACAGAAGAGGGTAAGAGAGAGGAAAACAAACTAAGCTACAAGTGAATAAATAAGTTACTCAAATATGACAAGGAGAGTAAATAATGGTTGTTGCAGTCATCAGTGAGAATTACTCAAAGTAACCCTCTAACGTTGTGGCAAATTTGCTTGTTTTCTGTCTTAGCAGCAGCAAGTAAGACATTTGAAGATCCACTTTCTGACTGATCAAAATATCTTTTATCCTCGTGCGTTCAGTGCAAAGATGTCTTGGGATGTGCAGAATAGCTTGAGTTAGCCTTGCTGCTTAGTGAATTCAACTCTAAACAACTCTTAAACTTGGCTTATTTACATGTTATGATTGTGTATTAACATGTAGAAATGCAAAAGGACACACTCAGTTAGCTTAAAGGGGACATATTATACTTGGTTTTCTGTTATTTATATACTTGTATGATGTTGGACGTCTATGTTAAACATGGTCAAAGTACCAAACCCTAATGTTAATGTATGTATAAATGCTCCCTGCAAGTCAAAAACCAGGGCTTCAACCTGCCCTGAATGCTTTGTTTGCATTTCTTTCTTTTCGTTCAAACTATTTATCTATATTTATCCTGCGAGTATATTGACGCACCACATGATCAGAGCTGATCTCTGATAGATCCACTCAGGTCTCAGGTTGTGTCCTGGCTACTATAATTGATTGGACCCATCAAGACCTCTATGATCAATATACTGAATTCACAGAGATTGCATGAATCTTCTCGTCTGGCTCTTGACAAGACGGCAAATGAATGACAGGAATGAATTTCTCATAATTTGGAAGTGAGGTAATATCTTCTATCAGCAGATTGTCTCAGTGCCCCTCTACTGTGACGTAGCTCCACTGGCAGCACCTGAAGGTCAAATTATCAGTTCTGTCTCAAACTCCAGACTTGGTGAAGTATGTTTCAACCATTCCAGTTTAAAGCAAGAATGAAAGCACTGATTTAACGTCTTAATTTAATCCTCAGATGTCTGGGGGGGTCACGGAGTCTAGACAATAAGTGCTGCTTAACGATACTTTTCGCCATTGAATAGGTACCTGATTAGAATGCTGACAGAGGCTGCACTTAACTATGCCAGATACTCATTCCTCATTTTAACAAGTTTGATTAGCTTTCATATCATTGTTTTGTGAAGGTCTGAATCACTTGTATTGAATGAGGTGCTGTGATGTGGTAATAAATTCCTGTAAAAAATCAGTAGGTCAAATTAGCATGTCATTTTCTGCAAAAAGCAGCATGGCGCTTATTATTCACAAACTTTCTTTATAAATGTTACTGGTTAAGGAAAGCTAAAGGATCGTTTTCTAATCCTTCTCTTATCTTTTTTTTTGAATCTGCTTAAATCATGGACTAATGCAACCCTCACTTCTGTCTCCATACTGAGCCTCTGCCTCATCTGCAGCTCTCTGCTCTGTTAATAATGGATAATGGACATGAGCTGGGGAGGTAGAGTCCCTTCTGCCAGAACAAAAACAACTGATTAGGCAGAGCGAGCTGCGTCACAAAGAGATGATGACGCTTTGGTCATCAATCAGGCTGACTGGACTTTTCTTCTTGCATCATTACTCCAGTGGAGCAGATATCACCTCTGACCTTACCTCAGAGTCTTACTAGTCAGCCTGAGCTGTAAACTAACCTGTATCCATTAGGGGTGGGTGTCGTCACACCTAAACCCCGCCCGTAGCTGCCAGCAATCCTAGGACGCTGATTGGTCCGAACCACTGGTGGTTCAGCCACAAGTGCATAACTTGAAGCCTGACAAGAGACTATACTAACTTTGACTGCATCCCATTAACCTATAACTGCTGTTACCCTCTGCTTTATTAAATCAGCGCTCTACTCTTCAAAGAGACGTTTCAATGAAAGTAGATTTTTGGCAAATCATGGTCGAAGCTGTCAGAGACTTTGGCCATTTTGTTTAGTCTGAGGTCCTGGGCACTGTGCTCTGACTTCTTAATGAAACATAAAAGGTCATAAAAAGTGCAAATAGTTTGACTCATAGAATATTTAACCCTCCTATTATCTTCTCAATGTTTAACATCTCTAAATAAATGATTGACATCATTTATTTTGTTTCATATTTAACAACTTTTTCCTAATTTAAAGGGGACAACTGGGTAAACATAAAATTAACATGATATGTTTTCAATGTTCTCTACACATTTTGAACGCATCGGTGTTGTTTAGGGCTGTAATCAACCAAAGAAAATCTTGGTCGACTGAAATCGTACCGACTCTTCAACCAATCAATTGGTTGATGGGGAAAAAAATATATACTTGAGATGACAAACTTAGTGGGGAGGTGCATGTATGGGGACAGTTGGAAAGACTTGGATGGGACCCACTTGCAAGCGTACATTGGGTTGCTCCTTTTAGCAGGAGTGTACAAGTCAAAGGGTGAAGCAACAGCCTTTGGAATGCTGAATATTTCCACCCACCATCCCTCTAAAGACATTCCATGTTTTCTCCCGTGTCTTACACTTTGATGACAGACAAAATCAAAAAGGCAGGGCCGATGAGAGCGTGACAAACTCGCAGCAATATGGGATGTATGGGACAAGTGGGTTCACAGCTTACCCTTTCTTTACAATCCAGGCCCTGACGTGACTGTGGATGAATGTCTGGTTGCATTGTCCCTTCAGACATCACATACCAAGCAAACCGGCCAAATGCGGTATCAAAATATGGGCAGCACTAGTAAATCCCCTGAGGAAGCATGAGGGTGGTACTAGACTGAAGGACTGAATGGTCATAACATTACATGTGGTAATTTTTCTCACATCGTACATTCTGGGTGAGGAGCTGCTGAAAAGGAAGGTTACCACGTTGGGGACAGTGAGAAAAAATAAGCCGGAGCTTCCCTGGAAGGAAGTTAACATCTTCAATGTTTACCTTCACTGACAGAGCCAATGTTGTCTCCTATTGCCCCAAGAAAGAGATGCTGTCCTGAGCCCCGGAGAAGACAGAAAATCACAAATGATCTTGGACTACAATGACAAAGGGAGGGGTTGATAACCTGGACAAGGTCGCAGCCGCATACAAGCTGCTGACGCATGACGCATGCCCGTTGGCCCCTTGTCATTTTCTTCAACATCATCGATGCGAGCACCTACAATGCCTTTTGTAATAAGGAGCAAAATAAACAAGGACTGGAACAGCAGAAAACTGAGGCGAAGGAGGATTTTCCTGGAGCAGTTGGGTCACTCGCTGGTGAAACCTCATACCGAGAGCATCAACAGCTGCTGCAACTGCTGTGAAGGACATCCGAATCCCCGACTCCTCCAGTGGTTAAAACTGTAGGCAGGAAACATGGCCGGTGCCAGGTCTGTCCCAACAGAAATGACTCCCAAGACCAGCAACACCTGTGTGAAATACAAAAAATAGTAGTGGAGACAAAAGGCTGGACTGTACCTTCTGTTGGCCAGTAGGAAAAATAATATGCTGTTCATATTCTCATTTTGGTGACTACATAACTTTGTTTTTTACTATCTCACATATACATATTCTTATACATAGCACTTACATAGCATAGAACAATCCCTGACACAATACTCAAATTTACTTTTTATAGGTTTTTTGTAAATAAAGAACTGTTATTTGTTCCTTAATGATGTTCTGATGATGATGATGTTCTGTTTTACAAATAAAGTCCTTCTGAATGTTTGAAATTATTTTTCATGTGGTCAAATTGACCCTGAATATAATACATGTTTCTATCCTGGATAACAAATAGTTTTTCTTTCCAAATGTTGCACTGCACTAAGAAATATATAAATTATAAAGCCATAAAGTACCTGACACACAAACTTGGGTAACAATTTTAATTCTAATCATTTTCTGGAGGTTTAAATTGCAGGGGTCAAATTGACCCCAAGGATATAATATGTTAGTAAATTTGAAGATAACAGGAGAGTTTTAATATACCATTGTGACAGGCCATAACCAGATCCTGCACACCCCCGCTGGCTTCACCGCTATCCTAAAATGGAGGTGGAAATAGGCTCGTCACTGGCGACCACTGCTGGCCTCGAACAAATAAAGAATTGAGAATATGATTAGGTGAGCGATTGCCTTTTTTCACAGTTTCAGTGTCCAATACTGCGAAAATGAGCATCTCGACATCTCTCACTTTGTATTTATGATTGTCAGTACTGAAGAACATCATCTTCATAATGCTATACAAGTCTGTTTGTGAAATCTGTAGTTTTTCATGTAGTGATTTGGCCATAATATATATCAAGGGCTCTTTTTTTTTTTTTGGTTTTATTTTTCAAAAGCAAACATACATTGAACATACAAAATCAGATAAAACTAGGTTAAAAATATAGTAATATAACCAGTCCAGACAGCTTCTGGTGCGTAATTAGCAGGTAATTTGTGTTTTCTCCTCATTTTCTCTGTATTTTCTATTACTGAAGAATTTTCTGTGCTGTGTCGTCCACAAGACTGTCCAATTTACTGCCAGCTTACATGGTGAGCCTCTTCTTAAACAGAAACATTTGGGTGTGTAGAGAAACATAATCCAGGCAAATGTGAATTTGCCCATGACAATTCTTCTAATTCTCATCTGCAATAGGTAGGATAGTTTTTTTTTTCTTAATATTATGGAAAATGGTCAGTGGTGACTCTCAGGGACACAGAGGTTTGCTGTATTGTCTACAGCAGGACTAATTCAATTCTTCCGTCCTTTGCTGCCAGATGCATGTCCCAGTCAAACCATGCTCTCATCAAACAAACTTGATTAAAACAGTTTAATCTATGCGGCTGCTAGATGATGCTGTGTTTGTGTGTGTGTGTGTGTGTGTGTGTTAGTGCGTGTTTGTGTGCTGATGTCCTGACGTACAAGAGGACCTTCGTTTATCTATTTAAATACTGACAGCGGGCCAAAAATAAGCATGTAGGGCACTCAGGGCCGCAGACAGCTACATGGTGACAAACCCTCGCAGTTTGTAACTTGGAAAACATGTTGCTGTTCAGTATTAAAGGCCAAAAAGTCTGTTGCATCATGCATTATAATCTCAACTGATCAGCTGATCTACTTTTGTAAAGGAAAGCATTGTGGGACCTGGGAGAGGACTCCCCCCAACCCGTACAAAAAAAGAAAAAGTAAACTAATTCAAACTAATGAAGCCTCATATTAGCTTTGGCTGAACTAAAGACTGTGGATTTTTCCCCCCATTTACAGCGTAGTCTTGTTAAAAAGTTCATGGCCACAATAGAAAGGAGGAATGATTAGTGACCGATAACTCTTTAAATATATTTATAGCAGGTGAGTATTGTATTAAAATGGAGTTGAAAAGATCAGAACCTATCCTTTCATCCAAGTCCCTTCCATACAACTGACCTTCAAAGTGTTTTGTACCTAAATTACTAATAAATTGTCTCACCTAAAAGGCCATTCTGCTCATCTGAATAATATTCGTATCAATTGTATTCAAGGTAATCACTGAAAACTTCCTTGGCAGCTTCCTCGCATTCAAATTGCTCCCTTTCTGTAGTGCGTGTAAGCACGTGCATGCACTACGCGTGGAGGGGAGAGGAGAAATAAATGTTGGCCCGGACACAATGAGGTATATTGTCTGGTGTGGAAACCAAATTTCATGGGAGCTCATTAGACGGGCCATCTCAAAGATTCCCAAAGAAAGAATTGGCGAGTAGGATGAGCGCAAAATTGGATTTTCTCTACTCTCTTAACTGCAAAAATACTCAGCACTCAATCTGAAACTAATGAACTGGTGCTGGATATGATTTATGTGTTTGAGATCAAATATACGCACCCATGAGTAACAAGGGCAAACATACTTTTTTAAAGATTATTGGTTATTTTCTCCTCTCCAGTCTGGAAATGAAAAGAATAACTAATCTATCTATTTAAATATATTATTTAAATAGTTGAACAAGGTCTAGTATATGTCTGTGTGTGTGTGTGTGTGTGTGTGTGTGTGTGTGTGTGTGTGTGTGTGTAGATGTATCTCGGGTGATTTTGTGCTTATCATAAGGTCACAGTTGCCTATTTCACACACTAAAAACTGTGGATTTTCTCCAATAACCCTTCAGTAGTCCAGTTTTGTATTTTCATTTCTTAAATTTTCCCTTTTTTGGAGCTAGTTTCATATCTGAGGCAATAAAACAGCAAATAGGCATTTCTGTGAGTAATGAAATGGCTGTGATAGAGTACAGCACTGGCAGTCATTATTAAATGCAGAAACACAAGTTTATTGAGCATAAAGCAATTTGGGAGCAAGCTAATTTGTGGTTTTTCTAAATCTTCACTCTAGTTTTTGTATTTTGTGTTTTTGTTATTGACCCCTTTACTTTTTCCTGTGGATACTGGCGATGTCACATCATATCAAGATATTTTCTGCAGCCCTAATGGAGTTAGATAGCAGAAAATGTTTAAGCAATCTGGAATGACAGCAGTAAAACTTCATCTTTCTCAACCCTGGATATTTAGCAATATGATGGGAGAAATTAATGAAAAGCACAGACAGACATTCCTCCACCAGCCAAGAATTGACCAGAATACAATGCAGCTACATGCGGTGTGGTTTAAATGGAAGGCATGTCTTTATGGTTTTTCTGAACTGGAAAAAGTATCACTCTATAGCTGTCAGCTCCAAGTTATACCCAATAATTTAATAATGGTTTCAGTGGGCTGTTGAAAGGACATTTATAGATGAATATAAGCTGACAAAAGGAAGTTAAAGTTAAGTGGGTACATCAGAAATGTTTATAACCACACCACAAAATACCTGGAAGAAACTCTCACCACTCATAATCACTAAAGCTCACAAAACACAGATTTAATATTTGTCTATACTGTGTATATTCAGGTTCAGCAGAGCAGTATATCAGGCGTTGGTATCCGCTCTCAAACTGTCCCTAAAGAGATTTAATTGCCTCTGAGGAGAAGTCTTAACTTTGGTTTCATACATCCCGTCTTTCTCTCCCTATCAGTGGAGCACACTAATGAGTGTTGCCTAGCAACCGTTAAAACAGGGCTGGTAAAGTCAGCGTTGGCAAAAAAAAAAAAAAAAAAAAAAAGACTCCTGCTCGGCGAGATCTTTTGCTTTTCTTCTCAACTTGCTATTCATGTGCCATCTGCATGCGGCAACAATGCCCGTTTTCACATTAACATCAAAAAGGTCGTCCTTTTCTGCCAAGGCATAATTATGTTGCATTCTTAATTAGCCACAATCTTGAATCCCTAATACCACGTCTTTGATGAAATAACACGGATGATGGGGAGAACTCGTACTACATTTCAAGCTGGTAATTTATATATACATTTCAGATACAGAGATGGGTGATATCTATATGTATTTTAATGCCAGTCTTTTTCTCTATCATAATAATAGGCCAAAGATGTAAAAACGTACCCTGTATAAACATCCTGCATTGACAGAAATGATCTTTTGTCTGCACGGCCGCAGTCACACCAGGTGATTACGGCCTGGGGGCTGGACCAGATAGTTGGCTGTATATATTTATAAATGAATAACATAATGTGGCACTAAAGTCCTTCACAGAATTGTCATCGCTGAAATTATAGTCTATAACATCCCATTACCAAACATTCAAATATGAAGAAAACCCTCTCATCACAGAATAATGATTTCCGCAGAGATCTGTAGTGGCAAATGAGCCAAACACGACTCAAATTAGCATCAATGGAAAATGCTCCACATTCGCTTTACACCTGTGGAAGCCAAATAATGCAATTTGATTGCACGATTATCCGGAGTGCAGACTCTGAGTGCTGTCATTCAGTTTGATTGTGTTACATGAGAGGATGAAATCCTGATCAACCCTAAGCAGAGAGGAGGGATAGTTCAAAGAGTGTCTGATCCACTTCGTAGATTGGCTCGTATTCTGTGAACTTATAAAGTTGTTTACCAGCAACCAGGTTTAGCTCGCTGTCTCGCAGCCCAGGAGGTACAGTACTGTGTCATTTAAACAAAGACAGATCGGCGTTCACGGAATTGCGTTATGGATCTAGGTTTAATCCTAAGAGCATTGCCTTAAACAGCTTACCCCACACTGGCTGAGACTTCAGATGCTCTATTTCAAATTAAACAAGGTTTGATCGATGCTCGGCCCGAAGTGGGTCATCCTGGCCAGAGAGGTGACCATTGAGCCTGGCACAACGCCGCACATGGTCATGCTTGTCTCCTTCAATCAGCCATGTGAGGCTTCAAGTTATGCAAAGTCTGCTTACCTTTCAACTCCCACATTGAGAGGGAGTCGCGTGTCTCAGGTGCTCAAACTGGCAATAATAGATGCAAGAATTATACGTGTGAGGTTGTTTTTTTTCCCCTTTCACATAGACACTGAGCAGAAAAGCCTGTGATGGAAGTAACTGTGTGAATGCAAAGGGTAAAGGCTTTATCATTCAAGGGCAAAGCCCCGGAGAGGCAGAGCTTGCCAGTGCTGTGTCATCATCATGCAGGGAGACCATCTGAATATTATTATGCTGTCTGATTTGAGTGCCAGCTTCAAGGGCGTTTTACTCTACCCAGACAGTTATTGAAGTTGTTTGTAGCACTCAACCAGACCCAAACAGCATTTCATTTATACTAAAAAAAAAAAAAAAAATCACTTTATTTACTTTATTCTTAATAGGTTTACTTCATTTAGTTGATGCTGAGTGCTCACATTCGCTCCATTCAGCTGAGTTGCAGTAATGTCCATGATGAGGCTGTCTGCCTGCTCCAAGGTAATCGCTGTTTGCTGGCTCCACAAGAGGGAAACATCTATAAATTGGGCACCTTGGTGCCTTAACCTCAGTGCTGTTAAGTAAATCTGGTCCCTCGTGACCAATCAAAGTGCCTCTGCAAGAAAACACACACTCCAGATTAGAATAAAAATGTTCTTTTAGAGGGTCAGGTTCAATTTGAGGTTGCCTGCTATACCTACAGCTTTAGAGCGCCGTTTATCGACTACACACGGAGCAGCGTGCCGGCAAAGCCTTTAGTGGTTCGAGAAGTAAACATTACGTTTGCCAAAGAAACTTATCTCCGTAATCAAAGTGACAAGTCTGTTTCATCAGCTTATGTTCTCCATTTAAACAATCTAACCAAAGCCATGGATGCTCCACGCCTGTTTCTTATATTCCTGTCACATATTTATTTTTCATTTGCATGCATTCAGTTTCAATTGTTGTTCAAGCACATTCAGCTAAGTAAATGGGCAAAAATGCAATTTATTGTTAAATGTCATGCAATTTAGTCTGATGACAAAGAGACATCTCAGGCAGTATAATTAGTAGGCGCAGCGTACCAGGCTGTTTCGAACCCCCCCCCCCCCCCCCCCCCGCCCCCCCTCCCCGCCCTCTTCAGCATCTGTAGCAGCGTGATTATCAAATGTTTTGATGTCAAGAGAGAGAAATGTTGACTGACAGGCCTGGCCAGACCGGAGCACCAGATCATCCAGTAACTGACAGCAGAGACCCATCCTTTCTCCTTTGCACAAAAAAAAAACAAAAAAAACACAAAGCCAAACAAAACATTTAATTATTCTTCCAGCCTCAGCAGACAGGCAGAGCAGAATTGATGTGCTGAAATGAGTTTCGTTGGGCCATTCTTAAGCGGTCTCACTGTTAATGCTCTGAAGTGATCGAGCTTAAACAGTAATATCAGAGTTTTAAAAAAAATTCTTCATAACAATGCCCACATCAAGAAAAAAACATCACCTAATTTAATGATGCGGTGCTGTGGGGAAAAAAAGGCTATTTATCATGACAATTATATTCATAAAGAACATATTTAACACACATCATCAGCATCCAAGTGCAATGACCTACTTACCATAGTAGTGATGTAGAAGAATTCACTCTCTCCAAGTCCTTTTCTTCTGCGATGCTCAAGTTTGGTAGAAAGTCCAAGTCAGGTAAGAAAAGTTTAAATCTATAAATGCTTCATTCGGAGTTTGTCTCATTAGTCATCACCATTGTGTTCCTATTCATCAACACCAGAAGAATTCCTGTGTCCGCTGGTTTTACAATAACTTTCATGCTGCTCGCCAGCGACTAAAATGTCTTGTGTTCAGGTTTTCCTTTCATTTGTCTCTCAGTGCTAATTGGGTCTGTCACTGTATCAGTTTTAGTTAGACGCCAGTTCTGAGGTTGTGGCCTGGATGTATGAAAACAGGCATCAAAGCTTACCTGCCTGCTTTGGCCAGATGGTGTGTTGAAAGCAAAAAAAAAAAAAAAACACGTCTGACCTTCCCCGTATCTGGCTTGTTTATAATTGAGAAGTTTTAGATTGTCCTTCAGCTGGTTCTCTGGGCTAGGGCTACTTTTTTTTTTTTTTTGAAAGATTTCTCAGTCAGTTTCTATTGTCGTTTCTTTCAGCTTGTTAAAAAATGCAACACTTGATGTAACCGAGGACATCTTCTCAACTAAACTCAACAAAGAAAGTTGTCAGGTCCAAGGATGCAATGTTGAAGAACTTGAATAATCAGGGCTCTATGAAAGAACAAAAGATCACAGTGTCTCTCTCATATAATACTAAGAGTTGTTCAATGAGTACTTAAAATTGTGCACTTAAAGGTACCATATGGGGTAAAAATAAGTTCATAACTGACAGTACCTAAGTGTCAAAACTCCAGAAACACTTGTGTTAAGAACACCTTTGTTGTCAGATGAACTTGTTTCGGCTTGTAGCCATACAATATTTTACAATAAAGTTCTTAATACTTTCACTGTTAATACTGTTCTTAAAGAGTCAAATTGGAGGTGTGACTCTATAAGACTGCTTTCCGTTCTTCATGCACCTTGTGAGTAGGTAAGGTTGTGCCAGAAATCCCGACTCTGTAACTGACAGTTCTCAAATAAGTACTCATTATCCAATACTCAGATGAGTGTAAGGAACAGACATGTGATGGCTGGTTCATGTCATCATTTGTTTTTACGTAACTCTATCCATAACAAATATGTCAGCAGAACAAAAAACATCACGTCCTAGTCTGCAGAATTAATTTTTTCGGAGAGGAGAGTAGAGGTGTAAACTCCAGCTGTCGCTCCAAATGCAAAACAAGCCATGATTAATGTATGATATGTAAACAGCTAAAAAAAACAGGAGTCATATGGCAGTTTCATTACATCCCACAAAAATACAAGTGCCCCTGTGCAAAGCTTTGGCAGAATAGAGGTGTATTCATCTTTTCACTGTTTGCTGACAGCCTGGTAGGTATCCTTCTGCCAAATTCTTTGAGCCAAATTCAAGTGGGCCTCGGATCTGGCTGTTGTCAAGGCTGCCGGTCTGGTGGGAAGGAAGCAACCAGCTTCAGGAAAACAATGGAAGGCTCTCCGTCCAGCCTGCAAACTCTAAGGAGAGGATGACAGATTTACGGAATGATGAAGGCTCTCCTTTCTCAGAGGTAATATCACCACACCGGATATTGGCTTTGCGTCCCTGCTGCTAAACAGAGGGGCCACCATTGTTCCTTAAACACTGGCCCCTTCTGCTTTTTATTAAATAGATGTTGAGATCTAAACAGCAATATGAGCCAAAGCTTAGTATTGTGTGTTGTACCTATTGCATACTAGTATTGCAGTGTTGTGTACTGGAGGATATTTGATGTGTTGTCTAGAGGAGCGAGATGAAGTCAGTCAGTCACTCATCTTAATTACAGATATCTGAATCTTAAAAAAGACCTGATGTTGTCTTATGTGGTGTTTTATCTTGTCAAGGCATTGCTTATGGTAACTAAATGCAAAGATATTTTGTTTGAATGATATCAGCGTTTTCTGAATAGTTTTCTATGTTGATGACACCTATGTATTTATTTGGAAGCGTTATGTACTTTACACACAGTGAACTGGGTACCTTGTATGTATGACACAATTTTTAATTTCAACTACATTCAAAACCTTTGCTCTTGACTGAAAGCACGAGATGGATCAAGTGTCAGTCTAATCAGTCTTTTATACCATAAACAGCAAATTAATACAAGAGTTTATTCTTGTTCTGCTTAATTAAATACAGTTGTAGGGGAGGGCCCTGTTGGCTCCACTTTATCTCCCTTTATAATGTAAAAACCAAATTTAAGACTTTGTTTTGCTGCTAGGTGTCCAGTTTGGATACCTTACAGGCTATCACACTGAGGCTCAAATAACCTCCAGGACCCCGGCTGTGTCACTAAGTTGAATTTATGACACCCGACTGAAATATCTCACACATTCCTTCATTGATTCATCCCGAAATTAAGGGAACATGAAGAAATTCAGACATAAAAGGACAAGAAACTTTTCCTGTAAAAAGGACTTTACATGTTCCTCAGAATTGACAGGATTAAGGCAACCCTGTCACCAGTTCCTATTATCTGCCCCCTTTCTCTTTCTTTTCTTCCTCTCTCTGTCTGTGTTAACACATACACATGCTCCTACCCCACCCTGTCTTTCTTTCTCACCCCAAGATAAAGACTCTGCCGTAAAAAGGGAATGCATTCTTTGGTAACACACCGTGAACCAGTGTTGGAAATTAACTTTTTCTTTTGTGTAACGTTTTTCTTGCTTTGACACATGAAAAGTATTAACTTAATATTAATTCACTTATGGTTATCCATTTTTAATTCTCTCTCCCTCTTCTTTTCATCTGTACCTGGTGAACACATCTGCAGTGTGTCCGAGACATTTATGTTTCTCTCCGGACTTTTTTTTTAGCATGTAACACGTGTCTCGTAGTTAACTTTAATTAAAGGCAATTTCAGTTTTAACATACTTTCGTTTTTGTAGCTTTTAAGTAATTTCGCTCTGCCAATGGAGTTACTTTTAGTTATTTTAGCGAAGAAAGTTTATTCAGTAGTCGGCAGATTCAAAGTCTAAACGACCCACCACGACGGACCAAGATCTTCAAGGATCTGACAACAACGCTTGCTGTTTTAAGAAAGCTGTTTCAAAGCGGTTTTCCATCTATACAAAGCTGTTACGGTGCCTCCGGCGAAACGCCAGGTCACCTGAAGAAATCCACTAACGAGCCCGTCTTTGTCGGCACCCCCATCGCTCTCAAGTGAAACAACGTTGCTGGGTAGCCGCTGAGTACAACACAAGCCTCCGGCAGCTGATCCGTGTTTGAGTCAGCTGAGGAAACATTGACTCACCACCCCGGGTCATCTGAGGACGCACTGAGTCAACAAAGTCACCAAGAGTGCATCTGAGGACGCCGCTACGAAGAGTTAGCGGAATCCTTTTCTGCTGGTTACCTGCTGATCAACAGTGTTGTTTATTCTCTGAATCTTACTTGAAACCTCGAGAAAAGTTTGATTAGTTTATCTTGTTCAGCTGTTTTCCAGCAGGCTAACGGTCACATATCACCATTGTTCAAGTCATCATTTCTAACTTGCCATATAAAATTTAATTGCATTCATCCTATTTGATTCTCCCATGTTCCCATGTTCATTAGGAAGTTGTCAGAGTACCTTTCTTTAAAGCAGAGATTTAGAGGTCTGTGTTTCCAGGTATTACTTTGGTTTGTAAGATTGATTAAATTGAGACTAATTTCTCTTCAGTAAAATGAAGAGTGGTGCCCCTAACGAGTGAAAAATTTGATATAAAAAGTAGATAACGCTGCACAGTTTTCTTTGAAATTGACATACTCACAAGTTCAAGAGGCAGGCGAACGTTAAATTTTACTTGAAGTTTGAAGGTTTTGAAGGTTTATTTGAAGTTCTGTAATTTGTAAGTAATTTCAAAAACTTTAATCCGGACCAGAAGTTGTTTCCTTCTCAGACTGAACAGTTTTGGACTTAATGACTGTATTTTATATTACACTGTCAAACGCTTTATATTGTTTCATGTTTGGCAGCTCATTTCTCTCTAACTAACACCATATTGTACTTCCACTGACTTAAAGATGAACATGTAACAGCCTTACAACAATAGAGAAATTGAAGGAAATTATATAGTTGTATTTTAGCACTAGGGCCGCAACTATTTTCATTATTTGCCGAACATTTTGTTGATTCATTGTTCTGTCTGTATCAGAAGATTGTGAATAACGCCTGTTATAATTTCAGAGAGTCAAAGGTGATGTCTTTAAATGTCTTGTTTTGACTGACAGTCCAAATATTCAGTGTACTATAATAGTGACAAAGAAAAGCAATGAACCGTCACTTTTGAGAGGCAGAAACCAGCAATTATTTTTGGCTTATTTTCTTACAAAAATGACTGAAAAGGTTATTTGATTATCAAAATAGGTGCATCTATCTATCTATCTATCTATCTATCTATCTATCTATCTATCTATCTATCTATCTATCTATCTATCTATCTATCTATCTATCTATCTATCTATCTATCTATCTATCTATCTATCTATCTATCTATCTATCTATCTATCTATCTATCTATCTATCTATCTATCTATCTATCTATCACATAAAACTGATCTATAAACTTCTATAATGCTGGCAGAACATAACATGACATCAACAGAAATGACTTACCAGATGTTGCCTCACTACACTCCTTTAATGTCTCGTGGCGTTGACACAGCAAAAAGATCTAAAAGGCCTGAGTAAGCGTGTAACATGAAAAGACACCCCCCCCCCCCCCCCCCCCCCCCCCCACTCTCCAGTCTGGCTCGGTCACTCTGCTGATGATGAGACTGATGGCTTCTGTTCTGTCCGCAGACAAGCAATGAAACCTCACGATAATAGTGTTTGAGCTCACCTCCAGCAGGCTCCCTGGATGAATGTTTGCTGTGGATATTAGTGTGAAGGCAGGACAGCATGAGATGGCTCCTTTTTGAATATGAGAGCAGACAATGAAAGACGGGATGACAAAGTTGTGCTGGTGCAATAGCTGTGGAAGCTAAAACACACAGATTTTGGCTGATTGACTTTTTAATATTATATCTAGACAACCTCTCAGTAATGTGTATAACCTGTTATATCACTTAATTAGACTTTTTGTGTGATGAGCTTGTCCTTGGCCTCTTTTTTTTTTTTTTTGGAAGCAAATCCAATGACAGACTATGCTATAAATCTTGATTAAATGTTGTTTTGGCGATGGCTGATCCATTTGTAATCCAAATACAGCTTTTCTTTTCAATTAATTCAGCAGGACAGTTAAGGAGAAAATGCTGATGTAAATACCAACATCAATGAAACCCTGCCAGGATCATGTATTGTGCAATAAGAGTCCAGGAAGGAGGAATAATGATATGTAGAGCTGCAGCAATTAGTCGATTAGTCAATCGACAGAAAAACTATTTTGATAATCGATGAATCATTTATAATTTTAAAAGAAAAAATGTTAAAATGATCTGGTTCCAGCCTCTCAAATGGATATAATATGATACAAATGAATATCTTCTGGTTTCTTTAGTCTTCTACTGTAGTAAACTGAATATCTTCGGAGTAGTTAATGTTAGCTAGGACAAAACAAGACCTTTGAGGACATCACCTTGGGCTTCGGGAAACATTTCTCACCATTTTATAGACCTAACGACTAATCGATTAATCAAAAAGATAGTCATCAGATTGAAAGATAATGAAAATAATCATTAGTTTGCCCCCTAATGATGAGACATGTTTGCCTTGACATTTTGAATATTTAACAAGAATTCCTGGGTTGATTTCAGGGCATCCCCTGCACATGATGTGAGCACACTGACAGCTTATTTACAGGCATCCTATGGTGACTTTTAGCTGCAGGGCCATCAGTCCCCATCACTCAGGGAAAATGGTCTATTCTTGACCCCACTCCCTTTTAAAAATAGACATGTCTCAAGGCCCTCTTCACCTAGCTTATTGGATGTCCATGATTGTGAGGCCTACTGGCATCCCTGGGCAATTTGAAGTCTATTTTGGGATCATAGATCGCAATGGGTGGACAGTGAGGTGTTTGTTCTTCAAACCCACATGACTGTTACACATTCATTAAACACCTTTTCAGTAAAAGCACAGAGTTAGCTTTCAAAGCCCTCCTGCTGTCTACTGGTAAATATCAGCCACTAATTAGCGGCTGTTTATATCTTTCACGGCCTCATCTTTTGGAGCACAGTATGCCAACTCTGGTACCTATTTTCTGGCATTAGCGATCAATGAACAAAACTTTCTCTGTCCTCTCTCTCCATCTGTATGTTTCTATCTAGAGAAGAAGTGATAAATCCATAAATATTGGAAAATGTTTCTTTCATCTTCATTTTGGCAGGAGGATTTGGTTTTATTTTGCAAAAGAGACTTATAAATTTTACTTGGAACTTTTGGACTTGTCTGAAGTTTGCTTCATTACACCGCACAGTGGTTCCCATTCCTGTTAATTGCATTTGGATTTTAAACCTCCTGTCGTGGTGTGATATTGGCCTCCCCACTTACATCTAATTTAGGAGGCTAACGCCTCATCTGTACAAAGGGTCCTGCCTCCATTACTACCAGTAATGTTCGCTGTATTCTCTTTGAACAGCAGTATCCCTGTACAGGGCCAATTAACAAGCACTGTGAAGCCAGTACGCAGTACAGTTTTAGCCTTGTCAAGGTTGGAACTTGTTACAGGGTGTTTTAAACCTTTCTCCAAGATGAACTTAGGTGTGGATTTAAACCTACCTAACTGAGTGGAGCTTCTTTAGGCTATGGATTGTGCTAGTTGTGGAGAAAAGTATTTTCTACAACCCCAAGTGTCCTTTTGGTGGCATCTTACACTGTTGGTTTTCAGACAGAATTAAAGTCACAGTGAAACGTGTCTTCAGCTTCAGAAACGTGACGTATTTCCCAGTGAACTGATGGTTAACCTGTGTAAGATCAAGTGAAGAGTAGCCAGTGCAGTCGGCCAGGTTTTTATTGCTGCCAGGAGAGGTATAAACAGTTGTCATTCTGATTTGTATTGCTTGTTTGTCCTTTTAAACCTATTGAAGTGGCCCAACATGCGTTGCATTATTGCATTGTTATTATTGTATTACTGCTTCATGTTGTGCCATCTGCTGCCTGCAAATGAGACCACCAATTGATGTCACCAATTATTGTAAGACTTATTAACATTTTAAAATAGAGGAGTGAGGTCGGGGTGAAGTCAGCCTTTCATTATAAAAACCTAACAGGTTGAAACTGAAGCTAACTGATTGTAAGCTTAATTATTTCTGCTCCTGAAGTAGGCAGAAAGGAGAATTGGGATCACAAACTATAAGTATTGTTTTCATATATGTGGTGGAATTGATTTTTGGCAAGCGAAATGCAGCATGACAGAAGAGGGAGCAAAGTAATGGTCATTTAAAAGTGTTCCATCTGTCTATTATGGATAAGAATATACCTGCATATTTTTTTGATTGATGAGGTCACCCCAGCTTGGAAAAATGACCATTTCTTATCTCTCTCACTGCCAGAACACTTTGTTTTTTCCTGGAGACATTCAAAACAGAGAGCTTTGCCATGTATATGTGGGGTATGCTGTAAACATTTTCTATACCTACAGGGCTTTACATTGTGTTTGAGTCATACACACATAATATCTGTCTATAATGTGGTGTGAAAAACAAACATTTGAGCATAACTGCATGAGGGCAGCTTGACATGAGGTATATTGTAGTCAGTCAGCTGATTTATTGTATTAATACAGACAGGAATAAACCAACTAAAAGTATTATGGATCTGATAGTGGATTTAATTACAGTACAGTAATTACAGTATTATTGGCTATCGCTCCACTTGTCTGGACTATCAACCTACTTCTTTCCAATTAATAGTGGACATTGGGAAGTTTTACTGGCACTGAACTGTATTAATTAGTGGCTACTCCACTGGTTAATTACTGTAAAACTTCTGCCTTCAGGCACAAGTAGATGTTACTTAAAACATTAGCTAATGATCCAAGGCTAATGCTGGACATCTTTGTTAAAAAACCTGCACTGGCCCACTAATTAAATTTTCAGGGAAACTTTATATGTCTTCATGAACTCATTTGACACAATTGATTGCACCGTACCACTGTCTGAACCACTTGTGTTATATCCTGATGTATTTTCTCGTGGGGCTTATACTGTATTCCTTTATGTCTTCAAGGCATTTTTATGTATATGGTCACTGACATCATGATATTTCTTTTTCAGTGAACTGCCATTTTGAAAGGAAGACTGGAAGAAACCCCTCAATCTGAACAAATTGTAAGTGTCCGGCCACTAGCCTCCTCAATGAATCTATTATATGACCTGTGTATGTAATGGACAGTATAATGTAGGCCATTTACAGCCTGTTTTACAATCCCAAATTCCAATTTTCCACCAATTGTGTAATTTGTAAAAGTGGTCTAATTATATTTACTGAAAACGATATCTTACCCTTCTGTTATTCTCTGACGTATACACACAATATCAATCAAATCAGTAAATCCAACTGGGAGTCAGGATGCTTGATGGCCTCTGGTCTCATTTGCGATGCAGACATTGTCCTGTTGCTTCCTTTAATGAGATCTGGAGGCGTGCAATCTAATATTCACCACTGAGGCTCCAACATGGCCCCTGAGCCTGTAGCCCAAAAGGCTGTGTGCTAATTCAATGGAGTAAAGTCAGCTGTGATCAGAAGGACTGGAGTGGCCATTCAGTCAAGAGGATGAGAGGCATTAGCCTTTTCTATACATGATGTACTAATTGTCTTTGTTTGTGTTCATTCCCTATTTAGTAGACTGAACTTTTACTCATAGAAATATTTTTTCGAAGCAAATAAGAGCAGCTTTTGGGCTTAAAAATGATAAATAGCAAATTTTTGTCAACATATAAATAAAGACATATCAACATGTAACACCTCTAATGTGAATGAGGCTTGTTGCACTGGGAGATTTTTCACACTGGTCTAAGTTCTCCAAGAACACCATCAAGTTCCTGTGTTACTGGTTTTCCTATGACTGCGTTAAGCACTGTGAGGCAGAGAAGCTTTGACATTGCACTCAGGTTTTAAAATGAACACATTTCACGCAAGTCAAACTCGCCAGGTATAATTACACAGTTCAACTTTTGAAGAGATGGAATGAAAATAAAGTGCTCTACTTGCCTCACAGATGGACTAAACTACTACATTAAATTGCTGAGAATGGATTTTTCCCTGTACAGTGCTTCAAACTGGTAGCAACTTTTTCTACTTGTTGCTGTCTGACGCTGGACTTTGGTCTAACATTAATGTGGTGACAGGGTTAACGGTTCTTGCAGGATCACCGAGGCAAAGTGCTCCAATCATCTCTGATGGGTGTGGTTTGGTGTGGTCAAAAGTATGCTCAATTGCAGAAAACAAGATTTTAGGGGCTGTTTATTTGCAAGATTGATTATTTGCATATGCAGCCCCAGCTCCTGCTTATGATAGAGGGATGAGTTGACACATGTGAATGCATGGTACTGTAATCATAAAGCAAGCAGCCATTAAGTGGCATCACCAGTCTTTTGGGAATCCAGACGTTTCTCCAGTAGTTGGAAAAAGTCACCAGATTTATCAGTAGCTGCTTCTCAGGAAAGTCTCCAGGTTGGTGTGAATATTACTGAGAGATTGATGAGCACCAATAGATTTTGTAGCTGTTAAGTTTTATGATAATTCTCTTGTATCTTTTTATACATGGCAGAGGTTGGAGAGGTTTTGTTTGCTTCCTGGTTAGAGACATAGATTTGCAGAAATTACTGATTAGCACTGTCTGATTTGACGTAGCGGAGCGCCCACTCCTCTCTCTCGATGAAGCTCCCTGCGTCTTGTCCCAGCTGTCACCAGTGATTGATGCACTGTGCTCTTCCCACCTTCACTTGCCAGTGTTCACTGCTGTTTACGCCTCATACCTGATATCACATCCAGAGATGTCTCAGCCCCTTCCCATTAGCAGGCATATTAATCATCCTTCATGCCATATGATTGGGTTAAAATCCCAGTGTACCATGGTTCCACATCCTGCCCGAGGCTTTATTTCTCCTTTCCACTTGTTTCATGTCCAGAAACCATCAATAATCCCCAGAAAGAATTGTTTCCTACTGTACCACT
Organism: Scomberomorus guttatus; assembly: GCA_038419695.1. Taxonomy (NCBI): domain Eukaryota; kingdom Metazoa; phylum Chordata; class Actinopteri; order Scombriformes; family Scombridae; genus Scomberomorus; species Scomberomorus guttatus. The sequence continues at coordinate 6,051,159 of CM076466.1, read as the reverse complement.
AATCCCCTGGGCTCCCTGTGGTCCACAGTAAAAACAAAAACAGAAATACTTTGACCAAATTATCCATGTGATAAAAGACGAGCCTTAAGTGCTTCCAGCATTGTTGATTTTGTTGTTTTGCAGAACTGCTTTATTTTTCCATCACTTATTATAGTATTATGGGGGATTTTATAAAACCTTATGTTCCATTAAGTAATTTGCTAGTGTTTTGGCAGCAGTTTTTGTGAGTGTCTGCTAATTTGTGAGTGTTTCATTGAGTTTGACCCAGACAGCTCTGTAACCTCCCGGCATTTTCAGCGTGCAGATAGCAGGGGAAAGTTTGTAAGGTGACTCATTTTGGAATTAATTTTACTTTAAAAACTAATAAGTGGTTTCTGCTGAGTTCACCCACCCTCATTTAAACACTAAAAGTGTAAGTGTGGGTGTTTCGAAAAATAGCAGAAGCACTTACATAGGTCACCTGAGCCATATGCGCATTACAGTTACAATGCAGTTGCTAGTTCTGATTTTGCTTTGGTTGGTGTTTTCGCTTAATGATCTGACACCATTTGGGTCGGTCAGTGCTAAATCTGCCAGTGGATGTCATCTCTCAGCTCATGGGGACTGACAACTGTCTCCCCATAAGCTGTTTACTCCCTGTAAAAGTGTGAGCAGACTGTAAACAAAGTGCTACCAAGGTAACTATTTATTTTAGCAGAAATAAACAAATTCATACATAATATTTTACATTTCGGAGGTCTAAAACAACAGCAAGCATATTTCATTGTAGGTGTATGAGCATGTTTGTGTTGGTACTGAATTCACTAAACCACAAGGTATGTCAAAGTCAATGTTTGTTGACATAATGGAGCAGTGATTGATAATTGACAAGATGCTCTTATTCAGTCTGCGATCAATTATTAGGTCACCGACTACAAACACTTGGGAAATATCATTGATCCTGAATACTCCGCTGCTAAATAGAAATCACTTTTTAAGCCATGCTAGCAGCACGGCTCTATTGATAGCAGTGTCGGTCAGTCGGTTGGTCCAGACTGAAATATCTCAAGTTTTTATCCAGTGAAATATTTCAAGTTTTACCTGATGGAAAGTCATGAAATGTGGTAGACATTCACGACTCTCAGACGCTGTATTCTAATGAATTTGGTGATCCTCTGACTTTTCATTTAGCGCCACCAGGACGGTGGACGTTTGTGGTTTTGACTGAAATGTGAAACTATTAGATTGGTTGCCCTGAAATTTGGTTTATACAATCCACGTCTTTAAATTGTCCAAGACTTTGGTTTTTGATAAATTACCAGCAAAACTAATGACCATCAGCCTCAGCTGTACTTTGTGTATAGTGCTACTTAAAAAATGTTAGCATGCTAAGATGTTTAACTAAGATGTTGAGCATGGTAAACATTTTACCAGTGTGATTGTGGTGAAGTTAGCATGCTAACATTAGCATTTAGGTGAGTACAGCCTCCCTGAATAACTAGTGTGGCTCTTTGTCTTGATCATTGCTCATTTAGATAAAGGACACAATAACAATAATGTGGACTTAATTACTGTAGGATGAATTATGGCAAGTGCTGCTCCTTGCCATATATTTACCTGATACACATGGTATCAAATAAGTTGTAAAGATGATGATAACGATGATAATTATTGCCGGGGGAATCTCAGATAGATTTAACCTTATTTTTATATGTAAAGAAAGGCCCAAAGATCCAATCAGAGGTGGCAGATAAGTCCGTAATTACATTTTCTAAGATTTATCAAGCAAAACTAAATCATGCTTTTGTTTGCTAGCAAATTGCACTAATTAAAATGTCAAAAACAGGCCAAACAACATCCAGTATAGTTGGAAAAAAGCGGAGATGTTAATGAAGTCAAAGGAAAATGGAGTCAAAGCAGGTTTCATAATCCGTCACCATTACCAGCTTCATAAATACGATAATATTTTCCAGAGCAGGCTAGACCTCTATCTGTCACAATTCTCATTCACTCTTTTGGCTTGTCATTACCAGCACGAAATGAAATCCTCCTTCTCCACTGTCAAGGTTAGCTTTCAGCCATGTTTCCTTTTCAGAGGGGACAGACGGCACTCCTTGTCCCCATTTTTAATCTTGCTGTGCCACTATTTCATTTCCTGCCTCGTTCATTGAATCAATCCAAGCCTGCTATTCAATAATGGTGGGGTGACACCAGGCAGACACAATTTCATGTCACTTTCAGACGTGGGGATTTCTGACAGAACCAATAGTGCAGTTAGTTTTTAATTGATGTGTCATAATCCACATTATGAATAGCAAGTTAATACTTGAAATTGGGAAATGGGGATATAAAAGACTTGCCACAAATTTAAATGCTTCCAGGCTGACAAAATCCCAGAAGTGCACTACAGAATACAAAACATAAACCTAATCACTTAATAGGTTGTAATATAAGAATGGATGTGGCACAGTGAACTGTTACATAACCTTTAAAATCTGAGTTTAAACACACAGTGCAGTACACTATATCTAGACTGATGGTTATTCAGCAAAGCGTGTAAGATGGGCAGACTAATTTCTATCCAGTTTTGAAAAATTATATAGTCTAATAATCATTAACCCACGGTTGCTATGGTTATGTTACGTGTGGGGGCAGAATTGGCACTTTTATTGCGTGTTCTTGCTAATTGAAGCCTATTTATTCAGCCTTATCTTCCACAGGAGGAAATCCAGACAGAAAGTTAGAGGCGAGTGAAATTTACCTTTTCTAGGTGTTGAAAGGTCTATAGATTAGCTTTATATTTTGAAGAAAATATTTCTTTGGATTACTCAGCAGCATAACTTTGCAAGGTTGTGTGTTAGAGGAAAAGTACAGTTACTGCTTGGGTTTTATTTATTAAAAATAGGTCAAAAGAATCAAAAGCAGTCAGATTATTGGAAGGATTTTAAACAAACCCACCAGATTACCCTCATTTATTTTGATGAGAAAACGAAGGCTAACAGTGAAATTATGACCCAAACTGTCCGTTGAAAACATCCACCAGCATTCAGCTTCAACTTTTAGGAACCGCATTTGCTGCAGTTTTGCACACTCATTATTTTCCTGTGCAATGATGGAGTATCAGTGATATTACAGGTGCGCTCACTTTTGATTTTACCTCCAAATAAAGTGGCTAATCTGTCAGGATTGTTTGCTTGTTTACAACCTGTCTTGTCGACTGACCGTTCGTGCTTGTTGTCCCATTGGACCTACTTTTCCTTAAGCCTCTGTGACCCAGGATCTAAGGTATTACTTTGGTCAGCACAGTGTTATCATAACCTTAGAACGGATGGCTAGACGTAGAAAAATAAGACTCCAGGAATAATAAAATCGATTCTTTAAAGATGACCTTCATGGATTTCAAAGCCTCCGGTGTTGCCCTGAACCCCTATCAACACCTATAATGTGCTATGTAGCAGCGCAATGTCATTTTAATGCATTTGAAGTGCAGTACTGGATATACAGTATACAGCAGTATATAAAGCACAGCATATTAGATTATGCCACAAACGGCACAAGCATTTTCTTGCAACTGTATGTGTGCACAACAGTTCCTCAGTGACTCTGGTGCATGCTTGAGGCTGCCATGTGGTGTTTAGTAACCATCAGATGGGGTGGCTTGTTTCTGTCAGTGCAGCTCCATGATCCTAACGTGGTGAGAGAAAAAAAAAAAAAAAAAGTCCCCTCTGGATAAGCTTAAGAGAAGACAACACATGGAGGAAGAAGGCCTGCCGTGTTCAAAATGGCCACAGGGAAGCCATTTCCCACAATGCTCCCAAGTCCCCTGGCTCCTTGGTGTCGATCTGTCCTTTGTGAGCCAAAGTGTCTTAGACACATTGCGGTCACCATGGGCTGGAGGAGATATGACAAATACAAAAGACCGACCCTGTTTGCTTCTCTCCCTTGAGAGAAGAAACGTGTGGCTCATTGATATTGTATGGGCTTAGCTGTCTGAGACACTTCTGCTTTCTTTGGAGGGCTGTCAAATTCATTAGTTAAGTTTCAGAAAATTAGCATACATCCATAATAGTAAAAAAAAGAGCTGCACTCTAATAAAACTGTATGAATTTCAAATACTGCAACTTAAAAACTTGAGACCAATATTTATATTTCAGGCCTAAAAAGTGTTTTTTTGTCATCATGTAGCATCTGACATCACACATCACAGCTCACATTTCATTATAGGATATCATTTCAGTCACTAAGGGGAAAGTGTAACGTGTCCCCAAAAAGCCAATCGGAAAACTGATTTGGCTTGCCGCCCACCCCCCTACCTCCCACCCTCAGCGTGCAGAGACATGTACTAGTTCTTAGGTTTCTTTGGTGAGACAGACTTCAAACTTCTGAATTAGTCCATTTTCTTTTCATGTCCAGACAGGATAGAAAACCAACAGTGTGGAAGGGCACCGCCAACTCCTGGTGTGTGTTAAATTGAAAGCAGGTTTTCTTGTGCCTTGAGTTTGTCTCCTGAAAGAAACCATCACGGCTGCCGTATAACTCCTGGGGACCAAAACTAGATACGAGCCCAAGATGGCTCACTGCCTCACAGTAAGACATTATTATTGTCTTCATCTTTGGACTTCATGGGTGATTGACAGAGACTTACTTAAAGAAATCAAATCTGTACTCCAGGACATTGAAAACACTGAAGACACAAAAAGTAATTCATATCTCCACCAAGGAGATTATTTCTTGGCCCTATTTGTTTATGTGTTTGTTAGTTGACCTGATATCTCAAAGACTTGTTTACCTTCAATCATATTTAGTTAAAAGTCAAGCAGTGAGCCAAGAAATAAGTCATTAGTTTTTGGTATGGATCCAGGGAGTCTTATAAAAGATTTCCTTACATTTTGAGATGAGGCCTCTTAACATTTTTACTATTTTCTGATAAACTACTGCACTTACTTTAATGAAAAGAACCCGGAGCACTCATGATTGAGTAGTTTGATGCATGTCTGGATCCTTCAAGGGCTTTGTAGTTAATGTTTTATTTCCAGTTAGAATATAGGATTTAAATAACAGAAAAAAACGTAACCTATGATCATGTTTTCACAAAAGTATCTCTAGGTATTCATCTTATGTGCTCTTGCAAGAATTTAATGTTACAAAACACCAAATAATCCAGTGCAGTTTGGCTTTTTCTGATGGAAGTTGGCAGCGATGTCCTCTTTATGCAAATTAAATCAGCAAAACATTGTAAGCAGCACAGATGATTTCAAGACCTTGCTTAGAGGCAGTTGCTGGTTAGCCATGCGGCCATAAATAAAAACAACACTCCATGAAGGATCTTAGCCTGAGTGGAGGGTAATAGAGTTCATTTTCAGTTCTCCAGATTACTCAGCAGAGAAACACAGGACTCTTCTGGGTAATATACCAGTTACCAGTTTCAATCATTTTAGTTTTGTTTCTGAGAAATCATGTTTTGTTTGCAATTTTAGCATTTTTGCAATGGAGAAGGAACCAGTTAGAGGCGCAACTGGTTCATCTTTTTTTTACTGATGATTTAACTGGGAGAATTTCATGCCAGTCCAAGCTGTAGAAGTGCTTCAACTCATGTCATGTAACATCGTCTACACTTACGGAGCCAGGAGCGCCCTTCCACTTCACAGCTCTATAAGGTCTCATCCAGGCATAGATTGATGCAACAACATAACCCAAACCAACTATAGTCAACCCAAAAGTGCAAAAAGTGGAAACATCAACATCTGAAATCCAGTTTTGCTCATGTTTTAAAAACTCTTGCACAATAAACTGAAGCAACACAGCCTGATGCTCATATTCAACTATTTCTCCATGTTTTCCTAACTGGCGCCACTAAAATCAAACATGATGGGATGACAAAATTCGGCCCAAGTAACAAACAACTTGTAAGTAAAAGTACGATTTGTACAATTTGAATCAAGTATATGTAAACGCTCCTGCTGCAGACTGCATCTCATCCTCTATGCTTGGAATTGTAGGTTTGCAAAAGCACTGAATGTAAATATTGCATTATTGCTTGATGATTGAGAGCCAGAGAGAGCTGGTGAGGAAAAAAAAAAGAGTATGAGAGAGACCGAAAGATCCACAGTCCCAACCCACTCTGATTGCTGGCAGGAAGAGGCAGATCGTCTCATGTACCAAAGGTGGCAGAAATGATGGTAGGCATCATATTAACAGGATCAAAGCTGCTGCATTCTAATCTGTTCCTCGACTGTTTGAAATATCTGGGGCAAGCGAGCTCCTCAAACTGCTTTTAGATCAGCTTCTGGTGACTCATCACGATGCCTGAGCCCAAGGCACTTCCAAACCGAGTCAGTGTCACAACTAAGCTACATTTGTTTTGTGTAACACCACAGGGAGGCTAGAATATCTGAGTTTGGGAAAATTTAATGCCGTTTGAGATGGTGGTGTGTGTGTGTGTGTGTGTACTGTATGTGTGAGGTGAAGACTGTGGGTTTAATCCCTCTTTCCTCTCATCAGGGAATGCTGGTGGTATTTTTTTTTTCATCTTGGGGATTAAGCTATTCCCTGGTAAATATTCAAAGGCCGCTCTTACTACTGTAACTGGCGAACGAACAGACTTGGCACATCCAGAGCAGATGACACTCTTAAACACTATCTGGTCTATCTGTTCTTTTTTCTTCTCCTCAGCGCCGGACTTGATGAGAGGCTGGATCTCTTCCATTAACGCGCAAACGTTTTTTCTCAGAAATCAAGACAGATAACAGGGTGATAAATAGACATGAGTCTCTCAGTCAAAACAGACTATCGAGCCTAAATGTCACCATTTGTAGAGCTGTAGATACATTTAATCTTACAAAGTTCAGTTTTACCCTTATCTTTACTGATAACACCTCTGCGTTTTAGCTTCTCAAATGTTAGTCCTGTGTTGTTGGAAAGTTCATTCAGACCTGTTAATCTGTGAGATCACGTCAGTGAGAATAGATTTTGACACTGTTTCTGGTTTAAATATGGTTGTACCTTATGTTTACCATCTTCTCCATTTAATTAAGAAGCTAACACAGTTTAAAAAGTCCAGACAAATGCGTTTTATATTTTCTAAGTTGAATTTCACTGGTATTCTCGTTTTAATTAACTTTATCTACATGCTTTCATCCCTTCTACACGTCACTTTGCTTCTGTTTCTCTTTGAAATTCAGGTTTCTTTACTTTTCCTTTGCTCTCTCTGTGCCACTGAAGTGCATCCAAACTTTAAGCCAAGAAGACATTTAACCTTCTCACTTTCTGCCTGCAGGCTGCTTTGAATTGGACGGCTAATGGATTGATAGGCCGACTCTGGAGCAATTTAGTTGCATCTCAGCGTCGCTGCAGCCCAATGCCCGTCTTTCCTCCTCAGCGTCATAATGACACACGCTGAGGCTAACGTAATTGCGCTGAATTGTGTGTTTAGCAAACTTAATCTGGCGAGGAAAATATTTAAACAGACCACAGGGGTGACTCCCAATCACACTGATGATGCCTGTTCAGCTCGTGACTTTGCATGTGAGAGCTTGTGGCCAAAAAACCTCAGATGGATTAGTAAAACGAGTGCAAATCATTGTTAGCAGCATGTCAGTCTCAGACATGGATTTGCTAGTTTGGCTGTAATTTCCTTTTTTTTTTTTCTTCTATGTCTCCATTTCGTGATGCTGTGCTCATTACATGCAATACAAACATAATTAGCTCCTTTCAGGTGGTTGCATCCTATCATCCTCCTTTTGGGCTCTGTTACTGTATAAAGGTGTGTAATTACTTCATTGGATGGTTCGATGATTCTCACGAGTGTATGTTGCTTCAGAATCTAATGATAGTCCAGTGTGACCCCTTAAAATAAAGCTATGGCCATGTGGGACTTGTGACAGTATGCTGTCTAACTTTTCTTTTGGACTGTTCGTGGAAATAAGATGATCAGAGTTGTGTGGAAGGCAAACTTATGAGACAGTTAACTCTCTTGTAAATTTGTCTCTATTTTACACGTAATTAGCACCAAATTACATAGTTCTCTCTGGAAATAAATCTGTGAAATGAAGTGTTACCAGAGTATCCAGTAAGTCACAAGAAAAAAGCAAATATTATTTTAAAAAGTCAGAAAAAATTTATGTAGCAGAAATGCATTCTGCTTTTCCATCTAGTGACCCTGACCCACAGGTTGACCACCACTGTACAAGCTTGTTTGTTTCTTTGAAACTGAGATTTCTTTCTCTGTATTTCACTTTTACGTGAATATACTGGTGTGAAAGTGTGCGTCAGAAGCCAAAACAAATTTAAGCTTAATATTATGGCCTTTACAGCATAAGAACAGAATTGGTTATCATAAGAGTCACATTTACTCTGTTTAATATGTTTCTGTAAAGTTCCACAACAAACACTAAATGATGGCACCATAAAGCAAAATTGGTTCAGTTGATGAAGTTGTAACCATCAAAGGAATTGGGAGGTTTATTTTTTTCATATCACATCAAATGAGGGTGCCTCAGACGTGGCTGCATATCTGTGCTCAGCCTCACAAAGTATAAGGGATTTCTCCGCCTAGCTGACACCAGCCGGAGCCAAAACACCCAGATGCTTGTTTAATGCTGCGCTGGCGCACTGTCGGCTGTAAATTGAACATGGGAGTGTAATTCTGGGTGTCTGTTTGTTGTGTTCAAACACCGGTGAACCTTCTGCCTGTGTGGCTTCGTCAGCGCTCACCCACTTCAGAGGGGGTTTTTAATTCCTGCCTCCCATGTTTGTTGAAGGATGGCAACAAGCTGAACCCGATGAGGCAGATTAAGTTTTTCTTGTTGTATTGCTCCATCCTCAGTGCACACTGTCTGTTGGAACTATGTTACAATTCTATTTAGTTAATGTGTAACTTCACCAGTAGCACTGCGTCAATGTAGGTTTGCAGTTGAGTTGCTAGGTAACCAAAACGCCTCCTAAGACTGTGCTGTTATTTCTGAAAACGACGTCAGGTCTTTCACACCTCCAAGAATAAATGCTGTACTCACAAGCTGCTTTGTTAGGCAGAGAAGATGAGGAATGTTGCCAAAGTAAAGCTAAAATATGATCATATCATATTTTTTTTTTAGGACTTGAGGGGAAGCAGAAGAACTTTAATTAATCCTCTGAACATTTTGAAGAATCTGCCTGTCTAGAAAAAGAAATATACTGAAGATGAGGACCACAACATCCGAATGAAATTGAAGCAGGTCATTAAGGTTCAGCCATGAAGACAGTGGAAGATCAGGAACACATTTCACTCTGCAGCTACTCCTCGCCAACAGACAATAATTTCTCTTGCCTCTGCCAGAGCCACTCTGTCAGGATGGCTCTGCTCAACGCTCGCTCCATTGCCAACAAGACATTTCTCCTCAAAGACTTACTTATCAGGGAAAATATGGACTTTCTATTCCTCACTGAAACCTGGCAGCAAAATATGGAATATTCCTTCATTAATGAACTTTGTCCCGAGGCTATCAGGCCGTGGTGGAGGTCTTGCAGTGATTTTCAGAAATCGCTTTGACTGCCGGTTGGTTAGCACGGAGACTTTCCCCTCATTTGAACTTAATATGACTAAAGTTGGTTGGTTGAAGCCTTTCTGTTGTATTTTAATTTACCGACCTCCTGGCACATCTGGCGCTTTCCTGTCTGATTTTACTGAGTTCTTATCTTTGGTTATAAAGTTGGACAAAGTTTTAATTATTGGTGATTTTAACTTTCACGTTGATGATGCTACCTCTAAGGTTGCATCATCAACGTGGCCCCATAAATATATGTCTCCTTGGCGCATCATATGTCTCCTTGGTGCATCATATGTCTCCTTGGCGCATCATTAACCAGAGCACAGCTGAAAACTTCACAGCTTTATTTGACCCTGATGTGCTGTTAAGCTGTAATGATGTGGAGACCTTGGTCCAGTTATTTAATGAACAGTGCTCCTCTGTATTGGATACAGGTGCTCCTTTTTAAATCTAGACAATTATCCTCTGTCAAATCCTCACCTTAGATTAATGAGTCAATCCGCAATTTTAGGCGGAAATGTAGGAAGACAGAGTGCTTAGGGAAAGTCACCAAACTTGAGGTCCATCGGCTGCATCTTAAAGAGCTTTAAACCTGTTTGAATGAAATGATGAGGGATGCCTGGACTGCCTATTTTGCCAACCTCATTTCAACTAACAAAAGCAATTCAAAAGTTCTCTTTGAGACTATAAACACTCGTCTCTCTGACTGCACCACAAGTGTCTGTCTTCTCTAACACTGATTGCGTTAACCTTCTTAAATGTTTTGTGGACAATGTCAATGATATCGGGGCAAGTATCCCCCTCATCATCAAACCATCATACCATTGGTGTTTCCTGCTCCACAATCCTGAACTCCTTTTCTCCTGTTTCCTTAGAGGACATAACTAACTTGTTGCACACAATTAAACCTTCATCTGCCCCCTTGACATTCTTCCCTCATCTTGGTTTCTGAATGTTTTTATTTCAAGTGGTTCCACTGTTGTAGCCATGATCAATCTCTTTTAACTATAGTTTTAATTTAGACCCACCCTCCCAATGAATTATAGGCCTACATCCAAGCTGCCTCTTATGTCCAAACTACTGGAAACAGAAACGGCTCTTCTTAAAGTCAGTAATGATATTTTGATGGCTGCAGATGATGGGAAATGCTCATTATTGGTGTTACTTGACCTCAGCTCTGCTTTCAATACCTTTTAAACAGGCTAAACCAGTTAGTGGGTATTTCCGGGTGTGCAAAAATTGCAACGAACAACGCGTTGAGCATAAACGCCTCTGTGCATACTCGCAGCTTGCGCGCCATCAGCGAAGGCCCTCGCCACGGTGTCTCACGCGAGTATAAACAAAGCTTTAGACGGCGGAATGGCTGAGGGGGGCGTGTCCTGCGGGCCGCCTTCCCGCCGCCCGACTCTACTGCGCAAGATGGCAGCTCCCGAAAAGGAGATATTTTGGCTTCACTTTTGCATAGCGGTAGGTCATATTTCTATACAGTCAATGGAACAAAATAACACATGCACTGTAATTGTTAAACAGGCGGCTTCAGAAGGATGGGTACATGTGATGTGAGCATTTTAGGTAGAGTCTAAACAAATTCCACAGTGCTTTTACCTCCAGAGCATAAAAGCACTAAAGCCTCCAAGTGTCTCACTAGAGTAATTGTCACAGCAGGCGTCAACTTGACACATCAGACTTCCCCTTTTAGGCTGGTCCTCCCTGCAGATCTCTAAACATTTTTTTTACCTCACCTAACTAATCATATCTTTTAAAATCCTCAGCAAAAATGAGGGAAATTACAGCATTTACAGCATTTTTTTTTTTTTTTTTTTTTTGGCAGTTTCCAAGCACACCTTGTCCCCTCGCGCTGAAAGATAAAAAAGCAGCAGGCGCCTTTCAGGGCATCTACTCTTGGTAATAGCAGTGAGGCAGTAGGAGCAAATGAAAGCCCAGTTGGACCCTCAAAGGCAAGGGAAAGGAGCCGGAGTCAATGGACCCCTTTGCCCCCAGAGTCAAGCTTTTTACAGGCTCAGACCAGCTTTGATCATCTACTGGAAAGCCCAAGCTGAAAAGGTGCATTAGAGGCACTGGGGTGTCAAACTTTTTATGATGCTAATGCATTAGGCTTCATTTTGTGGCCTCATTGCTTGTATTAAAAAATATGCCAGGAGATGAATACATGAATGGACTCCAAAGGCAACAGAAAGGCACCTTTCTAGCTTCAGGATATACTTTCCATTACACTGTATGAAACACAAGCTTTGTGATGTTCAAGGGACCAAACATCTGTGACCTTTAGTTCCTGAACTAAAATAGTGTTGGTCTTATTATTCATCATTCTCACTTATAAAGAAGGTTATACTGTACAGTAGTAGTTTATGTATTATGCTTGTGCAGATGTTTGATTATAAGTGCAGCAGATATACAGTATGTGATGATAATAACCCAGCAGACACACTTTATATACTAACAAACAAAATGAAAGATGCCGTAATGACGGTGTATTTTTTTCCTTGATGAAGGTTGTTGTTCTAAGATTACTACCTTTCAGGTGTCAGGAAACGAAGAGGAAATGATAGACAGTAGTTTGTATGAATCAGCAAATGGATTTAACCAGTTTCTTTCTCATAATACTCCCAAAAAAAACACTACTGGCTGGCATTAGACAGGTGCATCTGGCTCTTTTGCTGCTGTCACCATGGAGACGACCCCCCTCTGGCCTAGTTTTGTTTGCCTGCCCTCCCTAGCACATAAACATGACTGCAGTTCTTGCGCTGCTCCTCGGAGAGCAGACACTGCTGTTCACACATCATGATTTACATTTCTGCCTGCGATAAAGCTGAAGAGGGTAGAATTCATGATCTCTCAGACATCACTTAGTCATAATCACATCTATTGTAGGCGAGTGGGAGTGGGGACACACACCACAGCACACTATATGACAAGGTTATTCACACATTATGCACAGTGTTCATGTGCAGCAGGTTAGTAAAGCTGCGTGGAATTTCAATATAAAGAGTTTTACACTAAAACAGTAAAAACAAACATTTGAGTGATTTATTCAAAAAAACTCCTCAACTCACACTCTTCTGCAGATGAACTCTGAATGAAAGTGAAAACAGCCTCCTGGTGTCAAACTCATCATTCACATACTGCATATACATGATTCTGCACAGTGGAGGTAAAACATCCAAGTGAAGTAACAACACGCAAAACACATTTTTGAGCGGAGGGGGACTTTTTCGATCTGCAAATAAGCTTTTGAGCGACGTCCTTTTTTTGAGAGTTGGCAGCCTGTAAACATGCAAACAGAAATAAAGAGTAAAGCTCCAAAGAGATTTTATTGCCTTTAAATTAAATGCTGTCACCTTCAGGTTGTGCATTGCACGGCATTCAAAACAGAACAATATTGCTGAATGGCTTTTTACGGGTCATGGTTTTGGGTTTCTTATAGAGGCATGCCTTTAATCTCCTGATGCTTCATGTGGCGTTTCCCCTATATTCCTGCTTTATTCTTGTAAAGCCGCAGGATATCTTGAGTGAAGTGGTGAAGGTCTTGTTTATCCTAGATCTCCACATCCTTTTCCAATCTTTTTTTTTTTTAATGATATAACCACCTTCTCTACTCACACACCATTTAGGGTCCCTATGCACCGTGTGATGCTCCAGGCATGTGTATGAATAACAATCATCTCACCTCAGGTAGCTATAAGAGCATTGCCTCCAGTAGATGGATAAACTATTGTGGGAAATGACAGAGAATGAGATAGGAATCACCCATCCTTAGTCAAGATGGAGCCCACTCTCAAATGGCGGTCTGCCAACCAAGCGCACAGCTTTCCCTCTTGCTCCGGCAATTGCACAGCAGACCAGACACATGTCGACATCCATCACGATCATACGTGACCTAAACTGGTCTAGTCCATGAACAGTGTTTATATGAAGTGAGTCCTACAGATGTAGTGACACAATAAACATTGGTTGACCAAGCATTGGCCTGTATAGCAGCATGTACCTACCACATGGAAACATTCACTGGTTTGAGAAACAAGGCTGTTGTATTGTGTTGAGTTACTCCAGCAGCACCAGAATCAAACGTTTGACTCTCTGGAGGATTAAAAATGTTAACAACCAGCCACAAAACTGCCACAGTAGTTCCTGTTTAGAAGACACCACGAGCCCTTCACGTCTTCTGCAATGGATTACCCATCTCTAGGAGGACACATACATGCATGTATGTAAGAGAAAGCCAACAGGAAGAGGCTGCTAATTACGTCCATATTGCATTGGCTAATATGTTTTGGAGGAGTCGTAATGCCATTTGGATTTTGTTCTTATTGCATGTGTCTGGAAAACATTAATTGGCAACATTTTTCAGTTGCTTTCCTGGTCAAGTCAATTTTATTTTGTACAGCCCAATAACACAACTCACAAATTTGCCTTAGGGGGCTTTACAGTCTGCACAGCAATACAATATCCTCCATCTTTAGACGCTTGATTCGGATCAGGAAAAACTCAGATTGTACAGAATAGACCAGATAAACTGACAGAAATACAGCATGGAGAAGCAGGCTGACAAAATTATAGATGTATTTTCTTAACATTATCTGCTCCTGAAGCAATTGTTGCTTGAAGCTAAGCAACTGAAACAATTTAAAGGGTAGGAACAGCAATTTAGTGTTGCACTTTCTTAAAGTTGGGGGACTTGAGAGACAGATTGAATAAAAAATGGTCAAAGTGAATGTCTTACATGCACAAAATGTTGCCCATTGTGGCAGGTCATTTTAAGGCAAAATTATAGAGAAAATAATAGATAAGATGACAAATGAGGCCTTTAATAAGAACTCATAATTGGCCGTTGCCCTACAGCAACCCGAGAAGCGGTAATTATTTGAGAACCTGTGTCACAGAAACCGTGAATCCGTTTTCCTTTGATCACAGCAGATACCCGAGAGCTGCCTCTCATCTCCAAAGTTTCTTCTCCTCGCTGACAGTGAGTCACCCCCAAAGTACCTTGGCACAAGGAGTAAACAAGGCTGCCTCTGTTCATCAAGGTAATCTTGTTTGCTCAGAGGGCAGTGTCTATGCAGGGCAGCACACTGCCACGAGGATAAAGGGCCATGCTGGAGATATTGTGATCCCCGTTTTCATCTTAAAAGGAGACTGGGCGGAGTGGTACTGCAGCTGAATAAGTGTCCACACATGCTCAGCTGGACATGAGGGGTACTCGCACAGCTGCATGGCAAAATCTGCGGGAGGTCACTTATGGGAGGAGTGTTAAAATTAAAATATTTTCGCCTGTAGCTTTAAAATACTTAAACAAATGTATACGCAAGACTAATTACTTACCTTCTTATAAAACCAAACCTGTGACATTTCTAATTTGAAATGACTGCCTCCGCATGAGGGGAGTTTACCATTTAAAGTGATCTCCGGGGTTCATAATTACTCTCCCAGTGAGCACACATCAAAAACAGAAGGAGAGGATTGCAGTTGTGTCACAACAGAATAACTCAACCACCACTACCACAGCTGCTGCAGAGCCTGCATTTTACCCAGGTGCAGCGCGTCTCTACCCGAGACTTGATTCAAACTCTTTGGTGTGAATAACAGCAGGCGGGGTGTTGTTGTTGTTGGGGGGGGGGGGGGGGGGGGTAAGAGTTGCATGGGAATATTGAGTGAGTTTTCTTGTAAAAATAGAGCTGTTAAAAATGATAAAACACAAGTCTGAGTCTCGGCTTACAGCTTTACTGGCTGACATGTTTTTTTTTTTTTTCCATTTCTCATTCGTTCCACCGTTGGGTGTCAATCTCTGCACCTTGTAGCATTTATAGTTCACTGTCACTCAATATTTTCAGCCAACTCAGTGCAGTGCAGAACAAAACCTTATTATGGACAACAGATCAACGCATCTCGGTGACAGCAAAGGGCGAGAGAGCGCATATGGCAAATAGACAGGAGGAAGATCTCAAGAAATGAGAAAAAAGGGAACGACAGCATGCATTGTTATGAAGGTCTCAGTGGGGCTCGAAGATCATGCAAAGATGATCTATGTCTCTTCCAAGACCATTATATTGTAACAAAAGGGAGATATTATATACTATTATATATGTGAGAGATATAAATTTAAAGTTATGGGGTGGCAAGCAGCAAAAAAAGCAGTTACATAAAGCAATTAAACATAAAGTGGCAGTGAACTGAAAGCTTCAGCTATAATCATGTTCACCATTTGAACCAGTGGAAGCATCTTCCTTGCAGCAGATGGAAAGCCTGGTGGAGACCTATGCGCATAGAGATTTGCCTTATGTAGATGCACTGCACAGGGGAGCATGGTTGCTGTGAGGCATGCTGGGAAACAGTTGCTAAGCATTCATCTTTGTAGTAGGACACACATTGATGGTGCGTCGAAACACAAAGAATCCAGTACTGCCCTCCTCATTCATTCACAAATAGGCTTTCTAATATTAAACATACTGTGATGTGTTCCCCGGTGATTTTTTTTTTTTAGGCTCTTGCAAAAATATTTCTTCTTCTTTTTTTGACATTGATACTACGCTCATTTTGTGGCGCTTTTAAAGAAGGAAAGGCTCCTCTTTGACACTGAGCTTGTCAATGGTGATATTATAGCTGCAGTCATGGACAGTAGGCTAATGGTGAGTAAAATAAAACTTTCCACGTCCTGCTGTATCATATAATGTATATTCTGCTGTCTATATATCACAGAAATATAATAAACTGTAAAGAAATACACATTTTTTTGTTGTACATACTCTAAATTAGCTAAATTAGGGGAAGGAGACATGTCTCTTAGTTCTAATTATGGCTCATTATATCAGTATTTTATATGGCTGGTACATGCAGCTCATTATTTCTAATTAGCCCCACTTTTTAAGTGTGTTACTGCTGTTTTTAGTCATGCTTACAAGGTATGGCTCTGTTGATGATGGTCGGTCAACCACCGAGGTCCACACTGAAATATTGGATGGATTGCCATGAAATTCTGCACAGTCATTCATGGTCCCCAGAGGATTAAGTCTGCTGATGTTTGCTATCCTCCGACTTTTCCTCTAGCGTCATCATGAGGTTGACATTTTTGGTTGTTAATGGAAAGTCTTGACAATTATTGGATGGGTTGCTATGAAATTTGGTGCACACGGGAATGTTTCCCTGCCATCATCAGGCCAAAGTTTAAATTTTTCTTTTAATGACCAAATACCGCCACACATTCCCATTAGCCTAAACTTTGTGTGTAGTGATAATTAGAAAATGTTACCATGCTAACAAGCTCAACTAGGATGGAGAACATGGTAAACATTACCCTCTAAACATTAGCATGTTGTCAATGTGAATATGTTAACATGCCGCCGATATCATGGCTGAAAGTGCTGTCGTGTTTGCAAATACTGCTTCTGTCTGTCAACCACCGCTTGCGGTTAAGTGTCACAGCCATCACCACCAAACTACTGGCTGGTGTATTTTGGGTGTAAAGCGTGCATGAAGAAACGCACAAACTCAATGCTCATAGTTAAAATAAATACATAAATAAGAAAAAAAAAAAACAGTTTCAGAGTGGAAAGTGGTGCACATATTCTTTTTGTGTCGCCACATCATTTATACATCTGGAGCCAGCTGACATATCTGGGGCTTTGCTTTCTGCCTCGCTGCCTATCAGAGAGGAGAAACACTCTTTTGATTGGCAGGTTAAACTCTTCAAGGTCAGCGTGCTCTACAGCTCACCCTCTCAGTGTAGATTACTGTGGTAATATCTCTCCTGTCGAGTGTCTCCCATCCCCCCCTCGACTGGTTCTCAGTCTACGCTCAGATGTAAAGATTGTGTCATTGCTTCCTCATCATGTCATTACGTAAGCTATTGTACAGGTTGTTGAGCGTGGATATTGTATTGTTCGTTACATTTTCCATATCTGGAATGCTGTTTGAAAAATGAATGTTATTTCTACTAGTGATATCAGAGTGGGGCTGGGGAAGTGGGAATGGGTTGTGGTTGCATGATTGCAGGCTCAGATATCGGCCAAAATCGGGCAGGGGTCCATATTATTCATGGATTGCATCATTGAAATTGGCCTCTGCCTACGATTTCATTCATAGCGTGTGCTACAAGTGAATAAATGCAAACTACCTAGATGGTAGTCTGCTGGAGAAATGTGCAAGTTTAAGGTGTGGAAGTGAGAGCTGCGTATGTATCCGGGGAGAGCAACAGAGAGGTGGACAAACACCTCAAAACAGAGTGCTATTAAGAAGAGGAATTGTTATTCCAGAGTCCCAGTATGTTTGAAAAGTGGTTAAAAAGTGATGAGCAGAAGGATTGGAGGAGAAAATGTGAAAACGCAGCAGGAAACGGGAACTGTGTTCTATGAAGCCTCACAAAAGAATGTGTGCAGATGGCTGCTGAAAGTCACAAAGGCAAGCGCTCTGTTGCTAGCGACTAATATCACGATGACATGCTCATTGTGTTCCCGATCTTGCTATTTGTTATGCATGCATATTTAGCAGCACATTTTCAATGGCGATGCATCATTGATTTGTGAACAGGAATGTAGTGCGACTTGCTGTCACCACAGCCTGCCGCTCTGTATGTGATTTACATGCGAGAACAGCTGGAAGGGGTGTGAAACTGTTGAGAGCAGCCCCTCGGTTCCCAACATGGTCCCAATATGCAGCTAATATATGACATTATTAGGGGAAATAAGATGGGATTGACATGTAAACAGCCACAGAAACGGCACAAAATGTTCCTGAATTCATGACATAAAAAGAATACAAAAAAACGTGCAAGAAAAAACTGTTTTATTATATTAAATGTACTATATGTTTCATAATACCATCATTTTTTTAACTAATATGCTGATTTGCTGTCTACGGGGAAAATAAAGAGAAGAATCACACACCAGCATAATGAATTTGAATATGTTTAAATTTGTCTGGTGCTGTATAAAATTGTATTTATTTACCTTTTCACTTTCCATCATAATTTTGTATTCTGATAAGGCTTGACAGGTGCATTGAAATGTGAACGAATGCGCTGTTTCCTTTATACTCCTGCCAAGTAGAGGTAATGGCTTCTAATCTGTGCATCAGTTGGCCGGTAAATACACTTTTCACAGTATGAGGGGGATAATGAATGGCACATCATCAGTAGTCTTACCACATTCACACAACTGCAGCACAGAGTGGTGGGTATTTTTTCCTCCACTAGCGGTGGGACCTTAGAACAGGGATGTTGGTTTGTCGGTTGGTCAATTAGTTCGTCTGCCCGTCCACCTTTGGTTCACAAGTGGAATCTCTCAACAACTACCGGCCTGATTATCATGAAATGTTTTATGGATGGAGCGATATTTGTGGCCCCCAGGAGATGATTCATAATGATTTGCTAACTTCCTGTTTTACATCATTATTTACCATCAGCGGACACTTTGGTCTACAACTAGGTTTGTATAAAAAACCAATGGCCAAATTTCCATAAGATTTTCTGTGCATATTCATAACTCCTAGAAGGATGATTCATAATGATTTCAGTGACCACCTGACCTTTCTTTTAACATCACTATCAGGCCAAAATGTCTATTTCCACACAAGAAATGTACTTGTCAGATTACTATAAAATTTACTGAATACTTTCATGCTCCCCAGAGGATGAACCCTTTTCATTTTGGATTCTACTACTTTAGTTTTCCTAAAGCAACATTAACAGGTCAATCATCAACTTTGACATCAAAAATGGATTTACGAATTTATGGCTAATGGCAATAGATTGTCAGAACATGTTGCACGTCCAAACTTTTCTTTTGTTCCCAGACATAGAATTCATTCTGTGCTATTTTTTGCTGCCTTGATTAGGAAGTAATTTTATCCCTGTTTTATTAATTTCATGTTTAAAAAACATTCGATATGCACACAGGCTAACACATCTAATAGACGTTAGCATCAGTAGTTGGTTGCTGTGCTAGATTGGATTGTTGGCTACTTAGCTACCTAAAATGACAGAAACCATCTTTCGGAAAAATGTATTTGATGTGTACTTTGATTTTAGTAGTAGTAGTAGTTTAATAGTTTTAGTTTTGATAAAAAATAAGAGCTGCAGCTAACTTTTTGTAATTGTTTTGTGTACAAAATGTCAGAGAAAAGTAAAAATGCTGTCACAAATCTCCACAGTTTGAACAGATGTCTTTAAATCGCTTATTTTTTACGGCTAACAGTCCCAAATCCAAAGATATTCAATTGTCAGTTCTATAAAAATTAACCAAATCAAATCAATAGTTCCATTATTTAACTAATCATTTCATTACCATGCCTAAACCCATTTGAAAGACTTAACATTGCATTGATATCCTCATTAGAGTAATATACAGCAGCAGTAGTGAAGGTAAACAGCACCCAGACCCCCACATTCCCCTACCAGGGCTGCACTGGAAAGCTTCCCGCACCTCCACAGCAGACAGCATCTGTTGGGAGGAGATCCCCAGCTGCTGTCTGTACTGGTCCTCCAACACATGGCTGGTCTCCACTGGCCGTTCACTGAATATGGCCAATTGTCTGTGAAAACAGTCCATCGATAATGGATATCTGCCACCCAACCACTGACATGCACAGATTACTGAGCTCATGGAACAATCAACAGGGCCAAAAGACGTAGGCTTATTTATCTGTGGCTAGTTCCTGGATACAGCTGTTTGAGCTCATTGTGAGCTGTTATTATTCTGTGATTTCAAATGCAAAGCAGGCTTTTTGCTCTTTGTCTCGTGTACCTGCAGTTAATTCTTTTTAGCGTCATTTTAAAAAGGAGGAGCCCCCCGGAAGTATCTCAGGGACTGCTGGAGCCGACTGTGAGAACCAGCATAAGATAGACTCCTGTTTTTCATTCATTTGTGCAAACATGCTCTTATTTTCCCATTTTCATCTCCCCTAGATCTGAGCGACTGCTGGCGAGAGTGGAGGAAGCATTTAAAGAGACACTGCAGCAGGCATCGTTGAGTTCAAGGTTAGTCTGTGTTTCTTTTTACCGAAACACTGAGCGTCTACCTGCTTTTTTGATAAAACATCATAGGTCCTGTTTCAAGAACAGTAACTTGATGTTAAACAAATACCAAAAATATACTCTTCGATCCATACCTTTTTTGTGTCATAACTTTAGTTGTCAAGTTCTATTATACTATGTTCATATTTATTTTCTGCTTTCCTTGATGTTTTCTCCCATTTCTTGATGTGCTATAATCCCCATGGAGATAATGTAAGATTTATTTAAACCTATTTTATCGTTGTGTTATTGCACTGGGAATT
Organism: Scomberomorus guttatus; assembly: GCA_038419695.1. NCBI lineage: Eukaryota > Metazoa > Chordata > Actinopteri > Scombriformes > Scombridae > Scomberomorus > Scomberomorus guttatus. Next base: position 6,030,370 of record CM076466.1, on the reverse strand, counting down.
CATCTGAACATAAATTTAATGGACCATAAAGTGTGTTATCATTTTTCCTTTTGAGCTTTCAATACTTTTGTTACAAACAGCCTTACCACCTAGAATCTGTCTGGGTGCATCTTCTAAATAGAAAGTTATGAAAAGGAGCGCTTTCTGGGTGCAGTGCAATATTAAAATATATGTTTTTCATATGGTAGGCGCGATGATGGAAGATGAAAATGCGACGTAATCTCTTCTAAAGAAGTTATTTGCTTTGTGTGGAGTTGCTGAAGCCTGCTTAATTGCATATTTTGCTGGTTTGATTAAAGCTTATTTGGCTGGAACATTTTCAGCCCAAACCCAAAGTGTACTGTAAACTCACAAAAGAGGCTGACGCTGTGAATAAATGAATAGAAATTAGCAAGTCTGCTTTGACCCTTGAGGACACTCTGCTGCTCAAAGAACCAATTTATGGATGCGCCCAGTGTTTAGATGCACTGCAAACCAGCGAGCTGCCAGTTATGCAGATTGTTCTCCGGCAAGCGTAGCCATCCGCGTGTCTTCACACTGCAACAATGGATTACTTATGGGTCCAATACAGATGGGTGGAATAATATCTTATTGATTTTACCTTACCTCAGAGGGGAATAGAAGCACCAGCTGACTGTACGCTACATCCATGTTATTAGCAGAAAAAGAAAAACATGATGAATCATGTGTCGTCTGGGAATCTGATGGCAACTATTTTTCTTGCTGATTACCAAACACTAAAGAAGACTTGGGACTTTATTATTTCATATCAACACATGCCCACATGGATGTTAATATGGAAATATGGTGAAGTCACATGTGCAGTGTGTAGTTGGATCCAGTAGTCCTGTTTATATCCTGCTTTTATGGCCAGTTGAAATTGAATTGGTTCAGCACATGTTCCTAAAGTCATACAGTACATAATTATTGCCAACTTAGAGGCCCAATAAACATATATTTGGACCACTATGTACAGTAGAAGAAGTGTTTTTAAAAACAAGCTTGTAGCAATCGAGCCTTCGGTCTTCCTGCCATATGAATGCAAATTCATTTTCAGGATGAGAGACAGAGCTGAAACAATTAGTCCATTAATTGATTAGCTGAATGACAGACAATTAATTTGCAACTACTTTGATAATGTTTATGTCATTAACATAAGGATAAATGCCAAAAACAATCACTGGTTGTGGCTTCTCAAATGTGAATATTTGCTGTTTTTTTTGGTCTCCTGTGATAGTAAATCAAACATCTTTAGTTTCTGGAGTGTTGGTTAAATAAAAGACATTTGAATATGTCTACTTGGGCATATTTCACCATTTTCTGACACTGTATAGACATTATAGTAACGATTGGCAGATAAATCTACAGTGAAAATAACAGTTGCAGCCCTAATCCAAAAATACTAGGGCAGATATGTCTGAAATTAATGTCACGACTATCATGGGAAAATATATAACACAGTATGGAAAATGGAGACAAAACCACATGCATCGGAAAATACTTCTCACATAAAACAGTGGGTATATCTACAGTCTAAAAATAACAGAAATCACAGAGTGCACATGTCATCCTCAAGAGCCTGAGTGAAAAAGCAGGAACACAAAAAATAAAAAATAAAGAGAGGGCTCTAATTGAAATGGGGCATAGTAGTCAGAGCACACATTTTCCACTGTGGCGAAGCAGACTTTGGCGTATGTGTTTTGATATAACCCGGTTGTTCCGTTTCTATTTTATTATGGATTCAACCCTCTACAATCCTCCTCGCGCTGTCAAACAACCTCTCACTCCACACTTCTATGTTAAAGTCTGTATTCAACCGCCAATGCTGGTTCAGGCAAGGTTCACTGGCTATTTACTGAGGCATTGTGAGTGATTCCAGCCTTGTTAAATCCTATTTTGTTTTGTGAGCGTGGAGCTCGGCCTCCTCCAGGCATGTGAAGGTGGAGGATGAAGCCGGCACGCTGGCTGGGGACCCAAAGAGCAGTTCAATTTTTCATCCTTATTGCCCATGACATATCCAAAGTGGCAGAGTGCCGTCCACAGAGAGACGGAGGGGAGGAAGAGAGGGAGAAAAAGTGAGAAGCGCGGAGCTCAGATGAACTGGGAGGAGTGTAGCTCTACTTCCCCCTTCTGTAGTCCTGAGCAGGGCCCCAATTTTCTTGGCTAAAACAATGCAATTCACCAGCGTCCATTAGGGCAGACGAGGTTAAACTAAGAGTCCCAGAGTTCCTGCCTCTCTATAACTTACTCTGCCTTCAGCTTTGTAGTTTATCCAGAGAATAAATGCAGGGTCGAAGCTTACAAACAGGATAAAGAGTGCATTAGAGTCCAACTTACTCCGTGACACTGGCTAAGACGTTACCTCCACCCTCTACCCAGCTTTTTTACTCCAAGCTTGAACTCTTTTTGCACAGGACGAATTTTGTCTGCTGGTTTGCTCATATTTGTTGAAACCATCTGTCATTTTAATCAAATGTGAACCTGTCTGAATGTGTGTAATTGGTAAGGTAATTCCTGTGCAAATTATCGGCTGTATTTTGATTCAGACAGATTTGTGTTGATAAAAATTTTGCACCAATCAGGTGTAATTTTCTGTTGGATTTTGTTTTTGTGTGTGTAATTACCTCTTATTCTTCCTTCTTAATTTCATGCACTGATTCACATTCAAAGCGGATGTGAAAAGCAGAGAGTGGAAATCAGAATTTGTATGAGGTCCCCATATAATACTCTCTTATGTTCCAAGCAAACAAGTCTGTTTAGTTTACTGTTTAGTTTATTAGGATGCCCATAAAGAAAAAAACACACCAAACAGGTAAAATGGTGAAGTCTGTGCGATCTGTTCTGTCACATGCAGGCAGAGTAGTGATGGAGGGCTGTGAAGGGCACTGTCAAGGTGACGAATAAGGGGTGGGATTGTTGGTAAAAGGGGGGGGGGTGACTTTAGAGAGGCTATGTGACTGGGACATGTTCATCAGAGAGACTTCCCCCACACATTCCCTTTTGCTTTCAGGCTCACGGTTGAGATTAAGATCTCTTGTTGTAATTATTGCTCTGTGAGGCGGCCTAATTCTGCCAAGTAGATAGCATCACACCCGTCAGGTGCTATAGAGGGGATCTGGCACCAGCTGTTCATGCCTTCTACATGTTCCCGTAGTGCTGCAGTGGAAGGTAATGGCACTGTTATGTGATACATGTCTGTTGATCAGCTGTCTTCTGGAGAGCTGCAAACCCCCCCCCCCCACTCAAAAATTGGAGAAAAAAACAGAAGTGAAAACCCTTGGGTGTCTGGGATTTTAACACCTGATGTACAATAGGGACATCAATCATCCTCTGCAGTCCCAAGAAACATACGGCTGGCCGCCTCCCCCCCAAACACAGGTGCATGACAGACACAGTCAATTCTGCCTAATGAGCAATTGTGCTGCCATGTTCTGTGCTATCTGTTATGCACAGTAAGGAACAGATCTGACCAGACTGCTTTCATCAGCACGCAGACACAGTCCATGTCCACCCAAATACCTTTTTTGTCTGAGCTCCAAAAAACGATGGCGCTTTCTTTGTTTTTGTAATTGAAGTCCAATCTCCAGTCCAGAGCTGAAACAATTAGCCAATTAATTGATTGAGAGAAAATTAACTTAATAAATTGGCATTGTGGGCGCAAAGCTAAGACTTTTTAAACTGAATTCTTTTTTTTTTAACATTTAATTCTATTATTTATTTGTTACACGCTGGTGGAAAATGAGCTTATATAGAGACATGATGTCCGTCAGCGATCAGTTTTTGTTCCAGCTTAGTTAAATGCTTCAGATATGTCAGATAACAAAACCACACAACTTATTTCACAGGAGGCTTTTTTTCCTGAGTAACTGAAAGACTTCAGACACTCTGATCCATTGCCTTCACTCAGCGGTGGAGTATGATCATTATTTTGTTAGACTCTGTCTGAGGCTGACCACTACGACTGTGGGTGTTTAGATAAGGGGCGAGATAGCTTTCATCACAAGGCTTGAATGAGCCAAAAGGAAACTACTGTAGTCAGTGTGATCACAATTTAAAGGAAGAGGAATTAATTAATTTTCCTGTAATTGTAGCGGAATGACAGGCAATTAATTACATGCTAATCCATTTCAGTTAAGCCGCCATCCCTGCTGAAGAATGTGGGTCTGTGTTTGAGTGCGACTTGGTTTGCTCGTATGTATTTAGAGCGTGTGTGTGCGCTCATGCGTCCACATTTGTATGTCAGTACACGCAGACGTGTGTGTATCATTCTGCTGCAGCTTATAGATCTATAGAAGTCACAAACTTTCTTAAATTACAGCTAAACAGACTAAAATATGTTCCTGGAAGCATTTGAGGCGATGTACTAACAGAGTCTTGACCCATATTGGATCAGCTCTGCCTAGTTTGACAGTTTGATCTGAGTTTCGTGAGTTTTTTCTTTTTCCTTCATTCCTTTCCCTCGATTTATTGACAAACGGTGGCAGCTCTAAACCATAGGCTTCACTGGTATTCATTTCACATTGATTGTGCCAAGTATTCGAGTCAGGGAGTTGCGCTCCATATATGCAGTGAATGTGAGATTGCATTTCTGCCCGGGAGTTGTTGTCAGCGTGTTTGTGTGTCAGTTTGAGCAGAGGAGCGAGTGCTGTTCAGGGGTGGATCGTGACTTTCCTGCCTGCGTGGGAGCTGCTGCTACTCCCACGCATCTCTCTCTCTCTCTCCCTCTCTCTCTCTCTCTCTCTCTCTCTCTCTCTCTCTCTGTGGTTTTTTCAAACATATATTATCAAACCACTTGAAAATTATAGTGCCTAAGACAAAGTGCTATGACAGAGAGAGAACTTATATCCATGCAAACAAAGCTGTAACATAATGCTTTCTCAGGCATGCTGTTTCCTATTTGTGTGACAAGTATCGCACAAAAGTACACAAGCATTATGTTTTCTGATGATGCAGTGTGGCTTATTTAATGAGAAAAATACGGTGTTTACGTTGAATGTGATGCATAATGCATGTTGATCCCCTGTTACATTTTCAATTTATATGCTAAAAAAGACTTTTTGATAAGCAGACCGTACAGAGGGCAATGTTTTCCGATGACAACGCAAAACAAATTTTGCATGTTGTGAAATTTCACTCGCGCTGACCTTGGAGGTTCTGTGTGGCTGGGCAGTTGCTAAGGTAATTTAATTAACAGACCCTCCACGAGCAAGGGTAATTACTGCTCTCCAAATCCCCGCTAATCCCCCTTCTGAGTCCCCTACACAGACTTGGCCTGGGGTGCTCTAACAGTCAGCGCTGACTCCGTGATCCCGTCCCAGACAGGGGTCCTCTGCTCGGTGATGCTCCTTGATGGTTTTATTTATGGTTTTAAATGTGTACTGTCAGTCCGAAGGGCTCCAGTCATCAGTCTCGATGAATTCCTCTCACGTTGCTCTCCCCTCTCCTCGTGTGTGTGAGTCAAGGGGACTCTCGGGTCAAAAGGGCCACTCATCTTTCCATAAGAACGTCGTAATTATCACTGCTGAGATGAACAGGATGTGACCTCTGTGAGCGGCAGCGTCTGGCGGCTGGAGAAGGAGAGGAGATAAAGGCTACACTGAGCGTGCAGGCTGAGCTTTCTCTGGTAAACAGCTGGAGTCATCAGCTGTCCTCTGCTGGGTTTATGTTTAAATGGAAGTAATGAACAGCTAAATAAGTGAGATTAGTTTATTTTCCTTTATTTTTTTTAAATTTTACTAGAGTGTGAATATCAAATGACAGAAAGCTGCACTAATCACAGAACTATCACCCAGCTGTGAGATATTTTAGTGTTTTCTAGCTCATTGTTTTGGTTTTACTGCCCGTCCGCAACTTTACTGTTTTAGCTTACTTTTGCTGCCACCATCAACCTTATTTCCACATGCAGAAGGCAGATGTTTTCGGAGAAAAAGCTCTGATTGCCCAACACCAAACAGCTGACAGACAGAAGTTGGCGATTAGCTGGTGAACATGATGGAGTATTTAAAGAGCCAGATATTTCCCCCAGAGGACCAAAAGAGAGCTAAACACACAGTGAATATTGGAGTAATCAGGTGGACAGAAACACAACATAAGTACATGTATGTTGTATGTCAGTGTTGTATTTACAGGTGGTTTCACTGCCCCAAAGTGGCCAAAAAGATCAATTAATGTAGGTTTAAATCCATTACAGTAATGATTTAACCTTTATTTTGTCTGTCAGTTATATATATATAACATCTGAGATTTTAGCTACCCTGCTCATGTCAAATATCTAAATTTTTGTGCTCTTTGACACACCAGCAGGATGTTTTACACTATGAAATGCATACCATGATAATTTAGCTTGACAAGATAATAATACATTTAATAAAAATAACAAAACATGACTTTCATAACTTATAACAGTGACTGGAGATTAATAGCCGTCTGGAAGTTGGGAAATCAAACACTTATTATACGCTGATGAAATAAGTGTATGCAAATTGTAGTTGATTGGATAAAACATTTAAAACCACAGTTATGCTCCTTTAAGTAACAGAAAAAAATCCACTGGAGTTCAATTTAAAAAATGGAAAATTTTGGGGGGAAACAAGCAGCTCCTTGGTCCTCCTCTCCTCCTCCTGTAACCTCAGATACCAGCCAAACGTCTGTGTGACATCAGTGGCATTGGCAAGTGTTACTGACCCCAGCAGGTGTTATGTGTGTAACTGTGTATATGTTTGCGTGTGTATATGCGTACGTGTGTGTGGGAGTTTATGTACAGTATCTGCAGCATGCGTGTGTGTGTGTGTGTGAGAGAAGCCGGATGGTGGTGAAAGGAGCACCTGTGTGTATTGAAAAGAGTTCTCTGAATAGCTCCATATTTGAACAGCCACTTATCCACCGATAAAGCTGTAAGTGATTCGTGGCAGCTTCCTGCCTGCGGTAGAGAGAGAAAGAGAGAGACAGAGAGAGAGAGAGAGAGAGAGAGAGAGGATGAGGGGGAGAGAATCAGAGAGAGATTAAATGAGAGCATCAGCTGTAATTAGGGCTGCTTTCCTCCATTTGGAAGTGCATGTCTCTGTCTCAGAGAGAATTAACACTGGATACTCTGGGTGGATCAAAGCAATACAGTTTGAAGGCATTAAAGGGGGGAGATAAAGATTTTTTTGTAAGAAATGCAGAAATGTCACTTAACATCACAGATGGAGACAAATAAATGAAATGAATGTCACTAGTGGTTCACAGAGCAGGAAGCAGTGCTAATTAGAAGATACTGTACATACAATTTCAATGTCATTAAATGATCCTTTATTATTGGAAATAATAGTACAGTGACAAAAGATGTTACCTTATATGGTCGTTTAAATGTCATACAGTTTGTGTACAGTAAAGTCAGGTCATTAAAGGTTTGTATAGATGAGTTATAAAAGCTACAGTATGTACTACCAGTTCTAAAGCTCCTCGTCCTCTCTCTTAGTGGCTGAAGACCGGTGATTTGCAGTGTCCAAAGGTGACCATTCAAATGCTCCTGACATTTGGGAAATTGTCCTTTTTGTTCACCCATATCCTTTTATTTCACCACCTTTTTTCTTCCAAATGCCATTTTGCCCTTTTCATTCCTCTTTCACCTGGTTGATCTCTCTTCCTTTTTCCTTTCTTGTTCCGTCGAGGTTGAACACTGACAGGCCCCTGGTTTGAAAGACTTTCTCTTTTTTTTTTCCTCTTCTTGCTTTTCTGTTCATATTCCTTGTCTGTTTCTTTTGAAATGTTGAAAAGTCTCACTTCCGTTCTCCTACGCAAAAACTGAGAGGGTTTCTGTTGCAAGAAGAGGGCATAATGTTTGTTTTTATTTACATGGACGCTGTCGGAGATACTTTAGGAGGTGTCGACTCTTGTTGATATTCAAAATGCAGTGATTTAAAGCTGATTTTGGCAGCTTTCTGTCAGCCATAACTGAAAAGTGAAAGATTTATACTGTATAGTTTGTTTAACACAATTAGGGATTATAATTAGCACTCTATCCTGCTACGGGAACAACTGGTTACATTCAGCACAAATAAACACGCCCACACCTCCGCACAACCCTGCAGGAAGGTGCCCCATTGCCGGATTTAGTGGTGAATGCAGCCTTATATGTAAGCTAGCTGTATAAACGGTACTAAAACAAAGTTTACTTCGCTTCACCATCGTCGTAATACATTTATTAATCTTACATAACAAATAGATACGTTACCTCATCACTATGAATCCAGCAAACAGCTGTTTAAAAAAGAAAAATAGTATTAAAAATAAGTAGTGTCGCTTCCATAACAAATGCACACGCTAGCCAGATCTTCTAATCTGAAATGGACAACACAAACAAACCTTAACCTTAACAACAAAGGCTACAGAACGGATGGAAGAAGTGCTCAGAAAAAAAAAAAATGGAAATTTTAACATCTACATTAGCATGACAACTGGTGAGATCCATCTAGTAATAAACACTTCAGAACAGCTACTGGGCTAATGCTAATGGACCTTGTGGTGAAACTGTTTTCAATCCTTTCAACACACCCACACACACATGCACTACAAAATAGTATCTAGTACTAGTAGGACTCTGGATGCAAGACACGCCATCACTTGAAGGTTTCCATTTAGTAGAGGAAATATTAATTCTCTGCAGCAGGAAAGAGGATGTTCATGCTACATAGTTTTTTACTGTATCTTGTTGTTGTAACATACACGGATATCTGCTGCACCTTTAGAGCTCGGTGACGTCCACAGAGGGCACTAATCTGCACCCAGAGATCCAATTCAATCATTAGCAATTTCACAGCTGCCATTTTTCCTGTTCAGAGAGCCATTAATCTCAAAACAACTCATATGTAGACTTTCCAGAGTGTTTACTCTCTTTCTCAGAGAAAGTGTCGAGCCAGAACTATTATCTTCCAGCCAGTTTACGTTTGCAGGGGAGATAAGCTCAGAGGTGTTGGAGGTGGCAATTTCCAGCCCCTGGCTGTGATAGCGAATGACCTCTGCAGTGCCGGGATGTGTGTTTGGCCGACTTTGTTGGGATAGACAACAACATTCTCCATAGAGGATGGCCTGCACCGCTCAGCATGGCTGCACTTCTTCCTCTGCTCATTAGGGCTGAACCATACAACTGCTGGGCCACAAATCTGCTCTGGGCACATCACCTTACCCGGTAATCGACCCCCCCCACCACCCCTCCCACAGCCACACAACACAAGACACACATAACACACACACAGAGCAAGTGAACCAAAGCTTATGTACAGAGGAGCAAGCTGTGCGGTGTCCAGGCAGGGTGTTAGTTGGTAATCATTAACACAGGCTCCCTGTTTGCTTTGCCTCTGCCCTGCCTGTATGTCTGTAAGCCTTTATACGTGTGTGTGTGTGTGTGTGTGCTGTCAACAGTGCCATGTGTCTCACTGTGCTTTATCAGCCTGTGAACTTTATTTACACACTGGGTCTCTCCATCGACACACATCTGCACGTACAGTATACATCATACATTTAGCATCTGTTCACGCCCACGGTGGTGTATCCAGAGTTACAGCTTGCAGCGGCCGTCCTGTCCTCCAGCATCTCACAAATGAGTGCAGCAGACAGATTAAACTGTCGAGTATGAAAATGGATACCGTTCACATGGCTCATAATTAATTGGTAGACAAAACAAGCAAACACTTTGAAGGTAAAATCAAGGATTTTCCCGGGGAGAGGATTGATTGGATGCGAGATGACCCATCAAGGAAATGAGTGCATGGCTGGTTGTGGCTGGAAGGGCAGACAGGAAACGGAGACGACAAACACACCAGCAGGGTGCTGCACATCTCTTAATCATGGATTACAATTAAAACATTTTCTTGTTAAGCTTTCAGTATGGCCCGGATTTAGTGTTACAGACTAATGGACTTTATTGCAATTCAGTTGACAGGTTTGTTCCTCACCATGTATCCTGCTGCAGATGTTCCTAACAAAACTTTGCACCTTTTCAATAAATATGTAAAGTGTAGCTACATCCCAGAACAAACCTGCTATGTGTCTCTACCATGGTACAAGTATGTAATATAGTGCTGGGTATGGCACAAATACTATAATATGATAAAAGAAATCAGGATTCTGGCAGTGTGGGCATTTGCATAAATTAATTTGAGCCATCTAGGACTATGAAGCCTGATTCTTTCATGTTTTTTTTTTCTGCTTTTGTCTGAAATGATTTTGTCACTCAAACTAAACGTAATGTAAGTTGCTACTTTTACTGATGTAGGATACAATAAGTGCATCACTCTAATAAGCATTCAGAGGACAAAAACAAATAAAAGGAGTTACAATTGTTAAAGCCATCACCACTATTGATTTTGATGATAATGATATACTGCAGTACAGACAAATTACTGGACTACATCCACAATAAAGATGTCCTGACAAGACACACAATCACCAAATGCTATAAATAAACCAGTCAATGACTCAGTGACTGAAAATACAGCACTGTCTAGCAGTCTCTTTTAAAAATGTCTCCTTTATTCCCCAAATTATTACTATTAATCAAGGTTCTGTGTTTGTGTGCCTTTGATTGGCTTTAGTTCATAGATTTGGAGTCTGATAAATGTAGCAAGGAACCTGATTGGACAAGCTCTAAGGAACGGCCGAACCCAGAATAGTTTTTGCCATCCTGCTAACTAGGCATGCAACAAAAGCGTTACTTTGCTGCAGTGCACACTATTATCATGTAGTAAGTGAATTGTGAATTAGCCTCAAGTAGAGCTGGGTATAAATCCTCAGTTCTAACCTCAATATTTTTCATCCATAGCACCAAAAAATGATCAAACACTATGAATATCTGGTCAGATTTGTAATCTTGTTTTCTTATTCTTTGATCAGATTGTTGAATTTTAAGCTTTTTTAATTTTGGCAGATATCTTGTATGGCTGCTCGTGTTTAGACAGCATTTAACATTTGAGAGGTTTGGCTCAATTTTCTATTCCGCAAAGTAAGGGATCTAAAAAAGTATTGTTTGGTAATGGCACAGGATGTCAGATATAGAAATTTGTCTATACTAGTCCGCATCCTGCCTGGAATGACAACCTGTGTTTGAAAGTTTTCCAGTAATAAAACTTAAAACAAGGCTCCACTTTTGAATTTCCTCTCTGGATGTATGCTGCATTATTCCATGCCAGGCTTGGACTCATGGTCACATCATCTAACTGTTAATGAGTGAACAACACTGTGATTGAGACTCTACGAATGCGTCTACAAATTCTAAAAATGAGGACATGTGGATTATGTTATTATGATGTACTGTGAGTGTGTTGTAGGGCTGTTTGTTGTGGTGAACATCAGTCTCATGGCTGAAGACTGAAGCTGGCAGTGTGCTTAAGTGCTTCTGCATTTCATGCCAATAAAGCACCATTAAACAACCACAGCTCCATCAGGTCAGGTGCTGTTGGCCTCACCGTGTCCGTACGAGCGGTCAAACGAGACTCTGCTGCTTGGCAGATTTTTGCTGCTGGTCCTCCTTTCCCTTTGCATCTGCTACCCCCTCCCTGGGAGAGCCAGGTGCCACATCTGGTCGGGCTAAGAGTCGAGGGGACGCCAGGCAGCTCCTTGAGGCAGAGCATTAGCATACACTTACTCTGGGAATGCCCTTGACTAGCTGTCTGAAGAATGAGACGTGAGCAGCATCAAATACACCAGCGAGAGACGGGGAATAGGTGGAGTGAGACAGAAAGATGGAGAGGAGAGAATAAAGAAGAATAAATGTGAGTGAGCAGCTGAGAGTCTGGGTGATGGCTTTCAAGAAGGGAGTCAGGAGTGTAATTATATACAGCATGAATGCCTCATTGCCATTATTCATTAATCACATCATCTGTTATTAGGTTTTCACAAGGAGCTTTGACAGAATCTCCCCTGAAATGCTCCATAAACCAAGAATAAGTTTGTTGATGGTTTGCAGAAATGCACATGTAATAGTACCTCCGATTGATATTTGTTTTCATGGAGCAGAAGGTGTGAGTGGGTGGGGAAAATGTCAGAAAATACTGAGCTGAGAGATAGAGGGGATGTGTGCATTTTGTCTGACAGAAGAAGAGCAAGTGAGGGAGAGAGAGAGAGAGAGGGAGCGAGGGAGGGAGAGAGAGAGAGAGAAGTTGGGGGAGGGGGCTGGAGTAGGTGGGCGGGAAGAGAGGAGGCGAGTGTCACGGACAGAGAGAGAGGGAAGGAATAGCGAGCTGCAAGCTTGCCGGAGCTGTTGACTGGGTGTTCGAGTGTGTGATCGTGAGCGCTTCTAGAGCCGTCGTGTGAGAAGAAAGAAAAGAAAGAAAAAAAAAAAGGGACACCGCTTTCTGAGCTTTTGTTTTTTCTTTTTCTTTCTTTTTTTCTTCGTAAGGTGCCAGATCGAGGTCCCTCAGCAAAAGCAGAACTTAAAAGCTGAACCCCTTCCTGGGATTGTGAAGAGGACCCAGGGAAGACAGCGTGCTGCCAGGTAAGAGAAGAAAAAACAAAAAAAAACAAAACGTGGTTACAGCATGGCTATACAGTCAAATATCATGTTTCCTTTACAAACGAGCCCTCACCTCCGTTGGTGCTTTGAAAATAATATATGTCATGCCTGGTTGAGATGGAGAGAACGTGCTGTTTTTTGACGTGCGCACATGTGTGTGAGCATGTCAGCAAATATGGCTCGCAGGACACCGTAATGTAATTGTGATTGGAGGAGTCAGGTCGGATGGAGAAGGAGGAGGAGGAGGAGGAAGTGTCTTTCGGACAGCAGCTCATCCAGGATGACAGATGTCAGGGGATGTCAGATTCACAATGACAGGGATTACTGAAAGAGGAAAAAACTAATTTCCAAGATTGGATCAATTTGGGAGAAACTGGAAAGAGTGGAAACACTTTTTTTGTCTTGTTTGTTTTGTTCCTTTGTCCTCAAATAGTGTGGCGATAAATACTCACTCACTAGAGTTCCTGACATGAATAAAAAAGTGTCACAGTTATAATGTTTTCTCTTTATTTTCCTCCTGTAGTTCCTAGAAAACTGGTCTGAATTTTAGCGTGTAAGCACATTTAAGTGGGACCTGCCTTGATGTGGATGTAGAGCTGCTGATAGGATCCATAGCATTAGTGACAGGCGGGGATAAGCAGACTCCCACGGAGGGTTAGGCCGAGCTCCAGATCAACGGCTGCTCCTCCTCAGGCTCAGCGTGGCATCGGTGGCAGCAGTGTAGCCGGTAGAGACGGGTTATTCCCCTACAGAAGAGAGAAAAGAGGCGCCGTATTTGGCAGGAGTATATACAGTAAGATACTGTGTCATCCTAACGCATGGCTTTCTTTCTTTTGTCATTTAACGAGAAGTTACACTGTAATCGAATCACTGCACTGCCTTCCCTGCTGTTTGTCATTTCCCCTTATGTCATCCCTTATCTCTTCCTCTCTCCCTCTCTGTCCTCATTATCCTAGACTCAACTGAAATGAACTAGTCGATCTCTCTTCCTTCCCATCCCTCCCTCCGTCCACGCTGACGTACAGTAAACTTCCCTTTCCGATTAAACAAAGACAGAGTAGAAGAGCCAGAGGCTGAACAAAGCCTCTCTGTTATAAATAACATTTTTTTTTCTCCTTCTCTCATTTAGAAACATGAAAGAGGTGAAGGTTAGTAGATTGTGGAGCTTCAAATAGCTCCTGTCTATTTGATACCATTGTCTTGTGCTGAAACAAGCCATGAAAGCCAACACGCTGCTTCAGTCTTTTCAAATTCAGTTGGATTTCAGTTCCATTTTTCCACCACCTTCCAAATCCTTTATTCTCCTGCAAGGTCCAATAAATCCTATTCACATCCGCTGTACCATTGTAGCTCCTTGAAAAATGGATTTGTATGTCCAATAGTGGAGCTGAACAGTCTGCTCACCTCTTACATTGATGCCTTTGTTACTATTCGATTTATGTGTAAAATCTGAAGTCATTTATAGGAGCTATTTAATCTGGTTCGCTCTCTTTGAGGGCGATTTAATCGTTTTTCTTTGAAAATATCGCACGTACTGGCATTGTCACGTGATTCGACAACTGTTGTATGCGTGCGTGTGTGTGCGTGTGAGTGCGTGTGTGTGTGATGTGTATCCATCTGTGAGATCTCCCATTGCATCAATAGTTAATGAGCGTCTCTGGCACACATTCACACAGCCCATTCACACAGTGTTTTTGTTTATCTAACGGCTGTTCAGCACTGAGTGACATGTACTGTACTATACCATTATGAAGCTTAAACACAGCTCAGCCTGAGGTGGATTTGGATCCAGGCTGACCTTCACACAACCTTGCAGTGTCACGGTGGTTGTTTGGTGAGTTATTAAGGGGGGTAGCAATATCTGAGAGTAATGACTTGTCTCATAAATCTAATAAGATGTGTGATAGAGGAGAGGGAAATGATACTTTTGACATTACGTTGACATTTTCAGCAAAAAAAAAGAATGAAGTTGTAAATCTACATTATTTTCCCGGTGTGTGGGTTTTGGTGTGTACAAGAGTTTTGACGGGATCAGTCCATCCATGGACGTTACAGCTTTCCTGCCCAGAGCAGCAGCTCCTTTCGGTCCACTGGATGCAGTCCGCTCTCTCTGTGACTCATTGCCTCATCCACTCTGATTGGCTGGCTTTTCTACTCCGGGGGAAAGACAGGACGGAGAGAGGTTGGCCCCTCATGAGCAGGGATCAGCCGTTCTTTTCACACAACATCCAACTGGATGCACATTCACAATGTGTTGATCTGAAATTTAAAACACAGGCATGGAGGAAGGGAGTTGAAAGAACAGGAAATGCTCTTTCATTGCTGAAAGGCAGCACATATGTGCTGTCATATGGTGTATCACAAATGCAGCTGGCTGCCACAGACATTCACACATGTGAGCAAAATAGGTATTACTGAGATCATTCATTTAGGGACAGGCGATATTCCATCTAGTCCCAGCCAACAGAAAGCTTTGTATCCATCTAAGAGATGTATTCAGGCTTCCAGCCCCCCCATCTCTTTGTAGATGACGCTGTCACATGTGACAGCTCTGAAGCAAACAGGGCGTGGAGCTCCCTGCCTGCTCTGCCTTGTTTGCCTCTTACGGACAGACGAGGTCCAAGCCACTCCACCCATCCTGCCGGCAAAATTCATATGTGGGAAGAGCTACTTTGCTCGGGCCATGCAGCGCCGTTTCAGAACCATGGACAGCGCTCATGCACAGAGGGAGAGAGGTGGAAACAAGCAGAGGGTGAAATTTCAGCACCACCTCTTCTGGACAGCGAGATGACAAAAGGATTAGACAGGAAGGGAAGCTTTAGAGATGGAGACAAAAATGATGAGACATACCTCAAGCTTACAATCTGAAAAAAGGGAAATGATAGAGGATATTGCCTTGTTTGTAAAAATGATTCATATGGTGATTAGATAATACACTGTGGGGAATGACAGATTTTACATTTTGGTTGCAGAAGGCACTGTTGCTGAGGAGCCGGCACAGCAGTGTTTGAATATTTACTAGCCTTAATCTATTTGTTTTGTTTATTTACGAACCAACACTGACTGTCAGTTGAGTCTACAGGCTATATTGCTCAGTAATTAACCAGGTAACCTGGCTAATTATATTACAACAGTTGCCAAATTGGCAAATGGCAAACCAGTAAAGCTTACAAACAGGATACATGCTGCTTCGCCACAGTGCATACAGTTCACTTGGGCATTCTGTGTTGGCTTGCTGTCAGGGATACTCACGTTGCTCTTTCCTATAGCTTTATCTCCTTCTAGTACTCTGTAGATCCATGATTTTAATAGCTTAAATTCAGTCAATGAGGATATTCACTACCAGTCAAAAGTTAGGATGCACTTTCTTATTCAAGTGAATGGGAAGGTGTGTCCAAACTTTTGACTGGTACTGTACTACATTGCTTCATCTACAGAGGGGTTGCATGGCAGAGGTTTTTTGGTTTATTGACATAACGTATTATTTATTAACATTCAATATATTTATAAAAGTACAACTTATCCACTTTTTCAGGGATAGAACAATAAAGCCAATAAAGACTTATTCACTAAAAAACTTGGCAGACAATGTAAAAAGTATCATAGACACACAAAAGTAGAAATGCACTCTAAAAGAAAACAGTTTTGAGTTCAAGATGCAAATATCCAACTGTTCAACCAATACTTAGTATTATAAACTTCCACATCTTTCAGTGGCTGTTATACTGGCAGTGTGTGAGAAACTGACTTTGTGAAGTCATGTTTTATTTAGCTACTTTTTTTGTGTGGTAATATAAATAAAAACAGCTATATTTAAGTAAAATGGCCTCCACCACACCTTAACTGTAGATTCAGCGTTGGCAGACGTACATCTTGACATATCGGACGAGCATTTTTTCCACTTCGGCTTTGCCCTGCTCAGCGTTAGTGTGTCATACCCAAGAAGAACGTTCTCTCACATAGCAACATGCTTCATTTCACACTACAAATCGCTGTGATTAATCTGCTTTGGCTACAATAAATGTGATGCATGAGTCAGTTATGGCATCATCAATCCTTTTTATAATTTTTAATGCACGGTTTTACTATGCATATATACGTGCAAAGCATTTTCAAATCACGGCTGCATGATTCAGATTTATTGTCTAATCTAAAGTTTAGTACACTTGTTGCAACAATAACGTTTTAAAATAACTACGATTGTGTTTTCATTGGTTGCAAATCATCAACATTCATGAATAAATTAATTGGTTGAATTAATTGCATTTTTACACCTTTTGTGTGATAACACAGAAAGAGGGTTGTGTAATCTGTCATGAAAAAAAAAACGTTATTTCTGTAAAGGGAGATAGATGAAAGCTTACTGTAGTCTGCTCTCTGATCTTTTAGTGATGGAGTTCACAGGAAGTTTTCGACGTGGCCACTCGGAGCCTCATCGCTGCGTTGATACACTGGTGACGCTAGAAAGATCAGAGCCGCTTCTGTTCATGCGTTTACCCACACACATGCACACACGTCCACACAAATATGCACACATAAACTCAGCATGACATTGATTTTGTGCCTCGCTGCATGTCCTCCAAGTACAGAGGATCTCCAGCCCCCGCCCCCCCCGCCCCCACAGCCGACAGAAACAATAAAAGCAGCACAAGTCTTGCCCTAAGGCCTCTGTTATCACCAGTGGACAGCAAACCACCCGTCATTCCCCTCTCTCTCTCTGTCTCTCTCTTCTGAAACCCCATACACATGTCCTCTAATTGAGACAGCTAATAACTAACCGGGGTCATTTGTATATGTATGCATTAGCATAATTGAATAGGCATGAGTTAAGTGTTTTCCACTGGTGTGTTAATAACACAGTCCAGAAAAGAGGCGAACACATGTGCCGCTGTGTTTGTTCGGCTCAACGCTGTCATGAACCTGGAGGCATTCATTCGTTCACTCTCCTCCCTCTTCGCCCCGCATCACTGCACTGCCTCGCCAACTGTCAGCGGCGTAAAACTAAGGTCCTTGTCTCTGTAGGTTATGGGTTAGCCAGAACTAAAAAAAAAAAAAAGGGAACATAGACACATAAATGGCAGGTTCTGAAGCACTCTGACCTCCAGCCACTGCAAGTTAATTTTCTTGTGTCAAACAGACGAGGCTGGGGAGAGTTCACATATGTGCTTTTCCCTTCTGACCTGACCACAGAAGCCACTGCTACCACTGGAATAGTCCGTTCGTCTTGAAGTCCACAACCCGTCAATAAACCCTCCTCGTAGCAGAGAAGCCCTGATGTGTCGGGCAGCAGAAACATTGCCGGCAGGAGGTGGGGCACATGAGGAGAGAGGTGATGTGAATTGGGCTAAAAGTGAAGGAAGGGATGAAGGAAGGCGGACGGGGGTGTGGAGTGAGAATATGTTTTCCATCTCAGTATGCTGCAGCTGTTGTCCTTGTCACTGCGCGGTGTAAATCATTGTGCTGTCTGCTGCGATCTGAGCGGGAAAAGAAGAGCTACTTTTTATCATCTCCGACTCCACAGAAGGCTGAATATTCACCAGAGACCTCTATTTACAGAGAGGGAAGGGAGACAAAGCTGAAAGTGCAGTTCTTTTCAGCACAGGTTGCTAAAAGGTAAAAGGAAACTTGAGAGTAGCACACCTCAAACATTTTTAATTGTTGCATAGCAACAGCCCACTGGTTTTCAGTAGTTGAAGCACCAAGCAAAGCCCTGTTTTGTGTTTGACAGAATGCAGAATAAGGATAATGGAAAGGAATAAAATGACAGAAGGAAAAAAAAATATTTTTAGAACGCTGTCTATCATTTGAACAAGTTCAACAGGTTGCTGCTGGATAATTGACTATTTTGTGTCGTGGTAAGAAAATATCTGACACCATAAATCATCCAATCTCTTAGTTCTCATCACCTGGATGGTTGTTCTTTGATCTGGACATGAGCTTCAAAATCAGTGCTGGAAAAGTTTTAGCCTTCAAGGGAAAATTCACGGTTGTGATTATGATGATTTCTTAAAACTAGGTCACCTATGTAGTGGAAATGTGCAATTAAATTGGTGCCCTATGACTAGAGAAAACTGAGAAAAAGTCTGTAGTTTCCCCGTGCCGCTCTTAAAAGGAAATCCTACAACAACCAGAATACATTGTGCGTGTCTGTCCAATCAGACCTGTCCGGCTGCAGATGCCTCTCTCTCCCCAAGAACAGCACCGGGCTTTGAAGCCAATTTGACATAGTGGCCAATCGGTGTAATTACAATGTCATGTGCTTTTGGGTCAGAAAAGACTTTTTCCCATAGACTTACATTGTAAAGGAGATATCTGTAAATCAGCAGATACATTTTTTAGCATCACAACCACAGCAAAATGACTTGTTTCAGTATCAGAATTTGATCCATTTGGTTTGATCACATTTTGAACGTCTAGAAGAGCTGCGCGATTGAAATGTTTTATCCCCATTCAAGTTAGCCGGAGGGCTAAACCAGAAGTACCGGTAGCACCACATCTCTGCTAGTTCCTCTTCCACCAGCTGTTGTGTCTGATTCAGCAGTGTAATATTCGGCCTCATATCATGAAACTAGTTTTCTTCCAAATATACTAATATTTTAAAGTATTTATTAGTATATTTTATTGTCTGCTTTTCCCAATCGCTTGCATAACATGGTAGACAGGAGTGTTTTGGGAGATCCACATTTTACCGTCCTTGAAGGCACCACTGCAGACAATGCGAGACGTAGTTTGGGTAAGATGACACGTTTTGTGTCACCGGTCGGACTTTTACCAGCAAATGAGCAGGGAGCTCTGGGTGCAGGCAACATCGAGGGAAGTCAAACATTGTTCATTTGCATACACTACCCACATTGTAATGATACAACGCTGGTTGAAAATCAGCAAAGTTTCCCTTTAAAAAATATCAAAGCTCACAGTAAGAGAGGCAGTCATCTCATTTCCTGCGTTTTAATGCGTGGGTGTTAAAAAAAGATAAAGCAGAATTTAAATCTTGTTTAAACCTTGTTTAAACTGATGTTTATATCTTATTTTCTGTTCATATTCTCTTTTGTAAAATATTATTCACATGTAGATGTGAGTTAGTCAGTTTTCAGGATGCAGCTAAAGAAAGTTCAGATGCTGTGTGGAAACTCTTCCCACCTGAAAGGCCTCTCTTACTAAGTGCAGTGTTTGTTTGTTAACTGACTTTCCTTCCTGGTGAATTAAAACCAATCGTTAGACCACCCCGCCTCCTCTGTTGATCAGCGTCTTTTTCGCCCTGCCAACCAATGAACAACATGCGAGGACAAAACACTTTCCAGCGGTGCCTCTTTCTGTTTACAAGGGTCATCAGTTCTCTCCGTAACCTTCAAGTCAATCCCGGTTAACTGCAATTAAAGGATCTATCATGTTAAAAGGCTGTCACAGAAAGGAAAAAGCCAGGAGGTTATCTTCAAATCAGGCATTTTCTCCAAACTCTGTCCTTTGATGCATCGACATGCCCTGAAGGAGAGTAGGCTGTGGTAAATGGAGGGTAATCACTGATCTTAGATGTCCACTTGGGAGTACATTATCAGCTACCCCATCGTGGAGATGCACTATGGGAGCAACAGATCCCATTACAGATGTGTCCTACAGGGCTTACAGTCTTGACATGAATACACATCCATACAAATGAACGTTCACGTGCACAATTTTAAATTCATGTCGTCATGATTGCAAGGCATTGCAGATAGAGTTGAGCTTTTCAAGTTTCTTCCTCTTCCCGCTGAGCGAAGAAGAGAGGGTCATGCAAAAAGGCCTCTGTTCAAGAGTAAAATTCACCTTTCCCCGTGGATTCGTTTGGCAAAGACTCGCACAAAGGCCTCGTCTGAAAAGCCTGTAAGAAAAAGCAATCAGCGCCTTTCAGTTTTCTTTCGAGAAGTATCCCCCGCTGTCTCCAAAACACATGCACATTGTTATGAATTTCAGTCAGCCGGGATGAAGTGAGCAGAGAGGCGAAAGTGAAATGTTTAGGCAGTGCGGGAATAATTCCTCACTTCACTTTTTTTTTTATCTCTTGCTTTCTAATGTCTCCACCTGATTTCACATCGCTTGCTCTCATATCGGAGAGGAGAAAGGTGGAGGTGTGTGTATGTGAGTAGGAGGGGGGGGAGGAAGATATATCAATGTGTGAGATCACTTTGATTAACAGCAGCACATTGAGCTCATGCATTATTCATCCGTCGTCACCTTCACCCACTGCCAAAAGTCGTGACTGAATTTTTTGGGGGGTGCGTTGTTCCTGAAATTTGAAGCCAAATGAACAAAATCCGCCCTCTATTACATTAGACCACCTTGGTGGGAGGACCATACAGCACATATCATGTTAAACAGCGTCTATCAACCCTGTCGAGGCTGTTTGCTTGTGAGAGGAAAGTAAAGTTAAAATCCCGGGAAGTTTATCAGCAGGTTACTCTTTTAGAATAACAGGCTTTGTTGAATTAAAATTATATCAGTAACCTTTTAGGAA
The DNA here is from genome assembly GCA_038419695.1 of Scomberomorus guttatus. Classification (NCBI taxonomy): domain Eukaryota; kingdom Metazoa; phylum Chordata; class Actinopteri; order Scombriformes; family Scombridae; genus Scomberomorus; species Scomberomorus guttatus. The sequence goes on along the minus strand of CM076466.1, from coordinate 6,009,389 downwards.
AGTATCCTCCACAAAGTGTAAATCGATTCTTTCTCTCTTCTCCATACCCAGCCTCCCTCTCTTTCTCCCTCTGTGCTAGAACTGTCAGTATAAATAACCTCTCTGGCTCCTGATATGATAAACCCCCTGGAGAAACAAATTACCCAGGATGCACAGAGAGGCCATGGTCCTCGCAGAGAACGAGCTGCTGGATTATGGTGGCTTGAGTTTGACATTCACTGAATACTCGGTGCTAATTTACCGTTTCCACCAATAGTCACTGTGTGGTCAGAGTTCACCCCCAGGACTAAAACGTCTTTAGGGAGCGAGTGTAGGGGCCACGTTAACCTGTTTTACTTCTTTTAGAGGGTAAATCACACTTTTAGTTTGGTTGCTGTCTGGAGCTGCAGACTTGTGTTTTGCATTTTGTTCCATCAGCCCAAAACGTAGCATTTAAAAGCAGAAACCTTTCTGTGTATTTTAACGTCTTCTTTTATGTGTAATATTTAGATTCTAGTATCCTGATTACATCGCTCGTCTCCTCTGCTCACTCATGATTTCACTTAGTGCTGAAACAATTTGTCATGTTAGTTGACTGATGGGAAAATTAATCGACAAACATTTAGAAAATTAAAATTGAATAACAGTTTAAGTCATTAATCAAACAAAAATGTCAAACATAAGCTAGTTCAAGCTTCTCAAATCTGAGGATTTGCATGCTTTTCCCTATTTTTTAATATCGTTTTACACTAAATACCAATAAGTTTTGGACTTGAAAAACGTCCCCATTGGCTCTGGGAAATTGACGCGATAGTGAAGTTTACAGACTAAACAATGAACCGATTAAGCAGAACATAATCTACAGATCAATCAATGATAAAAATAATCATTAGTTGTTTGCTTTACATAACTTGGTCGTCTATGCTCACATTTAAATTTAAAAGACATTTAAAGAATAATAAGTGCCATAAAAGTTTGTATTTTTCTTATTCATCAACGTATCCCACAAAAAATTTTGGATGTCCAATCTCCTAAATGTTTCAGTTATTGCATAACATGACATGGAGAAAAAATTAATAACATTGACACTGACAAGAAGAAAAAAAAGGAGGTCAGTGTTTACAGCGGCTCTGTCATTGAAAACAAAATGTGATGTCAGTCACATTATTCTTTCCATGTCTACTCTGTCTGGACAAGAGGAGGAAAGTGTTGGTCGGGCCGGAGCTGAAGGTTTAAGAGCTTTTAGTGAGCTGAATTATGCCCCAGAGGCACTTTTTTCCTGAAACCAGCAGTCAGATCAGTGACAGTGTCTAACCTCAGCCTCTCTCTCTGGCACACCTCTCCCACCCCACCTGCCTTTTCCCCATCAATCAATCCAGCCTGCATCACGCTCTAGTAAGCTTGACTGGCACTAAGGAGGGAATCTTACCTCGGAGCGCACTGTGTGGTGCAAGCTAGTTCATATGCTTATACATCTACACATTTCTGTATTCTTTTATCTGCCTCTACATGGAATGTTACTCAAAATGGCAGTAAACTGCTCAGTATCATACGCCTACGCTGAAATGCTAGATGATAGCCGCTCTGTGATTATCAGAGATTTATCTCCTCCTACAACTTGCTTTTATCAGCTCCTGCTCCTTCTCAAGGCCACGAAACAGTCACTTCTGCCGGTCAAGGACCTTCTTTGTCAGGTCATTTGGCTCTTAAATTGCCCGACTCTTCTGTGCTTTTAATGCTCACCAGGCACCCCTGTATTGATTCCTGCATTGATCCTATTCAACTGGGCCTATCTGTTTGTCCCTGAGCATACAGAAAATATCCTATCATGTCTGTGTGCACGTTATTAAACCACTCGCACTGTGTCTGAGTTGCATCCTCCTTTGTGTCAGGATGATGAGTGGTGACAGCGCTCGGAGTCGTGTCTTTTGTTGTGTGCACGGGCATATTGTGCACTGTTGTGTTTACCAGAGTGTGTTGGGAGATGTTTGCGGCCCCGAGGCTGCGCTGCGCGGGCGGGCGGGGTCGGGGGTTCAGGGTCGACCCCGAGTTGCGTTTCCGCACCACATGGCAGAGTGTCACACTCCGCAGAATGAATGACCAGGACATTAACAGCCCTTCTAATGCACAATTCTGTGTTTGTTCTGTGTCCATTATTTACCAGAAAGTCACATTTCTGTCTCTGCTCACTGCTGGTGGATGACGAGTCAATAATGGATTTCTGTGTCCATAATTAATTTTTTTTTTTTTTTTTAACCAGGTGGTCATTAAATATTCTGATGACAGTGTGGAAATCTAAACTGGATAATTTTGAGGCACAATTTATGAAGTGGGAATGTCTTGAGAGGGTAATGAACAGGAAGGCCGTCCTAATTCATAAACTGGTATAAATTAGAGCTGCAACAGGCTCTAATTAAGTCTGAAGCCACACTGGATTAATAGTACACTGTTTTGTCGGGGAAATGCAAAAAGCAAGAAGAGAAAGGAAGGGCAGATGTGATTGAAAAGACACCTGGCAGGAAGAAAAAAGAGAGAGAGATGGGACAACAACAAAGTTTTCACTCTTCAGGAGGGTTGGTAATAAGATCAGCTTTTTGCAGCGTGGGCTCGCAGATGGCTGTCCTCTCCTGGTGCGGCCAAGACACTCTGGCCTGATTTATCTCCTCTTCACAGCTTCACTGTCTTCCACCTGCATGAAGCCCAGTCTTAACCTGCCTCATCAGCATGTGATATGGTAGAATCTAATTTCACAGTATGTATGAGAGTATTTTTCCCATCTTGATAGATATGTAGTTATATGACACACGTGCAAAATCACATGTAAAGTAATCAAACTAATGTTAAATGTAATGAACTTTGTTCCATGGTTGAGCTTTACACCAGATTAGGGCTGCAACCAATTATTATTTCCATTATGGATTAATCTACTGCTCATTTTGTTGATTAATCAATTAATCATTTGATCTATAAAGTGACAGAAAACAGTGAAAAATGCCCAGAGCGCAAGACAACGTCTTCAAATTGCTTTTATTTGTCCAAACAATCCAAAGATATTCTGTTTACTGTCATAGAAAAATAGGACAACTGACAAATGTTCACATTTTAGAAGCTAGAACAAGATTATTTTTGGCGTTTTTGCTTAAAAAATTACTTAAACGATGAATCGAACAGGTTGTCATTTTGAGTGTCGAGAAGGCGGGTCTTGTCTAATATGAGCCAATCAGAGGACAGATGCCAAGAAACAGAGAGTAGCGATATGGACGCATGAGAGTGGCTGCAGATGATACTTTTTTCGTTGAGACCGTGATGGACAATGAATGATAACAACCATCCCTGAAGTATTTTGTCTGTTTGTTAATGCTAAATTAACTGAAACCAACACCAAGAAGCGAGTGAGCGACGCTGTGGGGGGACAAGTGGAGCGACAGTCGAACTCGCCGGGGTTCAGGTAAGGCTCGCATCCTTTCTCGTCGTCGGCAACTAAGGCATCAACATATGGTAATACTAAATTATCACCCCGCCTTACAGTTGTATACTAGAGTTGTTGTTGTCTATGATGAGGAAAATATCAAAAGGAAAAGTGTTTGCAGCTGTTTATATTTTCTCTAAAATAGGCTCAGTTGGAAGCAGGTTTTTTTTTTCTTTTTTCCTGTTTTTGTGTTAAAAGGAACATGTGGCTTAAATTGGTGATGTGAGCTTGAAAAAAAGGTACTCTAACATGAATCTGTTTGGAATCGGTCCTGCGTTATGTCCTTACTGCCACAGCTGTTACAGCCTGTTCTATCCCAACTGTTCCAAAGTGACAAGTGCAACACACACAAAAAAATGATCAAAAAATCGTCTGGCAAGCTGTTATTTGCACCTGCAGGCTGCTAGAAAGAGGAGAGAATTCAGATTACATCAACATTTTTGATAACCCTTTACTGGAGGTGTGTTATTAATTACAATTTACAGATTCAGAGTGCGTTAAAAGCCTAGATAAATGTCCTTTTAAACTGTTTTTTTTTACCAGAAAATTACATTCAGTTTAATATGTCATTAACTGTAAAGTGCCATTAATTATAAATCTGAGAAAACGTCTATTAATTCCATCACACCATGAGAGTACAAATTAATCATCGGTGATCAGTAGCAGCTGTACCTTTTGAATATGTTTTGCATGCAAAAATGATGAGAAAGTGTGTGTGTAAAAATCCCAGGTTGTGTTCTTACCACTAATGCAGCCTATAAACTCAGAATATGGCCACTTGCTCGAGAATGTGCTTAATATGAAAGACGGAATTTGCCACGTCTTTATTTTAAGGGAGCTGAATTTTCACACTAATTCCCAATGTTCTAGGATGTGTAAGGGACGGCTTAACACCATGCACCATCCTTGGTTTCCATGACGACTGTGATCCTTGTATGATAATCGGATTCCCACTATAGCTGTGAAAACACTCATTCCTGCCTGATCCAAGAAAATTATAACATGAAACGGCGGCGAGGAATTTGCCTGCGTGACGATAAACAGACAGATGCTTTGTGGCCGAGCCAGCCTGCAGGGTCGGGCCTCGGCGAGTCTATTCATAACTGCAGAGAACAACAAGAAATGACAGAATAGGTATTAGCTGCCGTGGCTGAACAATTTTGTTTATATATATATATATATATATATATGTGTGCACTTTGGTATTAGAGGGAGAAAAGCATTAAGAGTAATAAGAAGAGCATTATTGACTCGCCTGCCTTTCACATTACATACTGGAGGATGAAGAAGCACAGAAAGTCATTTATTGTGTGGTTTTTTTGTGGCCAGCGTGTTTTTCTTCAAGCCCTCTTTACTTTTGTGTTATTTAAATAGATTCTTGCCTATTACAGTATCTGGTCCAATTTGTGTCGACTTAATACAAATGGACCAAGAGGTGTAAACATGAAGTCATGTGGACAGAGAGATGAGTCAGTGATTGGACCCATATGGGGGAAATCAAATTCCAGGAACTTGACGGCACGTCACACAGCACCTCACTGCTCCTGATCTTTCTTTATGTTCTCTGGTGTCACAAGAGCTTACAAAGAAATATCTGATAATGAGACTGCAGCTGAAATTCATTTTATGTACAGTATAACGATGACCGGGTAGAAACTGGGCAAAAAAGAGGTGTTTTTGATTGCAATTATTACGGAGAGAGATATTTAGTGAGTTAGTTATATTTAGTGAGTGTCACTTTAAGAGCTGCCAAAATACACGGAGTGGGACACGAGAACAACACACTCCTTTTCTTTTTTTTAACTAGAATCAATTAGAGAAAATCCCTGCACTCGCATGCTGACGCACATACACGTTTCCATGGTTACCAAAAGATAAGCTTAAATACTGTATATATTTCCCTTTATACAGATTGCTTCCTTAGCAGTTCATGATTAGCAGATGGGTTTAATAGTACTTCAGCTTTTAAATTCATTCTAAAATCACACATCTACTGTCCTAAAACCCCGTGGTTGGTCAGTTTAGCTTTCACACCAACAAATAGCCCCAGAGTCCACTTGGACGCGCACCAAGCACCACCTCTTCAGGCAGTCTCTTTTTCAGTTTGGTAGTAGGTTAGGTGTGAAAAGCGCCCTGAAAATCCTTTTTTCCAAGAGAAACCTGGCTAAAAAGGCTGCATTAAAAACAGAAACGAAACAACAACAAGAGCTAAACAGAGCAAGAACACACTACACAAAAGAGCATATAATCCACTTAAGGTACACAGACAGGAAGTTGATTAGTTTTGCATAACCTGAGAAGCAAGATCCACATTGTTGTCCACGCCAGACGTCCAGACACTGTGGGGGTTTTTTTGAGAGGAAAGGGTTGACTGCATGAATTCTTTTCACCGGCGCAGTCTTAGCCTTTCACATTTATCTCCAGCTCATAGTATGACAACTATAGATCCCCCTCTCCTTTGCACAAGACAAATGACCTTATTACCACAGAGGACCATTCAAAATAGGATCATGTAATGCGTGGCAAACCACTTCTGAGAAAATACAGACCTGCTCTGCGAAGCGCACACTGTCTCTCAGGGAAACCATCAAAAGCACATTTTAGAGACCAAACGAGTTTCAGAGCTTGTTTGGGCTTTCAACACACATCAGGAGGATCAGCCAGAACCACTGTTGGACTAAGCAGCAGTGTCAGTTTCTGTATAATTCAATACAGTCCAGACGTTTGTAAAAGAGCACCTTCTACTGCGGATGATTTGCTGCTGAGGACACATTTGTTTCACCATAATGAAGTTTTTCTGTGTACTGGAGATGTGCCTGGAGGGCAGCACTTGGTTTCTGGTTTACCGTGTGTTTGTGTGTGTGTGTGTGGGCTTTCCCCCTCCCTGTGTTGTCATAGCACTAAGAGGGCAGGAGAGATAGGCCAGGCACACAATGTTCTCCCTTGTGGGAAATTAGTGTCCGCATGCATAATTACAGGATAGGATAGGATGCCAAGAAAATTATTTTCCTCGGCTATGTACATAAAGCCCCGAAGCCCTCTACATTATCTACAGATCACTATAACTCGCCTTGTTAAGTAATTCATGTTTGCAGCTCTGTGTGAGCAGCAACGTTTGATGCTGTGAGACAGTGCGAGGATCCAAGCGGTATGATACCAGGTGAAGCCGCCTCGTTCTGTTAACAGTTAATCTCGAGCAATTTAAGGCGGAGGTGGCGTCACATTGACCCCGCTGCTCCAAAGGTCACAGCTGTTATAGTCCTTTTAAAAAGTGGAATTCATTGATTTGGTTGCAGACAGGTCTGCTGAGAACAGTAGGGACTAATGAGCCCAACATGCATTAGTGTCCAATCACAAACCATCAAGGCTGATTCATAATGGCAGACCTCAGTAGCATGACTGATAGGCTAATAGACCAATCATATTTGTGTCAATCATCCAAAATAGGCTTGCTCTTTACAGTGGATTCAATTGATTTGCATAAAGATCACTGTTTGCACCCCGTTGCTCTATTTTTGCCAACTGGGTTAGTTTCTTTTCTTTATCAAAAATAAAAAGTATAACAGTAGATCTACAGTACATCTGCTGTATATAACAAGTTGCACTAAGGAAACGTAAAAAAACATTTTATCAGACAAAATCACAAAGTGGGTTTCCAATAGAAAAACAACATTTTCAGTAATTGAGACGCCTTGAAGGGTGGAAAGATAAATCTGAAGAGTCGCCAGATGAAACAAGATAGGAAAGAAGAAACAGAAACCTATTTCTACTACACACATTAGTTGTATACTGGATAGGTTACCTCTCCATGCCTCTAAAAATATTCAAATGAAACAACCTGAGAATGTAAAACTCATTATTTGCTTGTAGCTCCAAGACATATACAACCCACATGCGTTTCTTTTCATGTCGTGACCCAGAAAGGTTGGAAAAAGCTGCTGCGGGTTGTTAAAGATCAAATTTAACAGTTTTTTTTTTTTTGCTGCCGTCATAGGCGGCGCCAGAGATTTTTTTTCTTGCTGGAGCTTCTTCAGCGCTTAATTATTTATTGGTGGGGTTATGACATTTGTAGTAAGTACATGAATACAGAAGGCTAGGCGCAGACGTGTGGGATTTCAATTTCAAGTATCAATATGCCCACCACAAACACATACACCAGCAATACCAAACACATTTTGTGAAGTAAAATAAATAATATTCAAATATTCTATCACATTGTGATAGAACTGGTACATAGGCAGGAAAATGCAGTCTGTAAATTGACTTTTTATCCAGTCTTAAACCACATATTTATGATGATTTATGATCACACGTGCATTTTAAGTTGTTTTCAAAAATTGTTCATAGCGGTGACAACGTGACTCAGCTCCCAGCCACTCCAGTCAGCCTCTGCCCACTGAACAGCGCCGGAGAAACACCACGGTTTTGATCACCGGGTCTGGTTGTATGGGAGAGGAAGCGTCCTCCGCGTATGGTTCGGCCTCCGTTGAAAAACCTCCTGAATGATGAGTGCTGAGGGAGTCCTGGCCGGGGGAGGCTAACTGTGGAGCGCCGTCTGACTGAAGAAACTGTATGACTGTGAGCAGTGTGGGAAGAAATTCAGCTGCCTGACAGCACCAACCGGGAGGAAACCATGGCTATTTAATCCATTGCAGCAGGCCCAGTCTTTGAGCCTGTGCCGGTAAGTCATGTTCTCTATAGGACCTCCTGTGTGTACTGGTTCTGTTTTCAAGTGGAGCCCTTGCGGGTAATTCTCGTGTCGCTGCCTGCTTGCATACTACACCAAAGACAGTAGCATTTACCTGTCATGACCCCTTTTACTGGCCATAGCTGTTTCCCTTTCCCCAGTGACCACCCCGGACCCTAAGTCATGCCTCCACGCACCTCACCATCTGGATGCGACAGCTGTCTTTGCCTGACCCAGAAAATCTCAGAGTTTGAAGGGAGAATATCCATCCTACACCAGATCAAAGAATGGATCATTGACTCTTTGATCGCCATGGGCCCCACTGTCACCACCACAACCCCCAGAAAACTGGACTCTATCGTCCCATGTCTGGATGTCGCCACTGCCCAGGCTGCCCAGGCTGCAGACCACTGGACCCAGCTGGGAGCTAAGCTCAAAGCCCTGGTTAGCTCCACTCCTAGCCAGAAGGAGCCATGGATTGCTGTCCGTAAGGGTAAACATGGTGGGAAGCTATCCTTTCATCCCCATCCACCTCCAGCCCTCCAGCTGACCAACAAATTTTCCATCTTGGACAAGCAGGTTTTCCCTCTTCCCCTCCGTCTCAGGGGTCTTGTCGCCGCCTCCACTCTCCACGGCTGTGTCCAAGCAGTCCGTCGCTCTCAACAACACGGTGACTCAAAAATAAAAAATGTCAGGGTGAGATCAACAGGGTGATCAAGATTTCGACAACAACTCAACTCTCGCTAGATTTCAGAACAAGACTTCTCCTTGAGCGAGACTTGGTTAGACACGATAACAAAGGTAATTCAGAATCATGATGTGCTTCACCATTTTTATGCTGACGACACTCTGTATTTGCCATTAAAACCCACAGATCCTAGCAGCCTAGCAAATCTTACAACTTATCTCTCGAATCCCCAAAATGTCCTTGACAATAAGTCAAGCACATTTTTGAAAGGAGGGGGGACTTTTAAAAAAACTGATAAACCTTCTGGATGTAAATGTACTCCGAGTGTTTTCACATTGTCTTTCATACCACAGATTTAGCCCGGTTGTACACGTTCACGTCTGAGTGACTCGTCAGATCATTCATCCTGGCTTTTGCCCCTCTGGTGAGCTGCGCTCCTCACTCGATGTTTATGCAGGTTGTCAACACCTGACAGTGGACGAAGTAGGCCTGGCAGTTTCCCTTTGCCTGATCAGTCTGGACTGTTGGCCCACATCTGAAGGTCAAAACGCACGCACGCACACACACACACACACACAACCTCATTCACATAAAACAGGCCAATTTAGGAGGAGATTTATGGAGGAGCCAGCAGACATCTGGAGGGAGCTGGAGAATGCTGAGAGAAGTCCAGTTGGACAGATAAACTATAAACCTTTACGTGGCTGACCACAATATTTGAAGACGAAGAAATTGTTGCTTACAAGATTGTTTATTAAATCATATTACTTGGTTTAAGATCAGATTCAGTTTTGTTAGGCAAACTTGAAAACTTAATTCCCATTTTTCAAACCCAGTGATCAAGTCACAGCATTAGACTCACAGCTTGTCTCTTAAAATGTCAGATGCTTGTGAGCACCCCGGTGGTATCTTGACATTAGTATCATATCATGACATCAAACTAATGCCGTCTATTCCTTTTGGCATTATTTTTCTTCCTTGACATCATTTCCCAGAACTCAGTCACTGCAGTCTGTTTGTGTAAACCAGACATCCTTCATGACGCAAGAAGGAGATTATGAGCCCCAAGTCATGGCAACACTTTGACAAATTTTCACCCCAGCAAGTGATGCACTCAAGTGCTACTAGATTTTCCTTTGTGTTTTCAAAGCTTGTGTAAGAGCTTCACAAAAAAAAGTGCTCTCTGTGTCTTGGCTAAACTCTTTAACAGAGACAAAGCACTTGTCATTTTTCCTAACACCACTTAATTCCCTTAAATGTCACTGGAGCACATTCAGCCGGCGCTGAATGGGAGCAACAGTGTCAAACCTGCTGATGCTGTTTCTTTTTTGGGTATTCACAAGAATTTTTTTAAACGGATCACCTGGCTGATCCTCTGTTTATTTTTCCCCTCGTGATGGAATCTGAAGGGTTAGATTAAGTGATCATCACAGTTCGTTCCACTATTATTTGCCTTTGTCATTGTGTTTGCTGGCTTTCCTGGTGACAAAATTTGAAGTACTACAGCAGTGAGTTACAGAGCAACAGTGGCTTAGAAGTAGAGCTGCGACGATTAGGCATTCAAATTAACTGGCAACTATTTTGATAATCAAATGAATTCTTTGAGTTTTGGACAATTGGTCAAACAAAACAAGACATATAAAGACTCAACTTTAACTCTGGGAAATTATAGCAGGCATTCTTCATTTTTTTTCTTACATTTTACAGACAAAACGATTTATCGAGAAAATAATCGTCAGATTGATCGAAAATGAATATTATCGTTGCAACAGTTGCAGCCCTTTTCCCCTTCCAGTTTTCTGCAGCACAGTACTACCTTGTAGCAGGAAAGTCATTTCTGAACAAGTGCGGATATTTCTCCGCACTCCCTCATGGGATATTTAACAGCTTGTTCAGTCAAGGGTTATCAGTTGCAGATGGCTGAGGACAATAAACATGATCAAACATTGGGGTGGGGATTTTGAGGCAGTATGTCTTAAGCCAAGTCATATAATCATGCAGTGCCGCCCCTTTTTGTAATATTCCTTTTTTTTCCAAATGATCCATTTAGGTTTTCATTGTTTGCATCAGTTTGACCTTTCATATCAAGCAGGACTCATGATTGAATATCCTCATTCATAACAGTGGATGGCACAGCTTCTTTTACCAACTATAAAAAAATCTAACTTGTGTAATGAGATGTGTGGGCTGCCCCTCACTATTAATGGTTCCTATAAATCACCTATTTATCTGAGCGGTGCTAAGCTCATGAGTAATGCTGAGTCTCAGTCTTTCTCTCTCCCTACAGTGAGCCACCTTCAAGCTATCCTGTCCAGTAATCTTGATTAATTCTGTTTACCTCAGCGCAGTCATTAAAGAGAATGGCCCCTATAATTTTAACAGACAAGGCCTCGAAGTTGAGAAGTTGACCTCAATCTTGCTCTGCTCTTTCTTTTCAAGGTTACCGGCATTCAGGAAGTTAGAGCGGAGAGATTGCACACATCTCCCGCGGCTTGATTAATACACTTTCTCTCATCCGGCAAACTTTTCCAGTGTAGTTCTCTTCCAAGGGAAAGCAAAACTCTTAGCACTTCAAAGACGATTACACAGCAGCAACGATAATGTAGCATGTCGCTTTTTTTTTTCTCTAGAAACCAAGAAAAATCACAGCAAATAACACACCACATGCTCTCTGACGCTGCATCTCCATTTGCCTAATGATCATGCAGAAGAGGATCCCACTCCAACTACAATGCTGCCTGATTGTATGGTCGTCAGCATTACCAGAGATAGCTTGTACCAGGCTGGTCTTACTTCACATCAGTTGAAACCCTTTTGTTCATAGATAATACCTCAAAGAGAGCATTTATTCTTTTATAATTGTTCTTCAGCTAAGCTCCTTCATTCGCCGTATCCACTCGCACAGTCGCAGATGGAAAACGGGGGAAACAAATCAGTCCGCTTATGTGCCATTTTGCGTGATTAGATAAAGGTTGTTTGACGTCTCTGATTAGGCGTTATGACGCTTTCTCTCTTCAGTGAGGGTAAAAAAAAAAAAAAAGTGAAGAAAAAGCTGGATGAACAGTGCTTTTATACTGCAGCTGCATTGCTTATAGTGTAATAATAAAATACATTTTGGCGCTACACAGGAAGTGATCCATCTCTATAATCGTGGCTAGTCAGAGCTGAATGTACTATCAGCAGCAATTTCATATATTCAATTTGAGCTAATCATACTTGCTCTATTCCTATTTTCCACTTAAGTCATTGAACTGAATAGGGGATAAAACTGATTAAAGTGATATTGTCCTACATGGTAGAATGTGAATATCTTTCAGGAGGCTATTATGAGAGGGTTATAATTCTGCAGTAGGTCATACAGCTGCATGCAGTAGTTAAAGTCCAAATGTCTCCATATTTATAAATAAAAATGCAGCTATTTCATTGCACATTTACTTTATGCCTGGAGGTCACAATATTTTCTGTAACATTCTGTATACTACACAGAACTGCAGACTACAAAGGAAGAAGAAAGCAAAAAGGGAAAACCCTCAGTGCTTGGCCCTGCCACTCCCTCCCACACTGATCTCAAATGGAGCCCCGTAATAGACCAATTTCAGCTCTGCCTGGAGCAAACCAGTCCTTTTATTCATATACTCTGGTTTCTTCCTCTTTGGCCAGATTGCACAGGCAAAAGGGAGAGAGATCCCCCCCCCCTCCTTGGCAGGATAAAATGAAGGAAGATGGTAGAGCCATAAGGTTTCCGGGTAGGCACAGCAGAGAGCCCACATTATGGATGGTAATGGACTGTTTGGATGCCTGGCTCCCTCCCCGCCTCATATTGTTCATTCCGCGGGCTCTCAGGGCGCTGCTCCTCACTCCAAGGTCACAGGGGCTTTTCGCTGGAATAGGCCAGGCCCACGCTTACAGTATTTGGGTCCCCCTGGTGGAGCAGGGTAGGTCCAATCACAGTGAGGTCTGAGGTAATAAGCACTGCTCCATCTGACTGAACACAGAGAGAGTTGAGGAGGACAAAAGAGCACTGTTGCCTGGGATTCAGAGCGTGGCAGAGGGAGAAAAGCCTGAGATGAAAATGTTTGAGAAACACTTCTGAAACTAAAGAAACAAGGAAACCTGGGAGAACATATATAGCTGTCTGTAAATATTATACTATATACCAAAAATCACTATTCAGACAACCACTAATGTGTCTTTTAGCAACCAATTCCACTGTTGCTACCTTTCAATAACCATATTTTTAGCAGAATATTGGCGCTTTTTATTCCTGTAATTGTTGTTATGATTCACTAATTTCACAATGCTCTAGTTTGAGTTTATTTCAGCTACAAGTGTTTTACACATCTCATTGCTTACAGCTATTATGCTTGTTACTGTAAAGACGCATTGAATACATGGAGGTAATGTTTAACTTTCCCTTTTACAGCACACAGTTAAACACTGTCGGTGCTAAATGGTCATTCATTTATTATCTATGATGCTTATTCATTATTATTTATGTCAGAGAAATGTTAAGTGAATCCAAGCAACTGTGGGAGATCCAGCACAGAACACAATAACCCCCCGAAGGGCTATAGATAACAGAATTCAGCAGAAACATATCTGTGAGATATGAGGCTCACAAAATGAACAAGGCAAGAGATGGCATCCAAAAAAAAAAAAAAAAAGACACTAGAACAGGGTGAGCTGGTGTGACGGAAAGAGAAATCAAATGACAGAAAGTGCAGCAGCGTGTTGCAGGTAGAAGCAGAGCAGAACCAGCTCTGATGGCTCCGCGAGTGAGATTTTGTTTATTTATTTAAGCAGGAAATATCTTGAGATATCACTTTTACAAGACAGACCTAGGCCAGAATGCAGCACAGACTGGCTGACATGAGAACACACACAATCAAATTACAACGCAATTAAGCACAATTAAGTCGTTCTCGTCGATTATGTCGAGCTCAGGGTGTTTAAAATGAACAGCCGATTTTGCCAAGTTCAGAGTAGACTCTGGGGACATTAAAACAAACTCTGAGGAGTTAAATATCTCGTTGCTTATTAAAGACGCGTCGCTATCTTCATTAGATGTCTTGCTTGAATTCATAGTGCTTGCACAAGTCTGGAAAAGTATGGAATTATGAATTATTTGTTGGTAGATTTGTGTGAAAGCGTGTAAAAACCTTAGAGCAGCAGCAGTTGTGAATGAAGTATTCTGTATCATTATTTGTCAGTTGTGCTCTGTTTTTATTAGATGTTATTCTTCCCTCGCTGTAACCACATGAGTCCTGTCAGATGGAGAACAGCAGTGAATATTTGGACAGTGTGCTTCTGTCTGCTTTGACCTCCGCTGGGCTCTGGAGTTTGGCTCTGTGTGGCGGCGGTCCGCCGGCCTCTTGTCTGTCTGATCGGATTGGGCCCCAATTGAATGACACAACTGTTTTCCCGGTGCCCAGCGGAGGCCGACTTGGCATTCTGCTCTTGCCAAACTGACTCTCTGCAGAGACGTCTCACTGGGAAAATATCCCTCCAATCCATCTCCAACTCCCAAATCTCCTGCTGTTACCAAAAATAAGAATTATCACAGCAGCCACCGCCTCACATTGTCACCTCTCATAATTTAAATTACCAAATGGCACTCCTGCTTAGTTAATTAAAAAGCTAATTTAAATTTCCGAGTATCTTGATTTTAATAAGACAATAGAAAAATCAGGCCCAAACTGATGGTGTGGTAAACAGCTAAAGACAGTTGACTCTGTCCAGTGCACCGCAGTGTTGGGAACTGCTCAACAAGCATTGTACTCGTGGATTTGCAGCCCCGATGGACTTCCTCTATGTGATGTTGTTGAGTTTGTCCAGCTGGCCAGCTGTGCTGCTGCGTTTTCTAACCAGAATAGCGGAAAAATGAAAAGCGTCAGAATGGGTTGTTGCTGGGGACGGGTGTCAGGAAGGATTCCACACTGAAGCTGGCAAGCCCTGACATGCCATCCTCCATAAGAAGAAAATAATTGGCCTCCTAATTGCTCTCAGAGGCATGTTTCACCGAGCCAGTTCCCGGCCCTGCCTTCAGCCTTGGTACAAGTCCGGTGTCAGCCCTGTTTGATCTGACCTGAGCACGAGACGGACGAGAGAGAACCGGTGGTTCTTTCTTCATCCTGTGGCTTCCTCCTTCCTCGGTATTCCATTAGCTTACACTCCACCGGCCCTGTCGCTCTGTGGGATTTGTTTATCTCCCTCTGGTGGCGCTCTCTTCTTCAGCCAAACAGCCCAGTCAGCAAACTGTTAAATCAGCCTCTGATTTACATTTCTATTGCCGTTTTTAAGCGTCGTTGCTGGGGACGCACCTAGATGATCCCGTCTTCTGCTTTTCACCCAATGTTTTATCTCTTTAAACGTACAGGTACATTAAATAATGTGTGATAGAACTTTTAATGGGATCTTTTCCTCCTGCCTGCTAATTAGAGCTGACATCAAAGTGAAAATGTAATACTGTGTCAGTCTGTCATTATGCAGA
This sequence comes from Scomberomorus guttatus, assembly GCA_038419695.1. NCBI lineage: Eukaryota > Metazoa > Chordata > Actinopteri > Scombriformes > Scombridae > Scomberomorus > Scomberomorus guttatus. The sequence goes on along the minus strand of CM076466.1, from coordinate 5,994,076 downwards.
GATATAAAGGCAATATCTTTTTCCAGGCTAGAAAAAATGCATTTTGGCCTAAATGTCGTGTGATTTATGGCTAATAAGTGATTAAGTTTCGTATCAAAAGGAAAGAAGAAAAGCTGTTTGGAAAGCCACACCTGGCGACTCAACAATTGAGATTCATTAATATTCAACATTTCCATAAATGCCCTCACATTGTTGTGTGTTATTGGAGCAGTAATTATCTTATACATATTGCCCCTTTAATCAACAGCCTGTTGACTCAGTGTGGCTGATGATTCTGTTCTGAAAATGGAGACAAAAGGCTTATATGTTTGCAGCATCTGTTAGTCATTGCGTAGCTCCAGTCATAGTCATCTGTGAAAGCTTTTGCGCTGCATCCGAATGAGCAAACATCTCATTTGAATCCGTGAGGAATCTTCACGCTTGTTCTTTGCTAAGAAAAAAAAAAAAAGTGTTGATGGAGCGGCTATAAATGGGGGATCGGTGAAGTCAGAAGGCTCAGTGACTCATGAGAAGCCATGACAGAGAGGTTTATATAGGGGGAGATTTCTACAGGCGAGCGGTGAAATTGGATGTGTATGGGGTTTGGGCCTGGGCCTGATCCACTCTGACAGGGTGGTGTGTCAGATGCAGTTCTCTGCAAAGTACACAGATTGGGGAGTTTACTTAGACAAATTCTGTAGCAGAGCTTTTCTGCAGGCAGAAATAACCTCAAGTGTGGTGTAACTGAGCTGGCAGAGCCAAAAAATCACAACATTGTTCAAGATGATAAACTGAAACCTGAATGTCCAAAAGCTAAATTTGCTGAAAATCAAAATATAAATGACGATTATCATAAATGAATACTTCTTTTGTCTTTATTGATGATGCCTGTAGCCAAAGTGAACCAACACTCATAATAAATTGTTCCTTTTCTGCATCTTTTTTTCTTTTTAGTCAGTGTGTGAACATTTATTTGAGGGTCCATTCTCTACAGTAATGTTAAAGCCCCTGAAAACTTGGCTTCGTGGTTTTATTTACCTGACAGCCCCCCCTGGCAGCATAAGTAAACAACCCCACAACTGTCATCACATTTTGATTCAAATATTGCTGAATCTTGACTGGAGCACACAAGTACATGACGTCACCTTTTTACATTTGCGCCCCGCCCACGTCAACCCAGTGAGAAGAGCACAGACAGGAATCTCTCATCTGAAATATGATCCAACCTTTGCAGAAAATTGTCTGTTTGTGATTGAGAAAATATGTTTTCATGGCCTTTCACATAATAGTACAGTAGTTAGCTGTTCTCCTATAGTCCCTCTTGTCGCAGTGCATTGTTGCAGTCTAATGTTACTCATAAATAAATAAAAATAGTCTTTTTGTGTAACCAAAACACCAATTTGTATGAAGTACTGCTGTATGTGCCTCTTCAGCACCACGGACAGCTCCCAGTACAGCAAAAAAGCACACTGATCAATTAACTCATACAATATAGAAACACATACAGCTTACACAATGACAATATTAAGCAGCTTAAAATATCACAGACCCCCATAGACCTCATTTATTTTAATAACAGGACCATGCAGTACCCAAAATTCACTGAAGCGTTACTTGGACAAGGCAGCACGGATGGTATGCTGCTGACTTGGCCACAACCAGCAGTGATAATTATCATGTGGGCTGTGGGAGGTGGAGGGGGTTCTCTATTGTTGCCTGGAGGTACCTCTACAACAGATGTTTTGGTTTTGGAGCCCTGTCTGCCAGTAGTGGGATCATAATGATTATGATTCTGTCTCCAACTGTCAAGACCAGTAAGATGGTTGTAGCGGAGCTGGAGGGGTTAGAAGTTGGGGGCTGGCTGTTGTCTGAAGCGCAGCAGTGTTTAGGTGGAAATCATTGACCTCTTTATTTTACGAATCCATCTTTTTTTTTTTTTTTGTCGGTTGCAGTTGCTAGCTAGTTGAAAAGAGGCAAGAGAAAGCATGGATTTAAGCTGCAAAGAACTGCATGCAGGATCACAGGTATTGCCGGATTGATTAGTCCATTAATAGATTTGTCGATGATTAGTCTTTTATGTCATTTATCAAGCAAAAATGCTCGTAAACTAAATATCTTTGGGTTTTGGACTGTTGATCGGACAAAACAAGCAATTTGAAGAATTACCTTCTGTCTCTGGGAACATTTTATCGACTAAATGATTAATCAGTCAATCAAAGAAGTAAGTAGACCAATCTATAACAAAAACATTATTTGTAGCCATAATCACAGGACAGACGGAGACATCAGGCAAAGTCTGCCTGCTCAAAAGAGGCAAAGAGCAGTAAAGCAGTACAGTAAAGGGTCAACTGCAGGGGACACCTCTGTAAGCACTGAGGCAGTGAGCGTATTGTCCCATTTTCACCCGCTGTATACTGCCAAACATCCAATCTTAGTGTTCCATCTCTGTATCGCACCATCATGGCTGGAGACTGTATTATTCAAGAGCAATTCCAACCCAATTTCATGGGCTGTCTTGATATGGCTGCATGTGATTCCAATCTACAGTCCTGATGCTCACAGGAACAGAAATCTCTTTGATGGTATCCAGTTTGCCTGTCAAGTGTGTGCTATATGTAGGTTTCTGTTGCTAAAACCCAATAACACCTGTGCTAAAGCCACATCTGAGATATGAATATGAGATCTATCAAAGAACCAGAGAGAAATATATGTATGAAAGACACATCTGTCTCTTCTGCTTTTTCTTCCTGCTCCGTCTCTCTGTAGCACTGGAGCCTTTCACAACCCCGGGTCGCGACGATAACGGCGCGCTTGCAAATGAGAGAGCTTCTCCCAAATGAGAAAATCAAAACTCATGCTAATGTGGTGTCAGAGACGCCTGATGGCAAGCGATAAGCTGAAAGATTGTTGGTCACAATGCCTGTTTATTTCAATGTCACCCTCACAATGTTATCTATCACGCTGCCACCACTGTCGATGAGTTCACTCTCACTCTTCAAGCCACCCTGGCACTGTGGAGTATGATTTAGGAAGGCTGTTGTGTTAAATGATAGTGCCAGTAAGATCTGATCTGACAGCTCAGTCGAGTTCAAAGAAAACAAAAAAAATGATAGCATCTTTTATTTGTCCGTTGTGTCTCTTCACAAAGGTTATATTCCTATTCAGTGGATATTCATGTGGTACTTTTGATGCCATTATTTACTTTGTGCAGTCGAGAAACAAAATGAGCGCAGGTAAATTATAATTTTTGACAATTATTGAGCTAGTTGGACATGGGCAGGCATGCTGCTTTTCAAACAAAGTGCGTGGGTGGGAGACTGTAAGCATATCAAAGGGTGCCCAGTGGGGGAAAGGTTTTGAAATGGAGGGACAAGGAGAAAGAAAAGAAAAAACAACATCAAAGTGTGCGAGAGACCGACGCCATGAGGAGACGCATGAATGAAGGGAAAAGTCAGGACACAGATATGAAAGCTAGCATATGAATCGTCATGCCCTAATCATCCTAATCATTACACAGTCGACCATTGTGCTGCCATGATCTATTTACATCTGCTTGAAATGGCAGATAGGTGACACTTGTTATTTCTGAAGCTGAATTATTTGTCACCTTCTAACCGCACTCTCGCATCACTCTATGACACCTTTATCAGATTAGCAACCTGTCATCTTTGTGTGTGTGTGTGTGTGTGTGTGTGGGATCGTGTGTTTATTAAGAAGAAGGTGGTTCAGACATCCTGTGACTCAAATGTGAAATCAGACCACCAATCTGTTGCAAGTGTCAGTTAGATTCGAGACGTGGGTGTTTGTGGTGAAGAAGTCCTGGAAGAGCTGATTTATTCCATCACTCAACCGAATGCTGATGTTTGGTGACCTAGAATTCACCCCACTTCAACATGTATGCAATGGGTTTTGATACTGCGTAATTTAGCCCGATGGCATAAACTGTCTCTGAAGTTGAAACTCATACATCTTTGCCAAGACTAGTAGTGCATATTCTTTTTTTTTTTTCCTTATGAAAATGTCACCTCAAGTTAAAATTCCTTCTGGAGACGTGCTACTGCTAAAAAAAAAAAAGTTAGTCCACAGGCAAGTGTTGGATGAGAACTGCCTCTCCTTAAATGCACAACTTATCCGAAATACCTTCTCTTCCCCATTTGAATCTGATCTTTTTCAAGTGACAAATCAGATGAGACACACATTCATCTCTTAGTCACTGGGTGCTTAACCATTTCTTGCTTGAGCCAATTCGTGGCAGCACGCACACACACACTAAACCGAATTGAAAGGTCAGCTGCCAAGTGTCTGGAAAGAGCACTTGAAGGGCCATCTGTTTGTGAACAACATTTACAGCTCTGGAGACATGTCTTTTTGACATGGGCACCAAAGAAAATGACAAGGCAACAACAACAAATAAGGAAGTGCAGCGGCTCCATCTGCTACGTCATCTTTAACCAACAAAAACAAGGAACAAGGAAGAACAGACCACTTCCTCTTTAAATCCAAGAATTTTCAGAAAGAAGAAGATTTCACAGATCTCCAAACACTCTTGTTACCATCTCTTAATTTAGTATAAATTTGAGATATTTACATCAAAATGAGATATTGAGGTGATGATGAGCTAAGGTATTCTGGAATTAGTTGCCGCCTTTTGGTGAAGTCCCAACTTCATGCAATATCCCGCCTTGGAAAACTGCGTCAGCTGTGATATCCGTAGCTGAGCCCGGCGGGAGGCAGGGTGTTGCAGAGGGAGGAGTGAAGGAGTGGGTGGGAGGAAGAAGAAGAAGAAGAGAAGCTTGAAGGATAGGAGCTAAATAAAATCAAAGCTACAGGGCATTTGCTTTATGTTTTTCCTCCACTGATCTACAGCACTCCAAGGCAAGTCATTCATAAGTTTCTTATCACAGTTAGATGTAAAGATGCAAAGATGTGCAGTCAAAATAGATCAGTGCGAATGTCACTTACTTTTTATGCAACATATCGTACCTATTGTAGGCTCTGCTGGGGGATTGTGAGCTCAGGAACACTCAAGAGCGACGTTTGTTCAGATTTGTCTAGAGCATCACAGGAGCAGAGCAAACTACAAAACTAAAATGTTTTGACACAAGCTTCCTGACTGAAATGAATATAACAGGCACCAAATGGACTCCTAAAAACCCCACTATTGTCCACAGACACGTTGTAGTTTCTCAAGAGAAGCATTTCAGCACACCTGTCAAGTTAAACCTGGTTCAGCTTGACAGACTGTACTGTGGTTGCCGGGCAGATTTCTCTGTAGGGTGACTCTGGAGGCAGGCAGTGGTTGGGCAAATAGCCTCCCGTTATCTGTATGACTCCCCTACCAGTAGTCGCCCCATGGCCCCTGGCCTCGCCTCCTACATCAGACTGATTCCAACAGACATGTCTCCCCAGGCACTGCTATATTAGCCCCGGCCCCCTACCTCCTCCCCACTGCCCCCTCCAGCCTCCCCGCCAACTAAGAATACAATCAGGGCTAAGGGGTCACTAAATGCGGGAGGTGGGTTTTCAAGCTCCTTCAAACTGTATCTGTCGAACGTGATACAACAAGTCAGCTGGCCAACTACAGTGCTTGATCCGTGTTGTTTGTCTAATTAACGCAAGGGAAGAGAAACGGTGGACTATCACGGTTCTGCCGCCACGTTTTTTCCACCGCTGATCCACAGCACTCCAAGGAAAAACATTCATAAGTTTCTTATCACAGTTAGATGTAATGATGCAAAAATGTAAAAAGGTCCAGTCAAAATAAATCAGTATGAATGTCACTTACTTTACAGAGAGATTTATGCAACATATCATATGTGTTGTAGGTTCTGCAGGGGAACTTTGAGCTCCTAAAAACTCCTCTATTGTCCACAGACATGTTGTAGTTTCTCAAGAGAAGCATTTTAGCACACCTGTCAAGTTAAACCTGGTTCAGCTTGACAGACTGTACTGAGTAGCTGTTTGGAGTACATCCATTGCCCTACATGCTCTAAGGGTCAGTCTCACTTGTTGACCATTAAAATCTCTCCCAGCCCATAAGCTCAAACTGCCTGTGGTTGCCGGGTAGATTTCACCAGAGGGTGACTCTGGAGGCAGGCAGTGGTTGAGCAAATAGCCTCCCGTTATCTGTATGACTCCCCTACCAGTAGTCGCCCCATGGCCCCTGGCCTCGCCTCTTACATCAGACTGATTCCAACAGACATGTCTCCCCAGGCACTGCTATATTAGCCCCGGCCCCCTACCTCCTCCCCGCTGCCCCCTCCAGCCTCCCCGCCAACTAAGAATACAATCAGGGCTAAGGGGTCACTAAATGTGGGAGGTGGGTTTTCAAGCTCCTTCAAACTGTATCTGTCAAAGGGGGGAAGAGAAACAGTGGACTATCACAGTTCTGCAGTAGTTCATGTGTGACTAATTTGTGACTAATGGAGCTTTGATGGCCAAACCCAAGCTAAAATGCTCAATAAGACTTACACTTTTGAGATATTCTTTTACAATTTTTTTACTTCCGTTGCTGCAGGTGTGTGTACTACAAGGTGTGTGTACTACATTTGAACTCTTTCACTCTGACAGTTAATCCTCTGGAGTGGACCTCCTTTTTAGTCAGACACTGAGGCCCACTTAAGGTTCACTTAAGGTTTGAGCAGAAGAGATTGCGTGTTCATTCACCAAATGGAAACACCACAATCCCAAGAAATAACCAGAGAAGTGGCTGCTCCCAGTGTTGGAAAATAAACAGAAAAACTAACTTTTACCTGACATTCAGTCTGTTCAATTCAGTATAACTTAATTTAACCCCATAAGTTCAATAGTTCAATAGTATAGACTGTATTGTAGTAATAAAACACCCACCATAAACTAGGAAGAAACAACAGACAGTTAAAAACTATGCAAATGCTGTATGTGAAGTCCATGAATAGATACAAATAAATGATCAAATCAAAGCTGTGTTCTTATGCTCATGGTTATTCAATCCCTGGTGACGTGAAAACATTTTATCTCCAAATTGTTTGGCTTTCTGGAAACATTTTGCATTATTGAGATTTGTTTATCCAGACATTTAAAAAAAAAAAGCTTTATATGCCAAAAAGATATAGTTAGAATATTAAATTAACTAAGTTTTGAGCTACAAATGTACTATAGCCTCCTCCTGTTAACACCAAAAGTAGTAGTAACTGTAACAAGAAGAATCACAGAATGAAATATTGAATATGATAATTAGTTTGTCATGTATAGAAATCACATTTTTCATTGCCAAACTATTCAGATATCATCACCAGATTTGAATCTCAAATCAGATCAATAATTCTCCACCAATAAAGACCAACATAGTGTCAGTCTTATACCCTTATAAACCACCTCTCTGTCTGTCCTTCTTTCTTGACTTTCAGTTTCTTACTGTCTCTTTTTGGTGAGTCGGTGAAATGACGTTTTTAAATTTGTGTGATTGAATTAATTTCCCCTCCTGTTGGCGATGCCAGGTCACCAAAGCTGTGCAGCCACGACCCACATCCAATCCTGGTCGTGAAGGAGGGTTGGCTGATGCGTGTTGACCCATTCAGCTAGACCCCCGACCCACGTCACTGTGTCTGGGGTATTAGATTAATGTTGTGTTAACGTTGAATTATGAAAAGTCTTTTTGCAGCTGGGCTGCCCACAGAGAGCTCTGTAGCATTTCGTAACATCTCAGTATTGATTCAAATCATTGCTCCGGGTTTCTCTACACTTCACCCTGCTCTCTGCTCCCCCTCTCCAGCCTTTCATTTAGCCCCTGGATGACAGACCCATTTTCCAGGAGGTGTGCTGCCTTGCAGTGTTTGTCAGATAAATAGACTAAACGTATCCACCAACAACTCAGGGAGTGTGTCAGAACTACGATGTGGAAGGAACAAGAGTAGATGATAAGAGCTACTGGGGATCTGGGGCCCCACAGTCCTTCTCTCTGGCAGACAACAAGGCTGCTTTTTCTAACTTTCCTCAGCACTTTGGAGGCAGTAATTGAAAATGGGGGAATCTTTGTGCACTGGCTTAATAGAGCTGTCCTGCCCTTGCTGCAAAGCGGGGTTAATAACTTTTTCCAGTTCCATTACCCCCTGAGATTGGCTTCAGGTGAGTAAAGAGGCTACGCTGGACAAGGGGAAGTGGCCACGGGGGCCTTCTCAGCCTCCTCTTATCTGTCCTCACTGCAGGCGACTCACCTGACAATCATTTACGTGACTTATTATATACATAAAAGACCCCCCCCCCCCCCCTTGTGTGTATGTGTGTGTGACCACAGTGTCTGGAAATACTATCCTCTAGCAAATGAGTGTCCGACAGATGGCGGTGAATACTTGACTGACAGCCAGTAATTCATGTGCCAGTTCACTAACTCATGTCCTGTACGCCACAGCACATCTCCTCCTCCGCCCACTTTACCAATGCTTTTGGTCGGTTAAGAGTCCCACCTACACAGTGTACATCAGTGTTGTTATGTCGGGGGTTTCGATTTTGAAGTTAATACCAGTTCACTGGGCTGAATTGGTTTGATATCTGACTTGTGTTGCTTCCTTAACAACTTGACTTCATAAAAGTGATTTCTTTCTTGTTCTCGTGAAGCAGCAGTGACGCGGCAGTTTGTTTGCCGCCGGTCGACTGCTGCTTTTTGTGATTTTCTTTGATGGACAGTGAACAAAGGCAGGAAAATGAATTGAATTGAAAGAGAGAGAGAGTACAGTAAGATGCGGAGTTCATCTGAGGTGCAGGCTGAGGGTTTATGCATTCATTTAATTTCATTAGTTAGGTTTATATGCACAAAGTTAGCCAGCGTTTGGCTTCTGTTTCAGTTCAGGTCATTTTTTTATTAACCTGTTCAAATGGAAGTGCCTGGTTGCCATCAAGAAAGCATTTGACACATAGTGTACAGTCCATCAGCAAATAAGAATAAACAGACTCATTTAAGTGAAGTAAACTGAGCTGTTTTTTGTTGTTTTTGTTAAAATGTGCCCCTAGATCCTGTAGAAGTGTTAATTTGTGCAGATAGTAAAATTCAGCAGTGAAAAGACTGAGATGTTGTCATGACATTAGCTCTTCTCTGTAAAACAAGCACCGATGTAAGATCTGAACTCTCTGTTACATAAAAACAAAATACTGTTGAGCATTAACGCTGTTAGCTCTACAGCACTGATGACTAAGGCCAGACCTGAATGGCAATTTTTCTGCTACATGTAATGTTGATGCTGCAAGAAAGAGCAAAATTCATTCAGTTAGGATCATCTGAGTCATAACTCTCTGATAATGAAGTGGTCATGGAATTAATTAAAAAAAATTCTAATCTATCTGATGAATATCTCCCCAGTTCAATATAATAGTGTTAATTGTTTGATGCAGCACTCTTTTATGCATGCAAACACGAGCTTTAATTAGCTTTGAGTTTTTTCTGTGTTATTTATAGTAATTACACTGTTACGGCTCCCTTTGGATCAAAACAAGTGTCCTTACTATGATTATTAGTTTATCCAGATCTGTAAAGCAATCACCAAGTGTCTTCCTGAGGATTACTTTAAGCAGAAGGAATTCCCGTGCTGCGAACTGTAATCAAACCTGCGAGTGGTTTGAAAGCTCTGAGTAACTGTTCACCAGTAAGCGATCGAGACTGTCACATTAGTAATGTGTTGTTATAAAGGGAATTCGAAACACGGGTTCAGGATTCAAATTAAATGTGTTCCACTTGTTCCTGGCTCGTGTATTTGCCTACGACTCAGGAACAGAGTGTTAGTTGGGTCTGCTTGTTTAGTCAAAGTACTTCTCTATCGATCCAGACTATTGATCCCAGCGCTACAGCAGCGTTTGTGTCTCTCGCTGCATTTGATTTGTCTTTGACGAAACTTTAACAACACAATTAGTCTCCTCCTGTTTAAAAGTCAAAAAAAAGGCAACAGTCCCTTTGAATGACTCACTCTCTCTAAATGACAGAGATTTGAACATCAGTCTTTGGATGTTGGCGTCAATACTGCAATTTTAGATTATTAAATTTGACATATGTCAGTTTTCCTGGAGCAGAGTAGTTTTTGTATCCGACCTTTACCATTAACCCAACTTACTTTTTTTGTGCAAAACACATTTGTAGTTGTTATATTTTAACAGGTTAATACTGCAGTTTTTGTCTACGTCTTCTCTTTGTTTCTGTTCTGTAAAACCATGTACCTCCATTTCTTTAACCTGTAAAGGAACACTTAATCTGTCTTTTTATCTGAGAAATTCAAAATCACCACATTTTATACAGTGGATTCAGAAAGTCTTCAGTCTTCTTCACTTTTTGCAAACTTTACTGTGTTGTAGATTTAATTTTAAGTGAATAAAATTGTTGTTTTTGCCCATCAATCTACACTCAATAACCCATAATGACAAAGTGTTTTTAGAAATGTCTGCAATTTTTATTATAAAGATTTATTTATAAATCTGAATACTTTCTGAATCCACTCTATATTGTTTTTTAAATTTATTTTCAGTATTTCTTTTGCATCTGTAGTGTGAACTTAAAAGTCAGCATCTCTCCCTAATGGGAGCTATAATTGCAGGAAATGGGTTTTAAACACAACTTTCTACTTGATCTTAATTTTAATAAGCTTCAGGCTAAGAAATGATGACTTACCAACTCCAATTATGCATAATGAACATACCGTCTTTACCAAGATAACGATTTTGTACATGTAGATGACGTCCTCTCCCATATGGACTCATTGCCTTTTTAACTGTGGGGTTGGTGGATACATGTATTCAATTGGTTTAAATTAGGCTGACATATCACAACTGCCAAATCATTTTGTGATAATTACCAGATAATTCTAGATAAAATGGGTTTAATTGGTGATTTACTGGGTGATTAACTCACGAAACCCAATAAAATGACAAGAGGGAAGTAATATTGGCAAAAGGCTGCCTGCATGTCTTGCTCTCCTTACTCTACCATGCAGTCTGCTATTATCTGTGAATTATATTGAATGTGATGACAAAATGGACAGCATTAGGCCTTGTTTGGGATGATTTTGGCAGCTTTATGACTTCCTCAAACAGCATGAGATGTAACACCCGGCACACTGATAGAGCTGGCCAAAACTGGAGCCAGCGGGGAGCAGAGCAATCCACATGATACCAACACTCTGTCCAAAAATTAACTCAAGCAAAGGTTAACAAACATCTCTTTCGCCTTTATTTTACCTCCCAGTCTATATTGTCTAGTTTTATTTAGTCTATGAAAAATACTCGTGTTGCAGTATTCTAGCTGTCCACTTTGGGGAAACAAGAATCCGTTGGTGAAGGGAAAACAAGATGAAAGGATGATGGAGGAGTTAGCAGGAAGGATAGAGGGAGGTAGAGAGCAAGGGAGCTGACCCAGTTAGAGAAGGAGAGAGAGAGAGAGAGAGGTGATAGGAGGGAGCTGTGTGCCAGCGTCGCCACTGCGGTTGGGGACCTGCTGGGCCATCTGGCGGGCCTGTAATTGGGTTGGGGTTTTACACCTGAGCGGCACACCTCCATAGAGAGGATTGGAGAAAAAATAAAGCGGACACAAGCATTGTATTGCATCCTGCACTGTAGTGAAGGTGGGAATGACTGTGAAAGTTGAGAATAGGTTAGATCAATTGTTACCATAGTGCCCTCTAAATTCATATTAATCTTTCTTCTGCATTTAACTCTTTTAGCTTGTATCACTCACCAGGCTACAAGTTGGTGAAGATGTAGTCTGACACTTTGTTACTGGAGTACAAAGGACTTGCTGCAGCCATTTTGTGCAGAAACAACTTTTTTTTTTTTTTTTTTTAAAGCTGTCTCCCAAGTAGGTCGTAATAGTGACAGCGCAGATTTAACTTTGTGTCGCAATTAATAGACAGCATGATTACGCTGCGATGATAGCCCCTTGGAAAGGGAAAAAGGTCAACGCTGCTCTCAGGTTTTCCATGAAAATAAACAAAACCCGGATCCCCTCCAGCTGAGACTGGCTGTTCAAGTAGGTTGCCTGCTGTGAGGAATTGCAGACATTGACGATACTGCAGAAGTTGTCATTTTATGCTCGAGTAAGAGAGTTGTCATTAAGGTGCAAATATGAGCTGAATTAATGTTTCATTTTTGCCAGTGATGTGCGGCCTGATGTGAGAGGAATAACAGACTCGGTGGGTGGTCCTCCACACACACTGCTCATATTTGGTTGTCATTCCGTAAGGAGATGAAGAAGCATCAGCCTTCCACAAGCCTAAGAAAAATGATGTTATATCAACGCTGTTACATTCAGATGCATGTCTCATTGTGCATATTTGAAAGGTACCTAATTCACAGTTCATAGTGTCATTTACATAAAAATCCGTCCCCACTTTCTGCTGAATTCATTGGCGTAATTACTGTCTTTTCAGAATGTAGCTTGCTATATATTACACATCCCTGTACAAGCATGGTGTGACATCATGTTTCTGTCCCTCACATCAAGCTCACTTGGAAATATTGACTAAAAGCCTATGCCCCCCCCCCCCTCCCCTCCCCCGTGGCTTGATCAATTCTTTTTGTATAGAAGAAGCCTCCCACATGCACTCTGCAGAGCATCATTGTGCTCCCTAAAAGTCCTCGCCTGTGTTGAAGTATCTCTGTCATTGCCAAGCGTGCCTCTCAATGGCTCAGCCCCCACACTAACCTTGCAGCATTTCAAAGGGAGACCAAAGGGAGGCTGAGCGAACATGGACATGCGTAGGCGTCCGTGCAACCAAGGGGGAGGTTGAGAGGGCTGAGGTAACCAATGGCTGCTTTGTTCGCAGCGAGGGAAGGTTCTTTGCCACTCTTTACTTGAAGAGATTCTCTGTTTGATGAATCTTTCTGTATTGCTTGTGTTTTCCGCACAAGCGTAGCATGACATGTCTTGAAAATATCTGTCGGTGACAGACAAAGATGTTAAAGGAGTGTTAGCTAAGTGTTAAAATCACAGCTGGAGAGTGCAGTAATATCATGCTTTCACAGTATGTTGCGGAGCAGTAGCTGGCAAAAGTGAAGTGGTTGTGAACACCACCTCATGCTAGCAGCGCAGAGTCAGAATCGCTTTTGTTTGCCATGTTCATTGTCAACACTGGGGATTAAAACTTGGGTGAATGAAGCAGTTCAACCGCACTTTATTATTTCATTTTAGCGCAGGTGTTGTCAGTTGTGCACAGTCAGAACGGGACCCACTATGTTCTCCTAGAGGGGAATTTATTATTGTCACTCTCCATTCCCTGGTGGGCTTATGTTGGTGTTTCCTTGCAGGGAGTGACAAGGTCAGAGCCTAGATGCCAAATAACAACACTGTACATAATATCCTTTCACATACAATCACTTGCATATGTTGTGGTGAGCACGTTTACCTGGTTGTCCGCCTATAATCGCCTTATCATGTGTTTGTGTTTGCCAAATGTGCAGATAACAGTTGACATTACATGTACTCTTTCAACACTTAACAACTGAACCGTTGTTAATAAAGGTGCGGTTGCGAAACAATGAACCGTCACCGTCAGCCGATGTTTCTTATTAGCTTTGCTGCCTAGCTACTGTTACCAGCGGCGCTCACTAGGTTTAGAAGTCATAAACGGAGCAAAGAATTGACTATAACAACACGAACACTGTTACTTCATGTTACAATCGAATGCTTACTTTCTCTTGGCAACAGTTTTTGATAACTTTTGATAAGATAACCCCCTTCACTAAGGGGGTCTAACGTCTGTACTATCCCTTCAGACCCTACCCTGCTCTGAACAGCAGCAACCTGTCCAAACAGAAGCAGCAGGATATGATCCTTGCTTTCCTGGCCAACACTACCAGTCGTGTTAACTGGAGTGCCTGGCCGAGCCGTATGCATCACAGTGGCTGGCAGGTGTGTTTTCTCTGGTTTATTTCCCAAGAAGGTTTCAAGCACCCTGTTGTCACACACACTGGCGCTCTCTCTCTCTCTCCTGGCGACTTGGTTTCTTACTACCCGTCAACTCAATCTGCTGGCTCTTGGTGGCTCTGATGTTAATTGTCCCAGCTAGTGTCCCTGGCTGTCATTGCCGGCCAGCACAGTTGGCCATTTCCTGGCCGTGCTCGCTGCTAGCGTGGTGGCAGAACATCATGAGCCTAAGCCTTTTCCTCACTTCGCTTCTTTTCCCTTAGTAGTAGACTCTACAAATGTGCTTTGGTTTAAACAACCATTATAAAATATGAAGTAATCCAGGAAATGTGCATGCTTGGAAGTTGTTTAGCTGGCCCAGATGGTGTTATCAACCATTGACATCAGATTTGGTCACAAAATAGGCTGCTACAGCTGGTTACGATGTAGTGTTAAAGAGAAAGTTGTGATTGGGTGTTGTGGGTAGTGTCATCCCGCTGATAACTGGGAAAAAAAAAGACTGAAAATCAATAAAGTGGTCTTTTCAGATTCCATGCAGAGTTGTTTTGACTCCCCTGCTGCCAATACCTCCAAACTAGTGGGATGACACATTATCAAAGTCTGTCTAATTAAAGGGCTACTTGTCATTCTGTGCGACTTTTGTTTTCAGTTTTCTTATAATTTTGAGACACAAATCTACCGCAAATGAACCAAGCCTTGCAATTATATGAACTTTTCCATTAAATAAACAACTTGAAAACAGCGGTAGGTGTTGATTCACACAGCACAGTTAATTTACCAGTCTGGTGTGTGTGTGTGTGCGTATGAGTGTCTCCAAGAAAAGTGGTGGAAATCGTTTGGGCCCATGTTGTTCACAGTAGAATCAGATTGGCTCATCTGCTGGTGAAGCATCACTAAATTTGTTTAGGGATTACGCCACCGTTAGTGTCTCTCTGCATCCTCTCCAGCCGGTGTTTGTATTTGAATTTGAATAGTCGTATTGCCTCTGGTTCTTTGATGTCCTCTATTCTGCCTTGTGAAATTGCTCCGTATACTGTATGTCTTGCTGAGCAGTTTCTGTTGTACACCGTGTAATGTCCTGACATGTAATATGATGTCAGTGTGAGATGTCTTCACAGGAGGACATGTTGAAGCACAAAATATTGATTTAGGTGGAGAAACACGGGCCTTTTTTTAGGTTTATTTTACCTTAGACTGCTGATACCATACACAGTATATTATTCTCCATACATATATCTATGGTGGCAAACTAAAACTACATGTTTGACGTCATTGATAATATACTGTATATTACTTTTTTATTGCTCATACTGTTTGATTTAGAGGTTAGAGAACCCCTGACCATGGTGGTGACTATAGTGGTTGTTGTATAATATGAGTCAGAGTAGTTATATTTGAACAATGCCATGTGGGTCCATTAATGTTGAGTTACTGTACTTATGACGCACATCCACAAAATATCCTACAAGTCTAATTTCACAGAGAATGTTACTGACTTTGCTTTTATAGTTTTGACCTTTAGAGTTTCCCTTTGCCCAGTTGGGTTGTATTTAAGTGTTGTCTGATAACTGTGAGTTATATAAAGTTACACCGTGAATGTGTAAATATTTGTTCATATTTGGAGCAATAACTGGGAATATATTCTTCATAGCAGGCCTCTTGGATCCCACTCAACTTGAAATAAATGTAAGTGATTTCCTCCGAGAACCATCCTTGATGTATTCAATGGCCAATCGATTTTGCTCAGATGAGCGTACTTTGTTTTTAAAACCCACTGGCTGTGGTTTTTGCTGGCGCCGGTCTCGACAGTAGCGGTGGTAACCTAGATTTTAGAGAAACAGGATTGTGGCTGGAAAATTGCCAGGCTATCTCAAAGAGTACAGAGAATGAGAAATGATTTTCCGCCCCCCCACAAACTTCAGTCGGGGCTCAGTAGGCGAGGGAACATGCTACCGCACAACTACTCATGTGTCAGCAGCCAGCAGTAGATCATAGTTGTCTGTTTTTTAAGATATGATTGTAAAGCAGATCATCTGTACTAAATCAGCCTTTTCTAGACAAACTTTTCTCCGGGACGCCCAAAAAAAATGTGAACATACAGTGAACATACAGCTGAACTGAATCTGAGAAGCATAAATATTGAAAAGACACTTCCTGTTCTGCTGTAATTCAGTTTAAATCATTTCACTGCGTTTGCAAACGTAATTTTATACATTCAGAGAAACAAATTGGAATTCAGCCCTCTGAAGCGTTCTTTTCCTTCATGTTTTTAAAGATTACATTAGGATGAATTGCCGCCACTTTGTTCTGAGCTCTTTGAAGTTTAGAAACGGACATCATTGGAGGGCGTTCTGTGGGTTACCTTTAGATTTTTCAATTACATACAAACCTTTAACATTTCTTCTGCTGCCACCAGTGCAATGCCCTTTATGAAACAGTACTATAAATGGGGAAAAATCTGAGTTTAAAGAGCACTGTACTGTAGCAAAGGAGGAGAATTAGGCCATCGATGTTCACTGTGTACTGATGGAAAAAAACTCCACAACTTCAGTGTGCTATTATCCTCTTGGACTGCTATGGTGACAGAGCCAAATTACAACCTGCACAAAAACAGTGGACAATAAATAGTTCCTGTCTACAGGAGAATTATCACATCAAAACCAAGAAGGATGCCGGTTAACTCGTGTTTGTCAGCCTACAAATTTTATACATACTGCACATGCATGAAAAAACATGGTACAAACAACAGGTAAAGCTAATTTATGCAGGACTTCCTTTTACTACATTTTCACATTCACAATTTTCTTTATTTTATGGCTTATAGAGCTGAAACAAATAGCCGATTATTCAATTAGCTGATCAAAAATAAAACATCTATCAAAACTTTTTTGATTGATTGATCATTTTTCAAGTAAAAATACCAAAACGTTTGCAGGTTCCAGCTTCCCAAATGTGAAGATTTGCTGCTTTTCTTTGTCATACATGACAGCAAATTTGGTCAATGAAAGCCAGACATTTAAAGACCTCACCTTGGGCTCTAGAAAACTGTGATGGGCATTTTTCACCAGTTTTTAACATTTCACAGATTAAACGTTTTATCAGTGAATCACAAAAATAACCACCTAATTTACTGATAATAAAAAAAAAAATTGCTGCAACTAATATTTGTACTACAAGCAGCCTAAGTTCCTCTATACAGTATACATTTTATTACACCATAATGCTGGAGAGTCTTTAGTGTCATAGTAATATATTGTAAGTGTCTCCTATTGTTGTCCTGAGGCCATACTGAAATAATGTGGAAGCTTCATGTGGAACCAGCCTCTCACAGTGATGACTAACATGTTCAGGGACGAGGCCGCTGCCATATACAGTACATTAGACAGCATTGCACATGCGTGGACACATGAGTGCATCCACACATGTACAAAGCACACACAGACACACACAGAGCGCCGGTTAGCATGAGCGATACATTGTTTCTTCCTTCCCCCGCATAAAGACCTGAATGTAAAGTAAATACACCTGTTGTGTACAAAGACCATGGCGTGATAAGATAGTTGACTTGTAATCTTCTCTGCGCTGAGACGTTGTGCAGTTTACTGTACTTTCAGTTGACTTGTAAACACACTATTTGGCCAGTAGCAGGGCTGAGATTTACTGCCTGTGTTGTATGAGAGTAATAAATAATCATTTTATCTCTGCTCTGTGATGTTAATCTGGAGTTTAAGCAATGAGTGAGTGGCTTTGTTCTGAATTCAGTGTGCTGGCCAATTCATTCTGGACCCCAGCTGATGTTTACTCAGGCTGAGCCAGCAGCTGCTCACACGGTCTGCGTCAACTCAGTCATCTGACGAGGCGAGAGCGCTGACATGCAGCTGTCACAGCATCAAAAAAAACAAAAAAAAACTCACCCAACTCTGTCTCATCTTTCTCTTTTTCTACTTTTTTTTTTTCTATTTCCAGCATCTGCCTGGCTGCCCAGCATCGGCAAGATGAATGAGAGTCGAAGGGAAGCACTGGCGGCGGCGGCTCCTGCGCCCACCACCGCCTCCTCCTCTACGGCTGGCTCCAACACCACCAACATGGCCGGCCCGGGCACCGGCGAGAAGGACGAGGGCTTTTCCAAGCTGAAGGACAAGTTCATGAATGAGCTAAATAAAATCCGATGTAAGTGTGTAACTTTTCTCCAGTCTGACACTCGGACACAATGTCTGGATTTTGGACTGTTGGTTTGACAGAACAACAGTTTATACGCATGCAGGACACATCAGGAGAAAAGTGTATGACAATTAAATCCTAAGTACAGCAATTCCAAAGAGTAGGACTGGAAATACAATAATACATTAAATATTTCAAATAAATATCAAAAAAAACAAAACAAAACAGTTGTGTGCAGCCGTTACTGTTTTCTCTGATGCTGTTTCCAGTAGCCATGCTCCTTCTGATAGGAAATCAATCCATTAGAAAATTAGCCGTTCAATGCATTCGGAGCGTTTCTGGTTTAACTGTGACTCAAAAATGATTCAACAGTTATTGTGAGTGAACTTTTGTTGATGACGCACAAGAAAACACCAGCTTCACCCATGACCTTTGACTAAGACATCCAGTGAATCAGGTGAACTAATGATTTATTGCATTTGTCCTTTTGTTGCCTCTGAGTCAAAGTAGTCGTAACAAATTTGAGTATTTCATGCACAGAACAGCTCAGATGGAATTGTCTCTCTCTATATATTAATCTTAATGTGTCAATGTTCATATTATTGTTATTTTGTTTCCAAATACTTGGGCAAATTGTATTTTGATGCTTTGGCAACATTGTTCTTGAAGCTTTTATGCCAATAAAGCCCATTAAATTGAGTTTAATTAATAGCAAAGTGGAGAACAAACATCTGACAATAACAATAATTCAAGTGATTTGATAAATTGCTAAATTATGCATAACAGGCTTTATTATTTTCTGTTTTTATACCTTCCTTGTTTCTTCTATTCTTCACTTGTACATAATACAACCTGCAATCCTGCCTGGCCGTTAACCAAACCTTTCAATCAGATACTTGCACATCCATATGGTTTTCCCTGAACAATTGTGCAGTATTAAGTACATGAGCATATGGTTGTCATTGTGTCATCCAGGATAAAGCACTCCCTAGAGATCCAAGGGTTTTTGCATTCAGCAGGAATCTAAATATAGATATATCCACAGGCTGGTGTGGAAGTAATTCACATAACAGGAATAGAAGCCACCACTAGTCATATACCCCTTCAAAAGATGTAATAGTGCCTCCTTTATATAGAAGATTTATTTGTACTATAGTGCATATTAACCAAAATGAAATCCATTTAGCTCAGTGTGGACTTGAAGACTTTCTCAAACCTGGGACACATGTAGATTTTGGAACGACTCCTTTAGTGAGAGGGTGAAATAATAGGATTGTGATTGCCGATGTCCCCTTTGGCTCAGCATTGAATGTCTGTCACTGAGACGTACCGCTATTCTGACCACATCTAGCCCGCGCTCAACACCTTTTTCCACTTCATCTTTAGGCAGTAGGGTAGACAATTCATTGTCACTTCTAAATGATTGCATTAATCTGGAGAAGATTCTTTTCTATTGATTCTTTTGAGAAAAGTTCTCTGTGATCATCCCAAAAAGGTATACAGGGTCTTAAATTACTGTTTTCTCACCTCATCCCCTCAATATAAAGGAGTGAGTTTTCTCGCTGCTGCTGCCAAGCTGATGATGAATGCCCAAAGACTTGTTTACTCCGTGGAATATCAATACTGTCTAGAGAAAGTCAGGTAGCAGATTTAACAATATGCAGGAGGAGAAGCTGCACGCACAGGCTCTCTACTGCTGGTGCAAAAGGTTGTCTTTTGGGCTTATAACCCAGTTTAAGCCCTGCCGGCTTTGAGGCTGGTCGCATGGAGCTGTCATACTGGCCTAACTTGTTGCTGTCCATCAGGATCTGCAAGACACATCTCTGAGCCTGGGATATTGCCTCGGCCCCATCTGTTTGCTGATGGCTCCTCATGCAGAAAAACAGCAGATTTTAGTCCAATCTTTCCAAATTTACTGTGTTTGCTTTCTTAGGTTTGAAAGAAACATAGTCTCAAAAATGTTTCTCTGCTTATTCTAGTTTGTATATGTGTATATATATATAAGAAATGTTTTCTTATGAGTTAATATGAAATCTAATTCCTTACAGGGCTGCAACTAACAGCAATTATTTTTAGTACTTTTTTTTGAATATTTAATATGCTTGATATATTTAATTTATAATGATGTAAAACTAATAAATGCAACAAATCCTCAAGCTAAAACCAATCGAATGACACTTTTGTTGGATAAACATACACAAGAGAAACATTTGAAGACGTAGATAAAAGTAAGTGATTTGACATAAAATAAGTCAACATGAATGTGTTGCACATAATCTACATTGAGTACATTGATACCCTGTGAAACCTTCTAATTAGTTTATGAACTTTGAATTTCCACTTCCACAGAAACATGAGCACCCACACACACACCCACACACACACACACACAGATCTGACTGTGTAATCGCACTAATCCATATTGTGACTTCTCATCGAGCAGAGAGGCTGCCTCCAAGGAAACCAGCGTATTGAATTTCTTAGTAAGTTTTCTAAACACCCAAGGCTTCACTTTCCGATAACAATTAACCTCTGAACACAGAGGCTGTTTGATCCATGACTGCTGGCTCCACCAGCCATTACTCCAAATAACACAGACAAGCGATTGACATTTCAGGAAAATAAATAATGGTGGATTTTTTCTTTTTTTTTTTTTCTTTATCAGGGCCTTTACACTTTTAGGCAGCCAGTCTCAGACATTTCACAAGTCTTTATATGAAGTAATAATAAGTTGTAAAATCTTTTTTTAAAAGAAATTAAAATCTGCTATTCAAATTGCTTCAAATTGAAATGGTCTTGGTCCGAGTTTCTTTCCTCTACTGGAGCTGTCTGACATCTAATTTAAGCTAAGAACAGTCCTTTTAATCCATTGGTTCATATTAAGAAATTCATATTTTAAACACTAAAACATAACTTGTGATTACCTGTGACTAGTTAAGCATTTTCAGACTGAAGTTTGGGAGCAAAATGCAGACAACAACCTACAAATTACAAGTGCAGAATTCTCTTATTCAAAATGTAAATCTCTGCTGAGCTGACAACCTCAAAAGTGACACAACATTTAGGTTCATGCTGTCTACACAAAGGCTGCCGTTTGGGACTATTTTTTATTAAGACTGACTACAACAACAAAATACTTTGTGGTGTAACTTGAGACGCAGCTAAAGGAAAAACACAAAACGATACGTCAGAGTTTTAATATGTCTCAACTTGTTTGACTTAGTGGCTGTTCACAGTCAACAGACAGCAGAGTATATTAAAGGGGATTATGCTTGTGGATCAGTAGAGCTATTCTTCCCTGCCTGCCTGCCTGCTGCTTTGGCAACAAGTCTGCTTCTCCACTCTCTGCCCTCGCTTTACAAAAGTTTGCCTACCATGAGACACCATCAGGGCCTGGTCAAATAAAGCCAGATCAGACTCAACCTGCATCAACTTCCCTCAGAGCCATTAGTCAACAAATGGGAAACAGCTCCGACAACCCTTCTGCCTTCTGACCTTTGTAGACGTCTGAAAAAGTTTGGGTATCCAGTGAGATTTAGAGATTTTTGTCAGCATCAGAGGGTCAGAAATCTGTTACGAGTTGTGTGATGGGACTTGTAAACACGGGTGACTTGTCTGAGCTGTTTGCCACCATTTTCCATCTGTAAACACAACAGTGTGTCCTGTATTTTGTCACAAACGCCTTTTTAACCCATATTGACGTCTTGCTATCAACATCCGTGTAGTTATACAGAGCCAAACTCTGGCCCCATTCCCTTTTCAAGCTAACCTGTGTTCCACTAGCATAGCAATAGTGTTCTAACCTGAAAGTTAAATGGACATAAATTATAGTATTGGACAGTGGAGTGTGAGCACCTAGTCATTTTAATCTTGATAAAATTATTATTTTGTTCGCAACTACAGCACCCCTAAAGACTTGTGAGCTGCAGTTGTTAAGTGCTAACAAAATAACTGTCATTTAACTTGGGTTAAAATAGTGCGCTACTTAGATTGTGCTGTCCAGTACTGTAGTGGATACTCTTTTCTCTTGCAACAGGAGCATATTTATGCTTTTCAGAAAGATGGATGAAATAAAAGACTAAGACTAGAGTTTACAGCCACGCTAGCATTTCTCTGCTCTGAGCTAAACACTAACATGCTAACATGCTCACAATGACAATGCTACAGTAACATACTGTTTAGTGGGTAATGTTTACCATGTTCATCATCTTAATGCAGAGTGTTGGCATGTTAACATTTGTTATTTAGTGCTTAACACAAAGAACAGCTGAGGCTGTTTTGCAGCTATTTGATCAAAAACGAAACTATTGGACGAAATTAAATTTAGACTTAATGGTGATGCTAGAGGAAGGTAAGGAATCGCCAAAGTTAGTACAATCCATCCTAATGGAAACATAATGATCTGTACAAAATTCTATTGCAGTCCATCCAATACTTGTTGAGATATTTCAGTACAGACCAAAGTGGTGGAGTGCCTGATATTGCCATTAGCGTGGTTAAAAACCTTCCTCCTCCCTCCTCCTTCCTCTGAGGCAAAATACATTGAGAATAGAAAGCTAATGGAGTAGCGGAGCAGGATTTAGGTTCTCTATATGCATAATACTTTTCATTTTGTGGTCATTTCCTGTAGTCGGTTCGGGTTGTTAGTTCTCGTTTTTGCTCTTAATGCGTCAGTCTTCTGAGGAGCAACAGAGCACTCTCAGGAGTTGGTGCAGCCCAAGTTTAAATGGTCAAATGAACTGCACCAAAGGTGGGACAGTGCACACCAAACACCCCTGGCTTTAAATGACTCATTCCACACATACAGTACATACCCGGTTTGAATACGCCTTTACTAAGGGCGAATCAATAGAGATGTCGACTCCCCTTTCTGCACCGTATCTCTACCTGTCTTTGTGCCTCAAAATGGCAATCACAGCTCTTTTATCTCATGCCATTATCACATCTATTGTTCACCTCATGTGCTGTTAATGTAGCATCACTTCAGCCCATAGATTGCAACTGTATTATGTGGTCAGTGCACATTTTCTGATAATATTCAGAATAATGGAGCAAACAGAATAGAAATGCTTAATTCCACCGAAACACAAAGAACACAGAGGCCCATTTGAAATCAAACATTGTACTGTATGAAAGGCAACACCTTTGATTAAATAAGTCTCACAGACGGACCTCTGAATACAGTTTTAATTATCATCAGCTCGGTCAGTTACTGTATGGTGAGTCATTGTTGCACATAGTTGGAAGACGCTCCCTGCTGCAGTCATATTGTTTGTTTAAACAAGCCACAGCGGGGAAAGGGCGCGGACAGAGTGTTGCTCTCGTAGGCATAACAAGATATAATGTCAAGGTTAATTGACCAACAGGGTCCTGTCACATTGGATTAGCGTGGGCTGCTGGAAATGGATATAACCCAGATGCAATATTACACACATATACACACACACACACCACCATTTTAAATGCATCCAACAGACTCTAGCCAGTTCATAAAACCTCTCTCTCTAATATAAAGTGCTATGTATTACCAGAGCAGCATGAATGCAGCACAGCTCCTTTTAACGACAGAGACATCTTTTAGGGCTGGAATAGCCTTTATGGTGTAAATTTGGAGTATTTATCAAATTAAGTGGCAAAAACTGATGCTAATTACATCATATCACCTGCTCGAGGTTGTAGTTCACTCATCATTTAGTTTGCTACTACATCCCTACACATTAACTAAGACATATACAGCACAACATTAAATGCTAACAAAAGATATCTCTGTACACATTTTCAGACCCGATCACAAAATTTAGTTCCTTTATAAAACAGGGATGAAATTCATTCCCTGCATCCAGAACACTAAGACTTGATAGATTGGACTGTGTTAGATGTTAGATGCATACTTTTGGCCACCATCTATATCACTTGTGATAGCATTGCGCTCACCAAAGTAATTGCTGAGATGTAGGAACACGGCAACATCGTTACAACAAGTCCGACTAGAAAAACTAGCAGTCAAACGATCAGACTGGTCATAAAGAAGCCACGTCTTTATCCAGATTTTCTAAATCAATTTATCTGGATGTTAAACCAAAACTAAGCACACCTGAAATCCTGATAGTGAAGAAAACTGGCACAACAGTAAGTATGGTGGATTTTACAAATAGGAATAATGGCTAAAACTAGGAAAATAAACTGTCATAACAATAAGTTTTAATAAACCATAATTACCTTTAACTTCTAATCTGAACATTTTGACTAAAACACGTAATTTAATGAAATATTGCACAGTATATGAGCTTGATGTGTACTGGATGATCTCTCATGAGATCATAATGGTCTCACTCACTGTGGCACAGAAGCACATAGGAATGACTGCTAGATACTTTACTTACTGTATATCTATGCAATGACTTTTGAACACCTATAGTATTTGTTTAAAGGACTCAAAATGTCAGCCAGTGAAACAAGACTTTTCGCTTTATGCTGAGGTTGCTACTCTTTGACCTTCTTTCACGGCTCAGAAATGATATCTGATAAGCTTTTCTCTAGGAACCCAAACCCAGCGCTGCGGTGCATCACAGCCAAAATCAGCTGGGCTGAGGTTTTGCAGCAGATTATATTTCCTATTCCACTGGCTAAATATATGTCTGTCATTCAGAACTCTACAGTATGATCGTATTATTGAGAGGAATTATTATTTCCACTGGCCTGCTGGGAACTACCAAAATATCCTTTTGCTTTAGGAAGCAATATGAGATTGATATGAATATGATATTTTTTTAATTGTGAAATAGACGGAGATATGGCTCAGTGGTTATCACTGTCACCCGATCATAAGAAGGAATCTCCCTGTGAAAACTGTCTCATCCCTCTTGTGTTGGTTTACACCCAAAGGCATTATTAAAGTTAGACTCTGAAATAGCACATAGGAATAGGCGTATAATGTCTTTGTTCAGTATATGAGCATATGATTGTATCTGTCTGTGTCAGCCTTGAATAAGAAAGTAAGTTATTACTTATTAGAAAAGAATTACTTTTTTATTACTGACTGAAAAAAGCAATGTTTTGACCCCACTGGGGTCTTCATCGGGCAAATGTCCACCGTGACAAAAGAGCGAGAACTTATATAGACACCGAACTAGTTACATCATGCCGCGACGTCACCACAAACACTTCTGGCAACCATCGACACCCGATCAAGATCAGCTCATTATCCATGCCAGAAGAGAGTCACAAAAAACAGTCACAGTTACCACAATTATATATATCCACATAATTTTCCAAAAGGTAATGAATATTTGTTGCAAACTTAAGGATTTACCAGCATTGAAACCATCAGCTCCCAGAGCCGAAAAGCAATTGAACTGCACTTAAACTGTAAATGGACTGCAGAGGGGCAGCTCTGACTCAGCAGGTAGAGCAGGCCATCCAATAATCGCAGGGTTGCCAATATGATTCCCTTCTCCTCCTGTCCGCATGAGACAAAAGATGAAGATCTGCAATATATCAAATCTCCTGAAAACTCTGTAGCTGTAGTGAAAGGGCCCGTGTATATGTCACTCAGTGTTTAAGCACTGTGAATGTTTCTCCTTGTTGGGTGCTCTGGTTTTCCCTCTTGCCGTGCCATTTTGAAGACCGTGCTGAAAAGTGATTTGAGCCTTGAGGAACGGCAAACATGGATTTCATCATGCACAACCCACCCATTAGAGAAACTCCATTTTCCATGCCATGTTGCACAGCGGAACAAAAGATAAGTGCCGGGAGTTGAAGTGCAGTGCGCATGCCGGCAATACTCCCTCTCGCTCCCTCTTTCAGTTTCTCGCTCTATTTCTCTCTCTCTCTCGAGTAAAGACAGTCACACAATGTAGTTAATTAGGGGATGCTTTTATTGCTTTCTGGGACTCAGGTTCCTTTAATTAAGGAACACAGAAGTGCCTTTCAATGGAAGACGCATGCTTGATGAATAAGATAAGGGCTTGGTTCATGCATTGATTTCCACTGTAACTAGCTAAATGACATTCCATCAGACGCTTTGAGCATTGATGAAATGCCAAAATTACTTTAGAGCAACATAAGCATTCGAAGTTATGAAAAAGGGATTTTACCGTATATTCATTTTGATTTCTGTTAATCAGAGCTTCCATTTGAGGGGGGGGGGGGATCGCAGTTCGACAGTTCCTTTAGAGGCGCGATTGCTTATCGCTGCGGTTTGCCAGCTTGAAATAAGAACCTGTCACATCTTCGACACTTCCATTAAAAGACTGTCTCCTTACTTTACCTTGTGTTTGTATGTGAACGTGCGAGAGTAAAAGTAGCTGCTCCGGTGCTGAAATGTGCCACAGCACCCTCAGAGGTGGAAGTCACAGACAAATGCTCCTGTTTCGTCCGAGGTTTGACGTCAACAGGGGTTTCCAAAAGATTTAATGATGTCATTTACTAAAGCTTTATAGACCAGTTATAAGCCATTAATTAGAACATTTGTTAGTTATTGCAGTTTTTTAACCTTTTTGATTATTTTTGCTTTTTTCGTTTCTCAACATTTGGCTACTAAATCTTTTTGAAACCTCAATATAACAATATTTACACATTTACAGTAGGATCTCAGTCACTTTTTATGTATCTAAAGTATAAAC
Source organism: Scomberomorus guttatus (assembly GCA_038419695.1). Classification (NCBI taxonomy): domain Eukaryota; kingdom Metazoa; phylum Chordata; class Actinopteri; order Scombriformes; family Scombridae; genus Scomberomorus; species Scomberomorus guttatus. The sequence continues at coordinate 5,967,433 of CM076466.1, read as the reverse complement.
CTGATGAAAAATACCTGACCCACAGTTTATTCTCTGTATAGTTTTAAGTTTCCAAAGGAGATGCTGCTGGTTCTGGGTGGCTCATTGTAAACGAGGCCCATCCAGTGTCACCTCCATTACCGCACCGCTCCGAGGCAAGGCCAAAGCTGTAGATCCTAAAGTTATTTTAGATCTTCACTCACAGTTTTTCCTTGGAGGAGAGTGCTTATTGATTTTGTCAACAGAGCATCGATTTTTTTTTTTCTCTCTCCTCTCTTTCTCCCCTCGGACCTCGGCAAAGGAACCACAGCTGAATACTTGCGAGCAAACCCCCCCAGTGATAGACTGTAATATACTTTTCTGTTTTGATGGGTCTTTCTTGAGTTTGACCTGGCTTATTTGTTATCTTTTGGTTTGTTGGATTTATGAACACTGTTGGGTTTATTCCTAAAATTAACCATTACATGTACTGTACTTGTCTTGTGGGAATTTTTTCTTTCTCAAGGAAAAGATCAAGGATATTTTATATTTTTTCATATATGGCACATCCAAACTAGCTCAGTCCTAAGTATTCCCTTTACCTTTCAGTGTAGTAAGCTCTGCCAAACTGAAAACATGCTCATAAAATTGGCTCATTTGTCTGTTATTCCTGTCTATTAAAATGAGGGGTGGGCCGCCAGGTGTTTGGTGTCTGTTGACTAGAGTGTAGGAGCGACGATTATGACTGCTGAAGGGAGAAGTCTGTTGCAAGGTCTCTCATTATTTTTCAGCCCATCTGGACTTTATGCTGTCTCTCTGATGCTTTGAACAACCCACTTCTCCTTCCGTCATTGTGCTGGTGTGTATGTGTGTGTGTGTGTGTTGTATACCTGTGCGCATGTAGCTGGCTGCTGACTATAGTGAAGGTACTATAAGTGTCAGTTTGTTTCCCAGCTGGTTGTTAGAGCCGTCACTGTGTTGTTGAGTGTCTGATAGTCTGTAGGTGACACAGTTGACTGCCTGTTGTCCAATTTCCCTAGTTAGGTTTATACAGTAGGATGAGAAGTTAGGAGGGGAAAACAACAATATACTCCACTTACAATAAATTGTGCAATTCAGATTTTGCGTTTTTATAATCAGTTTTAATCATAAAAACATTATAGGATGATAGAGCTGCTCAGGAGGCAGAAATAATCTCATCAGTAGAGTTAAACCTCAGTGATTACAGCCAGACGTCTGGCTGCTTAACAGACCACACCGCTGGTTTGCATGTTTTGGCACTGCAACCATTTTTTAGAAGTCATGATTTATTTCCTACTTTGGTACAAAAATAAATGCAAGAGCCTTGAACGTGTTAAAGATGGATAATCCATCACAATGTTTGTCCTTTGGCCTTCTTTTGTAAAGACTCTTGCAGTTTAAAAGAAGGAGTTTACTTAAACAAATGTGTTATTTACACTGATTTACACTCATTTTCTTGACTAAAAAAGTTTGAAAGGTGAGCTATTTCTTTTGTTGAATTTGTAGAGTAAGAAATTCATCCTCTGATGAATTTAATTAAGTTTAGGATTCAGTATGGAAAGTGTTTATCTGGTCTGTCAGAATCACTCTTTTAGTTTAATTGCACCAACTCTCTCACAACAGTATTTCCATGTTTAAGAAGACTGCAGCCTTTAACAAAGATAATGCATTTATCTTATATGCAGCTTAGTTCTTCACTCTGCTAATCTTTGTATCAAATCCATTTAATTTTTTGGTTTACATGTTTCTTTTTGGTGTTTTAATCTGTTGTGTCACTGCTTATTACACTAATATGAAGTTAATAATAAGCCAAAGCTGACAGCTCTAATAGAGGAAATTTAAGGTTGACATAAAGATAAAGGAGACACTTTGCTTTCAATCTAAATAAATGTGACAACCCCAAACAAAAGCCCAGACTTTGTGTTCAAACTACTCACAAACATGGCTGACATGGATGTTTTCCAAAGCACATAATAGATTGTTTAATAATTATGTCTTTCCCGCCATCCCAAAACCACCTAAATGCACTATAATGGACAGTTCTTAATACAGTTCTTTGCATAAACACACAACAATACAATGTTCAGAAGGTTAAAAAACATTCAGACATCCTAAAACATGGTCCACATTGAAAAATAGTGAACACAGGTTGTCTTTTAGATGCTTGAAAGGCACCCAAACCATAAACATTGTTTAAGACTCATACCCTAAACCTTATAACACATGACGAGCTGTGTGAGCGCTGTTTAATGGCTCTGCTCTCTCCATACAAAAACAAAATGGCTCAGCTGAGGAGCATAAAGGGAATTGGCTGTTTGACAAGTACATGATTACCGGTAAATTGACAATTCGACTGTGGGATCGCTGACAGGGGATTCCATTTTTCAAATTAAGGAGGCAGCCGTACCCTTGACCCTTCCTCGATTGTTCTCTAACCTCCTATTGACTGAACTCCAAATGTGTCCACATGGAGAAGTTCTTCCTCTGAGAGATGCTTTGTCTAAATCTACGCCTTAAAACCCAACACAAAAGACTAAATTCATATTATTTTAAAGGTGATATGAGAGTTGAGAGCATGTGACTGAAATGCGTGTGTTTGGTTTGACTGCATCGTTGGCTTGTCATGGTCGTAACACTGTTAATGCCTCTCGAGCGAAATTACCGCCGCTCTCAGTCGCAGCAAGTTCTGCGTAGCCGGTGATCGCCGTGAAAGTCAGTCAGCTGTCTGAGAAAACTGTCTGAGTTTTAAATGGAAAATGCCAACATCTCTTACTTCCACTAAATTGGCTGAAGCAGTTGGGTCTTGTCCTGCCGGTCAGGACTGATCGTTAGGAGTCTGCCACTTCTTGATGGCTTAGGTGTTGATTTGGTGTGCTAGCTCTGGAGGCACACACATTTTTTTTCTGTTTTTATCTCACCTGTCAGTTGGTATAATCCCTAGTTTTTGGAACTTTGGTTCAAATCCTACTTTGGCCTGTAGTTCACTAAAATCTTGCTTTCTTGTCTGCAAGATACAGCCACAATTTTTTTTGCCTCCCAAAGTCTAATCTAAACTTTTTCCTATTTGCTCTTTCCCCAGTGCCATCATGGGCTATTGCCTCCATTGCCTTTGTGGCTATCATCCTGGTGTTAGCATGCTGCTTCTGTATCTGCAAAAAATGGATATTCAAGAAGAAAAACAAAAAGAAGGGCAAAGACAAGGGCAAAAATGCCATCAACATGAAGGACGTCAAGGACGGAGCCAAAACCGAGGTAAAGACTTTGAACTACTGTTTACAATTCAGAAAAATAACCCTCCTTACAGGTTAATTTCATGTTGCGCTTTCTGCCAAAACATTTTATTTTTGCTGAATCTCTCACGCATGAAGTCATGCTAGAAATTGTAAATGAGTAGTCCAAAGAATATGTCTTAAATATATCCAGTAATGTTTACTGTTTTCATGTTTTAGTGCTTCTAATGTTATACAAATTTGATTGGTCACATTTACAGTAATTCCATTAACACAAGAACAACCAACAAATGATTTCACTGTAAAAATGGCTGTCAAACACGTCCCAATTATTTATGCAATGGCTGCTTCTGCATTGTATGTATTTTGTATGTACTATGTATTTATTGGTGCCAAAGAGATACATACAGTATTACTTTCATGTACACATTTTAGATCAAATTTCACAGTTTAATTAACATAGAATTCAGTCTAATTACAGGAGAGTGTATTGAAGTCATTTAAATGGCTTCAGATTGAAGAGAGTGTTTCAATCTCTCTTTTTTCCTACTTTTGTTCCTGTGAGTGTTTCTTTTTTTTTTTTTTTTTTTTGTCATATGAGGACCTGCTCACTTGTTGAAGAGTGTGAGTAACGTTTGCCGTGTAATGAAGTGGTATCCACCCAGAGAAATGACATCACCAACCGATAAAAAAAAAAAAAAAAAAAATGAGAGGGAATTTAATTCAGTTCTACATTTCAACAGTACAGAAGGGGAAGTTATGAAACACTGACACTTAAAATGGAGTTAGCACCCTAATTGCACCAGCGGAGCGTCATTATACTGCCATCCTCGGTGGAATCATGTACAAAGTGTGTTTAATTTGCTGCAACACCTCTGCTATTAGAGGTGGATCAGAATCAACGACGGAAACCGCTGACAATGTTTTCATACTTCATTTGACTTACTTACTTGTAGAGGAATGCGTAAATTAACACTTAAATGTTTTATGACTCATTTACTATAAAACAGAGAACAATGGAAACAGCTGGCACGTCGGTCAGATCGTACACTTGTTAGAGGAAAAGATTTTCCATTAATTTCCAATATTCTGACTGCCTTTGTATAATCCAATTTTTATTTCCAAATAGCCATTAATCAAAATAAAAGACCTCAGTTATTGGTCCCCCTAATTACTAATCTATGAGATCAGTGAATCTGCTACTTCCGAGGCAAGCGGTCATTTCTCCTGGTGTGCCCAGACTCTGGCGTGTTAACTCCTGTGTGTGGTTGTTTTAATTTGTGTTTCTTCCTTCTATGTCCTCCTTATCTGTGTTGTGTCTGATGACTGTTCGGGATGGTCACTGGCGGTAGGTTCCTAATTGCTGTTGGATCTTCTTAAGCCTGCTGCTCTGACGTTTTTTTATAGCCTCTTGACAACAACTTACTCCCATTGAACCAAATATATGTAACTATGCATACAGTACATGTATATCTACTGTATATATGTGTGTACAACCTGCATATGCACATATATATGTATGAAAGAAACACTGGGTGCGCCTTGACAAGGTTGAACCACACTGATTTTTGTGCCAAGCTAAAGTCTCTCGCCTTTTGAATCTTTCATTTACATTTCGAACGAGTGGCGGCAAGCAAACGTAGAATGATTGAGAGGCTCTACAAGTAAATGTTCTTTTAAAACTGGTGATAAAAAAGGAAACTTTTGACGTACTGCAGCATTTGCATTCACATCTGTCAACCCAGGTGAACCAGAATATACCTTTCTTGGAGCACAAATGGATAAAAGGTGGATTAGCCTTATAAGATCAATAAATTAGGGGATTTTATTTCCTCAATCATTTTACCTGCTCCACTTTTCCCACTTTTATGTGTCAAACAAAACCTAAAAACCACTCAATTTGGATTTGCTTGCAAAAGGCAGAGACCAAGTGGCTCAGCTGAAACTTTAAAACCAATCAGTGTTGTTCAGCTTTTTGCTTTCACATGAGCAACTTGACCAACTATTAGGAGCAGGCCCCAATGTACATTACAACCCCTTTTACCAACACCTTACCACCCATCGCTGGCATGATGCTTCTAGCTACCATCGACGTAGGGGATAACATAAAAGCCTTAGGGTTATGATGACAATGTGAGTGTATGTCTGAGGGCGTAACCAGACTTGGGGAATGGGGAATCACATGAGAGCACTGGTTTGTACGACAGAGAATGCTCTGCATGCCTAACGAAAGAGACATCTTGGAAGGCAACTTTTGAAGCTGAATGAATGACCTTGAGAACTAGTCTTTGCCTCTTCAATCGCATGTTGTTCTTATTACAAACTCCTCCGCCCCACCCCTCCTACCCCCCACCAATGCCACCACCTGCTACCCACACCCTCACCTAAGTGCTAGGCCAGCGAAAGGGCAACTTCACTTCTCACTCTTTGCCACTACAGACACTTCCCAGTTGATATGTGTTTTTGCCAGAGACTTGATCTGCCTGAAATAACATCAAGGGAATTGTCTTACTGTGATCTTTTCTGGAAGCATCTCTCCTTCTTTGTCTCCTCTCTCTATGTCTCTCTATGCCCCCCCCCCCCCTTCTTCCTCTAATGCCTGCCCATTGCTCTCATCTCTGGCGCCATCATTTGATCTTTCCTCCCTTTAGACAGAAAGACCCAGAGATTGATAGAAAAGCATCATCAGGGGACCAGGCCCGGGGCTTTAGTGCATCACAGAGCATGTCCTGGTGTTAACTGCTATGGTGTTTTAGTGCTTGCTTCCCCCGTTTTCCCCTTATACACCATAAAACAAGTGGCAGCTTTTACAGGAGTAGGTCCACTGGCAGGACCTGGGCAGGGAACGGCTGGCTGGGTGCTAGCACCAACGACAAACAGGCGACACTGACTCTTGGTGGGTGTCTCCTTCAGGCCTTGAAGGATGAGGAGGATGCGGAGACAGGGCTGACTGAAACGGAGAAAGAGGCCGAGCCCAAGGAGGACCAGAAACTGGGCAAATTACAATACTCCCTGGATTACAATTTCACAGAGAATACGGTAAGGATCAGTTCTCCGAATCTCTGTCACTGTGTGTCGTTGTTGCGAAAGGTCCTCCTTCGTAAGTATGGTCACACCTAGCGTTTCAGGTGGTCCAACTTATCATCTGTCCACTGTTACCCACAGCTATTAAACATGACCCAACTCAGGCTTTGCACAACTTTCTCCTTTTGTTGCATTACCACCACTGTAAACACAGTTTGGTCACTGAAGCTTAAGAGCAATCTCACAGGGATATCACGGTAGTCGAATTCGTGCGTTTGCCACTGAGCCTTGTAAAAGATACACAATTGGGAGTTGGTTCTTCTCTGAATGTGTTTCTTTCTACTTGATTGAAAACAGCCCCTGCAGATATCCATCTGCTTTATTTTTTTCCACTGACTGAGTTTTAAAAGCAGAATGAGGAAGCACATCAACTTCCTGGTGCCAGATGTTGTGTGACAGATAATAGACGCGGTGCGTGAGCACAACGCTGTCCCTCACCGGGCTGAGCTAACTCCCCATTATAAACAAAACTGACAGCCTGAGATTCAACACTAACACTCTACTCCTACAGTATAGGTACATCCACCTCATCTAAAAACAAAAAACAAATAAAAAATTGGGTTTGTGCCCCCTTGACTGGTCAATAATCAGACATTTCTAGCAATTAACCTGTGCAATATTCCTCAATACACATATTACAGAGTCAATAATGATAGTAATAAAATTCAAAGGTGTGGACGCCATTAGTGTTCGGTTAACCAGGCCCTTATTTCTTTTAGAGACAATATGACAAAGTATTGAGGGATATTATGCAGACAATATTACATTTCACAGAGTTGATCTGTCATATAGTTGGAGGCGGACAGGTTTCTCTGTGAGGTTCCTGATTACACCGGTAATAAGCTCCACCGTGGAGCTAAGGTGTAATGAATAGATGACATTTTTCACAGTTTGTGACAGTGACCTCAGAGAAGCTCAGCTCACTGCCATTCTAGCTGCCTCTGAAGTTAAAGAAGCTCACGTCAGGCAGACCTAAAAACCCAGGTAGGCAGCCATTCACCTGACCCACTTTCAGCTCAGTGACAGACACAGCCCAGAGGCACAGCAGCCTTCAGGAAATGTTTTTTTTTTCTTAATCCTTAGGCTTTCAGGCCCATGCAATCAATGTGAACACCGTATAACTGCTCAAGGAGAACTGGCACAGATGATTGGTTGAACACCTTGGCTGTATGTTCCTTTATATAGTAGAAGGCTAAGAGATGATCTGGGAACTGTGTGAAATTTCCATTATCACTGAATAGGTGGCAGCTTTTAAAGAGGGAGTATTATGGAGAACAATAATGGTCTTGTTAGGGTGGATTTTGCAGTTAGAGACTGATGTTTAATTATGGTTGAACAATGAAGCCGGTACTCGTCATTGTTACTCTTACTTTTTTTATGCGATGAAATTGCATTGTTCCAATAATCCAATTTGAAGCGCCTCTCTGTGTGATGTCACAACTGGGGGAAAAAAAGCCCACTATCTCTAGCAGTTGTGTTCATATTGGATGATTCTGCAGTGCACCAACATTCAGTTTCAGTACAGGAAGCAGTGCGCCCTTTATTTAGCAAAGCTGGGTTGGTAGATGGGCAGCAGAACAAGCTGTAAACAAGTTTTTCTATTCCGTAGTTGCCATGTGTGGATATTGTAGAACTACATTGCAGTTTATGCCCAAAAATGTTGTCACTGAAAATGTCATGTTTGGCCAGATCACCTATTGTCAGTGTTCTGTTTGGTGATATTATTGGTAAAAAAAAATGAATGATATTCGGTTTTCTAATTTAGGGTCTGAATCAGATTTTTATTGTGATAGATGTGATGTTTAGATATAATATGACAAGGTTAACAATGTTTGGTAAAAAAATTGTCACAAGTAAGCTTCATAAACATATGGGAGTCATACCAGTTTGTCTAAAAATGAGAAAATACACCTTTTATTCATTGTCTGCGTTTCAAAAACACTTTGGGTCTAACGATGACGGTAAATTTATCACCCTGCCAAGAAAAAGGGGGAAACACTGGTTTGTGTGTATTTAGACTGATGCAAGAACATTAGACTGAGTGGGGGAAAAAAAGACTTGCAGATTAATGTCAGGTCCTCATGGCAAAAAGCCTCATCTTTGTTTCTGTCTGTTAACCACCGCAAATGGCTGCTGCCCCTAGTGTTGATGACACCGGGTTTATACACTAATGAGACGAAAGGTTTTGTAAAGGATCCAAATCACTCAGGGAGCGGCGATGCGGCCACATCAGGCAAATACACAGCAAATGAACCACAAAGAGCCCTCTCAGCACAGCAGGAAGAGAATTATAATGTCATTCCTACTTTCAACATCATTACCATATTCATTGCTCTTTCCACAGGTCAAGAGCAGACCTATTGTATTGTGTCCAGTCAGAATATGTGAATTTTAAACTCATCATTAAGAAGGAATGAATTTCAAAACATTCAGATTATTTCTTTTTTTTACTATTTATTTCAGAATGTCCCCTAGACAATTCATTTTTCGTAAAATAACACACCTGCAGTAAATATTGGTCAGGAAAAGGACTATTGGAAGTGTGCATGCATGTGTGTTTGCAGTCACAGCAGAGCCGTGATGCATTAGGACAAAGCCCTCCAAGATAAGCTGCCAAGGGCTGAATCACCACCCTGTACCCATCCTGGGTACAGTGTGCTGCTCACTGGACTGAGGAGTAACACACAAACAGAGAGGGGTTAATACCAGCAGCCCTCTGCTGTGATAGAGCCTGAGTCCTTCGTTAAACTGAAACACACATACAGATGTGCAAACACACAGCCGCAGTTGGTTTTTTTTCTATCTAAAAGGTGTGATGGTCAATTGCCAGATGGTAGATTTTTAAATAGTAGTTATAATTTGTCTTGAAATTAATATTTTCCAGGCAAATAATCAAAATCATGCTTTTCTCTGTATTAAATTGCTATAAATCAAATATCTTGAAGTAACCTTGGACTATGAGAAATGGTGATGGACATTTAACAATTTTTTTGGAGCTAATGATTAAATAATAAGGCTGGCAATATTCTATATTTTCTTATTGTTGGCAAATCGCATGAAAAGACCAATACTTTTACAATTTCCCTTCCTTGTCTGTGGCACTCTGCCAAAAGCCCATTTGGCCCTACTGAAGTAGTAAAGCTTTAAAATCGGGTCACAAATACAGTAGTTACTGAAGTTAGTCATATATTTTCATTACTAAAAAAAAGGGTCAGAGAGTCATTTACTTTTTTAGCAAACGTTACTCAAACAATAATCAGTCGCAGCTCTACAGCATGTACTCCACTCACAGTGCATACAAGAAAGAAAGCAGTTTAAATGAAGTGGTAGCAGCTGGAAAATTAGCATATAATACCAAACTCCTCCATTATTGTAATTGAAGAGGGTTTTCCAAAAAGTCACTCCTTTCACTTAAACCAATTTTGAGAAAACGAGGAAGAAAAGGTGAATTTAGCAACAGCTCAGTAGCTTCACAGTTGGGGGCTAAGTGAAATTTAGGCAGTGGGGGAGGGGTACTGTTTATGCTGTCTGCTTGGATTGAATTTTATCAAAGGTGTTCTTAGTCAGTTTTGGGAAAGCCCCTCTTGAGTTTGTTGTAAAATGTCATACAGCATCAGGAAAGATACAATTAGATGAAGCAGCGAACTGCATATCAGCATTTCAAACCACTTCCTGCTCTTATCTCTTGTCAAGCATAAGTGCCTCCCCCAGTAAAAATGGTGTGACATGCTGTGTCTGTCACAGGCGGTGCTGACGGATGGGTGGAAATCAGAAGGACAGCATGCAAGGATGAATTGCAACAATCAAAACCCAAGTGCTGCTTCACAGCGCTACAGTGCCAAACATGGTTAGAGTATCCTTATGTTTAGGTAAATGACAGCTCTGATAATTGTACGCCTTATGTTATGTAACTATTTCGCTGTAGGTGATCCTGATGGGCTACGCGCGTAGGTGTGCAATTATAGAAATAATATTTCTGTCAAAATGATCCTTTTGAAATCACGACAGGGTCTCATTTCAGTGTTTGCAGTGCATTTTCGTGGTAATGTCAAGAAATCGTTGTGCATAACCTGAGCAGTTAGTTAAACTAGGATGCCTCATACTTTCCATAATGTGCTTGTCTTGTGCTATAGATTGTCATGTATGATGTTTGTGTGTGCGTATAGCGTACATGTGTATATCTGTGGTACATTTACAGTATGTTGTGTGTAGTCATCATCATCATCATCACTACATCGTTCCATGAAGACCTTTCCCTACTGGAATCTCACCACCATCCGATTCAAGGCTAAACTTAGCACTGAGACAGATATAAAATGGGAACTTGTGCCACATGTATGTTTTTAATGACAGTATGGGTTGATATACTGTAGTGGAAGGTAAACTTACCTAAACTGACATGAATTGTAAAGATGGTACACGGCATTGCAAGTGCTGACAAGCTGATGTACGCGAGAGCAGCTTCTTTTAGCACATTGGAGTTTTAGTTATATAAACACTTCTCAGGGAAAGAGCTGCTCACGAGGCGGAAATAATCTCATTAGTTGAGTTTAAACAGTAATGTGTGGAGGCAAACAGCCACAGTTTGTAAAACAGCCACAGTTTGTAAGCATCAGTTAGTGTCTGACAAACCTGAAAAGCAAAGATTTCGTTCTGAGAGTTAGAAGCTCAATACCACTCATGTTTGTGCATTAATTTTTTTTATGGAGCTAAACCTGGGGGGTGATTACTGTAGCTCAGCATAAAGACTGAAAGCAAATGGAAGAAGCTGGTTTTGCTCTGTCCAAAGTTAATAAATTTGCTCTCCAACGTCTCTAAAATTAACTAATTAACACACTGTGTCTTGCTTGTTTAATCCATACACAAAGAAAAATCTGAACAATTTGTGGTTGTAGACGGAGATAAATAGTGTAACTATTATACTATTAACGTCTACACTGGTTGCCTGGCAACCTCACAGTAACAACAAGACTGCTCCCAGCTGTTGATTGTCAAGAAATAGTTACAGTTACTGTATTTAACTCCCTGTAAAACCACATTTTCTCATTTTTACACCTCTGTTTATGAACTGATTACACAAACAAGATATGAAGTGTTAATCAGTGAGCTGTAGAGGTGCTGGTAGGAGTATTTTTTCCACTTTGGACAGAGCCAAGCTAGCTCTTCCTCCTATTTCCAGGCTTTATGCTAAGTTAAGCTAATGGCCTCTTAGCTCTAGCTCTAATGCACATGAAAGTGGTATCAATCTTCTCATCTGACTCTTTGCAAGAATGCAATTAAGCACATTTCCCCAACAGCAACAACTGACTTTTTTCTTTTCATTTAGACCAAGCCATAATCTTAGAAGCCAAGTAAATTAGCTAACTATTTTAGCGAGATAGTTAAGTTGGGAGATCTCTAGGCTAACTGGATAACTTAGTAGCCTAGTATGATGAGACTGCCTACACCTTTTTTGATTTATTTACCCTCTTTTACCCCCTTACCTTTTTCATCTGTTACTTAGTCAAGAAACTATGAGCTCAACTAATAAGATTGTTTCAGAGCAGCTCCGTTTCTGAGAATTGTGCAAGTATCTCAAAATCCTATCTTTGTTTAGTAAAAATAAATGAGTAAATAAAAGCATAAATCACTGTTTTTCTGTCTGTATAATTGATTTCCCTTCACGTTGGTGGTTGTTTGCATTATGATGATTGCCAACTGGAGGTTAGTGTTTCCCACTTTTTTATTGGTCGCACCACACAGTAAACCGATGCAGCTCCTGACAGCTGTACAGCTCCATGGCTGAGTGCCCTGGTCAGCCTCCCGATTGCAACTTGATGGCTGCCTGATAGGAAGTTGATTGACTGACTAGCTGGGCCTCCTGAGAGGCCTTTGAGTAGAGCCACTGACTGGCAGGTCAATCAGCCTCCCATTGTGGTTATCAATTATCAGCCTTATGTGAAGAGAAACAGTCCTCTCATTCCTAGCCTGACACATCCTGACCTTCATCAACTCTTCAGCCGCTGCCAGGATCTGCCAATATAACCTTATAATACTGGCACCGCATCCCAGAAAAATGACACTGAATCATCCTTAAGGCACCATTATGAAGGAATGATTGCTGGTGATATCAAAAGATGAGATATGTGACTAAAAATCCAATGTTCCTGAAAGTCTTGCTGTACTGATTAAGAAATATTTCCAGGTATTACTTTAACCAAAATATGAGTGCTCTGGAAGGATGTTGGTGGGATGAAGGTGCAGATTGTTGTGATGTAGATTTGTGGACACTCTGATTTCCCTCTCTTCTCTACCCTTCGTCTTCCTTTCGCAGCTCATGGTGGGGATCATTCAGGCGGCAGAGCTGCCTGCTATGGACATGGGTGGCACATCTGACCCATACGTGAAGGTCTACCTGCTGCCTGACAAGAAGAAGAAGTTTGAGACCAAGGTCCACAGGAAGACCCTCAATCCTGTCTTCAATGAGCAGTTCACCTTCAAGGTACACCTTACAATAAAAGTTTAATTTCATAGCTGTAGCTTTAGATGCTGAAAAGGCCTTCGATAGGCTGGAGTGGCTGTATTTATTTGGGTTTGGGTTTGGCCAGGTGTTTATTAATCGGGTTAAAACCCTTTATCATGAACCCCTGGCCAAAATTCCCACTAACGGACAGATCTCAACAGCGTTTCCCTTGAGTAGATCGAGTCGACAGGGCTGCCCTTTGTCTCCAGGACTCTTTGTCTTGTCTCAATTAGAAAGGATTCTGATATAAAGAGCTTCAAAGAACAGACAAATCATAAAATTAATCTCCTGGCAGATAATTTTGTACTTAACAGACCCTGGTAACTCCCTCACTAAATTACAGATTCTATTAAACACTTATGGTGTTATTTCAGGATATAAAGTGAACCGGGAAAAAAGTGTTCCACTAAGGAGTTTTGATTAGACTGAGCATCAGCAAACAAGCCCATTTAAGTGGCTTCCGAATGGTATAAAATACCTTTGAATAACTGTAAATAATGACCTTAAAAATTTGTACAAACTTAATTATCTCCCATTGCTCAGTAGAATTGAAGATGATCTACGTAGGTGAATGAGTTTGTGAAAAAACTGTGTGAAAATGAATATACTACCGACGGTACAGTATCTTTTCCAGTCCTTGCCCATTTCACTACCTCAAACTTTTTTTAAAACCCTCAGCAATGCAAGTTAGGCAATTTATGGAATTGTCTTCGATTACCCAGTTTTAAGTTATTGTTTGGCAGCTCAAATGCGATTTATTTCATCCTCTTTCGGGGGTGATGGTGTCCCCTCCTGGATTGGATTGCATTCCCTGAAAGGAAAGTTATTCAGTGGTTTTATTTATAAATGGGACTCCAGAATTATATCCAACAGGACAGACAATCCTATTTTAAAGCATTTGATTAAAATATGGTGTGAGTCTCATGGAAGTCTTGGACTGAAAATGGGACCAAAAACGCCTCTGAGACAAAATTAACTCATACCCAGAACTCTAAATAACAAGATTCTGGAGACTTGGCATCAAAAAGGCATCCAGCATTTAGAAAACTGTTACAAAAAAGGACTTATCATGTCCAGCAAGACCTTCTCCTGCTATCTTCAGTTAAGATCTTTTCTTAAAACCACCCTGGAATGACTTTACCTGCATCTACTGATGTGGAGAAACTGCTTCATGAGGGAAAAAATGTATTTCTAAAATGTACTCCTTACTGCTAAATGAGGGCCCAAAGCCAGGTTTGCATGAATCTAGAGCGAGATGGAAATCAGATCTGAATTGATGAACAGCTCCGGTCAGATTTATGTCAAGGCAGTTTGTCAGCCATCATTAATGCTCAGTACAGACTGGTTCACTATAATTTCTTCCATCAACTGTACCTCACCCCACAGAAACTCCATAAATCCAAACCTGAATTGTCAGAAATGTGCTTCAGATGTGGTATAGAGAGGCCGGCTCCTTCCTGCACTGTACCTGGCTTTGTACAGAGGTTGAGGCCCTTTTGGTACGACTTCTGTGACACCTTGACCCAGATCACAGGAGCTACCTTCATATTAAATCCTGAGCTTTGCTTAATGGGGAATCTCACGAGTGTCAGTATATCAACTAATCCCCAAATTAAATTTATGGAAATCATTTTGTGTGGCCAGGAAATGCATAACAGTGACATGCATCTTATTCCCCTCTCTTCATTGATAGATGGTCTTTGGGAATGAACAGTTTTATTCCTCTTGAAAAGATCATATATAGTCTTAGAAAAGGATACAACACCTTTCTAGAGTATATAGGCACATCACTGACGCCACCATAGGGATGTGATCATTTCTAATTAGCCAGAAGGCCTTTTTAAAGGATATAACACAGTGTTGGTGCAGTGTCTCTTTGTGTTTCACTCCATGTACTGACCTTTTTCTTTCTTTCTTTTTTTGTTTTTCTAATTGGGTTTATTCAGGAAGGGTAGGGAATCAGGGTGTCTCTGGTGCTTTGTGTTCTGTATAATTGTTAAGAATAAGTCTGAAAAAAATAAAATATTCCAAAAAAAAAAAAAAAAAAAGTTTTAATTTCATTTGCATGCTCAAAAACGTTTTGTTTTTGTAGCTGGAGATCTCTTGGTTCCGCTGTGCAGCCATGAATGCTGAGAAGGTGCGGAGACAGCAACCAGCTGGCACATTAACAAGCTCCTGACAGAATATCTCTCACACACACACAGTTACTTTCACATACACACACACACACTGAGGCTCAGTGTGATTGGGATTAACACAGGCAGATGCACCGCTACACCCTGGCCCTGCCTCGGCCATAATGGATGCGTGGCTGTTGCTCAGCAGTGGGGAAAGTTTTGTTATTCACCCAGCAGAGAAGAGCGCAGGTGTTTGGTGAAAGTTAAGCATAATGTGATGTGATATCCATCTCAATACCAGATTTATTTTTGTGTTTTTTTTTGTAATAATTCCAAATCTGTGATGCATCATGGAAAAAAAAAAAACAGGATAGGTGATTATAAGCAGAGGTGACACTGTCAAGAATAAAGATAATGTCAGGGACAAACCAGGAGTCTTATCTCCTTTTTTTATGATGTAACAAGTCATTTCCATTTTATTAGTTTTGTCTCAAAATTGAAGATAATCCAGGATAACAAGTACTGCTGCAAACCCCCCCCCCCCCCTCACCTGTCTTTAACCTATCACAGGTTGTAGGCCTGATAACGCCATCTGTCAGGGAGGGAGGTGGAAAGAGAAGCACCCACAGGATCAGCGTTCACCCACCCCCCAAAAACACACACATCTGCTCGACATGTAATTAACTTTAGAATAGATGCTACAACTTTCTTCTGTGAAAGTCCAGGACTTCCTATATGAGATTGAAATCTATTACATTTTGACAGCCAATAATGACTGGACATTATAAACTATAAGCTCTCTTTTTTTATATACTATGCACAACATGTCTACCTTTGGACAGGCTCCTTTTCAGTAGCGGTAGTGTTTTTCCTTCCTCAGCACAACAACATCTTTCATTTCGCTCCTGTCAGCTTTTTGGATTGGAGTCAGTCAGTACAGGCGTGTTTATTTGAGTCTTGTCAAGAAAAATGACACCTGTTCTCTTTGAATAAAAAAAGAGCGGCTGCAGAAACATACACGCGCTAATCTGTGAGACAAGTTTGTAAACAACCTGGATGTCAAACTGTCTTTAAGAAAAATACATTTAAAAACGGCTAAATTATTATTTAGACATTGGAATGCAAGAGCAAATCAGGGGTGCAAACTCTGTTTTTCTTCTTTTAATCGCTTGGAAAAAAAAAACACTTTTTAAAAATTGCTTTTCAGTGAATAATTTATTATTTTATGTTGTTTTATTTAATCCTTCGGTGTGTTTATACTGTGTTCTGTTTTTATTGTAAAGCCCTTTGTAACTGTTGTAAAAGCGTTATATAAATAAAGTTTATTATTATTATTGTTTAATGGCTGAAAATAAAGTTTGATGGCAATTGTTATACTTGGCAGGCCAACCAATTATATACTGTGTGTTGGAAACACTGTCTATGCTAATGCCCCTTATGTTTCTAACCCTTTTCTTCTTCAGGTGCCCTACGTAGAGCTCGGTGGGAAGACGCTGGTAATGACAGTGTACGATTTCGACCGCTTCTCCAAACACGATGCCATCGGTGACATTAAGGTGCCCATGAACAAGGTGGACTTCAGCCACATAACAGAGGAGTGGCGGGATCTGCAGAGCGCAGAGAAGGAGGAGGTAAGGCTTATAAAACCTGCGTGGGCGTATACACGTGCCAAAAGTTCAATCACTTCATACGAAAGGGGAAATGAGGTTTGAAATCATTTTGTTACACGTGTCAAGACTCAGATTTGTACATGTAGTATAGCTGCTGTTTCAGTAATAAGAGTATTCGTATTGGTGCTTGCATAAGTGATAACACAATGATTATTTTGCTGTGTTCAGCTAGCCATTTGTGCTTGAACCACGAACGTGGTGCCGTGGCTGATGTAATCCATCTCTCCTGGAAATGTCACTTAATCAGATGTCCACACTTCCCCTTCAATTAATAGAAGTGTGACTTTCCAGGCAACAGTTCAAAAGATTCAATTTTCATGGTAAATGTCATGGCATATAGCACGTGTTGCCGGGGGAACTTCATTTTTAGCATTACGGCGGTTTGATTTAAAGGTTAATTATAACGGTGTCGAATGGCTGGTGGTGTTGTTTGAGTTTAAGGGCATCACTATACTTTCCTCGGCGTTTGGTCACACGGCTGCACCTCACAATTTTACGCAAGGCTTGAGACACTGGAGCGATGCTTCGCAGTGTTCAAGCTCAGTGGAGGACAGTTGCAGAGGCAGACCTCGGAAATGACTACTTTTCACTTCTGATTAAAAGTACTGTGACAATTTATTTATTAACTGAATGCTCTAATCACAGTGTGACAGCTGAACAGTATTAAAGTGACGATATACGATCCATTTGTCAAGAACTTTTTCATAATCTGTGCATGTCGGATGGTTTGCACAATTCATGGTATGCTTCAGTAGCTGCAAATCACACCTGCCAAAGTGAAAAGGACTCTATTCCCTCGGCAACTCAGCCATTGTAACATTATACTAGAAGCTAAAAACAGTTAGAGATCACAAACAAAAATTTTTAAAACATAAATAGACAAAGAAAAAGATCTGACTGCACTAAGAAAAAGGCGCTCTTTCAGGTAGAAATATTTTAGCAGTAAGTTCAGTAAAAAGGCAGAAGAATGAATACGATTCAAGATTTAATACTCTACCTACACACAGGTGACACAATCCTCTTTACTTTTAAGGTCAAATATGAAGGAGCAAGTTCAGGAAATGCCCTTTAAGTTGAAAAGGCAGCAGTTGGCCTTTTACAGTTCATGGAAAAATATTAAAGGTCTGGTCACTGCCCTCGACAGGTGTAATTAACCGTTGCTCCCTCTCTCTCGCTGGCCTCCAGGGGAGCATGTATTTGTGTTGATGAAAACCCGGCCCCTCATCATCAAAGCAAGAGTATTTAGTCACTGGTTTTATTTAGTGCAACTAGCACTCAGGATAGTGGATGCTATATTAAACGGAGGTGGGGGCTGTGCGGACACATTTACAGTACAAAACATTTCCGACTCACTGATGATGGTCTGCATGTGGAAATAGGACTTGATTGGAACTTTATGAAAGACTCCAGGTTGGGTTTGCTGTTGATTAATAACGTAACGTAAAGCGGGGTGTGACCCGAGGGAGAGTTCCTGACTGCGCCCGCTCCTCGTGTTGATAAGGCAAGAATAGGAATCGCTCTCTGCTCAGCATATGATAATGAGGCTGTGTTGTGATGGTGATTTGTGTGAACCAGTGAAGTGATTGCTCTGAGCACTTTTCCAGTGAAGTGATGAGTGTCAAACAAAAGTGGGAGCCGATATTAGAAAGCATTCAAAACACAAACAAGAGACCAAATCCATAGTGAGAGATTGAAAACATGCAACATCTTGTTCACTATGACTGTGAAGCTATGACATGTAGCCTGATTACATTTGACATGTTCTACTTTTTTTTTTTTGGCACACAGTTAGACACTTTTTATAGATTTGATGTGTCTTTTGTAACTTAAATGTATTTTCTGTTCTTTTTTTTGTTCCTTGTGTTAATTCTGATTCTATCTGATACAGTTTCATCTGGAGTTTTAATGCTCTTTGATAATAAACAGTAATAATACACCTATAAAAGGACTATGGAAATTAAAGTATAACTACAAAATACACTTTAAAAGTACTGTGCAGTCTAAGTTTTTGGTACATACAGTGTAGATGTTCTGTTGTTGTCAATGGTTGTACTAAGAGCTGCTGCTGTAGTAGTACTATCAGGCCTTGTTTGTAATACTTCTAGTCACTTTAAATGAAATTTAATCAAATTGATTGATAGCTAGTTGTATATTATCAACAGATTTCTGGAAGGAGTCATAAAAGAAACAATTTTACAGTATGAACCTGCTACAGCTGTGTTTTTTTTTTCCTCCTTCTCATAATAACTGCTTATATTAGACATGCACTTGTAGATTTTCTCGAAGCAGTAATTTTAATGTTCCTGATGATTGCAACCATCTTAAGCTGTCTCTCCTGTAAGATTTTTGTCTGAAAATCAAATCACATCGATGCAAATGCGTGTGTCCAGTCCTTGACCATTTGTTAAAATCAACAATGGAAATGTTTCTGCACTACAAGAAAAATAAATGTCCTACTGCTCACTAAAGATATTACTACATGATCACTAAATTATGTATACTGTACTGTACTAAGTTGAGAACACTATGCATAGATGTGTATGCATGATTACAAAAACATGTTTCAGTCAATTATGTAAATTTGATGCATACATGTACCTTGATTCAAACTGAACACTGTAATTATTGTAAACAGCTCTACAGTATAACCTCTCTATAACAGTGTCGGAGTACTGTGCTTTAGCTTTTAATGCTATCAAACTATCATGTTTCATACAGACATGCTCGTGCTTGCAGGGTACAGCTAGATTTTATGATTAAAGCTATTCTTTCCCTTCTGTTGGGAAGCACAGAGACAAATAAACAACACGTCCAGCATGTTAAAAAGGCAAAGAGCTTCAGATTTGGTTGACTGAACAATTTCTAATGTGCTTCGGAGGGGAATTTACGAGCTATCTGTTTTTCCTCATCTACCCTCTCAGTGAACATCTGCTGTGCGCATGTGATGCAGTAAATTTGAATTTAGTAGTTGCTGTTAAAACTGTTCTCACCTCTGCAACGTCTTTCCACACAGCAAGAGAAGCTGGGTGATATCTGCTTCTCTCTGCGATACGTTCCCACTGCCGGCAAGCTGACCGTGGTCATCCTCGAGGCCAAAAACCTGAAGAAAATGGATGTGGGAGGCTTGTCAGGTGAGGAGAATTGAAAGG
Organism: Scomberomorus guttatus; assembly: GCA_038419695.1. NCBI lineage: Eukaryota > Metazoa > Chordata > Actinopteri > Scombriformes > Scombridae > Scomberomorus > Scomberomorus guttatus. The sequence goes on along the minus strand of CM076466.1, from coordinate 5,947,702 downwards.
GTGTGCATGTGTGCCCGCTGACTTTCCTTCTGACGGGCCCTTTGTCTGTAATTATACATGAACTGCAGCACTCACTTTGCTTCTCCAACAACACTCCTAGCTTTTCTCACAAGCCATAATCATCACTGGCCAAGATTGTATTTGTCAAGGAAAAAAGAGTTTTTACCCAAAAAAATAAAAAAAAAGTTGTTCACGTTCTCAAAAATCATTATTGGTAGAAAGAAAACTGCAACGTTCAGATCGAATGTTGCGTAGAAGACAATCATTAATGACTGTAGAGTGCATGAATGAAGACAGTATTTTCAGCCGCAAATGAAGAAAGAATGAAGAAGAAAAATGAAGAAATGAAAAAAAATGAGACATATTCCTGCTGCGGTGTAGCTCTAACAATACGCTTGTGTAAGATTAAGATCAGTAGATGACATTTATCACAATACAGTCAAGTCTGAATGGCAGGTCTGATGTCATGGTAACAGAATACGCCACTTTGAACACCACTGAAAACTGATAAAAGCTGATATTTTGTCCCAATATATACGTTTTCTCACAGAATTTTATTCTTCTCCGGGTGTAAAAACCTCTAAAACAGCTTTTTGTCTTGATTATTAAAGACTGAAACAATTAATCAATTTATTGATTAGTTGATTGTCAGTTATTTATCAAGGAAAAATGCTAAAGATTTCCTTTTTTATCACTGCTAATTAAATATTTTGGGGTTTTGGACTGTTGGTGGGACCAAAGAAGCAGTTTGAAGATGCTCCCTTTGTCTTGCAATAGGAATTTTTCACCATTTTGTTTTTTGTTTTTTTTAATTGAATCTTTATTTAATCAGCTACTCTCATTGAGATTGAGATCTCACACAATCAGCAAACAGAAACAACACAACTAAGGCCAGACGGCCACAATCCTGGTTAAGAATTAATAAAAACAGTTACAAGAGTCATAAAAAACATCAGATAATAAACCGTTAAAATCTGAAAGCGGTATGAAATACTCTAGTTTGAGGGCAGTCATTCCATTTAAAATGTGCATAACACCTGAAACTAGTTCTGCCAACATTAGTGTGTACTTATGAGATATCTAAAGTTAAGCAGTTACTGGATGGTTTGCTGTAGTTACAAGATTACAAGGTAGTTTCATCAGAAGAGCTATTATTTGTAATTTAATGGACTAACTAAGTGAACAGTCTTTAGTCGCATCCCTAAGTTTAACCACTGAAATCCAACATTATACAATATGTAATGTTGCTTCATGTTCATCATTGTGGAACTAGACAATATATTGATCGGCCAATATCTAATTTTTGATCCTATCAGCCCACACACACATTCACACACATTCACACACATTCACACACATTCACACACATTCACACACATTCACACACATTCACACACATTCACACACAGCCACGCAGAGCCTCACATGCACGAACCGAAAAACACAAAATCACACAATAAGCTGCCCTCTTTCCCTCCCTCCTCCTCCTCCTTTGACTTTCTTCAGCGGTTTCACTTTAAATTCCCCGGTGTGCACTTCCCTCCCGCCTCGACTCTTTTTGCTGCAATTACCACACACCTGTGTCCACTTGCCTTCTGCCTGACAGCCCAGTCTCCCCATATAAGCCTAAACATCCTGCAGTACAGTAACACGGCACACATTAAAAGCTCCAGAGCTCCCTTTCATCTGTCAGACCAACGCAAGCAGCCATTTGGCAGAAAAAAAAAAGCCCTCCCCCGCTGCCATTTTATGCTACTGGCATTAGCTCTCACCTGTGCCTATTTGCATCATGGGTTTGTCAACATTTTGAGTTGTCAGCCGCTTCGACAAGCCAGTATGAAAAAGGTGTGAATGTGGTCTCTTTGAGGGCCAGGTTTCTCTCTTACACAGGGTGGAAATAGCTGGGAAGCCAGACAGTTTGACACTACGTGTACTGCATGTCACATTTAATTGGAGCATGTTTTATCTGTGTGCACTGGTCTGTGGGTTTAAGGCTGAATTATTAGCATACAGTAATAGCACAGTGCATGTTTCTAATTACATACAACCAGAATATACTGCAAATTGCAGTTTGAGTTTTGATTTTTGTTAGTAGCAACTGCTTTTCTGCTCCGAGAATGGATTTAAAACTGTAGCAGATGGATGAAATAATGGGCAGGTCTGTAATAACAATAATTAGCCTCCATCCACAGGGTGGCTCAGCCAGAGCTAAAGGAGGAGGACAAGTAATTGATGGCCTGGGATCAGCCTTCTCCTCTATTGTCATCCTGTTTACCATGCCTAATTATGGCTCACAGAGAAAGATGTGGGTATTATCATTAACCAATGTATAATCAGAAATAATTCTTTTGATTGGCTCCTCATGAAGCATCCCTCCAAATCTACCTACATGCTGTGTCTCTTACAAAAACAGGCTTTTGAAATGATAGTTTTAAGAGTACAGTTGACTTTTGGTGCTCCTCTGGATCGCTGCTACTTAAGTGTGGTGATGCACCGAGCAGCATGCTCTTTAGCTGTCGTCTCAAAATAATCCCAGGCTCATTATAGATAAGTAACTCCTGCTTCAGCCAGTTCCACAGAAACGTATGCTTACGATACACTACATATCCATTTTGTGGAGTTGTAGGCAATCAGATTTAAAAGCATCTTGAAACTCCGGTGGGTGTTGCATTTTACAGTTTTGCACAACAGACCACAAAGTGAGTTATAAAAGCCAGTAATTGCAGTAGCAGGCAAAGGCAACCGTGAGTCAGCAACTCTTTCAACCTCCCACAGATGTAGCATGTTATTTTGTGCTATGGGGCAGTAAAAATCTACATATTGTCTGTGTAAAATGGTGCATTTTAAAGTATTTCAAGCTACTGTATAGTGTATCTCTGGCATGGTGCACTATCAAAGGTGGGACTTTGTGTCTGACACACTTTTGAGTCTGTTGCCCAGGCCACACCGCCCACCTTTACCTGTGCATGACAGCTACCTCGCTGAACTGCTGCGGCAAGTGTCTGGAAGTGAGTCAGAATGGGGACATGCGGGCTTATAGAGGTAGTGGCAGCAAAAGTGTTTTGTCTCACCCTCTTTGTACCTCTGAAGATGTCCCAGAGGGCTGTGAGGCAGCACATAACCAGGTAATGACCCGCAGTGGGGGAGGTTATTAAAGCACACAGGCACTGTGTCGGCGGTAGCCGCACTGCCCCGACCTGATGCTCCCGCTCACCATCAAGCCTCTTGGCTGGAGGATTTATTTGTTTTGATCCTCTGGCTGGTCGGACTGAGAGGTTTTCTCCCAGTCAGTAAGGAAACTGATCCAAGAGATTCTTTAAGATGATCAACAGGCCCTGAGAGAAGCAAGTAATTCAAAAGATGTGATAATTAGTAGCGCATGAGTTACAGAAAGATGTAGACTCCTTTTGTGCTAACGAGACTGTATCACAAAGATCCCGCTCTGATTTTGTGATGGCGGATTATGGAGGTTTGCGCCTCTGAGAAGAGTTTCATTGTAAACGCTTGTTTGTGTGGCATGTGTGTGATTCACCGCTGAGTCGAGTGTGTAAAACCAAACCGACAGTCACCCCTGGCTGCGCCCACCATGGCAAATCCAAAATGATGGGAGGAAAGCTAAGATGACAGCCAGGCTATATTTAACCCTGCTTGTTTTGGTGTTCATTTGGCCCAACTCTGCCAGCAGTCACACTGGAACACCAAAACGTCTGAGGAAGATCCAAATGCTGTGTTTGGTGTTGAATGTCTGTGTACAGTATTGTAGCTTAGACTGTGACCGGCACTGTCCTCATAAAAATAACCCAAATGACTCACAGCTGGCAATTATTCACAGCTTGAAATGCAAACTGTACATAACCACATTAATATCAGACAGTTTTAGTGGCTCTACTTAACTCTGCAGCTGATTCGGCTCAGAGCTCATCACTTATCCAGAAACCCGGTTCTAACCTCCTGGGGGAAATGTATGGACCACTGATAGTGCATCGTCTCATAAAACCATGGCCAAGATCCAGGACTCAGATGAATAACCCTCAGGATAGCGAAGGCGAGCCTCTGCACTGTGCGCATATGTTGGGGAAGCACTCTTGCATTCAGAGCGTTGCCATTCATCCGTAAAATGGGAGAGATTACATCCGTCTGGGATGAGACGGTAAAATGGGCCGGATATGAGGTACGGCGAGCCTCCCAAAACTCAATAATGCCAAACTCTCATCCGCTGGCCACAAAGATAAGGGGGCGTCTGGATAGCAGTGATGTGGCGCCACAGGTGTTTCCTTTTTTCTCCCTTTCAGCCTGAGAAAGGGTTATCTCGCATGATCCCATTCAGATGTATTGTGTTTATTCAGACACAGTTACCAATATAAGAGGATACCTGACATGTACTGTACATATTATAGCCTTATTTCAACATGGGCCTATGGAGCTTTAGGCAATTATAGATGTCATTTTAATTGATTGTTCATTAAATCACTCCAATAAACAGTGATTGTCCAGAGATTTAATTTAATTTTAGTTCCTATTTCTTGCATCTGTCTTATTATGGGTATTTTCATGTTGTGTGAAGTACATTATATTGCATCTTTTTGTATAAAATGTGCTATAAAAAGTTTTATTTTTACCATTATTATAGAAAAGACAGCTCGAATACGGTGTTTTGAACCAACTTATAGAGTTAACATTAGCTGAAGCTTCTTACTAAGAATTTCGAGTAGTAAATCTCCCTCAGTTATCATTGTGAACTACATACTATAGATGCAGGGCGAGAACAGAAATCTTAAAAAGGTGTAGCATGGGGGGGGGGCTTAGCAAACAAATCCCAGACGATGCATCTGTATCAACATCATTTCCCAGATTCAGTTTTTGACTTTCTCCAGACCTCCCTGAGCTTGACGAGACAGCGAGTCTGCACGAGGTTCATTTGGAATAAGTAGAAAAAAGAACTGAGGAGTTCGTCTGAGCAATCACAGCCACCCGTGGCTAATCAGATGAAAAAATCCCTGCAGAAACTTCACACATTCAGATAACCCAAAGGAGGGGAATGTGACAGGAAACAGCAGGTGATTTCTGGGAGTTCAGTGCAGAAACACCACTGGACTGAATAAAGAGAATATTTTAAAACAGAAAATTCCACTAAATAACATTTAAAAGTTGTAAGATTTTAAGGTTTAGTCCCAAACTTAAAGCCGTGTGGTATAAATTTTGAGCGTGATACTGATTTGATGGACACAGTTAGCATATAAAGGGCTCACACTGCTGTTTAAAACATGCTAGACAAAGCTGGCGAAGTTCCTAATTTAGATCCTGTTGGACGTATTCATTTCCTACACAAAGTCACAGCACACACTCGCAACCCTCATTCACTGTTTCCATCATCCCAACACTCTAGCTCCTCTCAGCAGAGAGAGTAATAATGGACACCCACTCCATTAGGAGCCTGTTACCTTTTCACTCATGTCTCTGTCATCTATTTATTCTGCTGCTTTTTCCCCCTTATTCTGTTTGTGTGGTTTTCTGTCTATATTCATGTCAGCTGCCCTGGATGAGCCCGCCAGTGTGCAATCAGGTCCTTATCCCCCTAAATTGGATAAAAGATTAAGGGAGCTAAGCTTGTTCAGTGTTTGCTATTGCTAGAAATCTCACAATGTTCCCACTAAAAACAGAGATTTTTTCAGTGCAGCTCACACGTAAAAAAAAAAAAAAGCATTATAAAGACTTTGTGCATATGGGATCCAGAGATAAATCCAGATTATCAGAGTAAGCGATGTTTTAACAATTAATTATAAGCTCTGATTTAAAGTCTTACTCCTTATTCGTGCCATGCACTGCTCTGAGGTTCAGTAGTTAGGGGGGATATTGTTAACCTCAGACTGACTACCTCATTAGCATCTCTGAGATTATTATAGTTATTTGTTTTTGTCTTTCTCAAGCAGCTTGTTGTCCTAAATGATAAATAACACAAAGTGGTTTTAATTCTTTTTTTTTCTATACTTTGTAGTCTTCATGATTGTGAGCTGATATCAGAGATCATTAAGCATCATTATGCGCATGTAGAACCAGAATTTTCAACAATCTGTTTGACATTTTTCACACAGCGAACTATATCCTGCGTTTTAGGTGTTACTTTATTTTGTGTCTTATTCATTTAAAATTAAAGCTGTTTGCTTCTGCTGTTTTGGATCGTTCCCCCATATCTATGTTATGCAGGTTTTCCCAACATGTATCGACCCAGTGTTGATTTAAGTGATGATAAGCAGACACCCCTAAAAATGTACTTCCCTTTAAGTGTTCATATAAGCCTTTTTGGGTCAGAGGTCTATGTGATTTATTGTGGATGGTCCCTGTATGTTGTGTGTTAATGTTTTGGACCCCAGGAAGATTAGTTGATGCCTTGGCAGCAGCTAATGGGAATCCGAATAAATGAATGTCAGTAATCAAGTTTATGTCACAGTAATATGTTCTGAAGTCTTTGCATATATGACACATATGCATGTATACATGCATGGCCAAGAAATCTCCATTACTGCCCTGATTACAGAAACTGTGTTTGCGTATACATGACATTTAAAAAAAAAAAAAAAAGCCGACTGCATGTACATGTACCGATTGACTTCACCACTCGTGTGTGTGTGTGTGTGTGTGATATGTTTTATGGGTTACAGGAGGTACAACAAGTTTGTGGTACCTGAGTAATAATAAATAGATGCCTATCATGTTTGTCTTCCATAACATGCAGGATATTTGATCACATAATGATTTTCTGACTGCAGAAGGGTATACATTAACTTTGAACCACATTAGTTATTCAGTCATTATTCATCCTCTGAATCCTTTTTTGTTTGCAATTGAAAGTTTTTAAAGGAACTTATTACATTCTTCAGCTCCCTATATGTTGGACTAATTAAATTCTCCTTGGATGTGCATATTAACAGCCTCGCCTCATCCCTTTAATAGCTCAGTTACATGCCAAAAAAAAATGGGATTTGTTTCCCAATTTGAAAAGGCAATTGCTGCCTGTCCTCTTGTCAGTTTTCCCTCTGAGTCCAAACTAAGACGCTGACTCTCCTCTCCTCCAATTTAGCTGTGGAGCCAATTTGGAGAATGTAAACAAATCAGGAGGAGTAGCGTCATAATCGAAAGCGATGGGTGGTGTGCTGTTTTCAGACACACACTCTACCTGATTGCCAGAGAGTGGATGAGGACGGACGGAGCAGACCACTTGGGTTCCACTTGAGATGGCATTCGGACAGATGAAAATGAGGCTCTTGAATGAGGAAGGTTAACTGAGTGATGTAAACACACAGGACCAGGTCCGGCGCCAGGATGAAGTGACTGAGGGGGCTGCTAAAAATTGTGAAGGGGCAATTTTTATCATGAAATAAAATTAATTGATGCAATAGCCTCAGAAAGGCTAAATAACAACAACATAAGGCTACTGTTTCAAAATCAAAGAATAAATTTATTAATCAGAGCGCTCACATAAGAACGTAGTTGAGGATCCATTCTGACCATGTTGTGGAAGGGGCCGCCGCCGCAGTAATGTCTTCTGTGGCTGGTGGAGCTAGCTCGGTCTCGGCTAGCTCAATCTTGGCGATGTAATTGCTGCTGCTGGGGTTACTGGCCTTGGCTGGGGTCTCTACTGTGTTTTTTCCTTACATAACCACCTTCTGATATCCTTCACTGAACTGCGTTTTACGGCTAACCAAACAAGATGTTTGTTGCATGTCATGTGCTTCTCTCTCACTTTGTTTCCTGTCTGCCTGTCAACTATCAATTGTCCAATGTAAATGCCCAAGAATCATACCTAAAAATAAAAAGAATACATCTTCAAATCAATGCTCCGTACATAACAATCTGCTTGATTCATGTTTGCCATATCAACTTACTAAGGTGATACTATCTCAGTGTTTGCAGTTTGTTCAGGCCATAAATATCCAAAAAAAAGTAAAATCCTGTCTCTTACTTTTTCTTTGCAGATCCATACGTGAAGATCCACCTGATGCAAAACGGCAAGAGGCTGAAGAAGAAGAAGACGACAATCAAGAAGAACACCCTCAACCCTTACTACAACGAGTCCTTTAGCTTTGAAGTCCCGTTTGAACAAATCCAGGTACATTTTCATCCAGAACCTGAGAGTCCAGCAGTGTTATACACTGTAGGGACAAATTGTACTGCAAGAACCAGCAAAGATTTGGTTGCATATAAGCAATTGATAAGTGGGAGCTCATTAACCAAATAATCAGTTTAGAGGCTTTTCATCATAACAGTATAGTCAAAAGCCAATTTAAATCAACGTCAGTCTCGCTATTTGACTAGCCAGTTGCTCTGCGGATGTGATTCTCTGCACTGTTATTGCCTGTAGCGTGTATCTCAGTGCTGTTTGTTACATGTCTTACAATGATTATCAGAAAGAAAACACAGCAACATCTACAGCTTTAGCTTTGTTTCAAGACAAAGAAGAGGGAAGAGATGAAAAAATGCACTGCTGCAGGACGGAATAGCAATGAACAACATTATCTCTATAGGCAAGACAGTAATTTAGTCAAATTTATTTAGCCTGTCACAGCTCACAGATCACGGGTTTGGGTCCACGAGCCTCAGATTCTATTTAAACTGTGTTGATCCCAATCAACCCCGTCCAAATCAAGCCCTTACTTAGTAGTGCTGATACCAGTATGTTGGCTAAATTTGCATTTCTCATCTCACCACCAAGAGCCAGGTTGATCTTTAAATAATTACTTGTGCCACTGATTGAATCATAAACTTTTCATTGATTAGGTGTATTGAACTCTCACACAAGCTGTGAGAACATTTTGCTAGTTAAAAATGTACTGATGTCCTAATGCAAGACTTAATTTGACTGTGACCAATCAGTCAAACACCAACTAGGCCCCTCAAAGAGGTTGTAGTTAAAACTGTTTGAACTTCACCAGTGGCAGCTCTTTACACACTTAAAGGGCTGTGGTGATTTTTAATTGCAGTCTTTACTCCCACAATTATTACCTGTGTCAAGTGTTTTAGGGAAAACAAATACAGGTAAATTTGTTAATCGATTTCTCAGGAAGATTTTTTTTTTTCCAAGTCCTCTTAACGTTAACAACAAAGACAGATGCAAATTAACTGCTTTTATCAGCAGAAGCAGAATGTGTGATTTGAGTTAAACTTGACCTTGGGACATTTTGAGTAATTAATCTTAAGATTTTAATTGTCTCAGAGAATGTGTGGGAATCACAAACAGTGCTTTAATTGGTCTATCTCGTTACACTAACAAAAGGATTGTTATTGACTGAGGTCGATCCACGTCTTCCTCAGCTCGCACAAAATTAGCCGCGTAGCACTGAGTGACACTGTTTAGATTCATTTGTTTTCATCTATTGGCTTTTACATATTCATTTTGTTTTGCAGTAATGGCACATGTATACTGTGTCTCCACATTTTTGAGTTTCTCATATATGACTTAGAGAGTAACGTAACACTGTGCTGTTGTGGTTGAAAGTGTCTTTCATTTAAAGTGCTGTAAAAAAAATAACATGTAACATATAAGACATTAAACAAAGAAACAAATTTAAAAGAAACCATTTTAGGTAAAATTGAAGAACATTTTTAAAGAAATTTAAAACCGAGAAATGAAGCTTGTTTGCTTTCTTTAGAGTCAAAGATTGCTAACAATCTCATGTCCGTGTATTCAGTACAGAGCTGCAGTCAGGGCATGGTTAGCCTAGCTTAGCATAAAGACTGGAAGCAGGAGAAAACAGCTAGCCTAGCATTATCCAAAGTGAAAAAAACGGTCCACCAACACCTCTAATGATCACGATTTAACATGTTGGGGAGTTATGTGCTGGAACTGTTTACTGTATTTGCGAGTAACAGTTGTGTTCAGCATCCCAGAATCATGTCGTAACAGTGAGGTTGCCAGAATTTGTTCTGCCAAAATTTGTTCTTGCCACCCCCCCCCCCGCTATAGCCAAACACACTATACAGAAGTACTAACTGGATAAATAAATAGTTGCTTGTGACATGAGATTGATAAGTCTTTTTAATCTCATTGTCAGAAAGAAAGCAAATAAACGTATTTCCCAGAATGTTGAACTATTCCTTTAATCTTTGCCAACAGATTGATTGTTATTGAAGTACAGAAGCAACAAAACGTTACTGACTGGTCATTAACAAAAAGGGTCTGCTGCTGTCAAAGAAAGCCTTGTTTCATTGAGTAATATGAAGGTGAACTGTACCTTTAAAAACCAACTAACCCCAACTGGCCATCTGGGAGCCTTATTTAGTATTTCATTACATGGCGTATTAGGCATGCTCTTTTAGAACAGTGGCTCTGTGCTCACGCAGGTGTCGGTAGCCCCGTCTCAGTGTGCAAGTGGATCGAAACTTAATCAGGGCTCTTTGTGCACTAATTCATATTCTCTGCCAGAGATTGATGCCCAGGTCACTCCTCTTTTGCAGTGTCCCTTTGAATAAACACATGCCGAGGCTGAGTCTAAGACCCCTGAGTAATAAAACATTCTGCCGTGTTTGGCTCTGACTATAACTGAGTCCTGGTCTGGAATGTCAGTTACTGTTAATCAGCATTAATGTCTGAAGGAGTGCCTCATTCTCTTCATTACTCACTTCAAGTAATAATCAGAAACCGTTTCGTATAGCTTAATATTCCAAAATGCATACATTTTTCTACTCTACAATAACTAATGTTACAGGGTAACTGTGTTTATTTTAAATATACTGTTTTAGCCACTCAGCATCTTTCTCAGGAAAATTCTTAGCTCCACAAACCTTGATGCGTTTTACATTTCCAGATTGTTTGGAATAAATATAAGGTTCAATGTTCAGTTTTATTGTCACTATGCAATACTGGATATACAGTTCTGGCCCTCTCCACGCTAACTATATTGGATATAAGGGCAAACTATATTATATACAATTACATATATGCATACAAAGCAGCAGCTGAACTGACAAAAGAAAAAACCAACACCCACAGGAACTCCAATTTCACCAAATAAAATGTTAAAAAAAACTAATTGACAGGTGACCTCTGAGAAATTCAGTGCAGAAAAACAATTTCAGGAAGTAGAAAATAATCAGGGTGAGCTGTATGATTTAAAAGAAGAAGTGATTTAAAATAAGGCACTATCTCAACTAAGTAGAAATTACTGTTTGACTGAAGCAAACAAGGCTTTTAGGAGATGAACATTAACCATCTTTATGCTGACGACACCTCGCTTTACTTTTATGTCTCCCCTCTTTTCCCACTCTTCCCTTTTCACAGAAAGTGCAAGTTGTTATAACTGTTCTGGACTATGACAAGATCGGCAAGAACGATGCCATCGGCAAGGTCTTTGTGGGCCTCAACAGCTCGGGGACGGAGCTGCGCCACTGGTCCGACATGCTGGCCAACCCCAGGAGACCCATCGCCCAGTGGCATGTGCTAAAGCCCGAGGAGGAGGTGGACGCTCAGCTCTCCACCAAGAAATAGACGGGGCCCTTTCAGCACCTGCCTTGTAGTACTATTTAGCCAGTATGTGTAAATACCTCAGTGATATATGGGTCCATCCATGTAAACCCCCCTCTTTACCCCACCTCCCAGCCTCTCCCAGCTTTACTGCTCCTAATTTCACAAACAATCCTAATTGTTCAAACTTCCTGCGACATTTCCATTCTCTGCTTTTTTTTCTATCAGGGTCCTACTTTTCTCGCTTTTTTCTTTTATTTTTTTGTCTCTGATTCAGCAGGTTGTTTTTTTTTTTCATCGCCACACACTTAACCGCCCCGACCAAATGCCCCCTTCTTTTAAGCAATATGATCTGTATAGATAGCGCATGACTGAAAGAATTTATTGTACCACAGTTGTATATATAAGTATGCAGACAAAAATGATTTCTAGTTTATGTGTTTGTATGTTGTTACCCGTTTCCTAATCTGTGTATATCTTGATGTTTTTAATAAGATGTTCTATTTTAAATTATGTAAATGCAGATATAGAGGAAAGCCAATATTATATATCCCAGGATTTAAAAATTCTACCTTATTACCTTATTGCATTCCAGAAAAAAAGTAATTCCAACCTGCAAGATGCTAGTGGAAATATATTCACATTGTAAAGGACAATGTCTGGCTTTAAGTTCAGCAAATGATCATCACAGAAAAGACAAATAGATGAATATATACACACAAAACTCCAAAATACAAGGCCATTAACTACTATGGTTCTGTGGGAAAAATTATGCTGCTGGAAATTATACAAGCACATGATTTCTTACAACTTTTTGTACTTATTTCTCAATCAGAGGACCTATGTGTTTAGCTTGATGCACACTGTTATCAGAAACAATAGTCAATGCAAACCAGTTAGCATTTCATCTCTCCATGTTTGGCAGTTTCTTCTAAGTGAAATAGGTCCTCATTTTAAAGGCCATCGTTCACTTCTACTAGCTTATTTTTGTTTGTTTTTTTCCAAAAATGGAAAATATTGCCTCCCCAAAAAAAAAAAGACTCATTTCTTAACCCTTCAGAAACCCCTTGTGAAAAAAGCACCAAGCTGTAGCCATTGTGTCCTTAAGCTTGTTTAACAATATTTTGTTAACCGCTTTCTTTGAACAGCCTTGTCGTTGTCGGAGGTATATCGCATTTAGGCCGGGGTCCGATCTTTGAGAGGGAGTAAAAAAAAAGAAAAAAGAAAAAAAAAAAAAAAGAATCGCGACTCTGGTTTTAAGAGGACTATTTTTTAGAGCAATTCAACGAACGTCTTGACTATTTTTAGTAAACTGCATGATTTTTTTTACAATCTTTACTAAAGGCTGGGACGGGGGGAGATCTACTGACACCAGGGGCTGTCTCTTCTGATACGATCCCCTTGCCTTCAATCAGAGGAGAGGAAAAAAAAAAAATCAAGAGTAATGTTTAAACTTTGGGTCAATGTATGACTATATTGACAGAGATGAAGCAAGTTTCTAAACACTGCCATTTTCAGGGAGGTGACTTGTGTAGAGGCCCTCTCTTTCATGCACACTCCCACTTGCTAGTGGTTGTAGCTTTGGTTTATTGGGAACAATGTCTTTGGCTGCAATGGTGCCCTGAATCGCAGTCTTTGCTTTGCGTTGCCTTCTCACAGTGACAATAGAGCTAGCCATGTTTTACTGCCAATTTTAACATTTATGTGGCTGCTGTTTTGCACTGGATGTCTTTGAACTAGCTTGTTGACTTCTTTACAAACCATTGTTTTGGACGATTGTTGGCTGTCTTTACTCCAGGACACCTGCAGGGGGAGCCAGAAATACGCCTGCTCCATCGGCTTAATTCAAAAAGAAAGCAATGATGACAAATCACGTTTCAGCCAACAGCGGTTACATCAGTTTTCTTTTATTGTTGGCACAGGACTACACCAAGAGAATGCGAAACAACCGTAAAAGTTAATGGTCTGCGTAGGCTATTAGTCCATCATGTCCTTTACTACGGGTCCAATTAGGAAAGGAATAAGTTTTAATCCATGAAAACCATGAAGTCTCTTATCTTGGAGGAACCTCTTGCATATACTCGATGCTAGCTTCAGGAGGACTTTCTAAATGTTTTCAATGTTATTGTGTAGTTGATAGCACTATTATGAAAAAGCTACTTGTCATTCCATAGGAGTCTCTGAGGACTGCTTTGTGTATCACTGTGACTGCCGTGTGTGCTTAGAGATGTAGACTTATCAGTAGGTAGCGAAACCAGTTTGTTCTGTAGTGATGTCGTAGCGTTTAATGCCATTTTCCCTTCTACACGCAGAGAGAGAGAGAGAGAGAGAGAGAGAAAGAGAGAAAGAGAGAGCGTGACGTCGCCCGACTGCACGCAGCCAAAAAAAAAAAAAAAAAAGGCGGAAAGATGTTTTATCTGAGCAGGAGCGGGTTGCTTCACACAGCATTTTGTTGAGCACTGTGCAATACTTGTATGTTCATGCCATGGTGTTAACGTGGGTGGCGTTGCCCGAGGAAAAAAAAGATTCTAACCCTAGAGGATGATTCTAGTCCAGAGAGATGTTTCTCCTTTCCAGTGAAATGGTTAGGACACAGCACACGTAGATTCAGCGTATAGGTTGGAGCTTGACACCACTTGTTGACCTCTGTTTAGGGTTTCCTCCCTTTTCGCAGGTTCGTTTTTCTTCTTGCACACAGTTCCAGCATCAGAAGTTTCAGGGAGTTAATACCAAACGAGATTCTACATTTAAATAACCCCCCCTTAAAATGCCATGTATATATTTACATAATCGTGTCAAAAATGTATATCTAGAATAAATATAAAGTGACATGAATATGATTATTCAGCTGCAAATATCATGTTATAATATCTATCATCCATAATACTATCATCATTTCATTTTCATTCAGTTTTTTTTTTTATTCATTAGCTCTGTTGATTAAGAACCCTTTTATATTTGAGATGAAAACTTTGAATGTACAGTATGGACTGTGTTGGTGTAGATTACTTTAACCGTGAGATTAGATGTACTTTGCACTTTTTGTTGTAAAAAAAAAAAAAAGTCATTTTGTTTATATTTTTTCAACTATTATGAATTTATTTCATAACCTTTTAGGGTAAAAACCTCCCCTGTCTGATAGCATTCCAAAATCATTGAATATACTTTAATACAGCTGCATTCCTGATCACTTTTCAACCAGGGGATTCTTTTATTTGACATGTTTTACATATGTAGATTAACGAGTACAGCTTCAGATTTAAATGAGGGGGAAAAAAAGGATTAAAGTACAAGGTAAAGGGTCTGCAGGGCCTGAGCAATTAAATATTAATACAAATAGGTTGTACTAACGGAATTATCTGATCAAAGCTGAACGAAAATCAAACAGAATTATGACAGAAGTAACACGTGCAAAACGTATCAGGGAATTGGGTAACGGGCAGCATTGCAGAACCCATCGGATTGCGAGGTGTGTAGAAATACTACAAAGCAAAAGCCATTACCTGCACTGCATCGCAATGCTCCTCTTATTACAATTTCCTACCAAAGTATGCATGCGTTATCAAATCCCAAATTCTCCTCGTGTAAGATACGTTATCAAGCTCTCTGTGTGACAAGGAAGTCAAGATTCTCTCCAGTGACACCAACAAAAAGCCACACTGACCTTTCAAAAACAAAGCTGTGTAAAGTATTAGAATCTGATGCTGTAGAAAGATCCTAGTTGCCTTTGTGTATATCAACTGCCTGCTTGAGTATTTTGTGTGTGGAAAATTTTCTCTGTAATCTTGTAGAACTGTTTGGGGTGTTTTTTCCTGCCATATCGCTCGCAGTGACGGCGAGCCGCTGACAGTTATATTTGCTGTGTATACCTTCATTTTTGACGAGGTGTTTTACAGTTTTGTTTCACTTTGTGTAGTGATTCACTCTGTGGAGTTTTCTGACTGTTGTTATATAACTTCATATACACAAATGATCAATAAAAATGTTTTATTTCCTGTTGATACAGAACCTTATCATGTCATATTTTCCTTTTGGTAGCAAACGATGCTGTCAGTGCCTTTAATATCAAGCTTTTAATAACAAAAACAACCTTCACTACTACAACTACAGTGTTGGCATTGATTGGCAGAAGAAGTATGAATCACTGCTCTTAAGAAAAGTGTCTCCATGCGTTACTTGCATGACAAATTCCAGTTTTAATGACGAGGTTTGTTTCTAAACACTTTGAATTGGCTTTGAGTCATCCAAACCGGCCTGTTAAATAGGTCACTACTGCCATCTAAAGGACGTAAAGGAGCATGACAGAAGATCAGCACAACAATGACAAGAAGAAAATGGATTATGTTTTTCCATTTTGCCCAGGGCACTGATCAATTTCTATTAGTGAATATTCACTGATGTCTACTAGAGCCAGAAAACAAAGAGTTTGTCCTCCCACCAAATGTATGATGTCAATCAATGTGAAGCTCAGTCAAGAATGAATTTGATGATGAGAGCACCCCGGGGATGTAGATTTATAGATTTTAGGCTGCTGCTATGAAATGAAGCTCATTTAGGAGTTCAGGCGCAAACTTGTCATCAGTCAAGAATGTCAATTAATTTTTTTTAGTGGTCAGTGACACATTTATACACTTTAGCCTAACCCCTTAACACTCAGGCGCCATTATTTTCCCCTTAAAGTAGCTTTAAAAATCTTCTTATTTCACATTTATTTCTTGTCAGCTCGTTGCAGCTCTTTATTGCAGCTCTATAATGTTTAGAATGACTAAAATCTTTAAACCAAATACTCAAGATATTCTAGATATCTTGATATTCTTGACGTCTAGATGCATTATTTTATTAGATTAGATTCAACTTTATTGTCATTGCACAGAGTAAAAGTACTGAGACAACGAAATGCAGTTTAGCATCTAACCGGAAGTGCAAAAGAGGGGCAGTGCAGTATAATGTACATATGTATAATATATAAATAGAACACACAGTAAGGGTAAGTATGAATATGCTAATACGGTATGAATAGTATTAACAGAATGAACAGTATGAACAGTGACATGAACATGCTAACACATATACAGTGTGAACACTAGTAGCTATGAAATGTAAACACTAGGAAATGCAGAGTGAACAGCTTGAGATATAAGAACACGATCAGATATAAACACTATGGTCAGTAGTATAAATATGAACATTTTATGCACGTTTCCCCAAAATTTTGCCTGACATAATCAGTATATTTCGACATCCACTAAAATTTAAATTTAAGTTCTGTGGGTTTGGACAAGTTTAGCTGCACAGTGAGCATGGATTTATATCAACTGTCCTGCCAGTGGGATGGTGGTGATGGGATTTAATGAAATTAAAATATGGTTGGAATAGCTTGTCAATAAAAGTTTTGTAGCCTTTGAAAATCAGTTATTTCATGTTTGACACAGTAAACTTTAACTACAAAGAGGCACTCATGGTGTATATTGTGCAGTGTGCTGTGATGGCATCATTTCATTAGAATATAATACATTTTCTGTGGAAAAGGTAGAGCAACAAATGATATTATTGAGTGTGGGTAGAGATTTCTGGCACAACTTCACCTCCTTCCAAGGTGCACGTGGAAAAGGAAAGAACAACATCATCATGAAAGTTGATCTTTATGCTACAAGTGTTGCTGGAGGTTTGACCTCTTCACACACGCTCACACTCAATGCTTAGAATATGTTTTAAGATAAGAACATAGGATAAACTTTATTAACGTCCGGGACATTGTGGTGTCACTGCAAAAGAAGTACAAGAAGTACAGATGTGTAGTACAGATTAGTAACCTTAAAAACTAGATGCAATAGATTAGTAAACCTTAAAAACTAGATACAATATGAAGTATGAAAAATAAGAATGAATTTATACAGTATGCTTAAATAATTAGTACAATTTGGCTTGAATGCACCTCTGGTGTGGTTTTTAGTGGCTTCTGCAGACCATCACTGCTGTTTCCTGCACTGAAATAATCAAAGCTAGGATCCATTTCAGCTAAAGTGTGACCAAAGCAATGCTCATTAGTTACTCATGAATATTATTGATCTATTGTTTGGCATCATAAAACTCCCAATGCACGTGTTTCTGTGCTGTGAATTATAAACTTTTATTGTGGTATTTCTTTATTTGATTGCATTTATCGAAGACTTGTATACTGAAAAGCCAGAGACTGCTATGCGGAAGTGACGTTGTTATATCAAGTTAGCCGTTATTATACCGGAAGTTGTGGCACCTGTAGCTAATACTCGACGATATGTAACTTAAAAACAGTATAAAGACCGTGTTATGAGAGGTTTAAAAACGTATCACTCAATAAATGATGCATTCATAATTATATTTATTGTTATAATAGACTTTAAAGGTGTTATTGAGGAAAAACAGACGAATTATTCTCCAAAACAAGGCTTTTATTTTCAAGTACAGACCGGATATGTGTATTAGCGGTAGTTAGCTGGACCGATTACATGACAGTTCGTACTACTGTCATTGTTGGTTGCAGCCAACTCCTCTGGTGCTGTTTTCTGCATTGACAAACGATTTCGCAGTTGCCTGCACGGACTGAAAATGCTGTCATACATCATTGGTGTAAGTACACTTTAATGAAAGGTAGCCAAACTCATTTTTATATCGGCTAATTCCTTTCGCGTCAGCTAAGGCTAACATTAGCTTACGTTTAGTTTTCCCCAGCTTAGGGGTGTTGGGAGCCGGGCGGGCCTGACCACATGAACTAGCCAAGCTATGACTCATTTCTCCTGTTTGGATTACACACAAAAAATGGCTTGACTTTAGTGAGTCAACGCCCTGCGGAGCTCTTAAACAGTTGGTAGCCAATGCTAGCTCGGCGGTCTTGACTCATTCTGTCCGCTCTTGATTTTTGTCGCAGCTGATCCGAGGCGGCTTTGACAGCATCATCAACCTCATCTTCAGACTCTTCTTCTCAAAGAGGAGGCCTGCCATCACCTTACAGGACCCCAATATCAAGTATGCACTGCGGCTGATAGACAAACAGGTAACCAGTCTGAAAGTCTTCTTATGAACACTGAACTTTACAGATTTACAAACGCAGCAGACGCGTTCAAGGACCGCCACTGTTGTTGTTTGTTTTTGTCATAATCGTTTACCGCAGCTTTCTTTTCTAAGAAACCCCTCTGTGCTTCTGAATGATTAGATTGTCAGCCATGATACAAGGAGGTTCCGCTTTGCCCTGCCGTCCCCTGAACACATCCTTGGTCTCCCTATTGGTTAGTATGTGCTTAGCATGTGTTTGGATATTCAAAATATGAAAACTAATGGAAATAGGTGCTGTCAATAGTTATCAAGCATGTCTTATAAGAAGCTTTTGACACTTAATGTTGTTCTCACATGCAAAGAATACATCTGCTTTCGTTCCCAGGGCAGCATATCTATTTGTCTGCAAAGGTAGACGGAAAGCTGGTAGTCCGTCCGTACACGCCGGTGTCCAGTGATGATGACAAAGGCTGTGTGGATTTGGTGGTGAAGGTACTGTCGTCAAAGATAAGTTGTTGCTGTGCAGTTTACAGGTTTCATTCTGTTTTTTCTAAGCCAGTTTCCCTGTCCTCCCTTGTTCACAGATCTACTTCAAAGATGTCAACCCTAAATTCCCCGAGGGTGGGAAGATGAGTCAGTACTTGGAGAGCCTCAAGATCAACGACACTATTGACTTCAGAGGACCCAGCGGCCTTCTGATCTACAAGGGCAAAGGTGAGCACCAAAACATATGTAGATGAACGGATGTTTGTAGTAAGTGAATCAGATGATACAAGTATGATGCTGTAACTTTCCCTCTGCAGGAGTATTTGCCATTCAATCAGATAAAAAGTCACCAGCTGTGACGAAGACGGCCAAACATGTGGGCATGATTGCTGGAGGGACAGGTAAGAGAAACTTTTCACCCAGGAAATTGACTGGCAGAGACTCTCTCCTTGCCATCAATTTAGTTGGTAGATGACAGCCTGAACAATAATCACATTCATTAAGGATTTTGCAGTGTCACCTCTGCTCTTTTTCCCTGAAGAAGTGATGGTTTTTATTTTAAGCAAAGTGCAGGAAACCCTGAAAATGAGCTCCAGCACAGTTTTCATGCACAGATTTATTATTATTCCAAAGCATATTTTATGAAATATTCAAAAAACGCTCGGACCAACCTCTGATGTAACTTTATATGCTGTCGTCCTGGCCAGCTCTCCCTTTGAAAAGAGGTTTCTGACCTCAGTGGGACTTATCTGGTTTAAAAAATAAAGTTAAATAAATATTGCTGAATCATTCTTCAACTTGCAAAACTGAGGTTTTAATAACAGCTCATGTTTGTTTTAACAGTTGTGTTCTAAGTTTGATTCTCCAGTGGATTAATGCTTTTAAGCTGCAAACGTGTCCCATATGTCAGATTTTTTACATCACTACATGAATGCAGAGGTGCAAAAGTATGCGGACACCCAAACAGTACGCCTAGATCTCGCTCCAAAGCGATGGGCATTAATCTGCTGCTATAAAAGCCTCCTCTCTTCTTCTGGGAAGCCTCTCCATAAGATTTTGGATCCTGGCTGCAGGGATTTTCTGCCATTCAGCCGCAAGAGCATTAGTGAGGACGTGACTGATGTTGTGCGATAAGGCTTGGCTTACAGCCCAAGCCCCCAGACGGGGCTCTATGCAGGCCAGTTCTTACCCACTAAACTAACTGTTGGCTCAAAGTTGGCAGCACTCTACTGTCTGAAATATCATTGTACGCTGTAGCATCAAGATTCTCTTAAAGTGGAAATAAGGGCCCCAGACAGTTGTCCACATACTTTGGACCATGCAGTGAAGTCTAATTAATTAATTAGTCTAAATCTTAGTATATAACTTAACCAAACAATGCACCTCATTCTTTTTCTTGGGATCTGTTTTCTTCAGGGATCACTCCCATGCTGCAGCTCATCACAGCCGTGATGAAGGATCCACAGGACCAGACGGTGTGTCACCTGTTGTTTGCTAACCAGGTGTGTTTCAATAGCCAGGGGTCACATGATGCACTGTTGTTTGCGCGTTTGTTTTGTAAATGTTATCTGCCTGCTCACAAACACGAGACTGGCTCAACTGTTTCATGCAGTAGTTTCAAACCAAACACCTTTGTCTTCCAGACGGAGAAAGACATCCTGCTACGACCAGAGTTGGAAGAGATTCAGGTCAATAATCCGGACCGGTTCAAGCTGTGGTTCACCCTGGACAGAGCACCTGAGGGTAAGTTTCTAGGGGCGTCACGAAAATTGATTGAAATGAGCGTTCAATTTCGACCTTCAAAATCAAAAGCGGGATCGGCGATTCTCCCTGTATTTTTTTTT
Organism: Scomberomorus guttatus; assembly: GCA_038419695.1. Taxonomy (NCBI): domain Eukaryota; kingdom Metazoa; phylum Chordata; class Actinopteri; order Scombriformes; family Scombridae; genus Scomberomorus; species Scomberomorus guttatus. Next base: position 5,926,882 of record CM076466.1, on the reverse strand, counting down.
TTCCTCTCTGCTCACGTCCAAAAAAAAAACAACCCAATATTTCAAAGATGACACAGCGAAGCTTACCGGCAGCCTGCAGCTGCTTTTTGAGACAACATGGCCACTGCCAGAGTCAGAGATGATGGAGAAACAACAGAACTGGAAAATCCTCCTGCTTCCCTGAAGTCATTGGTGTGGCAACATTTTTCCTTCCCCTTGAGTTGTGTAAACAACGAATGCGTTGACAGAAAGTTGGAAATATATTGACAGATTCGAACTTCCCAAATCAATAACTCATAAGTGAAATGTTGTTAAAACACAAACGACGCCTCTTTCCTACCTTAGTAAGGTAGACAACAAACTATAACATAACTTTCACCAAAACAAGCCTCCTCTGAGCTGGACTGATAACTGCTGTGAGGCGAGTGTGCAGGGACCGTCTACAAAGTGCAGCACGACTTAAACTGTCCTCACCTGCAAAAAGCCACCAGGATTAATCCCAGTTTAAGGACACTCAAGCTGTCGTTGTAAAGTACCCTTCTGCCATCTAGTGGCTCCTCTTTTTGTTTTTCTGTTCAACAGTTTGTTCCCAACTGACTGGTGAAATAAGTTATTATTACATTTTAAATAAATTATTTAAATTTGAGAATATGGCCTTAGTGTGGAATATTCCAAAAAATTTATAAGTTATATCACACTTGATACCATGTGGATCTTTTTAAAGAAGAATTTGAAAATATAAAATTTAAAAATCCTTTTAAAAAAGTGACTAAAACCATTATTTTATTATCAAAATAGTTGATTAGTTTTCTGTTGTCTTGTTGTAATTGACTAATGTAGGAGTCTATAAAAAAGTCCTTATTGTTTACAGCAGTAGCACAGTGTCCTACTTCAAAGAGCTGAAACAGTTAGTCAATTAATCAATTAGTTAATTAACAGAAAAATAAGCAAAAATTTAAAATATTCTCTGGTTCCAGCTTCTCAGTTGTGAGCATGTGCTGCTTTTGTTTGTCTCGTGATAATCTAAAGATCTTTGGGGTTTTGGGTTGTTCAGATAAAACAAGTCAGCTGTCTGTAATGTGGTAACCCTTTAAATTACAGGTTCCCTTAATTTTATACTAATTTCCTGGAAATTTGTCTATCTAGTTTGCAGGTATGTAACAGTTAATTTTCAGGACATTTTGATGCAATTTGGTACAAATTATAAGAAAAATGCGGAAAAAAGTTAGTTGTCAAAGTCGTTCTTAATTTGCAAAAATCCTTAATAAATTAGATTCTTAACAATTTCTTTAACAGACTGAAGTTAAGTGTGAAAAAATATATTAACATATATTAGGTAGTTTTTTAAAAACTCTATAATAAATGAGCATCTATCAACAATTTTGGTGGCACTTTATTTTACAGATCACTTTCTGTCCAGGACATTTATTACAACTATTTCATAAAAGTAGGTTCTGTGTAACTGTTTATTCTAAGGACGTTATGTGTTATTGTAATATGGGGGTAAAGGAGAAATATGCTCATTATAGAGTTTTTAAGAAATAATCTAATATGCTAATATTTTATTTGACACACAAAACTACACACTGAACACTGAGTATTTTCTGTCAGTTAAAGAATTGTCAAGTCTAATTTATTATAAGAATTTTTGCAAATTAACAACCCAAATATAATGAGTGTATACTTACTAAATAAACTACAACACTTTTTTTTTTTCATATAATTTCTACCAAATTGCACCATTCGTTCTATAAAATGTCCTAAAACTAACAGTTACATACCAGCAAATTATACAGAAAAGTAAAATAAAATTTAGAGCTGCAATGATTAGTCTACAGATTAGTTGATAATGAAAATAATCGTTAGTTGCAGCCTTATTAAATTTAAGGCACCTATAAAATAAAGAGTTACCAATAATGTCAACACTGCGACACTCTTGGCTGCTCTAAATCATTCTCACCAGTAGGTGTCACTAGTGAACAGTGTGTTAAACGAGGCCTCCAGTAAATCTAATAAATCTATTGTTAATCTGTGTTTCATAGCAGTTTACAGGGCTCATTATAAACACAAACCTTCTTACACTGAGTTGTAGTTAAACTTTAAACTCTGTGTTTCAGACTGGGAGTACAGTCAAGGCTTCATCAATGAAGACATGGTGAGTGAACACCTGCCACCTCCCAGTGACGACACCCTCATCCTCATGTGTGGACCTCCACCAATGATCCAGTTCGCCTGCAACCCTAACCTGGACAAAGTTGGCCATTCCATCAGCCACAGGTTCACCTTCTAGACATCCGTCCACACCGGGGGATCCAGGTTTGGCCGTTTAAGGGTGTCCAGTTATTATTTTCTGTACCCTGAAAGCATTAAAGCACTCGTACAGTACAGTTGCAGTGGGTATTGCACTATGTATACTATATTTATGCCGTGATATTCTTAATGCAACAGAATCACAACACGGACCAATTCGTGTGATGAGTAAGTTTGAAAGAAGGACAGGAAGTTGTGAATATTTGAGTGTGTTTGTAAGTTCTCAGACTGTTTTGTTGTAAATGAGGATGTGATTCTAAATCTGTTGCAAACAAAATCCTGCTGCAGCCTCGGTGGTTACAATATACCACAAAGTTGAGGTTTACTGGCTTTTTTCTGAGTGCCTTAACACTTGCAAAAGCTTTTTTTTTTTTTTATGCACCGTTAAAAGAATTGTGAGCACTTGCTTCATTTATACAGAATTGTGTTAATTATTCCATTATGGCTGTTGAGAATGTATTACCTGCTGTTTATCTGTTGTCAAGTAGTGTCAATATTGTTACGCCAAAGATGTCAGTAATTAGCTAAAACATGTTCTCGGTCGTTTGTTGAACGTGACGTGGTAACTGATGTGATGTCTTTGCTGCAAGTCTGGCAACAGCAGCTACTTGTGTTTGGATATGCAACATAAAAGTGAGTTGCTACTGAATTATTGATGATTCAATTCTTTAATTATTTTGTATTATGATGGAGCTACAGGACTCTGTCAAACCTATCAATCATCTACAAGTGTTTGACGGTGTTAAAGTATTTCCCTTGGCTGTTTAAAGGGAGATGTTACTGAAATGAAAGACAAGTTTTCATTAGAGAAAATGCTTTTTCTAGTTTTTATTACCAAAAATTTAAAAACAGAATAAAACCATTATTGGTTAAGCATGACAATATAGATTTCCTTCCAAAAACACTGACTTTGGTTTCCATGTTTACTTTCAAATCATGCTGTTTCTTTAATGTTTCCAACATTTTGGGAAATAATGCTTGTTCACTTTTCATGCCAAAAGATTGAAACCACGTCCATGTCTGAGCGTTAAGCACAGTGCTGGAACCAGAAGGTGCTTAACTTAGCATTAAGACTGGAAACAGGGGGAAACAGCTAGTCTGGATCTGTCCAAACCAGGATTAAAAAAAATCCGCCTACCGACTACTCTAAAGTTTACATGTTATATCTCGTATACTTAATCCACAGAAAAAGGTGTGGTTTTAGAGGGGAGTTACGTGCTGTAACAACTTATTGGTGAATTGTATCCAGATTAAACAAACGAGATAAAACATGTTAATTGGAAGTGCTGGTAGGTGTATTTTTGAACTTCCCCTGTTTCCAGTGTTTATGCTAAGCTAATATAATCGCCTTCTGGCTCCAGCTTTGTGTTTAAAGGCACAGACATGAGATTAGTGTCTCCTCATCTAACTCTCAGTAAGTGGCTGGATAAGTGTATTCACATAATGTCAAACCATGTTTTTACAGGTTCAGGTCAGCCAAATTACAAAAAAACATTTTCTCACTTCCTCCAGCGGTATCTTTTTATTTGTGGCGCTCAGCTTTGAACTGTTTAACTTCAACAGTAATCTCCCATTTCAGAAACAGTGTCCTTGTTACTCTGAATACTGCAGAAGACACACCATGTGTTTCTGTAATTTACCAAAGCTATGAGCAATTTTGATTCATGTCGATTGTATTGGAGTGGAAGCAGAAACAGACCTGAATAAATCCTGAAAACCTGGACAAGCAAATCAAAATTATCTGCACGGCTAAATCCAACGAGAGAAAGTGAGAAAATGTTTCTGTTCTTTCAATGAACTCACCCTTTTACAATAACAGGATGCAAATGAACGTACCACAAAACGAATCTGACTGCAGCCGTGGACATGAAAAACTGTTCAGTGCTACACTCAGAGGAGTAATACAGCTGAGGATAAGTCCTTACAATAAGGGGGAGAAATAACAAAGTATGCTTTACCTCACTGATTACTGAAAACAAATGCTTGAATAATAAAATAAATGCAGAAAGACGCAATAAAATCTTGCATTTTCAGGTCATGCATTATAGTTTGGCTTCAATAAATATATATGTTCACGGAGTCCATGGCTGTGCTTGATGATGAGAATACTGTAAAAGCAGATGTCTCACATGTTTACTGTAAAGGCTGGTGGGAGGTGGAGGGATTGGCACAGTTTGTCCTTTTTCACAACGCTGGGTGAGCACAGTGACACGGGGCTCGGTGTCTCAATCAGATGTTGGAGTTGGCATCGGTTTCTGCAACGTGGACCTCCGGAGGGCAGACGGAGACCTCCTGGAAAAGCTCATCTTCCTTCAGCATGCTCTGAAACACAAAAAAGGACCGGAGAGAATAGAAGAAGGTTTATAAATGTCTCAGGTTTGTACATTTTGTCCAGTGCTGAAACGCACAAATGAACAAATCCTTTTCGTTAGGTCTTATTTACTGTAATCATGTCAGTCTCTCACCGTCAGATTGTTGATTCCCTCAGAAAATGCTCCTATCTGTCTAACGGTCCCTTCAGAGTCTTCCATCTGACAAAATATACAAACAGAGGATCAAACATGAGATGATAACTCAAATATAAAGTAAAGAAATTCATTCAAAATGCTTCAATCGTTGTTTGAATTGGAGATGAAAGAAGCTAAACGCTGTCAGAGATCACCTGGCTGGTTTAGTATCAGTGGGGATCTTACCTGTTCCAGGTGGTCGAAGTTTTCCTCGTAGATCCGGACGCCCCTCTGGAAGCTGCTGCTTTTGGGCATTTCCACGTTCATGGGGCAGACGTACTCCTCGCTGTCATCGTGACGTTTTTTCCTGAGAGTGCTGAAGCCGCCGAACGACAGGCGTCTCGGCTGAAGGAGGGAGTGGAGAGAGGCCAGTACTGGTGTTATATGATCACGCTTTCTTTAGTCTGAGAGCTAATAAAAACATGAATAACTCTTGAATTGTTTGGGAGAGAGATGGGCCTTTATCTTGGCTAAAAATTCAAAAAAGTTTTGACAACTGAACTAATCCGTTTTATGAAATTTGAAGGAACTGTCAGAAATCACACCAAGGTTCTTAACAAAAGCTCTTTTGTAATAAGCTAAAGGGCCAAAAGTACCAGCAGAGTCGTCCAACAGGTCAGGTCATCCAAACATATCGATCTCAGTCTTATTTTCATTAAGATTGAGAAAATTTTAATCCATCCAAGTTTTGATATCTTTCAGGAATTCAGCAAAGGCTGCATTGAATCTTTTTGTTTTAATAGGCAGATTTATTTGATATCGTCAGCAAAACAATGAAAGGGAATATAGGCCAAATGATAATCAATTATTCCAAAAAAATAATCTGTAGATTAATCTATAATAAAAATAATTGTTAGGTTCATGTTACAGCAGTATTTTTTAGTCTTGTTTTTGTTCAGGTGATAAAACCACAAAACCAGTATTTAGACCATAAAAAGACTAAAACTTTCCACTGAAAGCAAGTTTAGCAGCTCCTAACATGGACCATATAATGTTCAACAACATTATTATTCATTAATAATGTGCCATCTTGTATCAATATCTGTCCAAAACACAGTTGGACAGAGAGGGATTTGTTTGTGAGGCAGTGGACGGGCAGTTACCTTGACCTTGGCGGTGGCGGTGAGGACGGTGTAGTCTGGGTTTTCCAGACAGTCCTGTTTGAGCCGCTGGGCCTCGGAGCCGATGAGCAGGTGGAAATGTGTGGCCAGGTGGCGTCTCAGCAGGGTTTTGTTGGGAGGAATGTTGAGCAGAAGGGCGAGCGACTCCACGTTGAAGCGAGGCTCCAACACCTTCAGAGCAGGTAGATATTTGAGAAAACATCGTGGGGAGAGGTCAAAAGGGTAACGGTCATGACAGAGAACAGTGTCTATGATTCCTGTTATCTATAAATAATTAGAAATTGTTTGGTCATATTAGTCATATAGTCTGTGATCATCTATCACTGTCTGATAGTGTATTTTATTAATATGTTAGAATGTTGTCAATAAACCGAACCAAACCTACTCAGTTTATTCAGCAAGTAGATCTATTTATCTATTTATATATCACCAAAATAACTTCTAATCCACTTGAAGTGATAGAACACATTTTTGAAAGTTTACATTCAGCAGTGAATGAGCTCTTCTGCTTTTATTTTAGAAACACTGCATAGAAGCTATAAGTTCAGTTCTGCAACGATTAGTCGATTAGTTGATCAACAGAAAATTAATGGCCAACTATTTTTGATAATCAAATAATCGTTTTGAATCTAAACTCTCTGGGTCCAGCTTCTTAAATAAAAAGGTATTTTCTGGTTTCTTTAGTCTTCTGTCTGAATATCTTTGGGTTATGAACTGTTGGTTGGGACAAAATAACATTCGAGGTCACCTCAGGCTTTGGAAAACAGAACATTTTTCACCGTTTACTGACATTTTATAGACCAAACTAATTGATTAATTCGAGAAAATTCTTGTTCTCTAATTAGCTGCTACCACAGTTATTTCCCAAAGGAATTGTTAAGTTTCATCTAATTTATCCAAACTTTCGTCTAATTCTCATCCCATGTCCCCGCCCTCTCACCATAAGCCCTCCATGAACGCCGCTGCCTCTCAGATTTGGGGCGTATTCTGCCAGATCTACGGAGCGGAGCCACTCCATCACTCTGTGGTTTGTCCACTGGGAGATCTCTGCCGGTGTGATGTTATTCTGGACCGAGATGGGAGAGTTTAAAAAAAAAAGCAAATTTCAGAAGCAGATAGATTCAAAAAGGCTTTAAAAAGGCTTTAAAACAAAAGTAAAAATGTGTGGGTTGTGACTTCCTGTGTGATACCTCATCAGAGGGTCGTCGCCTGAGACAGCTGGGTTCGTAGGAGTTGAGGCGGAGAACCTGAATGGCCCTCTTGATGCTGAGGTGATGGAGAACACTGCCCACCTTCAGAGACAGCAGGTCCTCCTGGGAAACAGCCACGGTATCAAACAACAAAGAGTTATCACAGTCATGTCACCTGTTGATTTATTTAGTGGGCAGGTTCAGTCAGAATATAAAGGTTTCTTGTCACTTTAATGAGAAAGGAGCTCTACAAGCTTTCACACAGGCTCCAGTGCGACACGCAGAATGTTTAAAAAGTCGTGAGCTCACCACTGTCATGTAGTGCAGCATGCGTCCATCAACCCGAGCTTCATCAAAGTGACTTTTGTACTGCGGGAGGCCAATGTCATCCAGCCATCCTGAAACATCAACATCATGCATTTAATGTAAAGTTTGACAATCCAGTAGAGTCATTTTCACAGGCTCTGAGATGACATCACACTCACTGGTCACCCAGTTGTGGTCCAGTTTGCCCTTCAGATCGTCCTCCTCTGACCCGAGAGCCTGCAGGGCCAGCTGGAGCTTCTTCCTGTGGAGAGGCTGCTTCATGCCCAACTCCTGATGATGGTAACAGGAATAAAACATCACACAGGAAAGTTTGCATCCAAGTTCTTTGAGGTTAAATCACAGTTCATAAACTTTAAGCCAAATTTTGAAAGGTCTGAAGTAAGAGCTGAAAGGGAATCAGAAAACTACAAATTGTAAGTATGCTTTGTTTTTTAACATAATTGTTGAATTCTGGAAATATATCACAGACCTTTAAGAGATTAAAATCTGGTGTTTTAGCTCATTTAGGATTTCTGACACCACTGATAACAGGAAACAGTCAAAAGCCAAACAATCTAAAATAGACTAGGCAGGAACTAACAGCCCAATCATATGTGCTCCAACCAAATACAACCAACAAACTTCTACTTATTTTCTTATTATTTCTTTATATATTCTTATATAAAAGGTATAGAAAAGAGAAATTCTGTCTGTCACTGCCTTGAAATCTAAAAATCTGCCACATAAAGCACAAAGCAGCACTGTGACTCTGTTGGTGTAGTAAATATTTCTCCTGAAGACGCTCCCACCTTCTCCAGATCGTGTTGTGAAGCCTGCAGCAGTGTTTGTCCAGATTTGATCCAGCTCTGGCCTTGGGCGACATATAAACCGAGGCCCTGCTCATGCAGCCACCCACACACCTCCTCTTTACTCCACCGTGAGAAAGGAACATCAACAGCACTGGCAGGCACAGAGAAAGAGTATTGATCACAGTAAATCATTTAAAAAAATAAATAATAAACAGCAGTGATTATAAATGGATAAAAAAACGTATTTATTTATTTTCTGTATTTTCTTTTCCCTAGATGCAGTAGCTGGGAGGTGTAAACATGTTTTTAAAGCTATGTCTGAACTGTATTATAGGCTAAGCCTAAAATTTATAAATATTATTCCACCTACTTGTTTTTTATTTCACGTGACCAGCCGAGACGAGGGCCGGCTGTGGCTCTGACTCCGCCTCTCCTGAACTCCATCTCTGCAGCATCGTCGAGGTTGAAGGAGGTGGAGTGACTCCTCTTTAGCCTGCAGGAGTGAATATCACAATAAATGACCAAACGTGATCTTATATTACCGTGAAAGCAGCTGACAGACCCCTGCTTGTTACCTGCCAAAGAATTTCTTAAAGCCTTTGGACTTCTTTTTGGTTTCTGGTGAGGAGGGCGGAGGAGCTCCATCCTGGGATTTCCGTGAAGGAGCACCAGCCAAGTCCAGGTGTTCTGTGCCTTTACGCTCCGTCTCAGCTGTAAAATAATTATGTACACATTAACACGACTGTAGTGAAATGCTTAAATAAAACCTGACCACCCATCTCCATTAAGAACAGATCAGACTTTGGCCAAACGCAGCACTACAAGACTTTCTTTGAGGAATCTACCAGCTTCAAACAACAGCACATCAACTAGAAGCAACGCTACAATCCAGGTTTTGGTTTTACTGTCCTAGTTCAATAACATTGAACATCACAACTGAGACCACCCATGCAAAGGACTAGTAGCTTACTACGACATCATTTACAGATTTTTCTCATTTTCAGTGAATGAGAAATGCTTCACAACGTAACTGGCCACCATCAAAAGAGCTTAATTGCAGATGGTCTGAAGTCATGGATGAGGGACAGCTGGATGATTTAGTGAAGTCACTGACAGAAACACCTTAAACCACAGACAAGAAACAAGAAAAACATCTTTAAATTAAATAAAAAACAATGTTTTAATAAAGATCAGAGCAGTGATTCCCAACTTTTCTCTTTAGGCCTCTAAAATTATTCAAATTTAACTTTAAGAGGAAAACCACTCTTTGATTTAATTGCTCACAACTCACTGACATGTGACTTGTGTCGAGGGGTCATAAGTAAAAAAAAGGTTAGGAACCACTGATTTAGAAAAAGTGGGGGGAAAGTTGTTTGTATGTGTCATTAGACTGAGCTCGTGTTACTCAAATGGTCACATTACAGTGTCAGTATTGTCTTTATGCACATCCAGCTGTATCGTCCAGAGCTGTAGGGCCACTCTGCTCTACTGTACCTAACGCAGGCGCACTTGCACTCCGTGAGCGATCTTCACAATTACCAGCCGTGGTAAAAACATGAGAATCGGTAACAAAACATAAAAAGACACATATTAATATAGTGAAAATGTGAATGTTGTAAATTCCAGGACGGCATGGCAATCAGGAGCTCACCCAGATTTGGAGTGCTGGCCGTCTGCTTGCCTCCACGCAGCTTGAAGAAGCCACGACCGAAGGAGGCGCGGGCCTTCTTGGTACCAAAACTGTCATCACTTGTGGTGTTTGCTTTACTCTGGGAGGAGGAACCAGGTCTTGCTTTATCTTTAGTCTGTGAGGGGGAAAAAAGTCCAAATACAGAAGTCAGAATATGGCAAAGAGAAGTAATTTCACCTTGAAGGGGTAAATGTAGTTTCACCATTCAACCACTAGGAGACAGAAAAGGACTATCTGCAGGACAGGCTCACACAGCGAATCCTGTGATTGGTCCTGTGACCACATGAAGACTCATATTGGATGGACTCACATTCTCCATATTTAAAGTTCAAAAGGAATATTAATGAAACACCGAGGCTTTGAGTGTTTTCGCTATTGGAATTAATATGACTTTATCAGGCAATTTAGGCTGTTAAATCAGGTCAGTCGACCTTTCCATTAGAGACTCGATCTGTGCACATCAGAGAGGGTCCGGTCTTACCTGGTCAGTGCTGCCCGGCTGTGGGACATTTAAGGAACTGAAAAAACAAGGAAAAATATTTAAGCTTCAATCAAGAACTAAACTAGAGGTTAAAGAGTCCTGAAATATTCTCTGCATGAAGTAGGAGTACTGTTACTTTGCTGATATACCACGTTTACAAAGTCAGATTAATGGTATAAAACTACTGAAAGAAAAGTTTATTCCAAAATAACAGTCTCTCACGCAAAAAGCACAAATGTATGATTACACATACATAAGACTCTTTACAAAGTGATCAGTGACTGATAAAAAAACAAAGTTAACAAACTATTATAGTAACATAAGTAACTAACCAGGGTTAGGGTTACTATAATAGTTTGTTAACTTCGATTGAACTGAGGCTAAAATTTGAGCTGGTAACTGTGGATAGTAGCCCACACACAAGCTGTCAAATGTGTGACTGCAACATCAGCTGTAATAAATTCAGACTGTTCAGGACAAACTGTATGCTTTGGGGAAATGAAATCACCTTTGAAAGCATCAGCCACAAACTGCTAGAATACATTTTTGTGTGAATAATTCAAATTATTCAACGCATCAATTCACCCATGAGACGAAATAAAACAAAAGCAGGAGGTTTGTTGGGCGAGCTAAACGCACTGAAACTAAAAAAAAAAAAAATACAAGCAAATAAATAGCTGAAAATCTGACAACAAAACAAAACAAAACAAAACCTAGCTGCAGCAGAACAGAATATTTCAGGGGACACCAAAACTGTGTTTAATGATTTCTGTTGTATTGTGACAAACATTACAAGCATTTTTGTATTTGCATTGCCCTGCGTTTCTGTATGTCACATACAGTATGTGTGATCATGTTAGTCAATGTGTTTTCTGTGTGTTGAGCTCTCTGCAAACGTACTTGTGGGTTTTTAATAACATGTAGTAACAGGAAGTAGACAGAAAAGTCAGACGAGCGTTGGTGTTACCTTTCTGCTGCCTGTAATTGTCGTTCTCTGTCCAGTTCATTCATTTCAGACAGCACTGCTATACATGGAATAGACTGAGAAAAAGGTAGAAAGTAACATTTACGCATCGAAACAAATAATAAGCCAAACAAAAGTTCTGAATTCCCGGTAAAAACTATTTCAGAGTGGGAGGCTGAATTTTAATTTTTTTCTAAGGGAAGTTTACAGTCTGGCGTTCATCCTGTGTGCAAATTGTTTTGACAGGGGTTGTGTTTACCTCGCCAGAGCTCCTTCCTGCCTCCCCCTCCAACGCTAGAGTGACCTGATCCACCTCCATGGCTACAGGAAGTGAGGGATCATCTGGGATATCGTCATAGTCGTCTTCCTTTAACTTCTCTGAAAGGACAATTAGGACAGTTATCAGGGATAAACTGGAGCATAGACACACTAAACTCACTTTATCCTGACATAAAACTTTATGATATAAATTAGATCATGTTATCAGAGAGAGAGCAGTTAAAATAATGAATGAATGAGTACATGAAAACAGTCTTTCTGATTAAGAAAATACACATAAATGTATCTCTTGAAGTTTACTTTCTTCATATTAGTGGTTATTTAGATTAATTACCAAATCATTTCATCTAAGGCTGCAAATTATTTTTATTATGGTTCATCTGTGAAATATCTTCACATCAAATAATCAATGAATTGTTTAGTCTATAAAATGTCAGAAAACATGAGAAATGCCGATCACAGTTTCCAAGAACCCAAGATAAGTCTGTAATCCTTGTTTTGTCCAGCGAACTTAAATATTTTGAACTTAAAATGATTTAAAACAGAGAAATCCTCACATTGGTATGCTTGAAAACTCGTGATAATTGTTGCCCTTCTGTCAACTATTAATTAAACCCCTACTTTCATCTAATGAATTTGATAAATAAACGTCTGTTTACTAAGACAGATCTCAAGAATATAGATTTTCATGTAAGATCAGCTTTAACAAGTGAAGCTTTGATACAACTTTGATTCAATATTAATGTGGTGACACCAATGCAATATCATGATTGTACATTGAATACATTTGTAAATGATGAGTAATATAACTGTGAATGATCTTTAAACACAGTCTGACCTTTGACCAGCTCCTGCACTTTCTTGCATTTTGTAAGCGACTCCCTCCAACTCTTTTATCCTTCGCTCCTTCTCATCGTTGACTGACGTCAGTGACTCCAACAACCTCTTCATCTTTAACATTTCTGTATCTAGAAAAAAACAAAAAGGAAAAAAAACAAATGCCCTTATGCTTGTGGAAGGTTTAGCGTAGCTTCAACTCACCCGGCTCTGAAACCAGCCAGCAGAAATCAGACATAATGAAGTCACAGGGGCTCAGTGTGCTTGTCAGCGAGGCTGCAATGAACTCTTAATCCAATTATCACCACAAAGTATTGAAAAGTGGCACTTTGTTTGTTTTAGTGGGAGCGCTACACAATTAAACATGTGCTAACCACTAGGTGATCTAATCCAAACCAGGTTTATCCTCAAGCAAACCTCATGTGAACTCTAAAAGTGTTTACGTGGGTAAAGCTTCTGATTATATTGTGGTAGAGAAGTAGGGTTGGGGGTTTTATAGCATTTAATCCAATTATTATCCAGTATGGAATCTGCTGTTTTGGTTCAGATTTAACAACTTTAAATCAATATTTTCACATTAGCAATGGATTAAACAGATTAAAATAAAGGGGTCTGTGGAGCATTTTAGCAATTTCCAGCTCATTGTTTTGGTTTCAGAACCTGCAACTTTATATGATTTGGTTCAGTCTCACCGGCTTCAGCAGTATTGCTCTAAAACCCACCGTACACTACCTGTCCAGCACTGAACAGCAGACAGAGAAAGCTGCTGACAAGCTGAACATAGTGGAGCATTTAGCAGCTTAACTGCCAGATATTTCCTTCAGGAGTTGATGGAGACCAAACAAGCCAAGAGGAGAGTGAATATTGTGCATAGATTCGATGAGTGGTGAGAGACACTCTTTAAAATGTGTTCACAGCTTGTTTCTGTCCCAAAATCAGCTATTGCAGGTTGAAGTCACAAAAGGTATATACAACATAATGTTTAAGAACTAAAACATACAGATTGATGCTCAAAGAACAGGGTTTTTAGCTATAAAGCTAAAACAGAATTGGTCTTTGCTATAAAAAGTAGATAAGAGATCTGAGAGGATGAGTTTGAATATGAGCTTTCCAAATATATGGTAACCAGTTGGAACCAGATCTAAAATAAAATGGTAACCTCTACCAGAACTCAACCCTACTGTATACTGTATAAAAGTCAGGGTGGTCCTCTTGGTTGGGCAGGACTGTGGTTTATTTAACCACCTGGGTTCAAGCAGGATGCAAATGAGCTTCTGCCCCTGCTGAAAAGTCCTTGAGAAAAACTTCCACTTCTGCAGGTGACCCAGACTTCTGCTCTTGTTGGAGGAAAGCCAGAAAACTGCAGATTTCTCTACCCAACTGCATTGCAACATAAAATTCCCCAATCAAACCCTTAGCTTCAAATCATTTGTTGGGGTTTGGTTATTTTCGCAAACGTAGAGATCGGACCCCAGCTAGAGGTGAAACTTTTGCAGATTTGTGTCTGAACAAACAACTAGTGTCTGTAAAGTGAGTTGAGAGACAAAACAAATACATTAGGTTGTGCTGTACAGCAAATGTATACAGGCAGACCCGTATAAGAGACTCCCCTTTAAATAAATGACATTCCTTTACCATCACAGTGGATAAGATAAGGTCAGCAGCTGGCAGAAGGAGTAGTGGAGTCAAACAGGCAGATGTTTGGACCCCTCACAGATAAGAAGTTAAGTCAAAATAACCTCAAATCACCTCATTACAGTTGGGACTGTCTGTGAAATGTAATATAGTGAAAAAAAAGATTAATGGAGGAATTTCATTTCTGAAATCCAAATGAAAGAAAAGTACTCATTATTTGTTCAGGAAGGGTCCTGGAGGGGATCTGGTGTTACTGGAATGAGAATGCTTATTTGTCCAATCCTTATAAACCCTTTTGTAATATTAGAGTCGGACTCCATGAAATGGTACAAGAAGCTCTCAGACCATTATTAAAACAGCTCCCACCTCTCTCTTCCCATCATGGCTCTCCACCCTCAGGATGCTGTCTTCCTTCAGCCTCCCTCAGCTCCGCCTCCCGCTCCTCCAGCTGCTGCTGCAGAAGCTGGAGCTCCTCCTACAGATAAGAGAAGACAGAAAGTCATCGCTCTGCATTCCTCATCACATTTTTAGTAAATCAGTCTTGGGAGGACAAAATGTAATGATTTAGTCAGGTGACAAGATAATTTTTTAATCAAGTTTTCAAAGCCCAGACGCACATTACTGAGTATGAGTACAAAGTTAGCCCCTGAAAGTTTCATAAACAGAAAAGAAAGGAAGGGCTTAACAAGACTTACAGTATAATACATCATAATAAACTGGTAAACCAGGTCAACCACAGGATAATATTACAATTACTGCAGCACCCAACTAAGGCTACAACTGGTGATTATTTTCATTATCGATTCGAATCTGCCAACTATTGTGAATTCAATCAGTTATGAAATATTGTGTATAAATTAGTCAATAAACTGTCAGAATCACAAAGACAACAAAACTATTAGTAAGAATTTGTTAGTCAGTAGGTTAGTTAGTTACTTACTTAGTTAGTTAGTTAGTTAGTTCAACCCTGTGTTCACTATTTAACACACTGTAGGTCTTGTGAGATGACCTGTGGTTCTCAAACTGTTTAATGAATCTCAATTATTAAGGACCAATAACCAAAAAAAAAAAAAAGATTCAAGATCAAGATTCATGTCAGCAAGACTCACTCAGACAGTAAAATGACATTAAGTACAAGACGAGCAGGTTTTTGACAAAAAAACGAAAAAGAAAACAGGTGATGCTCATCGAGTAAATAAGGGTTTACTTTAGGTGTAGTGGGAGAGCCGCATGTTTTGAGCCCATCTTATAAAAACGACAGCGGTTTGGGTGAAGTTTAACTTGCACGTTTGCACACAAGACACTAATAAACATGGGTGGAGAGAAACATTCAGTTTCTAGGTGTTATGTCAATTAAATTCAACTCATTTTGTTACTTGTCTCTCCACTATTGTTAATATTGTTAACTCTTTAATTTGAAGACTTTTAGAGGCCTGCAGAGGTGAAGGTATTGAGTATTTCACAAGAAAAAAAGCTACATCTGAAAAATATACATGGGAACCCTCCACAGTTTGGGAACCAGGGCACTAAACCAATATACTGCAGCACGTTATATGGTTAGCATGCAAACTATAGTGTATAAAATACTGGACAAACACAAACTGTCTTACCAAAGGCTGCCTGAAGAACATTTTGTTCAGATAACTAATTCTGAACAAGATGTACCGATTAACAAGAAGTGTAGCTTTATGACCAGATAATGTACCATAAAAAGAAGAATGTGCTTACTGTAACTGAAACTGTATCATTAATATGTTGTATCTGTCTACAGGTGTTAATACACAAAAGCTAGTAGAGGATTTGAACCTGGTACAAATCCTGTAACCGGTACAGGTGGAAGCACTTACAGCGAGTGTGGTGAAAGTCAGGAAAACAGGGTGCAGCAGTGGAGAAGGAGCAGGTTTAGAGGATCTTAAGGGCCAGAAAGAAGAAGAGTACAGGCTGGAGATTAAACCTCGTTCACCTCATCTCCAGTGAACCGCTTAGTGTTCCACTTTGGACGCTTGACGGGTTAGCATGTTGCAGGAAAGATGTTAAAATAACAGTAGAGAGGGAGGAGGAGTGAAAAGGGTGAAAAAGGGGGCAAGGAAGGAATGAGCAGAGAAACAACGTCATGGAGGTAATCTCAAGGTTTTAAACATGTAATGATGCATTTCAAAAAGGACAAATCAAGTCAGATCTGCTGTTAAAGTTTAATGTAAAAGAATGAAGTGTGTGTTAACTGGACTTCCTTAGCAGTGAACTGCACACACTCACTTTGGTAGCTTTGAGTTTCTTCTCACACTGCAGTCTTTCATTCTCTATGTCAGTCACTCTGAACCGCAGGTCCGTTACTTCTTGTACAACCCCTGGGGAGGAGAAAAGAACTCCCATTACCCATTAAACACAGAGCGAAATCTGCACTGGGGAGGTTTATGGAGACTGTGTGGGAGAGATTTCTGATTTTTTAACAGGGTCTCTAAGAATTCCTGCCAAAGGCACCAAACATTATTATCAGACTGACGTCCCTCAGGAGAGAATTTGAGAAAGCTCAGTCCACACACAAAGACAAATCCTAGACTAAAGGGAAGCGTCACAGTCAGTTACTGTGAAACTGCTTTTATCTCATGCTTTTATCAGCAACAGTGTAGGAGTCAGAGAAACTGTGATTCAATGAAATGTGTATTGTTATTTAGGAGGACTGCACATCATCCTCAACCTATTCATTTTTAACTTTGAGCTCTAGGTCGTCTTTGCTCAGTTTCACTCACTTTATTTACAAGCTTAGTGCATAATCTGATATCTCAGCTAGACGTGCAATATATGTTAATTTCAGGGTACGTTAG
This sequence comes from Scomberomorus guttatus, assembly GCA_038419695.1. NCBI lineage: Eukaryota > Metazoa > Chordata > Actinopteri > Scombriformes > Scombridae > Scomberomorus > Scomberomorus guttatus. The sequence goes on along the minus strand of CM076466.1, from coordinate 5,909,949 downwards.
GGCTACACGAATGGTACTAGACAACTTAAAAAATTAGTTTTTTATCTGCATGTCCAAAGGGTTTTTAACACAGCCAATATCTGTATATAAATGGAGGAGACTGTCAGTGCACTAATACTGTCAAAAAATGTATTGGCAGTGCAAAAGAAACAAACATTTTGTCCCAATTGTTTTATTGTTAAATTGTCCATTTGTGAGGAATATGTAGTTTAGGGCTGCAAATAACAAATATTTTCATTATCGACTAATTTGTCATTCAGAAAATAGTGAAAATACCTGTCAAAATTTCCAAAAGCTCTACATGACGTCTTCAAAAATTGCTTGTTTTGACTACAAACCCCCAAAGATATTTAATTTACAATTATATAAAACATTTGAGAAGCTGAAACTGCAGAATGTTTTTGCTTAATAACTGACTTAAACAATTAATCAATTATCACAACTGTTTAAGATACATTTTCTGGTCTATTCACTAATTGGTTGTTTCAGCTCTACTACAGTTCCCATCATGCTGTGAGTGATATAAACAGAAGTATAATGTTGCCATGGGCTGCTGCAATGTTTATGTGTAAACTAGGCTCTAAATAAGGAGTTTCTTTTTATATGAATCTTAAATACATTTATGGAAATTTACCCTCAACACAAATTGTTACCACTATAAAGAGTAAGTAGCACTGAGATCTGGTTTAACTACAGTTAAAGAGGCAGTGATACTTTTAACACAAAATGCATCATCAAAGGTGCTAAAAGTTAAACAAATACAGCAACCAGAATATGTCAGTATTTCTTAGATGGAACTGATGTGACGTATTCTTTACGGTTTAAAGCTTAATGGAGCTTAAATGGAAACAAAAATAAATATGTGCAGTTGCAGACAAATCAGTCAACTCCTTCAAGCTTACAGTCTGGAAACACCATATAATATTCTCCAAATATATGGACAGAGTGTATGGAAACTTAAACTTTCACAGCCTTTTAGCCCCTCAGTGAGGGGAGAGGAATGAATGGGGGTTGTCTGGCAGGAAACAGCTGCTGAACACAAGGGGTGTTTAAGCCTCTTTTGTAACCCTTAAAGAAGTTCACCAGCACCACATGACAGATCTGAGTCTGTCCTCCAGCCGAGTGAGACAGACCTTTGTGACTTTAAAACAATGACTTGGGCGGCTGCCAGAATTCAGAGTCACACATCAAATGAAATGAAGTGCAGGTGCAACTGAAACCATCAGCTATCCCCTGATCCATTTCACAGGCTGAGATGGGGTACAAGTTAAGGATGAGGGTCTACCTCATTGTGATCTCTCTCCACAGCAGTAAGCTTCAGCTTCAGACTTGACACCTCGGTCATCAGCTCCAGCTTCTGGGTCTCCAGCGCCGTCCGGTTCAACAGCTCCTGTGGAACAAGACACTTCATAAAGTTGCAGGAAAATATTGTGTGTGCTCAGGTTGGAAATCGGTTGTTGATTTTCTATTCATCTAGATACGATTTCAAAGCCGAAAAACCTACTGTCTACTTTGTAGAGGCCTTACCTGTTGAAGCAGCTCCTCAGTAGCATTTAGTTTCTCACGATGATGCTCTAGACAGTGTGTCTAGGTCCCGAATCTTTTCACCTTGCACCTCCACCTGGTCTGTTAGAACACTTACCTGGACAATAGTGAGACACCTTTATTAATCACACCATGAAAGCGCTAAGAGAGGGCATAGGTCTGTTAAATAGCTGATTCTCAAAGGCCCCAAAAACTTAATTTCTTAATGAGCTTATTAATTTGAACAATGGGGTCCTAAAATGTTTTTGCTAAAGTTTTGGTTATTTCACATGATGAAGATGCATTTTATCTGTGCTCTTCTCACTGGTTTAAAGAGGGCACGGCTTAGTTAGAAAGAAGTGATGTGTATTTCTGAGCACCAATCAGAGTTTACTTAGCAACCTTTGAAACAAAATATGATGACAGATGTGGGCTTGTTTGCTTATGTTGCCAGCACTGTCAATGAAATCTGATCAAACCACACCGACACACTGTGGGCGACTGTTTAACTCTTAATAAATAAAACACCGTAGCTTATTTAGTCATAAATGTTTAATTTTATAGAGAAAAACTTAATTTGAAAAGCTCTGAGGGGCTTTAAGGATTTGTACTGGGATAAGTTACGTCAAATGTTTTTCTCTAAATTTCTACAAAATTAGCTAAGCTAGCTAATGTTTTCGAGATGTACCGCTAACTAACAGACAATGAAATACACAGGACGGTAAACATTCTCAATCTCCTTGGCAGAGGTAATTACACTAGAGCAACCGGGCACAATACTACTTAATTGCTCATTCAGGTATAATTGTTGTGTAGCCTTACATCTGCAATGAAGAGTTTTGCTCACAAACCTGAAGAATAAGACATTCTTTGTCACTCTCCAGTCGTGACAGACGTTCTTGGTAAACTGCTTCTGAGCCATGGCCATTAGGCTGAAATGAGAGACAATGTGTGTTGATTTGTGTTGTCTGAACAAATGGCTGCATCAGTGAAATAAGACTTTAAACCATTATTTCTTTTCAGAAGAAAGCTCATTAAAAAAGAAGGGGGTGGCATTTAGCTGTCATGTTGAAATACAGCTCTAGCTGAGGAGTCCAAATGAAAATACACACCGGCCTTGAGCCACATAGGTTTTCTAATGGGTGCATACCTCTTAAGTGTATAACCATATAACCTCCCTGACTATGAAATCACATAGGAAAAAAGTACAGGTATGAGAGATGAGTTTTTTGGAAAACATGTGAGGGTCAATAGCGCTCTCACATGCAAGTGATTTGAAAATTGAATCAAAAGCAAACTCTTCACTCAAATATCACACATGGAGAGATGAGGCCATATGGGAAGCAAAAACAAAAGTCTCCATCTGGAGGATGGAAACTATTTCCAGCAGGACTCCTATAGAAACTCCATCATTCACATAGCACGTCATAACAGCGCTTTTACAATAAACAGTCTTGGTATAGGCAATGGAACAGGATCAAGAGATGCAAAGCAGATCAGAAGATAATTCATACCAGGCTACATTAAAACAAGCAATGTGCAAAAGACAAAGATCTTATCAGTTAGAGACTCGGGCTGCAACAAAAATGTGCTAAAACTGAAAATCAAAAGAAAGTTAGTTTAGATTTCTGCACAAAGATAAACTTTGGCTATAAGATTCATACCGGATGACATTTTCTAGTCAGCAGTTACAGAACAGCACCAGGCCAATCAAAAGCAACACTACAGAAAGGGCACAGACCTAGAAACTGATTTTAAAGAGTCAGACTGCGGTTAGCCCCAACCACAACAGCAAACAAGAGGTAAACATTTAAGTCTGAGAAGCGTTCAGTTTACAAGCCGTCACATTTTACGATTTCGTTTATAGATACAAACACTCTAATATACCATCTTCTGTTTCAAAAACATACAGTAAAGACCAAAAATGGCAGGCTAACATTTTACAAGAGGGCTTTTTTACCATTCGTCCATGCAGCCACTCTGCCAGCCCTTCTGCTGTTGAATCGGGAATCTGACATCGCAGGTTGTCCTTCTCCTCGTTGTCCATGAGCTCCAGCGCCGCCCGCAGGTCCTCCAGCAGGTGCAGCACCCGTAGGCCACCCAGGAAGGGTGAAGTGGGTGACTGGCAGTCAAATAGCCCGTTGGAGTAGTCCATGGCCTTGGAGCCTGAGAAATCGGAGAGAAAGAGTTAGATGTGGGATGACACAAAGAAACAATATTTCATATAAATCATAAACAAAAGAGTGAAGTTGTGAAATTATAAGAACTCATTAGCCTGGCAGAATATGCAAAATTAAAATCTAATTTGTTGAATTCTCACAGGAAAAATGGCAGGCTGTGACTAAAGAGAGGGATTTATGACCAAAGCTACATCTGGTGTTCATTTGTGGGAGTGGTGTGATCATGATGACTAACCAAAGCTGTAAATTTTAGTATTTGTGTAACTGACTGTTTACATTTTTTTTTTTCTGAACTTGCTACCAAGCTCCATCATCTGGATGACATGAAACAAACAGACTTGGAGTCAGTGTGTATACACTGGTCATTGTTCATAGTGTCTGAGAACACACCAAATGTAGTTTTTAGTTCAGACTACACTGCCCACCTTATTATAACTAGTAACTTTTTGTGTCCTTGTGATTAGAATTTTTCTGAGGCTAATAATTGTACTTGTATGTACTGTATGTTTGATTAGAGATGCATCATGGTAGTAGATCTAATCCAACGGCCTTGTCCACGATTTTTAAAAAACTAAGAATACTGTATGAAAACTTAATGGGTAAACCACCATGGGCACTGCAGCTGCTTGACAAGCACTGCTGTTTACCCACTTTATTTGATAGAGTATTTTAATTAAAGAACCAAATTTGGACCCTACATCATCTCCCCAAAGAACACTTTGTGTCTGAATTTTTTACTGACATTGAGAAAACTGTTAGCAGAAACTTTCTCCTACTCAAGCTAACATTTCTGCAAAAAAATTCACAAAAACTTTATTTAGGTGCTTATTAGTATTCTTTCCATCCCTGCGTAAGCACTAATGCACACTCCTGTACAGATACTGCGCAAGCATATGACAACGAATAAGCAAAGAATGACAATTACATCTCCTCCTGTATCTGTGTACATCTCTACTTTTTCTTGAATGCAAATGCAGCAACATGTATACTGAACTTGAATGCATGATCATGCCCATCATGTGCTGCAGCGTACTCTACACCATCTGTCATCTGTCTTAAATGTCAGCCATAATGAAGATGTCCAATGGTAACACAGAGGGAGCTAAATAAATAAATATCCCAACAATCATGGCTTCCCCACAGTAGCAAGGGAGTGGGGCTTGATGAAGGCTGTGGCTTCTGCGGAAACAGGGGGGACTGGGGGATGTCATGTGATCAGCCGCCTGGCTCCCATTGGAAAGGTCAGCGCTATAATTACACACATCAGCGGAAAAGTGGGGACTCTGAAACTGAAGCCTGCTCTGCTCATCTGCAGCAGCACAAGTATACACAGTGTGGCCAAAAGTTCCCAAGCAGGAGTTTGTATTCCAAACGCACAAAACTTGAATAATCATTAGTTTCCGTCACTGCAGGGACAATGGAAACTTTCATTTCTCATGGTGGAGGAATGCAGTGGAAGCAGAAAGGGCCTGTGAGCTAGCAGCACAATTTCAAGCAGCATTATTCCAAACTCTGATGTATATTCAGCAGGATTACATTAAACAGCAGGTAGGAGTAGAATGAGAAGGACACATTGTGTTGCCGTCCGCTGGACTTGATATTCCCCGCTTGCATTTCAATGGTTTCCAGATGTGGCTCGACCCCATAGTATGCCATGCCCACTTAAAAAAGTGCTTTGGCCAGGTTTTAAAGTCTAAGTGTACACTGTGGTTACCTGCTATGATCCCATCCATTTGCTCCAAGGCTGCTGCCAACATCTCGCTGGCGTCAGACATCATCTCTGCTCAATGAATCTGAAATAGAAAATAAAGTGTATTAAAAAAAAAAAAAAGAGAGACAAGAGGGAGAAGAGAAGACGGATCCATAAAGGACTCTGCCAGTTCTAGGAGGTTAGAGAGTAACAGGGTTTTCTCAAATCCAACAATTGTAGACAGGGGGGGTCCCCAAAAATTTCAGTAACCAGCCAAATGAGAACAGCGGCCAGCTATGGGAAATCTGCAGCAGCAAGACAAGTTTCTGGTGATTTTCTGTCATTTTTACCAATCAGTAAACACACCAGTAATATGCAGTCAGGGTAGAGAGACAACATTTTAAAAAAAATACCATTTTTATTAAAGGCCCAATGACGACTTCAAACTCCAAAATGTAGAAATTGTGTACAGTAAACAAGTGGTTAAGTGTCACAGATACATTTTACAAATCAAAGGCCAGAATGGCTTGCAAAAGTAAACAAAGAAGGCGGCTATTTAAGCTGGCAGTTGATGTTTGTAGAACCCAAAGCAACCTGGGGACAGACCACCCAAAAGTGACAGTATCCCTTCACAAGTCAGGTCATTTTCATACAGATTCAAACTATTCTCAAAGTCCAGCTGTGGTCGGAAGACTTCAAGAAAGAAAAGCCACTTTCAACAGATAGGCAGAGAATTGGGGCAGGGTCTGATAGAGATGTCTAATAAACTGTGTGGGTTTTCTCTGTTTACAGAAGATTCTGATTGATTTAATGGATTAGTTGATCAACAGAAAATTTGTCGGCAACTATTTTGATAATATAAGTAATTTTTCAGGCAAAAATGTGAAACAAACAAACAATGTTTTTGGGGTTGTGGACTGTTTATTGGACCAAACAAAAAATCTGAATACGTCACCTCTCGCTTTAGGAAATTATGATGCCATTTTCAGATATTTTAAAGACCAAACAAACCGATTAATCAATGACCTGCAGATTAATCAACAGTGAAAATAATTAGCTGCAGCCCTAATCCCTCTTATTATTATTACTGTTCTGAGCATTGCTTTGCTCCGACACAACTATCAGCTTCAAACTACAGAGCCTGCCTGCATGTTATTACATTTCCATTTGAAAAAAATATAACTGTATTATCACTAATCGTGTTATGGTACAAACTCTCATTCTTCCTTCTCAAATGACTGCTGCATTAAATTAACCCTGCAGTCTGTGCCACAAAAACTGGCTGCCTGAGAGACAAAAAACAAAGTGATCTCCAGGACTTATTACCCAGCAGGCCTCATTTCCGGCAAGCAGGCAGTCACGGGTGCTCATGGGCAGACTCCTATCTGGAATAATGACACTATTCTCCCAGGGGTCTCAGGCCTCGTAGCATTGGCATGCGAGGCATCTCAGAACTTCATAACAAAGTTGGACAGTATCCCCATGACCGCTGAATTCAAACACTTATCACATGTCTTTCCTTTTCTTGCATTGACCACTTATCACTAAATAAGATCTGATTTGAAGGGGTTGAGATTGTGCATGTGGGTAAAGCTGAAGCCCAGAACTAACAACACAAAAACAGTGGCTCTACTTGTTCAGAAGTCCCATGGTTGGGGGGCAGGGACTGCAAACTTCATTTCCTCTCTCTCTGGGGTCACAGTGTCACACCCAGCAGCGTAAAAAATGGGCATTAAGAGCGTAATTAAACCAATGGCCTCAATATGAGCTGGGGGCTGGGGTCTGCTGTTAACACAAGGGGCCTTAAGTGCTCTGTTGCCTAATTTCAACTTCACACTCACACAGAATCCTCCCCCTTTAAATTTCTTCCACTAACATCGTATGCACGCTGCTGTACATCTCCACTACTCCATAAATATATCATTAAGATTGATTATGAACAGAATTCTTGAACCATATATGCACACATGAACCGCATTATGTCCTTTAAAAGCAACACAAAACAGAATTACTGGTCAATGACAGAAAAATGCCTCAAATTTGAAAATAAGATGACCCGCTTTCCAATTCAATTTTACAGTTCCCATGAGGATACCCGTCTTACTACTAATACGCTTTCCTCCGCAGGTATTTCCGCAGTATGATGGAAAACCATCAGTCACTCTCACCAGGGTGGAAGCTGTATTTGGTCAGCTGCTTGTTTTCACCCCGTGGGAGAAACCTAAAGCTTATCCCTTTTCTAAAAAAAGACGCTTTTTGTTGAGAATCCAAATATTTTCTCTCGCCCTATGAATGCCGAAAACAACAAATTGCATGAAGAGAGGAACACCAGTGTGTGCCATCTTGTGCTCCACTCAGCTATGCTAACATTTTAAGATAAAACAAACCACAGTGTGTTAGCAAATCTCTCTTGTTTAAGCTGCTTTCCTCCTCTCTGCTGTCTTGTGATAAAAGCCACAGTAAATCTGAGGCCAGATGCATAAACTATGCGCACACACACAAAAAAACCATGCACACACCATTTCCCGCACATCAACTGGTATTTATAAACACAGTGTGTGGTGAGAATGTGCGCACCTCACGTATTCTTCAGTCCAGGCGTACACATGTTTTTCTAAAGTGATCTGAGGGTGACGTGATGAGGTGGAGATGAAATATGAGGTGAGAGACGAAATCTTTTAGTAAAACATTGTTTGTTTTGGTTGACAACCAGCTGCACTGATTGTGGGATTTTTTTGCATTTACACAGATATCTGTAAAATGCCAATCAACGACGCATTTACAAAAGGTAATATTGATTAATTATTTTTGTGTGATTCATTTTATCATACTTTTAATTTACATAGGAGTTTTATTTTACCCTTAGTTGTGTCACACCTTGTAAAGTCATTTTAGATATGAGTGCTACAAACCATATAATCATCGATTACATTTCTGAGATATCACTGCCGATGATGGTTTACAGGTCCATGTGATGAATTAATGATATAGACGCTATAAAGAGCTGCACAGCTGTGCGTCATGGTCGCAGGTAATGACAGCTTTTCTGGCACTGTTGGAGAACCAGGTCTACAGACTGGTGGAGCAGACAGCATGTTGATATGAAAACAGCTGGTTAAGAGTGGGTGTTCATCCATTTATGGATAACTGTGGGAGTGGAAATGAGGCTCGTGCACATGCGCCCAGTTCCACAATGACTGAGATTTACAAAACACAAGTTTTATGCATCTGGCCCCTGGTATTTTGAGTTTCATGAGAAATCGCATCATTCGGTGGAAAACAGAGCATCTTAACTGCTTGCATGCAATTCAGAATGTAGGGTCAATTCACTTCTGAGAAAGAATCAAAGCAGGAATTACATGTGCACTTGAAAAAAAAAATCAATCTTGTATTGGTCATGTGGCAGAAAATGGTATTAAAACTTGCCACGTAAACTAGTCCGTTCATTCTTCAGATGCATAAAACCAGACCCTTTAAAATGCCAGTCAGAGACATTTTCCACTTCCATGTGCATCAGTGATGAGCAGATCATCCATAAAGAATTTTCTGACCAAAACCTCAAGAGAGAAGCCCACAGATAAGGGTCCATCTCTCCAGCCATGCGATGTAATGATGATTGATAACGCCACAGTGTAGGAGTGAGCACTACACACATTCCTGAGCAGGTTAGCTCTCCCGAAAACCAAACACTAATGGCTGGTACAGACATCCCCACTGACCTCTGCAACCTGCTTCTCTCCACCCGTCACACAAAATCCTGTGAGGACTTTATTCAGCTGAAAAATTGAAGTAAACAAAGAGTAATAATGCAATAACAAACAAAATCTGTAATGCAGCCTTATTGTACATACTTAAAGGGATAAGACTCCTGGTATTTTTTTTATTGTCAACAAATCCCCTGAAAAGACCAAAACCATCTGTGCTAATCTATATTATATATGGTCCACTGTTGTCCAAAAACTATTAAAAACAAATCAATGAGCCACGCTGTTGCACTGGGTTTCTTTTCAATGCAATGAACACGGGCACTGTAGTTGATTTTGACTCAATCCCACATACAACGTCTTGTGGCTGTAAATATTCTCTAAAAAGCACTAAATGTGTATTGATCTGCAGCTGAAAGTAGTCCCCAACAAATGCATTATTGCCTCAGTGCCCAGCTGTTTCATTTCAGGAAATTACTGAGCCTTTTTTAAGGCTACACATTTGAGAGCTGTTTTCAAAGATTTACTTTAGTAGGAATGAAAGGGCTTGGGGCTGAGTGCCACAGAGAGTGTAGGCAAGTCAGAGGGTATTGAGATACGGACTAACACATTGTTTGTGGTCTTTTCATGAAAGTTGTTGACACCAAGAACAAAAAAATAGAACACTGACCTTATCCTTTAAGTAATGCTATGCAGGAGTTGTACATTTCAAGTCTTTTCAAGTTTTATATTGTGAAAATACCTTGCCTGCTTACTTCTGTCATGCCAATAACTCCTCATTGGCAACCCTCAGCTCACTGCCAAGTGCCAAATGAAAAATGTTCATATTACAAAGGCATGAATAAAAACCTGAATTGAACAAAGGCCTAGTGACAGCTTCTTCAAATTGACCTCTTTTTCTACAATGACATTTTAATCATCTCAAGCTCTGAATGCACTTAGAGGCTTGTTGCTCTGACAGGCAGGCTCCTTGTACAAGACCACACTTACAAACACAATTAATTTATGGCTCTGCTCCCAACAAAACGTTCAAATAAACGTGTTAAAAAGGCAGCAACACCGTCCATCAAAATGCATCTGACAGAAGCAATATTTCCAAGACTATTTTATAGAAAATAAAATATATCAAAGACTCACACTTGACTTTTCTAAAGCTGTGAGGCGATTTTAACATAAACCAGATGGAGAGACAAAGATATGGAGGGGGAGGGACAACGCATTTGAAAAGAAAATAGGCTGGGATTACTTGACCCTACGCTGAGTGGTCGGTTTCTGAAACACACAAACACACGCCTCCACCGTTGTCTCAAACACTCGTGGTCCAAGAAACCCCAGTCACAGCTGTGGTACAGATGTGCATTTCAGAATACAACTGGCTCAGAGTACCAATAGCAGCAGCATTAGTTGTTGTAGTACAGTAATCCAAGTAGTAGGAGTCAAAAGTTTAGACCTGGTAACTGTTATTGTGACAAAATTGTTAACTTCCTGAATAAAAAGCCCCGGACCTTTGTGGATCTGTCTGAAGCTTCCAATGCTATAAATTAAAACTATATTTTAAAAAGTTGCTTTCCATTAGTTTTGATTATTTAGCAATATCTGGTTTAACACATATCTTTCTAGAAGAACTCCTTTAATTTTAGCAGGTGTCCCACAGGGATCAATTTTGGGTCCCTTGCTGTTTATTTTTTTATACATAAATAATATATACTGTATTTTCCAACTTAGCATTTTAATATCTGTAATGCCGATGATACCATCTTGTAAGCTGTCAGTGTTGCCAACAAACCAGGCTCTATCCAGGTCACAGTCTGCCTTCTGTCTTTAAATAAATTAAAAATCTGTTCTAAACTCTATATGGTATAACACTGCATTATAATACACTTTTATATATTAATTATAAATTGTTGTTTTGTTTAATAGAAGAGTGTCCAACAAAACTCATAATGTACACCTTAATCATAAACTAAAAATTTAAATTTTATTTGTTATACCTGTCCAGCAGCATTTGATTATATATGATTCATCAGTCAAGACAGCTACTGGACTTACCATTAGTGAGAGAAATATGATCAGATCTCATTACTACATCAAAAAGCCGGCAGCACACTTGTGTTTTAATTTAGAAAGCTTCCCTATCTAATTTGCAACATAAACCATCCTTAATTTACAGCTAAAAACCATGACATTAGATTGCACCGTAAGTTAGTTTGAAAAGTTCCTCAAATCTTAATAAACTAAACTATGAATAATATCAACTGCAGTTGTTCTGGGAGTCACTGTAGTAGTGGTATCAGTAGAAGAAGCTGCAGTAATATGTGCACTAGTAATACTGTAGCTCTATCAGGGCTGCAAATACCAATTTTTATTATCGTTTAATCATTCAATTGTTTTCCCAGAACCCATGGACACATCTCATATGACTTGTCTTCTCCAACCAACAATCCAAATATTTGAGACATTTATTTGATTATGAGACAAATGAAAGAAACAAATCCTCACATAGAAGAAGCTGGACCCAGAAAATGTTTTGAACTTTTGCTTGGAAATTACTCAATGAATCAGTTAGTTATTGTTGATTGATTAATTGACTAACTGCCTGAGCTTTAATCTCAATTATTTGCAGTATTAGGGCTGTGATGATAACCACATTACTGTGGTCTTGTGATGCCTACCACGGGGTTGAGTTCATTACCGTCATCACTGCAATTTTTTTTTTTTTTTTTTTTTTTTACATCTTAAACACAACCGGATGGAGATACATTGGAGAATCTGCTTTGCTTCGGCTTGCTCCGGGCACCAAGCTGCAAGACTGTGGTTTGGCGGTGGGATATGTTGCTTTTTCACCGCGGTAAGAAAAAATCCATACGGTCACAGCCCTGTGCAGTACAGCAGTAATAGTTCCAGCAGTGCATCCACACAGTAACGTGGACGTAAAGCGTGACATGAACTCGTGGGAGTTAGTCTCACGTGAAATCCAACCTCCAGTCAAACACCCTGTCTTTGTTTACACTCCCCCCTGAGAGATGGTCCAGTGGACTTTTAGTCTGGGCTGCTGTGAGGGTAGCCTGTTTGACAGAAACGACAGGCCAGACTTTAAACTAGTGCTTTATTTTTCACTGCAGCAGCAGTGGTGGCCAGATTGAGAGACACTGTACAAACAACTCTTTGTCTTTCAGAGACTCACATGGTAGCAAAGCGACACTGATCCCAAGTTATTACAGTTTTTCCACGTGGCCCAAACTACATCACAGTCAGAAATCACATTGGAGGGGGGGAGGGAGAGGATGGTTGAAAAGAGCTGGAGGAACTGAGTAAGAGATCACAGCAAGCCAAGAAAAACTGCCTTTCATTGCTTTTGTTATCAAGGTCTTAGCACAAAAGTAGCCCTTTCGTGTAGTGTGAAGTCTCAGTCATATCTAGTGTGTAATTGTTGAGTTGCTGCTGTAAACCTCAGAGGATAAGTCAAATACTGTTAAGTGAAATGACTTCTACATGCCTGAAACCATAAACAGGGTTGAAACAGAGGCATCCCCACACTCAGGAAGACCTTTGCTTGGTCCTGTCAGGAAGCGTTTCCTGGCACATTCAGGAGAAATGTCTTCCTCTCAGTCACAAACTGACGTTTCCCAGCAATCCCAGAACTGACCGAAAAACAACAAAAAAACCCCAAACAAACACTAAAACTAAAAACTGAAACTCCTAAAGCTACTGTGCCACATCATAGAGCATACTGGAGTATCAACTTTTCTCAATTTAGAGAGAGATCTTACATGGCTCATATATAAAGTGGAGCCTTTAATTATATTTGTATGCTGCAAATGTTTCAGATTAAGATTTTAATTTAATTTGAAAAGCATATAAACATCCCAATATATCATATGACTTAAAAAGTGACACCTCCCCTCTTTAAAAATACTCCACCACAAGAGCACCATACCAAGAATGCAAGGAATGTGAATGCCTAGAAAAAGTTTTCCAAGATAGGAAGGCGCCTGTCAATTTTCTGGACAAGTGGCATCAAGATAAATAAAACCTAAAACTTAGAAGTCTCTTTGGGGTCTCATGTCTACTCATGTTACTCTTATTGCAGGCTAAGTTTTCTGATAATACAAACCAGGCCTGATTAATGGGCTTTGTCTTTTCTTTACCTGAACAAAAAACAAATGAGAATGCCTGCTGCCAGAGAAAACAAGATGATTGCTGCCTGGAGATTAGATGTATTTATTTTAATCAGTTAAACAAGCACTGGGCGATGCAGTATATGAATATGTGTTTTATTATGTTTGTTCTTCAACTGTAACATCAGATATGGCTGCACAAGAAGCAAGTGTGCAACAGCATGGACTTAAAGCTACTGACCGTTGGCCGTACTAGTGCGATAGGATAAAAATATGGTTACTGTCAGCGAGGGAAATAAAATCCTTTGTTATGCTTTCAGTTCTCAGCCTGGGAGCCAAGACATCATCAGACGTACGCAGAGTGAGGAGCTGCCAGCAGGTCATGCAGTGCCTCAGGAGGGAGGTTTTTCCTGAACAACTGTATACTACAGAGGTTCATACAAACAAAGGCTGCAGAAGTCTGAGACTGATAATGAAAGAAGCTGACGCAGGACCAGAAGCAACTTTAAAACTGCTGGCTTTGTGTTGGCTGCTACTGACTTTTAAGTTTCTGGGAGCCAAACTGAGCCTGACTAGAGGAGTGAATACACATTTATGGACATGTGGTGCATAATAAGCCAGCTCTGATTAAACTAAAAGGGTGTTTACATACAAAGATAGATGTAAATATTCTATTTATACTGGAAAATATAAATGATTTCACTTATTAAAAGAAAGAAAATTCTCTCTTGATAAATGTTATCTTTTGGCACTTCTGTTTGGATGGTATACTATGTGGATTAGTGAGTTTTCTGTGTGTATTTTAGTGAAAATTAAATGTAAGCACTATGAAGCAGTTACTGTCTTGGTTGAGAAGCATAGTAATTATGCCATAAACTTTAAAATAATAAATGAAATAGCAAAGAAACTAGCTAGCAATGAGGATGTTTACTCATACCAAAGCAAGAAATAGGAATAACATTAAATACACAAAACAATAAACAACAAGATCTTCAACATGAACTCAAATACCACCACAGATACTGTAAATATTGTAAGTAGCTAACCATGGAGATAAGTGACATAATTGATACTCAAAATATGTTAACAAGATAAGGAGCTAAACTCTCTGTTTGAACGTTAGCTAACACAAACACATTATATTTAGCCTTGTTAAGTCTCATTATACGGAGTGTAAAAAGAAAACTACCGTGTTTGTCACTTTAAGCTAGCAGTCCTACGAAGTTTGGAGAACCGTTAACAGCAAAAAAAAGTATATATAAAAAAAAAGTTAAGTGAAAACTTCAGTGAACTTACAGTTTTTGACCAAAAACGTGAAAAAGAGGGATCCAGGTGTCTCCAGTAGCCTTACTCCAAACACTTTCTGCACTTTTCAGCGGAGCTTCATTGTCGGCGTTCAGCTTCCCATTGAATTTCTCTGAGAACTGAAGTTTTCATGCCAACTGAAGACTAATGCTGCGTTCATGTGCTCCTCGGATTTTTAAGCCGTAATGTGGAAACAACATGGACGCTACAAAGAAGATGTGTTGTATTTTGTCCCAGACTTGTTGTTGCACCAGTACATTCCCTAAAACCACTAAACCACCAAAATATTGCTTTACTTCACTTTGCTTATCAGGGTTAATGCTAGGTCACTCTACGTGGACAGCAACTAACGTTTACAACCTAATACCATATTACAAATTACAGAAAAAAAATTGATATGCAATACGTGAATTAGTAAAACAAGTTTGTTGCCATCAACCAAACATTTATTTTTGTCCGCCATGTTTCTGCGTATATGACGTTAACTTTCATAACTTGGGTACCAAAATTTTCGCCGACTTTCCGAGTTGTTGTTCCGACATGAGGGGGCGCTCACGTGAATTTTCCCAGTGGAGAACTCATTTTCCCGATTATTCCGACGCCACATGAATGCCACAAAATACACGGTCGACGTCAAGCTGAACACGCTGAGCGAGGACGAAGCCGGAAGATATGATTTGCAATATTAGAGGAAATTATCGTTTTTACATCATTATTCTCATTTTCATTGAAAAACATATTAAAATGATTATGGTGTGATTTGTGATCTACACCACATAAAGATGTTTTTTTTTAAGTCTGTAGAATATGATGTGTGGGCCAGGACATCTCTGCAGCACGACAATATTTAATTTAAAATGGTATTTTGACACACATTTCACCTTTAACAAATATTGCGCCCCCTGTGATTTGAAAATTGCAGTAGACCATATATTTAGATGAATTGTTCAGCCCAGACAGCATTTCACATCTTCTACCTTAAGAAAAAAAAAATTAAAATAAAATAAAATGTATTATCAGAATCAAACTGTTACTATTTATAGTGGCTGAAAAGTCATGAAACTTTGAAAATTACAAGGATACCATGAAGGCAACACCAGTGATCATCAGTGTCACCTGTAAATCTTGAAATGGTTTACAGGTGTTTAGCAGCTTATCTGACACACTGCTGATGGCGGCCGTAAAAAGGCTTTAGATCATCAGCTGTGATTAACATTGAAAAGTCTGAGATTGAGGTTGAAAAAACAGATGCGGACTTGATTGAACAAGTCACCTGGATTCACCTCATCAATGCACTAAATTAAAAGAGTTAAGTGCCACTAATAGTATCTAATAATCAGTGTATATTTTATGAAATGCATCGGTCTCTGTATAATCTTCTGATAAAGACCTTGTCTGTAAACTGTCCACATGAATGAAAGTCAGTGGTGGGAGGTAACATTTACTACTTTATACTTTTATTACATTTGAGAAGGTAACATAGTACTTTTTACTCATCTGCATTTACTTCACAGTTAACAGTTTCTTTGCATATTCAGATTTACATCCAAAACATATCAGTTCATCAAATATGATTATTATTGTAGATTACACATCAATGCATCAAGTAGTCCGACTCTGAAAATGTCCAAAATGTCAGTACTTTTACTTTTGATGCTAAAGTACATCATCAAGCTACTGTAATAGCTACACTTATTGTGGCATTTCACTATTGTATCACTACTTTTACTTTAGTAAAGGATCTGAATACACTGCTGGTTTAAATAACAGGAATTTGTGACACACCCTCCACTGTGGCAAGGCTTTTTTAGTGTTTGTGCCACCATTAAACGACTTGAAAAAACACATCACACGACGGGCAAAAGCTCATGTTTACATTAAGCGAACTTGTGTGACAAATGGAATTACTTATATGTCCTCAGTGCAACTATTAAATACTATAAAAACAGTATTCAAACACATAAGACACACTGTACACACTGTAAGGCACAAAATATGTGAAACTGAACCGTGACTGCTTGAATTCCATTTCACAGTTAAACTTACTTTACTATCAGAAATGAGCAGCTGTTGCAGTATTTATAGCATGAACAAGAGCAGGACTAACGTGGTGAGATAAGTGAGGGCAGTGCACAAAAGAGTTAGCTGAGCTATAATAAAGTGGTCAGTGTGTGGGTTGGGTGGGAGCAAATCACATTACACTGTGTGCAAATTAAAAGGCCCATTCTTAGCGATAAAGGTCATATTTGTTCTCAGTCCATTTAAGAATAATCACCTGTTGTTTGCTAAAAAAGATAAATAAAACACACACAGTAAGTTTCCTCGCAAATATTTTCTGTCTTCAGCAGTTGGAGGGTGATGTAGGGGGTTGAGGCAGAAACAGGCAGACCAACCAGCAGGTGGCGTTAGAGGTGTTCTCATGCTCTTTGGAGTATATCCAGAGAAACAGTTGCCTTTATGAAAGAGCCTTGACACTGCCAAACAAACACAAAAGGTAAATGTACTGTACAGATGTTACAGCCACTCTCTGGAGCACAAGAAGAAAAACTGTAGGAAATATGTCTGCATGACTGTAGCCCGGAGAAAACACAGACATGGTGCACACAGTGTTTAATTTCACAACAGTATAAGATTAAACAGCACAGACCCCCTGAGAAAAAAAAAAGGTGATAATGGTGTAGCAGCCTGTAGTGCAGTATAATGAGTGTGTACTAAGATTATCCACATGCTTCCATAAGATATCTAAAGAACTATTAGTCATGTATGAGCATGCTTCCTCTCATTATTCTCATTTGAAGATCAATATGGTGCGTACTGATAGAGGTTGGACAACAGAACCACTCTAAAGCTGAAGACCATTCTTTGTAATGTAAAGCATCACAGTGTGTGGATGTAAGGTAGGTATATAACTGAATGAGAGGATTAATCATGAATAAAGGCTAAGCATGTTTTTTTTTTTTAAATCATATACTCACTCCACAACACTTAAACACTTACGGTGTAAAATACGGAATTAACCATTTATAGGTCTTCGTTTCCAGATTTTGCAGCCTTTGAAGGGAGTCTTGGTGTAAATATGCCTTTTGGCTGGTGGTGAAACACAGCACACAAAGCAATACAGTATATTAAAGGTTCACAATTTTTCAAGTCTGTCCTTAAACAACAGTCAGGTGCCAAAATGAACATTGACATGTTTTTCTTGCTGTAATCATTCCTCATAATAATGCACTTCCAATCGATAATGCACTTTAAATGTAAGTGATGGAGGACAAAATCCACAGTCCCCCTACTGTGCAAAAATGTATTTAAAAGTTTACTTGAAGCTAATACGAAGCTTCAGCCGTCCAAATTAAAACGAGTCTTTTTAGTGCCAAATTCACTCTTTTTGTTATCGTCCTTCCACTGCAGCTGAACAGGAAAACACTGTCTGTCAAGACACAAATTGCATACTGGCAATTAAAATGAATCTTGAAACTTCAACATCTGCGATTTTTCTGCGTTTCAAATAGGTCTATAGTGTCTGCTATTTTTAGCTGTTGAAAAAAAATAACCGAGCTGATCAAAGCTTTGCAGGTGCGATTAAGAATGGGTACGTTTTATTTATGTGCCAGAGCTGGAAAAATGGCAAAAGAAAAATTGCCATGAAAATGGGAACAATTTTTGAAAGTGGCTGAGATTGATGCAGGTGTGCAGGTTGTTGTTGATTTGCAGAATTAACAACTATTAACAACTATTAAATCGACATATTTCTTCAATCAACATGAGCAATGCCCTAGCAACCGCCGCCACACCTTTTGTGTCAACTGAAAACGATGTCGAGGGGGACAGATATGTTACTTGCTACAGTTTATCACAAAATAACCCCCATTTCCAAACAGATATCAGTTTACATGAACGCAATGTCAGACTGAATGATGAAGAGAAACAAAATGGTGATTCAGGCTGATTATCAGGCCTGAGTACATGTATATTATGAAATATTCCTTGTATATTCACAATAGTCCTTGTGAATTCCATGCAGATACACGATATATTCTCCTCTAATAGCCTCAGTGCTGCTCTGTGAATACATATTGGTTCAGTATGTATTTGGTGCCATATATGTTTAACACAAATGATTCCCATAAGACATATTTCAATGCGCCTAAGTCTGAAGGGAAAACGTCCCCGTGCTTCTCATTATATAGCAATCATAGATGTAAAAGCAATTACTTAATTTTTTACAACCTTCTTCAGACTTTTATTATTTTTTAAGTACAGCACTTACTGTTAATGAAATCCTGAAGAGCTACGGCAGCCAACTGGAATTCTGACACATTACTGTGATCATTTGAAGGGAAATTATGCGGCTGAAAGCTTTGATTCTGCAGCCGGCTGTCATTTTGGCTTCATGAAGTGTTTTGCCTATCTAGCACAATCTCTGGAGACAATGTCCCAAAGCATTCAATCATGCAGCATAGCGATTTAGGGGCCATGGCAACCTTGTTGCTTGGAAGTACCTATACAACCCTTTAACAGTTTCTTTGCGTGGCGAGGGAGCCAGAAGCATCTCAAAACCAACATGGCTGAATTGATGTCAAGTTGTTCTGGGTGAAGCTGAAGTGTGAAGTTCCAGGCTGAGGTCAAGTGCTCCTGTTGGTGCACATTAATGGATGTGATAGCACTCAGGTTACAGAAATATCCAGCAGTGCAAAAAGAGATCACAATTCATATTCAAGCCACCTGCCAGTCCTAAAAGCTGCACTGAATCCTTTACATGGTGAGCTATCTGAAAGGAAGCAGTTTTCTCTGTATCTGCAAACATGTTTTTTATTACACTAACTGTAGAAAAGCATCTACAGAGTGAGACTCTAGCAATCAATAGGCAATCAAAATACTGAAAGCAATCATTAGTTTTGGCCATTTCTTCCACAGACATATTGTTGGATAAATGTCAAGTCCACAGACAAATATCCAGAGGACACAGAGATGAGGTTTGTGGACGACAGCTAGAGAGGGCCAATCTGTGTTTGACCCTTCACAGAGCTGTTATTGTCAACAGGAGCAGGAAGTCTAATAACTACAAAAGCTCAATGGATGCACCAGTCCAACAAAGCTGCATGAGGACAGGTACTGTAAATCTAGATTTTACTCTCTTTATAACTGCCTCTTTTTCTTCTTTGTTGCCTGCTACTGCTGCGGTTCTCCCTCCTTTTATATGAAACCTTACGTATTATTTCTCTTGGCAGAGGCAAAGAGAAATTCTCCCTGGAGGAAAATGGAAAGAAACAATAAATATTTACCATGTCATACCCTGTAGCAGACAAGCATCAGTTTAAAATTGCTTTGTATCTCAAGCTTTGAACGCCGGCGGCAATGAGTCTAAAACCCAAATCAGCAATTTTAGCTCTAATGTAACTGAGTATAAAATGTAGTTGAGTGGAGACCATTTGGGGTCTACTACATTAAGCTTTGGCTATAGTTCCAAAGCCTAATGTCAGATACAGCTGGTGAGTGCAGGTTTTAGTATAAGTCTCTGTATAGGCACGATAGCACCACCCCTGGTAACAAGACTCCAGGAAGTCACTGCACCTGGCTGTTGTTTTCCAAAACCTCCACTTTCTCTCAAAGGATAAGGCCGGTGATTTTTTTATATTTTTCTTACTGTCAGCAAATCTCATGTGCAGAGCCAAACCAACAATAAATTGATCTGTGTGTGAAAGCCTGATATATCTTATTCGTCTGTGCTGTGGACCTCCTATTAAAAACACGTCAATGAGCCACAAAGATTACATCACATTAGTTTGTTTAGAAACGACTCCAAAGACTAATAACAGCGATCACGTTTTAAGTCTCCAGAGAAACTTGCTCTACTGAACTGAACTTCAGCACAAAGTCAAGAGGTTGTGATACGTAGCACAACAAGCTACCAAAGCACTGTAAACTAAATAATACACAGTGGCCCTACACAGAACTACTCTCCAGAGACTGAAAACATGATAGCTGTTATTAGTCCTTGGGGCTGTTTCTAAACAGACTAATGTGTCCAAAACTCTTTCTGTTAAAGGAACATGTCAAGTGTTTTTAAATAGTTTTTGGACAACAACAGAGGTCTACGGCACAGAGGAATACGATATAATACTTGTAAGTAGATCAATTCATTGTTGGTTTGGCTCTGCAGAAGAGATTTGTTGGCAATAAGAAAAATGTCAAAAACTGTCAAAAACTGTGACTGCTCCTAAAAACCAAAAATAGATATTTTTACATTTCTGTTTGTGTGCAAAAAATGAGATACAACCTACAAATTAGTTATTAGAGTTTCAGAGATGCTGGTATAGAGACATTTTTGAACTTTTGACAGAGCGAGGCTAGCTGTTTCTCCCTGCTTCAGGTATTTATGCCAAGCTAAGCTAATCACTTCCTGGAACACAACACAGACATATTATCACCATTTAGGTTGATATGACGAACCTGCTAGCAAACAGATGCCTATTTATATATCCAGCAGATAAAGAGCGACATTCATTTGGAGTCGTTTTTCCTGCCACCTGAATGAAAATCAATATTTACTATCCTTTTAGCTCTGGTTTTGGCCTCCACAAACTCCAGAGGGAAATATCTGTCTGAGCAGTGAGAGTGAACCAAATCAGTGGAGTTGTGGGCCGGAAAACCCAAACAATGAGCTGAAAGCCACAATAAAGCTCCATAGAGGAGCTGCAGAGTCAGGTGATAATTCTCTGTGTTCATGTGTGTCATGTACTCCACTGATCAAATATAAATCAGTGATTAGATTAGCAGATCTTCCACAATGTTGGGTGCAGCAGAAACTGAGGAAGATAATGGCTGACTCCCAGATCGAACATTTTCAGAGAAAGGAGTTTCTTTCAGACTAAAGAAAATCTTAAAAGTTAAGTGACCCTGAATAGGGAAAGATAGAACCGTTCAGCTCTCAAGTCAGTATATTTAATGACTGAGACACAGATCAAGAGCTCCCCCTATAGGCTGTGTAGCTAAAGTGACATTACAGACCTTTCTGTTCCAGTCAAAATAAAATAAGACAGTAAACAACATGAACACACATAACATCGTATATAACAAAACTCAAGAGTACATTAATATATACTTTGTATAGTACCCACTACACACGCACCTTCAAAAACAAAATGTCGTCCCGACATCTTGCGCCAAAGATTTGGCTTATTATGGCTACCTGTCTGAACTTTTTAGTACTCTGATATAACATTATGTGAGTGCTCTGTGGTCAGTACACTGGTTAGTGGTGGAGTCCCTGCTGTTTTGAGTCAAAGAAGGCAAAGGCTGGTACCAGGATGTGTGGTGAGCTGGTGGTCCGATGCTGTAACAAACTGGTTTACCCAGTTCATTGTAGGAACTGGTAAGACTTTTGGTGCCCGTTTCTCTCTCCTCGGCCTCCCGGGAGTCTGCAAACCTTTGTTGCAATTTCCACTTAGAACAGGTGATGAAGGTGCCGGTGTGCTGTCCTCCAAAGCAACCTCATCTGGAAAGACAATTTCTACTTGATTCGGTGTGCCCCTTTGATCCATCAAGTGTGATTCTCTTTGATTTTCATCCTTCTGTGGCACCCCAGATAGCATACGGAAGTAGGCCACTTCAGGTAATGATATGGCACTGCTTGCCCTCTTCTGGCCCGGACAAAATGGATGTGAGCCTGAAATAGCTCACATGTAAAATAGCAAACTATGGCCCAAATATCCCAAATCAAATGTGGGCCTTTTTTGGTAAAGATGTGGTGCTCTCAGGTATGTGTATTCTGGATGTGGGCCAGTTCTGGTTTATCTGGTTTGTTTTTGGTTGACATACAGCTTGCTTGCTTGCCCAGATCTGGGAATAGCGGACCGCCCAAGTGCCATCATTCCACACAGTATGTGGGCCAGATGAAAGTGCCAAAAGTGTCGGGTGTGGGCTGGATCTGGGTCACAGCAATTTTGCTATCTGGGACTGGTCCCTCCCTGGACAAGTAGCAATGCCAGTCTTCTTCATAATCACTGCTGCTCTCAGGTTGTGCTGCATTGTTTTCTTCTTTGTCTTTCTTGATGCTCTTTTTTTTTTTGACTGCTTAGCAACTTTGAGTGGAAACAGGAGATTCCGGTGCACGATTCTGCGGTCTCTCTCTTTCTCCTGCTCAGGCACAACTTCATAGATTGAAAGGTTCTTGTTTACCTGACGCTCAACTTTTTAGATACAGTCTTCCCAGTGACTACGAAGCTTGCCTGTTCCACCCCTGGGAGTCATGTTTCTTACAAGGATGCGGTCGCCCTCTTCCAACACGGCACAGACTGTTTCTCTCTGGTAATCTCATATGTTTCCTGCATTCCATTTTTACATTTTTTCATGTATTGCTGGTAGTAGGTTCCAGTCTCTGGTGTTAGCTGGAATAGTAAATCAATAGGAAGTCATGGGGCTCTCCCGAACAAGAGGTAGAAGCTTGTGACCTCACTTCTTGTACAATTGTATGCATAATGACTCCTTCCAGTTGGCTTTCCCCTTCTCTGTGAGTGTTTTCAGCCTTTGCAGGAGCGACTTGACCATTGCCCCCTGGCCACATGCAGGAAATCAACAGACACCAATTCAAAAGGCTGAGCAGTGATGATACTGGTGAGAGGTACTCAGGAGGGACACGATGTGTTCTTACGGCTCTTTTGTGATGCAAAATCCCATCATCATCCAGTGTCTATCTCTCCTATTCATGCAACAGCTGTCTAGTCTGCATATTGAATGATTTCAGCTGTTGACTCCCAGGCTTGGTACCAGACAGCAAACACTCAGTCACAGGACCAATACACTGATTCTCTCTTTGAGCCAGACAGATCTTTTCAGGAGGGATGGGTTGATGCTCTGATTCAGTTGTCACTGCACACTGGGCTGACAGGGCCATAGAACATATGATATTAGAGTCCTGCGCCTCAGTAGACTGTACTGAGATTAGAGTTCCTCTGTACACTCCTTCATCATCCTTCATCATAGTCTCAGTATCAACAGGCATTCTGGAAAGGCTGTCAGCATCCGTGTTCTCTCTACCTGGACGGTACTTGATAGTTATATGAAAATCTGCCAGCTCAGCTACCCACCAAAGGAAAGTGATAGTTCTTCTCAGACTGAGTGAGTGTCCTGATATAAAACTACGCTGAGGCCCTGATTGGAGGCATCTGTGTGTAAAATGAAGGGTTTACTGAAGTCTGGGACTGCAGTGATTGTTAGCTAGTCTATCAATTTCTCGAGTATCTGTTGGTGGTTTTCAGTCCATGTAATGGGCTGATGGGAGGGAACCCCCTTGCATTCTTCTTTCATCTGTTTTGTCTTTGCACCTCAGTTTTCTGACCTCTGTGTATCTGGGGAGGCTTTCAGGAAGTAAGATGATAGGCCTGCCCGTGGTCTAACCGGGAGAACCAAGAGTTGCCTCCCAGGCCATCCAAGATGTCTTGTACTCTTGGAATCAGCGGGTGGTCGGGAACGATTTTCCTGTTCAACTCACAGTAATCAATAAACAAGCGCAAGCTCCCACACTTTTTGCAGACTACTGGAGATGCATAAGATGAGTGATTTTTTCACCCAGCCTTGTGCGATGAGATCATGCAGATAATCCTTCATTTCTCTATTTAATGGTTGGACCGCATCTCTTTGAGCTCAGACAGAATGTCCGGTTGCATTTTATTACTATCCTGCTGAACTGCTTTTTTCTCTTTCAAGAGCTCCCCCTACAGGCTGGGTAGCAGAAGTGACATCACAGACTAAATTCTGAACTTTCTGTTCTAGCCAAAATAAAATAAGAGCAGCCGGAGTGACAAGATTCAAGCTCTCCTTGTCATCAAGGCTGCAGGTTTCGCCGAGATCAATTTTTAGGTTGGTTGAGTGATCCCTTCATTAGCTGAGAAATGAAGAATGAGAAGCTGAGACGATTTCATTTCATTTCATTCAGCTCCCTGCTGATGAGGGCCGGGAGATCACATTCCTTTGTTATTTCTTTATTTCTTATGTAACACACCTGACAGGGTGATAATTAATGAGATGAGAGCTCAGGTGGCAGAGTCCCTGAAGGTCCCTGAGTCCCCCCTCAGTGACAGGTTCAAATCCATGGCCTAATGTACGCCTGCCTGGTAAAGTGGTATTCATCAATGCACGTCAAAGTATCATCGCTGCACCGTAGCTCACTTTTCTCTCCCATCTGCAAGAATCATATCCCACAGTGATCAGTATCTTTCTTTACATTTCCCAAATTAAAACAACTGAGTGATGACTATTTCTCTCTTTATATATTGAGCATTCATCCAGCATGCATTACATGTTGTCTATATGCAGTTACAGAAAGAGCAAGTAGGATCACTAATCTCATGTGACAACTGATTTACATACTGTGACAAGACACCAGCAACCATCACAACTGACTACAGGCATTGAGCTCTGCATTTCCATTCCTAAGCTGTGGAAAAGAGTCATTCAGCCCGGCGTGTCACACAGATCCCAAGTTGTACTAACAAAGAAAGAGAACACACCACAAATAGCTTTGTCCATCAGCCATGGAGAACCCCCTGACATCCCATAATTATTCCCTAGTTGTCAGGAGGCTAATAATAAAGCAGTGGCTGCCCTGCAGAGAGCCAATTGAGATGTTGCGCTCAGAGATGTGGAGAAGCCACGGTAACATGAAGAGGCCGAGAGAGATGGACCACAAATGAGCTGCAGTGTGCCAGTGACTGCCTGCATCGGTTCACGTTGACTCAACACCATTTAAGATGAAAATAGTGGTAAGAGACAAGCTAATTATAGTTTTAAATTGTCAATATGGTTGTTATTCTTGTATTTCTGTCTATTCTTACTGTTGGCGATGACATTTTACACGCTAACTCTGTGGTAGAGATTTGTAATAGCCTCCTAGCTTTTTAGAAAACTCCAATTTAATAGAAATCACCTCAGACATTGGTCTGATTGAGTCCACAGAAAGTTTTCCCCTGGATATCCTTGTAGCTGTTGTAGCAAACTGCATAGCAACTGTAGAGCACCTGAAATCGTCTCCCTTGTCATTTTATTTTCACAATCTGGCTTGTAGATATTCACCATCCATGTGTTTTACTACTTTTGTTGCCAACTCTGCCTCCTAAAAATGATATTTGCATACTTTACAACAGCAAATATGTTTTTTTTAAAGAAGCACGAAGCTGCAGGGGTTACATTTTTATCAACAAAATGAGGAAACTTTGTAATTAACTTATTTGCAAAGTTGCAAAATGTTCTTACTGAGTGTATCTGCAAAACCTTAACTGAAACGACTTGAGCTGCACTGCTACATACATGCACATGCCTCACTCTCCATATCATCTACCAAATGCACCCTCCCTATTTGGTGGTCTATTTGAGCCCCAATTTTACCATCTATCCCTCTGCTATGCCACTCCCACTGCCGCTCTGCACCACAGTATTGCTGCACGCTCATTCAGCCACCACCCCAGCAACCACCTGCATGCACCGGCTTGGGGGAAATATATCACTCCCCAATATCTCTGTGCAAACATATTCTGCGGGGAGTGATGAGATCAGAGCCTAGATGCCAAACTTTCTGCTTGCTGTAAATCAACATTTCAAACATGAGTTGTCTGACTGAGCTGTCATTTGCTTTCCTGAAATATCTGCTTGTGGCACCAAAAGCATGTTTTTATGGTTATGTTTAGGCGACTCAAAGCAGGTGGTTAAGGTTAGGAATACTTAAAAAAGTTAACAGTGGCATGAGACAGAACATTTTTGCTTTTTTAATATTCAACCAAAACCACAATCCTTTCCCTGACTTTAACCTAAATCTAAACCTAACCACGCTTAGGCACAGAAGTGAGCCCCGGTCTTTGATGTCAAAGTCCAGCAGTTTGTACTGTACGCCCACTTTCCACATCGACCTCCTTCCCACAAAACAAACCAGGATGGATTTCTTTTACTTTGCAGTTCAGCAGATCACTTTCTGTGTTTACTTTTAGTCAGACACAGAGACAAAAGTTTGAAATGTTATCTTTTTGGAAAGCTCTGATCGACTTTGTTCTTGTCTGACTCTTTCAAATCTCTGTAATGGTGATGGTGAGAAATATGTTATCATGTCACCAATTGTCATAATGGGTCATATGAGAATAACACCAAGGTTGACAAGTACCATTTTTTCTTTTAAATGAGCACACGCAATGCAGAATATGTACGCAAATTATATGACAACTTAGACTCTCCCTGCCTGCCTGATAAAAGCCCACATCCTTTAAACTCTGTGACATTGGTTCCTAACAGAGGCTTTCTGTTAAAAGTAGGTGTGAAGTCAAGATAACACTTCATGTCATCTTCGAGTTTATTTTTTCTGAGATTTTGCAAAGCTCCTCCAAGGCCACAAAAGACATTATACAACTATTTTCACATGCAGTCCCTCGTGAGGCGTAAACTGACTTTCTTGTGTAAAATTGGTGGAATCACCCTTTAAAGACTGTACTACATTATTTCAATGAATTTGTTGTAATTATCCACCCAGGAAGAGCAGATGTCGCAGTCGTGACAGCTTGAAATACATAAATAAACTTTAAAAAATATTTTAATTATGGTTATGATTTCAAAGACTCTAACTACTGTCCTACGGCAAAAACATCATGAAATGCAAGTGACAACGGAGGTATGTGGGAGGATGCATATGTTCAAGCACAATTTGTTACATATCTATGATTATGTAATTTCCAATATTGTAATGGAAATACTGTAGCTGTTAGGATTGCATAATGGCATGAGAAATTAGCCGTGACTGAAGCTACGTACAAGAAACTGATTTTCGCACTTAACTCCCCATGTCGGACTATGATTGCGGCTCACTAAATCGTGGTCGTATCCAGAAGCCAGGACTTGTTTGTTTGTCTGCGGATTACATTTACCATCCACCAATCCCTATCGACTAACCACCAATCCCCATTATGGGAGCTAAACAACAGCCTCATTGTCAGCAAAGCTCACTGGTGACTCCATTTTCCTCCACAGCTGAAAAAGATTGAATCTACCGCTGTAGAGCTGTGATTCACCTTTAGTCACCTTTTCCAGTCTAGTTTGGTACACAGCGGCAAACATTATTGTACCTTTGTAGACCAGATGTCACAATTCACAACAAAAGACAGAAGACACAATAGAACAGTAAAAAATAAAAACCTAAACAAAGTCCAGTCTAACAGCTGGGTCTTGAACTAGTTTTTAGCCCCTAAATGATCTTTTCAACCATTTTGCGGAGTCCAGTTTGAGTTGTTATGTGCAGAAGAAGTTCATCACTTAAAAAAACTGTTGTGCTGTTGCACCACCACACAGATAAGTCTAGTCATTTAAAAATGTTTCATGTTTATGTTACATGTAAAATACTTTATTTATTGGGTTTTATACATGAATTATTTCTCTTTAATGGTGAAAATATCAGAAGATTGTTGAAAGTGCACTTTTTCTGTAAATGGGCATCTTGACCATTTGGTAGAGCCTCATCATTAGAAATCTGTGTTGAAAAAACAATGTTTTTTGTTTTTTTTTTGTGCCTAAAAGAACAAAGAAATGCAGCAAAAAATGTTCCCTATTGCTTTTTACTGGGAGAGACCATTGCAGGGTATAAATGCATCCACAGATATTTAATTGACAGGGTCTCCTTCAGTTTTACGCCTGGAGCACGAAACAACCAACAAGCCCTGATGAGAAGACCTCAGAGACCTACTGGCGGTATCAGTGATGCAGGACGGTGTCTGGCCATGAAGAGCTCTAAATGTGATCACAAGAATAAAATCAAGTGGGTTGACAACCAATGCCTGGGAAATAGAGAAACCTAGATTTCTTTAGGCTTTCCATCACCTTAGGAACCAGCTGCAGCATGAAAGGAACTAAACAGAATTAAGTTGTGGGAAAAGATCTGCCATCCATCCAGGGGCAGGACTTTGGCTCTCTATTCCCTCTGTCCCTTCAAAGACACTACCCACCCTGAAGTGATCAGGCATTTGAATTTGACACTTAACTCTTAGATATGGAAGAAAGCAGGCTGATAAGACAGATATTTGTTGGGATAAACAAGTTGTTGGCTCTTGGTCTAAAGATGTGTGCACATTGGTCTACAACTGCTGTGTTTGGTGAGGCTTATTTCAATAACAAAAAGCTCATTTGTTTGTTCAGAGAATCTTTGTTTGCACAGTGGTATGAAATATGGATTAAAAGGAAACTTATGGTGTATATAGTTTGTCTAAAAACTAAAGATCTGACATCTGGTATTCTACCACTTACTGTTGAAACTGGACAGTATGTCAATCAAGAAGAAGAAAAGAGGATTTGTTCAATGTGCTGTATATGATGATGATATAATGATATAGAAATGTCTAATGTCCTTTGTACTGAGAACTGCACAGGACTAAGATTTGATAGACTAATAGAAGACTAGATAAAAACATAATGATTCTGTAAGTATGGATGATAGACAAAGACTGTTCACATATGACTCATATATATTAGACAGCTACTTGGAGAAAGCGTGGAAGAAGAGAAGAAAAGCCCTTTATCAGGATAATCTATAGATATGAAACAATTATTTTCTGTCTTTTCTTTTTCCACATATATTACGGGAAGATGCATGTTTTGTAAAATAGCGGTGTCGTGTGGGATGGGCCAGATGTTTGGTATGACATTACCAACCAACCATGGCTTGGTTGACATAAACCAAAGTGATTAATAGGTGGATTGTTTGATCGATTGAGAGATTGATTGACTTTTTTGCTTCAACAATGATGCAAAAGTGTTTACCTCCTTGTTTGTTTGTTTTTTTACCTTTTCCTGCTAATATGGAGTTTTGGTTTTGTTGCAAATGCTATAAGAAAGCAAACTTCCCAAATTTCCCAATGATGCTAATACACTCAATATAGTAGGTTGGTGACACCACTGTTATTAGAACAGGTATGAATACAAAAAATGAAATTAAAAAATACACTGTGGTCAATTTGTGAAGTTCTGTGCCAAAGTTTTGTGCCAAAAATGTGAGTTTTTTGTACTTTATTGCTTATACAATAAAACTGTTGCTTTTAATCTCTTAGACATTTCTTCACTGTCGTACATGTCTTGACTTTGGCTTATGTTTCATTTTGTACACTTCTTCTGTTGTTTTACTTTTTACATCACATTTATAAAGCAAGGAGGGCTCTGCAGGGCTCTGGCAACAGAGACCCAGGTTCACATCCTGAGTCCTGCATGTGGTTAGGTTTCGGCAACAAAACTGTATTAAACCAAGACCACGATCATTCACTGACCTTAACCAAGTGCTGCCAGTGCCTAAACAAAAAGTTTAATACTGATATTATACTGCACGATCGGATATTTTAGTGAAGAAAACAACAACTAGGTATGTTGTTTCTGAACATTTCACTCATATGTTCAGTATCAACATTTTTGCAACTTGCCAAATGTATTTGTTGTTTCAATTTAGTCGTATACAATTTCTTGGAGCTGTTATATCACCCAAGTCTTTATTTGTGTTTGTCCAGCTTCTGTGAAACAGAAACAACATGCGTCAATCAGCAGATAAAGACAACAGACAGTTGTAAACACAGTTATTAATATAAAAATCTGAAGACAACAATACACATTATTTTGGCATAAACAGAACAGAGGTAATGAGGTACCTTCTCACAGTAAACACACTGATAGTCATACTGAGGCAGTAAGGAGACAGAAGATTAATGATGTTTATTCTAAGTTAAAGGTGTGGTTTCTAATATTAGTCTTTAAAAAAACATGCAGTACAAAAACAAACATGCACACAGCGTTTATGTGGGTACCTGATACAGTCACTGACTAATTAGATAGTTTCCTGAGGCAAAAGCATCTGCTTGGTTTGTCTTCTGCCAGGTAGAGCAGAGGAAAAACCTAGCAACAGGAGCAGCCTGAGCTCGCCGCTGTTCTCCAGATTATCGAGGCACAAACAACAAACCCAAACCCACATACATGTGAACATGCTCATGCACGCGCGCATGAGCATCACTTGCAATTCTCAGTTGGGTAGACAGGACACACTGTGCCATGAGAAGCACATTACACGCCGCAGTGACCTGAACACTTCCACCCTGTTGACCATTCCAATACAAAAACTCAGATAAGCGTATTCTGGAAATTGCGGATGTTTCAAAATTGACCCAATTTTTGACGACACCGTGTGGGTTAGAGGGGCTTGGCAAAGCCAACCATATTTAATCAAAAAGCACACGGGCAAATGATTCATCTGTTAAACTGTGTCCTTTATGCACTTAAACTAAATATGCACCATTTAAAGCCTTGTTGTTTATGCTTTGAAGCTGTTATTGCTCTGTCCCTTGATAAAAAACATAACCTGGAAGGTGACTGATAAAAGATGTTGTTTGGTTGTGCTTCTGAGCAAGCACAGCACTGCAAGAGAGAGAGGGGGAGATTGTGGAGGATCATGGGTAATGTCTTAAAAGCCTTTTCCCTGAAAAATCACAAACTGAACAATTTGTACATTATAAATTATTTTCTGATTTGATGTTCTGTGGTCCACAGTGTGCTCCAAAACAGTTTTTAGTTAATGCAATAACAAAAAAAAATGTTACACCTACAAAAAACACACAGAAAAATAGAAAAATTAAGATTAAAATGGTTCAAATCAATGCAGCAGAGGTCGAGCAGTCCTAAATTTTAGTCCATTATTTAGTTCATTAATCAAGGCATACAGTCAATCACAGACATCAAAACACCCAGCACTGTGCCCCCAACCAGCTCTGCCTCCTTCCCTGACGAGCTCAACTACTTCAGCACTCACTTTGAGTAGGGAAAGCAGCAGATCTACCACCCGATGAGCAGCCTCTCACACTCTCCACCTCAGATGTTTGCTCCACTATGAGCAAGGTGAATGCACCGAAGGCAGCTGGCCCTGATGGAATACCTGGCTGCGTGCTTAGAGTCTGAGCAGAGCAGCTGGCCGGGGTCTTTATGGACATTTTCAATCTGTCCCTGTCCCACGCAGTTGTCCCCACAAGTTTCAAGATCACCTCCATCGTGCCAAGTACTCCACTGCTACGGCCCTGAGTGACTTCTGTCCTGTCGCACTCACCCCCATCGTTGCCAAGCGCTTCGAGAGACTGGTTCTTTCACACTTGAAATCCTGCCTGTCATCAGTTTGCGTACTGCCGCAACAGGTCAACAGAGGACGCCATCTTCACGGCACTCGACTCTGCCCTGACCCACTTGGACAATCACAACTCGTACGTCAGAATTCTGTTCATTGACTTCGGTTCAGCATTTAACACTGATCTCCTCAAAGCTGATTTCCAAGGTTAGCCAGCTTGGTGTCAGCACATCCCTCTGCGGCTGGACTCTGGACTTTCTGACTAACAGACCTCTGTTAAGTTAAGTAAGTCTGTTATCCTCTTCTGTACTCCCTGTTCACCTATGACTGCCTTCCTGACTATGGCTCAAACACCATAGCCAAGTTTGCAGATGACCCAGCACCACAGTGGTAGGTCTGATCAGAGGTGATGCACCTGGCTACGTGGTGTGCTGACAACAGCCTGGCACTAAACACCCAGAAGACCAAGGAGATCACACATCCCCTTCTACACAACAGTTTAGTGGCAGAGTATTTGCTTTCACAAAGAGGCCTCCTCCTCTTGATTTAATGATCTCACGATTTAATGAAACTGTCTTGGCGACCGAGTTCGATGTTTCTAAGTTTAAAACTCCCCTTAAAGGAAGGCGCAGCTTGATAAACAAACCTTCCAGTCTCGCTGAGTAATAAATGGAAATCAAAAGGTACATATGCTCAGTGTTATTTCCCACACGTTGTTCTATTTCTGGTCGTTTGCACTTGAAGCACTGTTACCAGTATAAAACCACCCACATCATACTGTGTACATCAGGGATTTGGACGAGACTCAGGAATCAAAAACGTCGGATGTTGTCACATACTGTGCCAGAAGGGTGAAGGATTTTGTGTGGTAGGATAATAATCATGATAGCATAATCACATACAAGGGCATCAATCAGCTGTTATTAATCATCCTGACTATGAAACAACTGTTGACTTAATTCTGCAATTTACCTTCCCTAAAGGAGTTTATTAAAGGGTAAAGCTTAAGTAGAATAAATAAAATTAGTTTGTTGATGTAGATCCTCAAACACATCTTTAAAAAGCACAATCCCTCAAATTATTGAGGTAAAATAAAAATATTACAGAAGTATGAAGATGTGATTAACAAGGACAAAACGTTTAATATGAAAATCTTCAGACGTGCGAAGGATTTCATTACAGATGAGCCAGTGAGTGGGCGATGTGGAGCGTAAACTCTCGGTGTGGTTTAAGCCTTATCCAATTCACTCAATTAGCTGTAGCCTAATATGCTATAAGTGGATGAAGTGATATCTCCACTCCACTCTCTGGACGGACAACAAAACGGATCACCCCAGCCTCCCTCTCATCCGCTGACTGATGAGATGAGGCGCGTTTCTGTCATAAATGTAATTATGTTTATACTGAACCTCCACTCTGCTGTCTGTCTATAGGAGATCACATTACTGCCTCATCGTGAAAGATTTGTTCTCCTTCAAACAAGAGACACTTCATTCTTTGCGTAGGTGTGTGTGTGTGTGTGTGTGTGTGTGTGTGTGTTAAAGTGGGATTACACAGTTTAAACAGGTACTTGAAGGTGAGTGCAACATTTACATAATTTGTGATGGAGGAAGGAAGCTCACTTATCCTGACTCTGTCGTGACAACTGATGACAACTTTTATATTTAACAGGTAGAAAACAAATTTATTTGAAGTGACTGCGGCTGCATGGCTGATGGACATTTCAGAAATCTGAAATATATGATAGCTTAAAGGGGACACACTATGCTTTTTGTGACTTTGTTATTTTTACACTGTTATGATGGATATTTATGTTAAACATGGTCAAAGGTCCAAAACTGGTAACAGCTTTTAGCAACTGCAACTCCATGGCTGATGAAGGCTTTAGAAGTCAGAAACATATGATAGCTTAACGCTCTAAATGTTATATTACTGTAACAAAGGATCAAATAAGTATATTTAAAACCAATTCATCAACTGTATCATCTTGGATTACCGAAAGAATCTGTGGCATGAAAAGAGAGTGTAGGAAGACTGATAAGATTGAGGATGTTCGATCAAAGAGTCATGGTGTATCATAGCATTATCATTGAAAGGTTGAGAACATGGGTTGGTATCTCCGGGACTGCCCTCCAGTGGTTGTCTTCATACTTTTCTAACAGAAAATTTGTTGTGTCTGTTGGCTGTACCTCCTCTAAAGCATTGTCCATGCATGGGGTGCCACAGGGGTCCATTCTAGGACCAATTTTATTTTCTCTTTATTTACTCCCTTTGGGCCACATTACATTATTAACAGCATGGTATTTAATTTCATTGCTTTGCAGCCCAACTTGTCCTGCAAACCATCTGAATCAGATATCTTAATGTGGAGACACAGGTTGGAGTCAGGCTGGAGTAACTACAGGCACAGGAAAAACAGGATTAGGCAAAGGCAAAAACTGACAAAGCAGTAACAAGATAGTTGGCTTGAAGCATGACTGACTGAGTAAACAAAGTCCACAATCTGGCGAAGTGGAGGAGTCTGAACCGGGTCTTTATGGCAGGGCTAATCATGATGGATGGCAGCTGGTTGCCTGACTCCCGCATACCTGTCTCTGATCCTGCAATTAAACAGACGCACAAGGAGGGGGAGCGAGAGAGAGTGGCTGCCAGCTAGGTGGAGGAGGAGGAGGCAGAAGTGGAGGGCATGACACTTATCATAGACCCTGAGCACACTCAAGTTCTGCCTGCTCTTGGCTCTCTAGCGCAGCACGTGGTACCCACTCTTAAAAACCTTGGAGTTATTTTAGACCAGAACCTCACTCTTGAGTCCCATGTTAAAAGTCTCAGTCGTGTTTTTTTCCACTTGAGAAATCTCTTGAATTCTTTCTTTTAATGAGTCAGTGATTAATGCTTTTATCACTTCTTGTCTGGATTATTGTAAGGCAGTGTTTACATGCCTTGGCCAAAATATGATTGCACAGTTTCATGATGTCCAAAATGTAGCTACCAGACTTTTAACCAAATCACGAAAGCATGATCATATCTCCCCTATTTTAGCTTCCCTTCACTGGCTGCCTGTACGTTTTAGAATTGATTTTAAAATTCTAGTCTTGACTTTTAAGGCCCTGAACAGTATGGCAGCGAGCCACCTGGCTGAGCCTCTAAATCATTACTCACCAGCATGTAGCTTGAGATCCTCTGATAAGGCCCTGTTAGCTATCCCCCGGTCAAGGCTGAAGTCTAAGGGTGACAGGGCTGTCAGGGCTCCAACCCTTTGGAAAAGCTTACCTGAGGAAGACTAGAAAATTCACTGCCTTCTTTTAAATCATCTCTCAAAATTTACTTCTACTGTACAGCTTTTGCTTAATTTACCCGTTTTTATGGGTAATTTTATGTTTTTATTTTATCTTTTGACTGTGATTTTGTATGTGATTGCTTTCCTGCTTTCTTTTATTTGTCCTTGTTTGTGAAGCACTTTATAATGGTTGCATTAAAAAGTACTATATAAATAAAGTTATTAAAGCAAAATAAGTCATTTATAGTGATGAAGCCACAGATAATTATCAACAAACACACCAGGTTTATGGATTTTTGGCTTTTAGCTGATATTTTGGTAGAAGGGGCAGCAAAATATGCTCTCAACAGGTGCAGCAAGCCAAAACAAAAGGTATTTTTACACTTTTCTTAGCCCCAAACAGCACACAGACAAAGTTAGTGACTAGCTTGTGAAGAAAGTCACACATCTAGCAGCTAAAGAATGTTATTTTAGCTTGTTGTGGAGCCTGTTGGCCCCAGAATAATCATTTAATGCAGCTTCAACTGTTTAAACTCCATATATGACACATTTTCAGACATCTTTTCTACACTGTACATCCATCAATATAAATCCAGTTCATGTATAAAGATAATTCACTGCCTGATTGTGAATTTTAAACTGTAGCATTACTCAAGAGACTTCATTATTATACATATCTCTCCCACTGTATCCACCAGTTGACATGCAGATGGACAGAACAGTACAGCACAGTGGCTCTTTTGGGAGTGATTTTTTTAATGTCTCTTAGGAGAGCAAACAGATCTACACATGTTCAGTTTGAATATGAAGTGTTGCTAGTTGTCTATGAAATCCCCAGATTAAAACAAGTGGTTAAGCGTGGGCGTTCCTCACGGTCCTTGCTTTAGTAATCCTGTTATAAATCTCCTGCAGGCTAAGCTCTCTCAGAATGACTGAGGGATGTGTACAGTAAACACCACCTCTGCCTTCCATTGTAATAACATTACATAATTTCTACAGGGGATATAAAGATCTAATATTAGCTTTGACAGTTTAAAATATGTTTTCTCTGTAACAGTGTCCTCCACAGTGCCAAGTCACCAACACCAAAAACACAAAAGCAGAAAGGTAGAATGCCTTTACACTATATTTTACCTGCTTTTACACTGATTTCTATGGATTATTATATCAATGAATCATCAATCAATTAACCACTTAGTGAATCATTCAGCTCAAATACCAAAATGTTGAGTTAAACAAGTTTCTTACAACACAAAAGGACTTAAAGTACCACAGTAAATGACTTGTTTTCATTTTTATTGAATACTGTAACATAAAAATCTTGTCTGTTATTCCTTCCAACTCTAGCAATGAACTAGATATATTGCTTAGTGTTAAATTACAAACTGCGTGGTCAAATACAGTAAATTGAATGGTCATGGCTGAAAAAATGTTGATCATAAGTAGGGTTTGATACCATGGATATATACATGTAGATGCTACATCCGCCGCCATATTGGTGTGGGGTTTTGTTTGCTCTTCACAGCTGAGAATGCCAGACTTTGGTGCAACATTTGGACGTTCCAGAAAAAGAAATGCCAAAACTGAGACACAAGGAATAATTTCATGGGTGAGTAGTTATTAGATAACACTCCACTCTCCACTCATTGATATGAAAACTAATATTTTTGCTCGACAAAATATTCTGTGTTACACATACGGTAAACGTCTAGTAATTTTTGACAACCCAAACTGCTGAAAAATTGATTGATAGATTGATTGATTGACACGTGCTTCTTATCAAAGCTACTATTAAATCTTCAAATCTTACTAACGGAGCAATAATTTCCAAAATGACCACCAGCACACTTATCCTGAATTTAGCAATTGAGACCATAATGACTCGTTGAGAAAAAAAATTACTGACTTATTGAATGAGAGTTAATTGGAGCCAGCATTTAGCGTCTGCATCGGCTTCAGCCGCGGTAGTTGCTGCTTGGCGTTGATGCACCGACACAATGTCTAGTAGCGCCCAGTGTGGCATCTACGTGTATATATCTATTATTCATTCAATACAATGAAAATGTTAGGATGGATTATAACTTTAATAAAGGTAAAAATCTCAAATTGTACTGTAAACAAAAGTAACTACTCACCACCAAATCTCAAAACATATTGGAACCTACTATAACTTCAAACACAGTTAATACCGGACAGCAACTCGATATAAGTTATTAGCATTTTCTGATGCTGCTGAATGTTTACCATATGGTCAAAACAGGTTTAGACTTTAATCATAATGACAAACACGAGCAGCATTTATCCGCTATAAAGCGTGTCTGCTAATCAGGACTTTGATATGAGAGTTTACAAAGCCACATGAGACTGCAGCACTTGAGCCAAATCACCTGTGCCCAAACTGCAGGTGCATCAGTCAAAAACTGTCAAAATTATAATACGCCAGTGGGAACAGTCTGGAAAAAAAGTGACAAACAGACAACCTGTATCAACAGAGAGGAACACTCTTGCATTCTAATGCCATAATTGTTGTCTGTGTTTGTTTTTTTGCCCTCTTTTATTTACATTACTTTTTTCTGTAGCAATGTGAATTCCTCACCAGGCTTTAACAAAATATAAGAGGACAGTTTATTTGAAATGCGAAATGCTGCAATAAATCTGTGAGTTTTCTTGGTTGACGACAGGACGAGAGAAGAGCTCGAGCTCCTTAGGAAAACCAAGCAGGTGGTGCTGGATCGGAGCCAGGAAAAGACCAACTGCGAGCTTCTCAAATGCCACACTGAAGTGTTTGACACTAACGTCACAAGACAAACAAACATACTTAATCCCAGTTGACGAACAGGGTTGTGCACTGAAGCAAAGTTTGGAAAGGTTGTGCTGGGTTTGTCTGCTGTGCTCCTGCAACAGAATGATGATGATTTGTGTCAAAGGATTAGAGATTTTTCGGGGTATTTCAATCTTCTGCTGGACAATAAACTCAGCATAGTCTATTCCCCACATAATCTCATCACATCACATTATTAATAAGAGAAACTTTCCTCTTCTTAGAAAGCTGAGGATAACAAAAGTGAAAAACAGGATGCAGTAGGCATGCTTTGTTGCAAATTCAAATTATCGCACACATAAAATTATCCTGAGTCCGTATTTAGAGAGTATAATGCTGTTTGTGGAAGAAAAAAGGTCAAGGTTAACCAGTCTGCTTACGTTATGCAAAAACAAGCAAAAAGCCTTGAAATCCAGTGAAACAGGTCTTAGCAGAAAGGTCAGCCACTGTCTAGACAGCTCCGCTCCTGCTCCAGTTAACCTGATTGCGTGTTGAAAGAAATGTTGCACGATTCCTGCTGACGTTGTCTTCTTCTTGCCTGTTTGAATAAATGTTATTAGTTCTGGATTGTTAAATGACTGCCTGAAATTATTAATATTTAACAAAACCACAATTTTTCACTAACCTTAACCAAAGTGCTTTTGTTGCCTAAACTGACCCACAGGATGTTAGAGTCCAGTGCAGTATATACAGTAAATGTAGCACTTCCTTCACTCAGAAATGTTTTCTCTGAACAAAATCAAGGCAGTGATTTGCCACCACAACTTAATTATAATAATATAATTTAATATAACAATATATTAAACGTAATTTTCTAGACATGAGACGGGGTTGAACTCAGAAGTCCCTCATGCACTGCAGCTTCTCACATATTTTCGAGCCACACATGGCGCTCTCAGGCCACCTGGGACAGTGTAATAAGTCTCCATAGAGTCTCATCCCAGTTAGGCATTCCCAGTAGCCTACTGTGTACTGCTTGTATGCACACCTCTCTCCCTTTAATCACAGTCAAGGTTTGTGTCATTAGCTGATGTTTAGACGATTATTTCTTTATTCAGAGAGGCGTTCAAGTGAAAACTGTTGACAGTTTTCAAATTAGATTTTTCAGTGCTTTCCTTACCACCAACTCCATTGTAGTGGAGAGGTGGTAGATGCTTCAGACATCTCAAAACCTTGTTTTTAAAAAAAAAGTTTAAAAAAGATTTAGGTATTGTGAGTATTGTCACGTAGACTCATCACATAGAGCTTTTAATCTCACTCATTTATTAACCAAGTACCTGGATTCCTCCTTCTTTCCTCCTTCAGCATCTCACTCCTCACTTGAACAGGACGGGTGACATCGCTCTGGGAGAGCGTCGTGAACTCAGACTTGGATGCTCCGACTCTTGGCTTAGAAACTTCCTCAGTACACATTAGAGATCACAGTCCAGCCGACGAGATCAAAACATCATCTGCAATTGAAGAAAAAAACAAACAAACCTGAAGCATGTCAGACTTTGCCTGATTTATTTTCTTTCTGTAGTCATTGATGAATATGAGGTAAAAGGTAAAAAGCTGAGCCATACAGTAGTTTGGCATTATAAAACTACAGGCTTCATCAGACCTGTGGTGAAAGGTTTGCACCAAAACTGATCACTGACCTTCAGCCCATAAGAAAAAAGATACTGTGGTGTCAGATAATTTGTGCTAAAACATAATGTGTGTTGTGTGTGTTCTGGTATAGAAAGTTAAGAGAAACTGGAGCAGAAATGCAATTGAGCTGCTGATTAGCAAAGTAATTAATACAATCATATTCATATTTGATTAAAAAAAAAGATACTCTTAATTCCAACACAACAGCCCCCCCCAAAAAAAATCACTTAACCTGAGAAAAATCAATCTAGCCCTGTTTGATAGCATATTGTAATGCAGCGGTTGGTCTTGGTGGATGAAGGTTGAGTCAGTGATTCATCTCATGCTTCCGTTATAAACTAATAGATGGTAACAGCAGTGGCATCTGACACAGACCGGAGGTCAGCAGCACTTTTACTCTGCAATGCTTTGAAGGATCAGCCTCCGGTTTACTGCGTCAGTTTGGTGACAGCCTGTCAAAGCCTGCTGAAGGTCCCTTTGGCAACTTCCCTTTATAGCAGCTTAGTACGGAGATAGCAGATACATCCAGGCAGAGAAGAGTTTCACATTTCATTCAAAGCATGTGAAGTGAAGTGGCATCTACTGAAGAACTCTAGCTTAAAGAGGACATATGGCATATGCACATTTCCAGGTCTATTTTATATTTATATACTGGCTTATTCTTATACTGGCTTTTTATGCAGCCCCTCAGTTCAGCCTCTGTCTGAAACAGGCTGTTTTAGCTCCCCCCGTCCTGATGAGCCCACTCTGCTCTGATTGGTCAGCTTCTGTGAGCTGCCTAAGCTACGTAAACAAACAGTAGTAGCAGGATTTCGCTTATTTTTCTAGTTCTTAACTCAAAATGGAAACTTCTTCACATCTGTACATGTTCCCGGATCCAATCTGAAATATGCGAGTGGAAAACGCGAACAACCCGTGGAACAACTTTAGCAATAAACACTACGAACATGTGTGAACAATATGACATCATCACAAGGAGGAAGCGTGGCTGAAGCCCTGGCTTTTGGCTTTCTGGGAGCATTTTTACATACGTTCACCTCAAGTTTTGGGACTTTGACCATGTTTAACATAGACATCTGACAATATAACAGTATATAAATAACAGAAAATCACAAAAAGCATAATATGTCCCCTTTAAAGTTATAACAAAGTGATCAATAACTTCATTTGTGATTTGTTCATACTGTTATTTACATATTTTTGCTGTTGATTTCTTCCCCTTTACCAGCTCCAAACTGCCGTCAGTCATTTCACAGATGTTACAGAAGCTGTCACTGCTGATAGCTGTTTCTTGTCACCCATCATCACACTGAACTTACAACTGAAGTAGTCACTGATCAGACCATCTCAGTAGTTTCTCATGTCAGAATGTACAAGTATTTTGACATGAAAATATGATGTTTTTGTGTATATTCTTTGGCATTTACCGCTTCGTGGTATAACATGATGTTACTGCTACTTCTTACAGCAACAGTTTTGAAATGTGCAGAGAACAGATGGATTTTGTAGAAATATCATCACATCCCCGCCTCGCCAATCCTTCTCTCTGTCTGAGGCGGAGAGTCTTGACAGAGAAGCAACACCCTGTACTTTGATTCCAGGGACACTCAGCAGACACCTTTAAAGTTCAGCTTTAACACACCTTTTCCTGATGTCTGGCGCACACACACACACACACACACACACACACACACACACACACACACACACACACACACACACAGAAACAGAGAAGAAACTCTTCAATCTACAGACTTTTCAGCAGTGCTGCATTTAGCATCACTCTTGCTTGAGTCTGTGCTGTTCTTTTGTATTTTAGTCCTTTTTTTTTTCAGAACTTGAACTTTCTGTGTACTTTCTACTATTATTTATATATTCCTAGATTCCTGATTCTCAATGAGGGAGAAATATCATTCAAGGTCAAACCTATACACAAGACACAAATTACATTATTATACATTATTATTGCTATCCATCTTTAAATGGGACATATCATGTTTTTTGTGATTTTCTGTAATTTTTATACTGTTATAATGTCAGATGTCTATGTTAAACATAGTCAAAGGTCCAAAACTTGAGGTGAATGTATGTAAAAATGCTCCTTGAAAGTTAAAAGCAAAAGATTGTTCGCACATGCCCACAAACGGCCGTCAGTTCTGCAGTCTGCGTTGCTAAGGTTGTTGCTAAGGTTGTTCCACAGGTTGTTCACATTGTCCACTCGGATATTTCGAACCGGATTTTTGGCTCAAACATGCATGGATGTATTTGAGAAGTGACATTTTCAGTAAAGAACAAGAAAGAGAAGCAAAATCTGTTTGTTTACGTAGCTTCCTGAGACAGCGGAGGTCTGTTAAGGGGCAGCTTCTGGAAACTAACCAATCAGAGCAGAGTGGGCTCATTAGGAGAGTGGCCTTTAAGAGACAGGAGCTAAAACGGCCTGTTTCAGACAGAGACTGAACCGAGGAGCTGCATAAAGGGCCAGTATAAGATAAATAAGGATTTCTTTGAACTGTAAATCATGCAGAAAAAGCCATAATCATAATGGGCGATGTTATCTTCAAAATGTATGAAGGCATTGTATGTGTGATGCATCAAACTAAATTCAGCCTTTTAAGTCAACACATTTGTCTCTCTGAGATTTCTTCATACACTTAATTTCTTACACCAACTGTGACACTAAGTTCTCTTCTTTTTCTGTGCTGCTCATGCATTTATTTCCTTAATTTGCTTGTGTACGTATGCACCAAAGTCTAG
The DNA here is from genome assembly GCA_038419695.1 of Scomberomorus guttatus. Lineage (NCBI taxonomy): Eukaryota > Metazoa > Chordata > Actinopteri > Scombriformes > Scombridae > Scomberomorus > Scomberomorus guttatus. The sequence goes on along the minus strand of CM076466.1, from coordinate 5,867,831 downwards.
GACATAAATATAGCATTATATCTCACCTAAGCTACAGGATGTCTCAGGACGTCAACATGGATATGCATGCCTCGCTTCTGTAAATTGGATCCTGCTGAAGCTGTGCATGTGCTCAGTCATATTTTAGCTTGCTTGCAATTACCCCTTAACCTCAATAATGTAATGGCTTACTGGGCTTCTCAGGCAACTATTAATCTCTAAAGCTATGTCATTAGCAATTATACATCAAGGAGAAATTGCGACAGTCGGGTTGTTGCGGGAAACAACCTTTCTTTTTTTTGTTTGCTGACATTGATGTTTGTGTGGAGGAAGGGGAGAGGAGGGATTGCAGTGTGCAGCATTAGCTGTGGGTCACAGGCAAGACTTGGCTCATTATTTTCCGTTCACGGCTTCAACACCACACTGTGAGCAGCGCGTCTCACAGACACCTTGATTAACTTGACAACTGGCTGGGCGTCCATCAAAATGTGCTCTCAGGTCTGATGAAAGGTTTGGGCGGTGGGGGCCTTAATGGATTTGGGAAGGACAAAACGGGAAAGCAACGGACATCCGGTAATTGTATTGGCAATGCGCTCAGACCTGTTGGCAGCACACGATGATTTGTTTAAGGGTCCAGCTGGCAGGAGACAACAAAGGAGAGGATGCAACCCTTCTGCCACTTATTGTCTTTGAATCTAAATAAAGTTTTATCATCAAATGACTGGTAGCTAATGGTAAAGTTTGGATGCAGCAAATCCTTCAAAAAAAGTTGTGATAATTTAGGCCAAAATAATCTCGTTTTGCAAGTTTTACAAGTTTCAATAAATTATTTGTTGTCCAAAGTTTATTCTCTTGAACATTTGGTTTAATAAAACAAAAGGAAAAAATAATTGGGCAATTAAGACAGTGTTATTGCCATTTTTAGAATTAGAAACTATTTGTATGTATTACTAAGTTGGTTAATGTTGTGCAATGAGTAAAAAAAAAAAAGGAACAATGACAATATTTTACAAAGATTGCTAAATTGGTCACCGCACTCACCTCCCACAGGTCTAGTTGCTCTAAAACCTGATGGAACAGTACCGACTGCTTTTTGTCTTCAGGCTAGACTTTGTAAAACCAAAATTGTCCTGGGCTGTGTTCATGTTCAAAAGGGTATTAAAAGGTCAGTGACTAAGCCAGAGGCCAGACTCGCAGCCGTAAGAGAAAACACACACACACACACACACACACAAAAAAACTAAATATCAATTCCAAAAGCAAAAGGAGGAGAAATAAGGACAAGAAAATAACAGCTTGCTATACGTTTCCTCATTACAGTCAGCAGACATATTCACTGCGATGTTTAGTAAAAGTTCAGTTTGAGTTGAGTTTTTCAGAAGCTGAATAGGAGCTTAATTTAATCCTCTCAAGATATATTTTTTTAAAATCCAAAATGAACAATTTTGCAACCCACCTCCTTTCTGCTAGACATGAAAATGAATAGGTGCGCAAAATGACTGACTGTATGCAGCCATAATAAATTGTTTCTGATGGTTCCTTTATTTTGCCTCCATTTAACATTTATATTTCCACAGGATTTGAAGCTCCAATTAAAGAAAAGTAAAATATAGTGGTAAACAGTCATTTTTAGAACCATATAAACGCACATTAAGCAGAGTACACTGCACATGGGTACAATGAGGACTTGTCTACTCAGTGAACAATCTGCAGAGACGTGGTTCACTCCCTGTCTTCGTTGCCAACTTTGTCACAGCCAAATGGTCTGCAAAAAGTGATGTGAATGTTCCTGACAGAAATGCAAGAGCGTTAAAACCTTTCAGTCACCACTAGAGAAAACTGAAGCGTATTCAACTGTTTTGCATTATGACTCCTTAGTCATTTTTTCTTTCTTTCAATTCAGAATATCTCAAATTGAAAACTTCCTGTTCACCTACAGCTTTGAACCTGTGATCTTAAGTGCTGTGCAGTGTTTACAAGAAGTCTGGTATCTAACTGAGATCAGCTTCTCCGTTTCTTCATGACAGAGACTAAAATTAGAAGTATTTAATTGTACTCTATAATCACACTAGGATGTCATTGTCAAGTCAAACACGCACAGTGTCCAAGACGAGATACAAGGCTGGAAAAATCTTTCAAATTCAAATGAAGCTTATTAGGCAGCCACTGATTGATTTGTAGACGAGTGTGCGCCTGATGTTGGTGTTGTCGTCAATTCAGCGGGTAGTCTTCTATTGCTGTTTGAAATAATGAAGAAAAATGAATGAATAGATTAATTTTGTTGCCACTATAATAATATTATTATGGCATTATTTTATCTTCAGATGGCATTGCTTTCCCGTCCTCTCATATCCTCTCTCTCATCCTCTCCAAACATACCTGGAAAGTGAGTTTTTTCCAGATTTTTTTAAAGGTGTGAAACGGCCTTAATAGACTAATTACAAATAAACTTTCTGATGTAATTTGTTTGGTTTGTCATCTATCTTGAGCTTCAGTTCTGGTGTGGAAGCCTGGTAAGGTCTGATGAAGCTGATCAAGATAACAAAGTCTCAGTGAAACCTGCATTAACTAATCGTTACGACCACTTGGGGGCAAAAGAACTCCACAAAAAGCTGAAAAACACACACACACATGCACGTACGCACACGCACGCACGCACGCACGCACACACACGCACACACACACACACACGCACACAAACACCTCTGACATATTATCACCTTCTCAAGTTGCTATGACTAATGTGTTTGGAATCATTTGCTTGTTCACACATCCAGGAGCAATTAGCTTTCATCTGAAATCATGTTTCTGGCCACCTGGTGTATTTAATTCCAATATTCACTCTTTTAGCTCTGATTTTGGTCTCTATCAACTCCTGAGGGAAATATCTGTCTCTAAGTGGTTCACTATGTTTACCAGCTAGTCGCTATCTTTGTCTGTCTGACGTTTGGTGCTGGGCAGGTGGTTTTATCAGAGCTTTTTCGCTGAAAACAGCTGCATGCTGAACCTGGAAACAAGGTTGATGAGATTGGAATCTGCAGGTTTTAAAACCAATGTGCTGAAACTTTCCCTTTTGATAAAGCTTATATAGTTAGGGCTGGCTCAGGTTTGCCTTGGACCAGCCCCTAGTTATGCTGCTATAGGGCTGCGGAAAGCCTGCTGCCGTGGTCCTTCTTTACTCCCACTGCTACTATTATTATTACAGTTGTTATTGTTATTATTGTTGTTGCTGTGCATCTCTGTAAGCAGATGACCGCCCACCTAGAGTTCTGCTCAAGGTTTCTTCCTGTTAAAGGGGAGTTTTTCCTTGCCGCCGTGGCCAAGCGCTTGCTCGTGAGGGAATGTTGGTGTATAAATATAAATAAAATTGACTTGACTTGAGTGAAAGTGTTTGGTGATAATTCTCTGTGTATTTGTCACTACTAGCTTTTCCCATTACATAGTCATTTTTTTGAGCCACTAGTAATATAAAAGTATTGATTTGTGCAACTTCAAAGCAGCTATAATAAACATTTTTATATTAACAGTGCGTCACCAGTGTGGCTCGTGGTGTCAAACCCACTCTGCACTTCTCCTCAGCTCTACTCTTTGCAGCTTCTATCAGCTCACTCTTTTGGTTTTTCTGGCCGGCAACATCACTGTTTTGGTTCACTCTCAGCTGTTTTCAGGGGGGAAAGGATCTAAATACGGCAGACAGACACAGTTAGAGACTAATTGGTGAACATGGTGGAGCATTTAGTAGCTAGAGAGCAAGATATTTCCTGCAGGAGTTGCTGGAGAAAAACAATACAAGTGAATATTGGACTTACATTCATTAGGAAGCCTGAAATATGACCCTGAATTACTGCTAATGTTGCACTGTGTTTGCTGGATGTGAAAATAGGCAACTGTTTGCTCGCCATAAACTTAAAATGTCTTAATATGTCAGTGTTGTGTTGACAGCTTCTTTCCACAGTGGCCAAAAAAGAAAAAAAAATCAGTTATTGCAAACTTCAATCTCAGGCATGACATTTGGTTTGACAAAATGGTTCAAATCCATCCACCATGCAAACCATCGCTCGTTTTAACTTGCAAATCAGAAAGAAACAGCAAAGAGTGACAGCACCGCTACAGACAAAATGAATAGGTTTTGCAAATTAGTGGCTGCTGCCTGGCTGTGAGCTAGTTCTGTGCCAGTGAATACAGTCGGCCTGACAATACACAAAAATCACTCTGTTAGAGGGATTATTCCAGATTCATGAGCATGAACGTGACGTTAAGAAAGTACAGAACTAAGAATCTAATCTGCAATGCCATTAAGAGAGACAGCCAGGGGTACTTCACTGCTAATAAGTGGGATTCTCGCTGTGAAAAGAGATGACTGGTTGCTCTATATAATCAAACGTAGATCAAAAATGTGTCGGGTGGCTCTTGGAAAATGGGGGAAAAAAACAGAGTGCTTCAAACAAGAAAGCAATCCAGGCACTTCAGATATAAGAAAATGTAACAGCGAGGAAGGAAATATTAAGAAGCCTTTATTGTCGTGGCTAAATCATTAAAAAGAACAACATGTTTCGACCACTGTAGGTCTTCGTCAGGGCTTTACAACCGACAATATGAGTGTGGTCTCACCTATATAATAGCAACAGCCAATGGAAGACAATCACATGACCCAGAGAATAACATGACAGGTGAAATTAATTGAAAATAATGAAAAAACACGAGATGAGATTACACAAAAAAAAATGTACATCACAAATGGAAAATAGGTAACCATATATAGGTTTTACATAGGCTTACATGAATCAATGCTCATTCTGCTCTACAACAAGCTCAACAAATGAATGGTACAAAAATCTAATTTCCATATAAAGAGGCTGAATCCTAATGAGTTTGGTGATCCCCTCAATTTTCCTCTAGTGACGTGTGGTTTTATGTGAAATCTTCAACAACTGCTGGATAGCTTGACATAAAATCTGGTACAGACACTCATGTCCCCCTTAAGATGAATTGTAATCACTTTGGTGATCCCTTAAGGTTTCCTCTAGTGGCACCATGAGGTCAAATAAAACTGAATTTGTCCAATAATTTGGTTTATGACCAGCAAAACTAATTTGACATTCTCATCAACTTCAGCTGTACTTTGTGTTTAGTATTAATTGGGAAATGTTACCGTGCTCACACAGTAAACTAAAATATACTGAAAATGGTAAACATTAAACCTGCTAAACAGTATTTATCTCAGCCTTACAGAGCCGCTATTGTGGTTGTAAATTTTGTTTTTTTTTAATTACACTCAATCACACAAAGTAATCACCATGGTCACCATTACAATGTTTGTTTTCCTCACCCTGTCTGTAAAGTAGATGAAAATCCAGTCAGCAGTGACTGAGCATCTCCCTCATCTTTGCCTGTATGCTCCATCAAAGATGTGTTCATGTTCATTTTAAAGTATTTACTGCATTTTTCCTCATTTGTTTTTCTCGCCTACAGTTCACTGTGTTGCCTCTTGTTACACATGCATGTTTCAACAAGTCAGCCAGTAAGGGAGATTTAGTAATGCATTATGGCTGACTAAAACCTGACCAAAATAAGATCAAAAAGTCTGCAAATGACTATGCCGAAAATGATAATTCATGCCTGGATGCAACTTTCATCACTCAATAATTTCAGAGTGGAACCATTTGAAAGCCAAAATAGTATTGTGAGCGCAATTGATTTTGTCTGTCATGTTGACTCTTACAAGCCCTCAGTGATGTGAGACAATCATATCATGGAGAATTACCGGATTTCCTGGTGACTTTCCAGTGCAGAGTTTTCCCCCTGGTTTCCAGTGGCCCCACATCTCCGACCCTGTCACTACCGATTGCTTGTATTCGCAATTATGCCTTGTTTACTTCTGTCATTCCCTTCAGCTGTGGCAAGATGCTTATGTAACACAACATACGACGCATGATCATCAGAGCTGCTGCCTCCCTGAGAGAAATCAATTTGCCCCATCAGTTCTCGCCTTGCCCTTTCTGATAGCTTGATCCTTTTCCTTTCTTTCTGTCTCAGGCATGTGTTCTCGGTCTCTCCTGCCTGTATGGGTGAACAGTGGGAGTCCCCTCATGGTTGCTAACGAGTAAAGCTACCACTCTGCCCACAAAACAAAACACACACTGGCCTGAGTTTGAGGCTTATTCCTAATGAAACATGGTGCTTGGAGACAAAATATACTGAGTGGTGCAGCAAGAGCGGTGCTTTTGGGTTCAAATCGCTCAAACTGCAAATGTGTGAGTATTTTCCATAACATTTAGCAAATTCGGTGCGTGTGTGTGCTTGAGAGTTGTCATATGACTGACTTCTGTGAAATGCTTTAGATAAAAACAGATTCTTGGCAAATATGTGTCACCCAGCTTCCACCGTATGTCTCAGATGGACCAATGCGATGCACACACAACATGTCCATGACTCCCATCCAGTTGCGCTCCGTTGCACAAGGGGGGCGGGAAATCTATTAACCTTTAAGGCAGCAGGAGAATCACTAAGCTAGCCGGGAGGGGAGCAAATGCATCTGTATTTAAAGGTTAGGGGAGATGTGTAATAATGAAGCACAGGCATACAAGAGTGGGAATGGGGGTGGGGTGGGGAGGTGGGGCTTGATAGGAACATAAACATACAAATCACTGCTCAAGCCCACCAAAGTGTTTGTATGTACTTACAGTGGGCATATTTAAAGCCGTTTATTCAAACTCTTGTAGAGCAGAAGAGCTCTCCAGGGTTGTATCCTTTCACCTTTCCAGTTTTCACTGTACACCAGTTATTGTTCAACTGTCTCTGAGGATGTCAAAATGTTTACATTTGCAGATGATGCAGCATTAGTGGGTTTCACCATAAAGGAAGATGAAACAGCATATAAGATTGAGGTGGAAAGGATGCAGTCTTAAGAAATTACAGTTTAACGGTGATAAAACCGAGTTGAATATTAATGAGATAAGGAGGGAAGTGCTGCGTTTACAGTCATATTACGCAACTTTTCTTCTGCTCGCCAAGATTCAGATTCAGAAAAATGTTATTTTCCATTAGGAGACAGGGTTTCCCTGTTAGAGTGGAGACACATATTTAATGAGATATTTGATGAGTGATTTGAAGCATCATCTAGTAACTACATAACGATAACAAGATTTACCACCTTCTCTAACAAAAACAGTGTCTTCGATGTGGCTCATAAAAAGGTTGGGACGGCTAAAAAAGCACTGGTGCAATTTTACAAAGCTGTTGTTGAAAGTGCGTTGACCTTTTTCTTTCTTTTCTTTCTTATCTTGATGCGATATAGTAAGAAGCCAATAGAAAGTGGTGTTGGACAGAGTTGAGCCAAATGTATCAATTATCAAAGATTGCCAACTTCCCTGCCTCCGTTCTGTAATTGTCCCCTTCCAACTGTTCTCTTCAGGAAAAAGGCTAAGCATTAAGTGGAAGGCCTCTCGTTCCACACAACACTGCTTCCCTTGGCAGTTTGTGACATTTGAAGTAATCACTTCTGTAGCCACATATATACGTTTCATTTGTATATATGATGCACTTAAGCAACATTATGTATCTATTCAGCTTCATTTTGCACTTTCTTCCATACTCCAGGAACATATATGTATTTAATAAGGGTTGAATATATTTATTATTGGAACCACACAGGCATTTTACTCTTTACTTAAAGCAAATCATCATTAAGCATGGCTGCAATTTGGATGTTGGGTTTTTATTGGGTGAATTTTTGGGTGTAAATCATGTCAGTTTTTACTAACATGGCGCTAAAGGCCTTGAAATTTGAGGCAAATGTAAAATTTACAGGTCTGTCCTTACTAACAGAAGCCCACAGACAGCTGGTGTACACAATAGAAAGCAATAAAAAAGCAATAACTCTTGAGTCAGACTGTTAATTGGCAGTACTGACACTATTTATCATATGCACAAACAGTGCAAAACATATTTGGCTATAAGCAGAGGATAAATCAAGCACACTTATTGATTCATACAGCTGACACCAGCTACGAGAACCCGCGGGTGTGTTGTGCCAATTAAAATTACAACCAGCAGCTACTGATAATGAAAACATAACACTAAATCAGGAACATTTGGGAAAAGCTATTCCAACATGTCAGCATGGAGCAAACACCTCCACACGAATGTGACAAAGAGGTTATGGACAAAAAAACTCTCAGCGCACGCACAGATGCACACAAACCTTTTGGATCAGAAGCAAAGCCCAGTGTAACCTTGAGAATTATATACAACAAAACTTTTTTGTTAACCTTGACAGTGCGGCTCTTCTAGGCCTCAGCCAGAGTCACATTGGACTGGATCAAAAAAGCATCCAGGAGAGAAGGACAGCCAAGAGGAGCTGACAGCTACATGTTTCCAATAAACCACCTGTGTGTTGGAAGCGGAGGAGGAAGGTGACGGTTTAATTAAATTCAACGGGGTTAATATAAAGAGATGCTTAAAATGAAAACTGATACTGGAGGAGGTAGGCGTGAGTTTAAGATTATTACTTCAACTTTTCCAGATGGCAATTCTTCTCAAAATCAGCCAGAAAAAGCACATGACAATATGCAAAGACTATTTCTGGGTCTAACTATGGAGGCCAGAAAGCAAAGACATTGTCATTTTGAATGGTTAATGAGGGGAGTAAATGTCTTGATCCTCGATGGATCTCTGCCCAAGGCCATATTAAAACAACTAATGAGATATTTAATGAATAATTCTGCATACCTATCTGACAGGAAGGTATGATCTCTCACACAGGCAGGCTAGGCTTCACATGGTACTCCTTTCCGTCAAATGCCTTTTTTTTCCTCCATTTTATGACATACTGTGTGTAGCAGCATGTAAAACTGCAAGCATTACCCGCTGATGGCGGAAAAGTAATCAAAAAGGCCATTTTGAATCCTTCATTTTGTTAATACCACACAGAAATGCTTCAGAGGGTATGGCGAAGAGCACTTTGCTGAATTGAGGCGAATTCAAGCATTCAGGCTGAGCGGAGTGACAGCTATATTCAGGCCCAGACAGTCAGAACGATCTGGAAGAGAAACACTTTAAACTTACATCCTTCTTACTAACCTTTTGCTAAGACAATTTATTTTTTTTACTTCAGTCGCCTGGCAAAAACATGCCACTTTCCCAGAAAGCATAAAAAATGTGTAGAAATCTGCTCCCAGGCTGATTTATAGCCATGTTGTGTCTTAAATAATTACTCAAAATGACACAGGAGGTTGATTTCATAGTTTTCATACCAAGAGTAATAGAATAATGTTAATCGACCTGTCAATTCGGCTGTCAATAGACTTTATTACCTTGTTTAATCCACCACAGCAATAAATGAAAGTCTCTTGAGATTCAGGCGAAGACAGAAACCTTCAGTCTGTGAAGCCTCTCTTCACCCACGTGTTACAACTGTAATAGAAAATCTCTCAAGTGCTCGTCCTCTCCACAGGAGGCTCAGAGGAGCCATGACTGCCATTAATTCATTAGTAAACAAATCTGCCAAGTGGCTTCTTTCCTCTTCTGACTCTTAATAATGACCAGCTCACATTTGGGGTGCATTCATTTGACTTCAAAGAGGGAAATAAGGAGGGTATTTTCCTACAAATGAATCTGCTGGCTGAAGATTACTGCAGTGGCAGTGTTGAATTAAATATATTCCACATTTAGTGGAAGCACGGATGTTTGGGCTGTTCACAGACCCTCTGACACTAGTCTGAAATTAGTTATGACGGTCTTGGAAAAAAATAATGTTAATGTAGCCCTTCTGTCTGACTTCCACAGAGTGAATGTAACTGTGCTGTAATTAAGCAGGAACTACTTGGCAGATTATAAATCATCAAACTCGAAAAGTAAAATCACGATTTCTTGCATTGGAATCAGAAGAAATACATCATTGAATACAAATATAAAATACACAATACTGTTAAAGTAGCATGTTGGCCAGGAAACATAAGCGAGTGCCCGAGCAGCGACTACGTCAGTTTGAAGCTGAAGCCAATGTGGAAGTACCTTAAAGTACAACACCACCAACAGCTACTAGATGTCGGCTCCAATTGACTCCCATTCAAAAAGCGTCAACTTCTCTTCAGAAATATTGAGTCAACATTTTTTTTCATCGACTCGCACTGAGTCGGGCTATTGTCGCAATATTTTGGTAAGTTTAATGTTACTTGATTTACGATACCTGCCCTGTTAGCTAAAGTAGCTACCATTAGCCAAAGTGTGCACCGCTCGGCATTCCCAGTAAGCTAACGTTAGCTGCGGTCTGAGGTAACGGGGTGTTTTTCCAGAGTGTTAAAGGCAACACCCCGCACTCCTTATTCGGAAGGTCCTGGCTCCAAACGGAAAAGATGGCGCCGACCATAAGGAGCAACTGTGAGCTTCAAACCAGCTCCAATGCAAAGCAATAGGTGACATCAAACCTCGCTATGTTCATTTTTACACACAGTCTGTGAGAGTACCAAGCTAACAAGAGATGTTTACAGATGATGTGCCACTGCAGTAATGGAAGCTTTTACTTCCACATCCAACCTGCACTTTTCTATAGATGGACATTTTGCTCGTATGTAGGGCTGAAGCAATATGCTATCCACATTAATTACCAGGTAGAGCTGAACTACAAAGTATAATGTAACTCATACAGGGCAATCAGACTTGATGGCTTGTGGGTTGGACTGAGATTTAACAGCCTACCATTTGCACAAACAATGTAGGTGGCCACTGATCTTAATGCATTGTTCTTTTTTTTTATCTTTTCAAATAGGAAATTATATATCATGGGAAAACCGTGGATGGACTATGATTTAGTTTTCATTGTGTCTTTTGGGACAGAACATTGTTTTACACAATGCCAATGCCGTGCCAATGTTAGGCAAGAAAAAAAAAACCAGACACACTCTTTAAGGTACGCTGTGCAGTTTTCTTGTGAAGAAACAAAACTGATTTTCACTAAAAATGCATGTTGTGTGTTGGTACTTTTCCTTCCTATCCTTGCTATTTTTATTTCTCCACTTCTCAAACCTCTGCATCCTAAAAGCCTGAAACTGAAATAAAGAAGAGCCTGACAACACAGATCACTGGCTTTTACAACCCTGCCCTGTCCATTCCCCAAAACCATTAGCCCGAGTCTGATAATCCAGTCCGATAAAAAGGAATTAGACCCGGGCTGAAGCGGTGTCTCTGTTAGCTGTGATTACACAACAGTGTTATCCTTCCTCCTGCTTTGGCCTTTTGTCCCAGGTGATGTGCTGATGAGCTGCTTCTCCCCATAGGCACACTATCTCTGTGGCTCACCCATACAGAGGGTGCACACAGACAGATAGGATCATCGCCTGCCCGCAAGAGGTCCGAGCCGAAGGCGAGGCAGGGTGCTGGTTCCATCTATGTCCTTTTGTCAGGTTGTTTCACAGATTCGGTGTTTTTTTGAGGCGAGGAAGAATCAACAAGTGATAAATATGTATGGAGTCTAGAGCCCCTTTTACACTGGACAAAAAACCCATTAACACCCACTAACATCTGGCTTTTGTCTTCAGTGGGAAAGGGTACAATTGGCATTCATTCCTGGGTTAAATGACTCTGCAGTAGTCACAGGTATTTATCGGCTCCAGCTCTGATGGAAACATGACACCCAGGGGGAAAAACATCAACTCGTCTACTAGCAATGGGAAAGGAGTCAATCACCTATTTTTAGTGGGTTTAAAAAAAACCCCCACATATACGCACTAATTTTGGTGTAAAAAAGGTATAAGGTGTGCCACGTGAATAATTAAAGACGTTTTTTTAGTCTTTAACTGTGAGACTGTCCTCACCAGAAAAACAAGCATTGGTTGTTTGTTCAAACTGTAGCCTAACTTATGTTGACCTCGTGTGGTTATCTAAATAATGACTGTTGTCTGTCAAAAGCAAAAGTAGTAGTAGTGTGATGTAACACAAAACTTCTTAGAGAAGAGGTCAGAGTGGAGCGCTGAGAGTTGAAAAGAGTACCCCATCTCTTACCAACAGTAAATGTTCATTTCTTTTAACTATCACATTTTTTTCATAGCCTTGACCACAAGGTTTTAGTTGGGGAAGAATCAGACGTGCATTTGCCAAACCAACCAGTTAGTCCTCATTCCTGAAGTCTTAAAAAACAAAACATGGCGTTAGAAACCACTTTCGATGAAGCGTAAATCTCCTCTTTCTGTGGTGAAAATTTGTTTGTTTTCAAGTGTGGACTGGACTCATCGCCGCCCCTCGTATCACTATGACAGCGGTTCTCACGTCACTACAGTTGGAGGGGGTGTTTTCTGCTCTCCAGCCACACGGGGCAGTAATGAGTCTGTTACAGCTTGGTGCACCAGAATGAGGTGAAGAGATGCAGTATTCGAAAAACTTTCTTGGATGACAAAGATGGGATTTATTCTTTATCTGCCATGTCAGGTAGCTCCATTTGGGACCCAGTAAACTTCATCTATTACTAATAAATTGATAAATATTACAAAAGCAGTTGAAATGATGCTTTAAAAAATTCAAGGTAGAAAAAAAAAGCTGGCCTGCTGTAACATGTTGATCAGAGTTGTGGTGTTGGAAGAAGTCATGGAAAGTGAACAAGCTCAGCTGAGCTCGTTTGCACGTCTGTGGATTGGACGTCATTTAATTTTTCAGGGAGACACTGCTTATATATATACTTTAAATTTAAAGGATCACAAAATGGAAACCGTGAATGTTAAAGCAGGAAACAGAAACAGTCTTTTTAGAATTTATTTAGCAATTTCAATCATTAATTATTTACTTATTTAAACAGAGCATGGGAATGTAATTATTGGCAAACTCTGCTCCGCTGTTAGCAGACTTCTGGGGTTTTTCTGTGCGAAAAGATCATTTTCGAATCATGTGTGTCCATCACAGCAGGTGCTGCACTTTACACAACGGGTGTTACATAACACAGTACCTATCCACTCTTATGTAACAACCATGGAGCGTCTTAGCCATGCCTTTTATTAATAACCACCCAGCCAGTGTTGTGCCTCTGCATTACCCTTGATAACTTTTGGAAAAAAAAAGAAAAAAGTTTGACGATGAAGAAGAGGAAGAACCCTTCAAAAAGGAGCTTCATTCACAGCTCTGTTTTGTACGTGGGCGAGGATTTAAGAATAGGTCATCTAGTGTTTGTCGGGGGTTGTCAGTGTGGATAGACAATGAAGTGGAAGTAGCTCAATACCACGCTCTCCAGCCCTGTTTGTTTGGGTGTCTATGCTGTTGATTTCTGTCAAATGTACCCCAGAATTCTAATAAAGCCACCAAGGCCTTGTGACTTCATCTGGGATTATGTGTTCCTGTCTCCTCTGCTCTCCTCTCATGAGATTTATCTCCAGCTATTCAGGGAAGGAGCACATGTTCGAACAAAATGTTTCTCTTGTTTTCTCCCCTCTTTTGGGGATTGTCTGAGCTAGTCATCTGTCTTCTGCAGTGTTTGACTTACATAATAATTGATAAACATCTCTCAGTCTGACTCGTGGCATTTTTGTGTCATCCATGCTTCTTCCATCCTAGGTGAAATCTAAAATGTGCAGAGCACCAATGTATGAACAAGCTGATCAAATGTTATTCGACAGACAGGCGTGCACGCACTCAAACCAGACACGCAATTTAACAAAAACAGTGCATGTAAATCATATAACTTGAAGCTACATTCCTGCCACTGTTTTTGGCGGATGTGAGGTTATCGTGCCATTCATCTTAGCACGCCATCACCCTGTTCTCTTGAGTATTACACCGAGGGTTTGGCAAGTCGGCTGACACGCGCTCTCCCCACATCCCTGCAATATACACAACCGCATCAGCCGCCACTGAGAGAGATTAAAGCTGTGGTTTGCTTTAAATTGTGTTTAATTATAGCTCTGCGAGAAGCGGGGAGAGTCTCTCCGTTCCAGCTCAGTATCTATCGAACATCCAGGTCACCATGACAACAGCTCAATCAAAGACCAACACTGCTGAATTGCGGATGTCTGCACTGGAGTAATTCTGGACAGAGGAGGAGAAATGATAAAATGTGTGGTTTCCCCCATCAAAATGGGAAAAAAAAGTACAAAAAAGACAACAATAGAAAGACATACTTGTACTATCTTATGACTGTACTCTCAGGAGTAATATTTGGAGAGAGCCAAAGGTGAAAGAGTTGCGCGAGGTGATTTTAAAGTGAATTACAGCTCCATCACTGTGAGAAAAAAAAAAAAAAATCAAATGCCATGAATTATATAGCAACATGTTTCATTTCCACCTCCCAGCAGGAGTGAAAGCATGGCCACCCGGTTATTGATTAGTCCATCTGAAAGAGAATACATTAGATGCAAAGCACACACTTTTGTCTGGGTGTGGGAGGGAAAAGCAGGCGTGATTTTATTACTTTGGAAACGATCATGAATAAATATATTTTGTAATGGCTTCGCTAAGGCAATAAAAAAGGCCAGCTAAAGTTTTAATTTGAGCAATTTTTATTCATTTTGCAAAAAGCTAATGCATAAAGTCTTCAGGTTTCTTTTGTTTTAGTGAGTGAACACAAGGTTTTGACAGTCAGGTTAAAAAACACTTAAATAGCCATCGCAAACTTCAGCTAAGCCTCGCTGATATTGTCCCCACTGCACTGCCTTTAATCAGAGAGATATGACAGTACATTTATTATCTTGATTGCAGTGTCCTAAGGTCAGCCTTGCCATTTCAAAATGAATGTACTGTAAAAGAAAATCAGTCTGGATTGAAAACCAAGAGAACGACGGATAAAAGCAAAGACAGGCTGCCGTATTTCCTAATGTATTCAGTGTGCCTTTGTAATGCTCTTGATCTGCACGTACAAGCATACAAATTTCCACAGGAAACTAATCTAAGAATATAGAGAAGCTGTGTTCCCATCAAAAAAAACACGCTATAAAGGCACAAAACACAAAAACATTACAGAGAATAAACAAACATGGTGTAATATTACGAATCCACATTTACTGCCTGTGAGTATTTATATTAATCATAAATGAGGAGTATTAAAGTCTAACTCCCAAGATTCTCGTCTGGTTTGAGGTGCACACAATCATTGAAACATACAAATCTGTGACATAAGAGATGTAAAATGTCCATACAGCAGGAAATTCCCACAGCAAAGGATACAATGATCTTCTGTTAGGCTGCTACAATCATAACTGACCCACTTGTCATCATCGCAAATCCACCAACGACAAAATAACGATTTCTGATCTAGCGCCTTCCAAAACTTTCAAATGGCCGCTATTAAAGATTCGTACGAACATTTTCTGATGTGCCACTTCAGTGGTTGAGTTTGGGTGAAAATACTTGGGTAAAGTTAGGGAAAGATCGTGATCATGGTTAAAAGAAAGCAAGCAGCTATAATCAATATGTTTTATAATACCAATGTCGAAGTGTCCTTGGGCAAGATACTGAACCCCAAATTTCTCCCGATCATCGTGCCAGCATGGTAGCCACCTTGCAAGCTAGCTTGCTGCCATCTATGTGTGCGTGAGTGTGAATGTGTGAAGCGGGATCACTGTAAGGTGCTTTGGATAGAAGCGTTATATAAATGCAGCCATGTGTAATGTGTTGGCTGTGGCTCGCAGTGATGAACCTACAGATGAACTGTCAGCGACTCTGCAGCTTCCCTCGGCTTTACGGAGTTTCAGCTCATTGTTTTGCTGTCGAGCTGCAACTTTACTGTTTCTGATTCACTCTCACTGCTCTCATAGCATTGTTTTCGGCCGCAGCAGGCAGCTGTTTTCAGAGAAAAAGCTCTAAAAAGACAGTTATCATTTGCCTAGCCATAAGTCACTTCTCACTAAAACGTTTACCTGTTTGAAACGACTAAAGCTGTCATTATTCTGGTGAGGACAGTCTCTGTCATCTGTTTTTAGATAATCTAACAGGAGTGATTTATGTCTTATATAAAACTAAAGTGGATGTGCAAATTGTCACCTACTAACCAGCAGATAAAGATATATAAAGCTAGATAACTGAATGTGAGTTGCAGAAGACTTCAAATAACCCATATCTATAAAATATAGCCTGTGTATATGTTTGAACTATAAAAAACTATATAACTATATAACTATATATAACTATATAAATGCCACACCTTTTCCAGGATTCATCATTTAAGGTTGATGAATCAAAACAAGATGGAAGAGAGAAAGAGAGCCTGTCAATGCCTGTGCAGCTGTTTAATAATGGAACATGAGAAAATAAATGTTCATACTGTCAAATAAAGTAGGTGGTTTGGGTCAGAACCACATGGATACAAGATATATGATCCTGTCACAAGAGAAAATGGTCTCCTCTACGCTGCCTACTGTTAAGTTGGATATAATCAAGTATCCGTTACGGTTGATAGTTAGTTATATGAAAGAAAATACTGAAACCAATCCGTGACCCCTCTCACATTTAGTTTCTGAAGTGGCAAATTAAGCAAATTACTTTGAATTTTGAAGATTACTTTTCAGAGTTCTAGTCGTATACTCCAGCAACCATTACCTTTCCTTTTGTAAAGCAGTGCATTTTTGCTTTGTAGCAGCTGACTAAAAAGTCCCGATTTCGAGGACCTTTCCTTGTCCAGTAATGAGTATAATTGGAGCCATGCATCCAGATGGCCCTGGTGGCCCAAGCTGCACTGTTAATGTGAATTAATTGTGACTGTAGTGAGCAGCCTCTGGTTAAGATAATGACTTCACCTGAGGGGTCCTGAGTGGCAGCGAGGCAGAGGTAATTGTTCTGAACATCCCAGTGAGGCGCTCTCAGCGTGATCAGTCACCGCTTACCCGAGTGTGTCCGTGGTGAGAGTCTGTGTGTGCACGCCAGAGTGAAACAGAGATTAGGAGTGGGAAAGACGGACGCTTTATGAATTCATACTGAGGTTTATCGTGTATGAGATCATAATTTAGAGCCCTGATATAGCTGCCACCATATGAGACCAGAACATTTTTATTTATTTTTTATTTCGTTAGTTTATTCGTGAGGGATTAGACCCACTGGTCACGTGAAACACCATAAATAAGCCAAAGTTAGCCTTAAAGGTACATTTTTTAAATGTTGTGCCTGTCCAGGTGTTAAAAAGACGCCTAAAAATGAAATAACATAAAATATCAAGGAGAACAGCAACAAGCAGCATGGAAAGGGCGAAACACCATGCATGCACCGAAGTCAGAACATGCAATTTTCATCTAATGCCACTAGCCACATGTTAAGACTGTGAGTCTAAAGCCACCCTATAACAGCTCTGTGAGGCTGTACTTAGGCACAGTGGTGCTTTGAGCTAAATGCTAACAGCAGCATGCTGACATGCTCACAATGATAATGCTAACACGCTGTTAAGCAGGTTTTGATGTTTACCATGTTCATCATCTTAGTTTAGCATGTCAGAATGCTAACATACGCTAATTAGCACACCCAAAGTAAAGCTGAGGCTGATGGGAATGTCATTAGTTTTGCAGTTATTGAGTCATAAACCAAAGTATTGGACAAATTAAATTTTTAATGGCGCTGCGTGAAGTCGTTACAATTTATCCCGAAGGGAGCATTAATATCTGAACCAAATTGAATGGCAATCCATGCAGTGGTTGTCAAGACATATTCACTAAAAACCACTAATGTCGACCTCATAACCTCATAATAACTCATCAAAACATTAATTGCAGTCCATGCAGTAATTGTTATATTTAAGTCTGGTATGGTAGACCAACCAATCAACCAACAGACCAACAAAATCTAAAATGCATCTTGAAACAGAATAAAATCAGTTAAAACATGCAAAAAATATACTGTGCACACAATAGAAACCACAGAAAAGCCTTGTTGCCCCCGAAGAAAAAGATGTAAAATAGAGTATCAACACATCACATGGGGGATAAATGATTGATTTATCCTATGTCACAGATACATAGCTCCATAGTTGCATACAGGAAATGTCAGGTGATTGCATTCTGTGTTAAATATCATGTATGCTGTGCCTATAGACACCTGCTGTAAAAAACAAGTCTGTAGGACTGTATGGAGTGAATGCATGCTAGGGAACACTCATAATTCACATAAAAGTATACTGGTAAAAGTATAGCACTAAAATAGGCACCATATCTGTTTTTTTCAAAGTCACAGGTTGAGCTGATAGGACTGGCTGCAGAGGGAGCACAGCGGTGAAAGATGTGAAAGACATTGTGGATATGGGTGCAGACCTGGCAGTTAACCTTTAAATGGCCTAATTAAACCACAGAGCCATTAGGAAATCCATGATTAAATCAAACCTGCTGCATGAGGGCAATGAAAGATGTCTTTTTAACAGGGTAACCACAAATCAGACTTTTCTCTTCAAAGGCAGCTATTGAATGTGCATATTTCATTCTCTTTTTCAACATAATGGGGGAATTGTGTGTTGGTTCATTTATATGAGCTGCGAGCTAAAGGCCTGAATTTCCCTGAATGAACCCAAAAACATGCACTTTGCATGATATGTTTAATTAAAACATGCAATGAAACTTGCAAAAAACAATTAATTTCTCATGCACAAAGTCTACTTACACTACACTTTATATAAAATTAAAGGATAAGGTTAATTATAACATGTCTTATTATCATAGTTTTTTCAATCATTTCTATTAGTTATGATAACACTGTACTCCCCAGACAGTTTGTAAACAAACTAACAGCCAAACTATCCAAACCCCTTTATTTGGATGGAAAATGGAAAATAATCCCTCATTGCACAGAAGAACTGTGTACATGCACAATGTCAGTTTGCATGATTAATTTGAAGCTGGTTTGTAATCTGTGATGGATGTGAGGCAGTTTCGCTAATAATAATTTCACTCGTCATCTTCTCCTACAAATCAGCTTAGTCGACCTGGAGGTTCGTCTCAGTCCTGTATATGTATCCTGTATATGTGTCCTGTATATGTATCCTGTACATGTATCCTGTACATGTGTCCTGTATATGTGTCCTGTATATGTGTCCTGTATATGTGTCCTGTATATGTGTCCTGTATATGTGTCCTGTATATGTATCCTGTACATGTGTCCTGTATATGTGTCCTGTATATGTATCCTGTACATGTGTCCTGTATATGTGTCCTGTATATGTGTCCTGTATATGTGTCCTGTATATGTGTCCTGTATATGTATCCTGTACATGTGTCCTGTATATGTGTCCTGTATATGTACCCTGTACATGTGTCCTGTATGTGTATCCTGTATATGTGTCCTGTATATGTACCCTGTACATGTGTCCTGTATATGTATCCTGTATATGTGTCCTGTATGTGTATCCTGTATATGTGTCCTGTATATATGTCCTGTATATGTGTCCTGTATATGTGTCCTGTATATGTATCCTGTATATATGTCCTGTATATGTGTCCTGTACATGTGTCCTGTATATGTATCCTGTATATGTATCCTGTATATGTATCCTGTATATGTGTCCTGTATGTGTATCCTGTATATGTGTCCTGTATATGTATCCTGTATATGTACCCTGTATATGTGTCCTGTATATGTGTCCTGTACATGTGTCCTGTATATGTATCCTGTACATGTGTCCTGTATGTGTCCTGTATATGTGTCCTGTATATGTATCCTGTACATGTGTCCTGTATGTGTCCTGTATATGTATCCTGTATATGTATCCTGTATATGTGTCCTGTATGTGTCCTGTATATATGTCCTGTATATATGTCCTGTACATGTGTCCTGTATGTGTCCTGTATATGTACCCTGTATATGTATCCTGTATATGTGTCCTGTATATGTATCCTGTATATGTGTCCTGTATGTGTCCTGTATATATGTCCTGTATATATGTCCTGTACATGTGTCCTGTATGTGTCCTGTATATGTACCCTGTATATGTATCCTGTATATGTGTCCTGTATATGTATCCTGTATATGTATCCTGTATATGTGTCCTGTATATGTCCTGTATATATGTCCTGTATATATGTCCTGTACATGTGTCCTGTATGTGTCCTGTATATGTACCCTGTATATGTATCCTGTATATGTGTCCTGTATGTGTCCTGTATATATGTCCTGTATATATGTCCTGTACATGTGTCCTGTATGTGTCCTGTATATGTACCCTGTATATGTATCCTGTATATGTGTCCTGTATATGTACCCTGTATATGTACCCTGTATATGTATCCTGTACATGTGTCCTGTATGTGTCCTGTATATGTACCCTGTATATGTATCCTGTATATGTACCCTGTATATGTACCCTGTACATGTGTCCTGTATGTGTCCTGTATGTGTCCTGTATATGTGTCCTGTATATGTACCCTGTATATGTATCCTGTACATGTGTCCTGTATGTGTCCTGTATATGTGTCCTGTATATGTACCCTGTATATGTACCCTGTATATGTATCCTGTATATGTGTCCTGTATATGTACCCTGTACATGTGTCCTGTATATGTGTCCTGTATATGTGTCCTGTATATGTATCCTGTATATGTGTCCTGTATATGTACCCTGTATATGTACCCTGTATATGTATCCTGTATATGTGTCCTGTATATGTGTCCTGTATATGTACCCTGTATATGTATCCTGTATATGTGTCCTGTATTATCCGACAGCTCGTGTTTCTTGCATTGTCAGACTTCTTTTTAGCATCACTACTCTTGTGTAAAAACCAGAATTATTCTTATTATTCTATTTTAATGACTACTGGAATCAAGGATCATGGATCAATAACCATTTTGCAAACCATGATATTGAGTTTTACAAAATTTGTGTATTATGTATTTTTTCTAGTTTTCATGACTTCCACTGGTTTCTGTTCCATTTTTCTTAAAATATTAAAATCTTAGTGGACGTTATGAATCACAGTGGACGTCATATCTGCATTCGTCATATCTGCAAACTTGTATTATCATGTGAAATGTTGCAGTGGAGACGTTTCAACTGAATTAAACTGAATTAAACTGAATTAAACTGAATTAAACTGAATTACTGCATAACAATAACGTAACATGAATGTAACAATGAATGCAGACTTGATGTTAACCATGTTGGATTACACAACATAATGGCTGCTAGGAAAGATAAGAAACATTCAAAAATCTATAACTATACAGCATTCACTTAAATATATAATATATAAATATATAATATAGCTTCTATTTTACTTTCTGCACTGGATATTGGGACAATCATGTCTACCAACAGGAAAATTTAGTGAGCACACTGGCATCTTTGAGTATATATTTGTCACTTTTCCCAATGAAAAATGCACTGTGAAGGCATTACATATTCAAAACAAGTCCAAAGCATTATGACATGTAGTTTTCTGATTATTATGGAGTAAATTATATATTTTAATGTTCCTATTTCCACTATTGGTTTAGACTGAGCACCTCGCGCCTAGCTCAGTGTCTTCTCATTTCAAAAATATATTGAGCATGGAGGCACCACTCTCTGGGGTGTAAACATAAGAAATTAATGCCTGTCATGTTGCTGAGGCTTTTAAATCTGCCAAATGGCACTCACAGGCAACAAATCCCAGCTTCAGAGGCTTCAAGTGTTGTGAGAATAATTAACACAAAACAGTCTTTTTAGGAGTGTGCCACAGGGGCAGCCAGGGTGTCATTAATCTGTTTAGTAACAAATTGATCCAGCCTCACAAATCGTGCCTTTGTGGCTCAGGCAGGGCAGCAAGTCAAGAAAAACTGAAAGCTGCTACAAACAAGACCAATCATCACAACTGGTAGAACTTGTAAAAACATCATCCACAAAATTGTGCAGCTCTTGAGCGATAAACACTGTGTAACCTGCACCCTAAGTGTTTTTTTTTTTTTGTGATTTTTTTTCCCCTCCACAATCTGTGTGCTTGACATTCACAGAGGACTGTCTCTCTTCCCCAAGTTGTGCTGATGCATCCAGATTTCTGATGATGTTCTCACTGTCTCCAAAATAATCAATTTACGGCTGTAATTTCAGTATTGTCTGGCTGTGTTTTGTTTTAGGCAGCAGTGCAGCGTGTTGGAAGCCGTCCATGTTCTCGCTCATGAATGTTAATGATGAAATCATTCTTCACTCGCAGGCTCCCTTAATGTCAGCAGATGTAACAGACCATATTCTTGAAGCGTGTCTGTCACCACAAGGCTGCTTGGTCGCCTGCTTTGTAATTGTATGATAACATCACAACACTGAAGGTGATGAACAGCTTCCTCATTACGACGTAAAGGTAATTTTTTAATGCCAAAAAAATCTCCTACTGATGTCGAAATACTTGAAGCTGAACAGCTTTTTCTTCTTATATTTACTCTGCTTGATATAACTTGATAGAAACTGCTGTTTACCCTCTTGTGTAAGTGAAAGAAACTGGACCCTCTTTCAGAGATATGAACACTTTTCACACTGCCATCTTGGTGGCCACTCCACTGACATTTACCGTGACATTTGACATTCTCGGGCTCTGTCCTCCCTCAACCCGACGGAAAATAAACGCAACACAAATTTTGAAATAGAGATACAACCTTGTCATCGACAGTTTTACTCACAAAATGCACACATTTCTCTACTGGCTGTTAAAGATCTGGTCTATGTTCTGTTGTGTTTATCCTTGGAGGGGACTGACCACATTAAAAGCATTTTTCTCAGACCTTAACAATCGCACATTTAATGCAAATTAATGTTTGGTACTCCTGTCTCCCACTGCCCAGATTCTAATCACATTTTCTAGTTAGTTATTGGCTGATGGGTATCATCTGTGTGTCGAATGTGTGTAATTTGTCAAAAGTAACCCATGAGGAGTGTTATTTGAATATTATAAAGCAATTTCAATTTGAAAACATACATAATTGTAAATCAGTCCTGATAGGATAACTACAAATTCACATCGCAAAGAAGCACAGTTGGTGTCCTAAATTTTTGCTTCATTCTTTGTGGGAGCTTAATGAAAATACCAACGGGGCAATGCAGACAATGTGGGCAGTGATTACCTTTGTGTTTACAAGTTAGCATTAACGCAATCAGGCGCTAACCTTTCATCATCCAGCACTCCCTCCTCTCAGCGTACTTATAACTGCCATTAAAATGTATTTTAAAGTGGAGTTGATTTTACAGCAGCACACCAACGTCCCAGCAGGCTTGGCCGCAGCGCAAATGCTGTTTATTTCTCTCCACAATGCTACTCTACACATAAACAGAGGACATTAACTCAGAGACAGAGGCACTCTTGCAGACAGTTTACTGACAATCAGTATGTACTGTTGTCTAGGAGACGGCCCTTTTTGATTCACGTCCCTCATGTCAGGAGATTTGCGGTCGGGGATAAACCACCATGGGAAATAAAACACTCTGGGGGCAAGAGATGCACCAATTGTGTTGAACACACAAAAGCACAAGATAAAAGGTTAATGCAACATTTGGCATAGAGTCTGGTATGAATATTGAAGTTATCCATGACTGGAAACTGCCAACAGAGGCTTCCAAACAGATGAGCATGTTTTAATTGTCCTTCTGAGTCCTAAAGAGCATCTTCCAATTAAATGATTACATTGTAGTCTGCAATGCCAAACTGCCTGCTCTATGCATACATTTGCTTATATCAATTGCATGATATTGAATTGAGTCTGCTTAGCCAGCTCCAATTCAGTGCAGCAGCTGATTATTTTGCCCTTCTGTTGGTTAATTCCCAGTTCTGGAGGTCTGCCAAACAGCTTTCTGGGTTTGGCTTAATGACTTGAGACAGTGTTGGGCACATCACTCAAAAATGTGATACATCGCTAATCAGGGAGGACCAGCAATTTTTAACACTGGTGCGGTGCCCGTTCAAAATGTGCCAATTTCTTGGCCTCCGGTATTGCTGCTTTGACACATAGAAAAATTAATACTGTTGACGTGAGGTGTGAATGAATATATACACCAACAACATGAAAGAAACTAATATTCTGTTATACACAGGTGATGAGTAGGGGAGAACTGGGACGAAAGTAACACTTTTCAGATAAATGTTATTTTAAAAGATAACGTTACAGACAGAAACTCATTTTTGTTGTGATCAACAACTCACATGTGTGTTCTGTCAATACCAGGCGCTATTTTGTACAAATGTGGAACGACTTCGGTATAATTTGACTTTGAATGGAAGTTGCACATTTATTACTTTTGACCCTGTCAGTCGGGACAAAAGTAACACAACAGTATAAACTTGTTTATATTGTTCTTGTTTTTATTATAAAAGTCTGACAATGGCCTTGTTAATATGTAATTGCAAACATATCATGTCCTTTATCTTAATAAAAAATTATTAAATTTCATTTTTAGAACATAGGGCCTAACAATAAATGATGCACGTTTGGATTTTTTTTTCCAGGCCTACGTAGATCAGCCCATTAACACCATAATTAGAGCAAAAGAAACACTCGTTGTTACTGTAGAGGGACAAAAATATCATCTGTTACAATCGACCAAACAATGACTCCTGACAGTTAAACCTATAACAAAACTTCAGGATGTGTTAAAGTACTAAATAATCTGTCAAATGATCATAACTATGACACGTGAAAGAATAAATACAACTTGCCATTCAAAAAAATTACCACTTAAATGAATTTACCATGATCGAAAACAGCTTTTCGGGTAAAACTTGTATGATGTGTCCACATGATTTTTGGCAGTTCTGGTAAGTGTTGCGTGCTGTACTTACTGACGCATATCAGACTTGTATGGGCTCGGAGAAAATCACTGTGTTACTTTCGTCCGTGTTACTTTCAACCTGGTTCTCCCCTACTGTTATAGTGAATCTTTTCTTATTTCAAGTATAATGAGGGCTACATTTAGAAATAAAATCAGGGCCCACATAACAGAGAGCTTTTGAAAAAATGTGCATCCTAAAATAATCCTCACTGCATCCTCGCTGTTCGCTTGTTTATTCAAAGTTTATTAATATTAAACATGTCGTAAGTCCGAGCACGCCATGTGAAAATATTGTTCTCTGACTCGCTGTACAGCTCTGGTGTCCAGCTGTGCTCAAGACATGCAGTCGCAGCGCCCTGAAGACCCGCCCCGCTGCTGCACAGAGCGCTATTCGCTTGTTTATTCAAAGATTATTATTATTGAACATGTCGCTTGTTCAAATTGCACCAAATTCGACACTGCACATCCTTTGGTCCCCAGCAATACACCTGCCAAGTGTGAAGTAGATTGGATGAACGGTTCTCGGGATATGGGAAGGACAGACAGACAGATCAACCCGGTCTCTTCAATCTGCACACAAATAACTTTACACTTTAACCAAAGTCAAATTTTGCGTGCAGATGATACACCAATACTTCTCGTTAACTGTGGAGAGCAGATGCGTTCCCAGTCTCACATCAAAATGTGTCATAGCTACGTTGGTCTGTGTCCACGTCACGTGACTGTCAAGTTTCTTTCATTGCAGCGAGAACAAACATTGTTAGAGGTACCACTTCAAAATATGAAAATACACGTGTAACGTGTCAAATAGGTCATGCAAAATGAGTTCACAGGAGGTGAAAGCAAAACTGCAGAAGGAAGCTCCTTTAAGTATTATTTTGAAAATACATTTTGAGCGTACATATATGTAAATCCACTCGATTCAAACGTTATCACTCGATTGAATAGGCATTATCAGTGGTTATCAGCCTCATAGATATGGGTTAGAAGGGGCCTGTTACACCTGCTAGTAGGTGGAGAAGGGCGTTATCATCCATTGGTAAGGTGGTCCCCTTTGACTTTTATGCCTAAACCTAACCAGACCTTAACCACAGCGTTGTCACATCATTTTGTAGCGTAACGTAGTGGAATATTACCTGCTGGTGCCACGGCCCTGTTTTCCAGTGGATTGATATGCACCTACCAGCAGATGTAGCAGGCCCCTTCTAACCCATATCTATGAGGCTGATAACCACTGATAATGCCCATCCAATCAAGTGATAACAACTGAAACGGATGGTGAATCACTTTATATGCATGGAAATACAGTGTATTTTTCCTTTCATCGGCTTTAAATGTTCTTTTTGGCTTAAAAAAAAGGCTAAATCACGGGGTGTTCAATATACAAACAGGTCAAGAATAGGTGCATGAATATCAACGAGTTCTTGCAAAGATAAAGAAACAGTTGTGGATATACTGCTGTAATAGTCTCAATTATCACATGGTGACATCGTGGTTGGATTGTGAAAAAGGGTTTTTTCTTTCCTGTTCTGGTTAATTTCCGCTGTTGGCATCTTTTCTTCAAAAGAGGCAGTAACCATGGCACCAAAATTCAGAAACACCCTCAGAGTGTATTTGTCACTCTTTCATTGCAGCTGTTGTTCTCTCTTTTGCCACCACAATTTCCAGTTTCCCCTGGCTACAGTTCTGTGCCCCCCCCCCCCCCCCCCTCCCATGCCCCCCACCCACCCCTCCGCTGGCATGGAGCGTAAGGTAAGTAATAGAAATAACCAGTGAAAATACGCTGGGTAACGATTGTGCTGCTGCAGCGGAAGAAACCACATCATGTTAATGGTGGCAACAGATCCATGAACTTGAACTTTTACTTTCTCTTGTGCAGCTTGTTCATGTTTAAAAGTAACTTAAAGTAACTACATCAGAAACATTATTCAGCCCATTTGCTACATAATTGAAATTATAACATTTTTATAACATTTTTATATCTATAACTGATATCTGTGTATGATTCTTTGGTCATATACAGGTCTCTGTGGGTATAAGACCCAGAAAAATAATCAGACATTCAACTATGAAAGATAGAGAGTTCTTTGAGTTACCACAAGCTGTGAGCAGTCACTTAGTATAAGCCTCAAGTGTGCCATAAGGTATAATTGCTTTAAAAAAAAAACTGATTTCAGAGAGATAAGTTATAATTTTCCTTTTCAGACTTAATAATTAGCAATTTAGACATACAGCTGTCCTTAACATGACGTTAATCCAGCTTTTCAACCTCTTCATTCATTCTATTTTCTAAATTGCCGAGTTGTACTGAAGATCACGTTTTCAGGTTTATAGCGTAAATCACTGGCAGGTCAGGTGATGGTGAGTTTTGAATTACTGGGGACTCTGGCACATTTCAATAAAACACTCAGCTGTCCCTGACTCCCCCAACTACATATGTATATATACTGTAACTATTTAAACTGAATAAGTAGTCTATAATATAACATACTGTATATACATTAAATAATAATAATAATAAAAAATTGCAATACCTTAAAGGCAATGTGCAAATATGTGTTTAAAAATACATGATATAGACACAGATAGCATGAATAATACATACAATGTACATTAAAATATCATATATGGCAATGTTACATATGCTTACTATATATACACATATTTTATTTTCCTTATTTTCCCCACAGGCAGTGTGCCTTTCACAAACTGTAACTTTTCTATGACACCTGTTACAGGGAACAGGTCAGGAACAGTACTGCAGCTGCAATCACGTGGCTCCACGTGGAGGACCAGATGTTCTAGGATCTGAACAAAACTCGGATTTACAGGCAGGAGTGACAAAAAGATATATGAAGTATTTATATACACTTATATATTCTACGTATATACTCCATCCATCCATCCATCCATCACCTTCTATACATTCTTCAGGGTCACGGGGGACAAACACCTGTTGATGGTACTTTGGATGAATGGAGCGTACCGTACAAACCAGCATGTGTTGGGCGAAAGGCGGGGACACAGACAGGTCGCCAGTCCCTCACGGGGAACTCTCTAGTCATTACTAGAAAAAAGTAATCATTACCACAACCAACCAACCAACCAGCAGGGCTCAGTAGCTCACTCACTCACAAACTGGTGCGCATCGCTATTGGACGCAGCGAGGGTTGGACTCCAGCACCCAGCCGCCCGCTACTCAAACGCAGGGAGCGCGTCTGGCCACTCGCTTCTCGTTGCGCGCTGGATATGGATCAGGACGCAGCGCGCCTACCTGCTGTCTCCCGCGGACAGGCTGCACTCTGCGGCGCATAAAAAGGTGCCCAAATGAACCGCCGACCTCCCGGCTCCTCCGGCGTCCAATGGATTAACAGGAGAGACATGAGTGTCCGGACAGAGGAAAGCACCTTGTGCCAAAGGGCTCTCCAAATCATTACGGAACTTTGTCTTACGGGGCACGTAGACCGGGAGAAATGTTCGGATATATTTCCCCTGGAGAGCAACATACCAGGTAAAGGTCACGCAGGTAAATGGAATAAAGTCATTATTTTCTTTCCCTTATTCTCATAATTAGTCACTTTTCTCTGTTTCCGTGAAATCGAGTAGTTCCAGCGTTTGGAAAAAAAAAAGAGAAACTAAACTTCAGCTTTGAGCTATTTTAAACTTCATAAAAACGTTTAGTTGAATGTCTTTTAGCGCATTTAACTGCTATCAAAGTGTTGATCTACCTGTTACGCATCTTGCTGCAGCTCAGTCCAGACTGATGAAATAGCAACAGGTGGAAAAACGACCGAGGTGGCCATCTGACTGAGGAGAAGATTAGTCTTCCTTTCTCTCATCTTTCTTTCCTTTTTACACTTTCCACATCTTGGACATTCATTCAATATCAATTTGATTAACCAGTTTTGAAAAGCTGCATTTATTAAGCTTCCTTCCTTATGATATACAATCAGAGTAAACTTTGCATTTAAATATCAGTCCGAACAGGACATGACAGGAGCAGATGGGAGCTCCAAATCATTTTTCCTCTTCAGTCAGTGAACTTGTGATTCTTTTGATGCTTTGGCTCCATGACTGAGGTTTTCTATGACTTTATATTGTCCTGCTTTATCAAACAGGTGCATATGCTGCCCCCTCTTTCTTACAGCTTGCTTTCTCTCCTTTTTTCTCTTTCTCCCTTGCATGTTTGTCTGTCGTATTTGTCCCTCGCTTGCCTCTCCTTTCCTTTTTATGTGTTTCCTTCTCTCTCTTCCTCTATGGTTCTCTCCATGGTTACATGTAGACATCTCTATTAGTCTCCTTGCTGTGGTCGTGGGTTTCTGTGGCCTCGCCTTGTTGGTAGTCTCTCTCTTTGTCTTTTGGAAGCTGTGCTGGCCCATTTGGAGGAGCAAGGCTCTCTCAGCCCACACCGAAAATGGCCTGCATGTCGGTTTCCCCGAGGCGCCTCCACCCAACTCCCCGCCGGTCAGCGAGTGTAAAGTGGCGGAGGTGGAAAAGAAGTACCCGCCAGAAGTGAAGGTGAATGGACGGAGCTCTGTCAAGCTGCTGGAGGCGGCCATGAAGATCAGCCAGACGTCCCCAGACATCCCTGCAGAGGTCCAGACAGCCCTGAGGGAAAAGCTCAGCCAGCAGGCTAAAATCCAGAGGCAGACCACCGAGCCAACCTCCTCCTCCAGGTACCCTGTATGAACCCACTGCAGTCACACAACCCCTCCCAGTCTGCCCCTGCATTGAGGACATAATAACATGATAATCTATTCATACACATGCATCTGGTGCTTATAATGGTAATTTTGAGCCCACACAATGCAATAACTGTCCTGACCGGTCGTGACAGTGTGTGGCCACTGTCCTCGAGGTAGTTTGGCACATGTCATGCGGCGCATCAGGGACTGGCCGGTGACCTTGAAACGCTGTTGCACATGTTGCATTGTGTGTCTCTTGCTTTTACTGACCAGAGGAAAAAAAAAATCAACTCCTGTAGGCTCATCAGCCGGGGCCAAGGCATGTCTCCTTTGCTTCAGTTCAAACCCTATAATCACTTGTATGTGTGAGTCAGGCTGCCATGGTAACGGCGGGAAGCAACCCTAGTAATTAAACAATCAGCTCTTGCTTCTCTTTGTTTTCCAGGACTGTGTTTAAAGTAGAACGTCCATAATTAGCATTGCTGTGGGGTGGGAGCTGTCATGGTGGAAGGTCGGTTTCTGGTGAGACGCGCCAGGCAGCTGCGCTCAGTTTCTCAGAGGAAGCTGTTATTGACACTTGCTTTGGTGTGTCGTTTGGCTCGTTAATTATATTCTATTGAGGTCTTCATGAATTAAACACCCACCGAGGATGTAGTAAAGCCAGGTTAAAGATTACAACGCCTACTTTCTCAATCCTTCCACCTATTCTTTTGACAGTGATTCACATTTTTTTTTACTGATTATTTCCTTTTTTAGAGTATAAAAAGCCAAAAACACCTACAACATGTAATGAAGTTTAAGCTCAAGCCCAAATATTGCTTTAGGACCAATATTGTTTTGAGAGGTATGTCAGCAGTAGATTCTGTTTTAAGGTTTATTAATGTTTAGTTGCAGGAAATGTAGGTCTTTCTAATGTTTTTCTATTAGCTGTGTGTACTAACAGGCCAAAAAGCACAGTAGGGCTGAAACTAACAATTATTTGTATTGTCCATGAATCTGTCTCAATTAATTGTTTGGTGAATAAAATGTAATAAAATCCAAATGTCAAAATGCCCAATGTGACATCTTCAAGTAGCTTTTTTGGCCGACCAACAGTCCAAAACCTAAAGATGTTCAGTTGACTAAAATGTAAGACAACGCAAAGCAACAAATTCTCACATTGGTGAAGCTGGAACCAGCAAATATTTGGCATTTTTGCTTGAAAATGTAGTTAAATGATTAATCGATTATCAAAAAAGTTGAACTCTTTGATGAGCTCTTCGCAGTAAAACAGAATTAAGAGTTCATCACTTTCAGAATTGAAGGAGAAGGGAGGAGACAGAAGATGTCACTGAACCAACATTTCCTCCCAAGTCAAAGTCAATGAAAACTGACTGTAAAATTTGGGTTTTATCTCTGGTGTTAGTAATAGATTTGGAGTAACCGGCTGTGGGCCCCTGTGTGTTGATATCACAGGGCGAATAGCTTTTCGGATAGCATTCAATGTGTTTTTTGTTTGTTTTAGTTGTATTTCAGACATTTTTTCTTTTTTCATTGGCTTTTAGACAACCCTTAACCTTCTATGCTGCTTGCAATATTTGAGTGTAGTATTTAATTTTCAGCCGTGCTTCCTGTGCCATGTCATTTGTGCCATGGCTGACAGATCGCTGTGATTGTCTTTCTGTCAGAAAGGAGGATGGCTAGTTGCTAGGTGACAAGATTGGCGAGTCAAAGACAGCCATGGTTTTCTCAAAAAGATGTCAACTTCACAAAAATTTGCAGCATTCAGGTATTTTGTGAAGAAGGATAAATACAAATGCAGGAGATGTATTGTCATTGTCCAAAACCATTGTCAGTGGTGGCAAAAATCTTTTCAAATTAAAAAAGTCTTGTGATTTTACAGCCTGCTACTTTGAGGGTGGAACCAGCTGTGTTCAGCACGAACAGTGTGTTAGATTTGAAGTATGTCACAGTGCCCTCATGTTGTTCATAACATCAAAGTTGTCTTGATTTCAAGCAATTTAAACCACATTATTGTGCTCAAAAGGACATTATATGGATACAAAATGATTGGCTAAGTTCTTGTGAACATTTTAATCATTTAATCATTTTGTTACCACATATTTTTCATAATGTGCATTGAGTGTATTGAAAGCTACAGTATGCTGGCAATTACTGGCAAGTGTTGTTTTGTCCTGTAGGGGGAGCTGCAGCCCCTTTGGATCGCTAATTTGGCAGTAAAAAGTCTTGACACACCTCTACACTAGGAACTTATGCTTCTAAACATAAACCGAAGACTGTTTTGAGCTACTTTACCAGACTGTAATATGTCAAAACATGTTCCATGAGCTCCACATTATTATGCATCATGTTTTTTAAGAGGTACCTCTCTCCTGACAAACCATTAGCGCCCACCAAAACAAAGCTACTCATACATAACACTGACACTTGAGACATTTACCAGATGCCCTCTACCCTTTTCAACAGGCACAATTCATTCCGGCGCCACCTGCCTCGTCAGATGAATGTCACCAGCATTGACTTCAGCATGGACACAGTTCCCCTCCGACAGTCTTCTACAGTAAGCATCGGAAGAATAAAACCCGAACTCTACAAGCAGAAGTCTGTGGACTCAGAGGACGAGGCCCAAGAACCCGTGGAGACTTGCGGAAAGCTCAGCTTCTCGCTGCGTTACGACTACGAGGATCAGGCCTTGGTGGTGAGAATCCTCAAGGCCTTGGACCTGCCTGCCAAAGACTTCACGGGCACCTCTGACCCGTATGTGAAGATCTACCTGCTGCCCGAGAGGAAGAAGAAATTCCAGACGCGTGTCCACCGCAAGAATTTGAACCCCATGTTTGATGAGACCTTCTGTTTCCCCGTGGCGTACGATGAGATTTGCAACCGCAAGCTGCACTTCAGCGTCTACGACTTTGACCGCTTCACCAGCCACGATATGATTGGTGAGGTGGTTGTGGACAACCTCTTTGAACTCTCTGATCTTTCCAGGGAGGCGGTGGTGTGGAAGGATATTCACGCAGCAACTACGGTGAGTTGGCGTTCATACCAGCACGCTGCCAAATCCTCAGATTTGTGAATATTGTTGCTATGAGAGCAATGTTGCACCAGACCTCTGTCACTGAGGAAAAACTGGTAGTGAATGGAAACTACTGTTTTTAGAAAGCTCTGACCATGAAATATCGCACTGAATCACTTCTCAGAGCCTGAATTCATCAACAGTGCTTCTCAAAAGTGGCAGGTGGAACACATTGCATAATTCAGATGCTTTGGGAAATGCATTTCATCAGCCAAACTCCCACACACACATTTTCCAGAAACTGCTGGTTACTCTACAGACGTAAATATAGCAACACAGAATAAAATTATCCGATCGTCAGATATATAAATTGTTTTATTTGACAGCAGCAATATGTCCTCAAACTTGTATTTACACAAGCAAGACGTATAGTTATAGTGTAATGTAGATAGTGTGTCTTTCTGAAAAAGACATGGTAAAATAGAGCAGAATGCAGTTTACTCCTACATTAACACTTATCACTGTTTACTCAAGAGCCTCAGCTTGATTCATTATTGCTTTCAGTGTAAGAAACACTGAGCCATTGTCTTCAGGATCACATTAGTGGCTAAAGAAGAACCATATATTCAGTTTTGCACATATGCTTACTAGAGGATATTCTCCATTTCTATGCTAAAGCACTCAGAATTAGGATTGTCAAAGTTTATTTGTTAATCTGCATATTTAAGGGTAATGCATTTTTGTTTTTGATAACATAAATTGTGTTTACCTGTTCACCTCACTAGGCACGTGACATGCACATTTAGGCTCTGTGGTTATTTTTTTAAGGATTAGAAAGAGATAATTGTGCAAAGCAAGGTCACATTCTGCTGCGTCCTCTACACTCAGTAAACTCTTACTTGCAAGAGTTTTATAACCATAATGTCCAGGCCACATGGTTACTTCCACAGTGGGGATTATTATTTTCAGTTTGTTTGTTAGCAGAAAAGTTCACAAATTTATCAACAGATTTTCATGAATTTTAATTTAAGTTTCACAGAACAAGTGTTGAACAAGAGTTTTTTTTTTTTTTTAATGCAGATCCAGTTCTAGCTGGAGATTTATGATTTTTTTTAAACAGATTTTGTAACATTGCTACATTGTGTTTTGTAACACGACCACTTTCTCGAGAACCACTTACTTGAAGTGGGAGCTCAACAAGCAATATGAACCACACAGCTGCTTTCATGTGATGTTTAGATCAGTTTTTACTATAATAAATAAGCAATGAACCTGCAAAATTGGGAAATGACAGCGTGCATCAGGCAACCTTTGTGCTAACCTACCTAGAAAGTAAACAATGTGTTAATGGCAACGATAAGCAAGGTGAATTCTTTTGTTTTTTGGTTGCTTTTGGTTTTAAACTCATCCAGGTTGTTCAAATAGCAAAGCTAAAGCTGTGGAAGATTCAAAACATCATAAAAGTGCACGGCCTCTGGTTTGTCAAATCAAATATACCAGTAAATCTAAAAAGTATTCCAGCGCACACCAGGAGTACACTGGTTTTGCTCTGCATCAGCTGGCACCCAGGAGAGAGGAAGTGCTGTGAACAGGATATATTCAGTTTTTTAAATGTACCAATGATACTCAAAAGCACTCAAATTATTTGGCAGGGTATCATTTGATAGTCTAAATGAAATACAGTCATTCCTTGTGTTAGTTTGTGTAGTCTCAATGTGTAGGCCATAGATTAAACTGTAAAGCTCCTCCTGCATAGATACACCTGAGGGAGGCTTTTTTTTAGTTTTTAAAACTCTGTGGACTAAAACTTGAGATTAAGTGTTGGATGCATCCAGACCTCCAGGGTCTTTTAAAATGTTTATGTGTGCGAGCTTTTAAGGCGTGCTGCCGTGGAGATTTCAACAACATAACCACTGAAAACAAACTCCAACTCTGAAACACAAACCCCATGTTGATCCAGTGGCTAGATAACATAACAGGTTAACTTTAACCCAGCTGACTAGCTAAAGAAAATACAGTAAAAAAGTGCAGTTATGTGGTTTTCAGCAAATGTGTCTCTGTCTGTCGCTTTTGTAAAACATCTGATTGACACGCAAGCAAATTGCATACAAGGCAGTCGCCTCTGAATGCTTTCTAGTTTTAATAGTCTCCAGGAGTTATGTGTTTAATAACATTTGCTAAATTGGCCTGCTGCCTAGCAAAGAAAACCAAAACTTCTAGCTATTAAAAAACTGGTGGCTATAGTGCTTTGAAGGAGATTAATAACACAACAACCTGCCAAGCCAGGCCAATTAAATGCTCCTTTCCAACTGACAAAACACAACCTCCTTTAATTACTAACCTGTTTAGTCCTCTGCATTGACATTTTGACGCACATAATGTGGTCAAAGTAATTCCAAATGGACAAAATGTATTCTGTTGTCCCTTTTCCCTCCAGGAGAGTGTTGACCTGGGAGAGATCATGTACTCGTTGTGCTACCTCCCCACAGCAGGGAGAATGACCCTAACAGTCATCAAATGCAGAAACCTCAAAGCCATGGACATCACAGGCTCTTCAGGTAACCTTGACAGCAAATAAGATGCGGCTCACATCAAAAGCGCAAACTGAGCCATAAATCAAACTTAGTTGAGGCCAGACAGCAGGTGGCCACTTAGAATGGAAATGGGGAGAAGAGAAATAGGGAGGCCAGGGAGAACAAATTATTAAAAGTGTTACCTTCTGTCAGAATAAGGTGATACACAACAGTGCTTATATTTTAAAATAAGATCACTTGTAAGGAAATAATATCTTTAGATATACTTTTACACATCCCATTTATCCAATTTCACTATATTTCTAACATATGTACAAATGACCAGATTGTTTGAAGTGACAGTGAAAACGTGTCTCCCAGATCCGTATGTGAAGGTTTACCTGATATGTGATGGACGGAGGTTAAAGAAGCGAAAAACAACCACCAAGAAAAGCACACTTAATCCAGTGTACAACGAGGCCATCATCTTCGACATCCCCCCGGAAAACGTGGAACAAGTCAGTCTG
This sequence comes from Scomberomorus guttatus, assembly GCA_038419695.1. Taxonomy (NCBI): domain Eukaryota; kingdom Metazoa; phylum Chordata; class Actinopteri; order Scombriformes; family Scombridae; genus Scomberomorus; species Scomberomorus guttatus. The sequence goes on along the minus strand of CM076466.1, from coordinate 5,832,438 downwards.
TCCATCATGGTGATGGATTATGATCGGTGAGTTAAGTCATTACATAATGCATGTTAACAGCTACAAGCTACGAGCTGGGAGCTGTATAAGAAAATCATGAGTAGCAAAAGCACTCCATAAACAGAGATTGATAATCACAGCTAATGAAAGAGTGCTTTTAGAAGGTTTGTGTTAGGTGGAACGGAGCAGGTGGACCCAAATGTAGGAGAGCAAGGTTGAAGAATAACTTCGGGTGCTGGCAAAGTAAAACTGAACTGAACAAACAACAGAACAAAGGATCAAACAACACTAACCTGAAAACCAGGACTTAAATACAAACCAAACTGAGGAGGGTACGAGGTGCAGGTGCAACTGGAGAACAGGAAAGGAGCTGATAGGCTGGGGAAGGGAGTAGGGCAGGGCTAACAAGACTAATGTAGGGCAGGTGTGGAGGGAAAGTGTGAAGGGAAAAAGCATACAAACCTCCAAACATACAAGTGAAACCAACACAAGGAACAACAAAAATCAGACAGAATTCCCCTTCAATCTATCCATGAACATCGATAGAGAACAGATCCATAAACACAATGTAAGAGCACAACGCAGGATTAAACGGTCGGTTCATCTTAATATTCAAAGTATCTGTCCTTCTCCCACTCAGTCCAGACTTAACATCACTGGGGAATAAAACTGGGGGTCTCTGGTGGACTGGTGGATAATGGCAGCTAAGGAACATAGATCCAGACTGGAACATAACCATAACAGTGTGTAATTATCTCAGTTGACTCTTTGTTTCTTTGGACATGACCTAAATGTACTCCCCAGCTTTTTGAGGCATTTATTGCATCTCAAAACTGGTAAAATGCATTTATTTCCAAGTCACATTTTTGTGTCTGTTCCAGGATTACTAGAAGCATGACTGCTGTTTGTGTGATTTTCCCTCTAACAGGGTTGGACACAATGAGGTGATTGGTGTGTGTCACGCTGGGCCAGACGCTGAGGGTCTTGGACGAGATCATTGGAACGAAATGTTGGCTTACCCACGGAAGCCCATCACACACTGGCACGCTCTGGGAGAGGTACAGAGACTTCTTTCATCCTAGACTCTGTTTCCCTTTTCTTAAAGAAACCACGTTTGCTGAGCTTTCTAGAAGCTGCTAAATGTGACAATGTCCAGAACAGATGTTGTTTGGTGCAGGGCAACATGTCACATTGGTTAATGTGTTTGAATGGGATCCAGCTCTGTCTACATGAGCCTTCATGTCCTCTCATGTCTTATCTTTGTGTTTTGGTTTCCTTTTAAAAGAGCAAAACAAAATCCAGTAACGTGTCTGTATTCATTTTGAATATTAAAACAAAAATCGAGGTGTAAATCAAATAGAATTTGTCAGTGCAAAACGTTTGCTTGTATTTACAGCTTAGTTCTGAAGTACCCTGGCCAATCTGCAACACAATAAGAAGATGTTTTGAATTGTTCCCGAGTTTTTCTCTTGATTTACTGTGACTGAAAGCATTTTCAGGACTGTCTTCTCCCAGAACAACAACTTTTTTTGATGCACAGGGACACAAGTCCATGTTAAAATTATGTAAACCAATCTCCTCGTCATAAAAAGTCTGGTTTTCTGTAAAAATCACCAAAAACACAATGAGTCTTGAAGGGATATTCTGAGAATATATTAGCTGCCTTACCAAAATTCAGATGAAAAAAAAAAAAATCTACTGTAATTTAATTTCTATGCATTCACTAGAGAGGCAACAAATGTGTTTTGTGGGGGAAACAGCGAGCCTAGCTTTGTTAAAGGTGCTTTCCAACAACTCCAGAACTGTCACACTTTTGCAACTCTGAACAAAATCCAGCTGAATTGTTGATATATTGGTGACTAGTTTGCAAGCTATCAAGAGAAAATGTGTAAATAAGACGGTTTTAAAGTTGCTGGAAGGCTTTTTTTTTAAGGCTAACTGTTTCACTCCAGTTAATGTAACTTCATATTTTACATGTTATCAATGTTTCTTCCTCTTTTGCCACACCCAATCCTCACCTGACGCATAGGAAAATACAGGTGATTACCCATTTTCAGTGGTAAAACAACTTTATATGCTTTGGTTAAAACTGTGATCATAGGCAAAACATTGTCCAAACAATAGCTGTCACGAACACTTGGTGTATTATTAATAATATTACTTATTATTAGTATTATGGTTCTAATATCGGGGGTGATTGGTGCTGTGGGAACATATCAGTGAATGACACTCCAGGTACACCAGTGCACACACCTGCTTGTGAAGTTAAGGTGTCGTGTGAGGACTTGAGGCGGAAGCTGTGTATTATGTGGGTTATTTCCCACTTCTCCTATTAAAGTGTAACTATAACATAAAGAAAATGCTAAAGAAAAGACTCCTCTCATTAAACTTGGGGCGAAATAACCTTTTTGCCAATGATCACAGTACATCCTGAGGACTAGAGACATACCTGCTTAGTTACCAAAAACGGACGGCACACTCCTATAATGTGTTATGTTTTGTGATGTTTTACCTTACAGTGGCCTGGAAGAGCAGCAAGCTTTGAGAGTCAAGGTTCGTGTCCTTCGCCCAAACCTCCACAGACACCCTGATGATCACAGGTAGAGTGATGACATCACCTCTGTAAGAAAACAGACTTTTGTTTTGTTTGGCTCAGAAGTCGTGTTGCCTACGAGTCTCTTGTGAGCATGTTGTGTGAAAATGAAATTCATTCCGACACGTTTCTTATATGTTCATAAAAACAAGGTTGTAATGAAATTGTTTTTATTCGTTTATTTGAACCCGGAGTTCTTCAAGCGCTCTACAGAGCTGGCTATGCAGCACACACTGTCAAGAGTTTGTTTGTCATATACATGCTTTGAAATTCTCAGAAATGCTTTATTTACCAAACATTTTCACAGACCACATGAATGGTAAGCCTCACTGCAGGAAGTCCTCGGTGATTCACTTGCAGCAGTATCAACCTTTTCAATGTTTTGAGCAACATTTCTCTGGCCCAAGAGCTCTTTAGTGAGTCACCATTTTACCTTGAAATGGCACAAAGTTAAAGGGCTATGCTGCTCCGTGGCATGAAAACATTTTAAGATTTTTTTTGGCTTTTTTTTTTTTGCCTTTATTTGAGGGTCAGTGTAGTGAGATGGGGAATGGGGAGGGGTGTGACAGGCAGCAGGGTCCCCCAGCTGGGATTCGGATCATGGATGTTGTATGGTATGCGCCTTAACCATTAGGCCACCAGGGCGCCCCGGCATGAAAACGTTTACCTGATAAAAAAAACAGTCAGTAGATCCAGTGAGTCGTGATCCAGGTTTTATTGTGGAATGTAGGTAACTGAGTTTCTAAAGGGCTGGGTTAACGTCTCAGAAAATTCAGTCACAACTGTTACAGATGTGTAAAGCCCAGCTATTAACCTGCCATTCTTATCTGCAGATATTAGAAATATTTAGAGAAACTGTAGCAGATACATGTAGCAAACATATGTGTAGAAAGACACACACTCAAATCAAAGTGTGTTTAAAATAACTTTACAATAAATTTGTTTCCAAACACCTGGCTGAACCCTGCAAAACCTAAAAAATAACAATGTCACATTTATTTTTGTACACATCAGATCGATTTCAGCACATTGTTGCAAAGCAGCATATATAAAATTAGACTCTCTTATTGCTCTTGTAATGTAAATATAATTAAACTGTTTACTCTGAAAATGTCAATCATGTTGAAACTAAAAAGTGAAGTAATGCTTATAAACAGTGACACTCTGGTTGATGGTTTAGTTCTACTGTATAAATTGGTTGTAAAAAGATAATTTATAGAGAAAACTGCATGTGACAATGATTCAGAAAATAGGATTCAAATGATATGTAACAATCCAAAGTGACCGTTTGCTAAACCCCTCGAGTGAACAGCGATTGTCCAATCATATAGCTTAGCAACCGTAACAATGCACAGCAGGCCTGTCAAGCTTTGGATGTCTCCGCATGGTGAAGCGGTGTGCATGGTGCTGGAGTGAGAGCAATACTCTGCAATTGAGAGTTGGAATAGTATTTTTTTTTTTTCTTTTTTTACCCTGGCCAAAACCAAAAATACAAGAGCAAAAGCATAAGAAATGGATTTAACGGTGCATTTTCTGGCTTAATGTAGCCTTAAATTATATTGTGGGGTTACAGTTTATATAAAACAAAACAAAACAGAAACCCTGATTCTTGGATAACATTAGCTGTTCGGTCCTGCTGTATTGGATGAGGGGATGTTTACACTCCAGTAACCCCTGACCAACCTATTAGATTGCAAGATAGCGTTAAAGTTGTGAAACACACTAAGTCCTCATCCTAAAAGCTTTTTCTCTTATGACATTGAATGGAAACATACAAACAATAAAGCATAATGCTTGCTTGTCCAAGTCTGTGTCCAAGTAAGTATGTATTATATTAGTATATAACAGTTGGATTTTTCTTTATCATACTCATACATAGATCATCAACTAGTAAGGAGGCGACTTTTTGCTTGGGACGTGTTTCTTAAACCTCAGTCTTTATATATTGGATGTAGCCATCAAGTGCATATTTAAGAGCTCTTTACAGGGTTCTCATTTTGAAAGAAGTCACTTTGAAGCATTAAAAAATGGGCCAAAGACTCCATTTTTAGCCAACTCATGAAGTTAGCTTGTTTAGCTAACTAGCAACAGCTGTCATTTCATCTGACAAAATTGCCTGTCGTTGGCCAGAAATGAGAAATTGCTTTTTTTCTACTACTGTCTAAAATCAAGGACCTGTGGGTTTGAGAATTACACATCTGCCCCGGCTGTCATTATAACTTCATATGTGCGGCGCGACAACGGAAAGCTTGACAGCTGTAGCGACAGTAACTAAGGGAGGCGGGGCTTAGCAAATGGTTAATTGGCCCAAAAAAACATCAAAAATATTATAGTAATAAAAATCAGATCTCGAAATAAAAAATTGGAAGGAAAAAGCCAAACTTTACTGTACACCAACTTTTCCTGGCCAGTTACAAATACAGGGAATTATAATTTACATACAAACATTTACAAAACTTGTGTATATTTTTACATTAAGCCATATGAAATTAAGTTCAATGCATCTAACAGAACATTGACTCAGCTTCTCATTACGTCAGTAATAAGAAACTAATAAGAAACCAACATAGCAAATAGAAAAAAGGCTATGTACTGTTATCTTACTTGCACATGCATATAATGATGCTTTTCCCTCTGCGCTGCCCTTAATATTAAAAATAAATATTTTTACTTGTAGCATGCCTCTCACCACTTTAAAAACAGACTTAATAAGGGAAAATGTAAGAAATTGATATGTTAGAGTTATTCAATTTTCAAACTTTGTGTTTACATTTGTACAGTATACTTGTGTATGGCACTGTTTGTATATTCAGAAGTGAAATTCAAGAAGTTGTCGTAAACTTATGGAAATAGAGACATCACAATGTATTTCTATTGTTTGGTGATAATTTGAACAGCTCAGACTTGTAATAGAGTGAGAGTTATACACGTTCTTTATTGTTGTGAACAATTAGTCAAACTGGAAAACGCAGTGAAGCCGACTCTACCTTATCAAGTTACTCCATGTTTAGGACTTTAGAGCTTTGAGCTGTAATTGTTTGCATATTGGTTGAATCTATATTGAGCAAGAACAACTGCAACTACTGTCATGATGTGTACAGTTTGTGATAACTTTTGTAACAATTTAAAGTAAACATTTGGAATATAATTTATTGTATCTGTTTCATATGTATTTTAACAAAATAAATAAAAAAACTGAAGAGTCACAGCATGTCTCTCTTTGTTTGGGAAGGTTATTGTTTTAGCTTATTTTATTTAGCTTCTCTGACTTAATAAGCTTTGTAATAGAGGGTTTTTTATCATCTGTCTTTCATAAAAGCTGGGGTTTCTGTCCATACTCCAAATTAAATGGATATCTACAGTTGTACTAGAAAGTAAAAAAGGAAGTGACCAAAAAGGGTTAGGCTGACCCTACCCTCTTTATATTTATTATTTGTACAGATCCCTTTAGATTTATACACGAAGAAAGAAATTGCATCATTTGACGCCCAAAGCACACACCAGAAGATCATATAGACAGAAGTAGTCAAGGTGCTGTTGTCAGTATGTGCCAATCCTGGAGGCAAATATGTTAAACGTTGCTTTTCTGCACAGGGAAATAAAACATTGGTGCACTCTGACGAAATGAGTGTCATTGTGGGTAGACGTGTCAGTTCATTAGGAGGGCTACAATTTTATCACTTTTGCTCCATGGATCAGCAAATTCTGGCTAGTGTACCATGACTACTTCTAGACTTTAGCACTGCTTCCTCTCACATGCCTCTCATTCATTCCAGTGAGATTACCATGCAACAATAATGAAGCTATGTTAAAAATGCTGTTATATGGCAAAAAGGATTATTTTTGCTTAACTTTTGCCCTTTAATGCAATTCAACATCATCCAGCAACAGATACTTTATACATTACAAATACAAATACTAAAGACAAAGGATGAAATGATTGTGACTGTGATAACTTTCCATAGAAAATGCTGTATTTGTATTATAGACCGCTGTGCAGTGTTTTGGTGTCTTACAAGGCTTCAAACTACAAACAAATAATGCAGTGCTGTTATCGGTCTGATCACATCCTTAAGGTTTGTTTAAACTGAATGAAAAGCTCATATTAGAGGTGGTATGATTGCAAATGAAGTCAGTGGAATGATGCTATTGGTTTTCTCTAGGTGCAGGAATTCATGCTTATTCAAAGAACATACAGGGACAAGAGGAAAAGACATGGTCTGGAGAAAAATAACAGAAATGTCTGGTAATTTTTTTTTTGTGTCAAAACTGTAGCACACACATACAAAGGCACTCGTACATGGGATCAGTGCATGTTGTTAGCCAGCTAAAGCTAATATCTGTACTGTTGCTGCATTGTTTGTTGTAACACGAACTACAAAAAGCTTCCACTGGTCAAGACACACACACACACACACTGTACAGTTTAATTATGTTTCACATACTATACTAGATTTTTTTTGTGCTACTTTCATCTTCTAGTGTTGTGTGACGCAGCCTTTTGTAAGTGGTTTCTCAACTTGCTATCAAGATAATAATAATAACTTCTATTTCCACTCTTATTCGAATACAAATACAAATAATTTGCTGCCTCAACAAATACAGATACAAATACAAGTACTGAGTTCTTTGCACACAAGTTCTAGTTGAGAGCAAGAAATGTTATACAACAAGTTTGAGTCCTTCAGAGTTAGTATGAACTTAAATAGTCAAAAGAGAACATTTATTATTATTTATTAGCTTTTTCCACAAATGCAAAGCACTGTTTCATTTTAAAGACATTAGTAAAAGTGATTTTTACAACTGGGATGAATTGTAACTGAGCTGGTTAACTAAAGTAGCCCTTGTCTTTCTTGGTTGGCAAAACGCTGACTCATTCAAACACGACTAACACTTTAAAGCAGATAATACATGTTAGATAACCACTCCATTGAGTGATGCAAGGCCTTGAGTTTGTGAATGCTTTTAAGACCTTCAAGACGAAATAAAAAAAAGCTTGTCAAATAGATGGTTGCCTCTTTGTCATCCTGCATCCGTTTGATGGTGATACATGTGGAGAACATTTTGATCTCTCGTACAGCGTGACATGGAGCACAACTTCCTTTTGATCCACAATATTGGACAGAAACAGACAAAAGGGGGATGTTGCATTAGTTTCCCTGGCAATGAAAGCTTCCCACTCTCTGAACACTAAACCCATATTTAGAGTGGAGTTGTATCTTTAGCAAAGACTAATAGCTCCACGTGGTGATGCATGTAATTAAGGCTTTGTCATTTCCTGAAAGCTTATTTGTGCTGGGTATTTAACACCACTGCTCTATGAAGACTTAGGAGGAGATTGGACTGGTCTCATATCTTCTGTCAACAATGCACCTGCAGGATTAGTCATTTGGGGCAAATGATCCATCCCAGTTTCGAATTGTCAACACTGATTACTAGGGCTACTTTCAAATCCTGCTCTTTGAAGAGATATCTTGTTATCAATAAAGACCTTTAAATAGCCATCACTAGCTTATCAAAGAGCCTCAGTACTGTCAATATGATAAAACTTCATTTTCTCCCACTTGTTTAATCAAAATATTCAATCAAGTCCTGTTCTTAAATATTAATTATGACAAAGTCATGTTACATAAATGCTGACTGGTATTACGGATACTTGTATTTACCACATTTCCCAGGCACTGACACTTCACAGCTAAAGATATCTGTCTGCTCAGACAGGTCTGCTTTATTATAGTTTGATTTTCCATGGCGCATTGGATACAGAGGGTCAAAGGTCAACCCATTAATGACGAGGTAGCGAGGGCTAGTTCTATTCTAAGAACAATTACAGTTAAAGGGGTAAATGGACAGACAGTTATGTAATGCCACCACCCATTACAGGCTAACGGTCGTTTTTATGGCCTTCGGTGTCTTCATTAAAATAATTAATGGCTCTCTGGCACGTGGACATGCGTAGAGTGTGTCTGGTAGGAGCTGGGTTACACAATTCAAATATCAAATTTACGGTGTGAAAGATTTCCAACAAATGTGCAAATTATATATTATAGTATTAGATACAATACAAATGGTTCCCATCGCAGACATGAAAAGCATGAATACATAGCACAGGCACAAGCTAATTTTCAATTCAATGCCCCTGACAGACGAGGCATTCTGTAATACTATCTTGATAGGTCATCTTCATGGAGTGAATGTAAACCCCCGGCACCACCCTGGAACATCTGTTCAGAGTCAGACGTAGCCTTGTGGCTGCTTAATGATTTCTCTGTCTGGCAGAGTATCAGGAGCTCGTCTTCAACCTTACACTGATCTGACATTAACAGTCCTCTCCTGTCTTGGTATGGAGGGTGAATAATGCATGCGAGTTGCATTTCATTGAGGGGTCAAATACAGAAACTGTTACTTGATCTTATTTGATCTCGTCAGGTGTTTAAGGATGTTTATCTGTGGTTAAAATTTGATCAAATAGCTAATTGAAGAGCTTGAGGTCAGATAAATAATAATAATACATTTAATTTGTACTGCACTTTTCATTCATAGTGAAACTCAAAGTGCTACAGTATTAATAACATAGAATACACAACATAAAGAAAATAGTAATAAGAGTTAAGATGAAAAAGCCTTCCTGAATAAGTTTTTAGGCCTTTTTTAAAGGAGACGTGCTGCCCTCAGATGGTTAGGAAGGCTGTTCGACAAGTGTGGTGCAGCAGAGCAGAAGGCTCGATCCCACATGGTGCGGAGCTTTGTACTGGGGGCCCGGAGGAGCAAGCTGGAAGATCAGAGGGCGCGGTTAGAGATTTGTGGTATGATCAGTTCCTGTAGGTAGGGAGACACATGTCTGTTGATGGATTTGTATGTGAGTAGCAGGACTTTATAGCCAATCCTGAAGGAGACAGGGAGCTGGTGTAATGAAAACAGATTGGTGTTATATGTTTGTGTTTTCGCACTCTCGTCAGGATCTTGGCAGCGCTGTTCTGAATGTACTGGAGCTTTTGGACGCTCCTGCCAGGGATCCCTGTGGAGTGCACATTGCAGTAGTAGCAATCCAGACATGCATCCTCCCAGTGAGACATACTCAGTCCTACCGGAACAGTAGGAAGTAGGAGAGAAGGGGACCCTGCATGAGCTGCCATCAGCATGTCATTCACAACCCTGAGCAGAGCTGTTTGCTGTGTGCTGAGCGAAAAAACCTGACTGAAATTTTTTTAAATAGGTTGTTGTATTTAAGGTGGTCCTGCAGCTCAGAAGCAACCACCTTCTCCAACACTTTGGACAGGAAAGGGAGGTTGGAGATAGGTCTGTAGCTGGCAAGAACTTCTGGGTCCAGGGTGGGCTTCTTGAAGGCGGGGTGGATGATTGCAGCCTTGAAGGGAAAGGTTGACAGTTTGGGTGATTAGGAGGCTGCGAATGGGGATGTATGATTTGAGCAGAGCTGAGGGAATGGGGTCCAGGGAACAAGTACAGGGTTTCATCTTCTTGAGGATTTCCTAAATGTGGCCCCAATGTGGCTTAGGGAAGATGATTTATGGTTGAAAAAAAGATGCTTAGGATTGCCAGGATTGTTATTAATTAGGTTAGAACTGTGAAAGACCATCTTTAAGGGACTTTGAGTAAGTCCTTTGAAGGCTAGTTTATGGACAGCGAGCCCAGAACGTCTGAAGCATTGTTCCAGGACACGTCCAGCTGTTTTTATTTTCCACAGGTCATGAGTGAACCAGGGAGCAGAGTGTGAAAAATTGATCTCACATGTCTTGACAGGGGCATAAAGAGCCAAAGACACTGCTCAGAAATGTATTGTAGGGATTCCACTAGTTCATCCACTGATGCAGAAGCTGGACAGGTGATGTACTGGATATCCATAGTCACGAAGGTGGGTCAATGCTTTTCCAGTTCCAAAAGAGCATTTCTCTGGTTGCAGATTGCCTGTAATCTTAAGAATAAAACATGCACTAAGCATCTTGTTTAATGTCAATTAATTTTCAGTATAACCTGCTCAACCATTTAAAATACCAAGAGGACAAGGATGAAAGCATCTGAGGCTGCAAAGTGTCAAGCGCTGCTGCTGGAACCAGCCATCACCATCGCTAACAGAGAGGAGATGAAAGGTTGCGAAGCTTGCTTTATGAAGCATTAGACAGAGGCAACATGGAGGGGAAACGTATTGAGCGGCTATAAATAGATGTTTTGCCCCATGGGTAAGAGCACAGGAATCCTCTCTCATTACTCTTGCTCCTTCAATTGATTTGTCTTGACAGAAACATCCAACTCATGAATAACCATGTTGGGATTCATATTTAGAAGTGAAACTTTTGAACCTAAAAGTGTGAACGTTTTAATTGTCGCAATCAGAGTAACTGTGCGGCACGCTTTTAAATGTCAATGTAGCCAATCACAGAGTACACTTATTTTCATTAACCTGCATTTATATCCCGAAGTCGCAGTGTAAAAGCGACAAGATGTGTGTTTTAGGTGGGGCGAGATGTGCCAGTTTCTGTGAGGATTAAACAAACTGGATTTGACATGTTAATTTGTGAGCTTTAGAGGTGCTACTGGGAAGTGTTTTTTCCTTCAGACATTTCCCCCATAATACACAAATGTCTGTATTTCACCACCAAAATGTTTTTATCCAGATTATAAGAAAATTAATCTCAGTGAGCATTTTCACACTGCCTCAGATAAAGACTCAAGCTTTATAAGGCCTTCTGAAGATTTTCTCTCCTGTGAAATCATCCCTGCTGCTGTTTGCCTCCGATAGCCTCTGACTCAGACTTGCATTAAGCCCTGTTTTAAAATTAGTCTGAGGATGGCAATTAAGACATTGTAAGCGCCACTGAGATAGGAAAAAGAGGCTTTACCGGGGCTCCAACAGGTGTGAGCAGCGGTATTATCATCACTGCCGTCACAGTGTCGGGAGGACGTGGTAATAACAGGTTAGGAGGAGAAGGTTCTGTGCGATCAGGCCACTCCAGCTCCTCTGCTGATTTACATGGTGAGCAGAGGTGGAGGAGTCGGCATGAATCACTCAAGAGACAGAGAGGACACCGCGGAGGACGTGAGCCTGAATCTAAATGCAGCCGTTTATCAGATGCTGCTCATTCCGTCACAGGTACGGCTCATCCAGCAGTACGGCGATTCATAACCAGTGACACATCCAATGTCCAAATGAAACAGGTGGGTCATGCTGTACAGGGAGACATTTGCCAGCAGAACACATAAATACAGATAGAGACGTCAGATCTCTTCCGCCTTATATACAGGCACAAACAATACATTCAGACACAGAAATGTGGTCTTCGGGGATCCTATTCTGCATGCTTAATCAGTAGTATGCTTGCAAAACCAACTTGCAATGACATTTTAGACACAGTCCCTAATAACAGACACCTGAATTTAAATCATGGTTTGGGTTAAAATGATTTCTTGAAACGTGGTTAAACATGGCAAATGTCGGTTATGAATGCAGTAAAATGCGGTGAAAATGTCCCGTCAGAGGTGAACGGTGGTCTCGAACTGTCATCTTTTGCTTGCAACCCATGTGTTGCCAGCTAACTATCCATCCACCCAACCCGCCACCTCCTAAGATGCGAAAAAAATCATCTTATATTGACGTCATCTGAACTACATCACTTACACGGGTCATAATTACTACGGCTGCTAGATGGCATCTGTAAGTCAAAGGTGACCACCTTTAACGCCCTTCTCAACCTACTAGCAGGTGTAACAGGCCCCTTCTAACCCATATCTATGAGGCTGAGAACCACTGATAACGCCCATTCAATCGAGTGATAATGTTTGAATCGGGTGGACAGAGGGACGTTGCCATATGTACATTTTTACTTTGATTTGTTTGACTAAAGCCACTATTTGGCATCAAGGCAAAAGAGTTGCTTGTCCTCACATAGATCTAACACTGACACAATGTTAACACTGTCTTACAACTCTATAAAAACTCTGACATGGTGTTGAGTTTGACACACAGAGGTCTTTGAAACCCATCATAAACAGCACAGTATTTCCCAGCCAGTGTCTCAGTCTGACGCCTGTGCTAACAGCAGCAAACAGATGTGTGATGTCACCGTTGTATTTGAGCTGTTTTCCATGAATGAACGGCCTGAGCTCCTACGTTTAGGTGGTGAGTCATAGTTTTGACCTGCGTCCTTAAAACGTGTTTGTGGGCGGCTGGGCGCCGCTGCTAGGAAGCTGTTAGGTAACAGAATGGCTTTATATTTATAGTGTTTCCCTGTCACACAAGAACGACACACACACACACACACACACTCAAAATGACTCACTCACTGGCTCTGTGTATTTAACATGGGTATACCATTTTACAGTCCAATACATCTGCATTTCCCACACATTAAATCAGCAAATGAGAATGAGTTCTGTTAATAAACACAAACAGGATCAGGATCTAAGAGCATCAATTTAGTGAAAATGGTATTATGGCATCACTGTCATCTAGTCTTGGGTTTGATGTGCATATTAAGTGCAGTTAAAGTTAAACTGCTTCACTGACTTTTTGACATGATGAAATTGCATTGGTCGAATAAGGCAAGTCTGACCTGCCCCTTTGGCTTGATGCCACAAAAATATTGAAATTCAGCATGTAACTGTTCTTTTTTGGGGTCTTATTCAGGTTTGTATACTGCTGCTGTGATCAGTGAATATAGGAGAGGTTATCTCCCTCCGTAGCACAGCAGTATGCCTCCAGCTTGGTGAAACTAAAATTGGGACTGAAAGGGAGAAGATTCGCCATCGTGGAAGAAATCCAGGGCGAAACGCAGAAGGTTCTGGACACGGTGACAAAAGATAACTACAGGAAATGTTTCCAGGAAAAGCGGTGGGACAAGTGTATCGCATCTCAAGGAGATGGGGAAGGGGATCAGAAATACTGTAGTTATATCTTTTCAGGCCCATATCAAAGACTCACACTGAGAGGGGAAAATCTCTCTTAGATTAAACTGCTCACAACTTATACTGTAGACATGCAACCTATGACCAGTAGTTGGTTACAATGAGATATTGCTTCATATTAAAGGGTCTCAAGCAAAAAAGGTTGGGAGCCACTGATTTAAAGTGGACAGTTATAAGTAGCTAACACTTTATACTGTGTAAAAAGGGGCTATCAGAGATATTATTTCCTGTGAACACTGAATGTTTTTTATGTAGAAAATGATGGCAAGGTTTAATAAGCTTTTCACTGAATCGGTACAGAACAGAGAGGTTGCCAAAAAGCACTGAAGCAACAGGTGCCATGCAAAGTCAGGTGCATTATATCAGTCAAAATCACCCACTAAAAGAGGTGAAATTTACTTGAGAGGAAAGCTGTAGCTGCTTAGAATAAAAAGCAACAAATATAAAAACCCGGCACCAGTGCTCTTCAGAGACACACAGTACAGTACTCATATGAATGCATTAAAATGCACATTTTTAATTAAGCATCACCTGCAGCAGTGAGCAGAGCAAAGAGACGAACTTCAGATTAAGCCACCCGATAGCTGAACCTCCAGTTAAGGGGGGTTGGCTAATTATCACAGTAATTAAAGCTCCACTGTTACTATTCTCATCTGGACTAATACAAGACTGATCGCTACATTCCAGCACAGACAGACACTAAAGCTTTGTACTTATGAACTCACTCTCCAAGGGTTGCAATGAGGTGCTGATAGGATGCATGGCGACATCAAATCTTTATATGGCCAGAGGGATCGGGGCTTGAAAACTTGGAGGATGCTGAAGAGGTGCAGAGATTAATGCCCTGTCGGATAGGCTAAATCTCCTTTATACCTCTGGCTGCTACCAACTCCCACCTCAATTTGGAGGAGGCTGGAGATAAGCCCAAATGGCACTGTCTCCAGGGCAGGCTAATTTATCCACAGGCTAAAGGCATCCTGAGAGCTGGAGCTTGAGCATTGCTCTGTGCTGCTTTCCCAATTGGCTTTCTGTGTGCCTGTGCATGTTTATAATATGACAACACAAAAGGCTGTTTGCCATAAGGAAAATACAAACCACCTACAAGAGAGAACTTCAAATTTAACCAAATATAGACATTAAAGTATCCATGAAACCTTCTTATGCATTATGAGTTTATTGTTTTTAATTATTACTTAACCTGTGAATTATCTCCAAATTCAATAACATGCTGCATGGAAAAAAATCTCCTCAATCAAATCAGGGTCGATACTTAGGGTGCTCAAGTATCGACCCTGATTTGATTTCTTTGTCTAATTAATAACAGCTACTATATTAATGACTTCAGTTAACTGAAGTGATTAATGGTCCAATTTAAGACCACACAGTAAAAGAAGAAGTACACAGGTCCTCAATAAAAGTAACATTTAAATTCTTACTAAATGTAATAGCAACTTTCAACTTTTCAGTGTCCCTTTTTCCAGTTGCGATTAATACACAGTTAAGTTAGGATAGGTAAGTTACACAGACTCAAACAACAAATTATCCAGTCGGTAGCTGCTGTTTAGTTTGTTGTTTATTGATGTATTTGTATAAAGTGATGAACATACCAGTTTGTTTCCTGTTCTGCCAGTTGTGGTGTGTTACTCTGTTACTGGTCTGGTGAGAACTGTTTGTGCTCCCCCTACCTGTGTCTCCTGTTTCCTGTCACCTACGACCCTACATATACAACCCTGTGCCTCTAATGACCGCCACCCAGTGTTCAAAATAATACTGCAAGCTATATCTAGATAAACCAAATGACATGGTGCAACATGGCGGGCTCTGTGGAAGAGGACCCGCTCCCTATGTAGATATAAAGGCTCATTCTAAGGTAACAAAAACACAGTGATTCTTATTGTCAGGTGATACACTAATTTAAACATACTTATGAATATTATATTCCACTTCTGCCAAGTCTGTTCCACTAGATTCTACAAACTGGACCTTTAAGACATGCAAAATTATTCTGCTTGGAACAATAATGTGTGTCTGATATAGTTTTTCCATGAAAAAAAAGCATAATTACCATGTTAAAATCCTTAAAATGACATCGACTCCTTCTCCCTCATTAAAATCTAGATAACTGTAGTGGAATAAAAAAGTACAATATTTGCCTTAATTGAATAAGATTATTTCTGACATCCTATCAGAGATTTGCAGTTTTCTGTGGTTACATGTCAGAGCAAATATCTTTCTGGATATATTGTGAACACATAATATCTTTCTCTTCCTATGTCTGAGTTTGTAGTTTACCCCCAGAAAAAAGGACTAATCAACTCAATATTTGAGTGAACAAACTCAAAAAAACATCACGCTGCCTGTCTGAATAAAAAGTATTTATGACATGAAAGCTTAAATAACATGACAAGTAATTTTTGTTGCTTTATGTTGTTTTTAATTTCAACAAAAAAAACTGATCTCTCTTTGGTTTCACATGTTAAAAGGCTATTTGCACCAAAACAAGATAAAACAGAAATGTTAAAACTGGAAGAAGTACACAGGAGTTTGCTGCTGTATCACAAAGCAGTGGGATGAGTCTGAAAATGGGTTTTTATCTCTCACAGTGCTAACCAAGAGCCATAATCTAATTTAATTGTCATTAAAGAAAATCGTGAATAAATAATAGGAACCATGAGCGACTACATCACACAGACTGACAGCCTTTATGGTCGATACTGTGGAGTTAAATACACACTCAGGCACACAGACAAATGGGAAATTTAGAGATTATGACTGAATCAAGAAAGCCAGCCAAGCCAGTATTATATTGTTCCTCCCTGGCCACATTTACATGCAGGCAGTAGCCTTCACCAGCTGCTGTTTATATTCTCAAGATATTTATGTGAACTGTTTTTGTAAATTTGTTTCCGTTGGGTGAGAATCATCATAACCAATTTCAACCTTTTCAAACTGTAGAAGCATGACGTGTTTCTATGGTTTAGCAGTCTGTTTGATAGAGGCAGAACCAAAGCCTCTTAAATGGCTTTCTATTAACTTAACTAGGTTATTTTAAGACTGTTGTCCAAAAAAAAAATAGTTCAACAATTTTGGAAATTTGCTTTCTTGCTAAGAATTTATATAACATTTTCTGTAAAGTTCAAAAAGAAAAACATTTTTGCAGCCTATAAGATACTATAATGGAGTAATACTGGTGATCATAATAGCCTCAACAAGGGAAATGCTCGTATTATATTAGCTTAGCTTAGCTTAGCTTAGCATAAAGGCTGGTGGCAGGGGGAAACAGCTCGCCTGGCCCCAAAGGTTTAACAAAGCTCACTAATTAACATGTCATATATTAATTGTTTAGATGTGGTTTTGCATAGGTTTAGATATGAGTTGTATGGATATTTCATAAAAATAAAAATGTACAGTTTTTGTCCACCTGTGACACTATTTGCTTATGTGTGTTGATATTTGTACCTCGGCCATGTGCCGCAGTAGATTTTGTTTTGTTTTCATGTAAACTGTAATCTACAGTGTGCTGACACACACATCTTTTTGTAGTGATGTGATGAAAAAGGACTTACGGCTAAGTAGGAAAACGAAAGAGATGATAAGCTGACAAGACTCGAATCTTCTCCTTAAGCAACTCGTGATCAAAATGTCCGTTATCAATCAGTAGTCACGAGGCTTATTTTTCAAAAAACAGCATTATGGTCAAATATCAGAAGTGAAACAGTTAAATTGGCTGGACGTCTCACTCTGTTGGCAGCTCTCTAATCCTGTTTGAAGGAAAACAAGATTTTAAAGGACATTTTTTGCAGTGCTGAAAGAACAAATATTTAAACATTGAGGCCAAAAAACATCCCTGCAATGCAAAACAACAGATAACAGACCACCGGACAGCTAATTTAAATACAAATAACATATGTAAAACTGAACCAGATAAGTTCCTGGTCAGGGTTGAAAATGGGGCCCAGGAGCTGTCAATCATGCAGCGTTTACATTATCCTCTAGTCTCTGCTGGGTACTAATGAGCAGACAACGACCCCCTGATGACCCTGCAGCTGCTGTTCCATGCACACACACACACACACACACACATAGCCTTTCTGATATGAGTAGACACGTTTCAACTCTGTGTGCATCACCTTGAGGTGCATGCTTTCTTTCAAACCCAAATTGGATCCATCCACTGTGATGGCTCGACACAGCAGTAGGAAAGGCAGATTAACTGTATCACCACCCAGCAACCACTTGTTGTCCAATTTACTTCAGTGTTTTGGGAACATTTTGTTCTTTGGGAGGCTGATTGATGCACCGGTATGTCCCGATGGTGTCAAGTCAGGCATTTTTTTACAACATCATCAATACAAACCCCACACCTTTAGGCTGAAGTGGCAGGTTGGTATGTACAAGTGGGCGTGTAGAGGCTGAGGGGAGGGGGGGGGGGGGGGGGGTTATAGAGATCTGATAGCATAGATGGCCTCTCCCAGTCTCTATGGTAACCTACTAGCATACAGCCGTGTCTGGGGGGCTTTTAATGGCTTGTCACGGCCATGAGAGCAAAACAGCGGTAAGATATTGACAGTCCAGGCCTGGGTGACAATCAAAAGCCGCAGGGGAGAGAAATGTTCCTGTACCTTTGTCTGACATATATTTTCACTGCAGTTCACTGGATAACTGTCGGTAAAGAGGGTGTTTTCCCTGCTGTGCATTGAAAAAGTCTGTCTGAACATAAAGGGATAAGCGGTAAGCATTGACAAAGACAAGAAGTACTTTGGCAATTATTTAGTTACAAGAGTTACTTAAATGTTTTGTTGGATATAAAGGTTTTCCTTGTAGTTTTACCCACATAACTGGTGTTTAAAAGTGTGTCTGTCTGAGTAAATTGCATAATTTGTATCATCATATGTAAACATTTAGTTATGTAATGTACTTTTTCCAGCATTAAAATCTGTATGCTATAAAACTGGTGTTCTAGTGCCATCTAGTGGACTTAAGGTGTCACTACTGTACACTTTGACATTCATTTGACCTGAAACAGGATATTTTACTAACTGAAAGGATGTTAATTCGCAAATAATTCAAGGTGTGGCAATTCAGATCATTGCAGTGTGGTTGTAGGACTTTCAAACGTGGTGATGATGTGGGGACTTTTACTTTTTCTTTTATTAAACAAGCAAAATCTTCAGATGTGTTTACGAGCTTCTCCTCTGATGCATCACATGCTAAAGAATCCTGAATCTGTGAATGAAAATAGTTTGTTCTCTTGAATTATTTTGCAAAGCATTGGCGATGTTTTTGCTTGGTTCTTATGTGCTGAATGTTTGTGCAGACAAGTGAATAAAGTCTTTTACACTTTCTCAGGTAGTTTATTTTGTCACTTTGGCCAATTCATTAATGTTATTTATTCAACTAATGGTGAAATTGTGGTCTATGATCAAAATTCTGATAATTTTGGTGAAGTTTTACCTAAAATAAGCATAATTGGTCTGACCATAAATTGCAGAAAGGACTAGAAAAACTGAAACAAAACATTTAATCTGTACACTGAATATTTTGAAGAGCTTATTGTAGACATCAAACACCCGTCTGTGAAGCTTCTTCCGCTGGAGGGCTTGACCTGTCAGTCAACTGTCGGGTCTTTTTGCTAAAAACACTACAGGCCTGCACTGCTAGTCCTGAGCTTGAGAGACTAATTTAGCTGCCTAAAAAGTCAGCTGTGCAACACCTGTTAGACGTAAGCTTTTCAGACATTTAACACAACCAGGCCAACCAAATCACACTCTTAATTACAACCTTCCATTCAATTAAGTGTTAAAATATATGAAACGTAATCAATATTTCTGCCACCTTTTTCAAAACACAGTAACATGTTTCAAAAGGTTTCTGAAAAGGCAAAAGTGGACGAAGCAGAGTGAAAATTAAGTGAGAATTCCCTGAAATATTAATATTTTAAGTACGAAAATGTCGACTCTAAAAGAAATTAAAATGAGTTTTGATTTATTGGAAACAGAATTTCTTCACCCCGTTTGGAGACTTTTAAACCCTAAATTCTAAATATCTTTGGAAAATGTTTGCAGGCATGTGAGACAAATCCTGAACAACATCATATTTTTGTGGAGTACTGAAAACATTACTCAAATTTAATAAACTCTTCAGCCTCAGCTTGTGAACAAACAGATTGGTGAATACCAGCATCTCAAATTTAGAACAACCGCAGATAACATATGAAATCTAATACAATCCCTGGGATATCTTATATAATACAAGTTGGACATACAAGCCAAATAGTCCAAAAACAACTTGGCTGTCCAGTTGGAGCTGTGTCCTCACTTCCAGGAGCCAGACTTGCCCTTTGCCCCGCGGGTGGTCTTGGATGCTTTGGAGCCCCTCTGATGGTCGCTGACTCGGTTTCGGAGCACATAGATGTCATACTTCTGCCTCTTGAGCTTTTCTGCCAGCTCAAACTTCTCAGCATGTAGCTGATGGAGCCACTTCCAGAGGTCCTGCGCCTTCTCCGCCAACTTCTCCTGGTTCAGGTGGTCAATGTTGAGCGGCTTACGGCGCTCCATCAGCGCCTTCTTCTTCTCTTCTCTCGCTGTCAGCTTCTTGCCCTTCTTCTGGTCGACCTTCTGCAGGTAGCCACCGAACGATTTGTTTGTGAATATCTTCTTCTTCTTGGCCTCCTCCTCGGCGCGCAGCTTCGCCGCCTCCTCCTCGCGCTTTGCCCTCTCCTCAGCCAGTCGTGATTGGCGCTCACGATCCTGCTCCGTGCGGATGCGCTGCTGTTCTGCTCTGTCAGATCGGCGGCGTTCAATGCGGTTACGCAGAGCGACCAGCTCTTCCTCCTCTTTCTGGCGGCTGGAGAAATGCAGCTCAATGAGGCTCTGGAGGTCGTTGAAATCCTTTTCTAGTCTCTTGCGGTGGAGGTCATCAAAATCCACCTTCTCACCATCTGGGAGCTTTGGAGGAGCAATATTTGGCACATAAGTTGTCTTATGTCGCGGTTTGGACTCTTCTTCATGCTCATTCTCCTCTGCAGGCTCTTCTTTTTTCTCTTCTTCGTCGTCTCCCTGCTCCTCTTCCTCCTCAACTTCCTCCTCCTCATTCACCTCCTCCTCCTCGTACTCCTCCTGCTCATACTCCTCCACAATTTCCTCAGTGTCGGACATGATGGTGCTTTGGAGGCTTTCCAGGGAAGAGAAAGCAGGGTGAACACCAAGACCAGCTGGTGTCTGGCACACAAGAGATGACTGGGGTCTTGGGTGTGCTGCTTGGGGGTCTTTTAAAGGTTTGGCTTTACCATGTGACCGTAGGCTGACCAAAGTCTCCAGAGTGCGGGTCAGCAGCAGGGCGGATTTTGAGACAGATGGAATAGTCTATTTTCTCCTTCACCAAGTCTTGTCAGCCCCACACACCCCCACTTATCCCCTGTAGACCCATGCTCCACTCTGACCCTGCAGCCCCCCTCATTCCTTTGTAAGGACAAGATGAGAGACTATTTCAGATGCACAACAGATGCACACATAGCACCACATCGTATCATCCAGAACAAATACCATCCATAGCTGTAAAGGCCTACTGAGCCGATGGCGCTGATAAGAGATAGAGCTGCGGAAGCAGAAACACAGAGGATGAACAGAGAAAACTAGTCCCTGCTAAACTATAGATCATCCAACTGACTTCTATGGACAGGATCATCTATAATGTGTGCAATTTAGCGAACTTGCTAATCCATCATTATAGTTTAAAAGCCACCGTGGCAAAGCATGTGGTGCTTTGTTAGCTTCCATTAACAAAGCAAATTGTAGTCTCTTTAGTATGTCAGAGAGCCAGCGAGGATTTTAATGAGGGGAAGTTACAGCTGTCACATTTTCTAAAATGAGCTGTTGCTTTGAATATCCTGGTGCCCCGGAGCACCAACAAACTAATGTTGTTTTTGAGTTAGAAAAAACTGAACTATATTTACACTCTTTGTTTTTTCCTCCTGCAAATCAATGTCAAAGCTTCTATTTATCTATCTATTTATCTATCTATCTATCTATGCTTGTATCTATGTCTCTGTTTTATATCTGTAAAGCACTTTGTTAATATTATTATTGTTATCGCAGTCAGTCAGTGCATTTTAATTATTGGTAACTGTACACCAACTAGAGCTGCAGCCAACAGTTATTTTCATTGTCAATTAATCTGTTGAGTATTTTCTCGATTAATCGATTAGTTGTTGTTGTTGTTGTTGTTGTTGTTGTTGTTGTTGTGGAGAAAAATGATGATGTTTCCTGTTTCCCAAAGCCCAAGATGCAAACTAAAATGTCTTGTTTTGTCGCGACCAACAGTCCACAACCCAAAGATATTCAGTTTACTGTCATACAAGATTAAAGAAGCCAGAAAATATTCACATTTAAGAAGCTGGAACCATATAATTTCAGTATTTTTCTTAAAAATTACTCAACAATTAATCAATTATCAAAGTTACAAAGTTGGCGATTAATTTTCTGACGATCAACTCATCGATTAATCGACTAAACGCTGCACCTCTAATACCAACAGTTATTTCTGCAAAGAAAAGCAACATTTAAAGAAAGATAGGCGCCACAGAAGATCTTCACTAAGAACAATGATGTGCAAGATGAACTTTACTGCTTTGGTCTTGTCTCCACTTTGGAATGTAATTAAAACATTCTTGCTTTTAGAGGCTTTCTGCTTTTAAGCGCTGAGTGGATTAAATGGTAATTGCTCCCATGCGGCAACATTTAAATACTGATGTCAAGCATTTATGTTCCCAAGTCTTGAGTTATCAGTGGAAAAGGACAAACGCAGTTTTTAGATGATGAGATAACTGACAGGAACAGACAGGTGCTCTGTAGCGTCTGAGAATCCCAATTAAACTGTTACATGCGCCTCCTTAGGATAAAACTCCTGACGTCATTCTGCTGTACATGTATGTGGAAGATAACTCTAGGGGGTTAAATATCAGTCTTATAATAAATCTTCTGATGCTGTGACTGAGTGAAGATAGGCTAATTGTGGCCTAAACAAATCTTAATGCCTATGAGAGTGTCCCATGCCTGCCTCATCCCAGAGTGGACTGAGCTCTGCTGAAACATGCCTGTGCACAACATGAGGACAGCAGGTGGTTCCAGTATAATCGAGGCACTCTTGGTTACTGGCAGCAAGGGACAACTGTGTCTATCAGCAGAGAAAAGCAACAAATGACCAGGCCTATAAATAGCAACACGCTCTGCTGTTTCACACAGTTCAAAATGAACAACATAAAGTAGCAATTTCTTGCTGTCAGATTGAGAAAAATCAGCAATCAGTTGAACTTCACCCACTGCACCTTCTTTCAAACCCCGAATCTTCACGTTCACTCCCACTATGACTTGATGAATCAACTTGAATCTTTTTCTTTCTCTTCCCTGAGGCTGTCCCGCTTCTAACTTCAAAATTATCATCTTCGATTTTCCTTCATCACCGGTGGCGTTCCCCCCTGCAGACAGGTCTGCCGAGAGCTTATGGAGATGTCACTCACTGGACAAAAAAAGTCTTTGTAAAGCTCAGAAAATGTGTGGTTTAGCTCAAGAAAATAGCAGTTGAACGTCAGCAGGTTACTCTTTGCAGCCTGGAGGCACAGTGACCTCCTCTGGTCAACATTGTGCAGTACAGTTAAATGTATCCCACACAGTATATTCCTCTCCTGTTGAGGTTCATATTGTATGTCACCATTCAGACATTAATTGAACATCCAGATTAAAAGATTAGATTTATAGACTATGGCATGCCAGATATTGTTTTCAATTAATTATTAATATAATAATAATTATTATTATTAATTATAATTATAATTTAAAAATGTAATTTTTGGATGTACTGATTTTCAGAAAGACGACTCTGACTCTTTTTTAATCTTATTTTTGCTATAATACTACATCCAGAAATAAAAATTCAATAGAAGCAAACCATTATTTTCTGTTTTCATGGATGATGTCAAAAACTATTAATCTCTTATTTTGACTCCTGTAGTTATTCATTCAAGTCTTTTCTTAGCAGCAGTGTTCGCTAATGCCAGCAGTAAGTATTTATATAGTTAGATATGTCTATAGATATGTACACAGGTGGACAGAAACTCACAGCTAGCGAGGTCACTTTCACATTTGGGGCTTTAAAAATGCGATATTACACCAACACAGGGTCTGTGTACCTTTCACATGCGAGCATGGAGTCGGAGGCGGAGCAGCAGTAGGTGGTAACCCCAGAGTTACAGAACTCTCGCGATATTTGTACGCGTTGTTTGTCATTACACAAAAATAATTCTGTTTTATGATGTGACGTAAAGCGATGTGACGCTGTGGTTATAGTATGCTTAGGTTTAGGCACAGAAAATACTTGTTTAGGGTTAGGGAAAAGTCATGGTTCGGGTTTACTTAACTCTCGCGAGATCTTCCGCAAATCTAGGGTTACTCGCATGTTATGAAAGCTGAACGGTGGGTGTGGAAAGCGGAGTCCTGCGGTTGCAAGCTGGAAAACTGGTAAAATAATCCGTTTTACTTCTAATTTAACACAAATTAGACATGTTATTTGCGTTATCTAGGCGTCATTACTAATGTGAATGTTTCTGTGCCTCGTGTTAGCATGTAGTCCCGGTGACTACTGTTACACAGTCAATGCAATACAATACACTCATAACATGTAACATGTCATACAGAAGCCAGCAGTCAGTACATAGTGTTCCCTCTGATTGTTCCAGCCTCTGAAAGCTGAGGACAACTGCTGTGCTGTCCATAAACAAAAACTTTCTGAACTGTTGGTTCATGCATTGCAACATAAACCGAGAGCTTTATTTATTTTAACTTGGCTTTAAAGGCTTGGTGTCATTTCCAAGCTGTGAGTCTACAATATATACTAATCACATATATTTTGCACAGAATTTCTGATAACAAACAAACAGAAAACAGTATTTGGTCAGAGAGTATAATGACAGCATGTGCAGTATGTGAGTCATGAACCTACAATCAAAGCATTTAAGGGTCATACTGTAATTTCTCTTCAGAGTAAGAAATCATAAACTTAATCATAATCATAAGCTTTATGGGCCTTAAAAACCTGTAACTGTAACTTTAAGTTTACTTTTTTGTTATAAAACTTCAGCTTTGCCTTTCTCAGTGGTTCTGCAAAGATATCAATCTGCAATGACGCATCTACTTTTAGCTGAAAGTTAAAACCCAAAACATTTTTGCTTTCAGCTTAGAATGTATAACTTCTGTAATGCTTTTTGATTAGATTAGTTTTTTAAATCTTCAAATTAGGGCTACTTTACACCTGTGGGAAGAGTGCCACCAGTTCATTGTATCTGCTTTATTCTCCACACAGATCCACTATAGTTGTCAACAATGCTTCGTGTCACCACTGCCTCCCTGTGCACCTACTGCCAGAGGATGAGGCTCCTCCTCCATCCATCTGCCTCTGCCTCCACAGTGAATTCTCCCAGCAAAAGACTGGAAAACCAGCACACAGTGGACTCCCTTTACGAACTGTCTGTGGACATCAGAAAGGTACGCAAGTTCAAGGGCTGGGTTCTATCTGAGAGCACTGCGTACGTGTCCGAAACTGCGGATCTGTTGAGGGACATGGGTGCAGACCCAACAGTAATTGCCCGCATCTTGGAAACTCACCCTGAGGCTGTCCTGTGTCGGCCAGAGGACGTGGCTGCCCAGAGAGACCTCTGGGTGTCTGTGTGCCCCCACAAGCGAGAGTTGATGAGCATCATTGAGAAGTTTCCTGCCTCCTTCTTCACGTTAACTCACCATAGCAACCAGCAGGCCAACATCCTTTACCTCAAGAGCCTGCGCCTCAGCAAGCGGATCATCGGAAAGCTGATGGCCAGCGCCCCGCAGAGCTTCAGTCAGCCTGTGGAGCGCAACCAGGAGGTTATCCACACACTGAGGGAGACCTACCTGGACCTGGGCGGAGACGAGGGCAACCTGCGCATCTGGCTGCAGAAGCTCCTCAGCCAGAACCCGTACATCCTGCTGCGGCCTGCGGAGGCCTGGAGGGACAGTCTGGGCTTCTTGAGGGAGCAGGGCTTCACCACAGAGGAGCTCCTCAGCCTGGTCTCCAGCCTCAGGGCCTCCATTGCAGAGCTGCAGCCTGAATCTATGCACCAAGCGCTGGCCTATATTGAAGGGGCTCTTGCCTGCTCCAAGGACGAACTCAAGCAAATTGTGATCCTTTGTCCAGCCGTTTTGTACTACTCCTTGCCCACCCTGAGCGGGCGCTTCCAGGGGCTGATGGATGTGGGAGTGAGCGTGGAGCAGGTGAAGGAATCTCCAAACGTCCTGGAGCTCACCACGCAGATTGTGCTTTACCGGATCCAGAAGCTGGCCTCCTACGGGTACGATGTGCGTTGCGGCAGCCTGGACGTTATTGTGGGAACCAAGAAGGACTTTGAGATGAGCTACGGCAAGCTGCACCTCAGGGTACAACGGCCGCTCTACAACCCCGTAGCTCCCCTTAGATCTGCCGAGGAGTGAATTTCAGATTGTTGATATGTGGCAGTATTCTATTATATGGAGGGTTTGTGGTTTGTGCGTGAAAAAAAAGTTGTGATTGTTTGATGCTGATTTCGCAAAAAGGTTCACTGTGACTGATTTAAAATCTTAGCTCAGTTTTGGAAAGTAACCAAGTATGACAAATATGTCAAAGAATGTATTGTCATTGATGTAGTGGTCTATATACACGAGTGCCAGTCGTTGCCTCGTTCCGGTATGCTACTACTGAGATGTACTACTGTAGTTAACTGATTGTGGTAACTGAGCATGTCAGATGAGCAATAAATGTCCAAGTTTGAGGTCTTTTAGTTTCATTGATCAGTGACAAAAAGCTGTCTTTGTTCTCGGTGAGTCAATATTTAGCACAGATTATGTGTACAATTCACCAATGAGCCTATGAGATCACTGGTTTATAGTGTATTATAATCACAATCTAGGTTACATTCAATTATGTTTCAGGCTTATTTGACTGGAATTTCTTTTTAACTGTTTAACTGTAACACAATTTGACAGATTTGAACACTTGAGCTCCAAAGAATAGACTGAAACCATTTGTATATTTAACCCAGTTTTAATTAAAACAAGCACATTGAGAAGGACCAAGAAGCAAGTGAAGCAGTTTGTTCCAGTGGTACATTTATTGGGGAGTATACAGTGGGGACACCATGATATGAAGACTGTAATTCCTTTCACCTTTTCTCAATAAGCACTGACGAGGGCAATAACTAGACAGCAACGTCATACTGATATTGCCTCTGAAGTGGTAAGGAATAAAATGAGCCAACTAGTACAAAGACAGAAAGGAGATGATCAAAACACCTCTGTTGATAGATACATTGAATGG
Organism: Scomberomorus guttatus; assembly: GCA_038419695.1. Classification (NCBI taxonomy): domain Eukaryota; kingdom Metazoa; phylum Chordata; class Actinopteri; order Scombriformes; family Scombridae; genus Scomberomorus; species Scomberomorus guttatus. The sequence goes on along the minus strand of CM076466.1, from coordinate 5,805,548 downwards.
CTCAAAAGGGAGAAAGTTGGAAAGAGATGAAGTAGAATAAATGAGAGGACAGGCGGCTGTATTAGAAGAGATACAAGATTTCTCACCATTTTTTGGAATGGACGGTCTATAAATGCTTTCATTTTTATTGAAAATTTTCCAAAAAGAAAGATCCATCCACAATGATTTCTCATATCAAAAATACTGTATATCAATGGGTCTATGGCTACACAAAGAGAGAATACACACATACAATATCCAAATATGTACAAGTTGTATGTGAGCTGAAATTAGCAAATTCATTATATACACAAAGACTTAAGTCCCGGCAATATTAACCCAAAGATGAGCACAGTGTAACAGCCTCTCCAGTGCTGTAACGCTGCCAGGATGTCAGCACTGGCCGAGCCGTGCAGTCCAAATGATAATATACAGTCCAATTACTTGAGAAACATGTGAATGTGTTTAAATGACGGGTCCATATGCTCCTCCTGAAGGTGTGTTCATTTAACAGTGTAGTGCTGTGACAAAAACACAAGTCTTAGCGTCCTTTTTTATGTTGGCTGTGTACACAATGTGACAGTCAGCGAGGCGGCAGAGACACCTATGTTGGGAAGAGAAAAAAAAAGGATACTAAGATATTGACAATGAGCATGTTTCAGCTAACAGTTTCCATAATTAACTACTCATTCCTAATAAATGTTAAGTTAATAGAGGAAGAGTTAATTTGAGAAAGGAAAACATATTTAGTAAGTTTCACCTATTTGTAAATTCAGCCATTTAAAGGAATATGTTGACATTTTGGGAAATATGTTTATTTGCTTTTTGCGAAGAGTTACTCTCCACAAGGAAGAAAATAAGTGACCAAAGTGTTGAACTAATGCTTTAAGATACAATTAATAAAAGACCATCTTGAACATCTTAAAATGTTGCTTAGATATTTGTTTTTATAATTTAATAATCTCAGGACAATTTCGTAAGGAGCATTGCAGTTTTTAACTTAAAGTTCTATATTCATACTGACCACATAACAAACTTAGTTGTATTTAAGGATTTTATTTTTCACATAAACATTCTGTGTAGTGAAATGCAGGTTGGCATACTCATGAATAATAATTATTTTAATAAAATAAGAATAAGAAAAACATAAAAAGGATAAAATGTAAAAGATAAAAAAATGGGATAAGTTTCCAACTAACCGTTCTAGTGGCTACTCTGTCTCTGGACTTTAGAGCCTTTGCCATTTCCAGAGTCCTCGCTGTGCCGTTTGCCACTTGTGTGAGTGGTAGTGTGGTGTTCAGGCCCTGAAACGACAACAACCGGGTTTAAAAAAGCAGCCCTGAACACACAGTTTAACCATCTCAGAGACTAACTTAAGATAAAAGGTATTGATACAGGCTGGAGAGCCTGAATGTCTTTTTTATCCAAACAAAGACACATCCTTCAACAAATCCTCAGCTGTAGGAAAATGTCTAATAACACATTAACACTCACCTTTTTGAATTGCAGGAATCTGTTGGGTGCCTTGGGCGTAACACATCATACTGGTACTGGTGCCTGCATAACCTGGAACTTAAAACGAAAAATACAAAGATTAGCATAGAAAGTATTGTGAACTCAGGCAAATTGCATTATGTAACCTGAGGGTAACAAACTAATAGGAAAAACTAATGTGGAATAAAGAGGTTAAAGTGAGCATAAGGCACTGGAGCAAATCTGTAATGTGTTCAGACAAATGAGATGGATGAAATAAATATGTAGTAGCTGAGGGTCCCCACCCTGCTGGTGTGTGCCGATGCTGGTTTGTGAATCACCCTGCAGGTACATCATGACACCGCTTTGCCAGTCTCCCTGGGAGTGAACCTGCATCTGATAGCCTGAAAAAAACAACAACAACAACAAAAAAACAAATGTTAGTCAACTTCGCTGCCAGCGGCTATAGAGGAAGTTATGAACAGCTCAGAAGTTTGGAGTGAGAATGATGAAGGTCTTGTGTCACTTGCCAGAAGGAGCTGCAGCATCATGTGAGGCTTCAACAGTGAATCCCATCACATCTGAGGACGCGTCATTGTTACCATTACCACTGGAGTTGGACGGAACTGTAGCCAAAAGGCCTGCGGACACAGACAACAGACAGTGAGCATGAAAGAAGTCTCCAGCTAATGCAAAACACAGAAGATATACTGTTAATAGAAACAATTTTTACAGTAGTTATCTGTTCTGGAGCTGACAGACATTTTAACTTCACATGAGCTAGACTACAACCCAAAGGTCCTCAGGCAGGTTCTTATTGGCCATTTTCAAAGACACGTAAATAAAAACATATTTTCCAACTTCTAATCCAGTGTTGCGGTGTAAATGATCTCTTGTTATATGCCAAATACCTGGAAAAAATATGTTTTATAACAAAATGGCTCTTTTCTCTTCTTGTAAAGACATCTCTGGGACATATACATAAATCTGTACAATCAAATGTGATTTTGGGCTCACTTTTTTATCTCCTCTTTACAGTTCACCTCTATGCTTTCATCCTCGTATTTAGATGTTTGCTTTTTTTAGTCAATTTTATCTGTTTATGTTCGCCCCCCTTTATTAACTGCTCATCAACTGAACAATTATTGGTATTGTCACCATGGGCAGTAAAGTCTGGGTACCTTCAGTACCTACAGTATGTATGACATGAAAAGGAGATCCCTGACGATCCTGCTTCATATTAATATTGAAGATGTCTGTGAGAAGTTAGTCCAGTATCTAGTGTCGTGTCCTTACCAAGGCCCCTGTAGCAGGAGAGCTGCTGGTAGATCTGTTTCATTCGCTCGATGTTGAGACGGCTGGCCTCCGCATGGTGCACCATGGGCTTGGGGTAATGCACTCCAATAATACATTTGGCTGCCTTCTGCACACTCTCCGGAGCGTTCCAGGGATCATAAATATACTTTGCTGGAAATCCCCTCAGAATGGGCAAGTAGCGCCTGAGTGAAGAAATGGAGGTTTAGTGAGCGGGTATAAATTACCTTTACGAAAAGCAAAAACATCTTTTACATCTACTTTGGTGGTATTAGCCAATACTGATTTGTGTGATCGAGTCAAGTCATCGAGGCATAAAAAAATGTATTAACTTGGCACAATTAGAAATACAGTTGTTCAATTATATTAGTCATTGATTTGGAGGCCAAATACTGTATATTTGAGTTTTTACTGTCGCTGAATAGGTGACGCAGGTTATTCTGCCTTCAAAAGTGCATATACAAATATACCAAAAGAGAGAGAGTGAGAATTTCTGAATCCCACAATGCAGGATTTAAGTAGATACAACATACCGTATGTAATCTCCGTTGGGGTCTGTGCGTCGGCCGAAACCCACAGGGCAGTAGCAGTGGAAGAACTGCTGGAAGAAAGAGCTGCAGGAGAGCCACATCCAGCTGCCTGCGTTGACACTCCAGTCTGCATCCAGCAGCAGCTCCTCAAAGACCTGAACACACACAAAAACACATGTTAGCTGAGAAACATGGCTATTCAAATATGCATCTTTCGGTCATCCTAAGCTTTGTAGGTCCCACCGCTAGGATACACAGGACTCAATATTTTTGGTTTTGATCAAACAAAACTACATCTGAAAATGTATGAACGTTTCTTTCGAACATAAAAAAAAAAAATAGTGAAAATTGGCTAAAGGAACTCCAGCACCGTCTGTGTTCAGCTACTAGCAAGAAGAAATGGCTAAGAACCAGATGGATGAGTCATGAGATTTAATTTGGTCAAACTTAGTCATTCCTGAAGAAAAAAATGGGAGCAAACAGGAACAAGATACAGCAGAAAAAAAATGCAATGTCTAAGCAACATTGGTCTCTATGGCAAAGAGGTCCTTGAACTACCTCTCACTAGTCTTACGGAGGAAGTACTCTAAAGTAAGACTCCAGATGACACTGAAGGACTCCAGAGACCAGACCATCACCAGGCATCAGCTCTTGAGGACAAGCTGGTGGGCGACCAACTCCTTTCCTCCAGAGAGCTCCTTCTACCAAGCCAGAAACGGGACACCTACGCATGGCCCGCGACTGGAAGATGCTGGTGGATATCGGCCAGCAGCTAATCTTTTCACCTGAGATTACTTGCACCAACCTTGGGCCAGATTTGGTACTCTGGTCCCCTTCATCAAAGACTACTTACATCATAGAGCTCACTGTCCCATGGGAGAAAGCCTATGAGAATAAAAATTTTATATCCGTTTTTTATCCTCCAATCATGTCTATCTACCTTCATGCCCTCTTCCCAGCTGATCCACAGGTCTCCTCTGGTCAGGAAACAGGCCACAGCGTGTCTGGCCAGGTGGTGGATCCAGCCTTCCTGTCTCAGCTGGGTCATGATAGCGTCGATCCAGGGAAAGCCAGTCCGGCCTTCTGCCCACTTGGCCAGCGCCTCCGGGTTACGATCCCAGGGGATCTGAACGCAGATGGGGTTACTCTCCATCTTGTCGAAGCAGGGGTTGTTGGTGGCTGCCGTGTAGAAGAACTCGCGCCACAGAAGCTGACCGTAAAGTGAGAGAGGAGGGGAGCTGTTCTTCTTCACCTTATGGGGTTGGAGAAGTGGCAGAACACATGTTATGGTCTCAGGCATTCAGAGTATTAATCATTACATCAGAAAAAGTGTAATTAAAATTAAGAGTTTACAGCCTTGCTAACAGCCCTGTGAGGCTGTACTTCAGCACAGAGGAGCTTTGAGCTACACACACATTAATCAATTCAGCTTGTTTTTAGTTTGATCCTTTCTATTATCAGAGATGTTCAAAAGACTTACCTTCCTGTAGAGGTCGGTGAGTTTGAAGTAGAAGAGCCGACAGGAGAGGCAGCCGAAGCGCAGGTATGGGCTGAGGCCTGTGGGGCTGGCGAGAAGTGAATTGGCGTTCATTCTGGGACGCTCAAAGTTGGCCACCCACGCCTGATGGAAAGATAGTCATGAGCTCAGGTATGAAAATGCACGAGAGCACGTTGTTAAGTCATAACATTCGACAAGGTTTCTATCAAGGTTGTCACATTGAAAAAGGAACAACGAGAGACTGAAGCTCCTATCTAAAACCTTGCTTTACATAATTGTAAAATCCAACTGCTTTTTATTAAATCCATGTTTTAAGAAAAGGTTTTATAATTCTTCAGCTTATCTGATTTGACTGACCTTCCTCTCCAAATGCCTCTCTAGTCGTGTGAGGGCTTCAGTCTCACCCCCTGGCCACACAGCTGAGGACAAACCTTCAGTATCAAAACCTGCAAGGAAATCAATAAAAGAACACATTAATATTCAGCCTAATTTTTCAGTTTCACTCTGCAGTACATGTGATCGTGTCTCTATCGTATTGATCATATCTCTCTGACTTCACTTACCCAGCTCCTCCAGGGAGGGGACCCCAAACTTGTCATCATGGTCTTCGGACAGCGGTGTAGTGCATTTCCCCATGACCTCAGCGGTGATGAACTCTGCAGGGACCTCCACTGCGTCCATACGGCTGATGAGGGTTTGAAACCGCTTGTAGGTAAGTGGGGACTGACCCCCATTCAACTCTATGATCCTGGATGGGTGAAATGCAAACAAAAGGGTCAAGAGTCAAGGAAATAATAGATGCACAGAAGTTCAATATGATCATTTTTTAGGGGTCTAATAACAATGAAATGATAAAACAAGTATGCAAAGAAAATACATTAATGTAACTACTACAAATTGGGTTAATCCAAAGCAACTTAACTTTCTAGACTTACTACAGTATAAAACACATTGAAAATGACAGATTACTCACTTGTCCAGGTCATAGAGTGTGTGGGAGATGCGAACTGTCACCTCGACTCCAGCCTCAGAGGCCAGTTTCTTAATAGCTGCATCTCGTTCTTTCCCAAAGGGCTCAGAGTCATACTCATAAGACAGACGACTAATCTTCCATTCCTGGAGAACAGGGAAAACAAAAACGTCAAGTAAGCTACAGAACAGAACATTTTGGGTTTACACACCATGTTTAAAGCAACCTGGTGCTGTAGTTTGGTGATTGAATCAGATAAACATGTCACCTTGAAAAGTCTGGGAAAGACATCAGTGGGTTGGCCTCGAATCACAAACAGACGAGAGTTGAGCTTACGGAGGCTGGAGTCCAAGTCCTCAAGACTCTGAAGTAAGAACCTGGAGGAGGGCAGAAATAAAAAGTGGTTAACACATTGAACAAACATTCAGAAGCTTGTTACAATGTCATTGAATCTAAAGGTGTTTAAGCAGGACAAAGCCACATCATTTTACACAAAAAGTTAGTTGTGAGTTCAAGTTTTCAAAGTTGTGTCTCCAATTTTGGTTGAATATGCAAGAGGAATGATTATTTTAAGGTTGTGCTGGATAACTGCAGTAAACTAAAGCAGTAGTTTCAATTCAACTTGCTAATTAATATGCAAATGTATGCACCACGGTGCAGCAAAATCTAATAAGCTGCCTCCTCCAAGAATCAAATTTTAAAATGAAATATTACTGTTCACAACAAGGCGCCGACACAAAGGATTAGAGCTGCAATGATTAATCGACTGACACAAAATTAATCAGCAGTCAACACGTCAGTCCAAAATCTCCCAAAGGTGTTCAGTTGGGTTGAGATCTGGTGACTGTGAAGGCCATAGCATATGAGTCACATCATTTTCATACTCATCAAACCATTCAGTGACCATTTGTGCCCTGTGGATGGGGGCCTTGTCATCCTGGAAGAGACCACTCCCATCAGGATAGAAATCATCATAGGATAAAGATGATGACTCAGAACAACTTTGTATTGATTTGCAGTGACCCTTCCCTCTAAGGGGACAAGTGGACCCAAACCATGCCAGCAAAATGCCCCCCACAGCATAACAGAGCCACCAGATCCCCTCACTGTAGGGGTCAAGCATTCAGACCTGTGCTGGTTTTTCCTTTAATTTGTCTGTATAAAACAAGGAAGGCATCACAGAGTTCTAAGAAATGACAAATTGCATTTTTTCACTACTTTTTAACATTTCATACACCAAATGATTAATCAATTAATTGAGAAAATAATCAGAAGATTAATCGATAATGAAAATAATCATTAATTGCAACCTTACAAAGGATCTTACATAGTTTAAAGATATGAAGTCAGGGACCTACTATAATTTATCAAATGTCTAATGTTTAAATATTAAATTCTCTTTTTTCTCTGGAGCTGACAGAAGCTGACACAGAAAAATGCTCCTGTTACAGGACAATGGCAGCCATCTGCATATATTTGAAATGTTAATATGAGATGTTAATTCCTCTTGTACAGACGAGACACCAACAGTCAAGTCATGAGAATAAAGACACAGGTAGTTGTGCAGTCTATGTAATATTCCTTAACTTCAGTATGAAATACAGTACGTTTATATTAGAGAGTGATGGGCATAAAATAGCTTTAATTTCCTTCTATTCACTGTTTTACAAGTATGTAAATTGGAAAAGGCAGATGTCACTTCATGAGCAACAAGTGAAAATATTCAGTTTCCATCTGTAACAGGAGTATTCTTTAAACTCTACGAGCCTCGAGTGCATCCATGTTTATTGCAACTCGCTGTGAAAAGAAAAGCAAGGTGTGTGTTTTAATAAAAGTCCTGTCAGGTAGGAAAATGTGTCTGCAGACAAAGCCGAAGGCTCAACAATGTCAGCAGAGCAAGTGTGTGAGTCAGCAGAAACGTCTGACCAGGCTAGTGTCACAAAGGGAGGAGGACAAACGGCCACCTTAATGGTGGTGAAGGAGGCCAATTCTGGTAAATGTGTCACTGTTGGTTAGATAACAATGCCACAGGCAGAACAAAGTGGGAACCAGACATTCTGGACAACTATTTCACAAAACAAATGGATAAAAGCAACCGCTGACACATCAGGGAACACTCCAATGAAACGGTGCATGAGAAGCAGTTTTATTTTTTACCAGGAAGAGTGCAACAAAACCCCTCGAAACTTTTGAGACTGTTACTGTAGATGTAGGCTCGAAAAATCTTAACCGTCAGGCATATGTACTAGCATTATATATTGGGATATAGCAGAGTTGCAACGATTAGTTGTTAATCAATTAGACAACTGACAGAAAATTAATCGCCAACTATTATAACTGAATAATCGTCCAAATTCTCTAATTCCAGCTTCTCATATGTGAATATTTTCTGGTTTATTTAGTCCTCTACGATACTAAACTGAATATCTTTGGGTTGTGGACTGTTGGTCAGAACAAAACGAGGCATTTTAGGTTAAAGGCCTTAAGTTTCGATAATATAATTACAGACAGTTTTAAGAGTTAGGATTTGGTTTAACCAAACCAATGAGTGGTTGACTAGGCGGTATCAAGGTGTTACGGTATACCAGGGTATTTAGAAATCCTGAAGTTATATCAATACCATCAAAAATACAGACACTCCTCTTTCTATTAAAGTGATATGGAGATGTTGTACTGAGGTGATGTATTGTAGTGCACAGCACACACACCAGAGGTCAGTCTCTACTGGTGGAACAGGCAGCTGAGCTGAGAAAGATGGCGGCTGCGAGTGGTCTGGAACCATGAAAATATTGCCTCATATAACTTTATCTTCAGACGACTTCTTCCAACTACAAAAGCAGTTTATTAGCCACATGATTTTATTTATTCAACTGCCGAGACTGTCCGCCACCACCAACCACACATCATCTCCGTTCAGCCCACTGATGTGTCGGTGTCCGCCGTTGACAAGAATCTGTGGAAGAAGGGCGCTTATTTCCTATCTATTCATTATTCTATGGGCCAGTATTTAAACCCAGAAAGACTTGTCTAAGTAGGCTAAATGCATATTAGACACACAGCATTGTAGGCTAGACAGTGTCATACATGCTACAATGACTTCTATTTGCAGCAGGATAGATACCGCCTAATGAATGGCTCAACTCTGAACTGAGAACATGGCTTCATCTTTGAGTACATAGTTCCACACATGATAAACTACTTTCTGCATGTAGTTCGGAGCCTTATACACTTGACTTTTGGCGCAAAAGTATATCCGTTTGAGTGTCTACATCCAGCTGGGCTCTTTATAATTTCAGTCCACATCTCTTTTGTTAGATCTCTCATGAAGAATAAAATTGTTGTTCTATTAAAACGTGTGAATTAATTTAAGCTGATGCTGTCTGTGCTTGAAGCGTGCAAATGTCCTGTTATGTAAATTCTGAATAATATCTCTTGACATGAGTTTGCTCACTTCATATGATAATTTTTCCTAAGGACAAATTAATGCAGACAACATTCCACCCTCATTAATTGTGCAGAGTTTCAAACCAGCAGTACTACAAAGTGAAATTAAATGATTTTCCTTGAGGGCAGCGATTTTATTCTTTGTAATCCCGACATAACTCAATTTAACCTCCACTTTGCACGAATAAACAAGCGTGACCAGGTTCAGGCAACAGAGAAACATACAGTATTTTTCACACACACACACACACTCCTACACTGTCTTTCTCTTATCGAAATTTCTGTTAACTTGTGAAGGTGAAGCGCAACTTTCTAGCAGCATGCTGGACGTTTTTGACAGTGTCCCTGCACCTTTGAGCTCATGCTTAAGGCTTTAATCATGCAGAGAGTGAATGAGTCATCCATCTTAGTTTAATCATCACTGTATGTGACGTCAGTGAACATAAACAAAACATGCTGACTGAACAGAAGCATTTTATCACTTAAGTAATAAATGTGTTTCTTCGTTACTCAATTCTATCATTTTAAGTGTGCCTCTTCTACACACCCACAGATACACACCGGCGTGCCAACAGAGTGGCAGTAATGTGGTGCTTCCCGTGCTGTTGCTATTGGTACCAAAGTTCGTAGGTGGAAACTTCCTGTATCATTCAGGTCTATTCATGCCTTATCACCGATATGAAAGCCAGGTGGGTGCTGCAAGTGTACTGTGAAAAGTTTTTACTGACAGTGAGGCTAAAATACTTTCCTCATCTCTCTACTATTTATTACCATAATGTAGATGTTTCAGTTGATAAATAACGAGGCTTGATGTTTGCGGTCAAAGAATGCTTGCTTTCACACAGTTTGGCAGTTGTGGAGACTTATTTATCTTATTTATCATTCAGATTCTGATTATATTATTAGTTAACAGATATAAGGGTACGTTAACATTCAAATGTGCACCATTTGGACTCTCTAAACCGGCTACAATAGGATAGCAGATCATGTAGAATCTGAGCGTTTGGGCCCCATTTTTCTGCCACAACACACCAAGTAACGCAACGAAATCATATCCATATGCAACTCAGATCAATCGAAATATTAATATATATCTTAGACTAAAGGATACGTTTGGCCAAACTTCTAACCTAACCTTAGAGGAATACAAGAGGCAACTTAGAAGTGAGACAAGTTCAGTGGGACAAAATCTGGACCTGCTACAAGAAGAATATTTTCTAATATAGATAGATCTATAGAACAATAGGAGGAATGTAGAAGAATTCACTAAATTATTCAAACTATTTCATTCATTGCAATTGCAACTCAATTCATTTTGCTAGTTTTAATTATAATGTGCTTTGAATCAATCATAATGTGGGCAACAGAACTGTGTAATAAGATGATATGATTATATCATTGTGGTACAATTAGAGCTGTGATAATTTTGAGAATTTCCTAGTCTTAACATTTCTGCCTTTGACTGTTGATCAGACAAAACAAGACGTTTGATGACATCGCCTTGGGCTCCGGAAATCTGCGACAGGCATCTTTCACTGAAACGATTAATGAATTCATGGAAAAAAATGTATTGATTATGAAAATAATCAGCAGTTCTAGATACGATTCTACTGAAAGTCAATTAATGATAATATTGAAAATATTGCAGAGCCCTAGCTACAACAGTGTTGTCGCTGTTGCAGAGGAGCTACAGAGAGAATGTTTTCAGTGGTGATTTCCTATTTTATACATAAGGGAAGTGGATGTTTTTATTTTTTTTTTTTTTTAAATTGTACATTCACTGAACATGAATCCTTTCTTCCAGGAATGCCCTGCTATACTCTCAGTTATATACATTGACATCTGGCAGCCATTTACTAACACGTCTTATCTGATGACCACTGAGCAGGTCTCTCACATTTCAGCACAGATTTATCTCAAGGATTGAGACCGGGGTCACTCGCTCTGCTGGCTGTCTGCCCTCCTGAACTCTCAGGTCAGTGTGACGTCGCAAAGACAGACTCAGACCATCTGACTGTAAAAGAAAATCAGTGCACTTAATCTATATCCATCTGGGGAGCTGACAAGGTTGTATTACATCGCACATAAAAATTCATCTGTGTCTGTTTTCAATTATTTCTTTATGCTGTCCTCTAACTGTATATAAAGTAGTTCAAACTAGCTCCACCTCCAGCAGCTACAACAGTAACATGCTGCTTACACAATGATGCTTCAGACGTGGAGACGCAGTATCGTTTCAATACGGAAATAACGGAGCGTATTTTAATAATAGTGTTGCACTCGGTCAGTGGTGTGGGTCTCTCGTTTGTCATTCTGACGGAAGCGACACTACAGGGTAACCAGGCTACCTTGGCTACCTTGGCTAGCATACATCCATGAGCATGCTACAGGTAAGTGGTGCGCTGCCAAAACGTTCCAGGTGGAATTCGCGCTCTAGAGTTATTGTTCCGCATTTCAGAGTAAGGGAATAATTAAACAATTTTAAGAGTAATTGTTTGGGTCACAGAGCGTATTCTTCATATGACTGCACACACCGAACCGTCACATCTGTACCATACCGGTTCAGGACAAATACACGTACCGTTACACCCCTACTGTCCTCTGACACGGGCACACCTACTTTCCTCCAACTTGTTTAAACAACTCTTTTATGGAGCAGCTCTACAGTAATTACATCCTCATGGACTATCTTTCACTTGAGAGAGAGGTCTTTCATGATAATGGGCCACCCAGCATAACTCAAACAAACAGTTTAACAGTCAAACAGTTTAAAGCATAAAGCAGTTACGTTGAAATGGATATCAGATGGAAGCAGCTTTGTTGGGATTAGTGCACTGCTTATCAGAGATAGTTGAGGTCTCTTGCAGTAGCAGAAGTAGGTCAAAAAGATGTGGAGGATGGAATGCTTACTACTAACACACTGACCTACTTACGCCGTGCACGATGTGATCGGGGAGAGGGAAAGTTATTGACTATGTCATCTGGCGCTGACCCGTCTGATTCACTGAAGATCAGCCCTATAGATCTCAAGGACAGGACTGCTCAATTCTCACCTTCACGAGCAAACCAAATAATAAAACATGAGCAGGAACAAGTGCTAGTTACACAAGCTGCAGACTATAGCAAGCTGTGTATCGCTTTAGCAAAATCTGTCTTTAGCATGTTATTTTGTGATTGTGCTTATTCTTGCTTTGAGCGACACGAGATACAAAATCAGAGACATAAAAGTTGGAGAGCGAGAGAGTAATTTCACTACAGTCCAGTTCTTGCAATGAAACAGAGCCTATGTCTTTAAATCCCAACTGTGACACATTATTACTCAGCTTTTATTCATGCAAAAGCAAATATGTCACACTCAGTGTTTGAAACATTCGGTCACGCAGCATGTTAAGCACATCAAAAGTTTAGAAACTTGCTCCAATAAATCTTAACAGAAGTGTTTCTAAAGACTTCTGCATGAATTTGAAATCTCCATTTGTAACACAAAACTGACTTCACAGAGAATATCTAAACACAACAGCAGTGCACAAAGAGAACAATATATTTTAAATTTAACATTTACTTTAACAGGATAGTCTCTTGATCCTCTGATTACTTTTCCTCTTGTGTAATCCTACTTTTCAGATATGAAGGGTTTTATTTCATTTACCTGTCTATGTTCATAAAAAATTAAATAACGGGACTCAACCAGGGCATACTGAGTGATCTGCGTGTGAGCTCTGCGTCACTCTGGGCTGTTACATAACCGTGGAAGCATAACATGGATGCTCCATCCATAACAGGCATGCTTTTGCTGCTGCCCTACTCTTCCAGTGACGGCATGGGACCGCAATGCAAACCGAGAGAGCGCACAGCAGGAAAGGAAACAAAAACATCCAGCGAGACACCTACAGCACTGTAAAGCTCAGGAGCAGCAGCTGCATGAATCTGCCAAACAAGATCATTTCCACACAGAAGCAAGCTATGTAGCTGACTGCAGGCAGATTTGTGGGGTTGTACTGAATAAACGTCCGGGTCAAAGATCAAGCTGGGTAAAAAAGGATGCCAATTGTTTGTTTTGACTGGAAAAAATTCCCACATAACACTGAGGATTAACCCTGACTGCTAGCTTGATGGGTTATAAGGTGAAGGTTTGGACAGAGGACAAAGCCGGTGGGTCATAGGTTGCCAAACACCCCACTAATTTTAACAGTGCTCGCTCTTATCTCTGTCACATGATAAAGCTTCATATACTTTATTGTGTCACCAGACTCAACTCCCCGTCTTGCACTCAAGCAAGCGCACACACACACACACACACACAGTTGCTGACTGGCAAGTCAAGTTATGTAAAACACTTTCATTTTCTCTTCACCAATTAAATATGGATGCAGGTCAAAGTCTGACAACATACTCCACTCTAACGCACCGTGTGATTTCATTGTCATTCACCTTTTTGCAGAAGAGGAACACACTGGTGACACAGATGTGATTGTTTTCATTTTTAGCATCAAAGTTCTCTTTTTTGCTTTCTGTCCAAACAGGTGAGACTACGAACTGACAACCTTCCATTACTTGTAATTCAACAGATTAAAACAAAGCTTGTTAATTAATCATTCCCAGCTCTAGCTGACATAGAAGCCTAAGTATGTCTGGACTGGAGACCGAGATGCTTTACTATTTCTATTCAGGAGAGTATTTTCAAACGTGAGTTGCTCAGGACATTAGAAAGGCCAGAGGCTTGTACTACGAAGCAGCCTTTGGGGTTAGTGAGGTAACTTTCACTTTTCAGGGTTAGGATGGTGGTTCACTTCTCACCGGGGTACATCGCCATGGTAACTCACTGACCAATCAGATCACTGGGAAAAAGGAGTCATCATTCCTACAGGATCCTGACATGGACAAGAGTTTACAATAAAGTGACAAGTAAAAAAGGGCAATATATTTTTTTTATAGGTGAGCAGAAACATTTTATTGTCCCAGGCTTTATATTTTTACTCGGTAACAAACAGAGAGATTGTTAACGACACTAAACACATAATGGTGATTTTAGCTGGCAGTGTGGATGATTTAACACTTCATCACTGCAGCTCAGAATAACACAAGACAAAAAACAAAAGATTGTCTTTTATTAAAAAAAATAATCCGCACACTGTTAATTGGCTGCCATGATTATAAAGGCAACATTTGGGTCAGACAGACCTCGTCAGTCATTAACTACTTTTCCACTCTTTGCTTCAGTAGCTGAAACAGTCTGACATTACTTTTAAGTTTTTTATGTGCATAACATATTCAGAATGGTTTCTTCATCATCCAACTAAATAGCAAAAAATACTCACTCTATACTTAAGTCATATATAATAATAGTATTTTAAGACCTAGCCTACTTTTAATATTTGAAATTTTGCTTGTAATTAACGACCCGCCTCTTTCACATGAACGCAGCTTGTTGCTGGATAAGAAAACCCAGAGCTGACTGAGCTGGTTGATTGCCAGCTTCGTAGTACTGCTTATCTGGACGGCTAATGTTCGGCTCAGTGAAGCCAGCTAACGAACAGATATCCTGGGCATGTTGAACTTTCTTCGTAGTAAAGACCGAGGTCTCTAATCCCTGTGGAGGGAATGAATAATGATGTAAATGTGATTTACACTGCCACAGTCCAGTAACAAAGGTCACAGTGGGGGGCTGTGGTCTGAATTGTAATGAGCTGGGGAACCTCAATGTGAAAGAGCTCGGGAAGTGCTGCCATCATCGTCATGCATAATGATAAACCATTTTATAAACATTAAAGCATCAGTATGTAGACTGCAATCCAGTTTAGCTATAATTACAGTCTAGCAGGGAGGTAAGGATCAACACACCAAAATACTGTTTAGCAACTTGAAATGTTACTGACTGAGTATTATTATAAATTATACGTGTCTGGAGATATAATTGATGTTTCTTCTGTTTTTGATATCTCATTTAATGATGATTACTGGGAAAAGACGACAGTTTTATGTACTTCTACATCTAAGGATGTAATCAGTGTCGGAAATTAACTTTTTGACTCACCTGCCAAGGGGACTGGTAGATGAAAAAAAAAAATCCACCAGCCAAGCATATTTTTTAGCAGCCAAAATAATAAATTGC
This sequence comes from Scomberomorus guttatus, assembly GCA_038419695.1. Taxonomy (NCBI): domain Eukaryota; kingdom Metazoa; phylum Chordata; class Actinopteri; order Scombriformes; family Scombridae; genus Scomberomorus; species Scomberomorus guttatus. The sequence continues at coordinate 5,790,228 of CM076466.1, read as the reverse complement.
CTTTTTGTGTCACATATACAGTTGACAGCTGATGTCTTGTACAGTAAACAGTGCCGCGAAACTAGGAGCGCTCGAGACGGTCTATGGTTGGCGCTCCTTCACCTCAGACCATCTCGAGCGCTCCTACGGTTTCGCAGCACCATTTAGACACGAGTAAAAAACACATATGGTGCACGTGCCTACACGGTAGGGACAAATATGAGTCATTTCCTCTGAACCATCATGCCAGATATTTTATTACATGACTATTTTGGTACACACATTTACCCGCCAGTATGGCGGATAGCCTTCTGAGATTTATTCGCCAAATGGAAAATCTAGCCACATTTGGTGCCTGGTGGGTGTTAATTTCGGACTTTGGATGTAATGGAGGAGTGCAAACTTGGATTAGGAATGCACAATATAAATCAGTCATCTGATAATTTGACAGTTTTTGCTTGTAGTGTGTGTAATGTTATCAAGACAAATCCTGGCTGGTATATCAGTGTAATACAGTCATGATCATCTGTTATAATTCAGATAATAAAAGCTTATTGATAATCTTTTTTTATCCATCTTTCTGCCCATTCCTCTGTGACAATTAACAGGATCAGATTTCTGTGACATAACACAACTTTAAGTGTGACAGTCAAAAACTCAAAAAAAGCACCTGTTGTATAACGAATACAAGAGAAAACCTGTTGGACAAATTTGTCATGAATTCGTTTTTTCAGACATGTGCCTCTGCACCAAGAAGCATCACAGGCACAACAGCTAAAATCAGGGCTGCAACTAATGATTACTTTCATTATCAATTAATCTGCAATTATGTTCTCATTTCATGGATTAATCTATTGGTCTGTGAAATACTTAAAAATGCCATTCACCATTTCTTAGAGCCCACAGTGATTTGCTTTGTTCGCCCAACCAACAGTCGAGAATCTTAAGATGTTCAACTGACTGTTTTATATGTAAAACAGCAAATTATCATATTGGAGGAGCTGGAACCAGAGATTATTTGGCACTTTTCCTTAGTTAAAAACCAAACAAAAACATAATGGAAACGATCAGAAATCATATTACGGTTACAAATATTGATTATTATTCTTTGTCAGTCACTACTGATTATTTGTTTTGTCTATGAAATGTCAGAAAACTGTGAAAAATGACAATCAGTATTTCCCAGGGTCCATTGTGACATCTTAAAATTGCCTGTTTTCCCCCAAAATCCCAAGATATTCAGTTTGCAATCATAAACAACACAGAAAAGCAGCACATTGTCAGCTTGAACCAGCAAAGGTTTGCCATTTTTGCTTGATAAGTGACCCCAAAAATTAACCGATTATCAAAATTGTCAATCGACTAATCGGTTAATCAATTAAACCAGCAAAAAAATGCTCACTTTGATGTGAAATGCTCAAAAGCCCAGTGGATACATGGCACCATGGCACATAATATACATCTTGCATTTGTTACCATACCTTTGACACCTGTTTATATGTAAACATTTGTAATGCTAAGAAGGAGGATGAGTGCCAAGGCTTCTTTAATTTAGTGCTTACAGGTGTGCATGAACCACAGTGTGTACGCTATGTGTATGGTGCTGCTGCTCATCCAGTGCTCCTACATCTCTGCATGTGTGTGGGTGGATGCTGGGGCTTTCCTCACCTCCACCTGTTGATTCCCACGTTGGAAGATCCCGCGAACCAGGGGTCAAGGATGTAGACGCAGCGGACAGTATCCGCTCCCAGCAGAGATTCCTTAAGCGACGGGTTGTCGTGGAGCCGCAAGCCCTTCCTGAACCAGTGGATCGTATTAATGACCATTACTCAACTGGACGAGTCCTTTGAATGATATAAACAGTCTTTTTGTGTGCTTGCTCCGCTCTTATTCCGACTCACTGACAAGTGTTTAAAAATATATCCAAGGGGGGAAAAAAAACGGTGAGAACAAGGCCACTGGGGAATCCAAACGTATAGAGGAGAGTGTGTGTATGCTGTATGAGCATACAACCCTTTGACTTCGGTGACACAGTCCAACTTTTTAAATTAACCTTGCTCTAAAAGAACCTTTTCCATTATGTCGAAGAATTTAGAAACCGTTGGCTGCTGAACCATTTGGGCACGAGACACCGCGCGCTCTCCGGCAATGTGACAAGCAACCCGGCGGGCTTTAGGACCTGGTTCGCTGACGAGCGATAGCCGGGCTTGTTGTATAACTTGTTTTTCTGAATGCTGAAAAAAATGCGGGTAAAAATACACAACGGTTTGCTGAATCTGCACTCTAGCCACGTAATTTAGGTAACGTTGAATAGCAGATGAATAAACTGGCTTGAATTTGAGGCAGTTGGTGTTTCTAACGACCACAAGACACCGTGGCAAGACCGGCTGCTCCCCGCCGCGAATACCGGGAAAAGCTGGTTATGTAAACACAATTTACAACTGCGATATTGTCAAATTCGCCGTCCTAAATTAACGTGGACAAATACTTAGCTGTCATAAACCGTCCTCTGTCCCGTATGACTTGTCTCTTCCGCTGCCGAGCTGCTGTTTTGGGCTGCTAAGTTATATCAGAAAGCTTTTCCCCCAACTGTCCACGAATAGCTGCTCGCTCTCCTCGCCGCACCTACAGCCGTCAATCCGCCCACTGGACAACGCGCACAGCTCCGAGCTCTGTGATTGGTCCGTGTCGCTGCGTGCGGTTCTCGGCGTGGTCACGTTTCTACAGCGTGCTTCCTCTGGCCCTAAAAACAGGCGAGACAGTTCACATGTACGCTTAAGATAGTGTTAGCAATAATAGCTAATTGTGAGGGTAATTCACAATGCGGCCAGTAATTATTTTACGTGAAGACGGAGGTAAAAACTGCTACGTTACTTTCTTTACTTGAAGTTTGACAACATACTTGTGTGCACATACACTTATAATGCATATTGTGGGTGAAAACGTAAGGAATATAAACATAGAAATCCAAATTATATCTGTGTCTACCTATGAAGCTCACTAGCTTTTTTACCATAAGAGAACACGGATAAGCACATGAAGGCTGGCATTAGCCGAGCAGATGGGGCTCACGCGTGTGTGCATGTGTGCGTGTGTGTGTGTGTGTGTGTGTGTGTGTGTGTGTGTGTGTGTGTGTGTGTGTGTGTGTGTGTGTGTGTGTGTGTGTGTGTGTGTGTGTGTGTGTGTGTGTGTTTGTTTGGGTGGGGGGGCACTGAGCACTGACGTAGAAATTGTGGCAGAAATTCGTTCACCGGTCAATGCAAAGTCTGGAAAAGACTGAAAAGTTGAAAGTAGTTTTGTGTGAAGCAGCATGAAGCCTACTTTAATTGAAAGTCGCTTGAGGTCATATAGCCCCACTGTATATTCATAGAATTAGGCTAGGATTCGGCTTGAAGTCAAAAATATATATATTTGTATGTTATGTTATGATATAACAGTAATATTACCTGCCATGTGTATATAAGTAGGTCATGCATGCATGCACCAATGTCCATATAATAACAATAATAATAATAATAATGATAATTGTTGTTGTTATTATTTTCGTTGTTGTCATCAGGCTATGTGATACCTCATTTTCCTTTAACTTGGTTTTCTTTGTCAAGATAAGAAGTGCGTCACAATATTATCTTATATAAATAGGTTTGTAATTATGCAAGACGTAAAATGCTGCCTTGCACTGTAGAGGAAGTGCCGTCTTTTGGCCACAGCGTGGCAGCATAACATCACACCACTAACGCTGGCCAGCTCTGTGCCTGACAATACATTGACACATGATAATGAGCAGTTCTTACTGGAGGCTTCACTTTTTTTTCCTTTTTTTTTTTATACTTCGTGATGCAATATTTCTATGTGTGCTGCACAAGTCTCTCAATGAATAAAATATAACAATATATGATTAAATATGACTATAACTTACTGTATATACAGTACATGTAAGTCAAATTTAGAGGTACCAAAAGTAATAATTTTATTTAAAACAGTACAGTCGAGTAAGAACAAAATATGTAAATATTAAAACAGGTCAAAGAAACATTCTACAATATATAGAGATAGCATACTGTAAAACAATATACTCAAGGCTAAAGATGATAACATAAAGCCCATCACACATATGCAAATCTAAAAACACGATTTCATAAATGACTGAATGAAAAAACGTGACTGTGTCGAATGACGAGAGAAGCACAATCATGTGATACAGTCATTCCGCTGGCAAAATACTAACAATTTATCATCTTGCTGGGAAAATCATGATCATTTTGCTGTTACCAGGCAACCAAGGCTTAATAAGTGAGGGCAAGCTTTAGAGGACCACAGTGCATGTAGAGAAGCAGCTGACAGCTGCCCACCTCCACCGCTCTCACCTGAGTTAGTCAGCAAGATATGCTGCATTGCATCAAGAGCTCGTGGCACACTGCTGAGTAGAACTCAGTTAATGTCACAGAATGGAGAACAGGATTTGCTCATAGTGACATCTTGTTACATGGAAAATAAAACTCTTTATAGGTGGAGTTCTTGATCAAAATGCATAATGTCATCAATAATGGAATCAATCACATTCTCCACAGATTATTCTCAATGGCTTTCACTATCTTCCCCCTTTACAGTTAAATAATTCTTATTCAGTCATCAAAAATCTTGCAAAATTGTTCCTTCTCAACCCAAAACATCTTATCTGATAGCATTCAGAAGCACAGTGTATTTCTGTTGACGTATTAATATATACTTTGCTTGAAAAACATACATCTCGATTCCGGTAATGTTATTGTTTATCAATCAGTCCGTTTATCTGTCAGTCACTGCTCAAGAGTGAGCATTGCATCATTTCTCAAACATCATTGTGCGGCTTCATTCCAACGTAGGTTTTGTCAGTTTTGGCATGGTTACTGCAGTGTCATGCAAAGAAAATATGAAACGGCCTTTGGCATGGCAGGCAGTGTGGCAGATGGTTGGTCCAGCTCATACGTACAAGGAGAAGCCCCAGCAGAATGGATGAATCATCAGTCCACCAACTGTTCCTCTCAGCATGTCCTCAGAATTCAACTCACTCACTCTTTGTTTTTATGGCCTGACAAAAACGTTGGATTATGCAAAATAAATCCTTATGATGATGATGATGATGATGATAAAGTGGTGCTACACCCAGAAGCAGGACTGCAGGTCTTTATTATCGCTGGACATCGGAAGAAGTTACATCTCTGATCTCGAAAAGCTCAGAGCAATGCGCTTTGAACATTAAAATATTTATAGAGATCTGGAGAAAGCTACTTCTGTTGCAGACCTGCTTTCACTTCTCAATGAAAGTGATCAGTAGAGGACTCCTGTAGGTTTACATGCCAGAAAACAGCAGCTTGTCACTGCAGGACCCGGGACTGCATTTAATCATTTCACCATTCAGAATCAATCACAACAGAATGTCAGGTTCATTCAGAAATTTGGTATTTTATCCAGATTTTAAAAGGCTTAAAATGGAAGTCAGACAGTGTATTGTTATCATTATTAGTTGAGCAGAATGAAAGAAAATTGCAATTTCCCTGGTATGTGACAATATTGTGGATGAAAATCTGTGTTTAATTGAAATTATTTCCACTTTAAATTACAGGCTGCTTTTTGCAGACAAGTCCACTCTTTACTGACCCCAACAGAGCTGTATATTAAATAAAAAGGTGGGGAAACTGCTGCCGGCTGTAGGTACCTAGAAAAATAAATTATATTCATCAAAAAGGCACTGCTTAAGTGGTGACACTCCCCTCCATTTGGACTCTGAAAATGTGATCTATCACCTGAATTTCATCACCTGTGGCAAAGTTAAAAATAAAACAGGCAGTCCTATATTATATATAATTTCCTCCCCACCATCACGATTTACATTTCCACCATGTGTTGTCTCAGTGGGGATCTACCTCTCATCCTGACACTGCCATGATCACTTCACTGCAGCTACACTACAAATAACAGATTGTTTGGCACAGCAGCCTACGTGTGTATCTCTGATTCTGCAGTTGTTTCACCAGCACCAGGTAGCCGTTGCTGAAAGGTAGCCGGTTGTGTCTTGTCAGTCAACGCTGAAGGAGATGCGGATTGGCTTGTTTTAGCCCGCGGGGCTCCAGGCCCCTCCTTCCCATCGCAGTCCTGCCTGTGTTGCGCTTGTTGCAGTGAGCGCGGAGGGTTTGTGCGCTCTCCGGTTACGCGTATGAAGTTGTGGACAAGAGGAGATCGAAGGCATCCAGCCACTTAGAGAAGGAGGAAAGTAAAGGCTCACTTTTGTCGTTCTACTCATTTATGTTTTTATGTGGGGAAATACAGTTAAGCCCTCGGACAGCGGCTGAACACCGAAAACACCTAAACGAGTTTGTGGCATTTAACTGAGAGACCAAGCATACCTAACAGTATGCGGTGCAGTTATGGCAGGCAATGGTAAGACAGTCGTAAGGACGCTGGAGGATTTAACGCTTGATTCTGGTTATGGTGGAGCCGCGGACTCGGTCAGATCGTCCAGCGTGTCGCTGTGCTGCTCCGACACGCATCAGTCCTTTCCGCATGGGGGCAACTGCTGGCATCTGACGGAATCCATGCATAGCAGGCAGAACAGTTTGGACACAGTCAACACCGTCCTGGCGGAGGACACGGAGATACTGGAGTGCTCGGGTCAGTGCGCCAAGCTGCCCGAGCTGGAGGACGTGCCATGGAGCCTCGGCGAGGTGGAGGGCGCACTGAGGAAAGACGAGGAGCTGATGGTGGGCAACCCGCCACCCGAGGTCCTGGCGCGGCTATCTGCTCTCATCAGCCGCGCGCTGGTGAGGGTGGCCCGGGAGGCGCAGCGGCTCAGCCTGCGCTACGCCAAGTGCACCAAGCATGAGATCCAGAGCGCCATCAAGGTGGTGCTCTCATGGACCATCTCCGTCAACTGCATCACGGCGGCTCTCAGCGCCCTTTCCCTCTACAACATGAGCACCGGGGACAAGTTCAGCCGAGGCAAGTCGGCGCGCTGCGGGCTGGTCTTCTCCGTGGGGAAGTTCTTCAGGTGGATGGTTGATAGTCGGGTGGCCCTCAGGATCCACGAACACGCTGCCATATACCTCTCCGCCTGCATGGAGAGTCTGTTCAGAGAGGTGTTCAGCCGCGTCCTGCGCAGCGCGCTGGTGGAGAGGGACAACGGGGTCCCCAAGTTTACGCTGGAGTCACTGGAGCAAGCCATCAACAACGACTCGGAGATCTGGGGTCTGCTGCAGCCCTACCAGCATCTCATATGTGGCAAGAATTCAAGTGGTAAGAAAAGTTAAAAAGAAGAACATATAACACACCAATCATTGGTTAGTTGTTGAAATATGATTCACTGAAACATAATTGGACTCTCTGAACCATTGGTGGTCCGTGCTGGGGGGCTTGTTTGTGTACTCAGTCAACAGTCCCCACCCATTGTAAAATCCACTATATATTATCCATATAATCATATTCATCCGTTTCCTCATAAGACAAGTAAGGTACTACTTATTTCTGATGGGTGTCCTCTGTTCCAAGAAATATCTAGAAACAAGTGGCTGTATCATGGCAGAGTGGTGACTCACCTGGGAGCTGTGAGGCTTGATTAAATAAAACTGAATTTTCTCATAACAAATACCTCCATTTCAAGTTTTAGCCTATTCATTTGTTTGGAGGACAATACGACTTTAAATCTGAATATGTGATTGATGAGATACTTTTTGCAGTGCGTAAAGTGATAATCTGCTTGGTGAACCCTGTTGGAAAAGCACTATTAACGGTGTAATTATGCCAGGGAATAACCACTGCTTCTCTAGCTCGCGTAATTGCACTCCAAACAAAAGGACTTGACAGTTTCTTGAATATTTATTACCCCCAGTTTAAACCTCAAGGCCCACCTCTGAAACAGGAGCTTCCTATCTTGGTTATCAGAGCCCCGGAGCAGCAACAGTCAGAATAGGTATTTATGGTTGAAAAAGATCAAACAAGCTCAAACTTCTAATTCTTTGAAGCTATTGTGTTCTCAGACTTTCATTAGAGACAAGAATGCTAACGTTAATGATTGTTTTTGATTCAGTAGTTCATCCAATCTGAGAGACTCTCAGAAGTGCGTGGTGTGCAGAGATGATATGTGTGTCGTGATGTTGCAGAAACAGGATTTGTGTTTACATTGTGTGCTGACTATGTTGGTAATGCTATTACTGTCTCACTGCAGAAGGTGTAAGCTGTCAGTGTGGGCTGGCCCTCTTATCCAAAGCCCTGAATGAGCTGGCTGAAACTATAAAGCAGAGGGGACTTGAAATGCTATTCTTTAACTGAGTGCCAAGCTGGGCTGTGCAATACTGACCAAAAAAATCATAGGGTATTGCAGCTCTTTTGCTAATTGTTGCAGCGTGATTGTTTCCTTTCAGCACTTATAAGTGAACTTAATAGAGGTGGATTTTGGCTACGAGGGGCATTTTTCACATGTGCAGCCTGTCTTGTGGATGAGCCCCACAGAGAGGATTGTTCCAGAAGCTCTCTGAAGAAATATTGATCTGAAATGTCTCTCATAGGTTCCTGAGTCATATCAAATTCAATTTCATGGATGCAGGTTTTTTTTTTCCTAACGTAACAGGTTCTTCTCTATAATTCAAACCCTTTAGTCTTTGTCATGTACAACCCACACAACAACAAACACATGAAAGAATTAACATAGAAACTGAATCAGGGGTGCAACTAACTATTATTATTATTTTCTTTAAAAAAAATAGTGAAACAAATGTCCAAGGTGACTTCTTCAAATGTCTTAATTTGTCTGACAACCCCAAAACCCAAATATATTATATATATATAATGATTTAAAACTGTGAAAAGCAGCAAATCATCACATTTGACAAGCTGGAATCAGGGAATGTTTGGTATTTGTGCTTGAAAAATACCTGAAATGATTAATCAGTTATTAAAATAGTGGCTGTTTAATTTGCTGCCGATTGACTAATTAGTTAATTAATTCGTTGCAGCTCTAATATGAGTAACAAACTGGATGAGGGACTCTCCGTCTCACCATTTAATCCCCTCATCCACCCTGTTATACGTCTTCACTTGACAATGCTGCACACAACTGCTTTGTCTTGAAATTGTAGCAGGGAAACAGGTACCACTCTGTAGACAAGACGCAGTGCCAAGCATGCATCCCCCCCCTCCCTCCACTCCTACCCGCGGAACGCATCATTTCCTGCTGGTGCAGAGGAGGCTACAATTTGCACTCACGCACAACAGCATGATGTCACCCTGTGACAGTTATGAAGGCGAAAAATGTGACCTACTATTTCTTATCAAACATTTCAAGACGCTGCACTTGACAGCTCTGACCATGAACGCACTAAAAATATGTTTCAAATTGAAATGTCAGACCTTTAAACATCATTCACTCATTTGTGTGTGATTTCTCTTTTTCGCTGTGTTGTGTTGAGACTCTGCAAACAAAGCTGATAGGAATGAGAGGTGGGAGCAAGCAGGGTAGCCCTTCTTGTGAGAGGCACGGTCTCCTGTCTAAAATTTTTACCTGGGAACAAAGGCAGCGCAGCACATAATGACTAAATCCACGTTGCTCTGCACTCCCACTGACCATACATGATAGCCTCTTTGCTCCGACTAATGAGCCGACCTAAGTGGAAGCTTTTCTTCACATCCCTTATTTTCATTATATATAGGATTTCTAACATTTCATTATAGGAAAAGGACACTTTGTGTATATGAAATATGTTCAGAGTGCGCAGATTCAGGCTTTTAATGTAGGTGTCTTATGTTTCTTTCATGGAGTTTTTGATGTGCTTACTAACGCTAATTCTGAAAGTAGTAACACCCATAACATGCTTAACTGCCTGCAGGTGGATGATTAGGTGGACATGATAAAAGACTGCTGTAGAAAATGAAAGTAAAAAGATGTGGAGACAGGAAGCAGAACAAAACTCCAGTTATGAAAAAAAACAACTAACTGTAATTTCTTATTATGCTCCTCAAGTCATGCAAAGCTGGAGCCAGGCCTCGTGACTGAAAGAGGAAATAGCTTGCTGTGATGTTTTCATAAACAAGTCCACCTACTAAAGTGAATACTGTAGGTTGGTTTAATTGGCACCAAAACAACCTGTATGACCAATACAAAAACAATTCATATGAGCGTTTTCTGATCTGCCACCTCTATGGCTAAGGTTTGGTTAAGCTTAGGCAAATAAAACGACTTAGTCAAAGTAAGGGTTAGGGAAATATTGTAGTCGTGTGGTCAAATAACTAAAATAAAAAAAAAATATTCAAACCACAGTCTTCTCTGTCAGAGTCACAAGCTTTGTTTAAACACCTTGACCTCCTAGTCACACCTGCCTTTGATTCTGAGAGAGAACGGTCATTTTCACATGATCACAAGAGGTTGCTTATAGGAAAATGTAAAAATTGGTCATTTTAAGTGCATATATTGTACTTTCTCTGGTTAGGACAGTCTTTGTTTTCATTCAGCTCTTACACCCAGGGATTAATGTTCCCAACTTATGCTGAAGTTTTTCTGGAGTTTTTTTTTATGTAACCGCTAAAGCTAAAGCTAAAGCTAAAACGAGTTGTTTCAGTTATCCAATCTTAAATCTACAATAGCATTATCTTTTGGACACTTGGGGGCAATCTGTAAACCCAACATTGACACATTATCACCTTTTATGTTGATATACAAGCTTGTTAGTAAACAGTTGTTTATTTACACATCGAATATAAATCTAATATTCACTCTCCTTTTAGGTCCATTGGTCTCCATCAACTCTTGAGGGAAATATCTGGTTCTTTAGCTGCTAAATACTTCTCTATGTTCACCAGATAGTTGCTAACTTTGTCTGTCTGCCGTTTGATGCCGGTAGTGTACAGTGAGTTTTTAGAGCTTTTTTACATAAGACAGCTTCACCTAAAAATATGCTGATGAGAGCACTGAATGTGAACCAAAATAGCAGAAGTTGGGTCCCGTAAAACCAAAACAATGCTATAAAACTTTGTAGAGCTGACAGGAACTGCAAAGTTGGGTAAGTCTTTGTGGGTTTATGGTTACTACTGACCCTTTTCACATACAAGTAGTCAATATAAAAATATTGATTATAGCTTCTTTAACCCAAACCTTAACTCTAGCCTTAGTTGTTTAGGGCAACACATACTGGAAGTTTATGACACGCACCAAAACATCCACAGCAAGAAAAGCCGCAATTTGATCATATTACGCCAAATCGGGTGGTCTAACTTTTTGTGCGATATTGTACAAATATTATATGTAAAAATGCTGCAAATGAATATCTGAATCTGTATTTAAGGATTCCCCATGTTGGACTCTCTCTTCTCAGCCACGTCTAACCATCGAATGACACGTGACGTCAGAAACAAACAGCTTCCTCGTCATCAGCTTCCAAACCTGCCGGGGTGGCTGTTAAATTTGGAATCCGAAATGACTTGATTGCATCTGATGATGTCTGTCATTTGCCGTGACCTTCCCCAAGGAACTAATCCAACCTCCGCAGGACAAATGACACAACATAATGGAATTGCATAGCCCGCTATAGTCAGTCTATTAAATTAGCAGCGGGGTGTCAGTTCTCCCTCCTTCTTCTCTCTCTGTCTTTCACACCATATTTTATTGTGTTTTCTGCTAGGAGGCGGGCTTGGTGCTTGCATATTTATTTTCCACTGTGGTTTTTAATAAGCTCGACTCATAACCACATGATTCTGGCAAAGCCTTTGTTGTCCATTCTGTTATTATTTTCCGCCTGTCCTTCCCATCCTTGGGGTGGGCTCGCAGAGGAGCTGACAGATTGCTGTCATTCTGGTGGGGATGCAAACACCCGTGCAGGCAAGGTTGTGATGGATTTTTATATCATGGTAATTTCATAAGTCCAAAGGCTGCGCCCACACCCCTCCACACACCACCCCGCCTCATTTTCAGGGAAAGACATCAGTAATTGTGAAGTTATTTGAGGTTGTTTTCGGGGGCGAGATGTATTTTATGAGCTGCATCTGTTTCTAGTTTTCTCTTCATGTTACCGGCTTGTAAAAATATTGACTTTCATTTCATATGCTTCACTAGTAGAGATTCCAATAACACCTATAACTCTGCTCTGGGCAAATGGGACGAGCCCAAGATGTTGTGGTTTTATTACTTCCATGTCATTGGAGCGTGGATCCCCTTTCCATTTTCAGAAACTAGGTGAAAGCACTGGGTCAGGATGAGATAATGAGAGGAGTGTGAGAGCGGTGAATGCTTAATGTTGTGAGGGAGGAACGTGCGGGAAGAGAAACCAGGCTGGAGTGTCAGCTGGAATGAGGTGGTGGTGAGGGGGCATTGGCTCAGGTCCCTCAGAGATATAATTACCATGCAGCTCTCTTTAATTAACACTTGTGCTTATCTGGTAGTCATTAAGATTAGGAATTAGCGACGGGAAACACCAGGGAAACAGAGAGAACAAAGATGATAATTCCTCTCATTCATCTTAAATACCCGTTATGCAGGTTCACGTCGGCATGATTCATCTGATTGGTCTGCGTGGCTGAGATAAAATGTCTTCTAGACATTCAGACCTGTGGACTGTCTCTCTCACGGCTCCTTATTGAACAGTTAGACAAAGTAAGTTGTTGGGTCACTTGTCCTTGATGGCAACACATTTCTACAGTCTCAGCAAAGATGCCTGCATGGCTGATCAGGAAAACTGCATCAAACGCTTCTCAGAGATTCCTGCAGGATTACATAGTAAATGAGGAATGTAAGGATGTTAACGATGTTGGATATCAGTACATTTGAGTGTTTTTGTCATCAAAAAAGGGCAATGATTAGACCTCAGATGTCACTATGATTTATATCCCAACTGATAATTGATTTTTAAGGCCAACATCCATATTTGAAAATGTAAAAAATATTTGAGAATTTAAAAACAACATATTGGCCGCTATTCATTTTTTAAACATATCAGAAGCAAACATTTTTGATAATGACCCCTTAAATTTGGATATTAAAGAAATGTGACCAAGATATGTACTAAATGGGACATTTTACACTTGAAAAATAAGCTTGTTAGTGCTAGCTCAATGTACTATATCTTTAATGTTATTTATCAGTCGATAGATAGCTACCGATACAGAAACAATTTTGGCTGATATAGGTCTCACAGCCTGGCACATTTATTGGTCAGACACGAATATGAGTGCAGATTTTTTTTTAGTATAAATGCAGATGTGCTATTCATCTTTGTCTGACCATCTTTGTGCCTGAAAAACATCCAAATCAATGTCTAGCAACAATAGTGAAAACATAAAATGAAAAATGGGAACACAACATTGTGCGCAATATTTAAAAGTAGAGTTAAGTTACATTTCAGGTACAATAATATTCAATAAATGTAACAAAATGCTAAAATATAATGTGTGTACAGCAGAAATAGGGTGTAGAAGCCAGAGCAAAATAAAGGATTGTGGATATGATGATACTACACCCTAAATTCAGCCAGTTAGCTAACACTAGCTAGCTAAGATTAAAAATGGACATTCAGAAAGGGCTTTCTTCTGACCCTAAGTCTACTCTTGCAGTAGGAAGACTAGATTTTGAGGAAACTGAGGAAATAGTTGATGTAAAAGTTCATCAAAAACTGAGTAAAATCAGCTGAGTTCAGAGGTAGACATCAGTAGCAATGAGTCAAGCTAACACCTCAGTGGCTAATGTTAGCATTCACAGTCCAATAAATTAAAGCTAAATCTTTTTTAAACACAACTACTGGCGTGTGCTGTATTAGATCACTGGCATAACCTTAGTTTGTACTTTTATAAATACATCATTTATATTACATTCAATACACGGAGCAGAGAGCGCTTATCTTCTTCTGAAAGATAAATCCCTGCGATCTTTTAAAACCCACAGAGGTGTTTAAAAACACCTACAGCAGGATTAAATGTATTTCCCAGAATCACCAAAGACACCTCTGACCATTTGGATTTGGATTCTGCAGCACAGTAATGAGATATTTTAACCTTTTTTTCCCCAATTTTGAAACTATTTCCTCCAAAAAAAGATGTTAGGCATATTGCTTTGGTAATTTTGTGTTTTCCCCCCCAATGGAAAGGATTAATATAGATAATATACCTGATAATAAAACGCTTTAATTCTGGCTCTGTGCGGTACAAATCGACTGAGTGGATAAATCACTTCTGGCGTACAACAAACAATCTTTCTGCAAATTGTGTCTCAGCACACATCTGGGTTTTCCTGTATTTGTAGGCCTAGGTGTTATCAATATTGTGGCTGTTGTGTTGAATCATGGCTCAATCACAGCTGTAATAAAACAGCAGTACACACAGGGATACGTTTCTTTGTCTTTCTGTGTTGGTTCTCAGTTAACATTGGAAGAAAGTACAAGGACGTCCCATGTGTGCAGCAGTTTGCTGGCTCTTTCTCTGTATTTTTCACACTCCGCTCAAGACCATGTTGAAAGACGTGCAGGCGCCGTTGCGTGTAATCATCTCCATCTGTTGACCTTTGACCTGTGCTACGGGAGTGATGTCGGTACAACAGGTGGCTGAGTGGTGCTGGAGTTAGCTGTGTTTGATGAGTTCTTTCTAAACTCGCACCTCAGCTGGTGGGGAAGAAATCACTGGAAACAATGCTGCAATGTCAAATTGACCTAATTGTACATACCAAGTTTAGCAAATACACAGCACGACGATGGCAACGCGGTGAGATGAGACACATCCTGAAAGTCTGAGACTCACTGGGGCTCTTTTGATGTCGACACAACTTGTGACAGCGGCTGTCAGAACATACTTTGTTATTTGATGTCATCTGTCAGCACTACAAAAAAAAAATTCCCTACTGATAAGGTTGTGATGCAACATATAGTTTTAAATAAAGTAATAATTTCCTGCTTTTTTATTCTGTATTTCTCAAAAACATGTTTGCAGCTTTATTTTTTATTTGTAAAGAGAGTCATAGTGTTAGAGGATAATGTCAACCACCACATACATTGAGGAGTCAGTTCACTCAAATGATCAAAACAACATATTTTCACAGGTTTGGTTTCACTTTTAATTCCAGGGATTTTTTTGTCTTTCACTTCTGCTGTACTTGTACTTGTACTCTGCTGTGTTTTAGAAATGTATGAAACTTGTTGGTCATTTCGACGATTTGGTCCAGACTGAAATATCTTAACAACTATTGGATGGATTGTCAAAAGAATTTCTCCAATATTATGGTGATGAAATACCTTCTAGACATTCCAGCCTCAGTTGTAGTTTGTTGGTAAAACACTAAACCAAGATGGTGAACATTGTAAGTAAGTAAACTTTATTTCTGTTGCGCCTTTTCAAAACCAGAACCAGAGACCATAAAATATGGAATTTCAGCACACATATTTCCACATAGAGAAATAGAAATAGAGCTAAAGAACATACAGACAAGTTGCTGTTGAGTTTTTCAAATGCTATTTTGAACACCACAACTGAACCTGCACTGAGGTGGCATCAGAAATCTCAGAAACTGATATCTCAAAACCTTGGTATCTAGGCTAGGGATAAGTAGAAAATAACTTTTTGTATTTTGGGAGAACTGAAAACAATGTAAAAAAAAGTCTAAACTAAACTAGGCCCTAAATCATACAGCTCAAACATTATCTGAACTACAGCAGAAGTGAAAACAAAGTGATTTAGATTAAAAAGTGAGACTTTACTGAGCTGCTGTGATGCTAAATCACGTCGTCTGTGATGCTGTGAGGTAAAATCTTTCAGGCTGCATTTGCAGTGAAAACCACATTATATCCTGTCAGTTACACTGTATGTTTTCCTCCCTGTGAGGTGGCTGTATGTTTCTGTTATCGCCCTATACTCTCTTGTTGCGCTAAGCCTGTGTTTGTTCTCTGTCTTCGCTGATGACGTTTTTGATCACACCTTCAAAACAAACCATTTTTTTTGTGCTCTGTAGCTCACAAAGCTCTTCTTTGTGCTTTAGAAAGCGCTAATCCTTGTGTATTTATTTTTTGAAACAATAAAACCCGGTTTGAGTTGTCCCTGAAATTTCCTAACAGTCAGCCGCTAATATCAAGACTTCTGAGAAAACATTACCATGACTAAAGCTATTGAGCAGTTTTGAAACTCAGACATTACTCTATGAGTCAAGCTATTGACTGGTTGTGAAATGTTTGGCTTTCTGTAACAGTGATGTCATTCATGGACAAGGAATGAGGATGTTCGTGTAAAAAAAAAAATAAAAAAAATCACATCCCCATTTATTGAGTCAGATTGTATTTCTGGGACTTTTCATGATTGCTTTTTTGACCCTGTCGCCATTACACACTTCAAACTGTGTTCTTCTCATGCTGTTGAAAAGGGGAATTTCTTGGGTGAAACCAACATGGCATCAAAGATTTAGCATTACAAAGGATTTATGTAGGCAGACACTTACCATAAGATTTGGTTAGAAGAAGAAACAACACACACACACAAAAAAACACCCTCTTGAGTTTCTTTAAATCAATTGTTAGGAAGTTAGATGCAATCATATCACTTCAACAATGTATTCAAGCTTGGTTTGGTTACTCATCACTACCCAGCCCTTGTGCTATTGAATTATGCAGGCAGGCAGATGACTTACATTGTTCCATTACCATGTGAGTTGTTTTTAAAAGCAGCAGACATCAATCACAGCCTCCCCTTATGCTTATTATCCTCCCCTGCTATTATTGCATGCATTTACTACAGACTCCTGGAGTTAAAGTTGTTTATATGTGAGCAGAAATGCATTCAAATCACAAACAAAATGTATCAAACGGACTTCTAAATGCGGCGTCACATTTGTATTGTTCTGAGTGCTCTCCGCAGACTGTGTGTGCAGTCACTGACACCCGCCTCTCTGTTGACTGTACTTCAAAATGAAAGAAAGTGACAGATGTATATCTCTCCACTGGCTTCTTTCCTCCAGACTATCTCTGCTCTCGCTTCCCTCGTTACACTCCAAGTCAAACTGAAATTTGAATTCCCCTCACTTTTTGTGTAAGAAAATATACTATAATGACAGTGTGGCATATTTTTCCATTTTGCAAAAGAGGATAAAATTATTTTTGGACATATTTTTGGAAACAGTGTTGAAGCTTCAGCCCTCTGGAAGGGTGTTTCCCATGGCAACAGTTGACGTAGAGCTGGCCGATATATTTAATGAATTCAATCAATATCAGTTTTTGTTTTTTCTTAAAATACATGCGTAAAATGTCAACATCTCCAAAGTCAAGTTATTAAAGAGTGCACACAAAGGTCAAAAAGTAACATAGATGGTGGCTGGTTATGTTAGCTGCCTTGAGTCACGACTGTCATCGTCAGTCAGAATCAAAAATTCACAACCCCTAGAGAAAACTAATGTAACTAATGTCCCTGCAAAAAATATTAAAATGACAGCTCTTCTTTTTGGTAATGACAATTTTGATCCTTCTTCCTATCTGGCTGCTGGCTGTAGCTTTTGCAGCCGTGGTTTGTTCAGAAACGGCTCCAAAGACTAATAGCAGTGATCACGTTTTCAGTGTCTAGAGAGTAATTCTGTGTACGGCAGATGCCACTGAGCATGTGCGGGTACACGATTTTAATAGTTTTTGGACAACAACAGAAGTCTACAGCACAGAGGAATAAGACCAGGCTTCGGATACACACATAATACTTGTAAGTAGGATGAGTTCATTGTTGGTTTGGCTCTGCACATGAGATTTGTTGACAATAAGAAATATATAGAAAATCGTCCATATCCTTTAATGCTTATTGGGCAGGAAGGAAAAACATATCTCTCCCTCCCTTTCTGGCCCATCTTCCCCCTGCTGCACAAATCTGTCCTTTCATTCTGAAAGCTGACACTTCTTCTTTGCTGGTATCCTGTAAATTTTATTAGAAGTTCCTACGCAAACAGGAAGTCTTTTATGTGTTTCCTCTTTACCTTGTGTACAAAGTCTTTCATATGTTTCCTTGTGGTGACTCAGAGTGTCTTCAGTGGACTTCAGCTTGTTTGTACCTTTTGTGTTGGCGCCTTCCTGTTGGTTGGTCACATTTTTGTTCACTCTGATGGTTAGCCGATGTCTCCCAACAGCCTTGATAAGCACAGATTACTAAAAACTATAACATGAGTACTTGGCTTTCACTCGGCTGCCCTTGGTGTTCTAGCAGCAGTGATTAAAAGCTTTGCGAGAATCAACAAGAAAGAGTTTTTCACATTGCTTTTAATGCTTGCATGTCAACACTTAAGACAGGACCTGATCCAGAGAAGTACTGCACTTTTTCCTTTCATGTGTTGTCATTTTAAACTTCACCGTGGCCTCAACCAGAGGGCAATAACCTTTTTTGTTTACTTTGTTTGCCTGTAATTCAAGCGTGGCAGAGCAGCAGCAAGTTGTTTTTAAGGGATCAAAACAGATTAAGATGCTGAATGTTAGCATTTCTGCTAGTTGGGTGATTTCATACTAAACACCTCACAGATGATTTCTCTTAGCTGGTGGCCATCAGTGGTGGAGCTCTACACAGTTTTATCCATAGGCTTACTAAGAACACATAATTTGTCCGCCTGCATCGAATTATGTAATACTTGTGTAATACCAGTAAATTATGTACCAAGAGAAGCTTCTAAATATACAGTACAGTTGGTCTCCTCTTCAACATTACAGACAGAAAGCAGAGAAACCAGATATTTGAATGAATTAGATAATTTTTGCTATTTTATTACTACTTTTATAGTATGTAGTGCTGTATCCTGTCCTATCTTCCCTCGTTGTTCACTGATATCCGTCAGACCAACTTATTTGTTGTGTGCTGGACATTTTCCACCATTTTCTGACATTTCAGAAAACACGACTAATCGATTAATCGAGAAAATCAACAGATAAATTGATAATGAAAATAATCGTTTATTGCAGCCCTACATATGACAGTTCACTGGCTTGAACCTTCCAGTATGTAATATCATGATATTAATTAATCAAACATATCGCTCAGCTATAAGTGAGTAGATTAAATGAGATTATTTTAATGTTTTGTGATCGCGCGGTTACGCCCACTTGCCGTCAGGAAGTAGAGAGGGAGAGTAGGGAGTAAATGTTGCACTGGTCAGTAAAGCGAGCGCACATAAATAGAGTCTGCTGCACATGGTGTGTGTCCCTGAGCCACGGGGTTTTAGTGTGTTGTGTTGTATGCTGACAGGACAGGCGGCTACTGCATGCCATTACAGCATTTAATTAATGAGGGCTGAGTGTGGGATCAGTTTCTGGCTGTTCCCAGGTGGTGATGGGAAATTAGGCTCCTTGCTCTGGGGAGAACCATCTGGTGCCACAGTGACACGAAACAGGCCAATGATAGGGATAACTAGCATTCTGGGTAATGGAGTCTCGGGAAATCCCCTTGATGATTCAGACCCACACTTCTACAAAACTCGGAAAGCACTCTCCCTTTCCCTGCTCTGCTTTGTTTGCCGACTCTACCACTTAATCCTGTCTTGACAAGTGCAATCGCCGACTCACACAGCCCACAATAACAAAAGGAGCGCCATTTTTTTTTTTTTTGGGGGGTGTTGCTTTTACATAAGCTGCTTCTCAATGAGCAGTCATTGAGAAACGACAGTGACACACAGTAGTCCCACTACAGTTTTCTTGAGTTTCTTACAACTCGTATAAAGATGTAGCAATTTTGTTCACTGCTATTGTGTAGGCAGGAACACTTCTTCCCACTGACATGAGGCATTTCATAACGATTACAAGACAGACGTTGAAAGGCAAGCTGCGAGGCGAACTTCTGCTCAGTACAATCAGTGCATGGCTGCTGCACTCGCCAGCTCCCCTTGGTGACTTTTCTCCTGAACCTTTGCACCTTTATTGATGTTTAAAGGACCAGTGTGTAAGATTTAGCGGCATCTAGCGGAACAGACTTGGCAGAAATAGAATATAATATTCATAAGTATGTTTTAACTAGTGTAAAATCACCTGAAAATAAGAATCGTTGTGTTTTCATTACCTTAGAATGAGTCCCATCCACAGAGTCCGCCATGTTTCTACTGTAGCCCAGAATGGACAAACAAACACCGGCCCTGGAGAGGGCCTTTCATGTTTCACAGCTCAAAAAAGAGCATGTAGCAAAGCTAAATAATGATATGAAATCGTAAAAGATATGCAGCTAAATTTGGTATTTTTGAGTGGGAGAGGGTTTTAGTTAACTACCAGCGATCCCTGTTTCCATAGAAAGTAGTGGTAGTAGGTGATGGGGGGGGGGGGTCACCATGCTGCTGATGAATATGATGGTTAATCACCTGAAATGGGTTTGACACTTTATTTTTTTTAAATGTATGAATCTAAAGGCCATATCATGAGAAACACTTATGTCAGTGGTAGTTTGGATAGTGCTACTGGCCTGCTAACACTCAGTGAAGAGGATAAATGGATAATTTTGTTCAGGTATTGGATGGTTTACAAAGAAAAGGAGGAGAGTTCATGAGAACTCGTGGTGAAGTAAAAAGATTATGACATCAACAGACAACAGTATTCTCTGAGACAAAGTGCAAACATCACTCCGCCCCGGCTGAGTCCTAAAAATCGGCTCCAAGAAGTCCAACAGTTTTTTTTTAAAGGAAGTTGAAAGTGAAACTAAAAAAACTAGATAGGAATTTGGGTGTGTGTGAAACAAATATTTTCCCAGTGACAGCATCACTCATCTTCATTTTGTTCTGTAGCCAAACTGTCTCCTAATACATGTGTACACCTGTAACTTTAACACATTATTGCATAATGACATTCTTTTATATTTTAATTTTGCTCTGCTGTCGCAGGGCTGGTTGAACCTGTTTTGCGTCATCCTATGGCTCTTTGGCTGACATTACAGACAAGTAGAGACACAGCGTGGTGCATCACAGCTCCTGTTTACTGGGCTCTGATTCATTGCCAATAACTGACTTAATGCGGACGTGCATATCGACACCCAAACAGGTGTCTGGACACACACAATCACTCCTGCACGTTTGTATTACTGCACCTGTGGGAGTGTTTAGTAATGACAGTCATAAAACATACCTCGACATCTGGGCTCCTTTCTGAACCTTAAGTCAATCCTAATCAGACTCTAAACTCGTTTGAACTCCAAACTAATCCTTTTAAGTCGTGAAGGTGAGCAAAATGTCTTCATTTTGCAAAATATTATCACTAGATCTCAACAGAACAGCATAAAACATATGTATTTCTATACTTGTGAGGACTACAAGTATAGAGATCTCTGGTCCTTCCAAGCAAAATGAGCTGTCATGCTTGGTTATAAATCCTCCTAGCGTGTCAAAGCAACATGTGTAGAACTGCAACGATTAGTCGATTAATCTAATAGTCGATCCACAGAAAATTAATCGGCAATATTTTAATTGATTAATCGAGTCATTTTTAAGAAAAAATGTCCAAATTTTCTGGTTCCAGCTTCTCAACTGTGAATATTTTCTGGTTTCTTTAGTCTTCTATGACAGTAAACTGAATATTTTGGGTTGTGGACTGTTGGTCGGGACAAAACAAGACATTTTAAGGTTACATCTTGGGCTTTGGCCATTTTCTGACATTCTATAGACCAAACAGCTCCTCGTTTAATCGAGAAAATAATTAACAGATTAATTGATAATAAAAAATAATCAGCTCTAAACATGAATGCATCAAATTTTGGTTGTGTCTCATTCTCCTTGATGAGGCTATAGTTATTGTTTATGATGCTTTTGTAAACTATTCTCCCTTGGCTGCTATGAAGTCAGAAATGTTAGTGATGCGGTTTGACTTGAGTCAATTGTAGCCTGAGTCTAGTGGCCTTCTGTAGCATTACACCTTAAAGGTACTTCTACATTGGCTTCAGCATTATTATGACGCTGTTGTCAGCCTTTAGTTGGCGCCAGTTACACCAAAAAGCTCACAGATTTCACTGATGAGTTGGATCACTGTTCAGTAATGAGATCATATTGGACACCTTCACAGTTTTAATGAAATGCATTTTGTAACGGAAAGTTTCTAGGTGTTTATATATAAAATATATAATCCATCGTACATTGTAATATATCAAATATATCTTCATTTGGAAATAGACGTTGTTATCCTAAAAAAAAAAAGAAATTTTGCAATAAAAACGTAGTAGAACAGAAACAGAAAGTAGAACAAAAATGACCTGACGGGCTTTACAAAATCAGAAGCACGAGAGCACACACACACACACACACACACACACACACACACACACACACACGCACACATGGGTTATGAGTGTCAGCGAACAATGCACCATTGTCACTCACCTGTTGCTGCTGCATCCATGTGTGATAAATAAGGCTTGTGTAAATTACAGTGCCTGGTCTTTTTTCTTTTTTTTTCATTTCATTTCTCATACAGTAATACTGTCATCATGTTAATGTAAACGTAAAAAAAAATATATATATATATATATTATTTATGTGTCAGACAGCTTTAATCTCGGAGCGCAGCCATCAGAAAGTGCACAGATAGGTTTTCATGCATATCCTGCACTGCCAAGTTTATTCACCGAGGAACTCATTCACCTATGCTAATGCACACCTACACAAGGCAGCTTGCATGCTACCATTCCTGCTTCCACACATTCAAAGTAGATAATCCTCGGGCTTCACCGCAGCAGATTTTTTCCCACACTTCCAAAACAGACACTCAATCTCATCAGTACCCACAATCCATCATGATGTCCCAGAGGCTGCCTGGTATCGTCATCGAAATACAGTTTGTTTTTTTGGCTCGTTTTCACACGTGAATGTATCATCAAGGGGGGAGGTAGCATCGCTCTTCCTGACTTGCATTTTGCCCGGTGAAAGCTTGGCTTAAACCTGTGAGTCAGACTGAGTCAATATGAGCATGCATAAAATGACCTGAACTATAAAATAACAGGGACACTTTTAGGGCTGCAGCTAATGATTTATTTTTTTTATTATTGAGTCACCTGTTGTTTTTATGATTAATCAGTTATTCCTTTAAACTATAAAAAAGTGAGAAAATAATGAAAAACTACAAAATCAACCAAGGTGACATCTTAAAATACTTTGTTTTGTCCAACCAACAGTCTAAAATCCAAAGATATTTCATTTTCAGTGATACAAAACAGACAACAGCAGCAAATCCTCATATTTAAGAAGCTGAAATTGGCAAATTTATGGTATTTTTCCATATATATAATATTCACTCATTGCAACTAAAGCATTATTAAACTTCTTTATGTTTCTGTAAGTTTGGGAAATGACAATGACTTGAAGTACGAGAGCAGTTCCATGGCTCAAAAAAAAAAAAAAAACAACAACCCAAAAAACGTTGCCTGTGAAACATAATCCAGGCAGCTTTTACATTTTCCATCACAACATAATTAGGAAACCAAATTTGTGTTATATAAACGTGCTGTATTGTGTAGGAAACAATGGCGGCTGATAAAGGCCACGAGATGCGGCTTCCAGTAAGCCGACATTGTACTAAGAATGTCAGAAAATATGAATTATTTGCAAATATTTCTCTTTTGTATGTTGTGTTTTTAGGAATCCTAATTGATTTTCACACCACACGGACAGGAACGGAAACCAATGGGTGACCAAGAAAAAGTAGAAATAAACGTGTAAATGAATCTAAAAACGCGACGTGTAGATTTAAATAATAATATGATTTGTAGATAAGGAGCTAAAACTTTGGTCCTGTAAAGACACAGTGTTATCTTTGATTGTGAAATTGGAAACGGTCTTAATGAAACTGACTTTCACATCTCAAGGTGACTCTCGATCACTTCCTGTTGGATTCTTTTAGTTTGAGTTTGGCAACAGTTGACAGTTGTTCTTTTTCTTTCTGGGTCTCTCTCTCCTTCTCTGCTGGAAGTCGATGGCTGTGAAATTGCCCAGGAAACATCAATCACGTCTTCATTTCCCAGGTTATCCCCCCCCCACCCCACCCCCCATACCCCTACCTCAGAGGTTGGCTCTCTTACAAGGGTTTTCACCCCGGCTGTTCTTGTGCTGCTATCATTTTGAGAGCCTTCTCCGCTGCATAAATCCCTCCGTCCTCATGGGGGAAGAGGCTGATAGAGTGCCCTGCTATAAGTTCTCCTTAGGAAGGATCGGGCTCATCCATGTTTTAGTGCAACACGGTTGATGTATTTATGTGTTTTGAAAGCTCACTCCAGAGGTTAGCCAGTGTTACCGAGGAGAGCGATGTGGCAGATAACTCCCCCGTTGGGAGATAGATTGGATGTCAGAATTTTATTTTTTTATTTTCTTCAAGCGTTGGGAATGATGTCAGGCTGTAAATGTTATAGTATGTGGTATCAAATAAATGTCCCATTCTGTGTGTTGGACCATAAATAGACACATTAAAAATAAACAAACATTTTAAAATGAAGTAAATGTATAATAAAATAAACCAGAAACAAACTGTTGAAATAATACAATCAGTAAAAAATGAACTAAAAGAAATTTAGAAAAATATTACATTATGTCACATTATGAAAAAAAAAAAATGGTGTTTGTAAATAAATACAAAAATTCAAAATATAATTAATAAGAATTTTAAAGAAAAATTTAAAAATTAGTCAAATACTTTAAAATAATAAATGAATAAACATAACCTCAAATAAATATTATAGTAAAAATAATAATTAAGAATAAATTATATGATAAATCATACATTAAATAAACATTAAAACTAAAACATTTAAAATAAAAATGTAAGCAATAAAAATCAAATAAAATAAATCAATACAAATGTAATAGTATTATAAAATAAAACCTATTAAACATATAAATAAATCATTGGAGCCGTGATGCCACCTGTTGTTGTGTCTTCTTGCAGGATGGATTAAGTCGCTACTATCTGTCTCTGAGTTTCATCGCTGCAGAAATGAGACAGCGATCTGACCAGTCATATATAATTCCAGTGTTTATAGCGAGCTGTCAGAAAAGTGACACCGCAGACAAATAACCTGATCCGACAGAGTAAATTATATGCAGAGGAGACTTTGCAGCGTGATAGATGGAGGAAAAACGACGCCGCCTGTAGCCGCGGTAGCCGCTTATTATCAAGCCTGGAAATAAATGTGCTGTGGTTCCCCCGGTTTCCTTTCACATCAGTGATCAACTTATAAAACTTTTATGTTTGTGTGGTTTGTCATCATTTTGTGTGTGATATTTAGCATGACAATAAGTCTATGGGACCAGATGTACTAGTGGACCAATCTCTTCCTTCATTGTCAGACTGTCCCAAGCGTCAGCCGCTCTTTGTTGCCGTTACATTGTGTGTGTTCATCTGTGCATGAGCCTTTATGCCACACAGATACTGCTCTGTCAGACATTTTGTGGCTGACACCATTAATCATTGAAGTATACACACAGACACACAAACAGGGTCCGCCCAGGGAAATAAACAACTTCCCCTCTGTGGAGAAAACAAAAAAAAAAGACTCTTCAACACGCTCAGAAATCAGCTTTGATCACCTTTCTCATATGAAGACTTAAACGTGACGACTAAAGGAAGCATCTGAAATGTTCTGCTGTTCTTTTCTTTTTTGCCTACAGAGAAATCTGTAGGACAGACAAAAAAGGTGTCTGTCGCAAAATTGGAGGCTTTTCCCCCCTGAGGGCTTTTTCAGAGGCATAAACACTCCTTTTAATCCCAAATAGCTAAGAGTTGTCTGTGTTGCTGTGAAATTCTGTGTTTCACTGATTTTGGCATTTAACTCTTGTTTGATGTCGCGAGGATTATAATTGGAGTTGTATAGTGTGGCTGCGTGCGTTTGTGACTGTTATATCCCATCACCACGGCAACAGCTAGTGCTGAAATGATTAGTCAGTCTATTAATCACTTTGAAGTCACCCATTTTGATAATTGCTAAATGATTTAAATCATTTTTTTGAGCAAACATGCTAAATGTTCTTGTGTTCTCAGCTTCTCAAATGTAAGGATCTGCTGCTTTTTTCTTTCTTATATCATAGTAATTTGAATATCTTTGGTTTTTAGGTTGTCGGTTGGAACAAACAAGCAATTTAAAGGCATCATATGGGCCCAGAGCAGTTGTGATGGACATTTTTTTTGACACTTATGAACACATTTTTAAGGGAACGTCTTCTACAGTGGTGGAAGAAGTATTCAGATCAGTAAAAGCAGCAGCACACTTTAAAAACCAAACAAAACTTAAGTTAAAGTACAGACATATTAGCAATGAAATGAACTTCAAGTATCAAAAGTAAAGGTGCTCATTGTGCAGGATGACTGCTGTCAGTCTTATATATATATCTGTATTATTATTATTGATACATTGATAGATGGCACTCAAGCGCCTTGCTTGTTTATTTATGCTTATTTATTCCAAAACCCTTATTTATATCTCGGTATAACATGCTGCGACACTGTGGTGCAGTTTCTCCTTCCAACTGCTGCTCCAGTACTTCATCAGAAATGCTGTAAATAATTGTTGTAAATAATTGTTGTCTCTCTCAGGCCTTTGCTACACTTTTTAATTTCATTTTAATTTAATTTATTGTAAATTTGATTCTTTTTTTTTTAACCTGACTGAGTGAACCGCATGTATCTTGTACCTGTGCAAATGGCATTAACATTAACATGTTCAGCAGGCTGCACTTTAATGTAGTAGGTGGGTCTAATTTTTCATTTTCAGGAAAACATGTAAAACATTAGCAGCTGTGGGCCTGAATCAGATTAAAAACAGTTTTCTAGCAGATAACAAATTTGTATATAAATGTATACATTTGGACTGCTTTATATACTGTTTGATAACTGCATAATATTTTATAAAGTGATCATCTGTACATCTGTACATATATATACAGTCAACCTACAATAGGTGTACAAAATGTCATTGGACAGTCGGTTGAACAGGATTTGAAATCTCTTCGATCTGAAGTTTGCTGTCCTGAATCAGCTGCTGGATGCGTCGTCTGATTTATAACATGTGAATGTGTCATTTCATGGTTACAGAGTGATTTTACAGACAGATTTACAGCCACCAGGATGACACAACACCTCATGATTTGTATCCATCGTGACCCTTGAGCACATGGCAGTCGCTGGTACAGTCCGTCATGTGTATTGTGGCTGTGAAACAGGATGTTTACTGAGCTGTTAAAGGACCTGATAGCTGCAGGTTTCATTACTGTGCATTTCTGAACATCACTGAACCATCGTACCGCTTCTAGAGAGGTCAGCAAGATTTTATATAAGTTTAGTGTAACTTTGCATCCTGTGTGTATACTCTCTCCCTGGCTGAACTTGGTTATGTAACAGATTTGTGAGACACAAACGGAGGCTTATGGCATTATTTGTACTGATGCACCAATCCAGCTTCTCTCCCCCAGTAACAACTCCTGAACTCAGGATATTGATTAATACTGGGTACCAACTCGAAACCAGTGCCAATTTTTCCTGTTTTCTCTGCTTCATTGATTGGGATCCTTTTTCTTCTTTGTGTAAAGCAGCATTAGTTCTTAATTACACATCACTTCCTGATGTAACTATGATTGGAGATGTTTTTATGCTTCTGCAGAGTTGGATTATATTGTTTTGAAGGTTTTATAAAGTTGTATTGTTCCAATTTTATTAGAGGAGTCTGGATTTCTAAATCAGACACTTTAAGCTCAAGAGGTTAAATGAGGAACTAGACTTGAAGGCATTTTCGTTGCTATTTATGGTCATTTATAATTCTCTTATGAATTTCTGTATCCACAAGGAGTAAATATTGTGTTTTGTATGGCAATGTGGTTTTGTTCACTAAGTATTTATTGTGACCTGTAAGCCACATGACTGTATATGAGGAAACCAGAAACCATAGTTTCCTCAAATGAAGTTTGGTAAATAAACCACAGTGTAGAGAAATAAAGAGCTGTGCAACTGTGTCATAACTGGCAGATACGTGATCCTTGTAACTTCTAGCGAATGTTATTGAATGTGAAAAAGGTAACAACATCTTTCAAAAACGTGTATCAGCTGCACAAAAATTTAAAAAAGTTGAAATATTCCAATTTTCGAATATTGTGGGTCCCTTTAGGGAACATTTCAGGCTAAAAAAAAAAGGTGTTTAGGGTGTTTTTACTGCTCTCAAATACAAAAATGGGTCAAATTTGACCTGAACAGTATGTGAGTTTGCATGTTCTCCCAGTGTTTATATGGGTAATTTCTAGGTGTTGTGGTTTCCTCCCACAGCTGAAAGACATTCAGCTCAGCTTAAATGTGCAAATAGTTGTAAATGAGAATGTGTTCGTCTTTCTGTTGATGGACTAACAACTTGTCTGGAGTATTTCTCTGCCTTTGGTCTGGTGCATGATACGGCTCCCCTGTGTTAGTAGATGAATGGATGGATTCAGATCAGACTAAATTAAATATCAAATGTCTTTTTTTATTTTAATGGTGAAGCAGTTTTCACAAATAGCCTCCTGATTGTACTTACAGGAGCTCCGCTCGGGAGGAGGGGAACACCGCATCTCTCGACACCTCTAATTTGTTTTTCAGAACACTTGTTTCTCTGAAAATCTTCAATGTAATTACACCCAGCGGTGGAAAAAAACTTTACCTAATGCATAAACAGACAGCATGCCTCAAAAAAGAAAAAAAAAACCCCTCTCAGTCCAGCGAGCTAATTTGTCACAGTGTGTGTGACGCTCTTCAGCTGTTAGCCAGCGCTCTTAAGTCAGCATTGTGGAGAACAGAACGGACTAATGGGGAACTGACAGTTATGAGGTCTAGTTAAACACTATGTGGGACGGCATGAACATTCACTGCATTCATATAAGGGAACTTAGCCTTCAAACCAGTCGCTTATAATTGAAATAACTTAAATAAATGAAAAAAAGATAAAAGAGGTACATTGAGGCACATTAGAGGTACATTTTTTACACATTCAGAGTATACTAATATATTCCCTGCCTGTGTTGTTGTTATTGTTTGTGAGGGTGATGATGATGATGTTGTAGGCTGTGTGGCATTGATTTAAAGGAGTACTCCATCAATTTGGTGTAACATTGTTGGAGTCACAAAGGACAGTTTAAGAAGAAGTATCGAAATCGAAGCAGCACAACCAGAGATATTGTCTTTTTTACTCAACGCAAACCTGGCGCCTACATTACCCACAATGCAATTTAACCCTGACAGTTCAGATAGGTGATTCCATTCGGTCCAATAACATTTGGAACATTTCCAATATCAAAACCACAATGTTTTACTGAATGTTCACAAGTTAAAAAGGCAATAACAAGGTTTTACAGGAGGAAGAGAATCAGAATGGTAGTAAGAACCAGAAATAAACGAAAAGAAATCAAACATAAGAACCTATCCTACTCCAGACACATAGCCAATAAAAGAACACACACACACACACTCAATCACTCAGCCAAATATATACATAAATGCTCACTCACTCATTCATTCACTCACTTCAGGCCCGGATTAACACAGTGTGGTGCCCTAAGGGTGACCACACTTGAAGTGCGCCCCTCCTCCCACTTTACATGTAAAAAATTTAAATTTACTATGAGTGTAAAGACCGTAGATTTACATGAACTCATTGCTAAAGTGCAGGCTCGACACGCATACAGACACAACCATAAACGTGACACCATAGATAGACATGTGCCTACAAATACACTAGCCCTTACACTGATGCTCCAATCTGAATGCAACTCACATCCCCAATGCAACATCATAAATGGCCTGAGTGGGGCCTGCATACAGAAAAACCATTACAGAGTATGTCTAAAAAAATCAGTACACACATATATACCAAATAAGGCAAGCACATAGAGACAATGTACTGCAAATGTGTAGGCTATTAGAAATTATGGTTGTTTTGTTGTTCTGTCGTTTTCAGAAACAGAAAATTCTCAGAAACAGCAGATAAAACATTTATCAAGAACTTGATTTTCCTTCTCGCTTTTGTAAAACAGAATATAAAATGTTTAATGTATGAACCGTAACACAGGAAAACGAGGGTGTACTTGTTCAACACAGCAGGGTGGATTAGTAAATTTGTCTTTGAACATATGTTCTATCAGCAATAAAGTGTACCAGTGTTATTATTGATATAAACAGCATCTCTTTCTCTCCTCGTCTCTGTGGTGCTGAAAGACACACAGCAGCAGCTATTTCCAACTGCTTTCATATTGTTATTATTCATATTCTTATTAATAAGGATAATGAGGAATAAAAACTAAATCAAGAGCTTTATAAATGTTGTATCTGCTGTTTCTGACCATGAAAACTATTTACGTTTTTTCATTTTTTACATGTTGGTGCCCCCCCAGCATGGCAAAGTGGCTGGTGCCCACGGGCACTCGCCTGATGCAATATATGGATAATCTGGCCCAGCTCACTTACACACACACACACACACAGACACAGGGGTCTATTTTGGCCTAGTACAACTATAAGCAGCAGACTTTCTACCGGCGGTTCATATTTATAGCAGCATGGTTCGATCTGCTAATAATGGACCACAGCATCCCATCTAGTGCAAGTCACCCTGGGTTCGCTAATTAATTAATCCATGATTGATAGCTGTCCTAGTCACTTACCTTGGTTCATGCCAGGTTAGTTGGAGTGTGGTTGGCTTGCTTCTTGCCTTCTGGGCTCCTGGCTGTGAACTTGAGCAGCTGTCCAGTCAACATGGAGATAAGTATTGTGCACCGATCAGAGAGTAATTTAAGATGTAGCTCCATGGTAACACCCAGATGAAACATGTGGTTTTCGAATGCCAGAAAGACTTTGACCATAATATGTTCACCTGTTCATCTCTGTTGTTTTGGCGTGAGACGTTCAGGCAGCGTGAGAGCGTGAGACTGAAGGTGAAAGCGTGTCACACACCAGAAAGAGTCGGTAACCCTGCCATGGGCGATTCGAGTGTGTTATGCTAGTAGCTGCTAATGTAGCCTCAAGATGCTAGCAGTCTCGTAACCTTGCTTCTTTCTAACTCCACACACCCAGAATTATTTTCATTTTCAAACTTGTAGTCTTCAGCTCCAACCGATGTTGCAATAGTGCTGCATATGATGTGTAAAATTGGTGCATTTCCCCTTAAAGGGAATAGCTGGCAATTTTTTTTTCATTGAGTTTAATAATCTCCAAGCAGACCAAATTATTTGTCAAACCTTTTGGGGTAAATCAAAGCCAAGTCTCAAATTTGTCTCATTTAGATGCAAACTGCAAATTCAAGATGCAGGAAAAACATGACTTTGCAATTTGCTTGTGCTAGACATCTTCTCTGGTATTGGCATCGATTTTAAAGAGAAAAATCAGTAAGGAATAATGTCTTTAACCTGGATTCAACTCATCGCTCTACTTCATGGGCAGAGCAAGAGTCAATAGTAATTTCCACATTAAAGGATACAGCTGGCATTATTTTAATGTATGTTTTTCTCAGTGTTGTATTAACAGTGTGTTAGTGTGTCTCTTAACATCTTCTGACGTCCCTACCCAGCGTTCCTACCATAAAACTGCAAATCTTTAAAAATGGATCACAAATATATTGTTTAATTTGTATCATTTCCTTAAACATCACTGTGGGCACTGTAGTTTTCTCTTTTTAATTCACCCTTTGTCAACCAAATGTTTTTCAGAGAGCAATTTAACTCAACAACACGGCTGCAGAAAGAACATTTCATACAGCAGATTTCATCTTAATTTCCTCCTCATGGCGACTGAACCCTGGAAAAAGGAGCAAATTTCAGCATTTTTTGATTGTGCCTACACAGGAGGGTTTGGAAACAATAACAGTGTTGAGTAGCACTGACTTTGCTGTCATACACCCACTCAGTCACCCTCATCAAACCCACATGTCACGCAGCTTGCTGCAGTTGCTATGCTCCTGCTGTTATGTTGCATTCTCAGCTTTGTGTTGTGTCTTGGGCGAGACAGCGCCTATCAAAGGTTCATAAAAGCAACTCAGGCTTTGAGAAAAACAATTTTTATATACCTCCTCATATTTCTTTGTGACTACATAAGAATCTGGCTACATAATGATAATAATATATATAACATCTGCAATTTTAGAAGCCTGTTATTAATGATTAAAATCCATACACCTGTTTATTCATTCATTTCCTGCAGGGCTGTCAAATTGTCCACCCCCTCCTCCATCGTCCTCCACCTCTTTCTGAGGTATCTTGAGACATACCTGATGGGAAATATAACCCCCCAGTGTTGTTATGGGTCAGCCTTAGTGTGTCCTCCCAGTTGGAGGTGCCCAGAATACCTCCGTCAGGGAGGCACATGGGAGGCATGTAATTATATGACTGAACCACCTCAGCTGAAGAAGAAGCAAAAATCCTATTTGGTCCAGGTTTAGCACAGGTCCAGGAAAATTAGCTAGCGTAATAATCTTTTTCTTTTGGTTTAATTGTCTTTTGTGGTTTCACGTGATGGTAGGAATGTAGATCAACTAGTAAGCAGGGAGCACCGCCTTTAGGCTCCTTATTCTTGTGGTGAAGATCCTGTGATGTCACAAGGCACTAAAGCAAAGTTCGCCCCCTCTCATTTTCTTTAAGACACGAGTGAAACGCTTCGAAAGGCATCGGGGGATTCCAGGCGATGCGGGACTGACCAGCGAGGCGAACAGTTAAAACATTTTAACTTCATCCACATGGCGACAAAATTTGCTGCCGTAGTTTGCTGAAAAACCCTCAACAAAAAAGTGATCTTTACCTACTGGAAGAAAATTTTCATTATTGTAGTTTCCCTCCACGATTACAGATACAGCGTTTCAGTTGAATGTAGATTTCTCTGTATTTTGTGTAAAGCCAGGTAGTGTGGAATATACAGGGAGAAGAGAACAGAATTTATGAACATTTCAGCGAGTGTGGACGACCTTGATAATAAGCTCAATTAAAGAAATTAACATTAACCACATCAACATTAACAATTAAATAAACGCTGAGAGATCTGCAGAAATGTGCTAACAGTGAGAGAAGGAACAAAATGGCATTTGTTTGTGTTCAGTCTGGGTTAAACCTCAGGTTAGTTACTTTAGGTTTAAAGCATCATTAACCGCAGTTAAACAAACAGAGACAGAGCAGCAGCTGTCATATCTGTACTTTAGGAGAGGTTTCTGCGGTAGATGTTGACAAAGCTGGCAGGAGCCACAGAGATGAAGGCTAAACCTCAATAATGTCATAAAAAACACTCCTGGTGATCAGCAGCAAGCATTTCGTTGGTTTTTTCGTTGGACAGTCCATATTTTTCTCTGTTGTGCCTTCTTAACAACACAACTGGTGTTTAGAGACCAGGAGAGGGAGTCTGAGATCCGAGAATCTGAAGTTATTCACAATTTCAACGGGGACGTCGTTGACGTAAACTGGTGGCTGAACAGTTTTCCTAAAATAAACAATTATCTCCTTTGTTTTCTCAACATTTAGGGAGAGGATGTCGTCTTGGCACCATGTGGATAGGTCCCTCACCTCCTTCCTGTAGGCGTCCTCATTGTTGTCATTTATCAGCCCAATCACTGTGGTGTCATCTGCCCATTTCACAATGCTGTTATTAGGATATTTGGCAACACAGTCACATGTGAACAGACTGAGTGAGGAACTAAGGCTACAGCCCTGCTGTGCTCCTGTGTTGAGAACTATGGTAGATGAGTAGCTGGTATCTACTCTCACTGTCTGAGGTCTGCCTGTCAGAAAGTTATATAACCGCTTACCAGATGGAATTACAAAGACCACGGTCCCTAAGCTTTAACACCAATTCAGATGGTATAATGGTATTAAATGCGGAGCTATAGTCAATAAACAACATTCTGACATTGGCGTTTTTACCTTTATTCTTCATTTAATAAGGCAAAGCTCTCAAATGCACCAGTGTTCATAGTTGTCTTAACACAAGCCTTCATGCAAGAACTTTACCCAAAATTATTTATAATTTGCAAAGTTGGGTTTTTAAGTAAAGAAAGAAGTAAACAGCAACACGCAAAGCGTCGTCTCTGACGTATGTCAAAACCCCCCACGTCCTTTTATTTTCTATGTAAGCTTGTGCATGGCATGTTGACACACGTCATTCATGGACATGTCTGGATGCACGACTCCGCGTCGACATGTGTCACCACTTTAGTAAAACAGCAATTTTATCTCCCTCTTGATCGGCACATCCCAGCTACTGTACCCTGACTATCTCTTCTGTTGGTTTCTGTTGGTGCTGTGGGTGTGTGTTACACTTATAAATTTGACAAAGCATTCAATGCCAACTTCCTTAGTTGACAGTTTTCAGGACACACACGCACACACAACTTTCAGTCACAAATCTCAAAAGCATTGAGGTTTGATCACCCTAGGATATCTAGTACAGCGCGAGCATTTTCACATAATGTGGTTTTTCTATGTTTGCCTCAACTGTTAGGGTTGGATGAGGCCGGGAGGAGATATGATGAGGGAGGGGAAATTCGGACAAAAAGTTGTGTTAAACAGCTTTTGAAGATTAATGATTTTTTAATCCTAGAAATTGTTGATAAGACAGAAATAGTAATTATAGATCAGTTTGTGCCCTATTTTACCCTGTTACAAAACATTTTTCCTACATGATTATGAGGTTAAGTCACTGTACTGTATGTCTGTTTTACCACTGAAAATCTGCTTGCAGACGGTAATTTAATGCACTGATGCATGTTTCCCCTCAATGCCTATTTGGGTAATAGACAAGCTACAGCCAACCAAGTGCCCCAAATGACCACTGTCGCCTGCTGCGCCCATGTGTGTGTTTGCATGGCTTGTGATTCAGCCACAGATGGGGTCATGACTTCAGCTGAGTGTAAATGGACCAGTGGACAGCGAGGACATGCTTTAGATGAGGCAGCCCATCAGTGGACCCTCCTGACCTCATCTGGGGGCTCGAGATAGGGTGGCTAGCAAGATGGGAGGTGAAGAAAGGCCAGGCCAGCTCTGTTGGTTATGCAGATTGGGCTTCAAAGTAGGCCAGCTCATGCCTGGGAGCAGCCGAGCCAAATGAACTTCCTTTGTCGCTGCGTGAGGCGGCGTTTTGGAGGAGCCTCAAGGGAGCCTGGGCTGTCAAGGCAATGTGAAGCACTTGAAATGCAGCAAAAAGGAAACTCGCTTTGTTTGGTTCCCCAAAAATCCGTTTGCAGTGCAGAAAGCTTCATATTTTGTCGATGGCTGCAGCTGAGTTTTGTTTTCATTTTTATTCAACTGTACCATCTATAATAATGTATGTCAGCTCAATAAGGAGAGATGAATTGTAAGCGTATAACAGTATGAAAGACGTTGGCGATTACACTCCATCGATGTGAGGCATCTTCATTAAGCCCACATGCAGATAGGAGATAGGAGAGGATCCCTGGAGTCCAGATTCTGGTGGTGGTGGCGGAGTAGAGCCAGCAGGTGGTTGATGGAAACTCTCAGTTGAATCTCCCTGGATGAGGTCATGGTGGTGATGGTGATGGAGAGGAGGTGGGCTGCACAATCAAAGACAGAGTGACAGAATTGCAATGATGTTTAAAGAACGGCATCCAGGGACTTATTGGCTCAAGGATCGTGGGCAGGAAAAATCATTGGACAGATACGGTGCTGTCAGGATTGTGAATGTAGGTGACGGAGAAGACAACAGATATTCACCTATAGAATAATAGAAGCAGAATGCGAGAGACCCAAATGCCTTTCCAGGATCAGATGAAAGTGGCTCATCTGTAAATATATATAAAGGCTATACCGTTCCATTTTTAGCTCAACCAACACCTTTAATCATAAATTTGGAAAGTAAAGAAGGATTAAGCATTCATTTATACATCTGAATATCATTTTGATATTTTAGTATTCTTATAGAGAATACTGAACTTCCTCTATTAAAATTTAAATGCAGGAGTTGTATCACAGGCATATTCCCTTTAATACATCTCCACTTTTACATAAATAAAGGATTGGCATATATTTTTCACTGCCGCTCACAGCAGGACCCTGCCTCCACGCTTATTTAACTGTCAAAAATCCACCAGGGGAGTCTTTTAACAGTTTCTATGATGAAATAGCAATAGCTGTTAAACAGTCAGGGAATCCCCATGCTGCAAGACAAAGCTCATTTAATGAATGTTTCATCTCGTCTCTCGTGAAACTCCGGCGTTCCTGCAGCCTGGGGGGACACAAAGAGAGACTCTCAGTGCATTCATGTATGTATTCACACATAGGCACACTGCAGACATATACATGCTGCTGATGTATTCTGGGAGAGAGAGAAGTCAGGAAGAAATAGGGGAGTGCAATAATTGCTCCGACTTAAGGGGTAACGAATACAGGAAGACAGAGGAGAAGTGAGAAGAGAAAGAGGAGGAGGTGGAAGAGGAGGCCCGAGTGGCAGGGGCCCATTCCCACTGAGCAGACCGGGATAATCAGAGCAGGGAAATGAGCCGAGTCCCACGCAGTCCTCGCCAACCGCCCCAGAGCGACCGATGACAAGCCTGATGGATGGCAGCACACAGTGAGCACACTCCACTGGGAGCGAGGGAGGAGAAGGGAGGTGAGGGGAGGACTGTGAAGAGAGAAAGCAGAGAGCTGCAGGTGGTCAAAGAGGCAGCCAGGTATCAGGAGACACTGAGGATAAAGACGGAGGTGGACAAAGTGAGAAAGATGTTTGTTAATGACCACTGAGAGCGAGGTTTGCACCAGGTACACCAGTAACATGTTGGAGATGAAGGAATACAAATATTTCTCTGAGCAGCGCTGCTCTGCAGGCAGGAACTGTCTCATAAGTTGATTTAAACCCCAACAGATGGAGGTAAAGAACCACAGCTTTTTTACCAGAAGTAAGCCATAAAATATCATCCAGTCATGATATTGGCATTAATCTTGTTAGACAGTCAGCAGAATAGTTATATGCATTAACTAATATAGTATAGCCACTTGTATGAATTTAAAAAAAAATAATATGAAGGAATATGTGCAGTAATACAGCTTCTGGCCACCAGAGGCAGCAGTAAGCAGGAAGAAATCTTCCAGCACCTTTGTTTTATTTATTGAGGCTATTTTTTATTGACTTCAATGGACCTTTCTTGGTCAGAGTAAACACTGTTTTGTAATTTTATACCCACCTGACATCTTTTTTTACTGCTTAAAAGTCACTAAGAAGATTGTCTACCATCCAGAAAATCAGCATTTTTCACTTTCTTTCCTTTAACGGTAACAAATGAGAGATGTCCCTCCAAGAATGTGATATGCTGTATGATTAGACCACCTTTTTCAAAAACTAGCAAGAAAACTAAGCTTTCTGGTATTATCTCTGTCCACATATTCCCCTTATGTTTTGACTGGGTTTCAGTAAGGCAGCTATAACTGACTGTGGTTTGAATCCTCCACCAAAAACCAATGTTTTAAATACCAAACACTCACCCTCAGCACATTTCAACAACAGCAACCCAGTTTTATGGCAAAAAAGCATTGAAATGTCCATATAAAACCACTTTTAAAGCCACTAATAGAGTATAGTCCTTCTCCTCTGTCCATTTGTTAGCTAAGTATGTTCCTAACACAAATATTTTAGCCACAGTGTGCAAAAATATGGCTTAATATACAGCTTCTGTTTTTGGAGGCACGGTCAGCTGTTTGGGTAGTCCTTTGGGATCGAACAGACATAGTTACAAAACCAAACAGAGGTCAACAGCCAACCATGCTAACCACAAACAAGTATGTATTAAATCATATTTTGGATATCTGGGCAAAAGTATAAGTGGCCTATTGGGAGCATACACAGAAATAGTAGCAAAAATGGAGAAAGTTTGGATGTTTTGATACTTAATTTTAGCCATGATTTTAATCCACTTTAACTGTTGCGAACCCAAGCTGACTAGAGCTGATATCCTCCCTAAGAAGTCAACTTTTCTGGGACACGTTTCAAGTCAGAAGGGTGTCAGTGTTTGATATTCAAAACATTGGTTTTCAATGGAGTATTGCTTGAAGGTTTAAATCAACCAAGTGTGTCTTCCTCCAGAGCAGCTTCTGAGACATATTTTAATATCTAAAACTGAAATTCTGCCACAAACCATGGTCCTGGGACCTTTATATGTCCTTGATGGGTCTCCAACTAAAGGAAGGATGGCCTATTGTCACTACAAATTGACTGTAGTAACTACACAGTGTTGATAGTTAGATAATTAAACAGCAAGTCGACAACAACTACAACTTATGGAGCTCCTAGAGACATGTTTTCATCTGCTGGAGCGCAGCGACAAAAAAATGTTTGAGACTTCCTGCTCTTAATTTAAACCAAGCTTGATATATTGTGCTGCACTCTCATAACCCAAACTTTGTACTGCTGCCAAAAAGCAGTTTATTCAACTGTCTGGAAAATAGACACTCTATACCTTCTTGTCTCTTTCGCTCTTACATGTGTCCCCATATAGCACCACTGGATCACACTCGGTGGAACATAATGTAAGAGAAGACAGACCGGACTATATCAGGGAATCAGAGCCCGAGTTTCCAATTGGCTGGATTGAATCCCAGCCTGAAGTACACCTTGTGGGCCCATTGCTGGGAGATCAGCAGCCAAGAGAAATAAACAAGGCAGTAAACACTAACTGCCAGGGGGACGGCCACGAGGGAGAGCTTATTTTCCACTCGCCATGAGAGGTCTGCCCAATCAAAATATGTCCAACAACCCACAAAATCGCACCAATCAGTTCACTTGAGAGTTAAACTTTAAAGGGATGGGTGACAGATAAGGCTAGTTAGAATTTTCAGCAAAAAAAGCTCTGATAAACCCACCGTACGCTACGAAGCACCAGACGACAGAGAAGTTAGCGATTAGCTGGTGAACATTGTGGAGCATTTAGCAGCTAAAGAGCCAGATATTTTTCTCAGGAGTTGTTGGAGACCAAAAACAGCTAAAAGAGGCGTAAATATCGAACTTAAGATTCATCAGGTGGCCAGGAAACATGACTTTAGAGAAATGTTAATATTGCTAATGTTGTGTAAGTAAGAAACTAACTAGCTAACTAACTAATGAACTAATTAATAACTATCTAACTAAACTTGCCATATCAACTAAAGATATGTCAGCATTGTGTTTACAGTCGCCCCCATGTAGCCAAAAAATCAGTTAATGCAGGTTTATAGATGTTAAAATGATTACAATTAACAGATGAGTGGATAATGAAAATAATTATTGGACATTGTCATGAGCAGCTTTAAGATTTCACGTTGTTTAGGCTTGTCAGTGTATGTGTGTGCCGGAGTTGTTTAAAGACACACTAGAAGTTAAACAGCAGAGCATGTACTGTATGTGTGAGAGCATGTGTGTGGGTGGCCAGTGACATTAAATGAAGCTCATATTGGGCGCGAAGTGTGTTGACTCATTAGCGAGTGTGATGCAGATTGCAGATGGAGAGACGTGCTGAGTGTGTCACACTGTAGTCAGGACTACAGAGCTGCACCTCGCCGGGCTCATCCTAAACGCACGGTGGACGCTCATCGACAGGCGCCGCTCGGAGATGTCAAAGAAGACATGTAAGGGCTGATGAAAAGTGACTGATGAGCATATCAGTGTCCAATTTAAATCCAGCGCATAATAGATGCTGATGAATAAAGCCATCAAAGGTTTCAGCAGGAGCTGATCGACAGGGAGAGGTACATTAGCTCATGTCACATATCTAATAAAGAAAATAGCATCTGACAAAAAAAAAACCCAATATGATGCTTTGTCTCTGGGCAGACTGACAATGTGTTTAAGCTCTGTCTCAGTATTTTATTATAGCTGGCACAGATGGACAGCTTAAATTGTTAATTCACTGCAAATGTCTCATTCTTATCAACTCTATTTTTGTCTGTTATTGAGTCCTAAAAGCCTTATTGTTATGTAATGTAAAACAATGCCAATACGAATCCATTTATTGAGATTTTTCTCTGCTCTGTATCAAGATGCAGACACCCATGTATGGGCGTTTTCTGCGACAGGCTAATTTGTATTGAATATATATTGAAATATTCTTAATGCATTACAGATTTTTTGACTCTTTCACAGAATAACAAGACATTTGGGATTCACTGTGCAAAAATTCTCAGTCAGGCTGTGAGAGGCCAATTATGCAGCGATCATTAGCATAATGTATATGATATAAGTTCAGACATATGAGGTAGACGAAGGAAACCATGAGAATTGACTCTTTTCCATCTTTCCAGGTTGACAATCAGAGGAGACGCGTGTGAGAGTGTTCGTGCACCTCTGTGTGCCACTTTTTCAGTTAGGTCTTGAATTATAGAGGGATGAGGCTGCTTCCCTTCAGGGAATGCACCCGAAATAGTTTGTGGAGATGCTAAAACTCCTGTGCACCTTAATGCTTCAAGGTAGCTATCGGAGAAATTCAAAGATCGCATGCAGGGCTGTGTCTGGCCAATTTTAGTGTCTTAGGCTTAACATCTACCAGCGCCCCAGGGGGTTTAGACTTTTTCATGGCCAAATTACTTCAGTTCAATTTAACTTTATTCAGCTTCCCTCACCTTCTGCTGCATGTCATGCTATAAACAGCATTTATTCATTCAAAGAGTATGCTTACATTAACACTAGTATGCTGGTTATGATTGTATCTGGGATGAAGTATCCTGGTTATTAATATCCCGCATACATGATTTGTACACAGCATGAGTGAGTGAATAAAGCACAGATTTTGTTGCCTTTGGACAGAGCCTGTTTCCCCCTGTTTCCACTCTTCGTGCTAAGCTAAGCTAAACGGCTGCTGGCTAGAGTTTCATATTTAATTTAACAGACAGATATAAAAGTGGTATTGATCTTCTCATCTAACTCTCGGCAAGAAATCTAATAAGCGTGTTTCCCAAAATATTAAACTATTCCTTCATAAACTAGATTGGATATCCAGCTGGTGGCGCCTACAAATGGCTTCATGGTCAATAGTTTTTTTTTTGAGCTCCCCTACCGAATGATGCAGTGAAGGTGAAGAGGTCGGCGCAGTGGCGAGAGCCGCAGCAGGGTATTTTCAAAGCTGAGAGTCTCCTGCTGAAGAGGGTGACGGTCAGTGTTTCCTCAGAGAATAACCTTCCAGAGCAGCAGTTAGACCGAGATGATGAGCGCCTTTGTCTTCCTGCAGAATAAATGTGCAAAGGAGATATAAAATTCTCGCCATAGTCCAGACCCACAGGCTCCACAGAGCCTTATGAATAAATGAGCGGAGCAAAACGACCCCGCCTGGCACCTCTAATTCTCTAATTGACCAGAACACGGGCCCCAAGGCCAGTTCCTGAGATGATGTTGCCTCTGTATTCGGTGATACTCACACCTGATTAAGCATGCATGTGATCTTTACTGTGAATGGCAAGCGCAGCCCTGAGCTGGGTCACTCTCAGCCGATCTTGACATTTGGGTTTGTTAAACAAAACAAAAAAAAAAAAAATCACCAAGTGGTTTTGGAATAACATGGATGACATATTTATTTGGGTAGGTCACAGAGAGAGGGTCATTTTAATTCTTGTTCCGGTTTGTAGAAAACACATTAAAAAGATAATGAATAAGCGGGCAGAATGTAAATGCAAGCATGAATTGTGTTAATTATGAAAATCCAAATAATATCAAGGCACCAGTGTCATCCATGCAGATTAGTACCTGTACCTGGCATGTGGCTCTGGTGCCTGAAGTGGTACAGATGGTATTTTGTATGCTGCGCGCAGAAAACTCTGCTTCGAGCTCCATCTACCCTCTATCAAACACGAGACCAACACCGTCTGGAAGACTGTGTCGCTGCATACCGTGTGATGCCCTTTTGTGTGTCTGTGTTAAATGTGCTGGTAACCCTTTTTTTCTAATGTACTTTTTGTGCCCTTTTCTTACCACAAAATGCGAATTTCACTTTTACTTTCCCCTATTCTCATCACCACATGAAACCATTAGCTTCAGCGGTAGCCAACGTTCCACCGTACTGACATAAATCAGAGCCTAATGAGGCTATCTCTATGCTGCACATGTCATCTGTGAGATTTACTGCAGAGAGCATTGACACTATGGCATCTTCAGCATAGCTTGGCACAACAGTTAAACTCTTTCAGACATAACAAGCGCATGAAAGGTCATTTATAAGGCCAGAGTTTTTTTTTTTTTGTTTTTTTTTTCTTGGCTGGGAATAGTTCCTCAAGCATGTGATTAGACAACTCAGCTGGGTTCCTTCAGAGGACTCACTGACTGACTCACAGCCTCCAGGTGGGTTAGATTCATATTAATGTTACTAAAAATCAGCCAGCCATCTGATTCACTCACCCTTCAGCAGGTGCAGTGGGGTCAATCTAAGGACTCATAGAAGATGAGTGCAGCAACTTGTTGAAGGAGGTTACCCAAGGTTTTTAATCCTTTGTTGTAAAGTATTGTGTCGGCGTCTTTGCATTTCCCACAGTGCTGCACAATCAGGATTATTTGAGGTTGTATTGAAAATTCATTTCTTTGTACCTGAGATGTGAAAGTATGTCAAGTGGCCACTACTC
This sequence comes from Scomberomorus guttatus, assembly GCA_038419695.1. NCBI lineage: Eukaryota > Metazoa > Chordata > Actinopteri > Scombriformes > Scombridae > Scomberomorus > Scomberomorus guttatus. Next base: position 5,747,780 of record CM076466.1, on the reverse strand, counting down.
ATGTGCATCATGACTAGTGTGTAAATGTTTAGCTCATTAATTGATCAGTCACAGATTACGCCACAACAATGTGAGGATCAAGTGATTAGTCAAAAATCAATAAGTCAATTGACAGAAAATTGACAGTAAAGTCAATCAGTCACTCAAAATGCAGAATGTTTGGCTTTTGGCAGACAAAACTAAAAGTTTTGAAGACAACACCTTTGTGTTGGACTGTTTTTTAAACCTATTTTCTGACATTTAAAAACAAGCTAGCAGCTGCGTGAGGATGCACTTTGAGCTGAATGCTAAGATTAGCATGCTAACATGCTCAAAATGACAATGCTAATATGCTGTTGTTTAGCAGTTTTAACATTAACCATGATTATCATTATAGTTTAGCGTGTTAGCATGCTAACATTAAGTACAGCTGAGGCTGATGGGAAATTTATCAGTACTGCAGGACTGGTTGTCATAAACCCAAAGTTTTTATTTATTATTTATTTACCTAATTGGTAAAAAGATGACGTTAAGGGATCGACAACGTTATTAGAATTCATCCTGAGGGGGATGCAAATGTTTGTACTATCCAACAGTTGTGGAGACAAGTCAAGTCAAGAGTCAGTAGGATTCATCCTTTGGGGACCATGAACATCTGTACAAACTTTTATGGTAATCCATCCAATAGTTGTGGAGATATTTCAGGCTGGACCAAAGCAGTGGACTGACCGTCTGACAGAGTGACCTTGCCATCCCGTAGGGCCATGGCACTAGCGAGTGTCTAATCTGAACAATGTCTGACGCCACTGTATTTGAAATGTCTGATGAAGATATCTTTATTCTTTCTCTAAGAGAAGCAGAACTTGGAAGGAAAGTATGATAAAGCAGCAGTCTTGTACGTTCCTTCTCATTTCCAGATCCACAGGCCTTAAACAGAAACCATATGCCAGATTATCTCCCTCATCCTCCCCCTGTGTTTTCTACTCCCCCTTGGTTTCACCACACAAACCCTGAGCCGTACAGAGGCTTTTATACCTTGGGGACTGACATCGACGCGTAGGAACGCTGCCAAGCTGGTACAGTAAGATAGGCACGCAACGCTGTGCTACTCACAGCAGATAAGCCCACTGAAAGAAAGCAGAGAGGAAGCAGGCGAGTGGTTGAGTCTAGCATACTACAGGGGTCAGTGCCTCGATTATCTACCCTCTCTGAGGCCCTCCATTGTTGCCGATGGCCCATCTTATCTCCAGGCACTAGATCTCTGACACAAATGAATAATCACACCCCTTATCGCCATGTGGGCTCAATCCATCCCAGGGATGCAGAGCTTCATGAGAACACAGAGAGTTGCTTTTTTATCTGTAGTGGGCGAGTATGAATGTGTGTATCTGCGTACATCAGTGTGTGTAGAAAAGCATACAGAGGAGAAAAAGGGCTTTCAGTGGTTTAGGGAGAATGATGAGCAAGTAGGGGACATTTGTTGAGGTAATGGTGCCCCCGTGTAATTTCCCTGCTGGTCTTTTATTGACTGACTGTCATTGTGCTCTGCAGCCTTAAAGGACCCCCATCTGTCATACATCTAGTTGTACAGGACTTGCCTTACTGCACTCTGGTCCAATTGAGTCATCTGCTCTCACTAAAGCAGCCTTGGATGCTCGCCAGCTGTGCAGGAGCTAAATTGTTTCATAAATTTTGCTCACATTTCTACTTCTACTGGATTCTCTCTGTATTTCTGATTGCTCCAGTTTCATGTCATGACACATTACACTGTTTGGGAATGAAAGTGTACCAGAGGCCATGTTGGGACACCACCACCTAATTATTCCAGCGCAACTGCTCGGTCCAACTTGCTGCTTTTGACACAGCACACACCAAGATTAAACATTGTTTATTTGCTGGACTGCTTCAACAAGACACAAAAAAAAAGAGTAAATAATTGTGTTTACTTCCACAATTGTTCCGAACAACAAACAGGACAAAGAAAACAAAAAAACATAAGGTGACAATAAAGAAAGAGAGAGAGAGACGCCATCATCTGCAACAACCAGGCAGTCAGCAATCAGTAGAGTTTCTGGGTTGAGTCACTTTACCAAGACCAATTATAGCTTTTACCAAAAAGAAAACTTGCTACTTAAGAGTCAACAAGAAATATTTCACAGCTGGCAAACATGCAGCTTGATAAAACATAACACTGGGGCCTTTCTGTGGAGTTTGCGTGTGAGAGCTCTGCTTTCCTCCCACATGACAGGACACCTGTGCTCGATAGCTTATTAGAAGTTCTCCTGCTGTTGCTCTTGACGAAGATACTGGCCACATAGGCGGTTGCCTAGGTTGTCAAATGCGGGAGGGGGCGCCAAATGAGTGGGGCTTCTTCTTTCCTGTCTTTTTCCCTATTGAATTGCATGGGTTTTCATCTGGTTTGATTTTCAAAGCCTTACTGGTGGGTCAGTTTTCACCCAACAGCCACAACTATCTCAGGCAATGCTACCAAACACTCACTGAATGGTGCTGGTCTTTTTCCGGCTACGGACCATTTTTCACATTCTGTTGGCTATTTAATAAAGACAAACGTGCACCTGATACAGCCTATTGTATGTTTGCAACTGTTTTGTAAAACACCCGTGTAATGTACTGTGGTTTAGTTACTTTACTTGCTAAATTAGCATTGACTAAACAGTCAAATTTTAAACTTTAATCATCTGGTTGGGTGGAGCAGTCACAGTGATGCTGCATGTAACCCAGATAGGATCCATTTTTGCAATTGGATCCATCCATTGCTCAACATTAAAGCTACACTAATCAATGTAAAAAATATATTAACAATAGATCAAATGTCTATATCTAAAGTTCCCTTCAGATGTATGTTTTAGGGTCTTTCAGCTCATTGTTTTGTTTTTATGGCTGCAACTTTACAGTTTTGATTAAGTTTTATCCTCAGTTTCAGCCACAGCAGGCTGCTTTTTACAGCAAACAAACTCTGATGAAACCCACTGCACGCTACTTGCCAAACAGCAGAGGGACAAAGTTAGCAACTAGCTTGTGAACAGTGAAGCAGTCTGTTGGATGTGTCAATAGGCAATTGTTTGTTCTCTGTAACAACTTTATGCAGTGATAATATGTCAGTGTTGTGTTCACAGCTTGCTCCGCCGCCCACAAGTGCCCCCAAAAATCAGTTAATACTGCTTTAATGATACATAAAATGCTACACGTATTTTAAAGGATTGTAAAAAGATGTTATCACAAAATTGACAGTGAAGTAGTTTTTTACTGTTGCTGACCCCTTCTACAAAGAGCCCACTGTCAGAATATGGAAACTCACAAGGAGCAAAACAGATTTCTGCTTCTTTCTTGACAAAAACGAGGCTGGCACCTAGAAGATGAAAGGAAACTACAGACAGAAGAGAAGGTAGGAATTCGAAAGCGAGGCAGAGGGAGAAGCAGGTAGCTGGATTGACAAATCGAGTGACACGAGAGGGCAAAGCGCCTTGTTGAATGAGTCTGCTGAGGTTCAGAATGGATTCCGCCATAATGAAACTATTACCCTCACAAAGGAACTGGTGTGACGAAGAAGCAAAGCAATTATGTTGAAAAAGAAAGGTCAACTTTACCACAACCTGCTAACAATAGCATTGTTGATGTTGCTCAGTCGGTTTGTTGATGCTTTGAAGATGCTTTTTGTGTGGCTGACATAGCTTTTTTCACTAATTTCCTTAAAAATTACATTTAATGACATGTTGATAGAATTGCTTAAAAGCTGAATCAACATGTTGACAGTAGGGTGACTGTTATCAACAGAGTTTTGCCACGTACTGACGCTTTTTTCCACCGTATCAGGCATTTCCTATCACCTTGATGTTGGCGGCAGACAGTTTGCAGCTCCTGAAGGCTTTTTAATTAAGTGTAGGCCTTTTAAGCCTCAATGTTTTTAATTTGATTATAAGTGTGGAGATGTAAAACATGCAAAGAGACTGGCACATTCCCAACGTCTGCAGGCTCTCCACAGAAGTTCATATCACCACGTAAATCATCAACAAGACTAGCTCTCTGTTGAAGTTTTTAAGTATAAGAGCATAATTTATCTTGCTTATATTTAAAATAATGACATGAAAGACAGGAATGTTAAAAAAAATAGCTCAGAAGATAAAGTGGGTTTAAATCCACATAACAAATGAAAATCTATGTTAAATGTCCATTTTTAAATACTTTGCTGGACAGGAATAGTAAGAGAGAGTACATCGCGTACGGCAGAGGTCATGAACTGGACTTCTGCTGTCACTTTGTGAGACATCTTGACTTTGAAGCCTTTGTCATCAAAAGTTTAATCATCAAGTGAGAGCCAATCTAATTGTGCTCTTTAAAGATCAATAGGTCATGACCTTAAATCTGCAGGATGGATATAAACCTCAGCAGCTCTGTGCCGTTCAGTCAGGAAGTCACTGCTCAACCACGACACGTACTCAAACTGAGCTGACCGAGCAAAACTATTGACACCGAGCCTCACATAAACACCGAGCCCTGCGGAAACATTTTCTCGTGCACTCATGGCGGTTTTACACATGAGCAGCTCTCGTATTCTGTTTTTGTCACATGCTTCCACAACACTGAGTGATCGCATGCGGTTAAAATCACTTTAACCCCTCGTGCTTTGCCAGCCAGGTCGCTGTAAATGGTGTCTAAAAACAGTGTGTGTGTATAATTGACAGGCTCAAATCACACAGTGACCAGCAGCGTAACCTGAGGGAGGCATCAACGGCAGGGGGGTATTGTTTGTTCACTTTACAGCATGTTTGTACAGGGTCTTGGGGCAAATCAATGCCAGCCATAGTGGAAAAATCATTCTAACATTGAGTAGGAATGATTGCCTGCAAATAGGTTAGTTGTTTGTTTGAATATTACAGTCATGGTTACTGACAGCAATGTAAACCTTATGTTATATACCAGGGGTCTCAAATTCAAGTCTTAGAGGTCAACTTAATACATTTGCACTGCATCAAAGGTCCAGTAAGGCTGCATGACATAATGATATTTCAGTACGAAATCTCCAGAACAGTACAGCATATATGTATTAATGGGAGATGTGACACCATTTGCTGAAGTCCTTAAACTTGAGCATAAAAAGGTGCGATGTCCGGGCGGAGACACTGATGTATGTAAGTGTTCATTGATTAGTTCTTCGCTGCATTTATTGAATATGTTTGATTTTACAATTATTCTCTTGATATCACAACTTCAACTGGTTCGGTTTTGTGGTTCTTACTGTGTTTTTGGGATAGTTTTGTTCAAAACAGGCATGTTTGGTGTCATAGTGGCGTCTTGCGATCACACTCTTCATTATGGCCACTGTTTCAGTGCAAGTCAAGCACAATGGTCTCGTACTTCCCTTTGGGCAAAATTAATGTGTATTTCTCCTTCCAGTCATCCTTAAATTCGTGATAGACGCGTGACTTTTTTACGCATTTTTAAAATTTAGCTTCTCATAGTACTGCAGCTCTTTATGTCTTCTGGTAAAGTGCTCCAGTGTGATTGTATGATGATACAGTAGTACATAAAACTAAAAGATTGTGCAAAGACCCCTCCTAGAAATTGCAGTAATTATGAACAAAAAGGGACAGAACTATGAAACTATTCAACAATCAGTATCATAAATTGGGTGAAACCACAGTTTAATGTATTTTTTAAAAGCTGTAAAATCTGTAAAGACAAATCTTTGTTGAAAGTCTTTTTTGCCTTGGTCTGCAGCTCATTTGATCGTGTTGCCATGGCGACCAAACCAGTGCTAAGATTCAGGGCAATTATGGGAACATTACCTTCATTACTGAGTGTGGGAGTAGTCATAGTTGGTTGGGGTTGTGAGGATATGAAACCGCCATTTATTTAATTTAAAAGGGGGACTGAGAGAAGCCCCATGAATCTGCTGGTATGATTGAGGTACATTGTTCGTTGCATGATGAGAATGTTTTTAAATTGTGTTTTAAAAGGAGAATTTTAACCAGATTTTGGTTTATAGACAGCACAGTAGCGTCTTGGCCCAGGAGTTTGCTAAAATGCCTCTGCAAAAACACATTTGTGACTCCAAGAAGATGGAGCTTTGCTGCTGCTCCTCGTCCCTCTGTCTTGTTTTCATACCATTCTCAGCAGATTCCCTTCAAATTCATGGGCCTGCTATGGCTCCTTAATTTGAGTCGTGGCCATTCCTCCTGGCCACAGCGAAGTGCCTGTGGAGGAAGCCATTACAGCTCTGCTCTGGGTTTAGAGATGACCCGGGTCACGGATGACATCAGAAAGTCTCATTCCCCCCTGCCAGAGTCTTCCAAACTTCGGCACCACAACGAGGTGGTGGAGCTGGCAGAGTGTCTTCTGCTGCCGTCATTTTCATCTCAGCTGAATTACTAGTTTCAAAGGAAATTTCTGGACTGGAACTTTGCAGATAAAAACTTTCCCTGGAGCAATTACTGATGGGAGAGAAAGTGAAAATACTACTGAGAGAAATCATTATACTAAAAATGGTTCTTTTGTTCTAAACACACTTCTGTGGATTTTAAAGCAGCAGAAAATGCTTGCAAAAAGCATTTCAAGGGGACCTATTATACTTTTCCTTATTTTCAGTCATATATATATAATGTTACAGCGTTGGATGTTCATATTAAACGTGGCCAAAGTGTCAAATGATGAGGTAAACGTATGTAGAAGTAATCCCTGTGAGCACCGGCTTCAGACTGCTCTGAACGCTCGGTTTCCAATGTTTTTTTCTACTAGCCGATGTTGGCTCGTGATGGATTTCTTTATATGGTCATCTGCTCCGCGCACAGTGTGCGAGTTCACTGCTCCACTCCGCCAACATTATGGCATTTTTCCATTGTTTTTGGGGGTAGTCACGCTGAGCCATGACTCGAGTCGAGCTGGCACGCTGTGAGTGTTTTTCCATTACACAGCAGGGCAAAGTAAAATAATTTGTGTACCTGTTGGAGGTGTGCTGGTTGTCTGCGGCTCTTCATCAAACATCTTCATCACTGTGGCCGTTTCTGCTTGTAGTATTCCTCCCTGCATTATTTCCAAATATCTCCATATGTTGTTGTGTCGCCCAGTTTTTAGCGCTGCTAATTTGGTGAGGAACACGTTTCATTTCCTGTAAATTCTTCACAATAAAAGACTCCCGTTAGTTAGTCATTTAAAAGCTTTTAATATGAAGCAGTACAGCAGGAAATGTTGGGTTTGTATCAGCGGTAACTTGGCCAATCAGAACAGAGTGGGCTCATTAGGAGGGGGGTCTTAAAGAGACAGGAGCTAATACTGCCTGTTAGAGACAGAGGCTGAACTGAGGGGCTGCATAAAGGGCCAGTATAAGATAAATAATGAGTTTTCTGAACTGTGAATCATGCAAAGCTACTGTGGAGTCCCAAAATAAAAATATAGAGCTGGAAATTAGCATAATAGGTCCCCTTTAACAATATGTCTGAATGCATTGTTTTATGCTCTGTTGCTGCACTAAATTGATCTGTATGTTATCTTGGGTCAACATCCGTCATTCTGCTGTAGGGAAAATACTGTCACAAGACAGAGTGGGACAGTCATTGTGGTCAAATTAGGGATTTAAACTCACCAGAACCTCATAATATCCTTCACTGTATACACACACAAACACACACACATGTTTGTACTTCTATACTTGCGAGGACATACATGGATATAATGCAATCCTTATGTCCTAACCCTGACCTTATATAATCCCCAAAACCACCAGCGGCACTAGGACATTATCATGTTTGGAGAGGCTAAAAGTCAGCATTGGAGGGGGAGGGGTTAGGTTGTTACCAAAATTAGAATAGCCGGTCCACCTTAAAGGTCAGTCCACCTTAAGCGAGCCTGGTCAGGGTGTCACTAACTTCGAGGTTCGTTACATAACGTGTTGCTGTCTTTTCAACCTCTGAACTGCTGACACAGGCATTTTCATTTCTTTTTAACTTCACCAGTATGCAGTGTAGGGTGCACAATAGCCAGCAGTAAATTTGGGGAAGGATCTAGCCTACATTACCTGCTGCTCCTGCCCAAAACCCTAATCCTAACCATAACCTGAGCCTAATTCTAACCTTAAGGGAATAGTTTGACATTTTGGGACAGTTTGATGAGTGGATCAATACCACTCTTATGTCTGTACACTAAATATAAAGCCACAGCTAGCATCCGGTTAGCATAGCTTAGCATAAAGACTGGAAATTAGGAAACAGCTGGGCTGACAAAACCTTTTTTTAAGAAGAAATGCTTTCACCATTTCCTGACATTTTATAGACCACACGACTAAATCAATTAAGAAAACAATCGACAGATAAATCGATAATGAAAATAATCATTAGTTGCAGCCCTAGTGAGGACTAGTCAAAATGTCCTCACTTACCAAAAATATCCTCACTGTCTGGGTCAAAAAAAATGGTCCTCACAAAGATTGAAGGACTTCACACAAACACACACTCATGCTCCCTTCCCCCCACACACAGCCCTACTCATCACTCACTATTACATCATGCAATTAAACTTGAACATAGGAACTTTGGCTGGGCTTACTTCCAAACACAGTGTAACTCAAAATTGATTTCCCCTCAACACAACCCCACACTGGCATAAAAACAACCCTGTAGATTTTGCGATTAATGTGGCAGAACGGATACCGCCGGTGCCACAGCACACTTGCTACGGGGCACATACAAGACCAGCCATCATAATCAAATGAGTCGCAGAAGTGATGAATTATGGGTAATTATGAGGTCATTGTGGTCATTCTGGAGAACTCTTAGTATCAAGTCTTTGTTTATGAACACTTTTATGATTATTAATTGTTTTGTCCATGAATCAGAGGTAGATGAAGGACTCATTAAGTGAAGCACAGCTGCTCTAGAGGCAAAAATAACTAATAGGTTGAGTTAAAGGTTAATAGGTGCGGCCAAGGAATCATACTTTGATTGGTTGTACATCAAAGATCCTTTCAGCCCAAGACAAGTCATATTACCATAGCTATGTATGGGTCATTAGTGCGCTTTTCCACAATCATAAACTTTCTCCATGGTCATGAATACAATAAAAAGAGTTAGTTTTTCAAAGTGTTCTTTCTTTCCTACTGAAATTCAATTCTGCCCCAATTTAGCGCCTTCAAAGAGATGTGACTTTTTCTTAAAGCATTACATTGACACTGTCTGCGACTCCGCCACATGCACTTTAAACTTTATCTCGGTGAGATTGGAGCGTAGATACATACTGCTGCATTGTAATGAAGTGAGAGAGCACTTGATACAAACAGTGTAAGGACAAAGGATCTCACAGCCCATATAATGCAGGAGTAGACAGTGCAAGACGTCCACTGGGGATGGCTCCTTGGCCAGTTCTCACTTATTAGGATGACTGGCTGAGCATGCAGACACCCTGAGGGAAGAGGATGTTGAGATGGCGGGTGGTGAGAAGGTGAGCAGGGTCAGGGGCGATGTATTGTGTGCACTTCCTTGCTCCAACTTACAGGGCCTCGTTGGAGGTCAGCTAGCAATTCACCTTTTATTTTTTTGGAAGAAGTTAAGAGGGAAGAAACCCTGAATGTGATGGAGGACGGGAGGATGTTTGAGGATAAATCTTGAAAATTAGACAACAGAGCATTAGAGATCTTAGCTTCCTTGGCTTCCTTGTTAGTATTTCAGGATTTTTTAGCCACGAGGCAGTTGTCAATGTCAAACTGAAATATCTCAACAACTATTGGATGGATTGTGATGAAATTTTGTACACACAGTCCCCAGAGGACGAATCATACTGACTTGGATAACTGACTTTTCCTTTGGTGCCACCATCAGGCCAAAGTTTTGATTATGAAATCTCTGAAAGTCCACCATATAGATTGGCACAGATTTTGGTACAGAATCTGTTTACATGGTAAACACCATACCTGCACATCAGCATTGTAACTGTAAGTGTTAGCATGCTGATGTTACCATTGAGTTCAAAGCAGAGCTGTATGTAAAGATGGACGTAGCGAGGTGCGACGTTTGAGCCCGTTTGAAGCCCAGAGTTTGCAGGTTTTGGTCAGCGCCATCTTTTCCATTTGGAACCAGGAGTTTCATCTTGTAAGAGGGTTTTAGGAGGTGGTGCTATGCAGGTTTTCAATTTGGATTTTGAACAGCTGTATTGTATTGTCATCTTTTTGTTTCTTGCTTGTTTTTCTGCCCTCAATCTCCTCTTGTCTCTCAAGATTTTTGCCATTTTCACCAGCACATGTTTACTGCTTCCACAGTATATTAATGCACAGAGTTCTGCATTTTTCCTCCCCTTTTTAATCATTGTCTCACGCCGCAGTGCTAATGGAATTTCACCACCTGTAAATGGTCTATGCATTACTGTGGAAGGTCAATACCTTTTTTCCTGATTTAGTTTGCAGTGATTGTTGGGTGGTGTAACCAGAGAGCTTAGCTGAATCACTTAAAGTAAGACAGGATTGGTTATAATGCATGAAGATAATTCTGGGAATTTGGGCAACATCTAAATTCAGACATAAAAACATTAGAAGCATGTACATAAGCACAAGGTAAACTAGGTTACATTTTGGTAAATTCAGAGAAATGCTGATATTAAATTCTAATGGAGAGTCGATAAACAGATGATGGTAAAGACATGCTGGTACTCAGCCTCTCCCCACAGACTTTATGTGGACTGTCTCATTGACCAAAAAAGTGTTGGTGCACATGCTGTTTGTGATCAATATCCCACGTGAGCGAGCGTGACATTACTTCCTTTGGGCAACTGGCAGTGATCACACGTGTCCACTGCAACAACGATGAGCTGATGGGCTTTCAGTGCTGAACACAAAGAGCAGAGTTTGAGACCAGATACACTGAGGTAGACGCTGCACCTGGAGGAGGTGGTGTAAAGAAGAAATGGTATAGTTGAGGTGCAGGGGAAGGGATGACCTCTGGTACTCTGTGTAGAGCTGCAATGATTAATTGATTAGTCGATCGACAGAAAATTAATCTATAACTAATCGATAATCGTTTCAGTAATTTATCAAGTAAAAAGGCCAAACATTTTCTGGTTCCAGCATCTCCTCTGTGACAATTTGCAGGTGTTTTCATTATTTTTTAATATTTTATACAAATAGTTAATCGAGAAAATAATCAGCAGATCAATTGATAATGAAAATAATCGTTAGTCATATATTGCAATTATAATGTTTTATAAAATTCTGTTTAATACCTAATTTTTATTGAAAAGTTACAAAATGAGGATTTTATTTTACATACATGAAGAGTTTTTGTCTGATGTAACACAATTCAGTAAATATCCGTTTGTGTTGAGAAAACACAAATTGTGGAGAAACAATCTCACCACAGGATCTTCACCATCAGACGGGCTTTTCTCCATGTGTTGAGCTTTAAATTGATTTTTTTTTTTCTGAGCACTTCAACTGCTCCAGAAGAAGATATGATCAAAAGTTCCAGAACAGCTACTAAATGGACTTTGTAGTGATTTTTTACTCAGCTGCTGTTTCCAAGGTTGACAATAGACTTTAAACCTTAGATCCATTTTTGTATTGCATCTGGCATAAATATTTGCCATATTGCATGAAAAATACAACTACTACTAACCACTTGAACCGTATCACCCTATTTTCTCTAATGGCAAAGGGAATAAATCGATACTTAATGTTTCCCTCAATTTTATGTCCTTTGAAGTTAAGATGACCAATATTTCCTGTGTTTTTACTGGAAATGTGCCATTAGTTCATGATTGACACAAGCTGGAACTGAATTAACAAAAAAAAATCATCACATTCAGACCACAATCGTATTAATATTACATCTATATTTCATTATCTTAGCCAGGCTAGATCCAGCTAACTAGTAAACATAAAGTATGCTGTATGTTGTGGCAAACTGTGGGTTTGTGTTGGTTTTATGTTATTATTATTATATAATTCTGGAGTTTCTTCCATCGAAGCTTTAAATTTTTCTACTTGTTTGGGTTCTCTCTGCAGTCTCTGCTGTCTAACTTTCGGTTCGACTGCTTCACTCTCAGTCAGAGCTCAGTGGAGCGCGAGACCAGAGTTCAAAAGACGGGGGCTGTTCAGGATCCTGTATCCATGATGTCTCAGCCGGCTTCATACTGAGGCAGCAGCCCTTTATCTCTGGTGAACTCCTGCTAACAAGCTCAATTACAGTAGCTACAGATACAGTGGTATGGCTTCAGGCTGGATGTGCTTTTGGAGCTTCCAGTAGTTGTAGTGGGAATGTTTCTACCACAGGGTTTTATATTCCATCACAGTAGGTTAGCAGGATGAAGGTGGTGGCTCAGACAGGGCCGTCTCTGTTGTTGATATCTTTCAGTCATGACAAACAATTGTACATCTATTCTTTTAAACCAGGTATGTTGCTATTTTAAAGGGTTGATTCACCAGAATTACAAAAAAACCTCCAAAAATCTCTGAAAAACATATCTGAGGGATATAGGACTGAAAAGATGTATTTCTGTAACACAAAATTATGTAATTTTTTCCGTCTTTGCTCTAATCATTTGCCTTCTTTAGGCCTATGAATATTGTTCAAATAACTCTCCACAACTCTTAGACATACTCAACCTGTGACAAGAGGTTCCAAATAGACATTACTTTAAAGAGACACAAATCAACAAAGGTGGGACCAGGGCTGTGGCTACCATTTCGGTCACTTTGTCTGTATTTTTGGGTCGAGGTTGCACTAGCTGTTTATTAAGTGCAGATTTTTTACGCATCACTAAATTAAACCTGTTTGCACCACACGGTTCTTACCTAAAGATTAGTTGTTACTAAATATTTGCACCTACTAACTGCTAACTGACAAAGCTAATGTTAGCTTGCTAATATCTGACCCGTTTAGATTGAAAAAGTAAAAGAGGTAATATAGAATATGGTCGACATATCTGACCTGACACTTTACAATTAACAGAAAAAACACAACATACCTTAAATGACAAAACCAAAAACGTTAGACTCAATGGCCAAAGAACTTTTGTTAGCTTAGCATAATCGGATATTTCACACTGGACAGTAGAGGAGGAGATGCAGAGACGCTGGTATGTGTTTGTTTAAACACGAGTTAAGCCGACTTCAGTGCATTTAACACCAGAGCTGAAAGCGTCAGAGCGCAGAGCAGGAAACACAGTCTCTCTGCGTCTCGCTGCTGTCCTCCGCTTCCATCATCTCGCGCTGATTCATTTTGAAAGAGCAACAGCCAATGGGGAAACCCCAGCACTCGGCTGACCGACCAATAGTGTAACTTCATCACTCACTTAGGCACTCACTCACTCACTCACTTACTCAATCACTCACTCACGGACAACCGCGGTTATAGGGCTGGTCCGTGGCCGGTCCAGCCAAAAAAACTGTGAAAGAGAGAGAGAGAGAGATGCAGAGTAAACATCACATCTCTCTTCCACCACTGCTGATCAGCAGAAATCTAATGTATTGCGAACTCCGTACTCTCCGTGGATACATCCTCGTCATATCGATGCCCTAATTCAAAGAGAAAGCTGTTGGCGTTACCATTCCAGCTCGTACTCAGCTGAAGAGTGGAGGTTGTCTGAAGGTATTTATACAGTTGGGGAGAAATCTGCCAAATTCACTCATCAGCAGCGAGTATAAATCACTTTGTCAGCTGCTAGGGTTTGGTAAGGTCAGGCTGTCATTCTTTTGGTCATAAAAAAAACTGCACACAGAAAGCCACGGGGGATCAGAGACACAGTACCTACAGTACAGTAGAGGTTTCTCTGGCCGTCGTAATGGTGCTTATCTCACTCGGTAGAGCAGCAGACTTGCAGGAGCCCTGGGTTTTAATCAAGAGGGTGACAAATTCAGCTTTTTTGAGTTTGGTTTGGTCACTTCCAGATTATCACACTTTACAGTCATGTTGTCATTATTTTTTTTTGCCTTTATTAGACATTCACAGTGGAGAGAGGAAGGGAAACACTGAGAGAAATAAGGCTCCCAGGACAGATTCATACTCTGGACTAGAGAAATCAACTGTGTAAATGCTACGTCAGCGGCGGGCCAAACTGTCTTCACCAAGCTGAGATATTAAAACTTTATTATCAAATTATTATTATAATTTATTTTATTGATCTTTTGACAAAAAAGTCTCACAGCAAACTCAATTTAGTAGCTGAAAATGTGAACTGTCTACAATTCTCTGACACTAAACAAACTCCATCTGCTGACAGAGATGATCGAAAGTTCCTGAACTTAACTGCTGTTTCCAAAGTCAAGAAAAATATTTATTGATCAGTTTAATGGACAATAACTGTGTTCATGTAGGCTATACGAAGAAGAGCATTTTAGTTATTGATCCGTATAGTTTATGGAACCCTGTGTCCTAGAAATTACATTTATATAATACTAACAACTACCCAATTACGTTATGGTGAAAAACATAATTGCTGCCTGGATTATGTTGACAGGCAATGTTTTTACTGACTGAATGAGATGCTTCATACAAAGGACTTTGGACATTGGAGACCAAGGACGATCTTTCCCTAATCTTAACCAACTGCTGAGTAGTGCCTAAACATAACCACACCATATACTGTAAAAGTTTAATCCTGCTTTAGTTGCTGCGTACTGTTACTGCATTTGAAGATCGGATATTTTGGTGGAAAACAAATGAAATATGTTGGCATTGAAAATTTTAGAGATACTTTGCCAGATACGTTAATTAACAACATTTCCTCCTTATGTTGATAAAAAATGTAATTCGGGCAGCATTAGTAGTAGCCAATATAATGAAATGTAATTTGTAGGAGACAGGTTTGATATGACTTCATAGTGAAACCGGAAAGTTTATAGTGAAACTGGAGACTTTGATGGATCTTTTCAGTTGACAAGTTGACAAGTTCACAACATAAGAAATATAAGTTTTGTGTAATTTGAGTGGCTGCCAATGGGGATTACACTTCTCAAGACACGCAAGAGTGAAAAAAATACACTCAGTATGTAAATCAATGAAAGGTTTCGCTTTTGGAGCTGATGGGGACTGACACTTGTTGGAGCAGAAGTGTAACTTACCGTGCGATTACTGTGTCGGCAGTTTAAGTGTACTTGTTATTTCAGCTGTTAAAAATATGTAAGTATGAGAAGGTCTAAAATGCTCAGGAACACTTTTGCCCTTAAGCTAAAAGAGCCATCAAGACTTGTTGTTGACAAACTTGATATGGCACAGAAGTCAGCTGCAATATTAAGGCAATACCAGAGCTACTTTTTCATTTTCCCTGACTTTTAACATTGAGAGAGATTTTCACAAACACCAACTGAGTCTAATTGTAGACTATAAACTGTTTTCTCAAAGGAAAGTTAAAACCTCAAAAGAGGCAAATAATAATGTATAATAACCTAAATAATAACCTCTGATTAATGTTTTTGTTCATTAGGAACTACTAACAGTAAAAGCCAAAACATCACGGACGACAAGTGTCTGCAGAATATTGTTTAATACACCGGAGACTTTAATTATATTCCATATCTTTCTATTTTATTACTTGTCTGACTTTTTTACTCCAGTTTCGCTGACTCAGCACAGAATACCTCAACGTTAAAATTTATCTGATCTAATTCAGCAACTTTTCACACTTAGTCTGAGTCTTACTTTTGGAATAACTCAAGTATCACCGGCCTAAGACCTGTTCATAACCCCGCTAATTAAAGGTATTATCTATAAATGGTCAAAAAACATCAAAGCAGCTAGAATTTCTGTCATTCTGTCCTCCCCTCGTTCTTCTTGTCCTTAGCTCTGTTTCTGTTGTACAGGAGAAAGAACAGAATATTTTACACCTCATTGACTCAATTGAGATGGGTAGAGCTTTCTGGACAGGCGTAACCTTTTAACTCCTAGCTCCGCATGAGTCGGCAGGATTTTTACAAGCTTAAGCTCTATCCCTGGCCATGTCCTGGTTCACCTGACCTCCTAAACCACTCTTTCCACAAGCAAATCTTTGACCTTCGGCTGATTTATTAAGGTGCTTCCTCAGTGTTTCCATTTGTACTTAGTATTCAAGCCTCCTCTCAGGCCTGTATCCTTGGGTACTTTCTGCATCCACAGGGAGTCAAGTAAATGTCATTTTTTTCTTGGAGATAATTGGACTCTGGAACATAGCGGGAGGGATTTTCTACGTGCTTCACTCTGACAGTCTGACATCCAGGTTAACGTCTGTTCACATCGGCACCGCTGCACCAGGAAATTCTGGTTCTGACACGGACGATCTGACACATCGGTTGTTTTTTTGTTGGTTTTTTTTTTTTACCTCCAATTCCTAAGCAGTGTGCTCTTTTCAGTCAGATTACTTATTAAAATGCAGGGCTGATGAATATTGCAGGGGGTGAACGGATAAACATCTCTTTGGGACTTTCATTTGAGGTAGCAGTTCATCTGGCGATCAAATATTTGACAATACTGTAGCGCTTGAAATGTGTCTAGATGAAGACCTTTGAGCTTAATGAAGAAGCTCTATTATATACAGTATTTACCGACTAAACTGCTTGTAGAAGCCGCTAGATGACTATGAAATCACCCTTAGTCACAAAATCATCATCTTTTAGGAATTTGGGAACCATCAGGATCTTAGGGTGCATCCTAGGGTACTAAATGTCCTCTTACCCTTCGATTATATGTCCATGGAATATAGCGATATTTATCCGTCAGTCCTTGTGGTGCTAGAAGCTTGGTGAACTACTGTATACTTTCAAGATAACCACTAACTTGCTGGCCAGCTGGGAGCATTTTAGCTCCAGTAAGTCACTTTAGCTCTCCAAGCTAGCTGGCTTGCCAGCTGACAGTTAGCTAGCTGATGCAGTTGCTAACAAGAACATAGGTTGACATAGTTTGTCTCATGATAGTTTGTAAACCATTGGAGCAGCAGAGGAGGGTTATATTAAAATGAATGGTGCAAGACAGCTGACAAACTTAAAGCGTCCTCTGTTTCTCTGGACTCTCGGCTCACTCAAAGGTCAGCGTTGTCAAGACAGTCGGTGTGACCAGACTTTAACACTGCTCGACAATCTAGATTATGAGTCCTGTCCTGTGTTCAGTTTGTGGGCAAGTCTGATATGTTTCTCAAATTTCATGGTTGGGACTGAAATAATCCACGCTGTTGTTTGTGTTTTTCCAAAACAAAAACAAAACACATCACCACAAAACAGTTTATCAAGCAAAAGTGCAGAACTCCTATGAACGTATGTTTTTGGCCTCCATTTTTTCAGGCAGGTTATTATCACGCTGATTAATCTGACGTCAACATTATGTGTCACAATTTGCAGGCAATGTGAACCAAGAACCATTTGAAATCTAATTGTGTGGCCAGATGCAGACATATCATTCACTGACATATTTGCTGCAATTTGTTTTCTGTACAATATCTTCTCCTTCCAACTAAAGAGCCAATATTAGAGCTGGTAAAAGAGCGTGACTAATAACATGGGCAGCAATGATGCTGTCTCCAAAACATATTTGGCAAAACTACTTAGTATTATACTGTATAAACATATTTTTTTAAGTGACAGGACTGCAAAAGCAGTAAAAATTGGAAACAACCTCTTTGTCAAACGCAGTTGTTGAAACTGTTGTAGAAATTTTAATCAAGGTCAGTTTTGTCTCCACAATTTTATGTTAAACAGTGTTTATCAGCTTTGATTTATAAACTCTGTTGCTCTTCAGTTTCTGTTGCAACACATTTTAATCATTTTTGAGGCACAGGTCTTAAACTACATGATGTAAATGTGTGACAATTTGGCTTCTTTGAAGCTCAGTTCCCCTCACGTTGCTCTGAAAGCACTAAAGTGCTGATTGTCAGACTTATTTCAAAGCCGGCACTGCATACCACCTGCGTAGCCATGTTGTGATGTAGTAACGTCAAAGTCCAAGTCCTTTTTTATGTGCTGTTATTTTATCCTTTTCCTTTATTCTTCAGAATAATGATTTTACTCCAAAAGTGTCAGTAGTGTTAATGAACCTCAACAGTGTGTCTTATTCTGTGGCACATTCATTTCTCCTCTACTCCCCCACATCATCTGACCATTTGATTGACAGGCAGTCTTCCTTTTATTTCAGTGGGTGGTAACTTACATAAGGCGACGAGTTGATGCAGGGATGATTGCTCTCTGTGCTGCTTCTTCTCATGCAGCCCTCCTTCCAGCCTTGGACATCTAAAGGCTGGGAGTAATCTATTTTAGCCACAGGCCAGTGCACTATATAGCAAAAGATATTTCTTACTCTCAACCTAAATTAATTGTCAGGTTAATCATTTCTTTCCGTGCACCCTTCAGGGCTATCGAAACAATCGAGGCCACTGTATTTTTTATGGGAAATTTGGGCTTTTAGCAATGTTGGTGGAGTTTACATCCGACAACTACCATTTGGTGAATATTTTATAAGCAGATTCCAGTATTTTGTAGACTCAGTGCATTAAATTTGAGTTTCTGATGTAACTGTATCACCTGTCAGGGTTCAGTAGATGTATGACGGCACAGTTTGATACCCACTGCAGGTCCCAATTATATGTCAACATCATTTAACATTGATGCTGGGCTTTCATAGGAATGCTTACAAAACCTTTGGCACATTTCACTTTGTGTACTGAACTGTAGGGCAACAAAAAGATAATAATCATATTAAATAATTACATAAATGGCCAAAAAAATGTTTATTTTTCACTTACTTAAAAAACTTCATTGAAAAAAATTCTGTAATAATGCAGGAGTTGCCCCAAGGCTCTCTCCTTTTCATAACCAGTGAATGAATTGACCGCAAACTAATTGCCACACAATGAACCTGGGGCCTTCGGAGCCTCTGAGGGGCCCTCGAGGCAGGTGGCCATTTTGCCCAGTTGGTAATCCAGCCTTCTACGTAGAAAGGTTTTAAGCACACACATTCACATACATCTCATATATATATATATATATATATATATATATATATATATATATTTAACAGTTAACTCAATAAATCATGAAAATTGTTTCAAATGGTTTAACTCATGACCTCTTGGAACTTGGATCCATGACCTCAGTATTTCTAAAATCCTGGCTACGACCCTGCATCCATTTTCTCTGTCGCTGCACCGACCTAAAGGAGAATCCAGTGAACAGTCCTAAAAATGGATTGTTAGGAGCGTCGTTTGGAAACTCTTGGAATTCACCTCCATGTATGCCAGCTTTTAAAAACGATTACCACTGAAATTAGAAAAGTGGAATAATTCATTGACATGGTTCGGGCATTTCTTTGTACAGATTATGAACAGTAATAGTTTCCTCAGGGGGCCTTAAATAGAAAACCGAGGCATCCATCAGACCCTAATGCTCATGATATCATTGAATAGATAATTACCTCCAGGCCATTTATGTGCCATCCTCTTGGAACAATCGCTGAGCAAATGCAGCTGAATGTTTTTAGTGATACACCCTTATAATACAAGGTAGTATCTAAACCAGCATCTCAGTGATTCTTAGTGATATGAATAGCAATGATCCTACCATGTGTGTCTGTATTCCCAGCTGGATTTAAGAGTGTAATCCTTGCTAACATAATTATCTCTCTCCTTCCTTCCATGCTGTTGGACCTGATCTCCTTGCTGTCCACTACAGGTAAGCCTCTTTATGTTGCACTAACATTAGACTTAGTGTGTTCTCTTGCTTTACTCGCGGTGTAGTGGTTCGGGCCGCTTGCCAAGCATGAAAATAATTTACCTCAGCCGAACAACTTGTGAAATTGGAATCTGTACATTTTCCAACTGTATTCCAGCCAGTAGATGTGCTGGCTTTATTTCACTGCTCTGAAGTTGGCAGCATAGAAAGCAAACATGCTATTTGTTAGTAATGTCGAGTATGAGATTAGAGAAAGCAGAGAGAAAATCCTTTTCTCTTGGTGTCTCCTCACAACAATTCAGTGTGTGACATCTCGTTACAGGGCTGCAGCTGATTATTTCTTTTATCATGTTTTGTTATTTTAACAGTTTAGAAAGTGTGATGTCTCATTGCCAGGTTTTGGAGTTGTTCTTAATTCTCTTAACGGTTATACTCTCGAGAGGCTCGTTATTTCAAATTCATGCTTCAATGAAGCGCTGCATGTTTTAGTTGCTACTTTGAATTGTTAAAAAAACAGCAGCATCCTTTCAACTATCTCTCTTTGGAAATCCCCACATCATTATTACCTGCATTTAAATGTGTGCCACTGTTTGTCTTTTGTGTTTTATATTTTATTACCTTGTTTGTGTTATTATATTTTAACAGGTATCTCTGTGAGTAGTGCATCAGATGAACGACACAGTGTATAGCTTTGCTGAATATTACCAATGTAACTCTGAACTTTTGGCAGTGCACGACCTGTTCTTAGCAAAAACTCGGACCGCTTCTGCTCTCTAAAGCATATTTTAAACTGCACTGCAATCAGGAGGGCGCATTTCAAGAAAATGACGGAGGTTGGAGTTATTTGGGAACAGCTGGCTGTGCATTTTAATTCGGACTTATTAAAATATTAAGTGCTCGGAGGTTCACTGCAGGTCAGCGTTGATGCAAACTTTTCTCTTTCTGCTTTAATGTTACTGTGTTGGATGCTGATGCTCTTTGGTACTCTGTAGAAAATGTCTTCACGTATAATGCTTGGCAAGAAAAAGACGACCACTGCTGTACAAGTTAAGGTCAATGTTCTTTCCTCAATTCTACCAAGAAAATGGTATGTACTGCACATTTATTGGCAGCATAGTTTGGTGACACAACAAGGCAAGTTTTTTTTCTATAGCACATTTCAAGGCAAAAAACTAGGCAATTCACAGCGCTTTACACAAAACATAAAAGGCATCGAGACAGACTGTAAAACCCACACAAGGAAATATAAAAAGACATTTAAATACAATTAAAAAGTGTTTAATTGGGAATAGAAATTTGGTTCAATAAAAGGCAGAAAAGTCTTCAGCCTGGATTAAAAAAACAACTGAGAGTTGCAGCAGACCTGCAGTTTTCTGGGAGTTTGTTCCAGATATGTGGAGCATAAAAACTGAACGCTGCCTCTCCATTTAAGTCCCATACTTATCCGCCATTTGCATGAAAGGAGCTAATATGTAATTTTAAATTCATAGGAACGTTTCTGAGAGGGACAATTCAATTTGGTGCTAATTATATGGAAAATAGAGAGGGTGATTAATTGGTGCACTTCTAATTAATTAGAATTAATCGATCCCTGTCTTGATCAGCCATTATCCAATCATAGCTTAGAAACCGTAACCAGGCACCACCGCAGGCCTTTCGAGCTTTGGATTTCTTTACATGTAAAAGTGTGCATGGGACGGGAGTAAGAGAGATACACCGTAAAGTGTTTGGAGCCTGGTGTTTTTCTTTTAGTCTTTCCAAAATCAACAATACAAGAGCAAAAGTGTAAATAACTGATTAAACAGTGTGTTTGTCTGCTCGAACATGAGCTGTAAACACTTATGCAGCTAACTAACATGCTACAGTTATAATCTAACCCAGAGTTACGTCCGAGGCCAAGGAACATTTCATACATAACTCCAGCCAAAGTAGTTACTTGAGATAGCGTTTGCCTATTATAGGGACATACCGGATAAAGCTTTACCCACCAATCTATCCCCTCATATGAAACAAATTGGAGCACATACAGTACAGGATGTTAATTATGATGTTCGAGCATCTGTTTCAAACATTCGTTCTCCAGCTCTGTCAGTTGCATTTCCAAAAAAACTCGCCAGTTAGGGTTCCCTTTAGCGGTTATGGATGCTGCTGTTACAGAGTGTTTCCTGTATTTGCTTTAATGTGTCCTCCAGGAGGGATTTGAAGCTTTGATCCTGGAGCCTCACAGTGCTCTGGCCACACTCCGAAATTCTTGCCCATTAAGTGCCAAATGCGAGCAAAAATTGGCTTTGGCGAAAAAATAAAATGGGGTCACCAGCTAGCTGGGTGGTAATTTATTTTCAGAAAGACTGCCAGGCTGAAATCACTGTTTTCTGTGCTCAGACCAGCTGAGATCACGTAGGAACAATAATATGACCGTCTCTGTTGTTGTGATGCGGATGTAAGGAAATTATTACATTAAAGTTGAAAAGTCTGAAGCCTGAAATAGCTGCAGCGTTATTTTCACTCCACAGCACAAAGGCTTTCAGCAAAACAAACACCATTTTGAGGATTTAGCTGTTTCCGTGAGAGGATGCATGATGCAGTTTAATGTAAAACGATGGTAAATTTCACAGTTTACCTGCCACTGCCAGATGGGTCAGAAAGTAAATTTTGGTTCCTGGCTTTGTCTGTCGGGCATCATGCCCTGCAACAGGGTGAAATTAGCATGATGAATGCAGCAGGGCTATTTATCACACTGTAGCAAGAGGCTCTCTATCACAGTGTAATTACCACCCTGTCAATGGCAGATGAACAGAGAAAGCTGTAGATTCACAACCTTGGCCTGCCCCATCATGTAAAATGTTTGTTATCATGTTCGTCTTTCATCAGTGGTCAAAATGTCAGTTTTTCAGTTGTTTGGGTTGTTAACAGAAAGAGAAATGTTTGAGCTTGTGGCGAAATAGAAAAAGGATATACATGAGTCAGTTTGAAAACTGCCTGAAAATGGCTTTTTCAGTTGGTCTGTCCGTCGGATGTTTAAGGTGTTACCAACAGCTACTGCAGTCGTGGTTATAAAACAGTGTCTATAGAGCGTCTATGAAAGAGTAATCACAGCAGGGAAGTCACAGGAAAAACAAAAAATGAAGTAAAAGAAGAGTAAAGTAACCCTACAGCGTTCAAGAACTGGCTTATTATTTTTTAAATCATATTATTTTACAATCACAGGTTGGCTGACTTCACTGTCTGCTTTCAGTGACATAACAGATGCCAGATAAGTCGTCTGCAGGCTAGATGCCGTTTAAAAGTGGACAGCTTATCAGGATGTGTGACAAAGGCTGGAGAAGTAACGTAAACTGCCGAGCATCAGGAGGACGGGGTTAATAATATCCGCCTCATGCTGACAGGTTGCACTCTTACAGCTTTAACAAAACAATCTGTGAATGAGTCAAACTTATAGTAAATGAATAAATCATCCAGAGTTCAGACCACCCACCTACTTTTTTGACTAAGAATGAAAGATTAATGAGTAAAACGATACTTTGCTAAATTAGTCACTTCAGGCAATCTCCAATTAGCATTTACCTCGTCTCACTACTTTTACTATATGTAAATACTGTACATATACTGTAAATCACATTTGCATCAGGTTGGTCAGTATGCAGCAGGAGAAGCAGAGAAAACCGGCTCTCTATCCACTGACATATACTGTACAGTAGCTGTAGGAGGGTGATAAATCATACTTCTACTTGCTGCAATGACACTATAGCTTGTGCCACCATAAATAAACCACCACACTGTTTGTTTCCACCCACCACCCTTAGGTTTCATTACGATAGACTGAAAACACCTAAAGAATTCATTTTCATTTCGTTTATATTGATGCCTGATGAAACCTTAAGAAATCATTAAATGTGTGAAATGTCTAGTGCAAGTTTTGTAAAGCTGACGACATTAAAAAAAAAAAAAGAAATACCTTCTGACGTTTGTAAGATGTATTGCTTTGGCTTCTATAGTGCATGAGGTGTTGCTGTTAACACCTGTATCCCAGGTGTGATGGCATTTCAACCAGTGACCTCAGCCAGCTGGAGTAATGGTCAAAATGGTGCAGCTGCTGCACAGAATATGACAGTGAACGTGATTTATCATTCGACCCCAGAGGAATGGAAAAAAGAGTTAACATTTCCCCTGATCTGAGACGACATTAGGGGATTGAGTTTTGCTCAGATCACTCCCACTTCCCACCATTGTTCATTATTTTCATTTATTCTGAATTCTTCCAGGCTAATCGCTTTCAAATAGCACAGCTAGATCTTGATTTCACTGGTGCAGCAGGGATCCTTTATCCTTTTTCTCCCTCTCATTTCCTCCCGTCTTCCCTTCTTGCTATAGGTTGTTAAAATATCTGCTTGTAACCTCATGTTAAAATCCTGTTAGTATTCATGCTGCGGCTACTCTCTGACTTCTGCATTTGTCATTTAAAGGGATATAATTAGCTAATGGAGTGTGTCTGACTCAGGTCAGTCAGTCTGAGGCAGAGTTCTAGTCAAAAGATTCAACCAGCCTCTCAATTCTATTTAGCCTGAATATGATTTAACTCGATGGATGTTGGCTGCTGTTGCTTCTGCCTTTAAAGAGCCCCTTGAATAAATGAATGCCAGAGCACACAGACAAGCAACTGCTATAAAGGATACAGTGAAGAAAATGTGTTCTGTGATCTTTATTGAATATTTATGTACTTTTTTTACAGGCATCCACAAAAAAATCCTCATGAACATCCAGTGTGCTTTTTAATCACTAATTGCTGCAGAAATGGGTTTATTATCTTATTTCCGCCCCACCTGTTGACCTAAATTTCATCTCAAGAGTAACCTGCGTTTTCTCGCAGTGCAGCTCCACAGACTATAACGCTTTGCACTTGTAAACAAAGTTACATAACGTGTCAGGGTGCTACGGAGGGAGCTAAAATTCTGCAGAGCATTTTTAGAAAGCATCTCTGAAGCCCAGTGAATAATTCAGAGCTGCGACCATGAGGATGCACAAGCTGCTGCTGCCCTCGTCTTACGTGTTTGCTGTCATGTTTTTTCATAAAGGACAAGGGTACGCTGACCACAGGGGGTTCGCGGAGAGATCCCCCATGCTAGGGTTACACAGCTTCTCTGGCTGTAGAGCAAGCGGACTTAATCAGTCGGATATTGTTGGATAGCTGCCTTTTCAGGGTCAGTGATCAAAGTCATGGAGGCAACTTGCGCCGAAAGATGCAGGAAATTGATAAAAAGTTTATGGAAATGTATATAAAAAGTATTTTCTAGAATTTCTTTGGCTGTTGCAATTATTTCTGAACATTTAGAGAACGTATTTATTAGGCTTGTCATGCAGCATTTAATTCAAAAACCCACAATTTTCCAATCATAGCTTAGCAACCGTAACTGGACACAGGAGGCCCGTCAAACTTTGGATTATTCACATGTTGAAGGGGTGTCTATAGGACTGTAGTAAAACCAATACTCTGTATCTTTAGTAGTCTAATAGTCTTTAATAGTCTTTCCAAAACTAAAAACAGGATAATAAAAGGAATTAAACAGTGTGTTTAGTCTACTAGCAGTAGTAGTCTTACTACCTACAGTAGAACATATACTTCCAAAGCCAAGGAAGTTATTTCCTCACTGTGGGGAAGCTGGTTGTGGATGTTATCAGAGTTACAGGCTGATATTAGCAGCTCTGTCCTGGTCTCTATTGGATTTGGGAAAGTTTACACTCCAGTGACCCCAGCCAATGTTACTGAAGATAGCGCTACGTTAGCCAAACACATCGTCCTAGTTAGTCCTCATCTTAAAAGAGTTTTCGCTTGTTAAACGTAAAAACATACAGTTTGAAAATACAAATAAGTATGTAAACTAGGCCATTTCCAGGACTTAGCTCTACACTGCAATACAAGAATAATGTGTCTTTATTTCCATGTCTTCTAAATAGATCAATAACAGGTAATGCTAACTTTTTGCCCGAGACATACAGCTTTAGCCTCAGTTTTCATAAAGTGCTTAGTTAACCCAATCACAAGACTTTTGTTTTAAAACAAGTCTACTTGAAACATTAAAAAGTTAGAGACAGCGTTTTCAACCAATTTATGGAGGTAATGTTAATTGGCTTTCTAGCGACCGCTGATAAAATCTGCCAGAGACAGTTTGCCGGCTAGAAATGAGAAGTTGATTTTGTTCACCTTTGTCTGAAATCAATTAAGGACTCATTGTTTCAAAACTTACAAAAAAAACTGAGTTATAAATCTGCCATGCTATGATGGTATCAGAAAGCTTGATAGCAGTGCAATGTATATTTAGGTTGCTGTTGTGAGTGAATTAAATACACATTTCAGTGAATTTATGATGTAGATGTTCAGGGTTTCGCCTGCTCTGCTCACCCAGCTTGTTAGAAGACTTGAAGCACTCAGGAAGACGCCGGTCTCTTCCCAGAATGCCCCTGTGGCCTCGCTGTGGCCCTGCACTGGGCCGGGCTGTCAGCCTTGCTCACATCAGCAGGGTGAGGCGGGGAAAACTGAGAGGTCACGGTTGGACAATCTACTGTCTACGTGTCTCGCCGGGACTCTGCCTCCCTCTCATAACTGTCAGGGAAAAGATTAAGAGGTGTGTGTGTGTGTGTGTGTGTGTCTATTATTGCGTAAGTGCATGTGTTGAGGAAGCAGGATGATACCTAAACCATGAAACGTCTCCATCTTAACCTGTGACTTAAAATCAGAATTTTCTTAGACAGAAAAAATCTTCTACTGGGTTGAAGTCTCGCTTAGTTTAGATGTAAAGCCTCCTGACATGTCTGTAGTGTTTTCCTCAATGAAGTGTCATTTTCTCGATAGTAGTGCAGTGATGTGTCTCCGGGATATAACTACCAGTGAGGACGCAGAGGTTGTGTCCTCTGCAATTTTTTTTTTTTTTTTTGTCACATCCGCTCCCATTTTTCACACCAAGCTGAGATTTAGCTTGATTTTGGAAAGCGGAGTGTTTTTATATTTTCTCAAATGTCAACATTCAAGTTAAATAGGCACATCGAGAGCCGGCACAGTAGGAGTGTAACAGTACATCATGAACAGTTCAGTGCAAGATGTCCAGTTTGGTTCATTAACTTTTTTCAGTTTGCTCTATAAACAAAATAGTTTCAGCCGTATTAGTCTAAGACCCCATTTACACGTTCAATTACTCGTATCAGAATACAATGTAAAGATGATTTGGGCATTTTTATACATATGTTTCCATCAGACCAGGAAGCGGCCCAGTAAAATTCCTTTGCACGTCCTCAAAAAACACGTTTGGTGACACAGTGAATACTCGCGGGTCGTGTTGTGGCTTTGTCGCAGAACAGATATGGAGGGCAAAACTCTGGTGTTGTTTCTCATTTGGGAGAGCAGGGTCGTATAAAAATGGATGATACACACAGCTAAAATAGGCTAACCCTTTCTCTGTTTTAGACATTCTGGTTTATCTCCGTTCCCTCAGAGGTAAACACTGTCAAGGGGCCATTTATATTCGGGCCAACACGGTATTTTGTGTGAAACAAATATTATCTTTTGTTTTCTCTCCTCTGACCCAAAAACATACATCACCGTGACCCAAAACTGTAAAGTGCAAACATGAATTTTAAATTTGACTAAAACCAGCAACTCACACGATATCGCCCTACAGCATTTTAGCCTCTTTGTTCAGTCAAATCTAAAGTCCTCATTTTTGTGACGTACTGTAGGTCTGACTTGAGTCTCATGTCTTGCAGCTGTGGCGATTATGCTCCATTTCTTTAATAATGCCAAAAAGGATGAAATTTTAAGGCCAAATATGAAACCAAATTACTTGCAAAAAGAAGTTATCAACAAATGCTTTTAGCAACAGATGGATAAACAAATGTAATGTGCCAGATCGTGCATTTATTCTTCCACTTTTCCACACTGACGGACAAATATATCCTGTAGAATTACACCTGTAGGTGCAGTGAATATATTATCCTCCGTGAGGTATATTAACACTTTTCTGCACCCTAACAAGACCTCTCCCTCCTCTCGCGATGACATAAACCTGCTCCTTTATCTCTTTGCTTGTCCAATCTCTTAATTATCCTCCGTTGCTCAGGCTGCCTTTTTTTTGTACTCTTCAGACAAGTGATCCAACAGATAAGGCAGCTGAGGGATAAAAGATCGATTGGAGTGAAGCGCTGCTGCAGGGGCTGAATTAGAAATTTGTCGCAGTCCCCCCCTCGCTTTCACTTCACAACAGATCATCTGACACACACACACACACACACACAGACACACGGAGAGACAAATACTCACATCGAGGGGGAAATTAAACAAAGCTTCTTTCCTTTACTCCCTCTCTGTGAGGTGTGAGAGGGCTCAACATCGCTGATATGTTTCTTTAGACGGGGCGAGGCATCGTTCTGTATTTCTGAGGCAATAAATTAGACAGCTGCGGCGCGTCCAGCAGAGGTATTAATCAGGAATCGCTGCCCCTGTTGGCTTCACTGAGTCAGGATTGAGTCTCCTGAAGGGGATCAATTGAATCAGCTGTGACTCACAAGGTCTCACGTTGCAGCGATCAGGGAGTCGTCGCAGCTTGACTTGTGGATTTAGAGGGGGAACAGCAACAACTCCTTAGGGGGATATCCAAGAAAATTGGGGCTTTTCAAAGAGATTTGAATTCGCTCTGAAGATTTTCGTTTCGCTGGATTTTGAAATATGCTCCGTTAAGCTCTCATATTGATCTGAAGAAGAGAGGAAAAGGACAGGGCCATTATAGCAATGACAGTGAACAATGGCCTTTTTAAAAAGGCAATCACAGCGTCCTTCTGTGTGCTCCTAGCCACTTCTCTGAGCTGTTTTTATTTAACCTTATAGACTTGAGTTAGACCTTGCCCTGCTCATTCACCTTGTGTGCTGTAATGCGTGGGTTATTGGCGTGTGAGTGGGTTGTCCTCTTGGGCGGATTCAACCTAAGACAGAACAGCCTGTGTCTTACCAGGTTTTCACACTAAACATACAAGCACAGCACTGCAGAGGAAAGACATTGTCTCTAAAGAAATGGAAACAGAAAGTGACCATGACCTTGATTTTCTGCCAGTTTCTCTCTTTCTCTGCAATTCACTGATTTGACACATGAAGATCAGTTTACTAGTCACGTGGAGTTGTACTCAGACAGTGAAAACAGTTGTATAATGTCTTCTGTGGCTCTGACGGGAGCTCAGATCTTTAATGTGCCTGGTTCAATTCCAGCCAGAGACCTTTGTTTCATGTCATTTCAAGTCATCTTTCACCTCGTGACTGCACACTTTTGTATACAAACAAAATGCTACAAAAGCTGTTTTAAAATGTTTCTAAATTGCTGGAGTACCCTTTTAATCGACAAAACACAGACACAAAGACAATTAAATGTCCTTGAGATTGTGGATACGACAATTTGTAGCGACCAGACAAGCTGATTTGACGATCAACAGAAAACTGATAATTGCATTTATCAAGCAAAAAGTCTAAACTTTGCTGTTTCTATCTCCAAATGTGAGGATTTGCTGATTCTCTCTGTCTTATCATTTTAAATCAAATATATTTTTGCGTTTTGGTGTGTTGGTTGGATAAAATTGTACAATTTGAAGACGTCACCTTGGGGTTCTGGGAACTTGTGATGTGAATTTTCTGACATTTTCCAAATTCTGGTTAAGATGAAGCTTAGATAGCAGCCTGCATTTGAATAAATTAAGATGTTTTGTGTCATGTTGAGCTCTGAAGGCATCAACATCGGTATCTAGATTATTTACAAGTTAAACAGACTCAGACTTCACTAAACTATTTAGTCATTTCTGGGGTTGAAGACTAGTTAGCCTCAAACCACATATAGAGCATAGTCACAGTCACAGTTCATGATCTGTGTCATCAAATAAACTTTTCTTAAATGTTCATATTGATTTTAAACAGACGAAAAAACATTCCTGCACATGGCATCTATACTATTGTCAGGATTTGCTTGAATTCTGGGTTTAATGACGACTTTTCACAATATTTCCACAACATTAGTACTGAACATTGCACACTGAATGAATTAAATCAGTGTTTTGTAAATATGTTAAATATAAACATAATTATTCACTATCACCTTGCCTTCCAGTCTGCAATTAACCTAAGTCCGACCCAGCGGCAGTCACTGCGGCTCGCCTGATAATCAAGAGTGAAAAACAATCTCAACAGCCGCTGCGGTGATGAGTGAGGCAGGAGGAGTGATTATTGATCTTGTGAGGGTTGTGATGGCAAAAATCATTCAGCCCATCCAGCCAGAGTGGACACTACCTGCAGGCAAACACGCATCGATCCCACTGTACCAGCACAACTCTGCTTTCAGAAATATTATCTTTAAATCACACCTACTGGCACAGAAACACTTCAGTTCTGCCTGTTTAAATATTCATCGTTTGCAGAGCTGGTTTGCAGTTACTATGTAAGAAATACCAAGAAGTTTTCAAAGGTATAGTTTTGCATAAAACTGATGGATACCACACTTAAATGCACTTTAGTCTAATTCAATTACTCCATTAAAGCTGTCGTTTTTATCATGAGCCCTGGCGTAGGCTGTAATTTGAGTTAAACTGTGCAGAGCTGACAAAAATCTCTCACAGTTTTTGATCAGTGGTGCAATTAGAGCACAAAATAAGGAGGCGGGATAAAACGAGGATGGCTCTCTGCTTTTATTCTTTCATTACTGAGAAAGTTTGGCGAAGATGCAAGACTAGATCACCACTTTCAGTTGAATCTGGCTCAAATGCATACACATGGGAGGTTAGTGTATAGTATATACAGTGTAGTACCAGCATTTAGAGCTGTAGATCTATGTGAAATAACACTTAACTAGTCTGGTTTTCGGTTTGAGAGTTTTAGTGTCCTTTGATGTTGTTTCAAAGACTTTTCCACCATTTTTTCATGACACAAAGCACAAGACTTAAAACATGCAGAATAATTGACAAAATTACAGACGAAGCTTAAGTGGCTAAAATTAATGTTTTTGTTTTAACAAAATCTGCAAGTATTTCATAAAATCAAGTTTCATTTGTCTAGATTGTAGAGCACTAACATGCCGTATACTGTACAACCCTGTTTAGGGTTTCTAGAAAGACAAAACTATTAATATAAGATTTGATTTTTTCACATTTTTAAGAAAATAACATTTTTAGGAGTCCATTATAGACAAGGACGACCTGATAAGATGGAGATTTTTTTTGCAGTGTGGTGATACTAAGCATATGATCATCTAATAGAGCAGTTGGTGTGTCTCATGTGCTAGTGGCAGAGAGGAAACCATGATCTTTATAATCCTGACCTGCCCTGGCATCAGTGGCTCCTGTCAGCCAGAGTTACGGTCCAGGTTTATGGGGGTATCCCTGTGCTTTGGCTGGGCCCCCGGCTCCCTCCCCTCCACTCCCGCCTGTATGCCTTAGATCAGTCTGCGTCTTTATGAGCTGTCTACCTCCCTTCATCTCACAGCAGCCATTAACAGGGGCAAGTCTGGCTCCAGCCTTGCATGGCAACACTGCTGTCTAATCCTGCTGCTGCTGTTTGGAGGGATGAGGCTGACTGCTGGAGCACCGCTTGGGAAGAAGAGAGGGGGGGGACGGTCACTGTGTCTGTTGTTTAACAAAAAACACACTTTGGAGCTCTTAGAGCTAATAATGTCTGTACTGTACAGTTCTTACAAAAACCAAACATCAGCCCTGTAGACAGAAACCTTGAATTCCTGCTTCTGTGTATTTGAATGAGAGCATGAGCCTAAAATAATTGCAAAACATTGATTTTACATTGCTTTGCTTTGCTTTTTTTACTCCCTATGAATGCAGGACTGACGATAATGTGTCTGTACAAACTGTACTTTCTGTATTATCCTCTATTTTTGGCTGCAAGACTTTTTTTTTTCTTGCTGTAGGTCAGAGGAAACTTTAATCCAAGCCCTGAAATGTCAAAAACAATTACAGCCCACATAAGTGAATTTTTTTGGCTGAATTTGGAGGTCTCTTTGCATCTGGTCAATGTGTGTGCATTTACTGCAGAGTGGGATGAGAAAAGCCTTCTTAATCGGATTATTATACAAAAGCACGCTGTTGGAAGCAGAGCTTGGTAATTAGCAGTGTTTTAGCAGAATTCAATAGTCTATTAAATATCCTTGTCAATCTGTCTGTGGTATCTCTGTGTGCAATCCAGAGATAGCTACAAGCGAATGATGGTTAGTTAGGAAATGCATTGTACTTTTTTGATTAATTGATTAAGATTCAAGATTCAAGTTTTATCAACCCATCCTCATACCAAAATGACAGAATACAGGTAGATCTATTTCCAATGACTCCCAAAACGACCTATATGAGTGTTTTTAGCACCCTCTAGAGGACAGATAGGGACCAGAAGAACGACCCACAGGACCGTTTTATAATATAATGATGTTTTATGGTGTGGCAGCGCTGTGGTTAAGGTCTGGTTATGTTTAGGCACAGAAACCACTTGGTTAGGGTTAGAGGAAGATCATGGTTTGGATACCCGAGCTGTGGCGAATCAACACCGGTGAAATACGCTGCTTCTTGTGGGGGGAAAAAAGCCTGAATTTTCGACCTATACTGTCATTTTTCTTGTGAGGACGGGCTGAGTTTTACTGTCAATGGGCCTCATGCGAGAACATTTTTGTATTTTTTCTGTGAGATTTACTCGTCTGAGTGTGATCACACATTTCAACCTGATGAATGCCACCTGTTCATGAGGTGCGTTCGTGAGATTTGATCATTAACATATATTCATAAACATAAATATAAAGAACATACATGTCTATGTTAGGCTACCTGTTCTGCTCTATTTGTGGGCAATTTTCATTCACAAAAATTTAACCGATGAGTAAAAAGAAGAGCTACACACTGCAGAGCAGGAAGTTGCAAATCAGCAAATGAAAACAAATTTAAGCGGTGTCAGTAGTCATATTAGGGGATCCCAAAGGTTTATAAAATATTAATAAGCTGCCAACGACATGTCATCAGAGCAGCACTGTGCTGTTTGACATGAAGTTAGATGCTAAAAATGTATAAATATGGTCCCCCTCGTGCCTAAATCCAACCAAAGCTTAACCATGGTGTTGTCAGATCATAAAACATTTTTTGAAACAGCCTTGTTGAGAGGGTATCATTTAATTTGGAGGACTCGTTGTCCATGATTGCATACAGGATGTGCCAGAGGGCTGGTACATGAGAGTTACAGTTTCTGGGCATTGTTCATTTGAGCGACAGCCCTGGTGTAGAAGCCGCTCTTGAATCTGGATGTGTGAGTAAGATGTTTCTGTATCCCCTGCCGCAGTGTGGGAGGTTAAAGAGATGATTACTGGAGTGAGTCAGGTCGGTCAGCGTGAGTTCGTCAATGTCAGGCATTGATGTCTCAAGCAGTTCGGATTATTTACTGTAATGCTTTGAGTGAAAAATGCCCGTCTTAAGTTCCCAGAGCCCAAGGTTTAGTCTTGAAATAGTTTTTTTTTTCCAACCAACAGCCCAAAACTCATTAAATTTTTAATGGTGTAAATAAGAGAAAAGCAGCAAACCTTCACATTTGAGAAACTGGAAATAGCTCATGTTTGGCAACTTCGCTTCCTAAACAACTTAAATTTTCTGTCAACTGACTAATCGATCGATTGGCTACTCATTTCAGCACTAATTGATTTAACTTGGTTAATCTGAGTATGGTTATCAGCAGATTGTCTGTGCTGCCATAGGTCTCTGGATATCAGTATGTGGCCACTGGGTAATACATAGAGCCAATTTTAATCAGTGGGTTTCCCTGAACAAGACTCGATGTGTTAAATTGCTCTCTCCTGAAAAATTAAAAATCAGCAGGATGTCGAGGTACGGGGCTGTCTCAATTTCTTCCCACAAGCGCTCCACACATACCACACTCACTCCTATGGATTTGTTATCACACTCTGTTATTCTGCACCTGTCACCCCGACTGTTAATTATTCATGGTTAATAACCACCTGCATGGGCTTCGTTTTGGCCCTGACATTTCATTAGCTAATATCAGATGCCTTCATTTGTTTTCCGAAATCACAATTCAGGATATTAAGTTGGGTGACATCAGCTTCTACGATGAAAATTATCTGATGAACCTTGTAAATTGTAAATCATGTAATATTTCACTCACTGGAAGTTTTATTCCAGGTACAGGTTTTATTGATTGGTGCATATTTTGTCCCTATAGTGTGACTTTCTGTTCTAATGAAGTCTAGATTTGTGTATTTGTATCGCTCTTTTCATGCCCATGGACTGAGCTGAACTGTTATCAGTTGGACCCCACATGTACTAATAAGCCCTAAAGAGGCGGGAGCCATGGAGAAATACTGTAGACATTAAAGAGGAAAGAGGAAAAGAGAAAGAAATATTAAGTATGATATACTCTCCTAAATCCCCCATCTTACTGACATGCAATGACAATATTAACATGCTGATATTTAGCAGGTATACCATGTTTTCATACCACCAGCTTAGTTTGACGTCTTAGCATGCTAGCATCTGCTAATTAACCCTAACCCTTGAGATGGAAAAGTCAGAGGATCACCAAAGTTGTTACAGTTCATCCTGAGGTGAATATGAATGTGTTCACAAAATTTCATAGCAATCCATTCAATAGTTGTTGACACGTTTCACTCAAAACCACAAATGTAAACCTCATTATGGCGCTAGAGGAAAAGTCAGGGTATCACCAGAGTCATCAGGATTCATCGCCTGGGAAACATTAATGTCGGCACCAAATTTTGTGCCAATCCATCAATTAGATGTTGAGATATTTCACACCTCGTTACATTAAGGACACTACTTCCTGCATTGGCGCTGAACGTTGGCGTTGGACGTAAATTACGAGGTGCAAACTCATCCAATATGGATGCAATTCCTGGGATAGTGGGCCAGTAAATACATCAGTAAGCAGTCGTAAAGGGCTGTGATAATGGCAGCTGAAATTACAATTAAACTAGATTTCCTTCTACTGGTCATTGCAGTCATA
The DNA here is from genome assembly GCA_038419695.1 of Scomberomorus guttatus. NCBI lineage: Eukaryota > Metazoa > Chordata > Actinopteri > Scombriformes > Scombridae > Scomberomorus > Scomberomorus guttatus. The sequence goes on along the minus strand of CM076466.1, from coordinate 5,713,140 downwards.
CAGAATGTTTCTCTTGTCCCTAATCTGGGTTATCTTGGGTTACTTTCTCGATTAATCGATTAGTCGTTTGGTCTAAGAAATGTCAGAAAATAGTGAAAAATGCTGATCATCACTGCACAAGATGCAAATTAAGACTTCTTCTTTTCAGTCCACAACCCAAAGATATTTACTATCACAGACGACTAAAGAAACTAGAAAATATTCACATTTATGAAGCTGGATACACAGAAGTTTAGTGTTTTTTTATCAATTAATCAACTAATCGTTGCAGCTCTATAGGTGATAGATCGCTGAATTGGAGAGGGGCATTCCCAGATTTGCATCCAGTGTGGGAAACACCAATCGAATGCAATCAGATTTATAATCTGGCTAATGAAGACACATATACAGTAAGTGTAGCACGCAAATGCTGCCATTGACAAAATAAATATACAGTCTAAATTGATTAATGGTTAGCATACTCGTGCTGATCCTCGCCTCACAATTGGGGTTTTTGCCAAAAAGCAGACACAGTACTTAAAGTTAGTGAATTCCTCTGTAGTGGATAGACAGTCTCACTTCCTGTCCTCTGTTCAGTAAGCAGCAGTCAATATCAACCATTCCAGCTGAACAAACATCGTCACTAGTGTGGGTATCAGATCAATCTGCTCTTTCTACAGTGCATGAGTCCCACGGAGCTTCTGCTACAGTGACGCCGGTCTCGCTGTGTGTTTCCTTTCATGCACACAACAATCCACTCTGAGCGCTCGAGAGGAGGTGGAGAAGGAAGCGTGCCTCTGATTAAAGTAAGCTCCCTCTGAGTTGTGACCCAGCCTGACCGTGGCAGCACTCCAGATCTGCTGATGAGGACGCTTCGGTGCAGCAGGCAGTCTTTCTCTCTCTGTGGGCCGACAAGGGGGTTTTCTGTCGGAGGCGTAGCTCCTCTGTCTATAAACATTTTCCCCCGTCAAGTGCCGGCCTCTAATTCACCTGGCAGCTCACGCAGCATTATATAAGACATCCCAGTGTTTTTACTGTAAAAGTGAAAGCCCTAACCCAGCGTGCTGGGGGCTCTTATGAATCAAGCAGTAAAAAGGATCAGCAGAAGTGCTCTGACTTAAAGGACACTAATATTGAGGAAGATCTTAAAATCAATATAAACTCAAAAATATATTTCTTTAAGCACAATTGTTGCACAGGAAGGCAAGCCATTGACTTTTAATGAGAAAAAAAACAAAATATTTCTTTTAATTAGCAAATGAATTAATACATGATTCTAGATTGCCCTTGTCCTGTAATGTAATAACACGCATCAGTACCTTCCAAATAATTTGTGCAGACTAATTTAGATTTGGCATTGGGGGGCCGCACTCAATTTTGAGATGAAAAGTTTAGAAATTCCCCAGCGCAGTTTAAAAACTTTAATCAAGCTCCAAGTTAAAATCCTGCTGTGCTTCTAATTTCCCAGCGTTAAGGGTGGTTTATGGTCTCTGGCTTCTGACCTGTAACTTAAGAGGATATTTAGAAAAGTATAGTATGTTACAGGATCTGGATCTGTCACTGAGGATTAGCTCGTCGGCGTGGACGGGAAATTTAAAAGAAAAACAATCAGAGCTGATTAGAGGAGAAATAGTGAAGTCATTGTTGGAGGAAACTCAGACACAGATGGAGCAATTAATCAGGCGTACCACTGTTTTTGTTACCCCATGCACATGATGGAGACTAATAATGTTACAAGTAAGTGGTGATACATGTCGAGATGGTGTGACTGGTGAGGTAAAGGTAAAGAACGCTGTGACGTGCACCGTGATGTGAACAGTTCATCTACTGTTGCTATGGTTACCTTTGGTCTAATATGTACCTTGTGCACTGATGTATAACAGTGGTTAAACTAACGACAAGATGTATGTTTGAGTTGTCAGAAATGATTGGCTTCAAGAAATCTCTGACTCCCGTTCAAAAAGCATCAACTTCTCAGGAAATACTATGTCAAACAAGTCATTATGGTCTCAATCGCTAAATTCAGACCTCTAAGTGTGCTCATGGTCGTTTAGGAAATTATTGCTCCGTTAATAAGATTTGAAGACTTATAGTAGCTTTGATGTCTGCAGTGTGGGCGTTGATTGACAGCTGTGATTGACAGGTCAGTCACCTGCTGCTCTCTACGGCTCCGGGACTCACAATGAGTCGGACTATTGTTGCAATATTTCACAAAGTTTAATGCCAGTTGATTATGATACTTACCCGTTAGCACACTTTAGCTAAAGTAGGTAACGTTAGCCCAAGTATGCAGCGCTCAGTGTTCCCATAAGCCTGATTTGGACTCTCTGGCTCTCCAATTCACACAAAGTTGAAGTAGATGCGAAAAATTTGCTTACCTTAAAGCAAATGCATTAAAAATGAATTGATCTCTCAGTGAAATTTCAGCATTTTAAATGTTGGTGTGACTGCGCCCCATACACCAGCAATATACAGCTGTACATGTATGTTTGTATACAGTAAGGGTGAAAAGATCAGACAAATGCAGCTACATTCATACAAAACTACACATCCAAGTCAAATTCTATGTAAAATTTGTGCAAAATTGATATAACTGTCAAAAACCTGGAAATAGCAATTGACAAAACAATCTTAAAAGGTCAATATTTTAGCTGTTTCCATGATATCATATGATGATCCATAATGTCAAATCTGAGATATTAAGTTGCAGCTCAGCTGTATGAAATTGAATCAGCATAAAATCATATTGCATCATTATGCATAGCAAAAACCTACATCAGCTTACCAAATATGATGAACTGTTATAGATTAAATGAACAGCTGTACATAGTAAAGTAGTTAAGAGTCTCTTCTTTGCCAGTGTATCTGTGGTGGAGGGCTGAGAATACAGATGAATATTCTCCCAAGACTGTCATTCGTCACGTCAGCCTTACCCATGCAGTTTCCATCAGGCTGGTTCAAGGAATTAAAATCTTTGTTCTCATCCTTTTTGCGGTGTAAGAAGAAACCTAAAATAAGCCTAATGAAACTTTCAATGCCAAGACGTAAGGGTGGTCTGGCTGTGCCAGAGATTAACCATTATTTATCTTATAATGCCAGATATTCTGTCACATGGGCTTATGGTATCCCTAATTTAATAGGCAGTTCCTGGAAGGATGAATTATTGCTAATCTTAACAACAAAGTATCTTTGGCTTCTTTATGGTTTTATCCAAGTCCTCCTGCAGAACGTCTCTTGTAGAATTGCTAAATTAGTCCATAAAAGGCTCAAAATTACGGGAACCTCTCTCCCATCTTGCCCTCTTTGGCACAATCCTTTATTTTCAGCAGGAGGCAAACCATTAGTCAATGCCAAGTGGCAGAGCTCTAACATTAAGTGTCTGGGAGATAGGAAAATAGTTTCATATAGTAATCTAAAGGAACGGTAGAACCTAAATGATGCCTCCTTCTTGCCTTATCAACAAATATACTCCATAATCAAAGCTAAAGGGGTGCTGGTCTCATCTAAAGGGGTGCGGAGAAGGGTATAGATGATAAGTTACAGGATGTTGACGCCAGGAAAGGATTGGTCTCTAATATATATAAACTTGTGAGTTTCTCTACAGCTCAGAGTAACTCACCAACACAGCTTTGCTGGGAGAAGGACAAAAGGGGTCCCATTTATTGGCAAAGAATATGGAATACTTCAATAATATCAAAATGTGTCCGATATAGAATCATTAAAATGAAAACTTTGCATAGGGCGTATATTACCCCAGTAAAATGTGATAAAATGAAAGTTACGGTCTCAGACAAATGTGGTAAAAGAGGCACCCTCCAGGTTGGTGTTCCTAAATGTCCTGTACTGTGTATACAAGGAGACAAAACAGATGGGTTATCTGCAAGGAAAATGAGATTTCTAACATTGGGTTGTCTTGCTGCTAAGAAGAAAATTGTTATGGATTAGAAGATACGAACTCCAACCTGTTTTAGCTTGAGCAGTTGGTTGGAAGAGTTTATAGACTTAATAGGGATGAAAAGAGCTGCCGCCACACCTTGAACTGGGCCTAGAGGGATTGTGGGATACAGTCAGGTCATATTTGAACTCTTTACCGGATTATGTGTAATTGGTGTATAATATGATGAGCTACAAGATTTTCAAGAATCCTACATTAAGTATAATTGATGCAGCCTTCCTCCTTCCTTATATTCCTTTGTTTGCTTTTGTGCACATATGTTCTGCATTTTTTTGTATGTCATTTGTGTGTGTGTGTAATGTATGTGTTTAATGTCTGGTCTGTAAAATAAATTCCCGAGCAGCTGCAATATTTAAATGCTATACATATTAATATAACACTCTGAAATAATGGGTACTTTCATTTGACACTTTAACTTGAACTCCTTTTACTTAAGTAAAATATTGAATGCAGGACTTCTTCCACTGCTGCATAGGAAATAACCTGAGTGGGATAGATTTACATTCCTGTTTTATTCTTTATGTTGCTACCTTGAGGATCTTTCAAAGGTTATGAGAAACTATTTCCAAGCTATCGCCCTGCATTTGACCTTAGTGCATTATGCATTCACTGACATTATAATGTCTCCCACTTGTCTACAATGTGTTGTCAGTATGCTGTATACATACGGTGGCACTTGTAAAACGCAAATTCGATTTGCTGTAACAGTGCTGTAGCGGTGCAGTGATATCATGTCGACGTTTTGATCTGCTCTTATCTGTGCGGACAGGAAGGCGCTCAGGTCAAAGGTGGGAGATAACAAAGACTTTCTGAGGAAGACATCCAGTCTTTGATCAGACACTTTTTTGGCAAGCTGAACAGAATATGATAGAGCAGTAGGAGTGGCAACACGCCGCTCCAGCTGCTTCTTGCTTGAGCCAGTTTTATTAGATGCATGTATAAAGGCTTAGTATGGAGCCGCGCAGATGATCAAAATCTCTGCTGGTCATTCGGAAACTTTTGTCTTTAGAAACAAACTCAATACCCCATTTTGGACTTGTGTAGCCATGTTTTTGGACCTGGTCTCATCTTAAACTCGTTCTCTTTTGAGATTAACAGCCGCTTTTGACAACATTACTGCCTCTATCCATATCTCAAGTATTGGTACTTAGAAAGTTGACATAAACTCTGAATAAAAACACTCTGAGGTGATCTAATGTCAAAAATATTCCACAGTGTCAGATGCGTAACATAGGGACTCACCTATACAGCATATCAGTCAAGTGTAACCCAAAACCACAGCGGGGAGATAGTCCCAATGTGGTTTTGAAGGATTATATATTCAACAGTTTCAGGCGTGTCGGTTTGTAAATCCTACAGTGAGACCTTCCTCACTCTGCCTAAAGGAGCTGTCAGTTCACTTAAAAGAATTTCATTTCACTTGGTTACAGTACAGTATGCTGTTTCAGGGGATTTTCTACTTTTTCAACACTCAATCCTTTTGCTTTTTAGCCCCAGACTAGTGGTGTCAGTCAGTCATTTGTCAATCTATAATGAATTATATGAATAAACTATCTGATAAATTTACAATATAATTAGTGTACAGATTGATGGTTGTTAGAGGATTAATCTTAAGCATTTTGTGGAACCCTTTCTAGTCAGCTAGCACCACCTGGAGGTTAAAAGTTTCTACTTGTCCGACTCCATGATTGGATACCTCTTAAAGTGACTGAAGTCTCATCAACCTTAGTTTTAGACTACTTCTAGCATTTAGCATGCTAAATGTTGGCCTGTTACACTTACAAGCTGCACCTTACACTTTAGGAACATACTAATGTTAGCATGTATGCGCGTATACATGTTAGCATGCTAGCTAACATGGCTATTAACATTCAGCTCAAAGCACGAGGCTTACAGAGTCCATCTTTGAGTAAAACTGGGCCGAGTCTGACGGGAAAGCTACTGCCGCAGTACAGGGGACACATGATTTTGACTTATTTTAGGTAAACATATGGCCTCTCCTGAAGCACAACCCCCAACACATTTTGTGTCTCATTAGCGGTAAATATTCAACAATATTATGTTGTTTTTCAATTATTACAGCCTCACAGGGCTGCTTGGCAGTGGATTCAGCCTTGTTAGAATTTTGTTGGCATGAGAACAGTCAAATATAAAGAAAGAAAACATATAAAAAGAAGAAATATTGGAAGCTTAGATGGATATATGTAGTCTTTATTGTCCTAGGAGGGAAAATTGCTTTTGTGGATGTGTCTCGCATGAAAAACATACAGATACATGCCTTATGTAGACATATTTACACATTATATAACCCTGTATATATCCCCAGTACATGTACACACATCAACATATATGATTAGTATTTTACCCTCCTGTCAAACAAAATGTCTTGTTGCCTACACTGACCAACCAAACCTCACTGCTCTGTCCCTAAGATGGGAAAGAATCAGACCCCATCATAAGTAAATATAGTAAAAAAAAAAAAGAAGCATGTAGTACCTGAATTTGTTCAAATTTGACATCCTTTATTTGAATTTAGATATGATAAAAATCTGTTTCAACAGCTCCTGTCAGAAGTGCACTTCTGATGTGTTCATTATTGCTCTGGAAGGTTTCTGCTGCAGTGATTATAAATCACATCAAAAGTCTCTTCTTAGTCCTATTCACTGTGTTGTATTCACGCTGAGGGATTTTCTACAATAACGTGGGGATAGCGATCTAAAAAATTGATGATGAAAAGTGTGGTAACGATCCTACTTGTCATTCTTCATCTCAAACCAGCTCAGGATCTTCTACTTTGCGGGGGATGGGGAGGGTTCAGTTGGCTCGATTCCTAACAGCACCTCCTCTCACTGAGGAGAGAACATATTTAATTACTCTGGCCAGTTTAATCAAGTACATGCTAATCTGGATTGATTTTGACTTTAACTTTAATTAATCTGGCTGTTCATCAGAAGGAAATCTTGACGGTCTCTATTTGTCCGACTGAAATTGACCATCACATGTCATTTATCCACTCAGCACTGCACTGTGACATTGAAAGGAAACCGGCCGATCAGATTTTTACAAAAATTTGTGAATTGCTGCATTTCCCCCTTTTTGTTAAGGCGTTGTATGTTTATACATGTTCAAACGTCTTGCTTCTTTGCTTTTTACCAAACTGATTACTTTAATTTTCTGGGATTTTTAAGCATTGGTGGGCTGAACTGTTGCTGGGCTACAAAATGCAGTATATAATCCTTAACTAGGATGCTACGGATTACATTGGAATGTAAATATTCACAGTAATATATTTTTTTTTATCCTCTCTGATGTTTCCTGCCATGCTTGAGATTTTTTAGTCCCTGTAGGATCAGAGAGTAGAGTTACAGAACAACTGAGGATTTCAGAGATGTACAAAATCAACTTTTCCTCCTGTTCTCCTCTACAGTACAATTTTTTCTATCATAGCTGCTGCTTCCCGTCAATGCCAGAGGTCAGCATACTGTATTTGGGGTCAAAGTTCAGTTTAGTTGAACTGGCTGCTCAACCTGTTGAAAAAATAAGAGCAGTGCGTGCAGAGAGTGCAGCTGCTCTCCATTAGAAAAAGGGCCTTGTTCATACAATGACACACACACGCTGTTGGTCTGAAATCCTACTTTAGTTACAGCAAAGAACTGTAACGACTCCTGCTGCAGTTCTGTTTATTTAGTTTCCTTTGCTGGTTCTGCCCCTGTCCCTGCCTTCAGCCCCACATTCTCTATTCCTTTGGTTTCGCCGTTCTCTACCTGTCCACCAGATGCCCCTGGACTTTTCTTTCGAGGTTCCCATACCCATTTACTCACCTGTTGCCACTTCCCCATTATCCTCACCTGTTACTCATTACCTCATCAGTCCCAGAAGCTTATATACTGGTCCTCTGCCATCCATTCCCTGCCAGATTGTTTATATTGCTTTATTGTGTACTTTGATCCAGTTACCTGTTCCTGCTACCTTGAACTCTATCCCTGATTTCCCTGCCTGATTATGTGTTACCTGTGTTTTTGACCTTAAGCCTGTTTATGACCTGCCTGCTTTGCCCCTTTGGAACTTGTTTGCTTGTTTGGATTGCCTTCTAGTTGTCGGACTGTAAGCCTGTTTTTGGATTTTGGTTTATTAAAGCATCTTTTCATTTAACCTGTCAGCCTTTGCTGTCTGCAAATGGGTCCTCCTCCTGTTTGCCCCGTACACACTCGTGACAAGAACAGGCTCTTTCCGATCAGAATACAGTTAATCATCTTGTTTTGTCTGATACACAATGATATAAACTGAGATGCAGAATATTCTCACATTTGAGAAGCTGGTACCAGAGAATGTTTGGCACCTTGATAAATGACTTTAATAATGAACTCATTATCAAATGTTTATTTCTTTTCTGTCAATCGACTAATTTAATAACTGACTAATTGTTTAAGCACTTCTCTACAGTAAATGATTTCATCCAACAATTAGAACAAATTATTCAAAGTGATACTTTGGCTTTCAAAGCTGTAAGCAATCCTAACAGGAAGTCAGGCAGAACAACAGGATGCAAAATTAAGCAAGAAAATTATCGTTTGGATTAATGAAACAAATTTCAGGTGCGTGTTGCTGCTGAAAGCAAAGCCAGATAAATGAACAGTTTTATCTAATAGTAGCTGCAAGATAAATACAAAGAGCCAGTTATGATAATGTCTTTGTGACAATTACAATGCTGAAACAATAGGTTATTTTTTTTTTTATTCTTAAGGAACGCACACAAACATACACCAAACCTCGAGGGCCTTTTATTCACTAGGGCTTAGACTGCCATAAACCAGCATGCCAACAAATTGGATTAGCGCAGCATTTAGAGAATTAAAACACACTCTGTGGAAAATTGATCAGTATGAAATGAGATACTTGAAAAGATCTCAAACTGCACACCAAACCCTGCCGCTTTTCTTTCATCTTTTGCACCGAGATTCACGGCTAGATAATTTGCTCCCCGGAGGGACAGATCTGTATCTGGAAAAATAATATCTTCCCTTGACTACTTGATAAGTCTAATGTGGACAGATTTACAAGACACACTGTAGTTCACCCTCATGGAAGGCTTTTAATAAAAAACACCTTTGTCACTGTAAATGCTGTAGAGAATAGCCTGAACATAACCAGGGGCTGCCAGTGATTAATGGCTGCCTCTGAAAACACAGACCACCGTTTTTTTTCTTTTTTTTTTACAGCAAATACAATGACCATGGTTATTTGAGGGATTTGTTCTATTTGGGCCTGCTGTGGTACTTTCATAGCAGCTCTCTGGCTCCAGTGTGTTTGTGTGTGTGTGTGTGTGTTTTTTTTGCAGGGAGAGTGGGTGTTATGTAAAGCCTCCACCCATTCGGGGTATGTAGGGGCAGATTGGTAATAGCAGTGGATTTAGGACAGGAGTGTAAGATGCAGGATGAGATCCTTCTGGAGCAAAGATGTAAAACCTTCAAAGTGAAATATTTATACCTCATGCTCCAGGAGAGCTAATGGTATCATACCATTTGTTTTCATTTCCTGCCTGGAGTTTCCAGCCAGGAAGCAATGTGTGTACAGCATCATTTTAAAACAGCTCTGAATTGGGGGATTTGCACTGCAGACTTATCCAATATATAGACACAGCAGCAGGTGGTGGTGAAATACTTCAACACCTTTTTTATACAAATGAACAAAACAAAGGTCTTAATAGGTCACATTTGAGAAAATAGAGAAATGTATTTTATGTACAGAGAGTAAGAGAATTGGTGCTCATTAAAGGATGTACCTATCTGAGGATTTCACTGGCAATTCTGGGGAATTTACTGTGTTTTTTTTTTTTTTTTTTGTGAATAATGAGGTGAGGCACTGGCAGTAAATTCATCGCACAAGCAGCCTACAGCAACTTTAATGGAGCTTTTTGTTTCTCGCGGAGGCTCTCTGACCTCAATAAGAAAAACAACTCAAAAAGCACATAGGGCCCCGTGAAGTCAAATATGTCGCCAAAGTCAAGAAAAATACAAGGAAAGAGTTTGTTTTTCTCACGATATCTTGCCTTGACATGATATTTTTTTTTAGTCATTGTTTTACCCGTGTAGGACTGAAACAGATGGTTATTCTAATTATTGATTTTTAATCATTTGGTTTTTAAAATGTCAGAAAGTAATGAGAAATGCACCAGGTGACATCTTCAAATTGTTTGTTTTGTTCAACCAATGATCCAAAACCCAAAGACAATAAATTTACAATGATATGAAACATGAGAAACAAGCAAATCCTCATATTAGGAGTATTTTTGAAGTATTCAATTCACTAAAACAAAGAAAAGCAACACATACTTACAAGTGCAAAAATTTCATAATTAAATAAAACTAATCATTTCAGCTTTAAATCCATGTACAGTGTATGTAGTGTCACAGGACCTTCACTAGATTTTTATAGACAGTGCAGAGACACATTTTAGACAGAATAATATAAAAAAAACACATATTAGGTTGCTGCAAAATGTTTTTACAATCATCCCCACGCCACACCCTCCTTCCTTCTCCAAAAGCCACATCCTTGGCTTCCACGCTGTATATTTACATATATATTTAAGACATACAATAGGACAGTATATAAAGTATATATTTACAAAGAAAAGCAACACATACTTGCAAGTGCAAAACTAGAACTGTTGAATTTCTGGCTTTTTGTCTGAAATATGACAATGTCACAATAGTGGCTCATTAATTTTCTGTAGCCAACATCCTTCATTAGAGTTGCATCATCTGTGAGTCTTAGAAAGAATAATATAAAAAAATAAACATGCATTAGGTTGCTGCAGAAATCATCCCTCTGCCACCCCCTCTCTCCCTCTCCAAAAGCCACATCCTTGGCTCCCCCGCTGTATATTTACGGATCATCTATGTATATCTTATGCTAACGCAGTGGGTGAGGTCAGGCGTGAGATGCCAGAGCAGCCGGCCAGGCAGCCTTCCTGTCCACTGCTGTGGCTGGAAGTTCAACTTGTGCCAGGCGCGTTCAGCCGCCGAGGTACTCAGATTAAAAAAAGAAAAAGAAAAGAAAGGTCGCGCCCTGAAAGGAGAGCTGCTGTACGGACGGCTGGTCCTCCAGCTGACCCAGCTCCCTAATTGGATGGCGTTACATAAGCTGGACTCCCCCAGTGCACTTGAAGAAAAACGGAGAGTGTGCAGACAAGGATGCACAGTCTTTGAGCGTAAGGAGTGGAATACAGTGTGATTTTAAACCTGCAGTGTGAAACTCTTCCTCTTCTGGCAGTGAGAATAATTACAAAAAACACTGTTGATGTCTTCACCGCAGATCCCTGACACTTTTTACGTCAATCCCCGCCCCTCCCCTTCCAAGTGTGTAGGAGATTTCGGGTGATTATACACTAATTAAAACTTACATGAATATAATATTCCTACACACTGCACCTTTAAAAATGGAGGTTTCAGCTTTGCAGAAGATGATTGCAGAGGAAAAACTGTGCAGATTGTGTAGTTCTCCACACTGACTGAATCCACAAAACAAATGACCATACAATGTGCTTTACAATGTTATTTTAGAGCATCAAGCCTGATTGCATCTTGCTGTTAATTGGCAGCCGTGATTCCCTCAGTGGGCAGTGGATGTTGTCCTTGCCAACAGCTTTATGCTGCATTCTTGTTTCCAACATTTCAGAGAATTTTGCAGATACTTACAATAAATTCTCAAGCTGCAGCCATCTATAGTTTTAAATTTGAATTCGAGCTCAGTTCATTAGTTTTGCCAGGATCTGCAAGCCTTCCAGCTACAGTCTGCTCAGAGCGCACTGCTTCCCCTGCTTTCTGTTTCATCTAACAAGAAGCCATCAGGAGAGTCATCACTGGGCTAATTTTAGTAGTGTTTTGTTGGTGTGTAGCATAAACCAGTTTGAGAAGTATAAACTTTAGTACATACCAATGTGAAACTATGCTGCTGCTTAGTATACATTTGGTGATTTGTGGTTTATTGCTTATATTTTTATTTTCACATGTGCAAATATCCCTAATATACCATCAGTGCAGCTACTATACTTTTGCTATTGATCTTCAGTTCCTGATATCTTTTCCTGTGGTTTGGTATGAGCACATCTGCCTACATCCAAGGCATCGCTAATACTAGACAGACTTCTACAGAAAACTATCCTCCACTATTATGATTAACATCTGAAGCCTCATAGCTGGTCATAGTTGGTCAAATGACAAGGGAAGCCATTCAGCCCAAGAAATGTGGGTGGGCTGGCAAGACTAAGAGTTTACAGCCATGCCAGCAGCTCCGTGATGCTACACTTACACACAGTGGTACTTTGAGCTAAATGCTATTGTCAGCATGCTAACATGCTCAAATTTAGCAGATAATTTTCCATTTTCACCATCTTAGTTTAGCATTTTAGCACACTAACATTTGCTATTTAGCACTAAACATGAAGTACAGCTAAGGCTGATGGGAATATCATTAGTTCTGAAAGTATTTGGTCATAAACCAAAGTATTGGACAACTTAAAATGCTGTGAGAGGACAAGTTAAAGGATCACCAAACATATTTAGACATTTCAATCAAAACCACAGATGTTAACCTCATGGTGGTGCTAGTAGAAAAGTCAGGGGATCCAAAGTCAGTAGGATACATCCTCTGAGGGCTGTGAATGTCTGTACAACATTTCATGGCAATCCATTCAATAATTATTGAGATATTTGTCTGAACTAAAGTGGTGAGCTGATCAACAAACCATCCTAGAATCATACAGCTAGCCCAAATGTCATAACAATAACTCAGTCATCTTTCCCTGCTCTTCCTGGTCTTTATTCCTGCAGAAGAGAAGCCAAACAATAACAACTATGAGCAGAAAATGACAATATGTTCTCAAGAAAATCCATTGCTGTTATTTACTTATTATTTGCCAGTGAACTGGCAGGCTTTGAAAATGAAAGAAGCATTAGAAAGTTTTGGCAAAGCTGCTGCCATGGCGCAGGTGTTGGGGGAAATAAGAGGCTTTGGGCTTCATGCTTTGTGACTAAATTCTCTTTTTTAAAGGCTCAGAACGATGACGATAATGCCTCATAAGTGTCCAATTACTCCCTCAGCTTGTTACTTGAGGATGCTTGAGTTTACAACACCACCCATGCAACATCTTAATCCGTTCCACAACTTTGAAGTCCTCTCCGCTCGATGTAAAATCAGCTCTGTTATGATAAAAGTCTGCAGAGGCTGTTGATATCATGAATAAATAACAATAAAGGAAGGTAGCCTGAAGGATTATGAGACTGGGTGTAAAAAGAAGTCAGTGGGTACAGTAGCATGTGTTTAGACTTCCTGGCTCTGGTCCAACATGTGGAGAGCAGGCGGTGAGGGAGACTACCAGATTTCCTGGACCACTCCACTTAGTCATGATTTTTACAGAAAGGAAAAAAAACCAAAGCAATTTCCCTGGTCACAAAGGAAGCAGCGGATGTCAACCCCCCCCCCCAAAAAAGCCAGATATCAGGAACTTTACTTCTCCATTATAACCAAATGAGGCATGGATTTTATGGCTGAATAGAGGGCTCAGTAAATGACAACAAAGGTGAGGTGCCCGCTCATGCACTGCAGTAACATCCGTTTAGAGTCAAAGAGAAAGCGAGGCCTTGGAAATGAAGGATATTTTGGCGCTGCAGTGAAAGGGAGATTATCCCCAATTGTTCCTTTCAGCTCACCTAAGCTGTCCTGATTCACTTTCAAATCAAATCATTCATTTTGCAGCCTCATCGGCGTATACCGATAGCATGAAAAGTATCAGAGTGGGAGAGTGGGTTTCTCAAGGTGCAGCATTGAAGGCAGATGAAGTATTGTACAGTTTTTGCTGTCTTTTAAGGCACAGAGCCTCTCTTTTTTAGCCTGGAGTATTCAGTAATAGAAAGCACAAAGCTCGGCCAGGCTCATTTATTACAGCTGTACTTCTCATGGAATTATTGTATATGAAATAGGTCATCAGTCTTCATGCTTGGTAAACTCTTTTCATCTCGGCTACCAAAAGGAAAGAAAAAAAACAATAATAGAAGAGTGCACAGAGCTACAGAGGTGACTGCCAAAGGGCACCTTTATTGATAACAAAGAAAAATGCTACCTTAATGAGCTTTGATGACCGACAGGGAACTCCCATGAGCCTCGTCAATTCTGAGGGCTCAAAGGGACAAACTCTTCTCCTCATCAGCCAATCCACACAGACTAAAGAGGCAACATCTTTGGTTGTCCATGTGCTCACAAATGTGAGCCTCTATCCTTTGAAAAATGCTTTTTGTCTGGTGTTTATTTTTATTTTTCGTTACCTATTCCAACCTTTTTTATAGATCCATTTATACATCCAAGGTCAAAAGGCATTTATTAGTCATTTAATTACTGTATGATTTAGAGAAATATGTAAAACATAAACCACACAGAATATAGACTTTATAAAATGTAGATTTAAAAAAAAAGGTCTTTTCCTTACAAATAAAGACTATTACGTTTTCAAGCAAGAGGAAATCTCTCCTAACCACAGACTAAAACATAGTATGTTGAGCCTGCATGAGGCTAAGAGTAGCAATTTTCATCTGAAACAGTCAAGAGAACATACAACAACATAATCATGTGCACTGAGGGAATGTTTCCAGCCTGTTTCACCTCGTACTACTTACTACTTCAGGGGCGGCTGTGGCTCAGGAGGTAGAGTGTGTTGGTAGAGTATTATCTAACCTTAACCACGTGGTTATTATTGTAGCCATGACGACAAAGGAAGTAGTAATTTCTACTCTATCCATGATGTTTCCCTAACCACAACAACAACATTATTTTAACCCAAACCATGATCCTCCCCTAAAATCTAACCAAGTGGTTTTTGTTCCTAAACCTAACCAGACCTTAACCACAGCGTTTTCACATCATGAAACAAAATTATTTCTCAACAGTGATTTGTAATAGTTTTGGACAGACAAAGCACAGACAAATGTCGTCCTGCCAATAACTGCTGAAAGGGTTTAAACCAGATTAGAAAACGCTCCTATGTGTTGTTCTGGAGTGCATGGACCAATAATGTATTTTGTGGAGTAATTTGGGGGACTCGTTGGTGGAGAAAGATTTTTGGCGGGTGTTAAGTTACCCTTAGTGGTCGTGAGAATATGACTGTCCTCCCTCAGACACATATATCAAAAAAGGGTGAATAAGGAAGCAGAGTGTGTGGTTAGATGTACAAAATGTTGGATTTTTACATCAGTGATTGCAGTTCGCATCTCTTACCAGCAGTCGATATTGGTTTCTTCTAATCATGACTTCCATTTCTCCACAAACTTTACCCAGTAGTTTTAAACTTAACCAAACCCCATATCAGTAAACAGCCATGTGAATAATTTTAAACTAGTTAACGGGGTGCAAGAAAGACCTGTTGAGATCATTGTAAATAGAATATTCAATGCATTTTTTTTCTCCAAACATTTCTGGACAACCCCACAAGGACGCCTTCCTGTGCTATATTTTTCACATTTATTTAAATTACAACATACTGTCAAACTGATACAACATACTGTATGAGTAATAGTCAGTATGTAAAAATATTCCACTCACACTAATGTCTCTCTACTGCATCACTTTCCTGAGAAACAAACTTATTTGAGAGTAATTAGAAGAAGAATAAGTGCAAGTGACAGTTGCTATTTGGCTGTTCCTGCTGCACCTGCTTCTGCTTAAAAATAAATATTAATAGCGCTCATTACTTTCAAATTTAGTGATTGAGTACGGTCATTATTTTCAAATCTTGACATTCTGGGGCGAGCTGAATAATTAATGGGAATGCACTAGTGATCATACACCTTCATATCCACGGTGAACGTATCTAATGGAGACAAAACATATTATTGTAACAGCTAAGTCTACCTTTTCATGTAAATGCTAATCAGGCTGGGTAATGCATGAAGCGTTACAATTCCCCGGCTTTATTCGAAAAGAACCATGAAATCAATCTTTGGTCACAGCGACTGGCTACATGTCATGTTTGAAATCATGTTCAGAGCAATCGAAAACCTATTTCATGTCGATAAAGCCAAGAGAGCTGGTGGGAGGTGCATTTACCTGTGAAAATGATCACGGCCAGGGGTTCTGTTTAAACATGAGTGAGCCTCCGACAGCAGGGAAGATAATACAAGCGGCCTAATAATCACAACAGAATACAATAACAGTGTTGTTGGGTTGCAATCTCCCTATAGAAGTGTCACATTGGATCTAATAAAATGCTGCATGTATTGTTTGCAGTGGCGGTTATTAATAGCAATTCCATCCACCGAGTTTGGTATCGGTTGCCTGCGTGGATCCCCACAGAGATCCTGAATGACTTCGGGTCATTAAGTTAACTACATATGTCAGACAATAACAGCTGACTTTCTGTCCCCGAAGCTGATGAAACTGCACTTTTCACTCCTCTGGTTTATATGAGTTTTCTTTTCTTCCACACAGTGCTTTCTATCAGGATGTGTGAAGTAGAGCGCTACAGATATATTGTTGTTATAGCCAGGGGTGTATGCAGTCAATTTCTTTGAGGAAACTGAATTGTTACTAGTAATAATCTGCTTTGGCTTCTATGTTTATGACCAAACCGCCCCCCTATCAGTAACTAACTATAATTGAATGATACTTATTAACACTATATTGCATTTTATAGCAATATTGACCAAGAAAATGTTAGCAAAAAGGCTTAAAGCTCAAGGCTAATGTTAGCTGGTTAGCTAGCCAACCCCGGTGATTATTTAACGCGAAGTAAAGAAAGCTCACAAACATGTAGCTACTGACACTACATTTACTGACATTTACTGAAACTATTTAGCTCCTTGGCTCTAAAAAAAATCTCCTGATATCCATTTCCTGTGTTGTTGGACGCATTTCGGTGCTGCAAATTTGTTTTGACAACAACAATAATTTAGCTATAATAGCAAAGGGCAACAAGCTATTTGTAGGTTAAAGTTAAAATGCACTGATGCTAAAGTCACTTTAAATAGGGAAATTCTGAGGCTTTAATTCACAAATTCATTCAAGTCATACTTATGGTGTGAGCTGAGATTAGTTATTCATACCTCACACTGTTAAAACAGCCGCAATTTGCAACAATTCTACGCAACTATTATTAAGGCTAATAATGTAGTAATATTTAATGGTGAATAGTGATTTTGCATATATTTTTCATATCATGATATATATTGGAATGATGTTATAATTTATATCAACCCTATGACTCAGCCCTACGTGTGTAAGTGTGAGTTTGTCCACCATCACATTCCCTTTTTGCGTTTCTTTTCCACATCCTGTGAGAAGAAAAACAACTTGACACACTTCTTCTCTCCCTCGTGGTAACACAGTCAGTGTGGGTAGTGAAGTGGTCCCCACGTTGGCCCATGATGCTTCACTGCACTTCTGCAGAGCCAGGTATCTAGGCAACAGCCCTGCTGGTCGACGGAGGTGGGTTTGCAGAGGATGCTGCGGGGAGATTGTGACTTTTGAGATCCTCCTCTTGCGTCACTCTTGTAGTACAAGACGTTTGCAGAGTCGAGGGGTTTTTGCTTGCGGCTGGGTCAAAAAGCCGGGGATTTAAAAAAAATTTATGTGAAGAAGGAATTTCCTCTCCCTGCAGTTGTATCAGAAATGTACTGGCAGACTGAGACCTGTCGTTTTCTTGGCTGTCCCCATCTCCCACCTCCACTCCCACAGAGTCGGGCTGCCTGCCATATGGTGCGGGACATAGTTGAAAAGAAATGTGCAGAGGGAGTTTCTGCCTAGAACTGGGTCACTAAGATTGCTGGCTTATAGGGATGCTAAACTCACTCTTACCTCCCTTCCTTCCTTTTTTAGACTCTTTTATTGATGATGTAAATTCACAAGATTAAAAAGCATTAAAGAAATGCTAGTTAATATGCAGATGGGGGCTTTTAATCGACAAATCATACGCATAAATCAATGCTTTCCTGTATAAATAATTGATTTTTGTTTCCTCTGGGGATTATTTACCATATGATGATTGCAGTGTAGGCGTAGTTTACTCACTTTTATATTTACCTCATCAGTTACATGCGAGATATGGTATGTGTTGTTTTCCCTCAGTGATGCTATCAGGGTGGGGCAATCCATTTGTTGTGTTTATCTGTTTACCTCTCTGTTAATTTGTTAGTTTTAATGAAACTTGGGGGGATGATTCACATCACCATCAACACGACGACGTTTACTGATTAGCTCGAGGGGAGGCGTCACAACTATAGGTCAGAGTTATGAATTTTAATAAGCAGTCATGTCGCCCCCACACTAGAATAACTGTGAGAGTTAAAGCACATGTTCAGCTGTCCTTACTCTGCAGATTTGCCTCCTGGATCATCAATGTACTGTATGTCATGTTGAATCTTTCACCGCTTCACTAAAGGCAGTTGAATGTTTTTTTTTTTTTAATTTATGTTCTGACTGACCCACAGGGTGGCTGCATCATGCGTGGGTGGGGGTGACAAGTTTACTCCTTTTTAATTATTGCTTCCCAGCTCAGGTTGTGTGTTCCCCCGTCTTGTTTATATTTCAGAGAGTGTGCTCGGAGTTCCTGGAATTGTCTGCATGTTTAATTCATGCAGGAGTTCATGTATAAACCAGACTGTCTTTGTCAGTTTGGCTCTTCCTCTGCCTGCCTGGAGCTGAAGCCATGGCAGGATATGTGACCAGGCAGGTCTGTTTGATCCGAGATCTGCCTCCAACCAAACAGCTTGTGAGGATTTACACTAGGCCCACCTTTCAATCACAGCTCACCCATGAAGTGCAGCCTGCTGTCTCCTGTGACAGGTCACGAGATATTTGTAGGGCTTCAAAACAGGAGTTTCACTAACAAACTTTGCACTTTTTTGGCCTCAAATGGACCTGAGAGAGAGAGCTGTTTGAAAGATTTTGTGTAAGGTGAAAAACATTTCTTAGTCGTGTTTGACATGTTGCAGCAGTGATAATACCAGATGCCAGAAACTGACTTGGACAAATATATGGAATCTGAAGTGGAGCAGATTGTATGGGTGTACGTTTGAAAAGAAAACTCTTTACAACCAAAATACTTCCTTTTGGGAGCTTTAACGATTTCAGTCTCTGCCCCAAAAGTGTGTTTTTGTATTACTTCCATATAAATCTGCCTTTCCGGGTCTCTGATTAGCTTCGAATATGGATTTTTTTGCACATTTTCTTTTTTCATAATAACACTTTATTTGAGAGGGAATCATTTAGATTTATCAGTATCATAAGTCAAATATTATAGCTTATTGCAGAACAGTAATTCAACTAATCAGTGAAATTTGACAGCAACTAAGAGCTTACAAAAAATGAAGTGCAAACACAAACTTTAACTGAACATAACTTTTGCTCAAGTCAACCAAGCCTAACAGTAAGGGACAGGACTATTGATATCAGTTCATGCGTAAGCCTCACCCAATTTCCTAAGAGGATACATGACATGTCCCTGCAATGTGTGGCTGCCTTTGCACAGTTGCACATACTTACTCAATAAAAGCAGATATCACTTTAAAATCACATTAGCACCTTTTCTCTTTTTGTCCATCTCTGCTCATGTCCTCTACAGCAATGCTCCATCGTAGAAATTTAACAGAAACAGTATCTATAGCCAGAGACAGATGAAGACAGATGAAGTCATGGTGCCCTTTTCTGATTGTTTTCTCTTTGTCAATTTAGAGATTCCACGGTTGACAGCCGACGCACCTGCTCCTGTACAGTCACGATCTGCCATTTCTACACAGTAATTGTCTCATTTTGCAGTAATGCCATCCAGCTAATCCGAGCTGATAGCAGCAGGACACTGTCACAGAAAGAAGCTTCGGCCGGACAGGAGAGACATTTTAGGTCTATTGCCCTGCAGAGATTTGCGACCCCCCCTTCCTCCTACTTGTTTAATTTGTGGTGTCATTTCATAGGAACATGCCAGTTGTGGGTTGGTACAGATTGTTGGAGGCAGCGAGGTCCTTTCTTACCTTACACCTCCATTAAAAGGTGATAGCGGAGGTCAAGGGTGACACGTCCGCTTTTCCCTTGGCTGCAAAGGCGCAGCTGACAGCGTGCCCTGTCACCCACAATCCCCCTGGGCGGCACAGCGGTGACAGTAATGGTGCCCTGATGTGACACCCGCTGGAGCTCTGACCCAGGTTCTTGGGTGGCCCCTGGCCTCTCCACGAGTCAGCACCGCCCGTCACCATCTGCTGTCAGCAGCGTGCATGACAGGCGAGTTGGCTCGTTGTTGCTTTCCGGGTCCTTGTGCCTAATCTTACTGCTGCCATGCTGACTGCAGCTAATGAGAGAGCATCTTCATAAGGGTCTGTGACCCCTTTAAAACAAAACAATTATCAGTTTGTCTACATATTGTGAACAGGCAGAGTTTTTGTCCTTTATAGACTGATTTATTTGAATAATGTTTAGATGTGAAATTATCCAATAATTTACAAGAAAAACAAAGATTTTGTGCTACTAATTTTGTGTTGTATATAAATATATTTTTTCTGCTGTTATATCCTGTTAATCATCCCAGGATTCCTGAGATTTATCTTGCTCCTGGACATATATATTCAGTAGGTGGACTCCGGTCCGGATCGAGACCGAATAGCAGTTTAATCCAGACCAGGAACAAAATTTAACTGCAACCTGACCCGGACCACTTTTGAGTGACACATAGTTATCACATCACTTCAGCTGTCATCATTCAGCCGCCCACCAGTCACCACAGTTAGTGAGGTTGTTGTGGAATGTAGGAGCTCTGGTTGATAAAGTAAAATGTTCAAAACAAGCCGATACAAAAAAAGAAGATTGAAAGTGAAAAACATGCAGGGAAGTACGAGACCATTTGCAATGAACCAGTGGTCATAATGAAGAGTGGGAACGCAAAACTCCACTATGACATGCCAGTTTTGAACAAAACTATCCCAAAAACACAGTAAGAACTACAAAACTGAACCAGATGAAGTCGTGATAACAAGACTCCAGCAGAAGAACTGTAAAAGGGAACATTTCTTAACAATGAAGGCAGTGAAGAACTCACTAATGAACACTTACACCAGTGTGTCTGCCCGGCCATCGCACCTTTATGCTCAAGTTTAAGGACTCAGTTACACAACGAAGGTGTCACATCTTCCAATAATACAGAAAGGCTGTACTGTTCTGGACATTTCTTACTGAAATATCATTTAATGCACCCTTACTGGACTTTTTGATATGGTGGAAATTTATTAAGTGGGTCTCTAAGACTTGTATTTGAGTACCACTGGTCTAAGTGGTATTGCTGTTCAGAAATAGAAATCAATACATTTGCTACAGAGGGTCTTTAATGTATTATGATTATAGGAATAGTATTATTAGGAGTAATAATAGGAGTACTGACGCATAATTTCCAAAATTGAAAACCAAAATAACGAACCAAAAGAGGCCAAAAAGCTCTGAAGAACTGCAGTCGGATAATAATTCTCTGTTGGGTTGCCACTACACACAGCAGCATTTGCTATTATACATGTCATTGGATCTATTGTTAATATAAAAATATTGATAAGCGTAGCGTTGAAGTTACTAGATGATGTTTGCAGAGCTGTAATACCTTTTTTTTGTGGAATACTGATAAAATGGGCCTTTTGTTCATTAGCTAGAAGTTCTCTGTTGTTTTTTGGAAAAGCAACCTGATAGCCTCTCTACAGACACCTCTACTGAGAATTGGGCATCCAGGAGCCTTATTAACCTTCAGGTGGGAGCAGAGTCAGTGACCATGTAACTCCACTCCTCCCGTCATGTTCATGAAGAGCCGATTCCCCGGCTTCAAGGCTTCGTCAGAGCTCGACACTAAGCTCCTCATCTCTTCTTCTCTGCCACCCATCAAGGATTTATCCCCTTTCAAACAGACCGCAAGCGCAAAGTCACGCAAGGGCAGCTGTCAGAGGAGTTACAGGGAGCCCGGTACAGTCTGATTTCAGATTTCAAAGCACAATATTCATGCCAAATCATCTTTCTCTCCGCCTACTATGCTAATCTGACATGTGAGACACACAGGAGGGGGGATATTTTCCTTTTTTTTTTCTTACACTAAATTCCCAAACCTTCCTGGCTGCATGCCCAACGCCCCCCTCCCTCAGTGTTGGAGCTGTTGGCTGTCTGTTGAGAGCATGCTCAGCTAATTTGCCTCCAAGGAGATGTTGTAAGGGGATGGACCAGACACACTCCAGCTTTCCTGAGGTATAATTATACCACTACAGCCCAACCTCTGTGGCAGCCAGTTGCTCTGTGTGTCTGGTCTCACTTGACTCTTGGAGCCCCCCCCCCTCTATCTACAGACCAGGACCAGGGGTTACTACCTGATTCCTACAACTGAGGAGCCATAAGCAAGTCACTGCGAACGACTGCTTTGCTTCAGTGAGTTTAACTTATTAAAGTTGCTGAAATTCAACTATGACTTTTTGGAATCTGTAGCTTCATATCGATAAATAGATCAATAAATGAACATGCTACTCTCTGTTGCAAGTTATGATAGAGAGATTTGGCCCTCAGCCAGTCTCCAACAGAAGTTCTGAACATCTAATAGATGAAAAAATACTCACCAAGTAAGGCATTTTACTCTCTCATATGTTTCCCCTAAAATATCCGCACCTGGCAGCTCATGGTAGCTCTTTTTTTATAAATGTTGATAAAGATATAAATGTTAGGAAAAGACTACAGTCATGGTGGACGGTTAGGCGCACAAAGCGCAGGACTTTGACATAGGAGACACCTTGGTTCACACCGCTGCGTCCCATCGTGTTTTTGTTAGGTTTAGGCCTTTAGACTTGAAACTTGAGACTCGAGTCAGACTTCGGTCACAAAATGAGGACTTGAGACTTGACTCCCTAAAGACTTGACTTTACAAACACTTTTAATATTTAATTACAAGGCCTATGAATTGAAAGGACTTGGTCACAGACACAACTGACACAGCTTTAAAAGTATAATATTTAAATGAGGTGGGTTTTTTTTAAGTCCAACTGTAATCCCCTTTAACTATCACTCTTTTTTAATATATTATTAATTAATAGTTTTACATTATTAGAATGAAGAAAAAAGGTATTTGGAAAAACATCAGAAACGCTCCATTTTGTCTCAGCCAGCTGTTGGTGTCTGTGTTTGACATTAGCTGGCAGGCTGCCGGTGTTACACAGTACAGAAGTAAACAAACTGCTGTAGCTACAAGTCATGGACAGACAGTGTGTCACTAACAGGGATTTTGAAGAGCAACGACCAAACAAACATCTAATGGGTCCAAAGTGACATTTGCAGGTATGTTAACATGCTGTTTAATGTGTTGCAGCTGAGCAGCTAATTAGCTAATTATCCTGCTAACTGACACTAACGGTGCACTTTTCCCCGGTGAATGTTTGTTTGGGGGCTCGTTCAACAAGGTGCAGGACAAGACGTGTGATCATGTTTGTAAGTTAGATAAGAAGGAGACTTCAGCAGGAAAGCTAATGTGGGTTGTTGTTCAGAGCCTGTGGCTCTTGTGTTGTGTAGCAGGATGCTATCAGGCTCAGTGTGACCATCTGCTCTGCCTATGAAAGAATGCCAATCGCTTTATGTAACATTTGATTTGCTGTATTGAAATAAGGACTCAAGCTATGTAAGCAGATGACAGAACAGTATTTACTCTAAATACTGTAAAACATCATGAAACCAAAAAATTCTCCTTTTTGGTGTCTGATTTTTTTTCTCCAAGGTGAATTAATGGTCAGTTTTCAAAGACTTGAAAAACTTGCAATTTTGTAGACTTATGATTTGACTTAGACTTGTTGAAAAGACTTAAAAACAGTTCTGGTTTAGGCTACTGAAGCCCTCTGGTTAAGGTGAGGGAGAGGTCTTGGTTAAATATTGAAAAAGTTGATGCTTAGTTGGACTGCATATAGTAGACGCACAAGATTCACTGTGACACATCGCTTTTTCGATGTTAAGCAAATGTGGGATGCAGGTTGTGAACCTCCTCTTCTGTGCAGTATGTCTAACCCTGTCTCCTAGAAATTACAATTATATGCCACTTATTTGCTTTCCCTATTAGGTTTTTTAGGGAAATGTAATTGCTGCCTGGATTAGGTTCCCTGGCAACGTTTTGTGAAGTGTAGGAATCGCTGCAGTTATGTACCACATGCAAATCGTAAGGACGTGTTTTGGGGTGGATGGTGGGCGTACAGTGTGTAGGACTTTGACAACAGACACTTGGTTTTGCATCCTGAGTCCTGCATGTGATTAGGTTTAGACAACAAAAGCACTGCAGCTAAAAGGAGCTGATCGGAGAAAGAAAAAGCACTCAGAGAAACTCCATCATGACTGGTTGACATTTGAAGGTCCCTGCAGATACAACACAGCAAAGGACAAAGAACAAAGATATCAACAAAATTTGAGAAAGAAAATTGCAAAAAAGCTTTAGTTTCTTAATTATACACATCACATATGGAATAACTTTTCTTCTAAGTACAACAAATGCACGTGAAGTATCCCTAATGATATTGCTGCAGGGATATATTGACAGCTTTTAGTACCATATTGCACATTCTGAGATACAGCATGACATCAACTCCACCAATTTGAACAAGCACCGCAAAGCAACAACACAAACCACAACTGCTGCAGCATCTGCGGGCTCCGGTTGAGAATAATTGAACATAATTGAACCAGCAGAACGGAGCACAGCGACTGTCTAAAACTTTTAGCAACATCATTGTGTTCCTCACTGAGAGAAGTGAGGCGTAATAATGCGACCACACCTGAGTCCCAGAAGACACATCAGCCGTAACCGTGTAATAGGGTGGCGATGCTGCTGTGGTTCTGATGATTTGTTACCGGAGATCGAATCGCATGAAAGCCACAGACGAGGGCGTTTCCCTTTTTTCGTGGTGTGTCTGCACACTGCAAATACATTCAGTTCAAGTTTCTTGGCAATAATTTAATCATGAAAATTGTCGTTTTCCTTTAAAACTGAAAAAAATGTTTAAATGTAAAAAATTTCTCCATTAGCAATTTTCACTTTATTTCAGGTCTAAAACATACTGGTAAACAAATAAAAATGATATTTTTTCTTGTGATCTATACTATAGAGTTTGATATTGGGGAAAAAAAGTTAAACTCTATTTCTGTCACTCTATTTGGAAAGAATGTATAACTCAATCAATTATGATTCTAGAAAAAGTGGGACATTTTCCTCCCAAAAAACAGTTCAATACTCACTGATCAATACAGGCTCGTCTCAGTATTTATGTAAAGTTCTTGGATTCCAAACATGCAAAAGTATCAAAAGCAGTTTTTATCTTTTGTTACTTTATTTGGAAAGAATGGATCAATGAAGCTGATTTTAGAAAAAAAAAAATTTTTTTTTCTTCTGGTTTATGTGCAGCAGCCTAACGGAAACGTATGTGCATGATTGTATATACAGTATCAAAATCATCCTTGGTAACAACAACGTGAAGCGATGCAGTAACTTTCTCAAGGTGAAAAGTCTTAAAAAGAATCTCTTTGTGGTGTTTGAAACCTTTTCCTGAAGGCAGCACTACCTTTAGCTTCCCAAATAGACTTATACTGTATCTCATTAGATGCCATTTGCACTCATCAGACATGGATAGGTTTGGTCGTATAAAAACAAATTATTCTACATTAAAAGAGCTTTCTTCCACCAGTTTGTTCAGTTTTTTACACCCATTTTAACATTAAATCCACAAATGCACATTAGTCGGTAGTGAGCTTGCATTTATTTCATTGTGTGATTAATGAATCATTGCATTATGAGAATGATCGTGACCTAAATGTAATTAATTCAGATTAAATTAAGTTATTTATCAAATTGACTGTATATAAAAATTTGCTGTGAGAAAGTGAACTTTTCTTGTTTCTGAGCAGTGTAGTATTGTGCAGCATGTTTGGCCCAATCTGCCTTATTACGTTTCATTTTTCACAGTATGTCTTAGATGCTGAAACTCTAACTTGTTACTTAAGGCAAAACCAGTCAATAAGTCACTTGTTGGGGCAGAGTTTTAGATTATGGTAGACCATTGATCCAGGGTATCTGTCCATGAGTGCGTGTACTGTAAGTGTGACATGATCAGACCTGCTGCCAGCCGTGACTCTTCCTCAGGTGTCGGTGTCTCGTGGTATAAAGCTGTTCGACTCAGTGTCACACAGACAGTAATTGCAGTAAATGCAGCCGGCTCATATTCATGCGCTGAGGCAAGCTTTGTCACGTCCCTCCGACATGAAAAAAAAAACCAACCTAGACTCCTTTCTGTGCTGCCCCCCCTCCCCCCCTCTCCACCACCCTTTTCTTTATTTGAACTAAAATGTTTGTGTTTCAAGACTCACATTCTGATTCGCTGTTTGAAATAAATCAGTTTGGACAGTTTGTCCTTTTGTGAGAGGGACGTGTGGGCTAATCTGCTCTGTTGTTTCTCTCTATTTTACATTCATCGTCCTCCTGCCCACCTGTTATCTTAACACACTGAATGCTGAAGTCCTCTACCTGTATGGGACTCTGTAGGTGTGTGCTGTGTCAAATCTGAGACCGCAAAAGCGTTTTGTTGTTCTTCTTTTTCATTATGGACTAATTGTTTGACTATTTTTGTCACAGAGGACATTTTGACATATCACAGAGGGAAAAGCACAGGTGTAAATAATAATTGCCTAACTCCATGTAGCTGCTTCAGTTTTAGGGTCCTGGTGTCGTGCATGCTGGCTTACTGTCACACACTTGAAAAGAACTGATCCATTGTTAATTGTATTAGTAACACCGGTGCTTTTACCGCTAAGTCAGATGTCTGCTGTGAAAAAGGCCTATTATTTATAAAATGTGAAAATGGTGCGTCACATGTTCCCAGAATCCAGGTGACTAATAAACAATCCAAAACTCAAAGTGATTCAATTTGCAAGCTGCTACTCCTCTCCTTTGAGAAGCTGGAACCAACAAATGTTTTGGCATTTTTATTTTTAACAATTTTATTATCTACACATGTTCTGTTGATTGAATAATAAATAAATCCATTAATTGTTTCCGCACTTGACATTTTTTTCTCTAATATAAAGCCTCGGTAAACAAAAAGTATTATTAATACTAAATAGCATTAGTTGTGGGAATGTTTCCACCAGGCTGAAAGTAATATTTCTGTCTCTCTTTCAGGCTGCGAATGTAATACTAGTTCTTGTTTTAATATTATTTCTATCGCTTATGATAATATATGACTCAACAGTCAGTCATTAGGTGCGTTTCCATCCACACGTTCGCATTTTTAATTTGTGCATAAAAAAAACCCTGGAAACGGCAAAAGTTCGCGAAAATCTTGAAATATTGCAAAAAGGTTTTTATGCTTGGCTGAGGTGGAAAACGCGGCGTATCGATTAAAGCAGAACGCATACAAAGTGCAATGAAAACAGATTTAAAGCGAATAAATCATGACACACTGTACACGAAGCATGTGTCTGTGTGGAGTGATGAAGAGACTGTAACGCTCCTCAAATTAATACATGAAACAAACAACCTTTATTGGAAGTGGATTTATCTCGCTGCATAGATGCGGAGCTACAACACATGTATAGTGAGGGCAGAGTTTTATCATATTTATTTGGAAGAGAAATTTAAGGGAAAAATTTAAATAATTAATCAAACTTTCCTTTGTAAAAGTTCAGTAGACTTTTCAGTAGAGTTGTCTGGTTCATTAACTTACTGTATTGCAGATCTTTAATGCAAAATATATAATAATTATTTAAAGGTTATCTAAAAAAATAGAATTTTAAATCAAAAATGGCAGAAAAAGTAGTTCTCTCCCTCTGGAAAACACCCACCACTTGGATTTAATTTGGCAAAAGGATGACAAAAACATCTATTTCATTAAATTATTTGGTTACTAATCCTTTCAAGGTAACAGAGGTTTTCAATCTTGTGGGTGTAACGAAACACTTAAAGAGAGATTAATGGATGCCTGCTTTTTCAGCCCACCACTGTTTGCTGCACTGTTCTGGTTATTCATATGTTATTTGCACAAAATATCAGATGTTATCACTACAGTTGCTCCTTTAGAAAGACCCATAACAAACACCAGAGGGGCACACGAATAAACAATCCACGGCGCTTGGAAAGTGCGCATTCCTTGCCCCTGTTCCCGGCTCGCTGTACGTGATGTGTGGCCATATGGTGACCATCTGGGCAGGCCCAGGGATGTCAGAACATTTTGACTGGGCGATATTCGGGGGGCCCCGCAGGTCGCGTTAACCCCCTCGGCGGCGGCGAGCGAGGGAAGAGAGGACAGACGGCTGACTGTTAACACGAGCTAACGCCGCAGCAGTCGGCCTGGGAATGGCAGCGTGGGAAGAGCCGCAGCCTGGCTGACACACGGAAACCGTCTCTGTCCGTCAGGCCTTTCTCTCTCTGTTACACACTTACGTCAGTGCATCCTCACACACACACACACACACTTCCACAAACAATTATGCTGTGCACTTTCAGTTCCAAGAACAGTCCCGGTCTTATCAGAGTCCTGTCATTTTCCGTTATGGTGATTTGTGCCTCTACATTGTCCTTCATTCACCTGAGACTGCTTGTTTATTAGAGCAGCTTCCCCACAGGAAATGAACATCATTGCCTCTCACCTTGCAGAATTAGCCAACAATAAAGCCTCTAATGTATTGCTATCAACTACATCCATGCCTGTCTTTGAGAGTGAATCGTACCACTTTTGCTTTTTCTGCCGTGATCTTAAACATGAACAACATAGCAACGTCCTCGAATGTTGAATGTTTATTTTAAGACCAAAAATTGGAAGTTCTCCAGTAGGATAATCGGGATGATTCATCTCTGATGTGCACAAACACAAAGTACGCAGGCAAGTATGTGAAGAATTTTGCCTCACAGCTGCTTGTCTATGCAAACTCAGGTATTTTACAGTTTTTTTTTTTAACCACAATGATTTTTTTTGATCATTTAAGGTCACTTTCCTTCAGGTCAGGGAGAAACAATGAGTCCTCAACTGGGAAGCTGGAAGATAAAAACATGACTTCCTGGCTCACTGCCTTTGTCCTGTGCTCACAGCTCCCCCCCCCTTTTCAATCTCCACACATCAATCACTTTTATTCTTTCCCTTTTTGTTCTGTATCTTTCTCTGCATCCTTCAGGTTCATTGTAGTTCATCCCCATTGTTCTTTCACACTCTCTTGATCATCTCTGTCGTGCTAGCGCTCTTTCATTGTGGGATCAGAACGCCGGAGCACTGCTGGGATGTGTGAAATCATTGGAGGCTGGCCCATGGGCTCCAGCCAGTCACAGCTGTGTAACCTCAGCCACTTCCCAACCTTCCACGACTGGCCGCGATGCCCTGCAGCCCAGTGACCTGTGAGCGCGCTGTGTGGCCGCATCAGCCATGTCGGCAGCCTTAACATCAAGACCAAGTCATATCGCCCCCCCAAATATAGAGCTGCCATTCCAAATCTGCATGGGTCTTTTGACTTGCGTCACGGCTATTGTCTCTGTTCAAAGTGGTTTTTCATGCCTTGCTTTTTAAAATATCACCAGAAGACGGGGGGTTGCTGCAGTTAATAGATAAATTAGTGTGTTTTTTACTGCCCTGCAGCACAAAATGACCATCTGTGTGAGAGATGATAAGATTCTTCAATAATAATAATCACCACAACCTTTATTATCGGGAGCCGCTTTGATAATTTGCCCCTTTTCTATTATATCAATTCCTCTTGGATGTAAAGGCAGGAATAAATGGGATTGTGGATCCCATTTACCAACAGCTCTGTTCATAAAATGGGTGAAATGATGTAAGTAGGATTTATATTTGACATTGTTGTTAGTTCTTCATCTAAAATTTGTGTGTGTGACTGGTGTGCATTATGTTGTGATGTGGCAAATGAAAGGTGAGAACATAATGGCGGGTCTATCCTCTGACTGGCACACAAAACACAAAAATCATCAGCTGTGTGTGTGTGTCGTAGCAGGCTCGCCTCCGTAGTTTACAGCCAGGAAAAGCTTTGACTTTGCGCTTTGCGGCCATGTGGTTACGTCGCTACGCTGATCATGTCCATGTGCACATGCATGAACACGTGTACGTAAAAACATTTGGTGAAATTCTCATATTCATCTGTTACGTTAGCTAAAGGGCTGATGTTTTATTATTTTTTACTAGGTTTTTCTTTGAATTTACTGTTTTCACCTCTTGGCAGGTTAAAGTTGGGTGGAGCTATGATGAGAATTACCCGACCAAACTCTAACATAACACTGTAAATGTGCAAGAAAGTGCAACAAAATCAACAGCAGAGTGAAGTAGCTGTTAATCAAGTACAGTCTGTACACACCCACACAGTCTTGAGAAGAGGTTTAATCAGGCGACAACTGAAAACAAAAGAAAACCTGCGTGGGTGGACTATTGCCATGTTTATGTCATATTGGAGTTATAAATCATAATCACCACTTTCTGACTTGTAATACCGTTCAGGTCAACATCTAATTATGACTGGGATTCTGTGAAAGCTCCCATACATCTAACTTGGCGGTTAATATTATAAAAGTACGTGAAAACCAAACAAACATGGACGCCTAACGTCAGCCAAAGATCTTCATTCAAGGTGATTAAACCCAAATTTAATGGATATAGTGCTATATTTTCAATGCACAAGATCTTTAATCCTTGTTGTTCGATCACGTCAGTGCGATGTGCAATGTGATATTATCTAATATAAAAGGTGAGAAGTTGTAAATTTTAGCATTAATTTTCAACTTTTAAGTGGGACCAAAAATTTGGAGTAATAGTTCAATTAAATAACAAATGATTTCTGGTAAATTTACACAAATTATGGTAAGTGGCATTCATATTTTGAAGTGCTCCTCTTTAGCTTGAGGAGGAATGTGTTCTTTCACACATTTTCCAAATAACTAGGACAGTAAAACCATCAAAAATATAATTTTCACTTACAGGGGATTGTTAACAGACTACAAATCAGTCTGTGTGTCATTTCTAGGCTACTGTAGCATAAAGGAATGAAACATGAGGTGGGTTGAAACACTTCCAGACGCTTTTGTGGGGAGAGACAACTTTGACAGATGTTTTCCTAATTCTACATATTCAATGGAAGTCATGGATTACTTAATATTCTTTGAAGGTGTCTCTTCTCTTCAGTGTGTTGCAGGGTCAGCCACGTTGTGGGGACGATCTGCCCGACCCCCCTGTTTGGGGACGACCTCCGCAGCCTCTTTTTCTGCTGCCTCACAGTGCTTCTGCTTTCAGTCGAATGGCATTTTGGAAGAATTACCCGATCGGTAATGCTCCGTTTTGAGGGGATTTTTGTTTGAGTTACACTGACTGATGCAGTGTGAGAACATCCTGCAGAACACGGAGAACAGATCAGGTGCTGTATGGCAGCAGCATCCTAATGTGAGGTTGTTACCCTTCCCACGGGGCAGAGGATCCAAATGTCAACATCGCCCGTGCCAAATTACACTTCTATTTGGGTACACATAGCAGCATGGGAGGGGCTGAAGGGCTGACTGGTATCAATCTGTCTCTTTACACCTGGTACACTGTGGAGGGAGCTCTGTGTGAAATACCCAAAACTAAGTGAGAAACAGGTTCAGAGGCCACAGGAAAAACCCAGAGGAAAGAGTATCCTCCACACTATTAAAAAAGGTGTAAATGTGAGATAACTTGCTACCTTGAAGCTGACCATTAAATCAATTTATGTGCTATATATAGCCACAGTGTAAAACAGCTTTGTTGGGACTAGGAGCAGGTGAGATGTTGACTTCATTAAATCAGTTATTTCAGTACATAAAAGTGCCGTCAGCTTATTTTGGGTCGTTTTCCATATGAAAAAGTGTTTGTTTTTATTACACACAGAATCCTTCGTCCCCTGTGGGTCCTTAAATTAGGATGCTGCTACCTTAAATCACCTGACCTGTTTTCTGTATTCAGCAGGATGTTTTCACAGTATCATCAGTCTGTGTCATGCAAATAAAAAATCCTCTCAAAACGTATCATTATCGATCAGGTAATTCTTCTAAAACGCTGTTGGATTAAGAGAGGCGGATCAAGTAGCAGTTTAAAGGAGTGGTTTGACATTTTGGTGAATACGCTTCTTGGGTTAGAAAAGAAGATCGATACCAGTCATATGTCTGCGCTCTGTGTCTTTAAATCTAGCATGTAACTCCCTGTAAAATCACAACTTATCATTTTTTTTTACTTTAAACTAATTAAAATTAAACAAATGAGAAAATGTGTGAACTTGTGAGCTTTACGAGCTGTTGTTAGGCAGATTTGTTTTACCTTTGTGCTGAGCTGGGCTCACTGTTTCCTCCTGCTTCTAGTCTTTATGCTGAGCTGTAGCTGTAGCTTTATATGTAGCATACAGACATGACAGTGGTTTCAATCTTCTCATCTAAATGTTAAATTATTTATGTATGACATGTGAGTAGGTGGATTGTTTTACCAGTTGCCAGGACACCGCAGTTGTACTGGAATATTCTTTTGAAGGCTTAATTTTTATCATGAAGGAGAATTATTTGTAGGATATCGAAGTTTTATGCAAACAATACGGACAACCTGCTCTTGGATCACCACCAGTATAGGTCCACATTAGTGAGTGAGAGAAAAAATAATTAAGCCCCATGAATGACGTTGACAAATGACTTTTTTTTGCTGATAAAGACACTTGATGTTTATTTGATTATTGTGTTTTGATGAGTACTAGAAGTGCGTGAATGGATTTGTGTGTTTGCGTTATCATTTTCAGAGCACTTAATGCTGACCCTCTTTGACATCACTGTTTTTCTTCTCGTCATCCCTGCTGGTTAAACACAGGCTGATATTTGTGTTGCATCTGATTGCATTACGCTGCCTCCGCCGTCTCCTCGCTCCCGGTGATTGGGATGAGTCAGACGGCTCCATTGAGACTGAACCTCACACGGCATCTTAACTGTGGGGAATGCAGACCACTCATTTTGAATAATATCCACAAATGCAAACAACAGACCGGCCGACAGACAGTGGTGTCATTCAAGGCACAAAGGAGGTTGTGTGCTGATTTAATTTGTGCTATGATATGGCCCCGTGTTCTAGATGGAGATTGTAAATATAGTAAGGCATCTGGCATGGCACCTGCAATCCATCTGTCTTGGCATGATAAAGGTGCCCAAACGATGAAGGATTAGGCTCCTCATGCTGATGACTTTGCAGCTAGATTAAGCAACAAAAACAAAACAACCTGCAAAGACTGACACACCACATTATACACATACAGAATACTAAGTGTAAATTATGATACAGAGCATATGGATTTATCACATAAACGCCAAGGCTCATATTCGCTCCGGTTGACCTCGCTCAAAGATGTGTGTGATGCACACGGCACAAGACCAGAACGTTGTTTGGAAGGCCATCTGGTGGAGCACCTTTCACCCTGAAAAAGATATGTCTCATGGTAGTTGCTAATTGCTATAGCTAGATAGATAGATAGATAGACAAGTGTGCAAAATTGTTGAAGTTTTAAAAATGCAAAGAGGTAGAGTAGGAGTATGAAGATGTGCAAATTCACCATGAGCAAAGTTACTGAAGGAGCAAAACAGAGTGAAGTTTGGTTGAAAGTTTAGAGATCATAGTTATCAGGGGAACCGCAATACTCTATGCCGTAGTTACAGCTCATTAGTTGCGAGTGTGCCTTTATGTGCAAATCATTTTCACTTTGAGTCGGTCAGCTTTTACAGATTTCCTGTTGCCTCGCTGTAATCACAGCTCACAGCTAAAAGCTTTACTAAGTTAAGATTTTACACAGAAAGAGAGTCGTGCATTTCTGACAAAGGAAGCTGTATGAAGACCTTGAACATTGTCAGGCCACTGCAGGTGAAAAGAGGCTGTAGGCTTACACAGGTTAACATATAAGACAGCACCTATAGTTTTATGTATAAGCACCTATAGTTTTATGTATAAGCTTAAGATATTGAGGATGAAATATGGTGGAAATGATGAATCACTTTGTTCAGTTTCAAGATTAGTTGTTCATTCACATTTTTCTAGGCTAAAGGCGGGAATACACATGACGACTGCTGAGTCAGTTATTAATATGATTTGGGTGTGACCACTGATTGGGCCGAGTTGGAGCAGGTCTGTTCCAGTCTGCGTCAGTTGGTGTTGAGATATTTATCGTAAGTCTTCAGAACCAGCTGCTGCCAGTCGTTCTCATAAAGATTTGTTTAAACATGTTTGATATTTGACATCAGTGACTGATCTCGTCACTTGTGTGTCACCGGTTACTGGTAAATAAATAAAAGAAGAAAGGTTTGTGGTGCAAGAGACACTTGACAACTGAAATGGAGGAAAAGCTGATTGAGCTGTAAAGAAAATGAACGTCTCTAAAATCAAAGACCTACACAGCCAAACAGAACTTGAAGTTAGCTTCGTTTTACAGTTTACTCGCTTCCCGTTCCCTTTTCCCTCTACAGTCCACACTTTTCTTTGTTTTTTTTGGCTTTTCAGCTCATACTGCTCTGCATATAAACAGCACCAGCGTCTGGTTGCCATTCTTGTTTGTCTTGGTACAAGAACACGCGATAATTGGCGTTCTCATGGGAACTCCAGCTGTTACTGAGCAGTCGTTCAGTGTGTTGTCGGTTTATGCTCCTTCCTGACTGTCAAAGACCAAAAAATCGGAGCCAATTGGTGTAAGAAACCTTTGTGTGGTCTGTCCTGTGTTTGTAGACTCCAGCTAGTCACTTTAATGATCACATCACAGTGGAAATGCACTTTAGTACGTACATTGGAAAGCCGTGGAATCACCGATTATGACGCTGTGATGTTCAGTGCTGATTCTGACCGTCTTCAGTTCAGCATTAAGTTCAGTTCAAAACACGCACTGTTTCTAAAGTTAACACCTCAGCATCCACCTATTTGAGACAGTTATCATAACATGATTGTTTCTCTGTCTTTTAAGAAGCATTTTATGATTTAGAAAAGTGATATTGGTGATTCAGACACATCTTATAGATAGATATTTCTGAAAAGCTTGAATGTCGTGACCAAACCAACCAGACTCTCAGTTTTAGGCTTATTTCATATTCTGTTGGAGAATTTTGAGTGGCACCTTCAATCAAGTTGAGAAAGTTACAGTGCTTGAGACAGACGACCACGGGCACACACACACACACACACACACACACACACACACAAACACACACACAAATTGAGAAAAAGATGCAGTGATGCATCTCAGAATATATAAATATGGTGAGAAGAGAAAGTCTGCAAATGTGCAGAGCTGGTAAGAAGGAGGAATACAAAGTTTCAATGTTAGTGAAAAGCTGCCAGTTTAGTGGATGAGCATACAGTGCAGAGTCATTCCAAGTAAACACATCTGCATGTGTTTTCATTACATGTCTGGAGTGTT
Source organism: Scomberomorus guttatus (assembly GCA_038419695.1). Taxonomy (NCBI): domain Eukaryota; kingdom Metazoa; phylum Chordata; class Actinopteri; order Scombriformes; family Scombridae; genus Scomberomorus; species Scomberomorus guttatus. The sequence goes on along the minus strand of CM076466.1, from coordinate 5,677,760 downwards.
TGTTGTGGTATATTTATGAGGATGTGAGGGCCCATCTTAATGGAAGATATTACGCTGGAGGAGGGGAAATTTCACTGGATACAAGTGTGATGGAAAACAGTGGATCATTTGAATGCTAATGAACGGATGGAACAATGTTCAGGTCAGTGAGCAGCAATTGAAGATTAAATAAGACTAAAATTAAAAAGTCTCGCTAGTGGCCCCATAAGGCTGAAATGTTCATTACATTGCATCTGGTAACAACTTTACTTTAATCTCTGTACTGTGACCATTTTCGGATATCCATCACGTAATATTGTACTGACTGTAATTACGAGCAGCCAAGTGGGAAAAATCGCTAATTTCAACTGCAGAGTTGTAACTGTTTGTAGATATTTTAGGAATTTCTGAGAGATGCGGCGTCTCCCATTTGGCAAAATGAGCTACAGAAGTGACAACAAACTGGTGAGATTGCTGGTAGTTACAGCTAAATAAATAATCTGAAATTCAGTAATCTAAGTATGAAACCACTACAATACTTTATTTAAGCTTGTGCTCTGTTCATGTCAGGTGTTTACAGTTTTCTATTAATGTCAACGTCCAATTTGTAATTACAACTGGATATCTGTGACTTCTCTGAAAGCTCTGATATATCCGGTTTGGCGGTAATTAATAGAGAAGCGCATGAAAAAGCAAATGATTCACATTCCTTCCTCATGTTAGCCAAAGTCTGTCGTTCAGGATGGATGTATAGTGCCGTATTGACCATGCACAGTACTTTTTAGACCTCACGCCATCAACTCTGCAATCATATAACTGTCCTGTCCAATGATGTGCTCACAAGACATAAAATATGAACATCTTTCCCACCATTACCTTCCACCACACATGTTGTAAACTAGGCGATAATTTCCATTTATCAGGACTAACTTCATGGCCAGGAATGGAAGAAACCACTTGGAGGTTTTCCCGTTCGTCCCACTCTGCCAACAAGGCGTGAATGCAATTTTAAACTCAAAGCACAGCTGAGTCTGCTGGGATTTCTGTCACTAGCTTCATCAGTGACATTATCTTGTCATGAAGTGAAAGTATGTATTGGACAGAAAGAAATTTGCCGTGATGTGTTAATGGTGTGAAATTAACTTCTTCAGTAATTCTTCGGGGATGGAGATGGTGAAAATGTACCTTTTCACAACCGTCATCATTGATGAGTCCAGTCACTGACGTATTGCGTTGAGTCATCTTGTGCAAAAATTTCTGTCAGTGTCGCCACCCCTATATCTGAACAAAATTTGCCAGATTAGACTGAATCTCTCAGTCAGAAGGAGTGGGAATGTTTCAGACTTAAATCTTGTGCTGCCTAAATGTCAGGCAGCACATTTACAGTATGTTATGCTTTGATCTCCCTGATGAGCTGTGTTTTATAATAACTGTAAGGCCTCCATGTCACCCCTTTTTAGGTGCAAGAGTGCAGGGACTTCCATTTAGAGCTGCTGTCATGCTGTGTGAGAAAGATAATAGTAGTACTCTCTCATAGCCTTTGTGTGTTGTCTGTCTGCAGAGCGAACAGGCAGACGCCCAATTTTGAAAGCCGGTGAAATAAACGTTTGTAAGGGCGGCGTCAGAATATGGCTTCCACACCAAACTGAGCTGTTATCTGTGATGTAGAAGGTGCTCATTAGTGTTTATTGCCGAGCCGTCGCCGTGTGCAGACTGGAGATTTACATAGCTAAACAGACATCTCTTGGAAACAGAGCTGGTGAAAATTTAATTATTGAACAGTAAAGAATGATCCTGAGTTATAATAAATAAAAAGTTTAGATTGAAAGCTTTTTTCTTGTTGGTAACCAGGGCATTCATGATCTTGGAATGGATGTGCTACATAGTCAGAAATCTCTAATTTTTGGACTCAAACAATGAAATTGTTTCTCGCTTGCAGAGAGGCTTTGCTACAGAGCTCCTGAATTATTAAAATGTGTTTTTTTCTTTTTCTTTTTTTTTTTGTCTTATGGGAATAAGCGCACAAATAATTACCCTGTGAACACAAGATATGTATCTAATGGGAGCTATTTATGAGTGTGCACGAGCTTGAAACAACTACCGAGCACATCCTTTAAAATAGGTCACTGCTTGTAAATGTAGTAAGGCATCTAATCATGATTTTCCATGAGGAACTGTCAATATACACACCAGAGAGACTATGAAACCTTTGCTGAACAGTCACCTCTGTGGCCATAAGTGGCAATTACAGGATAATAGCAGGTTTTAAAGTTTTAAAGACATCATTATGTTTTTCTTTGAAATGCTAAAATGTAGCATAGCAGTAGCAGAAGCTGTACACAGAATCATAAGTTTGCTAACATTCGTGCTCTAACTTTGGTGCAAGGGTGATTTTTTTGCTTATGAATCCAGCTTTTCCAGCTAGCGAAGCTCTGTAAACAGAACCGCATTCCTGCAAATGCTCAGTGGCGTCTGTCTTACACAGAACTACTCTCCGGAGACTGAAAATGTGATCGCTTATTAGTCTTTGGGGCCGTTTCTAAACAAACTAACGCGTCCAAACTTGAGGGAACATGTCACCCAGTATGGCAGTGTGGCTCATTGACGTGTTTTTAATAGTTTTTGGACAACATCAGAGGTCTACGGCACAGAGGAATAAGATATATCAGGCTTTGGATACACACACAATAAGTAGGATGAGTTCATTGTTAGTTTGACTCTGCACATGAGATTTGTTGACAATAAGAAAAATATAGAAAATCACCGGCCATATCCTTTAATATAGGTTGACATGCTGGATATAATTTGGGGATTTTGAGAAATACTGTCTTCTGTGAAGTTGTTGCCATCTGTGTGCTGAGTGCTCAGGATCCAGTTCAGCTAATGTGACTCTTAATGAAGCGACGCCCGCGAGCTGCCGTTCTTATAGTGTTTCAAAAACCCCATCTGCACCCCGGCATCCACCTGTAGGCTCTGAGTCTATCTTCCCCCGAGGGGCAGAAGTTAGTATCATCGCTCCCCACTCCCCGCCGTGTGAGATCAAAGTTTCCTCGTCGGGAGCGATGAGGTCAGAGCCTAGATGCCAAATACTAATGCTGTACATATTCTACATTTAAATAATAATCTACTCCATGTGAGTTGGCTGACTTAAATTCCTTTATTTAAATTTTTGAGGTAATCTTGTTAGCACTTCATAAACATCCATCTAAACCCATGCATCTTTCCCAGACTGTGTGACATGGTCTTAATCTGAGTAACCCTTGAATCAGCGAAACCTGTTGTCCATTAAAATACAAAGCAGATGATTCCTGCTGAGGAGAGTCGCAGTTGTTTTTGTGCTCGAGCAGCGGGCATTTCATTGTATGCATTGCATTAAAATAACTCCCTTTGCTGAAAAAGGCTATTGGACACGGTTGAAAGTTCAGGGAATAGCAGAGTAAATGTACCTTGCGTTTAGAAGATTATTCACCACATATGTGTATCCCCAAGCTCAGGAATGCTCTAAAGTAAAATAAAACTTCATGAACTGAGTTCTCTTCGTTTTTGAGTTGGCTGAGAGAAGCATATGAACTTTCCTCAACTTGCTTTATAATTTTGATATTGTTTGCACATGATAATATAATAACTCACAGTGTGACACGACATAATATTTTGCCTGCACGAGATAAGAAAAAACAAATGAAAAGAATCAAAGAAAACAGATAAAGAGGGGAAAAAATACTAAATAAAATAACTGATTACATAAATACATAGTTCATAGTTGAATAAACTGATAAACATACATACATACATATATAGATACACGTGAGTGTGTGCGTACACATGCATATGCACATATTCACACACCCATTCTTGTGTATACTCATATAAGAGAAAGACATCAATAAATAATTAATATATTATTATTGTCTTAGTTATCACATCTAACAGGAGGGTCATTAGAAATAATGTGTGTTTTATACTTCACCCATTTTTCCATCTTTCTTCAAATATATGAACTTGATTTCTAATTATCGATGGTTCCATGGTTATTTTTTTCCATTCCATATATTTTAGTTACAAGATCCTTCCATTTGGAGTTAATTAAGTTATTTTGGTCTGGGTGAATACTCTTTTCTAATTGGCCGGCAGGTGTGCGTGAAAACCGTGCATTGCACACGTAGTTCGGCTCAAGTTTAATCACCGTTCTAAATTCATCCGCTACCCAACCTGTAACCATAGCAACATTAAAGAGCCCAGCTGTCACACAGCTCACTCGTTATGAACTTTTGACGAATGGGACGCAGCAGAGGAAAAATAAATGGAGAAGAAAAGAAAGAAGCCAAGTGAAAAACGGCACGAGGAACTGACACCTGAAGAGCTTAAAATGACGGAAGAGAAGGATGAGACTGATACAAGAAAGGCAACAAAATGGGCCGTTAATATACTGAGAGACTTTCTCTACCAAAAACAAAGGAACACTGATTTGGAGACACTCTGCAGTTATGCTTAATGACACCTTACGTGAATTTTCCTTCAGGCTGGAGGCGAGTACAGTGTGGCATGTTGTCATGATAAGCTCTTGCTTTATAACCTTTTGATTTCGAGTGCATATCGTTGGCAAATGACCATGGTATAAGCAGGATAATCAACGTGTAGGTGTGCGTTAAGCGGTTTTAAGGCACTCTGCTTCGCATCGGCTGGTCGGCCGTTTAACACACACCTACTCGTTGACTATCCCTTACTTAAACAATTCCTTATAATTGATTTTATTATTGCTACCCTTATTAATAGATACAAGTGAGAATCTTTCTTCCTCATCTCTTCTGGTATTTCCCCAATTAGTACGACTAGTGGGTTTTTATTTAGAGAAATACCAAAGATATTTGACAGTTCTCTAATAGATTTTTCCCAGAAAAATGTACTTTTTCTAATTCCTTTTTCTTGCATTTCCTAAAAGAGGCATAGGCTATTATTTCTTCCCATAATATTACTGGATTTATATCTTGTGTATCATTATACATTATATAGTCTTGTAAAACTCTTTTTAGCTTTGTTTTAGACTCATTTTCTAAAAGGAGAGAGTAATTAAATCTCCAAATACCAGAACCTTTTTCCTTACTGCTCCTTAATGTCATTTGTAAAGGTGCATTATCTGTATTTGGCCAATTTTAATACTTTTAACCGTAGACAGGTCTTTAGAAATAATCAAGTCCTGAATAGGTTCCTGTTACTGGGGAATAGTGAGTGTAATCCTTTTGAACTGGATTTAAAGTTTGCAATACACCCTCTATTCCAATATCTTTAGAGAATTTCCTCATCAAAATTGTGTCCTTGTGGACTTTATGTTTTGTACTACTTTGTGAATCCACTTTTTCATTCATTAATAAATTAAAGTCACAATCACACAATTATCCCTTTACTTTGTATTGTAATTAAATCAATAATTTTCTCAATTGGACCTTCCTCAAGGGGGTTGTACATATTTAATAGTGTGATATATTCTCCATCTATCTTCCCTACCACAAAAACATATCTGCCCTCTTTCTCACATACTGTATTTTCTAACTCAAATTATCATAGTTATAACACCTTCTGGATGAGAGGTAGGATGAATAGAAAACCTGGACATTAAACAGTTTTGCTAATTTCTCAGGTTCCATTTTAGACAAATGTGTCTCTTGCATAAATACAATATCTCCTCCTTGATGTTTCATTTGTGCGAGCACTTGGCTCCTCTTAATTGGCTTGTTCAGACAAACAAATTATGTTCATATACTACCACATAATATTTTCTGGTTTAAAGTAGTGCACACAGTTCTCCCATTTTTATTCAACAGTGTATCCCGTTGACCTTCTAAACCCGTGTAGATATTTTTAAATACCTTATTTGTGAAGAAAAACATTGAATATGTCAACATATAAGATAACGAAAAAGCTGCAAGATCACAGACAAGAGCCCTATAGAGTATTTGCATCTCGTTAGGTGGTTCAATAGCGACAAAATCACCATCAAGCAAAATACAAGCAAAATGAATGCAATTACTTAAGTACCATTATAACAGAAAGAGCATTTATGATTTCCCTTTAATCTTTAATGTATGTCTTTAACCATAGGATACATTTAGTAATGTGCATAAGTAAAACATTTTACAGGGGAATTTACCATGCCAACCTCCTTGAGATGACCTCCTTCTGAGAATCAAATAGGAAAAGCAAACATACAAGCAAAAAAACAGAACAAACAACAGAAAGACTTATTTATAACTCCTCAATGCACTCAAAGATAAATCAACCATATTTGTACACTCTAGTTTGTTAATCGTTTGTGTGTGTGTGTGTGTGTGTGTGTGAGTGTAAATACCAGTCTTTCAGTTTCTAGAAGCTCTCGGTTTAGAGTTGTTCCTTCCTAAAGAGAGCAACAGTGTCCTTGATGATTGGACATTTCAGTTCAGGCACGAACCTCATGTCCCACAGAGCCGATCGGTCCATGCTGTTCTTTTCAGGCGAGTTCAGCTTCAGACACCTTGCAGTTAGATGAATACCACCACTCCAGTCTCGAGGAAAACTTTGAGCTTGTTTGGATAGAGTGACTGGACTCTGATACCCTTCTGTTTCATGTTTTTTCTCTGTGTATTTTTTCTTTTTATTCTGCAGAGTATTAAAGTAGTCGTGGTTCGAAAGAAATCTGCTTCCCTTTGAACTCAATTTTTCTTCTCTCTTTTCTATCCCCAGACTGAACTCAGTTTTAACAGTCCTTTTAATAAGCAGGTTAATAAAACTTGAGCATGTCTCTACGTTCTCGACTAAATTCTCAAATTGTTGCATCTCTCTCGGTTTTCCATATCTTGGCATTTCTCTTGTAGGTACTGATTGCTTTGCAGAAGGAAGGATAACAGTCTCTCTGTGACATATTCTGCTTCTTCAAGTCTGCTGTCAACTTTTTTGACCGTTTCATTCAGTGTCGTCATTTTCTCTTGCTTGATTGCGTGGAGAGCTTGACGTACACTGCTGCCAAGCACTATTTGTAATTTCTAACCTGTAAGCAGAGGCATCGTGGCCATTTAACTATTTGAGAGGCGTGCGTGCCCCCTCAACACTATGCAGTAGAGTAGTAGCAGCTGTGGACATGGTGTAGAATTGCTGCAGATTGCAGTTGTGTGAGGTATGAATAACCAATCTCAGCTCATGCCATAAATAAGTATGGCTTTAATGAATTTTTAAATTACTTGGAGCTTCAGAATTTCCCTGTTTAAAGTGACTTTAGCATCAGTGGTTTTACCTTTATCCCACAAGTAATTAATAGTGTTAGCTCGTTGCCAACTGCTATTATTAGTAGCTTAATTATTGTTTTTGCACTGTACAAAACAGGAGATGTGACAGGAGGAGATTTTTCACAGTTAAGAGCTAAATAGTGTCAATAAAAACAGTAGCTACATGTTTGTGACCTTTCTTTACTTAACATTAACATCTTTGCTTACATTTTCTCATTCAATATTGCTATTAAATTAATACAGTGTCATTCAATTACAGTTGTAGGTACAGTAGTTCCTGATAAAGGGGCAGTTTGATTGTAAGCATAGAAGCCAAAGCAGATAATTATTGCTAATAATGTGGTTTGACATATGCTTTGTGAAACTGTCCCCCCTCAAAAAAATTGACTGCATGTAAGTATTTGAAACTTAGACCATGTCCACACTAAGCTGGCTAAATTCTCTCCGTTTTGGCCCCTCTGTCCAAACTAAGACGTCATGTTTGTCCCCCGAAAACGGAGCTTTTCCAAAACGGCCTCGAGAGTGTGTAAATCTGAAAACACCAGCTTGGCGTCGTAGTGTGTACAGGGACTTCTTTGTGAAACAAAAGAAAGCAAATGGTCAGATTTGCATAAACTATTATGGTGATGAATGACAATCTACAGATTATCTCTAAATCTTTTTTTTTACAATTGAGACAAACTGAATTGTTTGAGCTGCTGACGTCAACAAGCCACATGTTTCATTACTCTCCACAGAGGAGATGAAAGCAGCTGAGCTCAACTTGAGCCACAAAGCTGAGATTGCATTTAAAACATTTATAACTAATTAAGGCCTTTACAGCATTGCTATAAATGCACTATGGGACTGTATAGAATCTGGTATTGTTCATGTCCACTCAAAAGCTGCTCTTTCTTTTACTGCCATGGGCTTCTACCAGCAGCTGGGTCATGGATCTATGGCTGACATTTGCAGTTAGCCTGTTGGGTCGGGCCGTTTAATCATTTTGGCCATTTCACTGCTAATGTGCTCTGAGTCCCGAGTACATTCATTCATTATTGATGAGAGAATAAATGTCTCCCCAGTATACTGGATGCAGCAATTACCCAACTGAATCATCCCCCAATGATGGGATGTTTTTTTGGTCATCCATGTGTATTTGGCTCTGGGGCTTGAAAGACACAGAGCTGCTGTAGTTTCTTGTGTTTGTGCTTTCCTTACAGTAAAGAAGAGAGAGAGAGAGGAAAAAAAAAAGAAGCTTTTTCCAGCACAGCCAATCACTATGCTGTTAGGCAGCACTCGCCTGTTGCCATGGTAACTACCTGTTAATATTCCGGGAGAGTTTTCTCACTGACAAAGGGGAGAGCGCCACTTTCTCGCTACAGAAAATCGATTGGACATTCCTGTAGAAAATAAGGGAGCTGAGCCATGTGGTCAGGGGGCGAGAATGGTGCTGCATTACCTGCATGTGCTGCAGCTGACGGTTCATACTGTAGCTTCAAAGTGACCCAATTGACCTTGACTTGTCGCTTAGAGGAGCACAGACACGCTACATGTGGCTTATTGCAACTCAAAATGTCTTCCTGTCACCGCCGTGATACAAGCTTTTGTTCTCATTTGGGAAGTCATTTTCTTAAAAGTGTTTTTCCTTTTTTTTGTGTGACTCACAGAGATTTCTCAGGAGGAAACTGTTCAAAGGTCGGACATTAAGGAATTGCTCTTTGCTCTGAGTGGTGAAAGCATTCAGAAGGGATTGGTCTGTCATATAATGGGATGGCATTGATCACGAACCTCATTATGCCCTGGGGTTGATCTCAAACAGTCCAGACAATCCCAACTCCCATTTCTCTTCTGAAAAGAGCTTTTTTCAAATTATGCCACAGAGGACAGGAAAGTCTGTATAATGAGCTATTAATTAAATACTCACACACACACACACACGGATGTATTTGCCAGTGTTGCATTTGTGCACGCATGTAGAGCCACATAATGATAGCTAAAACCCACATGCAAATGTAATATAATCATGTCAGTTACACATTTACACCTTGTTTCTTGCAGTATACAATAATGTAAAAAATAAATAAATAAAATATAAAAGTTTTAGGTTACATAATGTAAGTCTAGTGTGAGCATTTGGCCCCAAACTTCAGTAAAGTCAGCAGCAGATGTGCAGAGAGGCATTGGCCTCTGGTCATTGAGAAAACCCAACAAGGATAACAAGATTTTCTATTTATTCTTTTTTTTTGAGTAATGCACAAATATGCAGCAGAAATTTTTTTCCCTCATGCTCAGGCAACAGGTGCCTGGTGTAGAAAATTAACTAGAATTCAAAATGTTAAGGTGTGCCAGTAAACCAGCATGTTTTTCTCAAAGCTCGTACTGTCACCTGTGAAACTAGTTGGCACAGCTTCTGAAGTCTGGAGTAAAAGTCATTGGGGGGCCTCTTGGACCTTAGATTTATCTTTCTCAGTGGATCTGGTGGGATCTGGAAAACACTGTTGAGATTTATTTTAATTGCTGCCAGGCTGTCATATTAGACTCTTTCAAAACCTGCTGGATAATGTTAAAACTGTAGTGTCACAAGGCTGAAAAATGGCTTTTTTCTGAGTTCCTGGGAGGTTCATAAGCTGAAGATACAAAGCTCTCAGCTTGTACACTGTATTGACAGAACGGACGAATCTGTCAGGTCATGCTTACATTCACCTCCATCAAGGTTCAGTAAACACTATGTAATGATTTTTTTTAGAGGGTTTGCTGCCTTCGGTCCACTGAACTCATCTCACAGACCGTCTCTCACTGGGACTTGTGAGCACCATAGCTATTAAGGATGTAGCCTGTCATGGCTCAATATTTTCGAGAATTTAAAAACATGACAATATGCATAATGAAGCTGAAGATTAATGTATCAAATTGACAATGTAAGAGGCGCTGCTTGTAGTGATGAACCTACAGGGAATTATCAGTGACTCTGCAGCTCCCCTCGGCTTTACGGAGCTTTATAACGAGTTTCAGCTCATTGTTTAGTCTGTCCGGCGCTATTTTTCAGAGAAAAAGATCTAAAAACCCACTGTACACTTCCTGCTCAGCACCACTAGCTGCATTAGCTGGTGAACATAGTGGAGCATTTAGCAGCTAAAGAGCCAGATATTTCCCTCAGGAGTTGTTAGAGACCAAAACATAGCTAAAAGAGAGTAAATATATTGGACTTACATGCACCAGGACAGAAACACGACTCCAAATCAATGATAATGTTGCTCCGTAACTGCTGGATGTGGAAAAAGGCAACTGTTTGCTAACAAGCATATCAACTTAAAAGTATGATAAAAGTGGCAAAAAAATCAATTAATGCGGGTTTAACATCAGCAAATGTTTACAAGTTAACACGCTAAACTGAGATGGTGACCATGGAAAACATTATACCTGCTAAACATCAGCATTTATTGTGTTTGTGAGCATGTTTAGCATGCTGACGTTAGCATTTAGCTCAAAAAAGCACTGCTGTGGCTAAGTACGGGCTCGCAGTGCTGCTAGCATGGCTGAATCCTATTGCATATTTAGCACTATAGCTATTCGGGATGTAACAATGTCAGCACATTGCACATATGCATCATAAAGCTGAAATATATTAAACAAAATCGTTCTTATTGGCTTAAGCAGTGCAGAGTTTTTCTCTGATGAGATAAGAAAGCTCCATACTATTGAGCAACCTGCATTTAAATCCAACTTATTTTGATTATTGGAGTGGTTTCAGAATCTGCTAACATTACGTACGTTTGAAGGCAATTGCAAGAAAACAAACCTTTTTTTTTTTGTCTCTGAACCATAAACTGAAACTGAGCTGTCTGTGTTAATAGCTCTAAAATAATAACACTAAAGAGAAACAATATTTTCTTCTTCATGAACCCTTTTCAACTCATCAGGCTCATGTAAACATCAAAAACTTGGCTGAAAAGTGGCGTCATTAACAAGACAGCGGCTGTAGGCTTTAAAGCTAGATAATATCAAAGAGCAGCATCTTTGTCCCACAGTTTCATGCTGTTAGAGTTATATTAATTGCTTTGTTCTAGGCCGTGTGATTTATTTATTTAATGCTTTATGCTTGTTCCTCTTTGTTTACGCAAAATCCATTTTCCAAACTGTTTCATGAATGACCAATTCCCATGCAGACAGCTGATGTGTGTATATGTCCATACAGCTCAATATCCCCTACTTTATTTATGATGACTTGCATGAGCAGCAGTAATTCTGCTGAGATGACTCGGGGGAGTTTGGTACGCCGCTCGGTGCTTTAAAGTAGTCCCGTCCCCGTGACCCAGTCTCCGTCTTCATCTGCCCGACAGCAACCGAGATGAAGGGAGCCCCAGAATAGAAAATGCAGGTCATATCTGTTTATCTGGGATTAGGCAGTTTCTCAAGAATATATACCGCTGAACTCACCCAATTGCCTCGGAGGTCACAGAAAGATGTGGTTACAGTGACACAGAAACATGAAGTTATAAAACACGCCTGCAATGTTTCAGAGTCTCATGTCACTCGTCATTTTTTTTAATCGGATGTTTGTGTCCCTTCTTCTTGTTCCTTTTCTAGTCTCCAAGGGGCCAGGCTGGCTTCTTTCTCACCTCTGATGTTTATTACACAAACAGCACCTAGGATCAAATATTCTTACTTTTTTTTTTTCTATCTGGAGAAGCCAAGTGTTAGTGAGAGATAACATGTAGAGGGAGTGGGAGGTGGGGAAAGAGAGAGCTGCAGACTTGTTTATATGTCTTGATCTGACGGAATGAATAATTCAGCAAAAGGCACCCCGGCATCCCAGGATTATTTTAAAAGGATAGTTTGGGCAGTGGGGAAAACAAAAAAGTTGGGGGCAACAGCAAAGATGGGAGGCCTTGATAACGGAGAGCTCTGTGAATTATTCAAACCTGTTTTCCCCCTAAAAAACACACACACAAGTGCAGAATCTCCAGCAGAGGAAGCTGTGAATGCCAATATGGTTTTGGTGATTAGAGGACGCTGCTTCACTCGGGGACAGTAGATGCAGAGGGACTGACAACTTCCTTTTAACCCAAAGTTTGAGGAATTCCTGCTTTTCTGTTTGCCATCAGGCTTTCGTTCGGAAGTCTTCTTTGAGAATTTTAACTTACTTTTTTGGGCTTTGCTGTCCCTAGACACTTGCAGCACTGAACATATTGCAGCAGGGCAACACTGATATGTTGTTTACTCTGCAGTTTTACAGACTTTTTTTTCCTCCCTCCTTCTGACCTTTTGCTCGGAAAATGTTGTAATATACTGTAAACTCCTTGTATCGTGTGTTTATCGACATTCTTGGAACGTATGTAGTTGACCTCATCACTGCTCGTGATGTAATTATGAACTTAAGTCACGTCACCTCACATGAAAAGTGATGGAAGTGGTTGTGTGAAGAGGAGAGAACTTTCTCACCTCCACACACCTGGCCAATCGCTGCTTGAATAAATGTTGAGTTGTTGGTTTTGCGATGTTTCAAAACTTAAACAAGCATTAAAATGATTATATTTCAGTGTGAAGCAGCTCCTACCTACACCTTGAAATATAGTTCTTGAAATGCTGTTGAAACCACAGTTAGATGTCTAAAAAACTTTCTTTTCATCCAGACTTATGCTTTCAGGGGAATCTTTAAACTCTAATATAGAAATGCAACTACACTGCAGACCAAAACCATTGATTTTTCTTTCAACACCAACACTTTTTCTAGATGAATTCATTTGAGACACACCTAATACAGCTGCTCCATCAATACTGGTCAGTGGTTAAACAGCAATGGAAAAAGCTGCTACAATAATTATTGGAGGCTCTAAAAAAAAAACTGACCTCCTGGAGGAGGCTGTGGAAGAAGAGGGAGCGGGTCTCTGACGGGGAATACTGGAATTCTTGGGCAGGACACGGTGGGAAGAATTTGGAGCTGGAGAACTCATGGAGGGAAAATTCCTACAAAATGAGACTCATGAGCCTGCTGCACTGTGTCCGGTGCGTGGGTCTTTTGTCTTACGGCGCTGGCATCAAACAGACAAATTGACTAAGTTCCTCTGTGTTGTAATTACTGTTTGTTGAGAAACGGCGTATCCCCTTATGCCGTGTCATTAGGATTAGCACTCGGCAGGGTGTTGCTTTTCATTCTCCTGTAGCAAGAAAACAATATCCCATCTGTCAGAAACCATTCTCCACAGCTAAACAACAACCAGGCTGCAGTAGCAGCACCCAAATGGATTAAACCTCTCCTGTACCTCGTATGCAGGAAAAACAGCGCACACCTGTTATCACAACAAGATGTAACGCAAAAGGAAAAAAAATGCATCCCAACACTGCTCGTGCTCAAGGTTGCTCTTTGAATTCACAGCTTTGAAGTAACAAATCAGGCTTGCAGCCTAATTAGCTCAATTAGAGTTCAAGCTACAAACTAGGCTGAATGTCTGGCAGAAACCAAGCAGAGGGTCATATGGAACTACAAGAGGGCCCAAAATTCACAATTTGATTTAAAGATGATAAGTGATTCTGCTAGAATTATGCACTAATTATGCAAGAAGCATGTAACATCACCGGAGACAAAATAAATCAGCATCCCATTCAACATTTTCAGTCTGAGTTTATATTCATGATACCGGCTTGGATGTTTTCACAGAAAAATTAAGATGTATGCTATTAACCTGCGACTTTGTCTCCTTGTTTAATCCTTTCAACAAATGTTTGCTCACAAGCTGCTGCATGTGAAATGAATGCGGTTTTATCATCCAGCTTACCGACCCTATTTTGAATATTTAACTGAAAGTGCTGATCTGTGAGTTCCCCTGCTCTCCTAGATATTTCAGTGTTTCATTTGACATCAGCAAAAACTGACAACTGGAAAAATCACCACCTAAAGAGGACACACAAAGTGCTTTCCTGTTTGTGACCTTTTGATCTTTGCTCTGTGCTGTCTGCAGGTGTGCTGAGCCTGCCGGAGAGCTTGAACCTGCACCGGGATCAGCAGCGCTCGGGGAGGGGCGGCGAGGGTCACAGCTACTCCCAGGCCGAGCTCCGCACGCTGGAGCAGTCGCTGCTCGCCACGAGGGTGGGCAGCATCGCTGAGCTGAGTGAGTGTACTTTTACTATCAGTATGCAAATCACAGTGTGTGAACTGACATTCAAAACTGCTTACTATAGTAGGAGTGTAATGATACAGTCGGCTCAGCGTTCAGTAGGAGACATTATACAGAGTTCACAACATTTTCACAATATTTGTATTCTTCCCTTGCTGTAAAAAACTGTTCTGCTGAAGATTTAAAATGGCATTAAAATAGTCACATTTAAGGAGATTAAATATTGACATAAAATATTAGCAATTTAGGGCTCTCACTGTTGGCTATCAGAGGCCGAGATGAGCACAACTACAGTATAAAAACATTCAAACATAAAGGTTCAGCCGACAGAGACACAGCATACCATGTTAGCAGTTATTAGTATGCACTTTAAAGGGTGGGTGCACAATTTTTCAAGTCTGTCTTATAACAATGCTCAGCTGCTCAAATGAACATTGAAACAGGTTTTTCTTGCTTTAATCATTCCTCCTCCCATACTGGCCATTAAAAGTGATGGGCAACAAAATCCACAGCAGGGCTGCACAGTAACAGTTTTGATCGCTTATGCTATTAAAAATGATTCTGTGCAAAGAGAAATATGTAGCGCTCAGCCCCACCCGCGCTGAAACACAGAGAGAGGAGGAGCGTAGCGCAACCATAAATGACGGCAAAATGCAGCAGAGACTATGTTTATTTATGTTATTTACCTAATTTATGTGTTTTGCTGTCATTTATGGTGTTATGGCTGCCCCGCCACACACACACGGAGCTCAGCGGAGCAGAGGAGAGACAGTGAAGTAGTCGAGTTGACAACAACACTCATCACGTTACTGTTACTCAGTTGTTGGTTAACTTGGCCTACTTTTGAGTCACTTTGTTCGAGATGATCACTGTGTCTCTCCATCTTTCAGGCCCTGTGGCACTGTAGGCTACAGATTTTTGCCGCCATCTGTTGTTTGACCAATAAAACGTGTGTTTAACCCTTACATACTCTTTGGGTCAAATTTGACCCATTTTGACATTTGACAGCAGTGAAAACACCCTAAATGACATTCTTTAAACCTGAAATGTTATGACTTTCACCCTAAAGTGGCGCAGACTACACAAAAACAGAAATATTTCAAAATGATTTATTTTTGTGCAGCTGGTATAAATATTTGTACACAGAGGCTGTTCTGGGTCAAATTTTGACCCGTATTTATTTAAAGGGAGTCACTAGAGGAGATCAAATCAAGATAAAGGCTGGTTATGTGGAAACAGTGAAACTATAGATTTTTTTGTCATTGGGACAGTGGGGACAGAGCTCAGGGGGACCTTGACACTGTCACAAAAACTGCCTGTGTTTCTTTGCCAATGTGTCCCATGCCAGGTTTCCCACCCAGGTGGGCATCTGCACCTGCAAATAAGCCTAGACAAAATAACAAATCAAACCCATCAACTCCCAGGCAACCAGCATAGTGGTTGTCCGATATAGTCCTCCCTGTAGTGGAGGGCAGCTTTCATAGGACTATAAAAAGTACCTGAGTGCCTATTTCAGTGATTTGGTGGAGTCGAAGGAGTAATTTGGTGGATCTGTTAATCCAAGATGAAAAAGGAGACAGTGAGTAGAAGAGAAAGTATTAAAAGAAGAGGACAACATAGAGAAAATGGAGGAAAGGTCCTTGTGACTTCTCCCATGCAAAGGCGATGCCACCTTCCCCACACGCCAGCTGCAGCAGCCGCAGCAGCACAGTGGTCCAAATCTTGTCCTGATCAGTCTGCAGCCCCACAGTTTACTGCCACAAGGGGGACAAAAGAGAGAGAGATGCAACTTCTGCACAACAAAAAATGGCTCCAAAAATGTTTTTTTCAGTTTTGTTTGTTTGAAATTTGCAAACCATTTTGTTGTTTTGTTTTATGACTAATACACTCAAGGCAGAGTTGATTCTGTACAATTGACAGAAAAGGAGGGCGTGTGGTTTACAGGCAGTGTTGATTGATGGTTTTAATGGTTATCATGAAACCTACCATTTAGAAATGTGGCATTCTTCACTTTCAATATAATTCATAGAAATAATTATGGCTGTTTTGTTCTCCTGTTTTAGACAACATGAGATCATAATATAGTGTGATTGTGAATGTTTTCTCTATAGACAAATGGTGTAAACTCTAAAGAAAACACTCTCTCTGCTCTCTGAAACAATAATGAAGGATTAATCACCCATTTATTAATGACTGATGAGATATCTATGGATGCCAAATACTATTTTGGTTTAAAATTTGGTACAGGGACTAATTATAAAGGGATATTTGAGCCGGATCAAAAATGACCTGCTCCATACTATGAAGGGTCAGGATATGAACAGTATGTAAGGTTTAACCGTCCACCTGTGTGTGCTACTAAATTTCTCTTTGTGCTACTGAAATCTTTAGCTTCCTAGCTCCAGTGCTAAAACCTATTAAAGTAAGCGTACAGTCCTACTTCCAAAGTGCTGTGTGGAGTAATTTAACCCAGCAGGAATTACTTAATCATCTAATTCCATGATTTCCATGATTCATTTTAACCAGGGTAAAAGCATAATTTAAGCTAATTAAAAACATCTGAAACACTTGATACTGTAAAAGTGGAATTTCAGCTAGGAAACAAACTGTAGTACCAAGCTAACAAGAGATCAGTGGGGTGGCAGCTCACCATCACCCCCGTGTAGGCAGATCACTCAGCCTTTAGCGGTACCTGGTTGGTCAGAATGCGATTGAAACATGAAGATTTAACGCATTAAACCAGATGCAACATTTCCACAGATGATGTCATCATTTTCAAGACACGTGACCAATTAAATGCATCGTGATTAGCTGAAATACACGTGGGGAAGGTGAAATGCATTATGGGATGCATCTTTTTGTTTTGTTTTTTTCAGCGCTCTTAGCCCGTCTTACCCTCAGATTTTCGGAGGTTGTTTTCAAACAGTGCCTTAAGTTTTCGAATGTTTTTTAGGTCATAATGGGTTAATGGATATGAAAGTAAAAAAGATTTCATTTAGCCGAGGCTTGTGACTTTCCATTTCCGTTTTTTTTCCAAAGTGTCAGTTTCTTCGTAGAGCAGCTGATGATAATGGCACAGCTCACAGCAGAGTAAAGAGCCGCCTGTAAAAAAGTTAAAGTTAGTAGATTATAACCTGTATTTTAATGGCATATGATGACTGTATTTTCAACACATAACTGGTTTTTCTTTGGAATCTCTTGGACATATTTCTTTGCAAAAGCGTCATGAAGTACAGAGCTATATTCGAGTTTACAAGTGAGCCGCCACCGCAGTAAAGGCGACTTGGCTACTTCCGCCTGCAATCTGGATTCATCTACACTTCCACCGCAGCTCAACAGGGAACTACTGTCCGAGCAAGGACAAAGAGGGAATTCTGTACTAAAAAGACTGTAGCTTTGGAAGATATCCACTTAATTTGACTGACTGCTGAAGTCTCATATAAACTTTTAAATACTTTTTTGCACAAAGCGATAACTGTGGACTTTGTCCCCCATCACTTACATTGAAATCTTATTATGATCAGTATTAACAGCAAGCAAAACCTCTTTCAGTGTTCATTTGGGCGCCTGACTGTTGTTTTAAGACTGACTTGTGAACATTATGAACCTGTCCTTTAAAACAAATCTGCTCAAGGACTTTTCCACTGCTATTAGCCAAACAGCCCTATTAGTGTGAAGGAATGCACACTCCCTGTCCCTGTGGGCTGTCATGGTGGTCCGAGGCCAACCCACTGCTATTCTTCTGTCCCCTCACTGCTCACTTCATCCATCCCCCCAGCCAGTGACACAGTGCGGCCAGGAACTGTTCTATTACAGCTGTTCTAACACCTGTTCACGAGTCCCGCCTGGGGACCTTTAAATCCAAGGTCACTGCCTCAGAGGCTTTTAACCTCAACTTGAAAGGAAGGGCTCCACCTTTAACTCTGTACAGTCACATATTAGATCATCCCGTCCCCCGCAGATATTTGTTCTGTGTGTGGCTGTGTGTTTGTGCCTGTGCACATTTGTCCTGGATGAATGTTTGTTTCAACCTCATAGCACATAAGCCAGCCATTCATTTAGCATTATTGATTAAAATAAGAATTAGCAGGCTTTTCTTGTAAATACTATCACTATCATTAGTAGCTTTGTCATGGCTGTGATACAGCCTGTAGGCAGCTTGTGAAAGATGCTCTCCTTAGCAGTCTCAAGGGCCACACTGAGGGAAAAGAAACTTTACTTACTTTTGAAAGAAATTAAAAAATAACCTAATTAGCAGTGATAGTCGGCATGGCTCAATTTGGAAAGAAGAGAGCACCACCTCCAAGATAATCCAAGAAAGAAGATCACACATTCTGGAAACTGCAGCACTGAAACACAGCAGAGTACTGAGCAGAAAACAGGCATGAATGCTGAAACTACCATTAACATGCTATTAAAATAAGAAGGGATAAATTAGCAGACTACTTTTTAGCCAAAACACAATGAGCCCGATGTGCAAGAACCACTCGTACAAACAGATTTATTCTTAAGAAAATTTTTCATCAATTTTTTGTACTTCAAATTGTCTCTGAGGTGTGAATTGGAGTATCTGGTGCTGATTATGTAAGGATGTTTGACTTGTCCTAATTAGCCATATTTATCTTATTTAGGGTTATGTTTAGCTAGATACAGCGGACATGTCTGTTAAAGGTGCTTTGACACTTATTTTAAGCTCTGTAGTTTCAAAGCAAACATGTTTTTTTTAAGTTTTAGTCTTTTGACTTGCATGAGGGTATATTCTCAAATTTATATTGGGGCAAAGTATACAGCATAATTTCAAGGTTTAGACTTTTGTTTGCATGCGTTCCAATAATAACAATAGTTCATTTTGAAAGTGTCCCATTCAACACAATACAAACCTATAGTCAGAATAATCAGTAGAAAACCTTTTCTGATGATGAAAATAACATAAACACATGTGCCGGGAACAGACAATATGATGTAGACACTTGAAAAAGCACTAACTTTGAACTAATTCCGTCATTATTGGTCAAAAATGTAATATTTTCACAATGACCGTTGTTAATAAACAAGACTAAGAGTCAAAATGTCCAGAAATTGTGTCGTTGACAGGTCTTATTAGCAGTGTCGCTCTAAAACGATAACGAGTGATAGTGTACACATATATACCACTAATAATCTCTTCACTTCTTCACTTAAAAATCAGACAAACGAGAAAGTCTCTTAGTGCCGTATTAAGCGAGCAGGTTGCTTGTCAAATTGGCAGAAAATTTGTTTTTGACCGGGACAAAACTCTCATCTCACTGTGATATTCTTATCTCTCCATGAGCTACATTCCAGATAATGAGAAGTCCTCCACTCGTCCCTGCACTCTGTCTCCTCTGACATTCATATGTTTACTAGTTTACTTTCTCTCAGCAGTCGTCCATCTTCTCCTGCTTACAGCAGCTGTTGCTGGGCAACAGTTACTGCCAACATGCACAAACTAATATTGCTCATTACTCATCGGGTAGGCTATTAAATACAGTATATAATTTAAACGCAATATGGAACAATTCTGTTCAAATTCTGCATAATGCAGGTAACAACGTTATAACTGTCACTACTAAAATGTTAAAGTAATCCATTATACCACTTTGTTAAAGAGAAAAATTACCAGTTAATGCATAATATGTTATCCCCAATTCTGCTCTTTTCTAAGATATAAGAAGAAGGATGTTTTGTTTTAATCGTGCAACGTATTTCATAAAACAGAAGCATATTTTTTAAGGTCTTTTTCCAGTTTGCACTATAGTTATAGCAAAGAGATATCTGGGAATCTGTTCGGGGAAATTATAGCATCCACACAGACTTAATAAGGCCAATTTCTTTTTAACCCTTTTAAAGCCAGCTCATTAAAAATGGTGGGAGAATTTACTGTATTAGAAGAGAGAAAACATGAGAATAAATATGAATAGCGAAGGAAAAGAATTGGCATTTTAGCAACATACAGTATGTTGGAGCTGCATTTATTCAATCAATTATTCTGAACGTACACAGCAGGAAATGCACCAGTGATGCATACATTAAGGATAAAAGCAAATAAGTGAGTGCTCCTCCTCTAATTGCCGGTGGAAATGCAAATATACATTATAAAGCTCCTCTCCTGTGTTTATGCTTGCTAATCTGAATATCAGTCCAAAACATTAAAGGCATTCTCTTCATGCACTCAGATCAAAAAGTAGAAAAAGCAGCACCGGCTGCTGTTTGATTCCTGTTTAATGCGCAGTGTGTTTGACTCCCTCCGCCACGCTGCCTCAGCTGGGCTTCCTCACCTCCAGGGTCGGCCAGTCGAACGCTGCCAGAGGTTGACATGTGGCTCGTAATACAGTGGCTGCCAACTGCTTGCAGTCATTTAGGGAATTTCACTGGACTCTGGCTTGCTTTCCCGCCTCATATTGAATTTTATGGACAGATTGATCTATAGTGCATGAATCACTGAATAACATGAGTGTGAATCTGCTTACCAAGTGTATGATGATTGCATTAAGGGTGCTATCTTTAGCATGTTGCACCATCTGCCTTTGCGAGAAAGTTAAAGGGGAAGATTTGCTTGAACTTTTTTTTCTCATTTTTCTTTAACCCACAGACGAGTTATTTAGCAAACAGGCACAAAAATTTGGAAGAGTGTTTTTCTGTCATCTGAAGTGCAGCTGGTGTGTAATCAGCCTCTCTTGTTTATGCATCCATTTAAAGAGTAAGTCAGGTGATATTCTATATTTTACTTTACTTACCATCAAAAGACCCAGACCACCAACAAATTAACCCTCTAACAAGTTTTGTCTGTGCATCTAAAGCCTGAAATATCTTATTCATCTGTGCCAAAGAGCTCCATTTGTACAAAACATCAGTGAATCACACCATTGCACCAGGTGACATGTTCCTTTGCTACTGTGAGTCAGTCAATTAACAATGATTTTCAATTGTCAATTAATCTGACGTTTATTTTTCTTCTGACATTTCATAGACAAAATGAAATGTCAGATTAATTAAATAAGGAAAAATGTCAAAGGTGACATCTTCATCTGTTCAAAAATATTCAGTTGTATTACAAAGACAATCATTAAATCATCATATTTAAGAAGCTTGATTAACAAAATAGTTGCAGATTAATTTTCTATCGACTAATTGGTTTATCGACTAATTGTTGCAGCTCTACACACATACAGTACACAGTCCTTGGTCGGCTAAAAATATTCCCTTACAAACACACTATTTAATAATGTTTACTAAAAGCTACAGCAGCCATCTCTTTTAGGAAATTAATTACTTGTTTTTTGAATATGAAACTATGTATTTGTGACCCCATTTTTAAGATCAATGTCTTCAGAAAGAAGTAATGGGCTAAGGGACACAGACAGAGCTGGGAAATATCGAATGACGGATTAATGCATTGTTGGTTTTGGTCTTTTCATGAGATATGATGACAATAAGAAAAAAAAACAAGCCCAGCCTTATGCTTTAACAACGTTAATGAGAGAATTCAGGTGTGAGTGTGCTTTTCACTGGATTTATAAATGTTCATGTTTAATGATTTTTTACTCCGGTTGGCTGTGCAGGTGTGCTAAGAATAATAATAAAGAGGCATTTTTGAACAGAATAACAGAAAACAAACAAGATAAGGATCAATTAGGGATGTCATATAGGCAGGTAGTTTTTTTCCTGTGGCAGATTATTCCATTAGACCACAACAGTAACAGTAACAGTAACAAGTTCTGGTACTGACGTCCTGCAGCATACAATAATAATTGCCAGTGGTATTTACATCCCTCAGACAGATGTAGTATGTGAGGATCAGTTCTGAACGAATATATAACAATCTTCAAAATCAATATCAATGACACCCGGCAGAGTCTGAGTACGCTACAGAAAGCTGACGGGAGAGTCACACTGAGTTAGTTCAAATATATATAAAAAAAGAAAACAGCATTATGAAAGAAAAAGTGTGCAGCAGCTGATAATAACTGAACAATTTTATAGCAATCAAGCAAAGAGGGAACTGTGTGAACTGCTTCAGTAATGCACTGTGCTGATTGCTCTCTTTTGATAAGACACTTTACAAGTGTGCATTAGGCTGCAGTTACCCCTTATCAACCTTATCAAAGACATAGACACTCTCCACCAGCTTTCATTGTCCTTGCATTTCTTTTAGAGAGGCGCTCAGTTAGTATCTCAGAAAGCACAAACTTTCAGATAAGTAGTTGCCCAAATAAACGTTTTTCTCATGTGGACTCCAAAAT
This sequence comes from Scomberomorus guttatus, assembly GCA_038419695.1. Classification (NCBI taxonomy): domain Eukaryota; kingdom Metazoa; phylum Chordata; class Actinopteri; order Scombriformes; family Scombridae; genus Scomberomorus; species Scomberomorus guttatus. The sequence continues at coordinate 5,655,170 of CM076466.1, read as the reverse complement.
GTTTAGGTGTCTCTACTCAACAAATCGTTTTCACCACCGCTGAATGAAGCTTTTCTTTTTGTTCCCGAGCTGCTTCGCATGTAATATGGGCGAGTTGCTTGAAAGATGTAATCAATTAGTCGTTACATGTACTACTGTATTACTAATTGAGCAAGTAATTACATTATTTTAGTAGTTACTCAGCAGCCAAAGTCATTAGTTCCATCACTTCTTCTGTATTTAACATGTAGAAAAAAGAGCAAATTAACATTGACACACGTTTTGTTTTTCTTGCTGTAATCGTCCTTCCTGCTCGTGGCCATTAAGAGATCCCTTCGTCATGCACTTTTAAAGGTGCAGTGTGTAGAATTTAGTGGCATCTAGCGGAACGGACTTGGTACAAATGGAAACATAAAATAGACACAGAGGTCTACAACACTGTACAAGGCCTGTTCATTCAAATACAAAGTAGACAGTCTACAACACCACCGTAAGCTTGGTTTTAAATAACAGATGAAGTTAACAAGTTAATAAAGACTAATATTGGATGTTTCACTCACTCATAGGTTAATATAAAAAATACTCCGCTCACCATGTCCAATATCACAGCACAGACCTGGAACAAATCGATGACAGCAGGCAGGTGTTTCACGGTCAGACGCTGCGTCCCCTCATGAAGCAAAGAAAATCAGCTTGGTATCAACACATTCAGATTGGTTAAACCGAAATCAATTTTAACCCATTAACTTAATATCTGAAGAATAAACAAGATCACTTGAAAGTAAAACGGGCCACAAAGAGCCGGTTGTCAGGGCAATTTCACACCCGACTTGTTCTGTAATTAACAGATAATAGAAGAGGCTGTTAAAGAGCAACATTCATCACTATATCCATAATTTCATTCTCTTGAGATGGAAAAATAACTTTTATTTCTGAGGTCACCATTATCCCCCTGCTCATCTTACACACTCATATTTCATGTCTTTGTCTGAGCGAGGACAGCAGATTTGGTGGATGCTCCGGGTGTTTGCACTTTTCCTCATCTCCCGTGACACTCGGCCATGAAGGAAATCTTTCATTCTCTGTTTTTACTTTGCGTTGTGTGCGGCATATAGACTCCATAGGCGCTGAACAGACATATTGTGACCAGGTGTGACAGAGAAAGGCCATTCATTTGTCAGCGCAGCCGCTGCCCTGTGGGTCAGAGAGCAGCCACTAGGCAAATAAACGGAGTAATGTAATACAGTGCAGGCCTCTAACAATGGGGCCCTCCATTCCTCAGGCTGGGTGTGCCTCCACCACAGAGGATGGCAAATATGCAAAGTATGAACTGTTTTTGAGACTATTTCGTTTTCATTTTTCAGTGGCAGAGTCCGACCATTCCTGTGCTGCATTCAAGTTCCCACAGAAAACAGACTCACTCTTTACTCTTCACTCTCATAAATAAATCGTTGGACGAGGTTGGCGCTGTGACAGCAAAGGTTATTCGGAGTAACCCTCCCCTCTTTGCACAATCTCATGTGTGAAACGATCTGACATCAGAAGTAGAGGTAACATTGCAAACGGGGAGCAGGCTGTAGCCCTGGATTTTGACTTGAAGGTGGTAGTTTTTACATAAGTTCACCTCAAAATCCAAGCATACAAGCTAGTTTTGAGCACAGAGACACAAGATTAGAACTTGGAAAATGTGTCTTTAATAGACCAAATCATCAGTTAGTCTGTTGTCTATCAATTTGTATCTTTTCATTTGACAACTAAATACATAATTGTCTCTTTGATGATGTGTTGATGTTTATCAAGCTGTGCGCTTGAAATATTCGGGCACCGCTCGCTCTGTGTTTTTCCAAACTGACAATAGCCAGCCTGAAAAATGAGTCACTGTGTATTCTACTGTGCATAGGCAGAGAATAAAGTACTTATTCTTCAGGGCTGAGAGGGTTTCACAAATGGAGGAATCCCTCTCCCCTCCTGCAAAAGCTGCAGGAGTTGTGTGCGTTGTGAGTTGAAAGGGCACAGAAAATGACACAATGATGGGGAAGTATTTTTCTTTTTCCAGGATGTGATTGCTTACTGAATACATGACAAACTGTGATTTTTCAGCCTGGGTGCACGTGAGCGTACCTTTCTGTTTTGTTTTTGAGCATGCTTGTGAAGATACGCTTCAAGTTGCTATCTATAAACAAGCATTAATCCCATGATAAATGCTTATTAAAGATAATACCCTTCCTATTCTTTTTTGACAACCTACATCTCGAGATTTCATTAATATCACGCTTTTTCAAGCCGTGACTCAGACCATCTTCTCATCGTCTCTGCTCCATTATCCCACATTCACATAATGAGTGTGGGATAATGGGATAGCTTCACACATGGGGACCAGGAAGATTCACAGGGAGGTGTTACATTTCATCTCGAGACCATCGTATTGTCGTGCTATTCTCATTTTTCACTGTATTAGAGTTAAAATACTTTTCCTTCACCATGCATCATTTTTCTTAATCTCATAGAGTCTGACCCACTTCTCAGCACTGGTGATATGTTATAAAAAAAAAAAAGAAAAATGAGTCAGTCAGACTTATTTTCTCTTAAGTTGATAAAATATCATAAAAACATTAATCCAGGCAGTAAACAGGGTAATGTAGTTTGATCTATAAGGTTGTGTTTCTCTGTTAATTTCACTCATTTGACCACTTCAGCTACTGATGATAATGTCACTCTCTTGTCCTTTTCACTGGTCTGTCTAATGGACGTGTCAAGCCAGAACAGTATCTCCATGTGCTGGGAAAGGTTCCTGCTGTCATTTTTGTCCTCTTCACTTCACTTTCTGCGTCCTTTCAGAGGTCTACAGTGCCATTCACTTCCTCATGTCTGTCCATCTTAGAGACGCCATGATTTAAAAAAAAAAAAAAAAAGTTGACTGGGTTTTAATGAAGAAGCTGGCTCGAAGCCTTCCGTCACCGGAATAGGGTGCGGCCATTTTCCTTATCTGTCTCCCAGCACCTTTAGGAGGACAGCGAGGGCATGCTGACACAAACAAGCCTCCGCACAATCCTCCAAACACCACACACACCTCTTCGTCTCACACAAAAGACACATGCTGGAAAATCTTGTAGGCTGTTGCTGCATGCTGCAGTAATTACTGGAGGCTGGATTCATTATTGTATAATGGTTTAATGTCCCTCGATACCTGCCACAGGATCCGGCTCGCTCATCGGAGCTCAGTGCTGCCAAGATTAGAGTTGCGATTAAAGAGCTGCTTGAAGAGTAACTCAAGTAGTTTCCAGAAGGAAGATGTAAGAACATTTTCTAGGCTAAATCACTCAGACACGGGGCGGTCTTTCTCAGTTTGGGTTCTTGTGTTTGTAACATGTAAAGGCTGAAGTATCGTAAGCATATCATAAGCTGAAGTATCGTAAGCATAGTTTTGCTTGTTTCAAGGTCAAATGAGATTAAAACAGGGCTAAATATGGTTGAAAATTAAGTTTTTAGGCTTCTAAGATATGTATAACTGTAGTTTCAACAGCATTCCAGTGACTATATTTCAACTACTTACAGCAATCTACTTACAACTAGCTTGACACTGAACTATATCAATTTAAATGCCATTAAAACACCTATTACATGTAGTATCACTTCAAATAAAAGTATTCAGAGTCAGAAGACAGATTAACATTTGAAAGTAACTTTCAATTGAGGATGCTCTCAGAATATATGATACTGTCAGACAGTGCAGATTAAGATGATTTTACAAACCTTAAAGCTACGTTGGGGAAAAATTGGGGAAACTGGTTGAAAGGAGAAAGTTTTTAGAGGTCAGTAACAATGTTTCAGCACAGTTATGACCTAATATACTGTAGTAATTTAAATGCGGTTGAAACATGGGTCAGGTACAATGTAGATGTCTAAAGAAGGTAAGTTTCTAAACAAATGTATCCCCATTTTTAACCTAGAGATGCAGACATCTTTTAATACAAATGCTTACTGTATTGGCTAAATGGGAGGCTGTAAAAGTGTGTTCAGACAGAACGTGAAGCATTTTAACTTGATTTATCTGAATAAATTCACAAGTGTTTTAGCAGTTTATTTTACCCAAACTTAAGCTACCGTTAACAGACATCAGCTGTAGCAGATGTCAGCTCGTTATTAGTTTGTAATTTTCCAACAGTTTCTTCCTTCCCTCTTCTCTCTGTAAGTAAGAGCACAAATTGTTCACTCAAGATGAATTGTGTCCAACTCACACAAACAAGTCTTGCAAGTCTTTGTGTTCATTCAGGTCTTTGCATTGACTTTATATGGATCCATGCTAAAACTTCACTTTGCAGTCTGTGTAAACACACCTCCAGAATCTTTGCCAGAAAAAAAACTCAAGGACACGAGTATTGACTTTGCATTCTTGGATTGGTTATTCACCTTGGGTCTCTCTTCGAAAAAACTTTAATGGGCGTTTTAATGTCCTCTTCAATCCATTGACAAAACTTCTAAAGGCTGATGTACAATTACAAAAACACAAGGGAAACATCTCAGCCAACTAAGAATGCATCACATGGCGACTTGACCTGCAGCGGTGAGCCAAAGATTCACTTAAAGAATGACACACACGCCCAAACAACGCTGAACTCCATTACACGGACCCAAAATGGCTAGAAAATTGAACAGCCGCATGACTGAACTGATTATACAACTCCAAACACACAAGCGAGTTCTTCATGCTAATGATCTTAAGAGGTTCGCTCCACAAGGACACAAAGCATGCCTGTGAGAACTCTTGCATTTAATAATCACCAACTTGGTTTTAGGGGAGATTAGGTGGGGTTTACTTTGTTTCCTGCTAATGTAAAAGGTCAGCGGACTTCGTTTAAGTCTCTCGTCAATGTGGACATTCGATCGTGGCCGTTGCTATGTTGTCGACGGCCCAAGTGTTGGATTCTAATTAAAGTCTGTTGACTGTATTGCATTTCCAACGAGGCGGATGTGCCCCTGCATCAGCATGCGTAAGCATTCAAGTGTGCAACACCTCTCCGGAGAGGTACAACACCCATAGGCAGATGTTTTTCATTAATAATTATTACCCATCAGCCTGACATGTGAGAGCCTGCCTCAGCTCCCTGACTACTCGTGACTTCAGTAGTTGAGGGACACACAGAAGTTAGTAAGTGTTTAACAACCACTTTACACTCCAAGTCCTGCCGCAATAATACGGACATTACATCAGAAGCCCATTTTAATCAGAGATCCCACAATACTGCCATAAAGAAGACCCCTCTTTACACCGGCTTTGCTTTTTTACAACAGCGTCTAGTGTGACGTATAACATACACGTCAGGCAGCGACATTGCGAATGGCGGGTATTTTTAAATCCCCCGGTGGAAGGTCGCACACATAACACATCTTTAAAACGTCACACCCCCTATCCCGCCATGCCGGCTCTCCCTTTTACACAGACTTCGATTCGGCAAAACAACAACGTCTCCCTCCATTTCATGTTCGTTTGTTTTATATAGAACGGAAAGGCTGAATAACGGGGCAACATTCCCTCCTTGAACAGGCTGTATAAAATGGGCTGCAGACTGCCTTTACAGTGCTGGTCTAAACTGAGAGATAATGCAGACTCACTAATTGAGTGTTGTGGAGAGGGCCCAGAAGGCTAATGGAAGTTTGGGGGTAATAAGGCGGTGAATTGAACAGGCTGCTCTTAGTTCTCACCTCAGTGTTTCCAGAAAAAAGAAAAAGATGGGGCAGCTGTTTGGAGTCAAATACCAGCAGCTGTTTGAAGCAGTGCTTCAATGAGAGGAAACTTCACAAAAGGGCCTAATAGCTGTTGGTATTTTGACTGAACTTTTATCTTCCATATCTTTTTATTCAGCGTATTATAACAAGGTCACAGTATGACTTAAATGAGGTAAAAAAGTTGAGGTTTCTGAGTAACTGAGCAGCTTGAATGAAAACTTATGTACAGTATGTGCAGTGACAGAAAGTTCAGGTATGATTTTACTTCAGAGTGTTTTGACATACCTTCATCAGGAGACCAAGTAAGAATTAGCTTTAGCTTTATCGATTTTCAAGGGGTTAGTATAATAAATGTGCCTGCAACACACTTCAGTTGAGCCTTACAAAATATTTCATTACATAATTATTATTCTCATGCCTTAGCTTGGTCGTAACCATCGGCCTGTTAATCTCACACTGCAGGCGGAGCCAACAAGTTGGACACTAAAGCACTAGACAAAATAGCTGGACTGCTTTAAAGAGCCACATTATACTTTGAAATGTAGCTATTCCCTGCTCCCTAGTTAGTACCAGCATCACATGCAGCTTTACAGTACAAGAAACCTATCAATGCGGGCTTTGTGGGTCACGTGACCCTCGCCTTGCACGACCATTGACGGTAGCTGTCTTTCAAAGACGAGAAGAAGCTTCCTCAACAACAGATTGAACGACACAGAATATATTCAGCTTGGTTTTACAGAACTTACACTGAGCATAAAAAAGAAGAAAATTTAGTGAAGTACTGACCTGGCTTTGAACCTCGCTTCAAAACTGTTTTTCTTCTCTTTATTTTCAGCACTGCAACTGTTGTTGTATCGTTGTTGTTCTTTGTAAAAAATAGGTTTAGTAGTAGCAGTGTAAAAATAGTTTTAAAAAACAGAAGACTGAATTTGTTGTAACTACTATTCTGATGTTTGTAATGTTGTTTAAATGTTGTTCTCCTCAAAAGCTTGTGCATTTAAATCCAGCATTCATGTTTCAGCCCTCAGCAGGAATAATTAAGCATATTTGATACAGTGGATAATCAAGACCACACATAGGAAAGTTATTTATTATAAATTGCAGCAGTCTGCAGTAGTGCTTTTGCAGATCTTCTCAGAGGAGCAATTAAAGTCCCTAAAAGAGCCATTAGACAGAATGAAGTGTCATCCATTTAGAAGTCTCCTCCTGTGAGTTGCAGGGAAGATGATGATAATGGAACGAGAGAGATACTGTGTGTAATCTCCTGCTCTGCTCCATTTCCACAGACTGGAAATATCTGGGAAAACTAAGATAAGACAGTGAGACAAAGTGAAGCTGTGGTTCAGAAACGTCACTATCAAGAAGGGTCTCGTATTATTTTCCCCAGTTTTATAACGGTTGTTAATGAACCAACTTGTTCCAGGGATCCCTGGGACTTAAACAACTGAGCCATCACGGCTTGTTTCAGTGCACTGGGCCTGTCTGGTATAGTTTCAAGATCAGTTCAAGAGTGGACAGCTGCAGCAGACAGGTGCTTCTGTGGGACATGATTATAATGGAGGAATCGTGATGGTTTCTGCAGCACCGGTACTTGCAAACATAGTACAGAAAGCACTTTGCTACACAGGGATTTCATAGCATCTTGCATCATAGGACCCTCATTCCTCATTGTTGGTTAAAATTTCCTCCAGGGAGGACTGGAAGTAAACAAACAACCCCGGACATTCGACATCTGGTTGGTGCTGATACTCCCCAATAATTAGACATATGAGGAGGAAAATAGACGTTTACCCTACAAGATCTAAACTCTGAAATAAATTTAGTTTTTTTTATATATGGGTGATCATTTGTAATTCAAAACTTAACATTTCAATGAATTATTCTGTACCCAATTGTCACTAGATCCTGAGGTAAAACAGATGGTTTCATACTGCTGCCTTCAAGTGTTTCCTTTTAAGCGCCTGCCTCCAGAGATGCAGTATTTTGTGGTGCAGCAGCTGGATAGAAACTGTACATCAGTTAAATTTTAACAAACTTACACCATCTGTATGACACCTAAACTTTAAACCTGATTTTTTTGGCCACTTGAGGGCGGCACAATGAGCTCAAAACACAATATTGTCATATTATCACCTTATAAAGTTGATATTGTGAACCTATTTGCAAACAGTTATTTACACATCCAGCAGACACAGAGCATTGTTAGTATTCATTTGGAGTTTTGTTTCTCACCATCAGGTAAATGTAATTCCTATATTCAGTCTCTGCCAACTCCTGAAGAAGAATATCTGGCTCTTTAGTTGCTAGATGTTCCATTTTCTTCACCGGCTAGTCGCTAACTATGTCTGCCAGCTGCTGATAAGAGCAGTGAGGCTGAACGAAAAAGTAAATGTGCTGTAAAACCAAAACAATTAGCCAAAGAGACTAAAAAAGCCCTGCAGAGCTTGATGATGAGCTTTCGGTGAGTTTTATTCCATGATAAAAAGATTGATAAACTGAGCTTTAAAATTGGCAATTTGGTGTAGAGTATTATAAAGTAACATAATTACTTTAAAGCTGCATTTATTAAGGTTTTTAGTCACTTAAAGCAGCAGGAAAAGCTGAAAACAGACACAGAGAAACATTATTATACATTTGGAGTCAGGTTTCTGGTCACCTGAGAAATTAAGTCCAATTAAGTCTTTTTCAAAGCTGTGAAATCCCAGATTACCTACAATGACAATGATTTTTTTAATGTTCCAATGTTTTTTTATTACTTCTTTCTACAATATCTCTGCATAGCAGCCATGTTATGGTTAGACAACTAAAACATTTTATATTTTCACCATATTCTCAGCTCCTGAATATGCAATATCTTTCATTTCTTGCATTTCGTCCTTGCTGTTTTTGTCAGATGTACCGCTTGTATCACTTACTGTATGTGAACGTGCCATGTAACATTCTCAGCAGTGGTTCAAGGCGGCACGACAGCTGGAACATCACCAGTGTTTCAAAATGAATGAATCATTTTCTAGCATTTGTAGCACTATTTTTGTTCTCTCTTAGGTTTTTCTCTTTTCATCCTCACCTTTGCAGTCGGTGCCACGCTGCTTTTCCACGTTGCCGTGATTTATTCAGAGCACAAACAGTGTGTTACATCACTACGAGTTCAGTGTGTAAAACAATAGGATAGAAGATGGATCGGTGATGCTCTCTCTCATGTCCAAACCCTTCCTCTTTTCCCTCTATGGAGACTGTTGTAGAAAGAAAGATAAAACAGTTGTGGACATATTTTTAGCCTTTTTTTTTTTCATTTCTGTTTGCCTCATAGCCGGCTCACAGGTCGACTGGCCCAGCGGGTAAACTCCCAGTACTCCAGATGGCCACTCAGCCTCTGATTGCATCCTAGCCAGGTTACAATAAAAGTGTGACTTTCGATTATGAAACCACCAAGCCGAGAGCATTAATAGAGAGAGTTAAAAGCAGCTACTGTACTGTGTCTGTCAATGGATCCCCTGTCTATTTAAACACAGACGGTTATCATTGACCTTCCTTCACATGTCCCATATTGAATGAATCTACCAGGTGATTAATTTCCACTTAAGCAGTGCTGGTAAAAGTATCTGCTAGTACTGTTGATGATGACATGTCCTGTAATTGACTGTGATTAATAGTTGCCAAGGAATTGCTAATGTGCCCCAAGGCAGAGCTCTGAGTCGCTCGTATTACCAAGTGATGATTAAATGTCCTCAGTTCGGCCCCCGGGGAAACGTAGGGCCATGAGAGTGTGTCAGAGGACAGCGGAGGAATCTTCCATCTCCGTCCTCCATTAGGGATCACAACAGTTGTTTCGGCGTGATAATCTCTGGTCACATTTGATAAGAAATTGGCTTATCTCACTTTGTCGGCTTGATTTACAGGCCTGCTTGTTGGCCATTGTTTCAGTTAAGAGCAATTTACTCTAAAAACACTTAAATCACATCAAGTGTCTGTTTATTAGTTGTAATATGTGTCCGAATTTTCATTTTCATTTACATTTTTTAAACAGCATACAGACTTAGTCAGTTATCTTGGGTAAACAGCTGTTGATGTATTGGATGTGTTAGATTTATAATTGATTTGCGTCCTTCTCTTAAACAAAAAATGCATTTTGATTCCTGTTTCTACAGTTGGATGTTTGAGCTTCACCGTGCAGAATGATGTACGTGCAGAGTTTGTTTTCACATTCATCTGCTGAAGGGGGAAAGTTTCTCTGAGCTCAACTTAAATCTGTGTTTTAGGCGTGTAACTACAAGCATGATTTGTGACATCACAATTAATTTTACGTTTGTAGAACTACAATTACCTGGAGAACTCGTATGATTTAGGAATCTAAACCCCCGCACGGTGTTTCATTAAATTTGGAGACCACACTCAAAGTGTCATGTCCACATACGACATAAACATGATGCAACACTTTAGCATGCTGTTCTCAAGTAGAGTGCATTGGGTCTCATCCATCTCATCATTAAAAATTTAGGGTTTTTTTGATGGATTCAGGCTTACTCCTTCCCAAAAGGGTCTAAATGCTGAGTAGTTACAGGAGATCATTCCTAATTCTGCACCAAGTAAAGGAAGAAAAAGTTAAGATGGTATTAAAAACAACAAACTTCCTAAATCAGAACTCGCATTAATAATTCTCACTACATTCTCTCTAACTCTGCACCAAGAAGAACAAACAAAACTTGGTAAAAAATTAATGACAGATTGCAAAATAGAAAACACAAAAAAAAAAGAAAAAATAGCCCCGAATGACTAGCTAATACATAATTAAATAATATTATCTGTTTTGGATGAAATATGAAATTTACAGATAACTGACGTGGCAGATTCACACAGTACTGAAATCATTAAAAGTTTGCACTCCGTCTGTAAAAAGCTTGATTCAATAAATCCACCCCTTTCATACACTGACGAGAAAACAAGTGTACAAAGAAGTCTATAATCACAGTACATGACTGGGTATTGAGTGTTCATAATTTCCTCATGCAGCAAGGCCTGGCCCATTAAAAGAGTTTTAGTTTGTACAAGAATATTCACATTAACTTTGGGGAAAGCCAACTTACTTATTAGATCGTGTAAACTTCACTCAAAAAGACAATACATTTGAAATATATCATGAGAAAATAGAAACGCTGAAATACGTTAATGTGCTCCTTCTAAAGTTTGGTAATATTGGCATTATTGTGCACGTAATCTCACATTTAATTACTTTACAAAGGATATTATTGGACTCACAATTAGTTTTTTTAAAAGCTAACATATTGCATGAAGAAGTTATCACAAATAAATTACTTACCGTCAAATAAACACACTGTTCCAAATACAATAACTCAAACCAGATTCCCTGTGGCTTCAGTTATGAGAACATACTGTAATTACATCATCCTTCCTTTTACCTGTTGCAGGGAGTACATTTATAGATCAAAAAGTACATAGTGTAGCGTAAAAAATGTTGTAAAAGCAACCTCATCATCAGAGGAGCCTTAATTGGGCTCCATATACTGACATGAAATAGATAAAACAGCCGTTAACATCAAAAAGCTTAATGTGTTGAGGCGTTCACATCTAGAAAGTACAGTTCAAACAGCTACACTTCTGTGTGCTTCGATGCCAGGAGTTCATCTTTAGTTTTTAATGATGAAGCCTTGCTAAAATGCCAGCTATATTTAATAATTAAGTCTTTTAGCCATGCTAGCGGTGTAGCTCTATGGATAGCAATGTCAGCCAGTCTATCATGTTAATCCAAACTGAAATATCTCAACAACTACTGGATGGAGAACCAGGAAATTTTGTAAAGACATTTACAGTGGCCAGAGGATGAATCCTACTGACTTGAAACCTGAAAAAGACTGGTGAACATTAAACCTACTAAAGCACTGCATTGTGAGCATGTTAGCATGCTGGTGTTAGCATTTAGCTCAAAGCACCACTGTGCCTAAGTACAGCCTCACAGAGCCTCTGGCATGGTTGTAAACTCAGTCTTGTTTAAAGGGGTCATATCATGCACATTTCTAACTCTATATTTATATTCCAGGGCTGTACTGGAATATTATTTACAGTTCAAAAAACTCCTTATTTATCTTATACTGGTCCTTTATGCAGCCCCTCAGTTCAGCCTCTGTCTGAAACAGGCCGTTTTAGCTCCTGTCTCTTTAAGTCCCCCCTCGTGATGAGCCCACTCTGTTCTGATTGGCCAGCTCCCGGCTACATAAACAGTAGTTATAGAATTTCACTTCTTTTTCTCGAGCCCGAATCCAATCTGAAATATGCGAGTGGACAACGCAAATAACCTTAGCAACAACGTTAGCAACAAAGGCTATGGAACGGACGGCCATTTGTGGGCATGTGCAAACGATCTGACATCATCACGAGGAGGAATTATAGGTAACTTTGCAGATGGAGCATTCAGAAGCAGGGTGCTTGCAGGGTGCATTTTTACATATGATCACCTCAAGTTTGGGAAATTATAACAGTATAAAAATAACAGAAAATCACAAACAGCATGTTATGTTGTTTTTGTGGAGTTGCAAGTGAAACTTTTATCTGTGATGAAATGATTAGCTCCATGAAGACATTAGATTATTATTTATAACTTAGATTATTTCTTATGCATTGCTTATAGCGGAGACGAGGTAATTACAGGTTTTGTAGCTGCTGAATGACAGATTTTAAAGTGGTGACATTTCATTATAGTTGTGCGTCTTAGTATATACAGTGTGTATATAGTGTGCTCTATGCTGTTTCACCATTTTTTTCTGTGGGAATAAGAAACAAAGTTTTGCTCTGTAATGAGTCCTTCCAAGAAGGAAGGACTTGGCTGGGAGAAAGGAAGATACTAAGCTGTCCCCTATGATTAATTCAAATGAGATGAAGCATGAACCCCACAGGAGTGTTGCTTAGATAATTACAGCAAAGGAGATGGGAGCAAATGTTGTCTTGCTGACTAAAACCAAAGTCACAAGAACAATTAATGAAGGAAAGGAAAGCTTGACTATCTGTCCTAGAACTGGTTTTAGCTCAGAGGTACGACGGCGGTTTAACCGTTTGCATGGTGGCTGCCTCTGATGTTTGTGGCTAACGTACCAGTTTCTCTTGTTAAAATTGTGGTCTATTATTTATGGATGTGGTGTGGTTATAGAGTTCTGTTTTTGTTCAACAAGGTCTGCAAACCCCAGGGGAGCGCTGTCAGTTATTGGACTTAGTGGTTCTCTGTTATCTGTTTTTATGGGTTGCTTAGATTGTTTCCCACTGAGCAAGGGAGGGGGTTCGTAATGCAAATGCTTATTTCTGTCCTTTTGTTTTATCTCCTTAATATTTATTGATGTTTCACTATTCTTTTTACTATTCAAGCCAGTAGCACACTGCGGAAGCACACACTGAGTAGCATGGGGACTTTCGTGAGTACCTGGAGTGGAAAGGTTTTCTGTGCTTGGTTTATTCCGCCTGCTTGAAGTTGCGAAATAAATCCTACTGAGCACCAAAAATTCATAGCAAACAGAGTCTGCCAGCTGCAGAGTGTAGCACATTCAGGGAGCCAATTCCCAAATCATATTTATACCTGTAGTTAGGGCTGCAACCAATACATATTTATTATATTTTTACTAACCCCATTAAAGGGGTTAACTCCACAAATTTAACAAATCAGTTTACCAGTCATGAGGAGCACCACTCAGCCTGTGGAAACTGTTGTTTTACACTATTTTCTGTGGCTGTGGACGGGCTTTGTCAAGTCATGGTCACTAACTATGATGATGTCATAGTGGTGTCATCAGACTTATCTCAGCTTGGGCTTGAGCCTGTTTCACAAACTGGAAGAGTTTGAATGACTTTAGCAGACAGGGAGGATCTAACAAAAAGACGTTGAGTCTCATTATGAAAATTCTCTTGTGAATCCCCCAACTTTATGGGATGCCCCTTTACGTTTTCAATCTAAAAATAGTAGACAGTAGTGAAAAAATGTGTGTTAACATACGTACATTAACTATAATTGTAACACTGACTGTAGGTATTATCTTTGGTCTGCACTCAGTGACCATACCTAATCATGTTTGTCTAATTTCTCATACCTGGAGATAGGAGCCTTGACCTGCCACACATCTTCCACACAATAATGGACACAGGCCATGTTTGCCTTGTTTATTTATTGATGTGTTTAATTCTTTCTTGATAACTGTCGATGGGGTCCCCTGGAGACAGAGTGCAAACTGTGCTGTGAGCAGCGTGCTCTGTTTACGTCTGATTGCCTGTGAACTCTGTCAGGGGCCTTTAGTCTGACAGATGGAGAACCCTGGGCGCAGACTCACCGTGTCATTCTGTCTAAGGAACGAGGTTTCAAGACAGGCCAACTTTTCCTCACATTGGACATTTTTGGAACAAACAATCAAACAAGATCAGAGAAAGAGTGTTTTGTGCTGTGATGTGTTTACTGCACTGCAGCTCAGAGCTTCAGACTTTCACACATGTACTGTTTAATTTCTCATGTATTCACTATGTGTGAGAGGATACATGAGCTGTCCACGTTCTCCTATAAATCTGAAACCTCCAGCGTTCCAATAAACCATGTAAATAATTAGATCAATGAGGGTATTAATTTCTCCGAGAAATCGACCCTGCAGGCTCACACTGCAGTATTTTCCCCCTCAGAGCAACCTCGTTATTTTTAAATGCATCTCTAATGACCTCATCGATAAACGCCTGTGAAGTTGCCAAAATCTTAAATCAGAGAATTATGACTTTCTAAATGTCAGTGCTGCATATCTGCCTCTGTAGTATAGTGGTATTAAATTTCAGACTTTGTAATTCATACCCCCGCTGGTGTTCAAAACTATTAGAATTTCTTGAATTTCTTCTGACTTTCATTTATTCTTTGCTCCTGCTGCATACAGACACAGCTTGACATGGGTTCATGGTAAAAGCAATGGATGAATGTTTATCAAGGAAGATACCAGAAAATGTTTTCTGTGTTGAGAAGCTTTACTTAATCTTTGTGGTTTGTGTTGTTTTTCCAAAAAAGACTTTCAGTTATAAGGATTTTTAGGTGAATTTTCAAGTATTTCAAGAAAAATATAAATGATTTTCTAACTACAAAAGAATGAAGTGTGGCTAAGAACATGGTGATGTTGTTATAAAGAAGTTGGATGGGACAAAAAACACAAGCAATCGGACATTTTGGGTGCTCTCATCTTTGGGTTTATCTCCAAAAATATAGATTTAGGTAATCCAGCACAACTGTTGGTTTGTTTACAACCTGTCTGATCATCTGATGGCTCATGTATCTTACACCTATCCTTTAATAGGATGCACATAATTAATGTGCCTGTCTGTGGTATCCCAGTCTACAATACGGTTGGGCCGAAGCAAAAATTTTCAAACTGGTTTGATATTAAGCCAAATACCAGACTGGCAAAACCGAAAACCGACCCAAATGTAGTCTACAATCACATTTTCAATGGCACTAGGTTAGCAAGGTTTAAAAGTGCTTTCCAGAGGAAAAAAAAGAAAAAAATAAGAGCTAAAGATGAAATGAGGATAGAATAAGAGCTCTAAGTGATTTACTGAGAGAGGCACAATGTGCGTAAGATTTTATTTCAAGGCAGCAATTTTCCCACTTACCAAGAATTGTGTGGGCATATGTGTATGACTAAATGTACGGTGAATCAGAGGGTGTGTGAATGAGGGAGTGTGTCTCTACTTTATCACAGAGGTGCTGCGAGTACTCATGTGTCATGTACTCATGAAGGAAATGGATTTGTACACTGACAGTAATGCGTAGGACTCTGTTGTAATGACTCGATCCTACCTCAGTGTACTGCACAATATTATTATTTTATCTTTGGCAATGGATCTGTGGATGTGTGTCTTTTATTTGTCATATCATGTTAAATAAATCCATGTTCCAGGTGATTTGGTGTCCCGGGCCATGCACCACCTGCAGCCACTGCACATCAAGAACCCCAGCAATGGGACTCCAGTCCACCAGAAGACCAACACCACAGTGCACTGGGAGCCCGAGGCTCTCTACACCCTGTGTTACTTCATGCACTGCCCACAGATGGAATGGGAGAACCCAAACGTTGAGCCCTCCAAAATCACCTTACATACTGAGAGGTGAGTCCAACAGCAGACCTGGAAATGATGCTGCTTTCACATTGATAGTTTTGTCAAAATCCAGGAACAGTTTGCTTAAAAGTTGGTACTATGAGCTCTTTCATCTGAAATGTTTAGTTTATCTGCCCTCCCGCTCGAAGATAGCATCATTGGTGGGATTCTTGAATTATAAGCAAGAAAACAGGAAAGATGAGAAAGACATTACAACTGAAAACAAGAATGAAAGCAGACAAGTCGGGTTAAGGTTAAGGGGAATGATTGAACTTAGTTTTTGGACTTGAACAAACAAACCCTGTGTGGAAACCGCCAACGAATTTCACAAGTTTGAGAATTTTAACACATATTTCTCACAGAAATAATCTGGATAGTTGAGTCAAACGTCAGGAGGTGGAGACAAAAGCTGTGACCCAATTCAGTAGTTGGATCTTCCAATGGACGCAACCCATGAATGGAGCGTCCTGGGCCTTCCCCCCACTACTGGTGCATTCAGGCACTTTACATTAACTCATCAAGTCAAATATTCTCAAGGAAGTTACCCTTAAACTGTCATCAAAGTGTAAATATGTATTAAATAGACAAAAGTTATAGACTTTGAGTAGTGACATTTCACACCAGCACGTGATGTTAAAGTGGCAAATAAAACTCACTCTTCTTCACTCACACTTTCTCTATTTACATCCTTCCATTGGTCTATTTTATGTCATGTATTTACTAGTGAATGGAGCTAACATGAACAGTAATACCTGGTAAATATGACATAGTCATGTGATATTTCCCACCTCCACAGTCACCTAAAATGCTCCATTAAACGATTGACCAGTCAAAAAGAATTGAAGGGCCTCAAAGAATCAAGATTGGAAAAAGAAATTTCCATTACTCAGCTGCCTTTGAAATGGTACAGGCCTTGTCAGCAGTTAATGACATATTCACTCTTGAAAATCAGACTTTGGAGTGTGTTCCAAAAAAGCCCCAAAAAAAAGAGTCATTTTGACCAGAAATCCTTCTTTGCCATTCAATTTTGTCAATTAGCTAACTTGCACACTATGATATGTGGTCTTTTGCCTCCACTCATCAGGGTTTTAAATCAAGCAATAAGATGATTTCTGTCTTTGAGAAATGTTTGTGTAAGTTAAAATCCAATCTCCCGACACATCTATCACCCACATTTCTGGCACACTGCACACACCGTAAAAGCTCTACATTTAGCGGGAACGAACTCCAAAAGCTTTCCATCTCGATATGGAGACACATATATCCTTTCAGCCATATTGCCGCTGTCAGTGAGTGGCACACTACAGCTAGAATAATTTCAGCTGTTGTAAAGGTTAGACCTTCCTACTTTCTTGCAAGTTTTTCGCCCCACAAACGATCCCTGTAAGATGCTGCGTGGGCTGGTCAGTGCTGACACATCCTTAGGCATTGAGCAGATTGATGGGAACCAGGGGGACTTCACTTGGATGGACAGATGGGCAGATATTCCAACATCTTTCCTCCACTCTGAAGAGATAAAACTTCATCCTGATGACCCTGGGGAGCATAAGGAATGTCAGACAGAGTGACATGTCAGCAGGCTCCCGGGTCCCCAGAGAGAAAATTCTCTATTTAGCATTCTGCTGAAAGGTTGAAGACAAGAAGAGAAGGCCTGAATAACACACAGCGGGATGAGGAGGAGACAGAATGTGATTAAATGAGATAAACTAATCTTTTTAGGGTTGTTTTGTGAAGCTTAGCAGATAAGCGTCTGTGAGGTAAGTTGCTGAAAAGCTTTAAATATCTACCTGAAGCTAAATTAGTCTTAAAGAAAGAAAACTGGTTTATTATTCTGATTTTTATAAGATAGTTTATAAGAAAGGGAACATGTTATGCACATTTACAGGTCTATATTTTTAATCTGGGGCCCTTATTTAACTCATACTGAACCTTTATTCAGCCCCTCAGTTCAGCCTCTGTCTGAAATAGTCTCTTTAAGGCCCCACTCCCGAGGAGCCCACTCAGTTCGGATCAACTAGTTCTTGGAAGGTGTCCCTCAGGAAACTGCCGCCGGCTCTGGAGGCTACATCAAACTATGCAAACTATAGTCGTAGGATTTCACTTCTTTTCTCGTTCTTTACTCAAAATGTCAGCTTCAAGTTTATGCACGATGAGCCGACGTCAGCTCGTTGGCAAGGTAGAAAAAAATAACACAAACAAAGCGCAGACTGGGCCTTTGACTTGCAAGGGGCATTTCTACATATGTTAACCTCAAATTTTGGAACTTTGACCATGTTTTGCTGAAATATAAAACATTATAACACTATATAAATTCACTAAAGTATGTTATGTCCCCTTTAAAAAGTAACAGGTTGATATATTCAGTACTTTGGCCCACACATTAACTCCAAAAGAGGAATTCTTACACTGGCAGCTCTGGGTTTGGTTGTCACTGGAAGCCTGCTGTCTGTATCGATGAATAACATTACCCTCAGTGTTTTCATTCCAGTCTGGGCCTCCCGCTTTTTCAAACCTAGAACGGTAAATATGTCTTTCAGGAAGCACACATCACTTAGAGCACAAGCTCCGAGAAAAGGGAGGAGGTCTGAATTGTCACATTAGTCAGCCAACTGCTAAACAGCAGTGAAGGCCTTGCTTTTTTTTTTTTTTTTTTTTTTTTTTTTGCTGTTGCCAGAGTTCAACTTCCTGGCAGGCTGTAAGTGTGAAGACAAGGATAGTGTGGCTGTGGAATGAGAAACTGATGCACACAAAATGTAGACTAGTCAAACACAGCATGTCAATATCTAAAAGCTGCAGCCTTGATTAAACATGTGCTTACAGCAAATTTACAGAGGGACCAGGCAGCTGCATGCATGGTAAACATAACAGTCCCTAATGGTTTCTCTCAGTTGGGTCTGTGGTTCTGTTTGAAATCATTTTTTGAGAAATGATAGCCGCCAGAGGGTCATGAGGGAGAAAAGCTCCAAAGGGACCTTTTCTGATGGATTCGTAATATAATTTAACTGGCTATATCATGGAATTAGCCATTTAATTTGATGTTTTAAGCTTTTCTAATGTGCATCTTAGCCTACTTCGTGGTTTTAAAGGCCTTAAAGGAAAATAGTCTGTTTTAGTATTATCTAAACTGGGATCTGGTGAGTCAGAATTACTTCTAAGTCTACCATAATTAATGTTTCTTGTAGAATAAGTACTTTTGTTGTTAAAAGCATCCTGAATAGTTAAGTTCATAAAAAGGGCACTGTCGTGATGGCTAAGTGCAGATGGAAATATATCAAGCACTAATATCGGCTTAATGAGAACCTTGTGAAAACCACTTTTAAAGTGTGTGCCATCTACCAGTGGCCTACTTTAAGGGGTAGGTCAGGCACTGCAAAAAGCTCATATTATCCATGTCCCAAGGTTTTTCTGTTCGTCTTTAGTTCGCTAATGTAGAACAGAGAAAAGGACAATTTCTATGAGCGTAAGAGTGTAATTATTATTAATGAGTAGGATGTACTGAAGGTACTCGTAATCATCATTTAGATATATGAGCTTTATCCAGACCAGGAGAACCACGAACTTTGTCGTGTTGTCTTTCACAATGAATTATGGATTCATGAAACAGTAATACAGCAGTTTTCCAAGGGGCTTCTTCAGTTCTAACTGAAGCCCCTTGGATGAGAGGTGAAACGTCTTCAAGTATCTACAACCAAGTCCAGTTGTCCTCGATTGAACCCTCCTTGGATAACCACGACCTGGATGAGTGAGAATCTTCACAGATAATGTGACTGAATAGATATCCAACAGCACCGACACCTTGCTAAAGAAGCACTTGACTCTAAAATATTCCTCAGAAATGTCATTTCATGTTAAAGTACTTACCTTGCACCATAAATACCTGACTGACTTACATCTTTCCTTGAGTTTTGGCAGTTACGGCCTGCCCCAGTGGAGCTTGGTGCTGATTGCTGGGAGATATACTGAGTCTTGCTTTGTAATTCAGTCCTCTGAGGACGGAATAAACGACAACACAGCGCAGCACAGCGGGACTTAAGTCATGAATCATAATGTGGTTTCAGGGTGGTTCACATTGAACACGTACAGAAGCTGTGCAGTCCCTTAGCACCTCCTGTTGCTACTGTAGGTGTGCAAATCATCACAGTCCTAGAAATAATATATTACATCCTCAAAAATAGTAAATTCCTACTCGCAATATATCAGCCTGTTTGCCAGAATTTTTCATTAGCAACTACAGAGCTAACACCTAGAGTTTAAAAAATACACCTACCAACACCTCTAAAGCTCAGTAATTTATACGCTGCTTCTTGTTTTTTCAATCTGTACAAAAACAGAAAAGTAAAAATGACAATTTGTGGTGTTACAGGGAGTTATGTGCTATAACTATTTCTTAGCTAACCGCAACCAAAAAAAAGTGAATAAACTTCCTTTAATGTATTCCCCTGTGTTGATTGTGCCTTGATTTGCCAGCTCAGTATGTGTGTTTTTACTGAGGAGAAAATGTGCTGCCATCCCAGAAAACTGCTAAATTTCAGCTGTTGTTTGGACTGGTGATCATTTGTGGTAATTATTTAGTCAAAGTGTGACTGCTATCACCCTCATTTAAGTGTTAAACAAGGTACATTCAAGGAATACTCAATAGACACCTTGGGAAATGTGCCAAAGTGCTTTCTTGCTAACAGTTAAATGAGAAGATCAGAAGATCAAGCTATAACAATCACACGCCTGTGCATAAGTGTGTTAGCTTAAAGGTTTTATGTTATACTTAATATTTCTGTTTCTATACAAATGAAACAAACATGTTACAGTAATTAGTATGTTGTAGAGGTGTTGATAGGTGTAATTTCTAAATTTGGTGCTTCCTGTTTTTATGCGAAGCTGAGCTAATGCCCTCCATGTGTCAGGTCCATACATAGCACACAGACAAGAAAGTGGTATTGATCTTCTCATCTAACTCTCAGCAAGGAAGCGAGTAAGCCTCAAACTGTTCCTTTAATGTGGTAATGTACATCTTTTTTTGGGCGGGAGGTTCATGAAAAGTCTGTTAAATGTTCCTAATTTGTGCCTTCGGTTTGACTCAGTGCACCTGAAAAAATGAAAATATAAGTGGTCTGAGACCATTTTTCCATTGTGAACTGTATATATTATATATATTTTCTGAGGAAAACGACTCATTCTGATAGTGGACCAGTATAAAAGAGTTAACTGTCTGATAAATGAGTGACCTGAATTTGCCTGCTGTTGTACTGTGGAGAAAAAGAGAAATAGAGGACAGATATAAAGGATGAATGTGTGTACGTGAGACAGAGAGATTAGGTAATTTACAGGTTATGTGATTAGAGACTACACACGCACACACACACACACACGCACACACACACACACACACATGCTAGTCCTGGAAATAAATTCTGAAATATGAACCTGTCAACCAGGCAAGAGCCATTACTGATTTTGATTAAAGAAGGTAATAACAGCATTTAGAGAGGTTGCAGCATGTAGATCTCTTTCTGTTCTAAACTATCTTAGTTATAAATTATGAATATTGATTTGGTGTAGCTTCCTTTTTAGTTATCTGTAAGGGCATCTTTAATTAGAAAGTTTGTGGATATCAGCATTGGACCAGAGTCTTTATTAAGTGATTTATTTGAAAGGTGAATAGAGCGCACTGAGCATGATGAAACCCAGCAATGGATCTTAAAGGATCAGGTGATATTGTCAGTTTGAAAAATTCATTTTGACACAGAAAGGTCACATTAATCATGTTATTGTATATTTATATGGGCTGGAACATTCTGTGTATGTGCCGTCTACATTTTTAAATGGAACAAGTTTATTGTTATTGTGCAGAGGACACACATTTAAAAAAAATCTTTATATTATGTAAATTGATATTTTTTTTCTTGTGTTGTTCTGTCTTTATATTTCTTACTTTCATGGTGCATAATTTTTGTTATTTAATAATTTTAAATTTAGGTTTTCATCCTTTGCATTCATACAGTTGTTTGTACTATATGTTTGGTATTCTTTATATTTTTATTTATGTTTCTTTTTTACTGTATCCTTCTATTTGTGCATGTAACATCCCATTTTACCCCTAAAGTTTCATCTAATCTTGCTTAATTACAGCATTTAACATGAGTACACAAATTCTGTTTTTCCCCTGAAGGCCGTTCCTGGTACTTCCTCCGCTGATGGAGTGGATCCGGGTGGCGGTCGCCCACACTGAACACCGACGAAGCTTCTCTGTGGACAGTGATGATGTGAGGCAGGCCGCCAGGCTGCTGCTACCCGGTGTGGACTGTGAACCACGACAAATAAAGTAAGGATATAATATCTATAAGTGAGGTTTTAGTGCAACAAGCAAGCTGCTTTATAGAGGCAGAAATTAACCTCGGTAGGGGAAGTAATTTTGGTTTGTAACCATTTACAACACCTGTAAAGCAAGAAAATGTTGAGTGAGAGTATCAGCTGGCAGGTGGGATTCCCTCTTGGTTCTGGAAATGTTATATCACCATAAATTTTTGCCCATAACTTAGTTCATCTCAAAAATCTCTGAAGCCGTACAGAAGGTCCAACTATGTACACAGCTGTTCAAATCATCAGTAAAAGTTTCCAAAGAAGTCAGGATACAGTGTGTACCTGTCATGCCGAGCTCTCTTTGGATTATAAGTAAGAATCATATGCATATTATGAAAGCTAGAGATCCACACTGTCATCATTAAAGGAGAGCACATGAGATTGAGTCAAAAAATTATGAATAACTAAATAAAAATTTAGCAAAAAAATGTAGTTTTCATATTATTACATTTGCAGGACTATTTAGAAAATTAGAGCGTGCTGATTTGGTCAGCAAACATACATTAAGATCATTTTCTGAATGTTGTGGCTTCAGATATGGAACTGTCAGTCAAAGATAATTCCAGTTTATTTCAGCCTGACTATTTCCAATAAATGTGGCCGTTGTGACTTTATGGGTCATGCTAACTTCGCACCGGCCGACTCCGTTAGAGATGTTTTAGGTAAACAAGGACTCGTGCAAAACGACGTATTATCAGGGCCAGCTGCTCTAGCGTCCTACAGCTTTCCAAATAAACATGATGTTTGTCTCTGAGGCTGAATGAAAGTTTACCACCTTGCATATAGTTTATAATCAAACACCTCCAAAAATTACATTACCATTAGTATGAGCTGTACTTTGTGTCCTAATTAGCAAATATTAGCATGCTAACATTCTAAATTAAGTTGGTGACAGTAGTAAACACACTTTCTTAACATCAGCATGTTGTATCATCAGTGTGAGTGTGTTAGCATTCTGACATTAGCATTTAGCTCAAAGCACTGCTCAAAGTACCTAAATAAAGCCTCACAGAGCTGCTACTACAATGTCTAATGTAAAGGTTTGTTCATGAGACTTGGCAGTTACTAAATGTAGTGTGTCTGTCCATCTCTAATGGACAGCAGCAACCTATCTGCTGGCTGTCTGAGTTGGGTATGAATAAATCTTCCATCTGCATCTTATTCTTCTACTCTCTCATTGACAAACTGCAGCAGTCATGTAGCCATGCAGTGTTTGTCATATGGCTGCTCAGTCACTAATTTTGAGTTAGTGTCAGCGGGTTAAGTGTGTTATCACATTTCAAATACTTGCAGAGGAATAATAAATGAAACACTGAGAGGTGTGAATTGCCAATTAACATCTCTTTACAGATGTCAGATATAATTGTCACATAACATCGGACAAACATCATGAAAAGGTTCCTCTGTGACCCTGTGGAAACTTCAGCATGACAGCTGCTCGCGGCTTGGATTAAGAGGCTTTACGGGATACATGAATGTGTAATAATGAGTCATCGTGAAAGCTTTACCTGGAGAAAAGCTACTTTAGTAAATGAAGAAAGTAGAGAAGCAGAAGTAAGCTATAAAAAATGAAATGTTGACAAATGCAAACATTAGTGAATTGACTTTGAATGCAGACAGCTTGAAATTAAGTTATAAAGTTTAAGTTGTGAAAAGAACTTGTTTTCTGTTTCCCCCAGCAGGCTGTGGAGATGTATACCTACAGATCTCAAAATCAATTTCTTAGATAAGCTCCTATTTAATCACAGTAATGGATCTGCCGTTTCCATCTGCAGAGCCGAGGATTGTTTCTGTGCCACCAGAAAGCTGGACGCAGCCTCCACAGAGGCCAAGTTTCTGCAGGATCTGGGCTTCAGGATGCTGAACTGCGGACGGACGGACCTGGTCAAGCAGGCCGTGAACCTGCTGGGGCCTGATGGCATTAACAGCATGAGCGAACAGGTCCGGCACTTAACACACACACCTACACGTATACGCAGCATTAACATCACACACCTACGCAGGCATAGTGGAGAGTGATGCACAATGAATTATGAATTTCTAACAAGTATTACCTGGCAAACCATCACAGTTGACACACATGCTGGGCACAGACTGCTCCCTATGAGTAATGCAATGTGCTACATTTATATGCTTCGATGCAACTTTTCAAAATCCACATTTATTTTCTTTGTGTCTTTTTATTTGGGATGTAAATGAATACATGCATTAATTGCACATCATGCAATGTATACATAATTATTCATATTTTTCGCAACTATGTGATGGTCATTGAGGATTCACATCCATAAAGACTTTTAGTATCTTAAGTAACTGGAGGTTTTGGGGGGTCCGTCATTGCCCAGGTGCTACGGCGGATTCCCTATGAGCTTCACCACAACACAGTCAGCAAGCAGATCTACGCACAATGATTGTTTTCTTAATAAATCATTTAAACGCATCTTGTTGATGGTTTGGTCCTTGCTAGTGAAACAGATCTTAACTAGCCTATTGTGCTTCGTATCAACCTCTCAGAGGTTGTGATATGTAGCACAACAAGCTAGCAAAGTAGTTTCTAAACAAACTACCGTAACCGTAATCTTCGCAGTATAAGGAACATGTCACCCAGTGCAGCAGTGTGGCTCATTGAGGTGTTTTTAATAGTTTTTGGACAACAACGGAGGTCTACGGCACAGAGGAATAAGATATATGAGGCTTTGGATACTCACACAATACTTAGGTAGGGTCAATTAATTGTTGCTTTGGCTCTGCACATGAGATTTGTTGACTTTACATTCAGCTGGACCTACTCCTATTATACACAACTGGTTAAGAAAAAAAATGAAGCAGTCTTGACAATTCTAACATCTGATATAAATCCAATTAGGATACAAATACAGATATTTATAACAGATGCAGATAGTAGCTATGTGTCACACCCTCATTGTTTATATAAAATGTGAAGAAGAAAGGAATGATCTGCTGTTCCATTTGTACCTGATACTGCAACACTTCTCCTGGCCTGTGCTTTGATGGGTTTGGTTTGACCATCCGGTCGATATTTTGCAGCCTTACTGCATCCAAGTGTTAATGTCATTTGGGATTTTCTTCCTCCCCCGAGTCACTGGAAATACTGGTAATTTCTTGCGCTGCTAAGTGGAAGGTAATAGTGCAATCAGATTTTCTGCGGTCAGACGTTGTGCCTGGTTAAGTTCAATTTAGAAACTTGGCAGATGTCAACTAACATCCTCTAAAGATATCCAGATATGTAGGATGCTCTTATATAAATCTTTATGTCATAAAAACATATTTTATGTTATCCAAAGCTTCTTGCAGGTTGATTCATGCAACATTCAGTGATATCATTTGACTGGAACAGGCCTGAATTAGTTTTCAGTATTTACAGGTCCTTGTAAATACAACAAATTGTATTGACTGACACTTTTCCTCCTCAGTCGTCACATAAATTACAAGCCGCTGTGACATACAGAGTTTTATCTCCTTGTAAAACCAGCTAAATGATGCAAGGGACCAGACAGCGTTACAGGAGCAATAAAATAAATGCTGCATTCTGTCATCACGGCTGTGAGGCATTTGAACTCATCATGATCATCATCAGGGTCCGTCGTCTGGCGCCCTTTAGCTGTCTGCTGATTAAGTAGATTGGTGTCCAGGAAATATTTAAGAATGAATCATCACAAAGGGATATCAGTCTTCAACATAAAGTGCTGTGGTGTGTTATGAGTGAGTCATAAAAGGCCTTTGTTGAACATAATGGCCCAGATCACACATATGATTGAAATCTGTTTTATGGAACCTCATCCAAAACACTTTAAAATGTGCTTTGCTTCAGTACAGATAGCCTGATAAATTGGGAGATCTCGCAGCCTGGTTTACAATAAAGTTCTTTTGTTATTTTTCCTCTTACACACCACTTTGCAATAACATTTACATGAAGTATTAGCTTCACCCCGCAGCTCGGAGCATAATGTGTGTGGGTGTATCAGGTTCAAGAGAGTGCTCTGTGTATACGGCGGCATGTAGAGATATAAGATGTTGTGTTCAGAGTTTCACAACCCACCTAGCCTGTCGTTCTCGTTGAAAAGACAGTAATGATTATGTCTGGGAAATTAAAACCTGCAAGCAAGCAACTGACATTTCTCTGATTGATGAGCAAGTAATGAGCTCTGAGTTGTATTATATGTATGTCTATAGAGTATATTTTAGTGCAATCTTTAGGCATGGTGCTGATTAGCAGTGAGAAAACCACATATGGCCCTTCAGAGGTTCCCTCACTACAAAATGGTGATTTAAAGAACATTACATTATTGTGAGGTGGTTTCCTATAGAACTAATGGGCCCAGCTCTTAGTGAGCTCCTTATAGAACTCTTAATGGTCTCCTGAGGGCTTACCACTGAAATCCAGATTCTTCATCGTATAGTTGAAAGAAATTACCCAAGAAGCTGCCGTTGCAATCCAGTTTCATGGGTTTCAGTTGGGTATGATAATGAATTAACATGCTCGACTCCATCAATCAACCATCGATCAACCAATCACCTTGGTTACCCATGACACCTTTTTCTGATTACGCCCACAAACACATTGATGTGTGTCTTCAGAGAACCATAATTCCAGCCTTGTTTGGTTGTTGAAGACTAAAAATCAAATCATCAACAAATCATAAACAAGCTTTTGGTACAGATTAAATTATTCTGGAGTCTTACGAGTATGATTATTTGGATTTTGATGCAACATCGAGGATGCTGGAGCCAAGCCCAGCATGCATGAGGCAAGCGGCAGGATACAGGACCTGGACAGGTCACCAGTCTATCACAGGGCTCGTACACATAGCCAGACATTCACTCTTATATTCACATCACCTAAAGCGTGTGGACAATTAACAGTTTCCGGTCCACCTACCCTGAATGTGTTTGGACTGTGGGAGGAAAGTGGACACCCTGGAGGCCATGCAAACTACACACAGAAAAGCCTCACTTTTTTTTTGCTCTGAAGCAACAGTGCTAACAAATAAACCTTCAATTTTTGGTTGCCTGGCAATCATCATTTTAAATGGCTGGCGATATTCTTTATTTTTTTATATATCAATAAATCCTATGAAAAGACCAAAAACAACAATGTGTTGGGTCTGTTTCTCCAGGTTCTAAGGATATATTGAGTACTGTATATTGAATGACATACGGATTGTAAAACTCTTTGAGGCAAATTTGTGTGGGCTATATAAATACATTTTACTTGACTTGACTCAATATTTTCCAACTTCCCAACCCTGTCTGTGGCACTAATCTGTGTCCTAATCCCATTAAAAACAAGTAACAAATATATAGTTTCATATTTATAAAAGGCTCAGTGATTTCCTTCCTTCCTGTTGCTCAAACAGGGGTAAATAGTGCATCTGTTGGGGACTATTTTCAGCCACAGATTTGGTGCTTTAGTGAGTATTTCTGGCAGCAGGATGGTGTATGTAGGATTGAGTCAAGTAAACTACAGTGTGCGTGTTCATGGTAATGAAGGAACATGTCACTCAGTGCAACAGCGTGGCGCAGAGGAACATCAGGCTTTGGATACGCAGACAACACATGTTAGCTGGATCAATTCATTGCTGGTTTTGTCTTCTCATGGGATTTGTTGACAATAAGAAAAATATAGAATATCACTAACTTTATCCTTTAAAGCACCACGGCATTGTTAAAAATAGCTAAACAGCAACTAATGTGTTTTCGAAATAACAGTAGATTAACTTTGAAATGCTTCATCCAGCCTGTAACTCTCCTCCTGCAGGGAATGACCCCTCTTATGTACGCCTGTGTCCGCGGTGATGAGGCCATGGTCCAGATGCTGCTTGACGCCGGGGCCGACATCAACAGCGAGGTCAGTGTTGACGAGACACCATCAGTCTGCCGAAGGCAGTAAAGTCACATTGGTTCCACATTTCTGTTCTTGTCCAAGATGTTCATTTACATTTGTTGTTGTGTGTGTGTACCAGTGAAAACGATGAACCCACTTTGTGTTGCTCTTCCCTCCTCTCTGTCTTCATTGTCTCACCTGCTCTCGGCATGCTTTCTGTTCCACTGGCAGCTCATTACATGAAGTGCACTGATAAGCAAACGGTATCATTTGCACAGTAACAATGATAGTTTGTCTCTTCACTGATATAGAATAATAATCCACTGATAGTCTCTCAGTGCAGGCAGTTACTTCATTACATATTAGCAGATATTTAGCAGCAGTTTCCTTCATTACACATCAATAAAGCGTTATTATTGTACGCGTGTGTGCACTTAGTGTAACTTGCTACCACAGACTGTACATGAAGCATGCACTTCATTGCACTTATTTATTGAGTTGAAGAGAACACTTAAAGTAACTGAAGCTATACTGGTATAAATCCTGGTTCGTCTTATGTGTGTAGCTGCTTTCATCTGAGCTGTCAACAAGAACATGCAAGAGCAGAAATGCTTCATTGACTCTCCTCCACCATAGTGACCTCATCGTTGACTGTTGTGATTGCTCCATTGGTTTAGTGCCTGTATGTAGTGCAGGTGTACTGACTCAAAAGCAAAGCACTACCTGTATAAACTAATAAAGAGATTATTAACTGATAAATGTTTAAATGGTCAGTTCACCCAAATTACAGCATACTTTCTGGAGTCCATCCATGCAGATATTTCCGGTTTTATGTGCCAGTGTTTTGACATATCCGTCTGTAATTTATGTTATCTCTCAGCTATACAATGGAGGTGAATTTTCTTTTTTTCCCTAAAAAACAATGTCATAGTTTGACTAAATAATCCCAGACGTGTGCCAAAGTAACTGTTTTCTTTGTGACAAGTATGTCTTATATCATGGCTTTTAAAGTACCGAATCAAGGTCAAAGTCACAGTCGAAGTCTGAAGTCAAGTCTAAATTTAGTGTTTCAAGTTCTCAATAAGTCGCCCTTCACTGAATTTAATGCCATTTTCAGTAAATAAAGGAGTAGTTTGAGATTTTGGGAAATATACTTATTCCCCAAGAGTTAGATAAGAAGATCAAGAAATGACACATTGTGGTCTTACGGGAGGTTACGTGCCGGACTATTCCTTGGACGGACAACTTTCTTTGGGTTTGAGGATATCAAGTTATTCCAAGTCAAAAGGCTCAAGTCCGAGTTAATTCACATTGGTGTTAAAGTCACATTCGAGTTTTAAAGGTTTGTTTTAAGTCAAATTTAGTTATCAGATTCATGACTTGAGTCTGACTTATGTCTAAGTCAAGAGACTCGATCCACACCTCTGAATAATCCTCAGACTTCACTGTCAACAGGTTTTATATTGGACTATTTCTTTGGAAAAGAATAAGACTCCAATAAAAAACTGCACAGTGATGTCATTGATTATCCAGAGTGAAAAGGACATTGTTTCTGGGAAGATACGTCGCTGAATTGTGCAAAAAAATGTTCGCACCAAAAATTCCATTGTATTGAGGTTGCAACAAAAATGTCAGAAAACTCCCTCAAAAGACCGTAAAACCAAAACTATCTGCATGGCTAGATATAAGTAAGAGAATATTTATTTTTGTTTGTAATTTGGGTGAACTGAGCCTTTAAAGAGCAAATAATGTACAAACAGATGATGTTGCATACCACTGATTGGATATTCTACTGTTGCAAACTTTTAGTTAAAATACTACTCTAGAGTGCTAATACTTAAAATGAATGTAGTTAGCGCTGGCCTCTATTTCTACAGCTGATATTATAAGATAATTAATAATTCATCACTGTGATCACAAAAACACCAACAGTCCCACTGTTGTGTAGCATCAGAGCTCAAATGAAATGTTAAATTACACTAAACGTCTGTTTGAAAGAGGCCTCCTCCAGGCGACATTTAGAAATCATTTCTCTAATTTACCCCGTGATAAGGCCAATTTACAAATCACAGAACATCGGGCTGTATGGCTGTTTAATTTTATTCTGCTGCCGCTTTGTTCATGAGTCAGCACCACCCCGTCTTGACAGTGTTTGTAGTCTCTGCCAATGTTGTGTTTTTGCATTCCCCTTTGAAATGAAACACTATTAAAAGATGGAGCTGCGCAGATAGTACAAAGTGTGGTCAGAGAGCCTTGCCCGGGCAGATATAACTGGTCTCACATTTAGAGCGAGGATTGAGATGAAAAGCAGAAGTCAAGCTGCTCAAGATTTTCTGTGAAACTCAAGAGGAAAAATCTCCCTCTGCCATCCTGCCCTTCTTTGCTTACACTCCTCCTGCATACTGCTTCTCGCTCCTCCCTCCTCTCTCCCATCTCCCGCCCTGAGCTGTGAATGTTAATGGCTGTATATCTCTCTCCCTGAACTTCACCTATGACTTCCCAGGTGCCAAGCACAGTAAACAAGCACCCCTCAGTTTATCCTGAAACGCGCCAGGGGACGCCACTCACTTTCGCCGTGTTACACGGACACGTCCCTGTCGTGCAGGTAGTGACGTTTATGACCTGTAACCATTAACCTGTGGCCCTTGCCCTCACCTTTGCACCAAAATGAGGATGATAATGATGATGATTCTTATTAAGGTGCATCATAATAACAATGATTTCTCCTTCTTGATCCTATCTGTGCAGTAATTATCTCAGTTATATGGAGAGGACTTGGCGTAGCTGCAGCCAGTCAAGGCAACCTCTCTAGTTTGTTTTTAATTATGTATGCTCTTAAGATGTGTAGATGAGTCACCCAGCCCCTGGTTTTCACCATAACTGAGTCTAAGGATTGGTCCTACAGCAGCAGTGAGAAACCTCCAGAGAAGAGCTCAGCCAGCCTGATACACAGCCGCAGGGATGCCAGATTTCAATGTTTTGCTCATTCCAGTTTGTTCATTTTTAATATATGAATACATTTTGTTACTTATTATATGGCCTGACACTGGTTGAAAATCTGATGAACACTGTCGCGTTCGGATTATTTCCGTTATTAATCTGCACCAACGCAATTACATTTAACAGTGAGTTTTTTTTTTGAGGATAGAAATAGAAAAAAAAAACGTTTTGATTCTTCCTTTTCTCAGCTCAGGCAAGCCAACAACAACAATAAGCCCCCCAGCCAGAACCCACACCTAATGAGGAAGTGTAGCTAGCAGTGTGTGTAGTGTCCAGAGCTAGGACAATCTCCACAATGAGGTGGATTAGGTTTCCAACAGTTGAGGCTGTTCCAGTTGCCAAGCCTTACTGTAACACACCGTCTCCCTTGCCTGTTTTCTCCCTCCTACTCTCCCTCCTGACTTGTTTTCCCCTTCCTCCCCTCTCCACCCCCTTCCATCCCCGTCACAGTTGTTGCTGGATAATAGCGCAAATGTGGAGGGCGCCCTGCAGGATGGGGCGGAGAACTACACAGAGACCCCGCTTCAGCTGGCCGCTGCCGCAGGTAATCACATACGATTCCTCTTTGCTTTGGGATTCCAGACGTGCATTCAGTGCTTCACACACTTGACCCAAGTATTATTCTTCATAAAGCGTATAAGGGATTAGTCATGACATGCTTGAATCTAAGCTCACCAGAGGGCATTCTCCCTCTGCTTTAATCATCTAATTAATATATCACTTTCAATTACTATCTGGAATTCAAGAGTGCAGTGAGTTTTAAATGCTGCTTCTCATGATTGTGCTGTGATATAGTTGTGCAGACACATATTAAAAAAAAAAAAAACTGCAGCTGGTGTTTTTATTCAGTCAAAATGGGGTGCAATCA
The DNA here is from genome assembly GCA_038419695.1 of Scomberomorus guttatus. Taxonomy (NCBI): domain Eukaryota; kingdom Metazoa; phylum Chordata; class Actinopteri; order Scombriformes; family Scombridae; genus Scomberomorus; species Scomberomorus guttatus. The sequence continues at coordinate 5,623,275 of CM076466.1, read as the reverse complement.
TTTGTCAAAACAGAACCAAGTCTGCATTAAAAGAAATCCTAGAAAAAAGCCTATTTGTGTTCTTGCCGAGTTAGATGAGAAAATTGATGCCATTGTCTTATCTCTATGTTAAATATGAAGCTAAAGCCAGCAGGCAGTTAGCATAAAGAAAAAGGGGAAAACAGCGAGCCTTGTTGTCACTGTGAGGTTGCCACACAACTCAAGGAAGTCACTGCGCTTGGCCAAGAAATAGTTCTGTGCATAACTTCACATAAACTTCAGTTTTTGTACGAGATTAAACAAATGAGATATAAGGTGTTAATTAGTGAGCTTTAAAGGTGCTGGCAGATGTATTTTGTTACCTTTGGACAGAGCAAAACTAGCTGTTTCCGCCTGTTTCCAGTCCTTATGCTAAGCTAAGCTAACCAGCTGCTGAATGCACAGACAAGAGGCAAAAAAGCAAATAAGCATTTTCCCAAAATGTCTAACTATTGGCCCATCAAAGGTCTGTACAGTTACCTTTAATTCTAAAAGTTAATTCAAATGTAACATGTTGACATATTGTAGTGTATCTTCATGTGTCAATGCATGACTGTAGGAAGGTCTAGGCAGCCACGTTGCCATGGCAACGTGTGATTAAAACATGCAGCCACTGATAATGAATACAATTAACATCCTACTCTTTAATTAATAAATAATGCAGATGAAATAAAGACCACAATGCCAGAACGAATTTTGTTAATGAATAGCAATGAGTGAGAGACTTTTTCTAAGCACGGGAATATTTTTATGCAGCAGGTTCAGGCTCGTTCTCCAACTCCTGCCTGTTTTACTTTACTGTCATACTAACTTTAATGCTTTAACATAAAAGCCCAAATAAGCAATGCTGGTATCCAAAAAATCAGGTTATGAAAGGGGAAACATTTTGACTGTGTTGGATAAGATCTGATTTGTATGAGTATTGAACTTTTTGTTTCTGCTTGGAACAGTGCTTCAGGGATTAGATATATCTTGTTTTGCTTTCAGTAGAGCAGATCTCACTGCTGTGGTCATTCAATTTGATTTACAACTACAGAGCAGAATTCAGGGATGTGAAAAGGTATTCTGACAATTTACGTTTTGCTGTTGTATACTAGAACAGCCACTTAAAGGGCCATTTACGGAGCCTCCTGTCGCCTCAGAAACTTCACATTTTCAGCCCTTCACAACAAGTACAGATGTCGTGAAGCATCAAAATGTCTTTATGTGACTGTATTTCAGTGATGTGAATACCAGCAGTCCAAAAACCAAAGATATACATTTTTTATCATCTGTGAAGCACTTTGAATTGCACTAACCTATAAGAAAAGTGCTATACAAATAAAGTTTGATTGATTGATAGCTGTCAAATAAACGTAAAAAGTGTGAGATATCCCTCTGAAATGCAGTGTTGAACTATAAAGTAGCATAAAATGGTAATACTGCAGTAAAAGTGCCATTAAAAGTACCCCGAAATTCTGCTTAAGTACTTGAGTAAGTGTACTTTGTGTCTACTTTCCACCACTGCTGCATTTGAGTGTTTATTCTTTTTTTTTTGACCGTCGGCCTCGTCAGGTAACTTTGAGTTGGTGAGTTTGCTTTTGGAGAGAGGGGCAGACCCCATGATCGGGACCATGTGTCGAAACGGCATCTCCTCTGCCCCGCTGGGAGACATGAACTCATACAGCCTGGCAGCATCACACGGCCACAGGTAATACTAACACACACACACAAAGACACACACACACATACACATACACACACAAGAGCAAGCTAGCTGAGATATATCCATTACCACAGTATTGATCCATTTACACACTCTGACCTGGCGCATCTGCCTCTCGCAAAATCCAGCAGAAAATGAGAAGGCAGATATCTTGGCTTCCCTGTCAGACAGCAGGCGACGATAAGCGTTGCAGTCTATTCAGCAGCACTTATGGCTTCAGTTTGACATCATTTCCCTGCAGCTGAGTAAGATAAAGTCCATTAACATTCAGGGCAGCGAGAGCTGTCAGGAAGTAGAGTGGAGGAGCAAGCCAACAACACAATACAGCGTTATTAAGACAATCAATTATAGCATGATGATCAAGATGTAGCATGACGTGCATCAGGATTGGCAGGGTGTGGTTTGCCCGGTGGGGTGGGGAGGGTGAGGGGGGGTGGTGGGCCTTGCTCTCCCTCTGGTCTATATATGCCTATGCTGAATTATTTTTATCACCGGTCGGCACAAAACTTTATCCTCCTCATAGTGATTTATAACATATGTAAAATAAAAATAGACTATTAAATTAAATAGGCTATTAAAAAAATCTAAGTAAATGCCTGCAAATGTGAGAACAGTCAGTGCAAACAGTAAAATCAGAAATGGACTTTCACTGTCAGCGCTCGCGCTCGTGTGACAATAGCGATGACACATGCATCAAGGCTATGTGATGACGCAGTAAACGGAGCAGGGGTTGCCTCCTTCCCTGCTCGGAGATGTGGGTAAAAGAGGGGCAACACACCGCGGATGACCCTTTCACAGGAAAGCATAAAAAGAAGACAGAAGTACGTCATCAAAGCAGACTGTTTTCTTAGTCTGAGAAGTAGGCATATACTGTAGCTTATGTATTTTTATGATGACAGCACATTGTTATATTGCATGTTGTGATTATTTTCTATGCAATATTGAAGTTTGCTGCGAGCTGCACATAGAGCTGAATTAAAAATTGACTTGCAAGAATGACATTAAGAGTAATGGCACGTCTGGCCGAGTGGCGCTTTCCAGAGTACTGAAAGGAGCGTTGGGGGATTTAATTCTGGGATGTTAAATTAGCATTTAACCTTTTGTTTTGATGTATATGATCACATCTCCTATGTGTCCGGATCAACTGTTAGTGGCGATCAAATTAAATTTTATTAACGGCCTCAAAGTGAAGACCGTGATCAAACAATCACACCAACAGGATATGATGTTATGCTCCTTTACTAAAGCAGATGGTGCAGTGATGCATCATCAGGCTGTGATCACACTGTATATTTTACATGTTGAAATCCATTCTTCTCACATGAGGGAATCTGTTGCCGCTGCTGTTGCCGGGGCAGTGTGTTGTGATGTTGCACGCAGCACCGTTATTCAGTGTGTATGTTAATGATGTAGCATGTGAGCTAAAATAAATGTTATTTTCCCACATTTTTTTACTTTTTCAGGAGACAATCAGAAACATGATTTCAAAGAACAAACAGATTAGTTGAAGAACAAGACTAAGTCTAGCCAAGCAATTAACACTGATGTTGACATTATTGTAAAGCTGTTCAGGCACACTGATTGCACAAAGAGCTCAGGTCCTGATGAAATTTGTGGCAGAGCGCTTAGGACTTGTGCAGAACAGCTTGGTAGTATTTTTCATTTATGAGCATATTTGCTTGCAGATAAACTTCTTTTTGATTTTAATCTTGATATTAATGTCACTGGATGGATTTTAGACTTTTTGACAGACCGGTCACAATGTGTGAGAGTTAGCGGTGTCCTTACAAACAACCTTCACTCGTCCACTGGTTCACCTCAAGGATGTGTTCTGTCTCCCCTCCTTTATATTATTTACACAAACAGCTGTCAAAGTAAATACCAGAACAGACACATTATAAAGTTTGCTGATGATTCTGTTATACAGTTTCCTCAAAGGAGAGGAACTAGGTCACGGGCCAGTAATTGACAACTTTGTGTCGTGGTGTAAGGAGTCTTTTCTTCAGTCGAATGTGTCTAAAACTAAAAACATAATTATTTATTTTAGGAAGTCGGCACAAAACCCAAAACCGACAGATATCGAGAGGAATGAAATTGACCTGGTGGAAAATCACGTCTTATTGGCTGCTGCATGTTGCAGCTATGCGTCTGCGCGACCACCATGTTGGAGAGGTCAAGATAAGCTAGTAAACAAATGCAGCACCGGTATTTTACGGCCGCCATATTGGAAAGGTCAGCTAAATGTTTTCTTTTAATATCTTTAACATTTCTCATCTAAACAGCTTCAACGGTAGTTAGATGAGAATATTTTGAGTGTCATCAGAGCTGGAGGGCTGAATGGCCTTAATGTGGATTTAACATACTATGTGTAAGCCCTAATTTAGAACTATTTTCCGGTCTGCAATCATCCACTTCACAACTTCTCTTCTGACTATTTGACCCCAGGCTGCGCTACATGTTGTGCTGTTCCCTCATCTTCTCCCCACAGCTTTCTTCCCTTTTTTTTTTTACCTCTTCCCTTGACCTGTCACGGCATTTTATCACTGTGAATTCCTTTAATCTCTCTCTGTGTCTTTATCTGATACTTCGTCCCCTCTAGGAATGTGTTTCGGAAGCTCCTGTCCCAGTCGGAAAAGGAAAAAGGGGATGTGCTGTCCCTGGAGGAGATCCTGGCCGAGGGTACAGATCCCAGGGAGAAGAGTTTGGCTCCGCATGCCAATGGTGGAGGGACCCTGCGAACAGGAAAGGCCAAGCTGAGGGCCCTGAGAGAGGCCATGTACCATAGCGCAGAGCACGGCCATGTGGACATCACCATAGACATCCGCAGCTTAGGTCAGATTTACTAATACATGCTTCACTGGCACACATGCCTCGCTCTCTGGTGCCTCCAGCTGTCCTGGAGATGTGCTCATGCTGTGCCTGTCCTGTCCCGTTCCGTTCTGTCCAGTCCTGTGCTGTCCTGTGTACACTCTGAGCAATCACCGCTACTCATCCAACCATGAAACAGTCTCCAAAGAAGGACTTTTTATATCCAAGGCGATAATAGCTTGGGTCAAAGGTGTGAACATGATGATGAAACAGTGTCCTCAAGCAGTGCTCTTTCTGTAGATGTGGCAATCATCAGCTTTCACCCCGCCATTGTCCAGTTCATTGGGCGCCTAATGTGGCTGTTTATCAGGATTTGATTAGTCTAATTGACTATTTGATTATAACTGACAAAACAGTGTCACAACAAGGTACATTGTGTAGCTGTTCAGGAGCTTTTGGTCACATTACCTAATTTTTCTTCAGCAAATGGAGTTTTCCCCATTGTCATGTCCATTTTTCTGAACAGTATATCCCATTTGTTTAAATTGTGCTAACACTGATGTGTAAAATGTTAAACATGTTAATTAGTGAGCTTTAGAGGTGTTGTTTGGCAGATTTTGTCACCTTTGGACAGAGCCAGGCTAGCTGTTTGCCCCTGTTTCCATTCTTGAAGCTAAGCTAAGCTAACCATCTCCTGACTGTAGCTTCAAAATTAACAAACAAATATGAGAGTGGCATTGATGGTCTCATTTAACTCTCGGAAAGAAAGCTTCTTCTTCTCGATGTTGGATTAAAAATTGAGACTGAAAGTTCATTCTTGACCTTGGAAACAGCAGTTGACACTTCAATCTCACTACAAGGAAGATTGTGTGAAACGATTGAAAGCTCCAGAACAGCTGTGGTGAGATTGTTACGTCAAATTCTGTAGAACTGTCAAACTCAGCTAAAAAATATTTTAAAAAACACCCATAATAGGTTCCCAGAGCCTAAGGTGACATCTTGCTTGCTTGTTTTGCCCAACTAACAGTCCAAAACACAAAGATACTTAATTTAAGCAGCAAAACTTCACATTTGAGAGCCTGGAACCAGCAAACATTTGGCATTTTTACATGATTAATGACTTCAACGATTAATCGATTATAAAAATTGATTAATTTCATACTCGATTACTCAACTGATCATTCCAGCAGTGCTGTTGATACACAGAGCTCCCACGGTCATGTCATGGGTCATATTAATTTCATCTTCCAGTCGCCATCAGATTCTTACAGAACATTACAGCCATTTTTTAACAGGACATTGTTTAATTATATTCAAGTGCTGTCTTTATATTCCCGCTGGAGCCTCAGACTTTCCACTAATCCAACACTCACCATGCAATCGCCCTTCAACTCGCACTAACACCATAAAGTGATGGAAACATGGTCGGTTCTGTCGCCCCTTGAAAACTGCTCAGACGTCAGATTGGCTTTGCTCTGCGCAAAGTGTGTATTCACTGTCGGTGTGTCGGTGTTCCCAGGCGTTCCCTGGACGCTGCACACCTGGCTCGAGTCCCTGCGTACCTGCTTCATCCAGCACCGCCGGCCGCTTATCCAGGGCCTGCTCAAAGACTTCAGCTGCATCCAGGAGGACGAGTACACAGAGGAGCTCATCACGCACGGCCTGCCGCTCATGTTCCAGATCCTGCGAGCCAGCAAGGTCAGCAGGGTTTTCTTTCATGTGCATGTAAACAAAATGCTTGTTAGAGAAACATCAGACAAAGTAAGCCTGGTTTGCTGGGAATACAAACTGTCCTGTGCTCATATTCGAGAGTGACATTAACACTTATATTTGCATATATTTAGTTGCACTCCAAACCATATTATCATACATTTGCATAAAATGTTGTCCCGGATAGCTCGTGGAAAACAGGGACGACAAAACTGTAATCTGTACAAAGTTTCTGTCCTCACTTGTGTTGGTGTCTGTTTGCAGAATGAGGTGATAAGCCAGCAGCTGTCAGTCATTTTCACCCAGTGCTACGGGCCCTTCCCCATCCCTAAGCTGACAGAGATCAAGAAGAAACAGACCTCGCGCTTAGGTAAGAGAGCAAAGATAAAAATAGCTGTTTTTGCCATTTTCTTCCACTTTCTGCATTAAATGAAGCTGATAAGGGAGTGACAGCGGGGTTAGAAATAAAGTGGCATGCCCAGAGTTGTGTTTTTGGGGGGAATTTTTGTCTCCAACTTTGTTGGGGTCAAAGAACACTTGTCAATCAAACAAATACTGTGACATCTACGTCCTTTTTTTTCCTCAGATTTGTCTTTGTCTGTGACAGACATGTTATTTCTTTTCAGCCTTGTAACTGTTCTCCAGCAAATGTTAAAGCTTTTATGAACTGACTGTAGGCTGAATTGCTTTTGTAATAAAAAAACATAATTTGGTGCTTCAGAATGGCAAATAGGCAAATATACACATGAAATGTCACAGATTATTGCTTCAAACTAATAAATGACAAGATTACAGAGATATTACTTCAGTTTATTAACTAATATAACAATGTCTTCTTGATATTTGGGAAGTATTAGACTGCTTTTTAGTATTTAGTTGACAGAACATGGAGGAGGAGTGAAATGTTGGAAGTTCAAGCTACTAACAAGGGTTATTCTATCCCCTCAGTTATTAACACACATTTCTGATCATATGTTTTGCATGCACATATTTGTAGTTATATGTTAGTAATGGTGAGATTATAATCTGGTGTTAAAGCTCTTTTGAAGTTAGGAAGGTCAGAGACATTTCCACGTTTTGATGTCCTCTTTTTTTTTTCCAAAGATTGCTGTAATTCGAACATGAGGATGCATTGAAACATTCAGCGACTGTGCTGTAGCACCACCTAGTGTTCGCTCAATAACAGGGCGAGAATAAAATGACAAATGATTAGTTACTTTAAAGTGAAGTGAATTAATGCTTTAAAAACCTTTGACAACTAATTAATTTATCAGGATACACTTTAAGAAACAGCGAGGACCGGATATTAAATTCAATTGGCTGCCTTTTAGAATACTAATGAAATGGGAATTGATGTATTTTGATTTATGCAGCGCTGATAGCTGAGTGATGAATCACCTGTGGAGTACAGTAATTAATTACCACATTAGTTTAATCGTCTGCTGTTTGCTGTTCTGCACCTGTAGTTTAGGAGACTTGAATAATGAGGCATCATTTGGCTGTTTTTACTGGATTTAATTGTCATGTTTCTTTTTGTTTTTGTTTTTTTTAGACCCTCACTTCCTCAACAACAAGGAGATGTCTGATGTCACTTTCCTGGTGGAGGGGAAACCATTTTATGCACATAAAGTTTTGCTGTTTACAGCATCACCCAGGTAGAGTCAGATTCTGAATTTATTGCTATTTATTTAGCATTTTTTATTTCCTTTGAATTAAAGAAGAGTGGGCGATACAATACACTAGAATATACAGCATGTATGATTTCTTCTTTTTCGTTCAGGTTCAAGTCACTGCTCCAAAACCGACCAGCGGCAGAGAACACCTGTATTGAGATCAGCCACGTCAAGTACAATATATTCCATGTAAGACGTTCACTGTATCGAATTTTTGATTTTTGAGGAGGCTCATTGATGAGACAAAACCAAAACCTCTCATCATGATGTTGTGGTGGTGTTTTAAAATGCAGACAAGGTTAGGGCTGCAACTAGCAGTTATTTTTGTTATTGATGAATCGATTGAGTCTATAAAACGTCAGAAAAGAGTGAAAAATCCTCATTCCAAGTTCTTAGAGCTTAAAGTGATGCCTTCAAATTGCTTCTTTTGTCTGACCAGCAGTCCAAACCCCAAATACATTCAATTTACAATCACATAGAACAGAGAAAGCAGCAAGTACCAGAGAAAGTTTGGTATTAATGCTTCACTATTGACCTGTATGATAAATCAATTATCAAAATTGTTGTCCACTAATAATTCTGTTGATTGTTTAATCAGTTAATCCATTATTTCAGCACTAGAGTCAGTTTTTTAACGAGGGTGTCCTATAAATCTACATTATTATACAGTACTATAGACTGACAACCATCCTGTTGTGTCTTTCAGTTGGTCATGCAGTATCTGTACTGTGGAGGCACTGAATCCTTGCACATACGCAACACTGAAGTTATGGAGGTAAGAGAGACTTAACCAAATCCTGCTGAGAGACAGTGCAAGTATTAGCATTTCTAATCCCGAGATCCTGTGCCTCATTCTGTGTGGCTGTACTGTTCCCTGCAGCTCCTGTCCGCAGCCAAATTCTTCCAGCTAGAGGCCCTTCAGAGACACTGTGAGATCATCTGCTCCAAGAACATCACCACTGAAACCTGTGTGGACCTCTACAAACACGCCAAGGTGAGACTAGAGTTGTCATAAAATGCCCCTGTAAACACGCCAGAAATGTAACAAAAATGTTAGAAATTTTTACATAAGCTGCAAACATAACATTAATGGGCAAGTTTAGATGAATAAAAACTTTGTTAAATTGACAATAAAACAATTGTACTGTCTATTTTATATCTATTTTATTTAAAGCTGCTCTAATTCCTACTTTTAACAATGTATGAATTGACTATATTTAATGTGAAAAGAGGCTGCTCACATATTATCACCTGACTCTACAGTGCCCTTCAGCTCTTTCAAGCATTTTAGCATCTTTCAGCCTTGTTTTGGTTTTATGGACCTCAACTCTCACCACTCTCATATGTTGTTTTAGCTTTTAGCTCAAAGTGCTGCCATTCACTACCACCAACTACCATTCATCTTGTTTTTTTGATGTAGTTCCTTGGTGCCACGGAGCTTACGGCTTTCATCGAGGGCTACTTCCTGAAGAACATGGTGCTGCTGATTGAACTCGACGGCTTCAAGCAGCTGCTGTACGAGCCTCCTCCTGCCGAGAGCCCCGCGTCCAGCCCCGGCGTCTGCTCCGACATCCTCTACGACCTGGAGAAAACTCTGGCCACACGCATCCACTCCATCCACCTCTCCACCTCCAAGGGCTCCGTGGTGTGACGTCGTCCCGCTCCGGAGCCCTCCGATCCAGCCGCAGCATCCATGTAACACCACTTTTAACATCCAGTGTCTTTGCTATACAGCCCCGTTCCACCTGTCCTGGCCCCCGCTGCTGAAGAGGAGCCGTCGGACGTCGCTATGTCAGGGATTCCCTTTAATTCTGCCTGTTGCAGCTCCCTGAGAGGACGTTAATGTTGGCATACGTGACAAAACCAGAGAGAGAACTTTCTCGCCTTGTCAGAGGTTTGAACTCTGTTGTCCTAACGGCTCCCACTGATCACTTCACACCCCTACAGTATCTGAAACTGTAAGAAAAACAGACAGACTCGACCCAACAGTATCACTTAGACCTAGCCGTGATTATGAAACTTTCTACTGTATTTCATATAGGATAAATGCATGAAATACACACTGTACACCTTTTTTTTTTGCTTAAAAAGGTTGATTAGAATTTTAACTCAATAATTCAGTAAAAGCAGCTTTTTCATCATCTCAGACATGAGACTTCGGTTTACAAGTAACATCACTTTAAGGAAGTGGATGCCATTGCAGTGAACTTACCTGTAGTTTAAAAGTTTGACACATGCCAAAATATACTCCTACTATACAATCAATAAAAATAACAATAAGAGTGATTAGTAGCAATGCCAGCAGACGGACATTTAGGTGGAACTGAACTTATTTCCATTTCTTTCTGTCAGTTCTTTGTCAGATACGTTTCACTGTGTTATCTACTGTGTGCAGAGGCCAAACTGATCACACGAACTTCCACCGTGGCTGACACTGCAGCGCTGATTGAACTTACAACAAGACGGCCCACTCAGTGAAATCTATGCTGACGTATGCTTGAAACATGGATGTCCAACTGGGAAATTAACTTGTGATAACTCCACGAACACTGTCGACTTTTTTTGCATGACACCTCCTCAACTGAGCTGCCCTGATATTGCTTTTTATGCAGAGCTTACTTCACGGACCACTTTCGCAAAGGGGAAGTAAGGGAAAAAACGCTGCTTATTAACTTTCTATCCACTGCAAAACAGACTGAGCGGGCTTGGAGATGGATTTCGATGGCAGGGACTTTCTCTTTAAAGATATTTAAAGCAAAGTGTAAATACGTCCTGAAAAGTCATCGTGCTGTTCGTTCTTTTTTGTAAACTGATATACAGTATTCTCCTACACTCGCTTGGCTGATGACACCAGTCTCATTGAATGTGCTCCCTGAACAGTTTGTTCTAGCTGTATGTCTTATGCAAAGTTGCATGTTTGATCTGTTTGTATGACTCCTCCGTTTCGCTTTAGGTGTGCTTTCTGTGTAGATTGGTAGGGCTGAGTAGGTTGTTGATTGTTCAGAAACCAGTTGAAAGGAGTTTCCCCATTTCTGATACATTCCAAATTATCAGGGTCAACCGCAAGATCCTTTTTGTTTAAGACTTCACCTCAGCTGAATCTCTTAATAGCGTCACTTCTCTGAAGGAAAAGGCTGAATTCCTGCACACTGTCAGCACTTAATTTAGAAAGCTGCAAAGTAGGAAGAGCTCTTCTGCAGCTTGGATCAGTATGAAACTCTCCTGGTTGAATCATCAGTACAAAAGATGAACAGCTGCACTTCAGAATATCTGGTTATATGATAAAAAAGTGGAATGTACAAGACTGTGCACATTAACACTTTGGGGGAGAAGTTACCTACAATTCCCAAGGTGCATTTCGGCAAGAAACATCCAATCACCAAAATGATCTTAGAGTACACTGCTAATGTTGGGTGGAAGCAAACGTTTACTGATGTTAGAATGTGCAGCTTAAATTAATTCACTTGAATTTTGGATGAATTGAGCATCCGTGTCGCCACGTTTTGTTCACAAATTCACTACGAAGCGTTTTGAATGAACTATCATGCCTCTGACTGGCTCCTTCTCCATAGCAACAGCAGCAGAGGCTCATGGGTATTGTAGTATTTAGAGCTGTCTGCCATGGCAAACTGATGGAAAAAAAAAATAATCAGAAATGAAGTTGAAATATTTTGAACTGGCAGCCAAAACATAAACATATATGATCGAAATATTTTCCAGGAGAGTCCACTGAGGATATTGTTTAAAGAAAAAATTGTCAGGCATCAAATTCAAAATTTGAAACACATCTTTGTGCTAGAAAAGGAGCCAAAGAAGGGGAGTCAAATCTCAAAACACCTGAGAACATCAATAATGATGAAATAAATATAAGTAAAAATCTGTAGAATACCAATGAAAATAGGAAAAAATAGAAATAGCAATATTTTTAAATAAAATATTAGGTCAGAAATGCAAAATAAGTGATTATTTATCAAGACAAAATGTTCAAAAAGAGGGTTAGGGATGGCAATCAAGTTTCATTTTTATTTTACAGATTTTTACACATTGTTTGTCTCGTTCTACAGATGTTTATATCAACTACTGATGTGGTAATTGTCTCAGTTGTTTTAAGATTTGGCTCAGGTGTTTTTGAGATTTGGTTCCTCTATTTGATTGGTCGATTGTGGCTCTAACATAAAGATGTGATGTTTCACATTGGGAATTTAATGCCTGACAAAGGTCCATGACAGAAATGTTGTGTCTCTAGTAAAGTTGGTGCTGAAAGTGTGCGGAAATGCCACCTCACAGTATGCTCTGTCCACCAGGTGTGCATTAGATAACATTAATTGTAAAAGAGACCAAATGTTAAATCAGACACCTTTTATCCAGCAGCAGCTCTGGAGTATCAGCCCTGCTGTTTAAAGCATGCACACTCACTCAAAAAGGGTCAAATATCATGCAGTTGAACAGAATTTGAATAAAAACCAGTTGACTTGACCACGACCCCTCTCACTCAGACACAATATATTGCAATTTAGGAGGAAATCATAGAACCTACAGTATATTTTATGAATGTAACAAAGCAACAAAATTTTAATATTTACAAAATGTGCAATGTCTCCAGTCCAGCAACAAACCAAAAAGAGAAGCTTCCCTCTGTTTCCAGCGGCTTAAGATGCAAATGTCTCTAAAGTGTCCTCATAGATTGTGGTGGTCTCTCTACCTTCAGACAAGAGGCAAATCTTATAACAGATGTTGTAGCACACTCGAAATTACTTAATTATTTGTTTATTTGGGCCAAAAAACATTTTAAGTGGGAAAAAAACAGGCATGTAAGAGTTAGCTTTACGTTCTGTAAATAGTTACAGAAAATGAAATATAGATACTAACCTACGACTTTATTTTCTTACCTACATACATAGCACTATATATTTTATTTTACATTCCACAGCTATTTTGTTTTACAAAAGTGAAAAAGATTATATAAAAAGATGCTTTTACGGTTTGAAATTAAGCAATATTACCTTAAGACTGTATTACTTTGAGTAGTACAATGAATAATATGCCGCAGGATAAATGAGTGATAAATGTGAATTGAGACATATAACATAGTTGACAAATGAGTCACTGAAAAAACCTGAATATACTATTTTTGTTTATATCTTTGTGACATCCCATGATGTATTTTCTTTTAAATGTATGTCACTCATTTTAAAAGAATATCTCTAACTTATAAAATGAAAATCTGTTAATTTTACCCTGATAGCTTTAACAAAGCTCATCTTAATTTATTTAGATTAACTCTGGTTGAGATAATTCATCTTTATATTTGGCTTTGTGCTGAATACATGCCCACATTTGAATTGAAACAACTTTGCTATTTGAATGTGCAATGTAACTCAAAGATGCAAACCACTTTGTCTCCATCGAGGTAAAAAGGGTTTATAATGATGTCAAGCACTTTTTGTGCCAGTGTTACTGTAGCCTCACACACAATCAAAAGCATTAGTATTTTAACCACAAGCGTAAGTTGAAGTCTTATTGTGAGCCATCAGCAGCTGAAAGCCAAAAGACTTTCAGCTTATCTCTGTTTCTATTAGTGTTAATGTTATGCCATTAGCAAAAGACTAACTAACTTTAGCTTGCCCCCGTACTGGTGCTTTTGATTCGAAACTGGGTCAAAGCCGTAGAGTAAATGTCGGTTTGCATGGCTCTTCTTGTTTAATGTTGTCGAGAATGTGCTGTGTACACCAGCTTTGTCTAGACGAGACTCTCCCCTTAATTTGTCTGAGCATTTATTTGCCTGCGTACAGTATTTGTTCCTGGTAATAAACAACATTTCTCCTAGACGCAGTGGAAACATGCATGGGATACTCACTAGATTTCGAAACAACACGGGTGGGGGGGGGGGCGGACTTTTGCTATTCTTTTTTCTTTGATGAGAACATGTATATTGTACAATATATATATATGAAATATAAATTATACATGGTGTGAGAAGCAGGGATGTGGTTGAGTATAACAACAAAAAGGAATGTTACACTCGTGCTACAGTTTCTGTCGTTCCATGACATAATTTTGTGGACAGCTAATAAACGACCACAGTTTAATCCGTATGAAGATCTTTTTTTTTTTTGTTTGTTTGATCTGTGCCATGTTTTTTTGTATTACTGTCAGTACAGTTTTTGTGTACTGCTAGTTAACTGTTATACATCCGTGCTGCTTCTAACATTCGCAAATCCTGCACATTTAAAAGAACACGAGGGGTTTCACTGATATTAAAGAAATATAAAGGGTGACAAAGACATTTTTGTTGTTTCAAGGTTTCTGTTTTAAAATCATCGTGAAGAAGAGGTGAAGGTGATAGCAACAAGAGCTAACATAGCAGGTGAGGCAGCTGATGGTGGAACATCTAATTGTGATACTAGTGATTTGTGAGACTTAACATCAACATATGCAATAAATATAAACTCTCACAACATTATATAATCTGCTCATAAAGGATTTATATCTACTAATGACAAATGCTTCTGGTAGGAGTAGAAACGCCTAATATTTACAATGACGAATAAACATTTAACCAACATTATGAACTTTCTTCAGCAGTTGGACTTAAAAATATAATGCTAGCAGTGTTCTTTTCTTTATTGTCAACAAAAGGAGTAAGTACGGCATTTGTTGGGGACTATTTTCAGCTGCGGATTAATACACATTTGGCTCCAACTTAGTATTTTCTGGCAGTAGGATGGTGTACGTTGGTTTGACTACATTGCCAATGTTCATAGTATTGAAGGAACATGTCACCCAGTATAACGGTGGCTCATTGCTGTGCTTTAAATTGTTTTTAGACAACAATGGAGCACTCTAGAGGAATAAGACATGTCAGACTTTGGATACACGCACACAATACTTCTTAGTAGTATCAATTAATTGTTGGTTTTGGTCTTTTCAAAGTAAGTAAAGTGCAGCAGACTTCAGTAGACTTATCCTCTAAGAAGTAAAAGACCAAATCCACAAAGGCAGAGGCAAGTTTGCTGTTGAAAGCATTCAGTTTTAATTTAAAACCCTCATGAGGAGGAGCAACGACATAATGTAAATAGTATAACAGGTGTGTGGCAGCTGATAGTTGAACATTTTATCCTAGAAATGTATTATTTGTAGGAACAACACATATAGTGTATATCAACACTCATGCATGTAAACAACTTTTATCAGCAATTTGCAAATGCTTCCTGAAGGAGTCCAAATATTCGCAGCAACTCATGAAAAAGAGGATCATTTGTAGATAATATACAACAACACAGAAGTAACAAATCAAAGCCAGCAAAGCAAAGCAGTCTTAATGTGGGGTAACTTTGCTGTATTATAAGGACACTGCAGCATCCTCTGAATAAAAATGTGACAAATCTGGCCAGAGCCCAGCACCAGGGTGTTTTATTGATCCCTTTACCTCGACTGAGCAAATGACTCAAGTACTAAAGTCATGACAGCTCCCCCACAAAGCCAGTGGACTGTCTGCAGACAGATTGATGGAGAGATGCAAGGTCATAAAAAGTCTGGAGGAGAGTTTGGCTGAGAGTCTTTTTTGGGGGGATTCCTTTTTTTTTCTGTCTCCACAGGAATACACTGCGCCAAAGATATTGAAGGAACTGGCCTTCAACCATTCCTCCATGGAAGAATTAAACCACAGTAGCCACACAAGTTCAATAATATTGATTTATTTGTATGATATACAGCACCAGTCAAGGGAATGGGAATGGGAAGCTGTGGAAGTTTTGACTGGTGCTGTTTATGTAAATATGAACACAGTATAATATATATAAATATATAGTCAGTCTGGCCTTTCCTGTACAGTACATGCCATGGTAACTTTGGGTTTTGGACCATTGCTTGGACAAAATGAGCCATATGAATATGTCAACTTGGGCTACAAAAGCATGTGGGAGGCATTTTTCTCTCTTTTCTGATATTTTACTGACTAAACAATTCATGGATTATTCAAGAAAATATCAGATTATAACTAAGATAAAATAACTGTTAGATACAGCCTTAACATAGAATATCTACTGTACCTCTACTCCATTTGTAGCAAAAGTCTATAAATGGAGTCAAAAGTCAACTCTATTACCCTAAAGGGAGAATTACACATTACTCATAACATATTAGATTAATGCTGCATAAAATGCTGATGTGCATGATTTAAATTACTGTGAGCAGGACATACAAGATGTAGATATACAGATATACACTTGTGCAGTGATGCAGTATGTTATATAAAGTGACGTGGTATGTTAGGATTACACAATAATACAACGAGTGGCAGTGGAGGCCTAAAGGTTAGAGAAGCGAGCGACTCGAAGGTCGCTGGTTCAATCCCTGGACTGGCAGGATAAATCTGGGTGGGGAAAATAAAAAAGCACCGCTTACCCCCCTCCCTCATTACCACCACTAAGGTGGCCTTGAGCAAGACCCTCAACCCCAACTGCTCCAGTGGAGCCAGCAGATCAGACTGTGGCTGTACTGGGCAGCTTCCAGGTGTGAATGTGTGTAACTGTAAATAAATAAAGGTTTTAAAGAGACTAATGCAAAATTTAACAGAGTACAGACAATCTAGAAATTAGTGTTAAATTACTTATTTTATCTGTTAAACAAATATAAAAAGAAATCTCTACTGAGGATGTTATGTTTAGGCTAATTTCCCTAAGCGGCCTCTAGGGGGCAGTCATTACCAAAGCAACTTCGTGTAAGCCAGATATTCCCAAAACGAACGAGAAGAACATGTTTTCTTGTAGTAATTATTGTTCCAGAGTTTCATCTAAAAGTAGAGAAAAGGATCAGTGAGGAATTATCAGTTTACACAGGAGAAATGTTTGCAATATTGTTAACAGTGCAATGGAGAGAGGATACAAGACCACTGAGAGCAATCATCTGTTCAGATTTATGCTCATCACAAGCCGGTTTACAGTACAGTCATTCAGACAGCAGACCAGACATTTTGTTAGAAATACAACAAACATTATATATAATTCAAATGATGGGTCTTACAGTAATATTTTTATGGGCACATATTGGTATCAAGGGAAATGAAATGGCAGATAAGGTTGCAAAGAAGGCCACAGAAAATAATGATTTGGCAGTTAGCTTCAGCAGGACTGAAATCAAGAGTATTATTAAGCAGAGACTGAAGGAAAGGTGGCAAAAGCAAAGGGAGGAAGACAGGAAAGGACAATGGTTTTTACTGAGGTTATGCTACACTGTCATAAAATATGAGGCAGAAAGAAAGCATCTCATTCAAAACCTCAGAAAGATAAAAGTACACTTTGATCTAATAGATATTCTACAAAGGAACTCAGGAAATGAGAATCCCATTTCAGTATCTTAGGCTAATTTGATTGAGAAGATATGAGGTGTTTTTTTTTTTTTTGTAAATAGTCTGATCCACACTCCACACCGGTTGGTGGCGGTAATGCACCAATTCGTTGTTTGCCAACCGCCAAGAAACAGAGTAGAAGAAGAAGAAGCTGTTTCCTTTGCAGGCAATCTGAAAGTTGGTGAATGTAATACGTGGTGTAGTTTCCATGATTAAAGTTAGCAGAATATATGTATAAACAGGTCGTATGAGTAGACATGAACCCGTCACGGAAAGCGGCTCCTGAATGAAACCAGTTAAACGTTTGATGCTGACGACGCCTGCGCACTCAAAACTGAATATCGAGCCGCCCTTCCGCCCCGCCAACTTGCACCGCAGGGTCGGGCAGACGTCGACTCACAACAACCCTGAGTTCATTTGCTCGTCTAATTGAATACTTTCCGACATAAAATGGACAACCCACATCGTACCGAGAACGGTAAGCCACCGAGGATTGAAACACGTGGCGCCCTTCGTGAGTTATCAGGTTTTCTTTTGGATTGTGTGCGCCCGATTTTGAACATGGCGTACCCCGCTCTGAGATGGCGGCGGTGGCTTTGTGTGGCGTTGCGGCGCCAGCAAGCAGATGTGTGCGGTAGTAGAAGCAGCTTAACGTCTAGTTAGCTAACAGTTCGTTCTGACATTTTATCATAACAGAAATAATTAATCATTGCCGGTAGTGGCAACCAACTATCCGCCTAGTTAACGTTAGTTAGCGACTGAAAACCCGCACTGTAACGACTGACAGATGCTGCCTTCAGAGTGTCCACTAATTACAAAAATGCAACTAACGTCAGCGTCTGAAAGTCGAACACGCGTTAAAATAGAGACGTACAGCAGCGTATTTTCTTCATTAAAACGCCCTAAAAAGAAAAGTATTATCACATCAAAGACGATTTTTACACAACTTTGGGCAGCAGAGAGAGTCACGACTATCGCAGCCATGTTATCACTTTATTGGGATGCTCGTGTGTGGTGGGTCGTAATTACGACACACTCGCCAGTCCCTGAAGGCAGCTGCAGGGCCAGGTGGGATTCAACGTCATCACTGTCAGGTTCACTGACAGCTGTTTTGATAATTTAATTAATGAAATTTGGGTATGGATAATTGTTGGGGAAAGTAATTTGGGTCTTAAGCAGTTGCTATATCAGTAACTAATCTTGAGGCCTGTTTTTGAGTGTCCTAAATATATGTGTATGTGTGTAATCTAACTATTATTTTTATTATCAATTAATCTGTTGATGATTTTCTCAATAACTTGTTTGGTCTGTGAAATATCAGAAAATTTCAACTGTTTCTCTCAGCCCAGTGTGACCCAAAGATATTCCGTTTATTGTAATAGAGGACTAAAGAAACCAGAAAACCGATTAATTGATTATCACAATAGTTGTCGTTGTTAATTTAATCATTGGCAACTAATCCGTTAATCGTTGCAGATCTGTATATGTGTTTTATCATAGCGCAGACTACCTGATGTAAGATGTTCCCTTATCAAAAATGTTTATGCCAAATATCAGCCAATACATTAGTGTAGTGTAGAGATGGAATGGTTAGTTAATCGATAATGAATATAATCGTTGGTTGCAGCCCTGGTATCATATTTGTTTGACACTAAAATGTTTATATGCATCTGCCAAAATATATCCAGTGTTGGTCACGCTCTAATCATTATACATTTTTCAGATGCACCTCTTCTGCTGCCGTCTCTTCGTCTCTTCATACCGCCGCTGCGCCTGGTGTCTGCAGCCATGTGGCAGGTCGTCCAGAGGGGAGACGTGCAGGACTATGGGATGGTGGAGGAGTTCATCAGCACAGTTACAGATATTGTACCTGAACTTCTAAATGCAGATCAGAAAGCTCAACTCCTGTTGGGTCTCAGAGCACGGGTAAGACTTTATTTTTGTCAGTCGGTCCACCACTTTGGTCCAGATCGAAATAATCTCTACAACTATAAAACTATAACATTTTCTGCAGACATTGATGTTCCCCTCAGGATGAATTGAATTGAAACTGACTGTTCCTCTGGTGCTACCTTCAGGTCAAAATGTTAATTTGTCCAATACTTTGGTTTATGACCAAATACCTGTAAAATTGCTGTAAACTCTTAGGCTCACTGGGTGTTCAGCAAATACATTTTATATGAAATCACAGTGCATAAAATGACACCAGCAGTAGTTTGATGTCTTTCTTGCAGATGTTTAGCTGCCAAAACAAAGTGTAGAGCCTTATTGTTATGCATCGCAGGAGAGCAGTCTCCTTGGGTTTAACCGTATAATCATTCCAAAATTCACAGCTGAGTTATTGCCTGACTGACAGTAATGATAAGATGATAAGTTTATATTTCTTAAACAGAAAATGTCAGCGTCGCCTGCAAGGCCGTTTTAAATCTCACCGATAAATGGTTATTAAATCTTTGAACTTTCCACAGTTCACTGTTAGTGAATAACATCTCCAGGTACTGTCAGCTGGATTTACCCTGAGGTGAAATCGTTTGTCGCAGGTGGTTCTTGAATTGTGTCGGGCTGAGCAGATAACAGACATGGAGACCATTGAGATGCACCTGGAGCGGATCAAGGCCCTCGTATCCACTTGGGCAGCACAGGTTAGCCTCTTAATATGTGATATGCAGGTAGTCATGTTTTCCATGAAATTATTGGGGTTTTTTTTCTGCTTGAACTACAACTATGCGTATTTTTGTTCCAGCCATGTTTTGCAGAGGTCGAGTTTCCAGAATCAAACTTTGTGGATCAAGTTGAATTGCTGTTGAAAGACCCTGAAGAGAAGGAGAAGTTTTTCCAGGTTTGTAATTTCAAACTGCTGGTGTTGTGCTTTTGAGGTTGAAACAACATTTTTGGTTTGTAGGATAACATCTCTTTAGATTATTGAAGCAATCTTAACAGGAGCTGAATAAATAATGTGCAGTGTTTGTGTAGTACTCGAGCGTTAAATTATAAGTGGTGATCATTTTGTTCCAGGATGTTTTCCCCACGGATTTTGGGCCTGAATATGACAGCGCTCTACAGGTGCTCATGCTGGATTTCCTTTCCAGACTGGAGAAGCTTCTACCAGTACCAGACATTCAGCAGGTACAGTAACCAGAATGGAAAACAAATTAATTTTAAGATATAAAGGGAACTCTGGCTGTAGGCAGGTAGAATAAACAACCCAATCTTCTCTCTCTGCTCAAGACTGCGTCCATGCTCAGTGCCGTCCCATCTGCCCTGGAGGAGTGTGTGCACTCTGTTCCCGACCCGCAGCACCTGAAAACTGTCCTCCAGTACCACACAACAATTGGACATTTCGATTTATCTGGTGAGTCTCCTCTTGGTCTGCATATAGTGTCTGATGTAAAAAAAAAAAAATATATATATATATATATATTGGTACTGCTTTATTTTACAGATCCCTTAAAGGACCAGTGTGTAAGATTTAGGGAGATTTATTGGCAGAAATATCGGCATAAATGGAATATAATATTCATAAGTATGTTTTAATTGGTGTATAAACCCGTGAAAATAAGAATTGTTGACTGACCAATCAGGTGGACTTCAGTGTTTTCACATCACCTTTTAGTATCAGCTCAGCTTGCTTGGAACCTTGACGGAGGTGATACCAAAAAAGTAGATACCAGGTATTACCTGCAACTTTTGCCTAATGGAAAACCAAAAAAGGCGTAGAGTCGAGTTGATAAACCAAACACTGGCTCTAGAGAAGGCCTTTCACATGTTTTGAGAGTTTCATGGCCACCGTAGGTTCTCCTACATGCTTAAAAGAAGAGGGTGAGGGGGGTTTTCAATTGGTTGCAATCTGCAACTTCACCACTAGATGCCACTAAATCTTACACACTGGTCCTTTATTTTTATACTTTCCTTGAAATTTTCTGTGTAATTTGCTGGCATGTAACAGTTTATTTTTAATGCACTTTACAGATAAATTGTACAGTGGTGCAATGTGTTATTTCTTAGTTATAAGAATAAAAGTGTTAAGTTGGTTTATTCAGTAAGTGCCTACTCATTATGTTTGGGTTGTTAAATTGTAAAAAATCTTAATAAATTAGACTCTTGACAATTCTTCAACTGACAGAAAATAGTCAGTTTTTATTGTGTAGTTTTGTGTGTCAAACTAGATGTTTGCATTTTAGATTATTTCTTAAAAAAATTATAATGAGCACATTTCTACCGAAATTACAAAACCCCTTTGAGCAGGAAACTGTTGTGAATGTGAATGTGAATAAAGTGAATAATGAAAGTTAAGGAAAGTTACTTGTGATTATGTCTTTGAACTGATATAATTTTTGTTTATAGCTGCTAACTATAAAGCTAATGTGATTCTTATTTTCCCCACAGATGAAACTCAGACCATTCCATCTTCCTTTGGGAATTGCATCCTCTCCTCCCTGTCTCTCCCACAGCTGGAGAAGGTTGTAATTGATACAGACCAAATACAGTTACAGCCTCCATCAGAGCAGATACCAGGGTGTATGACTGTCCAGGTGGAGGGTGAAACTGTCACACTGTTGGACTACATACAGATTGATCAGCCGTCAGGTTTGGTTGATCAAGACGAGTCTGTAAATGAGGAGGAAACGGGTGGAGATGCCGCAAATGAGGATGTCAGCGACACCCTAAAGCCAGCAGCTTTTCAGCCACTAAAACAAAGCAAAAGGCTCCAGTTAAAGAGAAAAGCTTTAAAAGAAAAAAAAGACTCTTCAACATCAGCTAAGAGACAAAGAAAAAAATACCCCAATAATAAGACGTGTCCAGTGTGCAGTAAGACTTTCCTGCGGGCTGCAGCCATGAGACGACACCAGGAAATTCATTCTTCAAATCGGGATCTCAGGTACAAGTGCGCCAACTGTGACAAACGCTTCAGGGACCATTATGACATGAACCGACACAACATGCGAGTTCATGAAAAGGAGGAGATGAGCAACGATGCTAAAGCAGAGGACTTGGCGGATCCTAGCACTTCTGAGATGCCGGAAAACAAAAATTGCGTTCTGTGCGGGAAGTATTTTGCTCGGCAGGTAGACATGGAGCGGCACATGAAGTCTCACTCGGAAGACCGCCCGTATAAATGCTCATTCTGTGAGAAGAAGTTTAAGAATCCTTATGTTTTAAAGAGGCATCAGAAGGAGATATGTAAGAGCAGGGAGCTGAAAAAGTCTGCTATGGCGGCTAAGAGGAAAGAAACACCGCGTGCAAATCCGCAGCCTCCTTCAGAGGGCTTGGCAGAGGGCAAAATCTGCCCCATCTGCAGCAGGATCTTGCCTTGCACTGCAGACATAGCAAAGCATTTACGATCTCACACAGAGGAGCGTCCCTTTATTTGCATCACTTGTGAGAAAGGTTTCAAGTACAAGGACACATTGAAGAAGCATCAGATTATTCACGGCCACGAGGGAATCCGGGAGGAAGAGAGCAAGACAGTGGAACAGATTTTGGCTGAAGCTGACACTCAGATTTGCAGCGATAGCAGTAGCCTTGATAAAAAAGAAGAAAATCCTGAAGCACCTGCTGACACTTCTGAAGAGCCCCCATCTGCTGCTCTGCAAAAAGCTAGCAAAAAAGCTCTTAAAGTATGCCCTGTCTGCTGTAGGGCGTTTGACAGTGTCAAAACACTCAACAGGCACATACAGTGTCACACAGAGGATCGTCCGTACCATTGCGTCCACTGCAAGAAGCGTTTCAAGCACATGCACGGGCTGAAAAGACACCAGATTTATGCCATTTGTCATAAGAAAATAGCTCGATTCGCATGGAAAAAGGAGCCAAGAGCAGGGCCCAGCCAAAGCGAAGTGACCAGCACGGACAGCCAGCAGGGGGCACCTCTGAAGATACCGGTGTGGTGTTCAAACTGTGGCAAACACTTCGAATACCTGTCCGCTCTGAAGGAGCACCAGGAAAATGTTTGCAAAGTAGAAGTGAGGGAAATCATGAAATGTGACGACTGCGGCAAAGAATTTAAGAGCATGACCATGCTCAAAGTGCACCAGAGGATTCACGATCCCCTCTACTGCAAAGAGTGCGGGAAGATACTCGCAAGTGAGGCCGCGTTCGAGAGGCACAAACTGATGCACAGACCAATGCAGTGTACAATGTGCGACAAGACTTTTACCTTAATGAGACGCCTGCGGGAGCACTACGAGAAGCAGCACAACTTCACCGGACCGTATCCTTGCGTTCAGTGTAACAAAACCTTCATCCAGCTGTCCTACCTTGCCATCCACCAGAGAATCCACAAAGGAGAGTTCCCTTACATTTGTAATATGTGCCCAGAAAAGTTCAGGTCTTCCAACTGTCTGACGGTGCATCAGCGGAAACACACAGGTGAGAAGCCCTTCCTGTGCTGGCAGTGTGGAAAGTGCTACCGCTCTGCCTCGGAGCTCACGGTGCACATGGGTACCCACTCGGAGGAGAGGCCCTGGGCCTGCACGCAGTGCGACATGGCGTACCGCACGAAGCTGCAGCTGACGAACCACGTGGAACAGATCCACATCGGCGTCAGGTATCCCTGCAACGTCTGCGGAAAGCAGTTCATGAAGGAGACGTCCCTGAAGAGGCACGAGCTCACCCACACAGGCGAGCGGCCTCACCAGTGCACCGTGTGCGGGAAGACCTTCCTGACCGCCAACGAGCTGAGGCTCCACAACAGGTATCACACCGGGGAGCGCCCTTACAAGTGTGAATTGTGCGGGAAAGCTTTCATCCAGTCGGGATATCTGAAGTCTCACATGCGCATCCACACAGGAGAGAAGCCATTTAAATGTGACATATGTGATAAAGGCTTCAGACTGTCCTATCACATGAAGAAACACAGGCGGACACACACCGGAAAGCCAAAGAGCTACATATGTGAGGAGTGCGGGTTAGGGTTCCTCCATAAAAAGTCGCTTTGGGAACACTCGCTCACTCACGACGTGAAAATCGAAGAGTCATTTACTGATGAAGTGCGAATAGAATTTCAGTAGAAATACTTTTGTTTTCATGAAATTTGTGTTCCTCTATTGGATGTCAGAGTTTCCAGCGAGTTTACCAAAAACACTCAATTTCCTCTTTGTTATTTGAGTTTGACCAATTGGTGTTGGTGTTCTTCTATTTCCTCTTATTGTGTTACAGTGTTGATTCACATGTTAAGTAAAGCTTATTGATGATCTATAAGGCGTGTACATATCGGAAGCCAATGAATAATTTCTGCTTTAAATGGCTTTTTGAAATAAATGAACTTTAAATGTATTTCTTGCTCCCTTCATTTTAAAGTAAAAAGTAGTAATGTAATGAATTATCAATAAATAGATTAGTTGAGGGAAGGAAAATTAATTGGCAGCAGTTTTTGATTGTCAATTAGTAGTTTTAAATCGCTTATCAAACAAGATGCCAAACATGCAGAGTTCTAGTTTCAAAAATGTGAGAATTTGCTGCTTTTTTTGTTTTATGTCAAATTATTTATCTGGGTTTTTGACTGTCGATCGGACAAAACGAGCAGTTTGAAGACGTCACACTGTGCTCAAAGAAAATGTGATGTGCATTTTTCATTAATTTCCTCACATTTTGAAGAATTTATCGACAGATCAATCAATAATGGAAGGAACTGTTCTGCAATTGCAGCCTCGCTAAAGAAATAAAGTAGCAGTTTAACTTATTAGTTTCCACTCATCCAAAACACAAGATGAACAGAGCTGAAACAGTTAGTTAATGGATTAGTGGGAAGGAAATTAATCAGCAACAATTTTTATAATCAATCATTGAAGTCAATAATCCAGCAAAAAAAAAAAGCCGAACATTCTCTGGTTCCAGCCAGAGAGCAATGACCTGCTTGTCTCTTTTTTTATGATTGTAAATTAAATATCTTTGGATTGTGAAACAAAACAAGCAAATTTAAGTCTGATAGATGAAAAGGATTTTTCATAACTTCCACATTATAGACTAAACGATCGAAACTTTGATCATTAAAAATAATTGTTAGTTTCAGCCCTGAAGGTCAACATCAAGGTTACTGAGAGAAAAGATGCATTTTAAATTCAAGGAAATTAAAACTAACTTCAAAACCTGATTTAGGCCTACAGATAATACATTCACTTTGTTTTAGATCATATTGAATCTTACTAAAGTATTAATCCATCTGAGCTAAATCTGTAAAACATGAAATTAAAAAAAATGTTTGTTTTGACCTTTAAACAGATTAAATTATTTTGGCAGTGGACGGGGAGAAACTGCACATCTTAAAGTCAATCTTGAGGTGCTTGTATTTACTTTATGCCTCTATACATCTACTCCAATACATCTCCACTGCATTTATTTGACAGCTATAGTTACAAGTTAGTTTTCATATTAAGATTTTGCATTAAAAACATATAATAATCATATGAAACAATACAATCTAAACCAGTGGTTCCTAACATTTTTGGCTTGTAATCCCTCGTCACATTTCAGATGTCTTGAGTTGTCATTAGTTACCCCAAAGAACATATTTCCCCTCAGATGGTTTCGTGTAAATAACTGTTTGAGATACAGAGAGGTTCAATTATCCAATATTTCTAAAAAAAAAAGAAGCAAAGATTCAGTCCAAGTCCAAAAAATTGTTTTTTCTTCTTTCATACCCCTTTAATCATCTCACAACCCCTCAAATTTATCTTGTGACCTTTTAGGTTAATAAGTAGGTAAAACTACCTAAAGCTGCCTACACATACTAATCTAATAATATTATCTATTATGTCAGTCACAGGAGCCATTTTTCTGCAGAACAAGTTCTTTAAGCACATTTTCCTGCTAATACATCTTTACTTTGACATTATAGACGCAGTAGCCTTGTTTGACCAGAAGATGGCAGTATAGTAGTGATAATGAGGATAAGGACTCAGCAGCTGAACCTCACAGTGGAGGGGAAGCTGTCAGTGTTGCCCCCTGCTGCCACAGCTTGTGTTGGAGGATTTTGTACTCTGCAAGCTTCCTGATACATAAATAATACAGTGTGTGTCCTTCATTAGCATCCATATCTCAATTCTCAGTAAATACTGAAATTAGTGCAGGCATGAAGACCTCTGTTTACACAGTAATTTGCAAGGAGGCCTGTTTGTTTATGCTGCTTTTCACTTTATGCAACATAAATTTCCCAACAATTGTTTATACAAGCTCAGTGACTGCAAATCAATATTTATTTTCTGTTCTTCCTCTGTCTGAAACTGAAGCCACAGTCCGTGTCACCTGACTGTTTACTCAGCCTGAGTGACAGTTTAAACCGCAGCAGCAGCAGCTCGAGCAGCATCCCTGTCCAATTTCAGAGAAACGGCTCCCATCTCTCAGAAATCAAAGGCGGACTGAGTCAGAGCCTCTCCAGAGTGTTGGGAGCAGATCACTTTTTAACCCAAAGCATATTGATTTATATGGGGCTGTAATTGCTTCAGTGTGTCCTGGATTATTCCCCCCGTAATTGAGGCCTGGCAGAGGTCTCTTTCCTAGACATAGTCTCTCTGGTGCCAGGTGGTGGGCAGAGAGGAGCACCGCACCCACTCCCCAGCCATACCGAGCAGCCAAACACCCAGCCGGAGAGAACCAGGGAACGTGGCCCTTACCCCCCAAAACCGCTCCTCGTTGTGGGATAAGTAAACAGCACAAACAGTACACTTCCCTGCATGCTTTGAGGTATCTCGCAGGCCCTTGTCCAGCTCTAATTGCACAAGACAGCACATTATCAGTCAGGCTGGATGGGACGAATGGCTCGCTGCAATATCACTGACACTAAAAAGTCCTGAATCTGTGCATATTTGGCTCTTGTCTGCGGTCTCTCTCTCCAGGATTAGTTGTGTTTACTGAAATCACATATTAAGGCTGTAATTACTGTACATGCTATTGTTCAAGTATTTGTTTTGTGTTTTTGTTCCTGACTCAGTGGAACATTCCTGGATTTTGTAATAAATGGAATGCTTGCACGCTCGAACAGGTCTCGTGATTACCACGGTGTCACAGATACAGGGGGTAGACAAAATAATGCACGGACAGGGATCTGGAAGTCACCAATGTAAACACTGCTACAAAGGTTGTCGTTGCATCTTGTGGCATGTGTTGCCAGGATTTTTCCAGGATGTCTTCATTGACCTTTAATCCTTTGTATAACCAATGCACCTGCAGTTTATGTGGTCTCTCTGGAGCTCTTATAGTTCTCCATGATGCTTTAAAGCAGCGTTTCCCAACCTAGGGGTCACAAGACGATTAAAAGGTATAAGAAAGAAACTGACTTTCCTCAAAATCCTTCAAATTAAACAAAACTGAGATGGAAAAACCATTCTTTGGTTGAACCACTCACAGTTTATGTCCACATAAGGCCATATAAGACAACAAGGGGTCGCAAGTTGGCAGTGATTTAATTTATTCAGTCATGAACCAAAAATGTCGGGAACCACTGCTTTAAAACTCCACCAACCCATATTTTTATATTAATGAATGAAATGTGAGAATGTAAGAGGGGTCACAGATAATGTCTTTCCTTTTTTTTGCGCCTCTTTTAGCTCATTGTTTTGGTTTTACAGCGATTTTACTTCACGGCTCAGTTCCTCCGCTCTCGCCACTGTCCTTTCCTTCGAATGTTCCTCTGTGTTTGCTGCAATGAGTAAATAGGCATTTATTTCTAATACAGTAGCATTAACAACTTTATAATGTGATAAAACATTAGGGCTGTTTGTATTTCAGTTCCTCTGCTATGACTACTTAAGCACAACTAGTGTAAGTTTAAATGTACAGCAGGTAATTAGCCGATTTAATGAAGAATATAGCTAAATTAACGGGGTTGAGAGCAACAAAAACGCTATCAGTAACACAGAAACGCCCAGAAATTGTAAACTGGGTTTTTAAAAATTGTTTGACATGCAAAATACGACGCAGCTGCTTTTAGGAATGTCGCCACAGCGCTTATTCTCCCTCGAAAGGGGGGATGGTCGTTCTGACGACAGGGAAGTGACGTATGCCTGCTCTCGTGTTTTGCAAGTTGACGTAAAACACATCAGCTAGCTTAATGGGTACACAGAAGTTTTGTGGGACGAGTGAAAATTCAGAGTGGAGTCATACGCTTAGCTTTACAGGTTCCCGGGCGTACAACGTCAATACAGTACACCTACGTGAGTGACCATGAATGACTGAATGAGCTAGCGGTCATTTACATGGGGCCTGCAGAGTAAACAGCTGTAAACACAACACTAACATATTAACATCTTATTGAGTCGATATGGTGAACATGCTAGCAAACAGTTACCTATTTAAACATCTTGCGGACATATAGCATTAATTTGTGTTTCTGGCCACCTGGCAATTGTAAGCTCAATATTCACTCTCATTTTTGCTCTGGTTTGGTCTCTGCCAACTCCTGAGGGAAATATTTGGCTCTTTATCTGCTAAATGCTCCGCTATGTTTACAAGCTAGTTGCTAACTGTGTCTGTCTGCCATTTGGTGCTGAGCAGGTAGTTTACATTGAGCTAAACAGCTTTTCAATGAAAACATCTGCCCGTCTGGTGAAAATACTCTGTGGGTTTGTCACTACAAGCAGCAGCTTTCACATTACACGCAGTTATTTGTTCCATTGTTAATACAAAACATTTGATTAGTGCAGCTTTAACTGATGTAGAAATCACCGTTGTTTGTGATAAAGTTACATAAAGTCGCCGACCAAAAAATCCCTTTTATGTTAACCTCGTAGTCTTATGTTCAGTCACAGTACGGGGCACAATCACATTAGCTGAATAGACTGCTAACAAAGAAACATACAGTAAATAACAACCGGTGCCTGTGCAACAACGTGGGACTATATTGTTTTCATCACCAGAAAAATTGGGGTGGAGGTCGAGGCGGGTGGGGGGGGGGCATAGCATTCAAGTTTAATTTGCTATTATATCATACAGTTTGTTGAAAGTCCTACAACTCCCAGCAGGTTCAGCGATCACAAACAGTTAAACTGTCCCAGAGAATTTTTGAAAAAGTAGGTTTTGATCATCAACAGGCACAACGGAATTTCCTGGCCTTTTTGCCAAAATACTATGACCCCTGCATGTTACTACGGAAACATAGCGTATCAAAACAAGCGCCCCATTTCTTGCTTTTGCTCCATGACGCACCTTTATTTCTTCCATATGAACAGTGTATGGCACAGCGGAGCGCTTTGATAACAATATCTGCTTTGAATGCATGAACAACAGTGCCACACACAAACTCATGTACACCAGCACCACACCCTGTTTAACCACTAAGCTTGGGAAAGTAATACACACACATACACACACACACACACACACAAAAAAAATCACAAATTACCCCTACAATCACTTGCAATAGATACCCTTCTTTCATTGTTTTTGCAAAGCTTTTTTTGTTTTAGTCAATGGATAAAGGAGGAAATATAACACAGAGAACCACTGAGCTGGAAAAACCCTCAGACTAATCAAGAGAATAGAGAAGGATTGCTCTCCTAATCAAGTGTGTGTGTGTGTACGTGCATGCACTTGCATGTGTGTGTGCGTGTCCTTGAGTGAACCTGTGTGTGTGCCCAGACGTATCCCCAACCTCACGCATTAACTCCTATCTTGGGTACCAGCCCTGCAAACCCCACACACAGCCCTGCATCCTCTGTCACCGCTGAAGTGCTCGCACAGCTTTATCTCCATCTCATCTTCATCCACCCTCATTCTGCCTCTGTCCTCTCACTTCCATCCGCTCGCATTCATTTGCATTCTGCACTGCTGTCTGTATGTATCCCTCTGACTCTGACATTTGTTTGGCAGGAGAGACCAGACGGGATGCTGTTAACACTGCAAAAAATGTCCATCTTTGCAAGATTTTTGTTAACACACATAAAAAAATCTTCCAAATGGGGTGATATAACTCTGCTTGTAGCCAATTTTGCAGCAAGAATTTTCTTGTAAGGATAACTCTTAAAACAAGGCAGATCACTTGCCTATTATTGAGAAGATTATACTAAAATCCAGTAAAAAGTAGAACTGTATTGTAAATAAGTGACATCGGGACATTTTTAAACACTTCTTTAAAAGAAAAAGTGATTTTAAGACTCATTCCTGATCGAAATGACTTGAGATGGACACTTTTTGCAGCGAACACTTTCTCCTTCCTACAGCAAAAGGGAGTGAGAAAACAAGCCTTTCTCTGGTCAATGAGTTCACTGGGGCGGACGTCTCCTTAGACAAGGCTGCGGGGGGGGGGTTGGGAGGGGGCGGTGGTGGTGGTGGTAGGGGGGTTCAAAAGTCTTGCAACCGAAGAGAAAAGAGTCAGAGCGAGGGAGGGAGAGAAACCTGGCACCAAGACAGTTCAGAGCACTGGGCATTAGAGACGGCGAACAAGGGAAGGTCAGCCCCCCCCCCCTCGCCCCCCCCAACCCCCTTTTCTTCCTACTACTGCATCAGCAGATGTACTGCACAAGCCCATCATCAATACTGCCAGACCACAGCTACAGCGATAACAGGAAAGTCTGTGATGAAGCATTTACACGCTACATTGTGGGTTGTTTTTTTTATGTCAAGAGGCAGTGAAAGATGAGATAATTTCACATCTAAGATCAGCTACTGACAGAGAGGCTTATAGGCATCAGTGACCGGCCACGTCCCCGATCTGATGCTAACAAGGTCATCCTGTGGTCTGAAAGCAGCTTTGTCCCTCTAATCAGAGGAGCATCATCATCATATTCCACGTTATATCAGCAGCTCCTGACAGTGACGCAATTCACCGGGGGAGGCAAACGGAGACGCTGCTCGGCGTGCATCTTGCCTTGAAGCAGCAGTCCTGATGGGAAGAAAAGTCAGGTCACAGATTGAGGTCATAGACCTGCATTTGTGGCAGTGAACCTAAAGTTGAGAGTTATAGGCTAGTCATAAAAGACCCTTAATCAAACCTAAGTTTGGCAAAGAGCTGAGATTTTGAGTGCAGATGTTATTTAATCCACCAGCCGTCTGCAAACATGCTTTTTGTTGAAATGTGATGGCGTAAGTAGGGCTGCAATTGTGTTTGGTCTGTGTTTCTCCAGACCCCAAGCTCACATATTTGAGTTGTTTGTTTTGTCTGATAAACAGTTTTAAAACCCCAAGAGATGCAATTTACTATCATAGAGGACTACGAAAACCACATTTGAGAAGCTGGGACCAGTACATTTCTGGCTTTTTGGCTTAAATCAAATCATAAATTGATACAGATTATCTTCTGTCCATCAGTTGATTGACTAATTGTTTCAGCTCTGGTGTAAAGCCACAAGATAAATGAAGATTAATCACTGTTAGTTATTTAGCTCAATGGTTTCCAACATTTTTTCGGAAACCATTTGTTGCAGGTTGCTGTGAGCAGTTCACACAAAAAGCGGTTTTCCCTTCTGAGATTGTTACGTTTACATTTTTTTACAGAACAATCCCTATTCCACAAAAATTTGAGCAAAGACTTTTCTGTGGCTGACATGTTTTTTCTTCCTCTTGTCTGTCTTGTTAATCAACTGGTGACCGCTCAGATTTATTTCGTGACCCTTTGTGGGTCCCCGACCCTCATGTTGGTAAAGCTGTAGCCTTGGAAAAAACTGTAGTCTCTGTACCACGAGCATGCTGCCCGTGTCATGTGGGGACATTTGATCATGCTTATGTTTTTGACCCACTTTACCCCAACAAACCAGGCTGTCGCGTGTCTTTAGCCTCGGTTCCCTTTGGATCCGACCTTGCTTGTGATGCACTTACACACACTGGCCGAGCATGCTGGGATACGTGCTGTTGTCCTGTTTTATGATTGGGTCACAGCACTGATCTCATGTTTAGTGATTGGATCAGTGTTGATATCCCGTCCCTGCTGAATACAACTCTCTTTAAGCCCTGGCCTCATGTGAAGCTGTGGTTTGTCATTGCTATTTTTTTTTTCTGTGACACAGTGGGAACACTGGGGCCCCTATGATAATTGTGGGTTGCTTTGCACAATGAGTGCCATCCAGTGTTTGTCAGTCCACCAGCATCCAAAGCATCTGGCTCAGTAGTTAGCTCCAGGTGGCTCAAATCTGAAATCTGAAAAATGTGAAATAATTGTCCTCTTTATCATAAACTCCTATGTGTTTTCATGTTTCCACTCAGTCCATGAAAGCACCGAATGTCATCAGATATCATTTGCAGACAAACCTGCTTGTATTGACTGAATTTCAGGAGAGGCGCCAGAGCAGTGACTCATTTATAACAAGAAATGAGAGTGACAAAGTGCAGAAAAGAACCAAATCCTGCACAGAGGCACAAAGTTTACTTCAGATGTTATCTCTGGCTCATATTTGCTCTGCATGACAACAGAAGTGCCACTTGTCTATATTCATGTATTCAGTTTTAGTATTAGGCTTTTTTTAAATTATGTGTTCAAGTTAGTATCACAGTGGTGATTAGGTGGGAAAGTGTTTTAATGATTAATTTTAGCGTTAATCAGATCAGTCTTTTGGTATATGGGCTGTTGTATTACGCGGTGTAAAATTACGCGCAACAACCAACAGTCATATCATAACGTCCAGCTTAACTTCGCCTTCATGAGATTTAAGCGCATAAAATAGAGTGTGAGCTACTGCTGCTGCTGGTGGGGCAGGACCGCTTTTTTTTCTATCTTGATCTGAACTACTAACCAAGTCTTACAGAGATCAAAATTCAATCTAGTTCTAAGAAAAAAAAAGAGAAATGACGTTATTTGAATATGTGCCCAAAATCCTTAATGAATAACTTAGGACGAGTAGGAGGCAAATGCTGCCCCAGCTGTTTCCTGTTGAAAATGTCTGTGTAATGTGTGTGTAATGTGTAAATGTGAGGGATTTTCTCTCTAAATCCGTCTCCTGTTCGCTAAATCTCACTTCTCCAAAACGAGCCTGCGCAATGGAACAAAGTCGGAATATTGAGATGTGACATTGCCCGCATCTCATCCTCTTTCTCCCGTTTTTTAATGACTTCAAACAAGTTCATTTTCGCCGGGTTTTGTCTTGCGGAGACCCGTGGGGATGTCTAGCGCTCTTTCCTTTCAGTGGCATTTATGTGATGTCTTCAAGGTAACTTACCTGATTTCCTTTGACACTATAGATTATCACCTTGGTTCTTCACTTGCTCTCTATTCGCACAGAGCATCCTTAACTTAAACTGAAGCAATAAAAGGGAATATTCATCGTTTATTTATATTTGACTGCTTTTAAATGCATGATAAATGTGATTTTGTTCCATTTTTATCTTTCTCGTTCTCTTATAGAGTAATTATCCTGCATGTCTTGTTGATTTTCTCCACAGATAATGTCCACTTCTGCTTTAACTGACTTTTTTTCTTTTGGGAATCTTGACATGAATCCTGCATGAGTTTCACTGCTCGGATGAATGGGTTTTCATCCTCAGCGCCTGTGTGCGTCCTGCGCTCTTTTTCACCAGAAAGCCCTAATGCAGCTCTGCAACTTTCAAAGCAATTACTGCTGAGTCTGCATTATTAAGTGCTAAATATCTAACCTGAGGCTGCAGGGTTAGAAGAGGAGATCTTAACATGAAATGCTTACGGGCGCAGCGGTTGGGGTTGTAATGTAGATGGGTAATGCCCTGTGTTTATTCTCTTTATTATGTATATTTGGCCCACTCAGCTTCCTCTGCTGGGTTTGGCGGGAGAGCCGTTTTCCATCTCACATTTTGGATCGGAAAGATCCCCGGTGCTTTTTGCATCTTTTATTCTGCTTTTTCAATCTTGAAGCACTTTTGCCTCAGCTCTGTGCGTAATAATGCACTGACAGCTGGTTTATGGCACAAGGGACACGCTGAAGCTTTATTGCCAAGTGGCCATTGATGATAGATTTTTGAAGTGGGTGATTTCATCTATTAATATGTTTTTATTGACTTATTATGACACATACAGGGGCTGAGTAGCTGGATGATAAGCAGGAAAAGTGTGTTTTCAATTTGGACGCGCTCGGCTCCGTTGCGCACAGGCGCCCCGGAGCATCAGAGCTTGTCAGCCTCCTGTTTGACTGTTTGACTCTGGCACCAAGTGGAAGTCTGGATTTAATACATTTTCCTCTACATCTCCAAAACCCTGTAAAGTTACCATCTGTGGCCACGGCCACTTGTATTTCTTGTTTAGCAGAGGGGAAAGCCTGGAAGTTGGAGCCTTAAGCTCACTGGTTTCAATCCTATCTGGGAAAATGTTCAGTATTACCACAGTTGAGGTGCCCTTGAGCAAGGCACCGAGCCAACATCTGTGCCAGCGGGTTTGCTCAATGGCTAACTATGTAATAAGAGATCAGTTGTGTGACAAGTGTGACTTTCCTTGGTTAAGTTATTGATTTAACGACTCTCTTTCTATGATGATGCTCTGTGTTTAACAGCAGTGATAATATTAAAGCTCTCCCTCTCTCCCTGTGCGCAGAGTGCGATGTGCTGTATCTCCTGTAGCCACACCCTCTCACTACTGCTGTGCGTCCTCACCCTGACTCCGGCAACAGGGGCGGGGCCAGAGACCCTGTGCGGGGCGGAGCTGGTCGACACGCTGCAGTTTGTGTGTGGAGAGAGAGGCTTTTATTTCAGTAAGTGCACCTTTTTATTTATTCATAAAGGTTGGCTGTATCTGTCCCAGAGCTCTCCACCTCCAGCGGGCTCATAAATAAAAAAGCAGCCAGTTTGACATCTTGTCTTGACTTTCCCTGCATTAATGTTCTCTTTCTTCCTTCATTCATTCCTCTTCCACTGCTACATCTTCTCTTGTGGAAGTTCACATTCATCCCTGCACATTTGTTTTAATGCTCGACTCTCATTGATGGACCGAAGCCCAGGTTGTGAACAAGCAAACCTAAATGAAATATGGAATGATGATAAGTAACTACATTTTTGTAGTTACTTATCGTTTGTGGCAAATCACAGTTTTGCCCATGGGGAAAAGGCTTTAAGTGGAATTTGGCTGACTATCTCTAAGAAAGAGGAGGGGTAGAAACTAAATGTTAGAGTGAAGTTTTTTCTTTTTTCCACCAGAGAAGGGAAAGCTACCCAAAGAAAACCCTCCACCAAGAATCCAGGATTTAAATCTCCGATTTTCCATTAAGGGTACAACCCAGGCCAGAACAGCACAGGATATATGGAGCTACCGAGGTTAGGTGCAATGTTCCACCGGCAGCCAGTGTTTCTCAGAACATGTATCCTGATCTTTCTGTCAGAGACGAGCAGTGCGACTATACATTAGCAGCACACTGTAAGCAATTGCTGTTAATTTACAGCCAATTTTCAACACTAATATACTGTATTTATGTCATACGGTTTTGTACTGTAGTTAGCAATGCGCTGTGAGCTGGCCCATTTGAAGCAACAGCACAGAGGCCCTAAACAGTATGCTAATGTTTTAAATTACAGTAGGCCCGCACTACTATGTATTTTTTGGAAATTGTGTGTTGCACAGAGAGACTACTGGAGCTTGATAAGAAGTTTGATAATAAATTGGCATAGTCTTTTAATACTAAAATTACTGTTTTGTCAAAGTTCGTTAGTTAAGTTAATTTTCCAGTAGAAAAAAAAAGTCGGAAATAATTTGCCATTAGAAACTCGTGAGGGGACTTTCTCAGAAACGGTCATTTGGAAAGCAGTTTTTCCAGAGGAAGACGCACTTCGGAGGACACGCTACACATCAACAAGAAGTCCTGCTTCATCTGCATCGATCGGGTTGTGCATCTACAAATTAGACGGTAATTAAAAACAATCTTATTTTCCTTGTTAGTATCTTATTCATAAAGGTAGCATTACCAAAAATAATGTTTGAAATCAAACTGATGCTCAGCAAGCTGTCTAGCTAGTGAGTGTGTGATTTTAAAATGTCACTTATATTTAATGTCTATTTATATCATATTTACATGCATTTTAGAGTCACTGTGTTTTATCAAATGCTAACCATTTTGGATCATCTGTGAGTTTTCTTAAAGCTGCAGTGTGAGACCTTTACATATAAATTAACGTCCGTTACATTCAAGCCCTTGCCAAGCGAGTTCACACAATGCTGATTAAGCCTATCACCTCCAGGTAAATCGCTCTGTATTTCGCAGTATACCAGAGTTTTTAATCTGGTGTCTGTGGCGACATTCCTGCGCTGGCACACCAGTAGTGATGCGTTTTACGTCAACCAGCAATGACTGGTTTGCCAGAGCTAAAGGGGGCCCATAGAGCATGCGCACAAAGACTTCCGCCAGACTTCCGGTTTAGCACAAACCCGCGGAGGTGCGCCGCAACATACTGAATCAGGCAGAGTTCAAAGTGAAAATAGATTTAATGAGTCATTGGCATAACACAATTAATCGAGGCTGGGTCCATGGAACCAGGCACTGACTGACAAGCTAACAGACAGCTTCTTATATACTCTGTTTAAGACCACCCATTGTGGAGCCTATTTGTAGGCTTTAATACAGAATTTCCAACGAAATGACCTTTCGTATAATCATAGTCAGCTATTATACAGTCTGGCTTTAAAGTTTCACTTCCTCATGGAAAGTATCCTGCCACCAGATGATTATTTACTGATCAATATTATGGAAAGTACCAAAAAATACACAACAATACGTATATCATGGGAGAGATAAAAGATAACTACCGTAGTTTTAGAATGTTTTTCCATATGTTGTCATGTATGAAAAGACCCAAAATGAACACTGTAAGTGTACTACTTGATTACTATAAGCGAATTATTTAAACAGCATTTGTATAGGAATGATTCTGTCCCAAGCTTTTTGATACATATAAGCCGTTGATCACTGTAACCATGATCACTATAAACGGTTCACCTGTATTTACTCTTACTGCCAGAAGAGGGAACCAAAAGTTATGCACTGCAGGTTTAAAATTGGTAGCGAATGTTGCTAGCTAGCTAGCTGATAGCCCTTGTTAATACCACGAAAAAAGACTAAACAAACTTAAAGGTTGGAATGATGATGGTATAATTTTAAGTAGAAAGGTGGTTTATCTTTGAGAGGAGCGTGAGCTGATAGCGTTAGTGTTTATATGCAATTAAAACATTGATTTCTTCCACTGTTGATAGCCAACCAAAGTTAACATTGCGATTGGTTTAACATTAGAAATTTCAGCACAATTGATATAGGTGGTACAGAAAAACCAGCCAGTTATTATACTGGGCTTCTTGTTGACATATTTTAACCTTATTAACATCAAGGCATAATGTTTGATTATACATTTGGTTAGTGTCAACACTAATTTTGAATGTTGATGAAATGGAATTGACTCTCTAGAGTAAAAATCTGGCAATTGTGTAGGCCACTTTATTTTTTCCCGCATTGGCAGCAAAAATGTTCCCCTGTCAGGTCTGTGGTCATAACTGTGCCACGATATTGGCTTATGTAAGGCACATGAGAATTCATAAAAATACACCTAATTTAACTTTTAAGTGTTTTGCCAGATTGCAGTCTGAATTTCCAAAACGTTTCAACTTTTAAGTGTCACACTTACAGACATAAAGACAAATGTGTGATTAGGCCTAGGTTGTCTGGTGTAGTTGTACTAACATGTCATGTTGACTTCTGCTGTGCAATGTGTGAGAACTTGAAGGCCTTTTACTCTCATTTGAAAATACACATCAGAGAGGAGAAAACAGCTGCTTGCCCTTATAGACAGTGTGACAAGGGCTTCACAGTTTTATCCACATTCACGTCACACATGAGTAGGAAACATAAAAATAGTGCTGAGGAAAATCTGATTGATTCAGTTGTGAATCCTAGGATCTCCCATGAGAGTGAAAAAGAGCAGTCTGATATGCAGATTGATCCTCCCAGTGATGCAGGTGATGAGCAATCAGAGGTTTACGCAGAAAATGCTGATGAATCCCAGTTCTTGAAAAATGTAGCCCTGTTTTATTTGAATTTGCAAGCAAAATTGTTGCTTCTGTCATTCAGACAATTGTTGAAGATTCTCCGAAAGTACATGATATAAGCCAGTCACATTTGCTTTTCAAACTGAAAGAGAACTTGGTTACATTTGGTGTTTCGGTAGGGTTGGGAACTCAAAACCGGTTCCAAATTAGAACCAAATCCAAAATGCCAAGAACCGGCTACCCATTAAAAAAAATGAATTTCGGCTCTGCTTATCAGTTCCTACACACGATAACCCTTTATTATTGCAGCAAAAAGGCTATATCTGCATATTTTGATAATAATGACAGCAGCGACACTACATGAACATGGGTAACCAGGGTAACTTGGCTAAGACGGCAATCATACATCCATGAGCATGCTACAGCTAAGGGGTGCACTGCCAAAATGTTCTGGGTGGAACCCGTGCTTGAATTGTTCCGCACGTCGCAGTAAGTGGATTACCGTAATCACTGGTAATGCAGTAACAAAAATTTAACAGAGTAAACTGAAGCAGATCAGAAAACAAGGAGCCTTCTTACTCAAACATGAGCAAATATACTTATCAAATAGAGGAAATTAGAATTAAAGGCCTCTCTCCAATATAAGCCTGCTTCCAATAAAGGTCTGGTACCCTCTGCAGTTGAGGTAAATAAAGGCCCCGGCCACTATTTGAGGAAGTACAGTAGTTTATTTCAATTTCACATTGGCCATGCTTTATAGAATGACAAAACTTGAGGTGGTCGAGCTTCGGAAACCTACTGCTACCTTTTTCAGTCCATTTTCACAGAAGTGTGCAAATAAAACAGCATCCACAAGAAAATGTATGCACTGACTGTGGATCATACATTTTTACTGTATGTATTTACTTTGTGAATGTTCAGTTAAAAAGATTTTGAATTTGCTTATTTTAATGAAGCAATTTTTTTTCTTTACCATATTGGAATTGAAACTGGGAATTGATATGAACCAGAATCGATAAGCAGAATCAGAATCAGAATTGATAAAATTCAAACCCTATATACCCTACCCAACCCTAGGTTTCGGAAGCTGACACAAGCTCTTCTGCAGATATATAAGCCTTTCCTGACCACACACTGAAACCCAAACATCATTATGTCAGTCATTATCCAGATCTCATTGTCCAGTTTGGGCCACTTATTCGTCTATGGACATTAAGATTTGAGAGCAAACACATATTTTAAACAGTGTTTGAGGAAATTGCATTAAGAATCCATGTTCTATTCTTGCAGAGAGACATCAGCTTCTACTAGTTCTACTAGTAGGCTCTAAACAATCTGATAGCCCAAGAAGTGACTGTGAAGGGTACAAAATACAAAAAGGACATGTTCATTGTGATCGCTGATGCAGAGAAGCTACTGTTAGTCGGGAGAATCTGCTAGATTACTTCCCCTTGCCTGAGTACACTGTCCATGGCACACCAATGATAACTCTTTACCATTCTTTCCCTTTATTCCAGAATAATGGCTAACTTGAGTGAAGAAATTAAGGAGATCATCTGCAAGACCTTGCCAAAGAGAGCCAGTGGCAAATAATTTCTAAACTTAACTGGAGTCAAAAGAAGATTCAAAATATGTGCGGCAGGAACGGGTACTTTTGGGTGGAGGCTATACAGTACATTGCTTTTGATTCGAGTGAAAAACCGCATTGAGAATGTGAAGTGTGACGGAAGCTATGCACGCCACCGAGCCTCTAGATCCAGTTCTACATACAAGACGAGGCCAACCAACACTTATAGATGTACAAGATTTCAGCCAGCGCTCCCTCCAGAAGAAATTAATGAGACTGTGGAGCAGAACCGCCAAAGACTGGAGGAGATTTACAGACAGGAGGGTGCACGTGGAGCTGAAAGAGCAGAGGTAAAAAATCTCAAGGAGCTCACATTCTGTCTACGTCGTCATTTAAATGCACTTCCACCACCTGACATTGAAGATATGAGAAGCAAATGGTCTTTTCTTTTCAAAGGTGCATATATGCTAATTTTGTGTCATCAACGTGCTTCATAGCTTGGAACTCACACAACCATCACAAAATACTTCAGGGGAAAACCTACCAACAAAGATGTCAAGGATGTCCTCTCTGATATTGAAGATAATGAGATGGCACATCATATTATTCAGCTGCTCATGGCACACTTTGGAGAGAGCCTAACAGGGCCGGTCCTTCTTACAGATGTAAGTTTATATTCTCTTTCTTGCCCTGTGTTTTAAATTTTGAATGTCGTATCTATTTATTCACATGTCATATCTATTATTTGCTGCTTGATGCTTTGTCCGATCTCTCTATATCTTGAAAATATTTTCTTTGTTGAATTATGCTAGTGTATTACTATGCAGTGGATCCGACTTGAATAGAGGCGTAATATGTGAACTGGCTCCAGTGCGTAGTAATACACTGGCAATTTTCAACAAACAAAACAGTTCCAAGATATAGAAAGGTTTGATAGGAAAATCAAACAGTGGTATTATACAAAATACCTCATGATATCAGTACTGGTTAGTAATCACCTTATGTTAGAAAATCTAAACTACCCTTTTAAGACTACAAAATGTTCCTAATAGTTTTCCATTCAGTCTCTGATCTCTCTTAGACTATTTTGATTTCAGGCTTTCATTGGTATCGATCCAGAGAGGAACAAAGGCCATCTTGGGCAAGGTTGTCTCCAAGAAGACGGGTGTGATCGTCCAGAAGAAGTCTGCCACAGTCAATAAACACGTCTCCACACTACTGAAGAACCTCACTGACCTTGAATGGGACTTCATATAGGTCAGTGAGCTCCCTCTCGTCTCTCTCTCACTCCATGTGTTGTTTTGACAGACTGACGTTGCCATATTAAGCCACAAGAGACTTTGGTATCATCAGCTTTATAAGCATTGATTAGGCATTGTTATTGTACATCCCCAATTCTATAGTTATTTTGATTAATTATTTTGTTTGTTGCTGTTTTACAGCTGGAATAAATCTAGGGAGAGGAACAACCAGCAAAGTGACGGTCATCTCTACCTGACCCAGAACATTCCTCTTTGAATAAGGACTGTCCACACCCACCCACACTCTTCCTGAAGTTAAGCATGCACCTACCTCACAGGACGCTTTTAAGAGGTAAAACACAAGCCTACCTCGCAGGACTATTCTAAGAGGTAAAACACGAGCCTTCTTACAATTTTTTCCCAGATGTTGCTAATGATGCATATTTTCAAAATGTTCTTATTGATGTATTTTTTCACAGAGAGCAGAGAATTCATTGCAGTAAATTTAGATATTGTATATATTTTAATCTGCTTTTTGAGAGAACATAAGCGTATCTCACAGGATTCTTTATAGGTTAAACACTTATTATTTCTTCTGTATTAGTTGCCTTGGTATTCAGCCCAATTGTTTGGTCAAATTCAAGTTGGCATAAGATAAGATGAGTCACTTATAACAATAATTTGGAAGGAGTTACAACTTATGTGTTGTTGTTTTTTTTGTTATTGTTGTTGTTCTACATTAGCAGTATTTATGTTGACACTGCCCTTTTTAAATAAAAGTTGGTTTGATTTATATTTCTAAGCTG
This sequence comes from Scomberomorus guttatus, assembly GCA_038419695.1. Taxonomy (NCBI): domain Eukaryota; kingdom Metazoa; phylum Chordata; class Actinopteri; order Scombriformes; family Scombridae; genus Scomberomorus; species Scomberomorus guttatus. The sequence continues at coordinate 5,581,547 of CM076466.1, read as the reverse complement.
TTTATTGCTTATTTTGCATAATTTTCATTAAAAAATGCATATTTTAAGTAGATGTCTGTAGCCCACAGAACAATAAAGTTCTGATGTTAATTGCATTGAAGACTGATATTTTAGGTATTCTGAACTGCTAAATTAAGTTATTGTATTATCAAATATGCCTGTCTACAGTAAACAGTGAGAATTTAAAGTAACCCCCTAACCAGAATGTTACTGTAAAATCAAATTATCACAGAAATATACTGCATTTCATTTTTACTGTAATAGACTGTAAAATCATTTAACAGTATGAATACTGTAGAATTACAGTATATTGCTGGCATCTCTGCTGCCAGCATTTTACTGTAAATATCCATTTTTTGGTATCATAATAACATGTTAATGACTTGACAATAGACCATATTATTCACATTTACTGGTGGAACCTTAAAATTAATTTATAATCATACTACTGGATAACCATTACTATTTGGAAAGTATTGACCTTTTTTGTATTTGTTCAAGTTACAATCACACTTTTCCAAAGAAATTGTCATGGTAAATTGTTATTTATTATCTTGGCCAAATCCAGTTGAGTCTGCTGTGACTGTTTTACTGCTCTTGATGTGCTCCTATGAAAAGTGAAGATTCTTGGCAATCTTCATCTGATTAACTTCTCAGCCCAATCCTTTTGTGAACTGCCTTCCTCAGGACCACCTGCCTTGGTGTTTCAGACAACAAATATGTCCCAGCAACAAATGGCCACTGCACAGGTTTCTGAGAATTTTAACTGCCCTCCTTTAATACTTATGAAAAACTCAAATGACTGTTTTTGCATGGAGTGAAGCTTTTTTCAGCTTCAACCAAATCAATGCTCTGTCTTGCTCAGATAAATTTCTGCCGTTGATGATATCTGTGGTTATGCTGCCTTCTACAGCCTTCAAGTAATCGTGCTAGCAAAAGAGCTGAAGATCCATCCATTTATTGCCACTTATCCAGGTCTGAGTTGCAGTGGCAGCAGACTAAGCAAGATAGCCTATATGTCCTTCTCCCCAGGCACGTTCTCCAGCTAGTCCTGGCAGATCCCAAGGTATTCCCAGGCCAGATGGGATACGTAATCCCTCCAGCATGTTCTGGGTCTACCCCGTGGTGCTCCAAAATTGCGCTCTTAAGGTGCATTAGATATGACGATGGATCCACTTTGCCTTTGTGAAAGTTGTATGGATAGGGAAGCACCCAGAGTTCTGACCAGCAGACCTCTTGCTCTATTGACTGCATGCTCTCATATTGTCCATGCACAGCCTAATATGCCCAATAATTACATTCATATTGGTAATATTGATGGTCATGGCCAATGCAGGAAGTAGTGGCAAGGCGGAAAGTAAGGGTGTGATACCAGAGTTTATGTCCTGTCACACATCAGTAATAATTGAAACCCCTAACCTTTACCTTAACCCTGACCAAGTGTTTCAGTTGCTTAACCAGGACCATATCTTAACTATACTGTTGTTGTCATGCGTGCCGGGGTTTTCTGCAGAATCATCTAATTTAAACGCTCTGTCTGGCGGTAGGGTCACCATGCACCTTGCTGCTACTCCCACCATCCAACTGCCTCATTCCTCCACCTCTGCAAGCGCCTCTTCCAAGACCAGTCAACATCATTCTTTGTATCGAGCCTTTTGTACGGAGTTTGCCAGAGAGTTGTTGGAGAACCACCAAGCTGCTGCAAAGCTGCGAGTCTTGTTCGTCCAGATGCTGCTGGCAACACCCGCATGCTGTGAAGTGATCATGACAGCCAGCTCAATTGCCAGTTTTCTGCCAGTTAGACTTTTTGGTCTTTGGATTCCTTCTGCTGCAGCACATCTCTTGTATAAATGACCATGTTCTCTTCATTCAGGCTTAGTGGAAGATTATGGATTACGTGATCAAAGATTACATTTTAGTAAATGCAAGCCTTAAATTTCTCTTGTAAACTGCAAGGATCAAACACCAACAAGACTTTGGCATCCTCTTTATAGATGATGATAGCTGTAAAATTTTTAGTCAGTCGTTTTCTTCAAATTCAAACTCACTGCTAGATCCCAACAATAATGTTTCATGTCTCAGTTTGAAGGTTTGCAAATTCGTCCCAAGAAGTGGCTGCAGATGTAGCTGAAAGTTGATGAAATGTTTAAGGTTTTGACAGGTTATGAGGGTGTCCAGAGATTGGATGATGTGAGAGTGTGATGAAGTACTGGCTACTGATAGCAGAGTTTTACTACAGCTTTATAAATGTTTCTCACAGGCTATAGAAGTATAGCACAACTGTCCATATTCATGTCATGAGAAAGGGTTGAATGGAGGCCAATGTAACTCATGAATCCTCATGCAGGATACACTTCTTAAACAGGAACAGACCTTTTTGTGGTACAGGGAATGTATTTGTCTTTCCCGCATTACCTTACACTGAGCAGTCACTGAACTGCACAGCGTCCATCTATCAATACCACATTTTCCTGTGTTGAAAAAGAGGTGTATTTCACGAACACTCCATCCTTTTTCTGAAGAGACGATGAGGTTTGAGCAGCAGGGTGCTGTGCCTCGGAAAATATGCTTCTCCCTGTCTTCCTCGGTTTCTCTCGCTCTCTCATATTCTCGCTGTCATTCTTTTTCCCTCTCCTCTCGTTCGTTGCCACATGTACCAGTGGCTGTTTGCGTGAAATATCTGGAGAATCCATTTGGGTTTTGTCGTCTATAGGACCCGGCAGCGTAACAGTTTGGCTCAAGGAGGCATGCTCCCTTCCCTGAACTCTTCCCCTCCAATCTGGCTGTGTTGAACTTGGCAGCCCCAAGATTGATAATGTGTCCAGAGACAGTGTTGCAACGACAGTGGGCTTTCTGCGGTGAGAGGGCTTTTGCCAATCCACCTTACGCATGACACCGGTTAAGTAGCCTAAACTTGCATTTCGAGACTACAGATTTCCTACCCTGACAGAAATGCTAAATACTAGTTGGTGGAAATTCTTTTTTTTTTAGGTAATGAAACAAACTGCGGTCTCAGAAACAGAAAAAAATCCACAACTGTAGTCAGTTTTTCCAATTAGCCTGACCTAGAAATCCTCAGTTGTCTTTGCAATGCTTTAGCAGGCAGGAACGTGGGGTGATTTGACTGGGATGTTCATTCCATGAATCAGATGTTATGGGAGTTTTTTTGGCTAAAGTGTAAGTGCTAAGTAGCTCCCTGTCCTTAGTCACTTTTAGTTCATGCTGAAATGTTCACATTTGTTCTAGAGTGAGTGTGAGATCTTTAATCTTACTGTTTATTTCTGGCTAATGAATGATGCACACACTCTCAGGAATTACGACAAGAGGGAATAATCCATCATTTCTTGCCAAGAGCTAACTGCTGGTACATGAAGTTCTAATAAAAACAGAGCAGCCAAATGTGAAATGTGGTATTTTTTTAAGGTGTTGTTTTGGCTTGTACTAATGGCATGTGAATTGAGGAAGGTGGAAATTGTTTTTAGCAGCCATTGATGAGACTTCCTCTTCAGTGTTTGTCCCTGTCAATTTTATTCAAAGCTACTGGAGCTGTGGAGAGAGGTAGAATGTGTAAACAGCACGTCACATGCATGCACGCACACATGCACGCACTCACACACACACACACATAGCTCAGCCTTGTCCCTCAGCAGCAGGGGATTATGTGGATTACAGGATGATCAGGACACCCCCCCCTCCTCCCTCCCTAGTTTTACAGTGGACCTGAACACACAGCGAAAGCCACTGAGATCTGAAGAAAGACCTCCTGTGTCCTCTCCATCACTGAGAAAAGGTGTCGTTTTCCCATTAAGACCTGAGCTAAAAATCTTTGACCCTTCTGTGAATTACTGCTCAGTGGAACAAAGAGGCATCTCATGAAAAGGACAGACAGGCATCCTCCAGATTTAGATCTGCACATTAGGTGAAGCTGAGACATAAGGGATTTGAGGGCACTCTAGGACTAAAAAGTACTTTATCTTTGAAACTCTATTTGTTTAATCCAATCACATAATTTAGGACTGCTACAAAGAAAAAAACAGGATATATCTAGTTGCATTAGTGCAGAGATCACCAAGATTTATAGTCGATATCATGGACCTTTCTGGTGCATTATTTCTTCTTCATCTTAGGTTGTCTTATACATAATCTTTCATTTCACATACCAGTTGTAAAGGAAGCAAGAAATGCAGCACACTGTTCATGACGTGTACTTACTTTATCAACCTTAGACCTTCAATTTTACCTTTATTAGGTAAAATTCTGGACCAAGAGTTTGTTAATAAAGAGACAGTCACAGTCAAGTTTTTGATCCTACGCACCTGCCGACCGGGACTTTATAGTATGCAAGAACTTTGTTGAAATTGTTAACTGTTGCATTCCAGTTGTACACAAGAAAAGGATGAACTATATACAGTACCAGTCAAAAGTTTGGGCGCACTTTCTCATTCAAGGGAATTGGAAGGTGTGTCCAAACTTTTGAATGGTGCTGTATATAGTCACTAAAGTTTTGTTTCAAATGTTTCTGTTTCTGTCTCAACAAAAACAGATACGGGGGCAACCCTGTCTAACACCCCTTGATTTTAACACCCATTTTTCATAGTCTTACTTGAGGATTTATTATATATCTTCACCCAATTTCCAGTCCATTTTCAGTCATTTCCAAAAGATGTCTTATACTATCACCAAAAAAAATCTCCCCTTGATCTATATTAATAATGCTGTGAAGAACACTTTTAATTCTAGTGCCAATGCATTTAGATAAGATTCCAGTGTCACAGCACAATAATATAAGGAACACTTCACTCATGCCATAAACTCTTTGTGGTACCAGTGATAAAGAGGTAGTTTCCAGTACTTTAGCAGCTCTTATAGTCCCTGCCCAGCCGTAAACTGCCTGACACTTCGCAGGAAGAGCAGTGCACCGGCTCCAAGAATCCACTGGTTTTTATTGACCATGACCAAGCTATAAAACTCAGATGCTTTCTGTGCCACTCTGGAATGGGGTTATCCAGCCATCTCTCCCCAGTGCTGCTCCTTAGAGGAACGAACACTATGTGTGCCGTGCCTGTCAAAGACCAAACCAAAGATGTCAGTGCAGTGGCATCAGATGAAACACTATGTAAAGACTACAGTCTGACACGTTGAAGACAGTTAATGCTACTGCATAGTTTTGTGTTAAGAGGGATTCTGACAGATTGACATTAAATATAAATCATATACTCTTTTTTAGTATCAAACCCCTCTTTGGTTCTGAAATGCTATAACTTGTTAATTCGTAGAGGATGAGCTTGAATTCATGGCAGTTAAAATGGATTCCAAGGGCGAAAACATGTCAGAATATATCAAAAAATCTCCTCAAACCACTCCTTCAGCATAAGGCAATGTCTGGACAGACTACAGCCACGCAGCCCCCTCATGCATTTCGATGAGACCCTGTGTTAGCACAGCGGGGGTCCCAAAGCAGAGAGCTCCCGCAAAAAACAACATCGTCCGGCAAGGTGCTGCATTGCCCAGTAAAATACAGTACAAACACAGGAACGCTGTTCCAGTTACAGAGCTTCGCTAGCTTGTTGTGCTACATATCACAACCTCTTGACTTTGTACTACATTGTACATTGTAAATATCTCCAAAAACTTTAGTATAAAGTCAAGAGGTTGTGGCATCTGCATTACACGGAACTGCTCTCTGGAGACTGAGAATGTGATCGCTGTTATTAGTCTTTGGAGCCGTTTCTAAAAAAACTACTGTGATCCAGTGCAACAGTGTGGCTCATTAATGTGTTGTTTTTAATAACAACAGAGGAATAAGATATATCACACACACAAAGATTCATGGACAAAAGTGGATTCATTGGATACCGGCGAGAAGATTAAAGGATATGGCTGGCAATTTTCTATATTTAACCAACAATGAACTGATTCTTCTTACAAGTATTATGTCCAATATCAACTAAATATTTGTAACTAAATATTTGGTGCTTACCCGCTGAATATTGAACCATTGTTGACTAATGTTGACTAAACTGCAACGCAGACGTAGTGAGCCGCACAGCGCGAAGAATGCTAACACTGCAGTCTCTACATCCTTCCTCCATTCATGCTCAACAAGTTAGTTGCTTGACCACAAAATTATTGTGATTGGCTACTCCACCGGAACGCGCATCGCAATGATTTGTTGTTGCATGCTTTCAGTTCAAACAGATGATTGGTGCGTTCACAGACAATCCGTGAAAAGTGCTGTCTTAACCTTGTTACGCTCTGCACCTCAGCCTGTCCAAACTTGAAAAAAAAAAAAACTGCTGTTCCTTTGCTTAAATATCACAAATTTTACATCGGAGGAAGCGAAGACAAAATTATCGTGAGAAAAGGAATGTGTAGATCTGTGTCAGTTGCGTGACTCTCACGCTCAGTGCGTGAGAGTTGGCAGCCCTGGTTTAACAACAGTCACAGAAAACATCTCTTTGTTTATGAGGGATTACAGCAGTTATCCATGGAATTGAAGCATTTAAAACCTTCCAAGGCTTTTAGACGTGATTATTACATGCATGTTTTTCCCCAACCTGCCCGAGCTGATTATCCTACATGTTGCAACCGGTGCCAGCTGATTTTTCTCTCCCTTCCAGCTGTTTGTGCAGCAGGGTTGCAAGCTATTTTCAGAATAATAACGGATGTTAATTTGTAAGGCTTTATTGGGAGGGATTGGAAAACAGGCCAGGCAACGAGACACAGCCCCATATTTGGCTTTCAGCAGCCATTATATAATCACTAGCCAGGACTCAATGTCATATTTCTCTCTTTCTAAATTTCTTGACATCAGGTGTTAATATAACAGCCAATGCTGGCCCCACTGCTGCACACCACAGGGGAGAAATTGCTGATTTTGTTTGTTCAGATGAAAAGAATGCATTACAAAAACACAGTGGACACCTGGCTATAAAAGGTAAATAAATTAGCATTTGAAATGGATAAAAAATACATATTTCAAAAGCTAAACTAAGATCTTTTTTTTCATCTACATGTTTAGTTCAACACTTGAGTTTGGAAGTTTGAGATCTGGGTAAATCCGGTTCCTCTGTTCCCTAAATAATGCAGGTGCACTGTGTATTTTTAGCATCATTCTACCTTATGTGCAACATGAAAGCCTCCCTATCGTTCCCCCTTTTCCTCCCACTCATTCACACCTCCATTAGCGTCCACCCTGCTTTGTGGTCTGGGGGTCTAAGGAGAAAGATGCTTCTGTTTCTGAATGAGAGCTACTCTCTGTCCAAAACAACATTGTCAGGACAAGGTAGACACAGAGCCGAAGTTAATGTACTTTGTCAGCACTGGCAGGCTTCTGAGCCAAGAGCTATTAACTCTGAGAGGGAAAGGCATTTCCTCCTTGTAAATGCCATATTAAATTATTATTATTTCATTTGGTAACAGGGAAAAGCCCATCAGGGCTATATTACTCAAGGTGAGCAGGGAATTGTAAATGGAGAGTCAGAGTTTTTCTAAAGGCCACCAAAAGAGGGTGGGTTTTGGGGGGTAAGGGAGTTGAAAAAGGAAGTGAGTATTGACGTCATGGTAACTTGATGTGGTCACTGAGTCAAAAAGATGTGTATCACACCTTCAAATAGTCTTTTATCCATTTAATTGAGACTAGGACAAAAACATTTTCACTTCCTCTGTTTACATTACGGTCATTTCTTAGGCATGGAAGGTGCATCATGCCTCCATCTTCAGCATCCGTGTTCTCTGAGTGGTGCTCAGGTGTCAAATGAAAATGTGAATGAACAGTGGGGCATAGCCAACAGGGGTGTGGCCTCAAAGTCTCCCTGGCTATTTCAGCAGGTTGATCGGGCCCAGGGGGCTTGTGGTTTAGCCCCGCTCGATGGGCCTCTGTGTAAAAGATACCTGGGCCAAAATGTCTTGATGACTAATGATATTCTCAATGTTTTGGTGACTGCGACACCCCATTTTTTTTACGGGGGAAACAGCTGCCATAAAGGGTTGACAGTGTGCAATATGATACACTGTAAATTTTGAGCGGAAGAAATCCATGTAATTAAGGCTGTTCATTTATCAGAGGACCCATGATCTGGCCATTATCACTGCATTATTACTGGGGAAGTGTCTGGGCCACTAGCCAGTTTTTTTGATTAATTCTGGAAACAAATCCAACTGATAGAAGTTAAGTTGTCCAACCCCCCTCTAAGTTACTGTTGCTATACGCCTGTCAAACTTTCCTTTTTCGCACAGTATAAATATGTATTTCAACTGCTGCAAATATTTAATACTCAAAATTCTAGTAATTCTCGAAAGAAAGGGTGCTTGATTTTAATCAATAGGTTTGTAATTTCTGAAATGAGAAATAAAGGACTGAGGCAAAAGTAGTAGTCCTAAATATGATAAGGTTGAAAGTATGTTTCACTTTTAATGTTAGAGATTAGGATGAAGATGTATTTGGCGAACATAATTCTATCTTGGATAACAAGTTTGGCTGGGGTCACTGGAGTGTAAACGTAATCAACAGCACAAGAGCTGCTAGCCTAAGTTGTGATAGTAGCATCCAGGACCGCTATCCACACAGTGGGGAAATACTACAAAGTGTTGGTGCTAGTCGTGAACAGGGTTTCTTTTTATGTGACCCGTACCCCTACAAACTAATGTAGTATGAAATGCCTGTGGCCTTCAAAGTAGCGCTGGGTTACTACTGTAGAGAGCAAGCTAATTAGCTGAACATGTGCTGCTTGCGGTAAAGCAGACAAACAAATGTTAATGAAATTCTTTACACGTTTGCTCTCGTATTTTTGGTTTTTGAAGAGGTTAAAAAGAAGCCACCATCTAAACTCTGTGTGTACGCTGTATCACTGTTACTACAGCCCCATGTTCAACGCTTTAACAAAGATTGACAGGCCTGCCGCACGATTTTTTTTTTCCCAGGATGGCAAAGTCATGACCTGCCCTACTCTGCCTCTGATTGCCTAAATCATGCCTAAACCTAACCAGCCTAACCAACCCAACCAACAAAGGCAACAAGTACTAGCTAATCAGAGGCAGAGTAGGGCGAGTCATAACTTCGCCATCCTGGGAAAAAAAATTTGGCAGCCTGCCGCACCTTAGTTGGGGGAAGAGGGTTTAGCCAACGGTCAATTTGTAGAATCTGGCCAGTCCTTAAATGTTGTTTGTTTGAACAATTCAAAAACACTTAAGGAGTTTGTAACCCAGAGATTCATCAGTAATGACCTAGTTGCATAGTTGCTGAAACGTCTCCTGTCTTCACGGTTATCTAACTCCTCCTGCTGTTCTTCTCAAACAGGTAAACCAACAGGCTATGGCCCTAACGCACGGCGGTCACGTGGCATTGTGGATGAGTGCTGCTTCCAAAGCTGTGAGCTGCGGCGCCTGGAGATGTACTGTGCACCTGCCAAGACTAGCAAGGCAGCTCGCTCTGTGCGTGCACAGCGGCACACAGACATGCCGAGAGCACCTAAGGTTAGTACAGCAGGGCACAAAGTGGACAAGGGCACAGAGCGTAGGACAGCACAGCAGCCAGACAAGACAAAAAACAAGAAGGTGAGCACAGCACCAAACAGATACACTTAAAATAAAAAAAAACTGGAAATGTGGACAAAAAAAGAGGGTATGATTGATGTTTTGGTAGCTTATGTCAGAGCATGCACATGTAATAACCTGAGTATGTTAAAAAAATAGTCAGACATTTTGGGAAATATGCTTATTTGCTTTCCTTGTGGAAAGTTAGATGAGATGATAAGTACCTCTCTGATATGTGTCTGTTCAATATGAAGCTACAGCAGTCGGGTAGACTGGAAACAGCTAACCTGGCTGTGTCCAAAGTAGCAAAATCCACCTACCAGCACTTCTACAGCTCTCTAATTATCTTGTTTGTTTAACTGTTGCCAGGCAACCAGCAGCGACTACAAACAAGATGTAATGTATTAATTAGAGAATGAGCATATTCCCAAAATGTCAAACTGTTCGTTTAAGGAGTCCATAGGTTGAATAGCATGCAGTTTACTGTAAATCAAGAGAAATTAATCCATCCAACTTAAGTGGCTTCATTTTCCTCCCACAGAGACCTTCATCTGGACATAGTCATTCAGCCTTCAAGGTATGCCTTCAAATGAATGCTTCTCATCTCACTGTGTTTTTATTGTATTATTATTATGTAATTTAAACTTCTATCAACCACACTGTCTCCACTTTGGCGTTCTTTTAGAGTTTCAAAAGCAGAACAAACTTCATTTTGAAACGAGAGAGATTCACTGAAACATTCTTAGCCGTCAGTTCTGAAATCTTCATCTCTTGGCCAACGAAAGAAAGCCTGACGTCTAAATGCAGAGTCTGTTTCATCCTCGTGTTGCCAACCTGCGGGAGAGTGTGATCCTTTTAAGATTCAACCATGTGCTTTTTATCCTTCTCTCAAAAAAGAAAACCATTAGCAAGAGAAGGAACTAAGTGGTTTTTGTGGTAGACCCAGTGGCACTCCCACTCCCCAGGCAGAATCTCCACTCTGCTACTGTACATTATGTGCTAAAATTCTGGCATCTCACCATAACAGGGTGACGCATGCAAGATCCAGATATGATCAGGCACGCATATCATGTTTAGTGTATTATCGTGTCAGTGTCTTGCACATCACTCATCTGTTCATTTGTGCATTGTGGCACACTGTAAATGCTGCTATTCCTGCTCAGAATGACACTTCCTCAAGTTGTTCTCTTCAATTCGAATGGAAATTTGAATTCTCCTCACTTTTTGGGTCAGGAAATATAAATATAATGATACTGCAGCTATTGTGCATAACTTTAAAAAAACATTTTTGCATATATTTGTGGAAATAGCATCTATGCTTCAGGCCTGTGCATGGGCGGTTTGCTTGGCAACAGTTGACTGACATTTGAGATTAGGAGTTGCTAGGAAACGTGCATTAACTTCTGCGGTGCGCTACGGACTAGAGCTCGTTGTAGCCCTTCGAACGTTGATACAAGAGGTTTATTCCCCCTTTTCAATAAGCACACACAGCGTTGGTCAGGTACTGTTAGCGATTTAAAATCTGTCCCGTTACAACATTTAATATTTGGGAGAAACCCATCGTGCTGTTAAGTTAGTATTTTACTTGGAAAGTGGAAGCTAGTTGGCATAGCTTGCTGATTCCTACTAGATGTTACTTTTTGTTCATGTTATTTCAACACCCGCTGAGTCATTGGCAGCTCCTGCACACTCAATGTTCCCACATTATACAAAGGATTTGCTTTTATGGGTCCAGATATGGTGACTGCAAATGACCAGACTGTCAAAACTCACAGCAACATGTAGTCTTGTAGCCACAGCGCTCCTTACATTATCCAGTGATTCAAATCATGACACAGATTAGATTCAACGTCAATTCCCAGCTGGGGACCGACACGTCTGTTAGAATTGACATAACAGATTATTTTTAGTGCACATATATTGCACCAATAAAATTACAGTGCCAACATCGTCAGTCAGAGCCAAAAATTCACAACCATTGAACACTAATGTAAAGGGACGGTGTCGCAGCAGAAACATAAATTAAACTTGTATGTTTTTATTTATTTCACCATCCAAAGAACAGCTGTGTTTTTGGGGTGAATCTGTCCCAAAACCTGCTCTTTTTATCCTGTATCTATGTCTGCTATATGTCTAAATGTGCTTCTCTTTCGTTGCAGGAAGTGCATCAGAAAAACTCAAGTCGAGGCAGCGCGGGGGGCAGAAATTACAGAATGTAGGGAAGGAGCGAATGGACAAATACCCACCGACATGGGAAGAGAGAAGGGAGTGGCCTTACCTGGTACCCCTGTGGAATGGTTCACTGTAAAACAAAACAAAGAGGATGCTAACAATGGTCCGAAAAGCTCTTCAAAATGATTGAAACCTGAGAGCTAAGTGGTGTTTAAGGGTTTGATGGGGGATCTTGTGATTATTTTATACACTGCACCATTCCATATCGGGAGGAATTCTTTGTTAATGCAATGTAACAGACTAGTTTAGCTGCTGAGACACGAACAAGAGCTTATTATACCTCCATGTGTGAGCTGCAGCATCCCCTGGAGAGGTGGGAACGGATCTGGGCTTCAGCCATACCGAAAGCTGCAGGCTGTGTATGAGAATCAGTGGTCCATCCTGTCCCCTGAACTTTGTGGAGGTAAATCCTTTTACTCTGAGAGAGTGGATTCATTTACTCCTTTGGTAAGACAGGATACTTTGTCACCGGTCACATATAACAGTTACAATCCCAGTTAAAATCTGATTATTTTACCTTCAGAGTTTGTTTTTGCAAAAACTACAGCTGTTTTTATGCACCATGCATTACTGAGGATATTTTTAAAAAGTAAAAACAAGGTTTGATTTAAAGAGAAAGACCAGGTGGTTCATCATCAGACATTAAACACACACAGTTGTAGTTATTTTACCTTGAGCCCAAGTCAAATCCTACTTCTCAGTATCTCAAACCAAGTCAGGGCTCTTTTGTCTAATTGGAGTCCCTAGAAGGTTTGCCTAAATCCCTCCTAAGCCACAGGAAGTGTTGAGAACCTGAGGTCCGAAGTCTACAATCCAAACACATCTATAACAACAGATCAAGCACTATTAGAGGAGATTTGCAGGAAGATGGAAAATACAGTACTAGAAAAATAAGACTGAAGAATAAATTAACCTGAAGCACAAGTGAGTGAAAGTTTTTTGGCCAGTTAGCGGTGCTTGTTTGGTTGTCAGAAATGGGTCATTCGGTGGATTCAAAGTGCATTTGGCATAAGTCAGTGGAATAAGTCAAATAGCAACAATGAGGCAAAAGGTTTGTTGTCTGCATCCTTTTCACATGTCACCACTGTGGCCAAATTTGATTTTTGTCAACAATCCAGCCACTGGTGATCAACATCTGAGTCTGAGTGAGGGCCTGTGTTCAAGGTTAAGCGCAAGTCATGAAAGTTTAGTCACAGCAAGCCAATGGGCGCTCTAAAAAAACAATCAATTACAGTAAAATATTTTTATTGCGGTTATTCTGAGTTGAAATGTCATTAATTACTAAAGCACTAAAGCAAAAGACAGATGGGCTTGAAGAATAGCCACATGGGGAAGTTTAATGATTGATTGGCCTGCAATATGTTCTTAGTTAATGGGGAGGCCAAGAATTTGGCGACTTCAGTTGTCACTTAGACCTGAACATCTTGGCTCCACAGCATCCGTGGCAAAGTCCACTGGAGAAACACGTGGATTAAACGATTTGGTAAATATTGCAAACCAAAGTGACAAGTACTCCCGAGATGTGAGTTAGGCACACATTTTAACGGTACACAAACACAGACACACACACACACACACACATACAAAGCACCCACAGTGTAAATGAGAGTTGTGTAACTGAGCAAGGGTCAAGCACAGACACACACACACACAGACACACAGACACACACAGACACAAGCTCCATGAAAAGCCAGTTCTGAGAAGTCCTTGCATGAGGACTGACTGTTTATTCAAGCCTCCGTGCGGATTTACTGTCATTTTATCACACAAACCGCCTAAGACATCTCATCTCTGGCTCTGCCTCCTCTGCCTGTGTATAATCAAACAGTACTCCCATTTATGTTAACCTATGCATTACTATCATTCATTGTACATGATGGTTTCATATAACAAAACTCTATTAAGAATCCTATCCACTGTATAATGGTGCTATTTTGTAGTTTGTTACTTGCAAGAGATGGCTAAGACAGACAGATGGCAGGGCTTACATTGGAGGTCTTCCCTTTTGCACAGCCTTGTGGCCACCATTTTAATAGTGTTTTTATTTGTAAGCTGTTTCAATAAGGTAGTAGTGTAAGCGAGTAAATGTATCTGTGTGAAATTGTGAATGCATGGAGTAAAAAAAAAAAGAAAAAGAAAATACCATGTTGTGGTCCCAAGAAGGCAAAATGCTATTTTTTCTACTGTTTTTAAATTATTTTCTCAATATAGATCCCTTATGCCAAATAACTTGACAAAAGTACTGTGAACTGTGATTCTTCCAATTGTATTGAGATTGTTAAAAGTCATTGTGTGCTTTTGTCTGTCCTGAGAAGTGTGTGTACATGCACCTCACTGGAAGCCAAGGTATTGACTATTAAAAAACACTTAAAGCGAGACTACATAACTTTTGCTTAACACCAGCCACTGTGGCCACAAGTGGTAATTACAGGACAATCGTGGCACATTGACTTTGCCTTCATTTCAACAGATTCTCTCGAGTCAGTTGCTTTAAAGACGTCATTATGTTTATCTGTTTCACGCTAAAATGTAGTGTAACAGGAGCACAAGTAGAGAGGAGCCATAAAATTAACAAATTTACTCAATATCTAGCTTAAACAAATAGTTTGACATTTTGGAAAACACGCTTCTTTGCTTTCTTGTTTGATGAGAGGATCAATACCATTCTCACATTGGTCAGCTGGAGCCAGCAGCCTGTTAGCTTAGCTTAGCACAAAGACTGGAAACAGAGAGCAACATGTAAGTTTTACACTTGTTTCCCCCTACTTCCAGTCTTAATGCTAAGCTAAGCTAAGCAGCTGCTGGCTGTAACCTTATATTTATCAGACAGGTGAAGGTGGTATGGATCTTCTCATCTTACATATTTCCCAAAATGATGAACTGTCGCTTTTAGTTTGCTAACATTAGCCTGCATAAGCTACTGGTCATACAAGACCAAATAAGGCTGTAGCAACAAAACCATTGAGGGTATTGAAGTGAGCAAGGGTACGTTTATCGCTTATGAATTCAACTTTTCGTTTGTCACAGGAAGACTGTGTTATTTCTAACTGTAAAGGTTACATAGTCTCGCTTTAAGAATAAGCTAGGATTTTAATTTATTTCGTCCAAAACATTTGTTAACAGCTCTCTGAATTAAATCTTTTCACCAAGTAATTTAAAAGTGTGTTTTTATCTTGAATGATCAAAACTTTCCAAATGGGAATTTGCGTTTGCGCTTTGGTGTCTGTTCCTTACAAATTCTCTTTATCAGTCGACCTGGAGGCGGAAGTGAACAAAGAGCTAACATCTCTGGTCCTTCCAGTTCTTCAGATATATACAGTACAAACCAAAGACTTTTTGATGAGAACAAAGCCTCACTCAGCATTGTTATGTCATGAACTAAACCTATGATCAGATCATTAAAGACTCATGCCATCCCTGTCTGAACTGCACTGCAGCTACAATATGCCCTTCACACACTGTCTCTGGTACCTGAAATACAGCTTGTGTAATGGATAGTTAAGTGAGCCAAGTCCCTTAGTGTATCTGGTAAATTTGGAGCAGCAATGAAGAAACCTACGACAGCCAACCTGAAATCATCTGACTATGAATCATTCAAACATTTCTGTTTGTCACTTAACGTGAAATAAAACATAAAATGTGGGAGTTCGTGAGACATTCATGGCTCTGTGAGGTGTTTAATAAGAAAATGTAATTTGCGTAAGCTCACTGTCCAATAAACTGTTTGATTACAGCGCTGTTATTTATGGTGCTCGATTGCCTTCTGTAGAAAAAAAAATACTGACAAATTGTTCACCATTCCTGCTGAATAAACCACTTGTCAACATCACAGAAATGGCTGGAGAGTTCTTTCACGTGGTGTGCACATACACTTGTAAACCCTCTGGGGAAACATCATCCTGTAAAGACATTACTCTCCCTATTACGCAAGATCACACTAGTAAACTCTATAAGGCTTTTATGAGGAACCCTGTGGATTCAGACACATAAACAGCAGATAATTACAAAGCAGAGGTTTCTCTCTTAAGCATGTGCAAATCTTTTAAGGCATTTCGGCTAGCCGTAACTCAAGCTGAGGCTTTGTGCACCATGCAGGATGAAACTGAGTGTACTGTGTGTGTGCTGAATGACAAAGTGATACTTCCTACGAGGTGGCAGGGTCTGCCAAAGCAAACAGAGCGGGGCGTGGTGCTCCCTGAGGCCAGAGCTGCGTGTTCAGCTCTTTGGAGGATGCTCGCAGTGACAGCGCCGAGCTCTCACTCACTGTCAGCACTTTTTAAAACGGATGTATATAGGGCAACAATCAAACCCTGATGAATTGGCGGGTGCTCTGGCTGGCGCTCAGCAGATGGCAGAGATCAAAATGTGTAGCAGCAGGGAGGTTGGCAAGGTCTCGATCATCCCGGCCATCCTGGATGTTATTTCATCCCTCTCAATGACTAATACAGAATCAATTATCTCACCCTAATGGTCCAATTGCAGTCTGCAAGCTTGCAAGATTTAGAGTTCAAATAAATCAGAGAGAAATTGTGTGCAGAGAGGCTTGGGCAGTGGCAGGTAACCAAGCCATAACAAATAAGCCAAGATACGGATATACAGTATCATCCTGTTGTAATTACTACAAAATGCAAAGCTCAGGATATCTTAAAAACGCTCTGTTTATCCTCTAACGTGCTAATTTTGGATTTCATGGTGAGTAAGAGAGTGGAACACAAAGATGTCTGAATAACCTCAAGAACCAGGATGGTTCTGGAAAGAACTCAATCTGTTCCCATTGATCTGCGTGTACTCAGGATTCAGTGCATCTAAGGACACACATTTTGGACTAAGCCCTGAAATACAATCTCTCCACACTCTTCAACTCCTCATCTTAAGCACACAATTGTCTTTTGAATGACCTTGTGGTCTGTTTTACTACTCTCACCAAATTTACTACTTATTCTACTGCTTGTTTTACAGGAAAAGTGGTTGTAAGGCTTCATCAGTCTTCAACCATTCATTTTTTCCCCCCCCAATAGGACACACAGGATTTCACTTTGCTGTGTTTAACCTTTGTCTCTAATCCCGAATATTTTCATATAATACGGCAAAAGATCCATTCTTGGCCAATGATGAGTTGATCATGACAAATTTACAAGTAGTCTGGTGTCACATTTTATTGTTATCCCGAGCCAAGGCCAGATGTAAAAGGAAATAGAGGCACAAGGGTCCAGCAAGTGCACTGTTGAGCCTCATGCTACAATGGGAATATTAGCAGTTAGATTAAAGAATGTGAAAAAAAAGTGTCTAAACCATTGGAGGAGATTCTCCCTCTTTCTCAATTTCAGTCGACAGTGGAAATTCACTGAGGCTTGATTATAGCAGGAGAGAGTGTTGGCTCAGCTGTGTGCTTTAAGAACCCATGATGTCAGAGCCTTATTTTCCTTGGAGAGACTCTCATCAGCTGCATTGTTCCAGGAAACCATGGTCTGTTCTCTGGGCAACCAAAGAATCCTGCCCAAATGCGGTCCCCCCTTTTGCACCCGCATCTCTGCTGAATGCAGCACGCCGGCCTCTGGCACAACTCGAGTCCCTGCAGCACACATACAGGGATACACACACTCATGCATGGAGCATCAGTGCATCACATTTCCCTGGAACTAGAGCATCCTCTCTGCTGCGACACACTGTGTTTGTTTTTTCTGTCTTTTTATTTTTTATTAGAAGAAGAGTGTCGGTGATGAAAGGCAGCGTGTTAATACAGGACGAGGAAATATTGTGTTGGCCCCTGGAGGATTATAAAACAATGCTGCTACTGATGTCATAGGGCCCTGACTTCTGAGGTCTCTTTACGCAGAAAGATGTGGGCGGTGTGACTGAAATACAGCACCGGCAACTGACAGGTGATGCAAGCAGCTTACAGAGCTGATGAAAAAACTACTCTGCAGCTTCCTCAAGTTCAAAATTTAAAACATGCACAGAGACCGAATAGGACCTGGAGGCAATTTATGACTGCTTACAAACAAGACCAACTGTAAATCAGTGACAGCTCAGTCAGTAGTTCAATAAACTTTACTGGCATCATCCGAAAATTTGACAAGCTGTGTTGTGGAAACTTCATTGAGTAAACATAAAGATTTAGTACATAATGTTCATGGATACCACCGAATCACATCTGGTCCTCATAAGATTATTTGACTCTTGGCTTTTTTGCTAATGTTCTTTGTTAGAGAATTATGGTAATGATTTCTTAGAAATTTAGACGAGGGAAAAATGAATGTCAGAGTTACCAGATAAAGACCTTCACCACAGCTCAGAGTTTGTTGGATCCTCTCAGTAAGTGCCAAGAAAGCTGATAGAGCCCAGAAGCTTTGGTTGTGGTGGAACTGCATATTTGCAGAGCATGTACTGTCCATATTAGTGCATTCAATGAAAAATAATGCAACTTTTCAGAATCTCTTTCCTACATACACTGGCTATTGCAGAGATAAAGGAGAAGTTTGGGAAAAGGGAGAGACAGATTATCAGAAAGAGCGAGAAAGGTTACAACAACAGAGCACGAAGCTCACAAGTTCAGTTGTGCTTCTGCTGGAACGGCCGTGCCCCTGTGGACAAGTTCAGTCCTTCAGTAGAAGTCCTCACCCTCCAACAATAATACTTACAAAATAAAGGCTGACCACTCCAAGTAAAATCACTTCAGCTGGGTTCAATAGATATTATTCATGTACCGTTCCTCCATCCCCTGTGCTACGGCTCCTGTGATGTTAATAAGGTAAGCCTTCGGAGCTGAGAAGGAGCCTACAAGGAGCTATGTCAATATGAAAGCCCTTCTGCTTGCCTTTTATCATCAGCCGATGATTGCCATCTTGGTTGCGGGTGCTTGTCGATCAAACATCCCAAGGCCTTGATCACAGAGCTGCGGCATATCATATTATTCTTTAAAGGAATAGTTCAACGTTTTGGAAAATACTCTTATTCACTCTAATATCTCTACTGTATTTGCTGAATATGAAGCTAGAGCCAACAGGCGGTTAGCTTAGCTTAGCATAAAGACTGGAAGCAGGGGGAAACAGCTAGCCTGTCTCATTCTACCAAAACCCACCAATCAGTACCTCTAAAGCTCAGTAGTTAACATGTCATAGCTCATTACTTACTTCCTGGACAACCATCTTCTGATATTTTTAAGACTAAATAATTACAGGAATATTTTGACATTTTGGAAAATACTTATTATTCACTTTCTTGCCAAGAGTTAGATAAGAAGATTGATACCACTCTCATGTCTGTACAGTAAATATGAAGCTACAGCTAGCAGGCAGTTAGCTTAGCATAGCATAAACACCAAAAGCAGGCAGAAACAGCCAGCCTGGCTCTTTTACTCTTTTAATTTTTACTAATTACCAATTATATCTTGTTTGTATAATCCAAACAAAAACCAAAGTGTAAAAACAACACTTACGGGGGATTATGTACTGCACTTTTTTCTTGGCTGAGAGCAGTAACTTCCAGGAGTCTCGGGTGGTTGCCTGGACCCTCACAGTGATGACAAGACTGCAGGAAATTACAAATAAGATATAATGTGTTAATTAGTGAGCTTTAGAGGTACTGGGAGGTGGATTCTAGTCTTTAAGCTAAGCTAAGCTAACTGGCTGCTGCATAGATGTATAATAAGAGCTGGATAGGGCGCCGCCGCTCAGCCTTACAGCACGAGTGGTCACTTGTGGTATTGCAGCAAAAAATAAAAACATTTTCCCCATAGACCACCATTGTAAAGGTGGCGTATGTAAAACTGTTGACAGGACACCTCAGACTGCAAACAAGGTCAATTATGACTTTTTCTATCATGAATTTTTGATCCATGGAGGTTTTGCATTTGTAAAACTTTCCTCAAGCCGAGAAAAGCGATTTAAAAATCTGACGTCATCACAATATAAAGTCTATGGGCCGAGCAGGAACTCGCGGGCAGGGCCAGTGGGGGAAACACCACTGCACATATGCAGTGGGCTGCACAACACGGAAGCAAACCCGGAAGCTAAAAACTTTTTTTGGTGTATGTTCCAGCCGAGCAATTCTTATTGGCCTGAACGGGCGCCAATTTCAGTCCGGTATCCAGCTCTTATAATACACCCATGGGCTGCTGGCTTACATTTTCCAGACAAACATGAGTCTAAACTATTCCTTTAAAATCGCTCATCATTATTTTCTGTCGTCATTAGTGTCATCAGTGGCTAGACTTTGGATGTTTTATTATGTGACCTGTGCCATGTGCAGCACACTGATGCCATTCACAGAAAATGACTCACTATGAGAATTCAATAGGCATCTGCCACGCAGCGCGCTCGGTCTGTCCCGTCACCTGCTGGGTTCAATTTAGCACGTGGATTTTGAGGGAAGAGATACATAATTAATCCCCACCCTTTGCCCTCCTGTCAGCTTTTTTGACCCCATTGGAGGGAATTACAGCCCACCATGTTTCCCCTCTTTATCCATTTGAATTCATCCCATCTGTAAACAGACAAAATAGAGTCATTCACCTTTTTCTTTACAAGGGAACACCTATTAATGGAATCATGTAGCTCACTGACACTTTTGCTGTGATCCTTAAACTTCCTGTGACCTTCAGCCTTGAGCATAGATGCATCCCTACAGGAGACGTGATGGTTTTTTACATTTAACAATCTGAAGTTGCAAGCAAAATGCCCTCTCCCTGAATATATAAGACGGCTGAGAGCTCAGTCACAACAGTCGTTAGGCGAGGGCAGTCCAGGTGTATTAGTCGTCGTAGAACTAAATACTGTAGATACCATGATCTCCATCTACTCTGTCCTGTTAACTCTAGTGCTGTTCTCTGAACTGAGTAGCCGCTTGGTTACCGTAGCCATGCCTGCAAGTAAAATCGAAGACGGTGTAACAGAGCAAGATGGCCTGGGTTTGTTACTGGGTGACGAACCCATGACTGAGCAAGCTGCGGTTCCCCCCGTGTACAGACGAAGCCTCATGCTGGACAACAACATCGGCGATGACGACGGAAGCCCAAAAATCATCATTGTCTCAGTAAGTGTCACATCATCCAATGACTTTTCAAACACTGTTTAAAGGGTTGGTTATATATCATTTATAAACCATTGATGAGGAGAATTTTTCAGTTGCCAGCTTGTTAAAAATCCCAGCAGCTCTTTAGTTCATCAGGTAAAATGTTTTAGCCATGCATCCAAAGCCAAACCTGACAAACCAGAAGTGTTTTTTAATAATGATTCATAACTAATTTATAACACAATAGTAACTGATTTAATTACCAAGAATATAGCAATTAGTTACAACTTATAACTCTTTTATAAAGGGCTAATTATTAGAAAGTGACTTACCTCTGGTGGTATCTAGCCAAGCAGATTGTTTTGGTATTACTTGCCTAGATTTTGAGAAATCCATCTCTGAAAGACAAACTGCTGTTACATCAAATTTTCCAATGCTTTGAGCTTGATTATAAGTCAACATGCATATGTAAAAGAGTGCTGAATGCTCATGAGAAAAATTCAAAATCACAACCAGGACAGCACACAAATTAAGTTATTTACTTACATACGGTTGTTGCGGGCAGATGCCCGTTCTGGCATGCAAACTTGCACTGATGATCTATAAAACATAATGGCAACTATGTAGCCAAGAGGAGTTACCTATTCTAAACAATAACAATCAATAAAAGAAGGCGCTTTCAACAACAAAACAAGTATCTCTGGACATAATTATTTATATTGCAAAAACGGGTCAATGAGAAATCTTCAATCGTGCCAGAAGGCATTAAAGTGCTCACATAATAGGTAAGTGGTAAAACATTTCAGAGATGGATATCTTAAAACTTGGACAAACAAAAGCCAAAACTATCTGCATGGCTAGATGCCACAATAGTTAACTAAGAAAATATGTTGTCATTTTGGTGAACCAATCTTTTAAAGCAATAATTTGACATTGTGGGAAATACGCTTATTTGTTTTCTGGCAGAGAGTTAGATGAGAAGATCAATACTTACCCTTATACTGAAACCAAATAAGTTAAATATGAAGCCATCGCCAACAGCTGCTTGGCTTAGTTTAGCACAAAGACTGGGAAACAAAACGGTAACAGGCAACAAATGAAATTAAAATGTCATAATCTCTTTGTTTAATCCATACAAAAACCAAAGTGTAAAAGCGATGATTTGCTCTTTTCCACTGTTAATGCCAAGCTAAGCTAATTGGCTGCTGGCTTAAGCTACGTGTTCAACAGACAAACATGAGAGTGTCGATCTTCTCATCTAACTTTCCGCCAGAGAGCGAATAAATATAGTTCCCAAAATGTTGAACTATTCCTTTAAACTTATTAGATTTGAACAAATTAATTCAATCCAATTCTACCGGCTATTTTGGTTATTATTTGATTGTTTATTCAACCCAAATAAATGTCTGGCTATTCTCCTTTTGCAGTCATTCAGCTTGTGCTATTCTGCCAAAGGGAGTCATGCGTCATAACTATTCATTGTATGAGATTTCTTTCTATAAACAACCTCATCTAACCATAGTTCAAAACAACAAAGGAGCACATTATCTCCATCCTGTGACTGAACATTTGACCCTTTTCAATTGGCCACCGTCCTCGTGTCTACTGTTAAGTCAATATTTCATACACATCTATGAAAATATTTTACAGCAGCGTTGGAAAACCGGGAAATAGTGTTAGCTGAAAAGGTCAAATGATCACAAGCCTATAAAGATTTATTGGAGTTACAGTGGGAAGAATGATGATGTATCTGTTCTCCCTCAAACGTTTGGCTGAGATGTGCAAAGAGTTTATCTGGCGGCTGTGCCTCCTGTGTGTCATGAACATGGTGGTTATCTTTGCGGTAATGGGGAACAGGCAGCCATGATGTAGAGAACAAAGCCATCTGGGTGAACCCGGGCTCTGGAAGTAAACGGGCCACTGTGATATAGTAAAAACGGGGAAACACATTTCTTCCATTTGGGGTTCCTGTGGCTTGGATCAGCTGTTAAACACGGTGATCCAACACCTGTGCTGCAAGAGAAAAGGTCATCTTTAACAGCTGCTCGCAACCAGAGTTCAGGTCCTGCAGTATGCCTTTATGTGTGGTCTAGTTCTGTCACATGTAATCACTGATCAATACTGTGTTTCAGGACATGAGGCTGAAAGGACACAGTGCTCGTGGACTGAACCCAGCCTTTACCCGGAGCCTTCCTCTGATCACAGACCGAAGCTCGAGCCACACTCCCGCCGAGTACAGTTTGAAAATAGACCGCAGAGACACTGACCTTGACAGTGAGTACCTGCATTAAGGTCAAGAAAATGTTGAATAAAAGCTTCCAATTTAGATTTTCCCCATGTGTATTATACATGACAATTTCTGAGTTCACTCTCCTAATTCTTTCCCTCTCTCTTCTAGTGCTGCGGTGTATGATAGGAAGAGTGTACCGACCCTGCTGGGAAGTATAAATGTTTTCCCCCCGTGCTGCCGCCCGCCTCCAAATGTTCTGTAAAAATTTCTTCCTCATGTGTTACACTGGAATGCATTTCCATGTAGAAAAAAAAAAAAAAAAAAACACAAGCGTGTAAAACTAAATAAAAGTTTATTAAAAATGAAGTCTGCATCATATTTACAGAGTTGATTATACTGTGGAAATTTACAGGTTAAATTAACTATACAACTAGTGATTAAATTAAATTTCAAGTGCAAATGAAACTTATTGGCTCCGCATTTTCCACACTGCAAAATGGGTAAAAATACCAACTGGTGTAGTAATGATTAGTCACTTAGTCAATAGACAGAAAACTCATCAACAGTTTTGTCATGTTTCAAACAAAAATGTCAAACATTTGCTGGTTCCCGCCTTTCAAATGTGAAGAACCAGCTTCTCCCCTTTCTCAGTATTTTGGATATATTTAGGTTGGTTGGACAAAACAATTGATTTGAAGATATCACATGGGGCTCTGGGAATTTTTGAAGGGCACTTTTGAACATCCTCTGACATTTTATAGACCAAATAATTAAAGGAATAGTTCAGCATTTTGGAATTATATCCATTTTTCGGGCCACTTTCCACAATTCAGTCAACTGTCAACTGATTAACTGAAAATAAAAATAATCTAAAAATTACTAGTTGCAGGCCTAATTGGAACATTTACATACTACATTCACACCATTTTAGTCACTGGGAGAAAACAGCTGTTTCGACAGGAAGTCCATACACCGCCATGAAACCAGTATTAACGATCAGACTCGGAAAAAGCTGGTTAGCTTTCCCTGTCCAGCTATCAGCTTCTTCTTACTCGAGGCCTTGCTGACATTCTTTGCAGGCATTTTACTTGGGACATTAGTGGGCTGTTTCTTCTCTGGAGGCTCATTTTCTGATCCTTCATGTTGGTCAGAATCCACCTGCTTCCTCTTGTTGCCCTTGCTCTGTGTCTGATTGCCACTTTTCTTTCTGTTGCCCGGGCACGCACCTCTGTTCTGGGCATTCCCACTTCTTGCCCCGAGAGCAGCTCCTTGCTGTGCACTGCTCTGCTCCTTCCTTGGACATTCAGAGGTTGCTTTGGCTGAAAAGACACGACACATGACTATCACAACAGACAATATATTTACAAATTATCAAAAGACAAAAAGATTACCATTAATGTAACATAATGTAGACAGAAGTGTGAGACAGAAGCAGAGCTTGTACCGGGGCGAGCCATACGGCCGCCATCTTGGCCTTTTAAAAAAAATAAATAAAAGGAAAAAGTTGTGATGAAATTGCTGACGTTAGTTCCTAGTTTAAGCAGACTGTGTGTTTATTCTGTGAAACTGAAATTGAACATTTGTCATGTAACCTGATGGAGCAGAGCCTGAATTCCCACAGAACAAAAGACAGAAGGGGAAATGGGCAAAAAGTCTGTGTGAGTGTGTGTGCTTTTTGGTTTTTACTACAGATGTGGGGGTGAGCAGGTTTTATAGAATGGGGATTCATTTAATGGCTGATGGTAAGTACCAGTCCCAGGACTGGGACTGGGAAGGGTTCAAGGCTGGAGCTGAGAAGGTGTGCCTGGGCCTCAGTCCAGCTGTGTGGCGTCAGAGGAAACAGAAATCTATCCCAGCAGAAAAAAAAAAAAAAAAAAACGCTGCACGGCTTGTGATAACATTTTGAGCTGTTCTCAGCCTGCAGTGAAGTACATAAATACCTGTATTATTTGTTGAAAATTAATATGTACCTGTGGCTGTATCCTCTTCCTCTACACCTGGGGTGGTTTTTGGTTTGGGTGCTGGGTGTACACAGGTAGGGACCTGGCTGCTGCTGGGGAACTCCAGCACACGGTTGAGTGGCAGTTCTTCATCTTTGTATGTACAGGCGAACTGGGATCGGATGACTCTGTCTATAGCCTGAAATCAACGGGGAAAAAAATCTTTAATACAGTTGATATAACATGTTGACACGGTTGTTGAGTATCAGTGACTTTAAGGCAGGTGGCCAAGCTTTTTGGCTTTTACTTCGGACTTTTGAACCAAAACCCCCTTCACTAATTACAACTTCAAGAAGTACTTTCCCACTCCTGCATGTTTTCAAGTGCTCAAGAAAAGAGAAGGGAGTGCCAAATGACACTTGATTCACAGCCATGCTTGCACAGTGGTGCTTTGAGCTAAAATGTCATGCTCACAATGACATGTTGATGTTTAGCAGGTATAATTTTAACCATGGTTACCAGCTTACTTTAGCGCTTTAGAACGCTAACATTTGTTTATTAGCACTGAATACAAAGTACAGCTGAGGCTGATGGCGCTAGAATAAAAAAAGTAAGGTATCACCAAAGTTATTACAATTCATCCTGAGGGGAACACAAATGCATGTACCAATTTTTATGAGAATGAATCCAATAGCTGTTGAGACATTTTAATCAAAACCACAAGTGTCAACCTCATGGTGGCGCTAGAGTCAGAAAGTCATTAGTATTCATTGTCTGGGGACCATGAAAGTCTGTACCAAATTTAATGGTTTAAATGAATAGTTGAGATATTTCAGCCTCGACCAAAGTGGTAGACCAGCTGATCAACAGACATTCCTAGAACCATCCTGCTAATATTGCCTTATTTATTTACTTTATTGCCTTAGTCATTGCTAAAGGTTTACACTTGATACATCAACCCAAATGTACACCTCTAACCCTAGGTGTAGAAACGGTCTTCAGTCTTATCACAGTCAAATTTCTAAGACAGCAGCGTAACACCTCACCAAAAAGCCAGACAGAGTAGATAGTTGCAACAAAGTGAATGATACTGAAGACTTCAATCCAGGCCCTGGGGCACACAGATCCACAGCTTTCATCCACTGTTTGATCTACGCCTGCTTGGGATTATCACAATCCAAGGATTTCACCCTTCAGGCCAGTGGGCCACAGTAGGGAGGAGAAATCTGAGGGAAAAAATACAGCGAGCAAAGCTGGGTGGGTCCATAAAGCACAAAGGGATCAAAGCCTTTGTGCTTTTCAAAAGAACTTCTTAAAAGAGCACCTAAAACAACAGTAAACCTAAGATCGAGGCACACTTCAATAATGGAGCTAAAAATGTATGCTGCCCTGGTTGCATGCTAATAAAACATATCTGAAACGCCCCAGAAACAATGGGAGGGGATGGAAGAGTGAACACGGCCAAACTATGACTGACGGGGAACATCTAATCCAATTACAACAGGTGGGAGCCCAACGTGGCACCGTGTGGTCAGACGGCCCTCATTCCTCTGAGGAAAGCTGTCCTCAAATAACCCCTACGCACTGCCTGACCCGACGCTGGAGACACCTGACCAAGACATTCCTGATAATACTTCCAAAAGCAGGTGCAAGCAATTTCTCTGATTTTGTGTTCTCATACACAGGTGATAGAAGAGAGAACGGGTAACAGGTGTGCCATTACTATTATTATCATCAGAGAATGATGGAATCATTCTGAAATAAATGTATATAGTATTATCATATAATCAAAAGCTGATAACGTCACAGAGGAGCAACACTAAACTGGCATTAAAAGTTTTAGTAAAACTTTTTTCAGTGCTGTTTGGATCATCTGTGGCACTGAGAAAAAGATTTGGAAATGTCCCAAAAGCAGAAACTAAATCTGTCCGTTTCTGTGTGTGCCAGTTGACGTCAGTGCATGATGAAACTGCTGGAGAGGTCTGGGATAAAGTCATTCAGCAGACAACAGGAAACAATAACCTTTCAAGTTTCCCTTGCTAGTCGAGTTACGCGACTGATATGGCATCTTCAAAGTGAAATTGATGCAGAAAGCTTCCGCTCACGGAGTTCAGGAAGCGGTGAGCTGCCCAGGGACCATTACAGCGCACTCAAACAGGAAGGCAGCCAGATTGTGGGGAGCTAAAATGACATCTGCTAGCGCAATCAAATAAAGGAGCCATTTCACAAAATGTGTTTAGCATACATGTTTCACAAGGAGTTCACACAGCAGAGCTACTTCATGTTAAAATCTAAAGCTGGTTTCGTCAGTATTTTTTGGGGTGACTCAGCAGTTGTGGAGTGTATGTTATGATACCTGCAAGAGTCTGATGAAATAATCCTCTTAGCACACAAACAGTCAAGTGTATACTCAAACTATTCAAAAATTAACATCCAACAGAAGCAGAATCCGTCAAAATCAGTCAGATTGTCTCATTCTGACCCCAAAAAACATCAAGGTAAAGTGACAAAACAGCTGAGCCAGGAAGGAAGGAAGAGATATTGATATCAGATATACAGTATGCTACATTGTGCACTGTAAGCAAATGGACCTGAGCCCTGACAATAGGATAACTTATCATCAGGATTGGTTAATGGTTTGAATCCCCCATGAATAAGTAGTTTTATGCCATGGATTTAAACTGCACCCTCAAACCAACACTAAGAGCTAAAACACAGCTGTGCAAACGGGAACGGTGGAAGTCAGTTAAGATGTGAGCTTCAGCTAAGCAAATAAATGTTACCTTGGGTTTGAGCAGGTCTAGCCGACTCTGGACTCGGTTCCTTAGGGGTTCTGGAGAACATCCAGTAGACACTTCAGGGGATCTGAGAGGCGAGCCGCAATGAGAGGCAAAGACAAGAGGTTTATAAATTATAAAAAGCTAGAAGGTTACATGGTCACACTCACCAAGAAATCTGCCCACTTTTTCTCAAACACTGCTCTCTCTTTATTGCAGCTTCATATTTTCAACATGTGGGAGATGTTTTCACTAGACTGAGCCGATGTTGGCTTTTTGCAACAAATTGGATACCAGCCATCCAATGTCATCCACCTCCGACAATAATGTAGGTTCCCCCCAACCACAGCCAGTAGCTATTCTTTTTATAATATTATCTTTATTTCAGATGTTTGACCAGAGAAATTATTCCAGTGTGGTGTGGGAGGAGTTTCCTCTGTATGGTTTCAGTGGAGAGTTGTAGTGTCCTGTGTTGGTCTAATAGCTGTTTCAGGGGCTTTCCCACTCTGACTGAATCCTTGTGGTCATGAACATGGTCAAGTCTAATACAAAGCTCTCTGGTGATGACTATTTCAATATAAAATACTAACCATAACTTTTCGAATGTTACAGTTGACCCCGACAGGATGCACCACCACACTTAGCCTAAGGCCCTATGTTATAAAGACAGTACAATGCTGCAAAATTATAGTGCAGCGCAAGAGATGTGGTAAAAGCAATATTGTTTCCACTCTGCATGTGTTTCCTAATCTACTGTGATGTAGGAGGTACTGCTTGCTAATGTCTAATGTTAATAAAATTTACAATAGAATGATGTTGTGCATTTTGATTTTCTGTCCAAGGTGCTGCAATCCAGATTATCACATAGAGCTAACTAATGGACGTTTTTAAATTAGAGATCAATTTGTCAATCATTTTACTTACTGAGAAGTAGAAAACAGTGAAAAATGTCGTAAAATGTCAAAAAAAAATACGGAAAAATGCCCATCCCAGTTTCCTAAATCTTAAAATGACATCTTCAAATAGCTGGGACAAGCAAATATCTGACATTTGTGCTTGATAAATGATGATTAATAAAATGAATTTTAATCCTTTTTATTAACTAATCATTTTAGCATTACTTTGAGTTTGTGCTTTGCTTAGCATGTTAGCATGCTAATGTTTGCTATTTAGCACTAAATACTGACTACAGCTGAGGATGATTAGTTTTGTAAGGATTTGCTCATAAGTATTGGACAAATTTAAAGTTTAATCTGATGCTACAAAAAATGTTATGGGTCTACCAAAGTTATTACAATTTATACTGAGGGGGACGTGAATGTCTGTACCATATTTCACATAATCCAATCTTCATCCCAGTTATTTCACTCAGATTCACTAACGTGGCACTAGATAAAAAGTCAGAGGATCACCACCCTAATTAGGATTAATCGTCTGAAAACCATTAATGTCTGTCAAAGATTTTGTGCCAATCCATCCAGTTGATATTGAAATATTTCACTTTGACCTGCTGGTGGCTCTACAGGAAAAGTTGGGATCTCCAAAGTCAGTAGGGTTCATTCTTTGGGGGATCATGAATGTGATCTGAATTTGATCTAAATCTGCCATATTAGAAATACAATGGTCATTCAAGTCAAACCTCAGTTTTTACTGTATCATCAACTGTGCCAACCTGAACAACATGAGGACGCAGGTCCCTTCAGCTCCATTGAGGACGGGCTGGTCCTCAGACAGCAGGTCTGCCTTGTTCTTACACGGAGGAGTCAAGGCTTCTTCATCCAGCAGCGCCATCAGCACCTTGACGGTGTCCCGACCTCCGTATGCAGTGGAGTGATTCACTGCGTAAGCCTTTGGCTATAGAGAGGAACAACACTTCAGTTAGTGCACTGTCAGCTCACACAGCTGAAAATCAAAGAAGATGAAGTGGCTTCTGCATGAATGTATAGACTTCAGGAGAGATGCAAAAGCCAAAATTGTAGCTCACTGGCTGGAGAGCAGAGGTTATACATTACCCTGGCAGGGCTAATCCCCGTCCTGCCTGCATTAGCAGTCTCTTTGTGGATCTGGTGTAGTTGGCAGATCCTCTCCTTCAGCTCCTTTGCAGTCTCTTCAGCTGCAGTGCACACTGCATCGCCACTGCTGCGTCCCTTCACCAGCACCGTCCTGATGGCGGTCACCAACCTGGCTCCACAGACACTGAGATTTGAGCAGAGTGACAGTCACAATGACATCTGCTGGGAGAGCTGTATTGTGCTGTAGGTAGAGGAAAAGTTTTTTTGGGAAGGAATTGGACTTTCTTCTGCTGAACACACACACACACACACGCACAGGTTTTCATCTGGATGGAATTAATAGTGTTCAAGAGTTCAGCCAATATTTGCCAACATGAATAACTCTCTCCTAAAACTGAAAACCCAGAAAAGCCAGGGCCTTACTCTGAATGTCATCAAAAGATATACTGCAGCTTCACTTTCAATTAATTGGACACTGACTTTAAGGGCTCAGAGTAATTGTTTCAGTGTTAACATCCAGTTGAGCTTTATTTCACTGTAACGCAGCTTTGCCAATGTTAACAGTTATGAAGCAGAAAATATGCTCCAAATCCCTGTTAAAGTCACCCTGGGCACTGTCACTGCGCTCACCGATTGACTGTCAGCGGAGAAACTCCAGGATTTTCCTCTTTATAGTTTTGGGGGATTTTTGTCCGTGCTCACACATTGTTTGCACTGCGTGTCCAAAAATCATAGCAACATATCACTTCTGTACGTTTCTAACAGGCAAGTGCACTAAAGTATGTTAGAAAAGATTGCAGTAAGGTGGAGAGGCGGTGGTCTAACCCTGACCCAGCTCTGATGTGAGGGATCGGGGCTCAGTAACAGAATCATTTGGGAAAACAGATGTTCACCGAACAAGGGGCCCTGAACTCTCCATAGAAGGTGTTTGTATGAGGAAATACAGTACTCCACTGAGAGAGTAAAGGCACAGACTGTTGAAAGACACGTGTTGGCCCAGTTCATCAATGTCTCATCAGCCTGCATGAACTGAGAACTCTCAGAAGAGCAGTGAGAATCCAATCCACTACTACACAAACATCACAATGTGTTGTTATGGCTCGACTGACTGAAGCTATAGTCGCTACTGGGACTGCTACAAAGGGTGCCTTCAACAGCTTCACCTCCAAGCTCAACCCCTCACATGATTGAATGGCTAAATCATTTCTGATAACCACTTCTGTTGTGGTGCCAAAGGCTTCATCGTCCAAAATAATCTGTAATGGTATGGAGAATGATCTGTGGAGCTCGAGATTTGATGATAATTCATCAAAGTAAGCGCACCAGACAGGGAACAAGTTATTTAACACAGACAGGCTTTGATGTAGCGAAGATGAACATGCTTTAGCAATTCAAATGTTATCACGAGAAGAAGTTTAGACGGGAGTCATTACAGGGTTTTGAAGGAAATAATAAGCTGCAGTGGGACAGGTGGATTTTATGATCACAGGTGTGATTTCAGTGCCCCCAGCTGCAAATATACCAACCAAGTATCAGTTCAGCTTTCTGAATTTGATCAAATTCATGAAAATTGAATGGACCACACCAGAGAAGAAAACTGAATTATTTAACCTGAATTTGAATTGCAGGAAGAAGTGAAACAAATTCCATTCAATAATAAACTGAGTTTCATTGTATTTGACTTCAGTCACTGCTCAACTTTTTTTTGGAATCAGTGTATTCCCATCTTCAGCTCAGGATGATTTCTCTATGAGTGTAAGACTACAATAAATTAAATACTGCGTTTTTCATGATGCATTATTTGAAATGGAAAATGTCATCAAATTGTCGGTCGTAGAGCGTTTAGGATTATCTACTTCAAACTAGTGATTTATCCTTGATTTAAGAATATTAGAAAAAAAAGGGGGAAAAAAAAGACTGCACCCAAGAAGATGTTTCAGATCGTGTAAAGCTAATCTTGACACATTTTATATTTAGCCATAAATGGAGAAAATTACACAACAAAACCACTGACGACCATTATAAAGCCACACACAATACTGTAACTCAGCTTGGTTACTTTCAGATGCCTTTTGAAATTCTGAGTGATTCTAACTGGACCACAGACAGGAATATTGCAACAGCTCTAAGTGGCTTGATGGTCTCCTGCTTCAGCACGAGGCATGCGTCACCAGAACAAACCAGTCCTAATGAGTTCCTAGAAGTCTCCATGCCCTGTGGCCGTCCAAATATGCTGTCTAATCTGGTCTGGAGCTCAGATGCAATATTAGATTACAGAGTAGGTTTGGGGCCACCAAAAAAATATGTCCAAGTTACACAGAAAAAAAGCTAACACTACTGTGAATCCTCCAGCAATAATTTCAGAATGGGTTTTTTTTTGGGAAAATGAATGACAATAACTAAAAACTATAGTCCTGTAGGCATTTGTCACTGTGATACAAGAATAATTAAGGAATAGTTTAACATTTTGGAGACTGGTATCAGAGAAAATACTTTTTTTTTTTTTTTTTTTGAACCTACCTTCGTGTCTGTATGGTAAATATGAAGCTAAAGCCAGCAGGTGATTAGCATAGCTTCGCTTAGCGTAAAGACTGGAAGAGGAGAAATTGCCAGTGTTTGGTTTGTCCATTGTGAGCTACTGTAGAAACATGGTGGTGCAACATGGTGGCCTCCGTGGAAGAGGGTGCGCTTCCTAGGTAGATATAAAGGGCTCATTCTAAGGTAACAAAAACACAATAATTCTTATTTTCAGGTGATAATACACTAATTAAAACATACTTATGAATATTATTTTCCATTTCTGCCAATATATCCCCGTAAATATTACACACTGGTCCTTTAACAGACAGATATGAGAGTGATATCAATCATCTCATCTAACTCTTGGCTAGAAAGTGTATTTCTTAACATGTCAATCTATTCATTACAAGTATAGTGGCTTGAAAAATCTATGAGAAATAGTGAAAATATATATTGTACAGTAGAAGATGAGTCATTTGTATTCCTCTGAGTTTTGAATCATTCAATTTTTCTTCCTTCGTCTAAGATTTGAATTGCAACTTTTGTGACACTTTTTTGCTCAATTCAAATTTGACTCGAATTCAAAACTGAACTGAAATCCATCTGGGAATTTACAGCTCAGCTCTGAATGAAGCACCTTCAGGCCTCCCAACTTTTACAGCTGATTCTGTTGAAGAAGGGAGGCATTACCTCAAAAGCAACAGAAAGACAGGGAGTGAGTGGAAGCCTGGATTACGCTGTATTGTGTACCTTGGGTCAGGAATCTCCCCCAGTATTTCCTCCAGGTTGTCTAGAAACTGGACAAAGTCAGACAGGCCTTTGACATGTTTCCTCAGTGGGTCAGACTGAGCTGGAGCGTAGCCCTTCCCTCCAAGCTGGATGGCCCTCACAAAAGATGTCACAGCCTGCAAATGCGGGAAAGAGCCCCAAATGTTGCACCAGAGAGGATTACTCCAATTTTAAAGTCAGAGGTTTGGTTTTCTCGTTACGTAAAGAGCAAATACATCATCACTAAA
This sequence comes from Scomberomorus guttatus, assembly GCA_038419695.1. Lineage (NCBI taxonomy): Eukaryota > Metazoa > Chordata > Actinopteri > Scombriformes > Scombridae > Scomberomorus > Scomberomorus guttatus. The sequence goes on along the minus strand of CM076466.1, from coordinate 5,548,273 downwards.
GTCCAAGTGCATGCTGAGTGTGGAAGTTTCTTACCAAGAAGAAGGAAGTATTGTTGTTATGTGCAGCGTGCTTTATGTCGGTAAATGTTTGTCGCCCAAGTGCGCGACTGGGGACGTCAAGGGTTAGCGCCAGGGCCATGTCGTTCTTGGAGTTCACAAGCAAAGTCAGGTAGGAGCAGAAAACCCTTCTCACTGCGATTTTCACCTATTGACAATAGACAGAATACACAATCATTTGGGGTTAGAAACCGCCTTGAAAACAAAATCTTTGGCTTGATGCCAGGTTGTGTTTATCAACTACCAAAAAGGGACAGTAGCTTTACTGCCTGAGTAACAGCAGCTGACAGCTCGTATTAAACTCCAAAAATTACGTCACCCCTAGCTGGTAGTGTAGCAGAAGCAAGCCTCCACTAAAAACTCATAAATTTGCAAGTGACAGAGAAAAGTGGAGAAAAGAGACTGTTACAGAAGCTCTTGGCCAGCCACACATTGTGTTGTGTTTTAAACATCTGCCCAGTAATTGAATTCACATTGCACTCTTAAATCCAAGTGATATGATCTAGAGTTCCTGTCAATAAGAGCAGGATGGATTCCAGACAGGAATTAAGTACGCTGAATTCTGGAAAAGTAAATGCATGGATTATTGCCAGCGGGAGAAAATGCATTTTATATTACAACAAAAACTTTTATATGAGGAAAGAGGGTGAGAGAGGGGGTTTCTCATGGCCATTTATGTACATGTTGCACCTTTTATTAGCGCATGAAAGAGTGTAAGCAGTACCTGTGAGCTGCAGGGCCTATCTTTACTAGACGGTGTTGACGGGACTGAGGGGTCAGGCACCTCTAAGACCTCCATGTTGCCTGATAGGAATTCAAACAGCTGGATCTTGGCAAAAGAATAAAAAAAACACAATCAGAGAGATAAATTAATCGGCCTTATCTCTAACTCAGTAGCCAATCTAATCCACCACAATCAACATCATCAGTCTGATTTCAACCAGCTCCTACTCACTGGGCTCACAGGCTCGTCTGGGTCTGAGTCCACTCTCAGCTGTTTATACATGGAGAGGATATCAACCAGGTCCACAGTGTTGGAGCGCTTCAGGAAGGATTCGTATGCTTCCAGGATGAGATCATAGTTCTCCAAGCGTGCAAAGTTGGGGGGTGGCAGGTGAAGTTTGTGTAACAGTAAGTGTTTCCAGGCCATCAGGACATCACTCAGAGCCACTTTGAACTCTCCGCTTTGCTGTCACAGGAAGAGAGAAAACAGTGAAAGCAGCAGCCATAATTACCGACGGCCTGGAACCAATCAGTTCAAAAGCAGAGAGACCTTCTCCTGCAGTCCAAAAATGGGCCATGAGCGGTCTCAGCCGGAAATCTGTGGTAATGTCATCAGTTAAAGACGTGATGACAGTCAGCCTGATGGTTCAATTGAAATGATGATGATGTGGATTGGGCTCGTACGCCCAGGGTGGATAACTTACAGCAAGATCACAAGAGAATATTGACATTGTATTATTCCTCTTTTATTGAAAATAAATACTTTCTCATTTATTTGCTGGTTTACATCCTTTTGTCAAAAGGACAAGAACCTCAGCTCTAAAATTATTAGCAAAACACAAATCTCTTGCAGAGCCTCATACTGAGCAAGTCTTCAAAATTTAGATTATAAAAAAGTCCTGTATGATCAGGAAATGCATTTTGGATTTCCTGTATGTAAAACAAGTAGAAAGTTTGATTTTATTTCAGAAGCCACTGGACTTGTGAAAAGTTACAGTACAAGAAATGGCCAGTTAACCTTGTGTGTAGATTGATAAACACAGTTTTTGATATAATGGGGCCTCATGGTGTTGGATATTGTTGGTCAACTAGGGATTGGCCATTGCCATTAATCCTTGTGTATCTCTTTTTCCTTACATTCTCATAATTGTATTTGCACATTGTTTTGTGGGTGTAAGTGAATTGTGTGTATTTGTGTTTGCAAACTCGCAAATTATCCCTTGAGGGACGACTAAAGTATTTTGAACCGAATTGAACGGTTACCTGTTTATTTACTTCTGCCATGGCCAGCTGCAGCACCATCAGCATGCTATCAGCTCCATGAATGGTGGTCCTCTCAGACTGTAAAATCCTGTGGCACTCTCTCCTGAAGGTTTTCACCATCTGCTTTAGATGGTCTCCTGAGGTCTCCATTGTTACCCTAAAGCACAAAAGAAAAACACTTAATCAAATCTTGTGCAAAACGTGGATTACTAGATTTAAAACAAAGATAGACATGTGAAATCACTAAAATCTAGAGTAGGTTTCTCTTTTACTTGAGTGCATCAAGCAAACAATGACCACAAAAATTAACTTTGAAGGGGCAGAATAAAGTGAGGTAACATCAAAGTAAATACAAACGTAATCTGTGACCGGGGTGCAAAGATTTATGGTCTACTTTTCTTGAAAAGAGGCTCGTAGGCCCTGGTGACACATACTGAGGTAACGTTAATTTATTGAAAACAACGTATCTCAGCGTGTCTTTATGTCACCCCCGACTACATACATAAACATAAGAGTTTTCTGAGTGTATGGATGTAATAAATCACAAACAATGTTGATTAAACGATGCAAACCTCTAATTTTGTAGTCGACTCCAACGACAACACACGTCCACGACAAAAAGCAGCTGTTTTGAATTTTTAAATTGCCAGTGACGTTCACCACCTCTCGACCAATCAGCTTGCAAAAGAAAACAGTGGGAGCCGTCCATAAACATACGATGTCTCTTTCACATTAAATATTGATGTTTCATGACTGAATGCTAGCACGTATTATTTAGAGTAATTTAAACCGTTTATTGTATCATCATATGCCGATAGACTGCGAAAAGAATAGATGTTTTCTTTCACGTTGCGCGAACCACCCCTTGACATTTGTTTGCAATGGTACATTCCGTGTCGTACCAGGAAGAAGGGTGAAAACACTTCAAACGCGCGGACGGTTTGATTCAACGAAATAGTTGAAAATTTAGTGGTAAGGTATATCAGTCACTGCTGTAAGTTGAACCGGAATAGACGAGACACATTTAACTAAAGGTTAATTATTTAGTTCTCAAACGGAGCGTCAAACGAGAGGAATGAGAGGGCAAGATAAACTTGTGTCTGGCTAAATGCTAGTTAGTTAGCCGTGCGCTTATTTCTAATACAGATAATTGAGTCACGTTTATCCCTTTTTGTCAGGTCACACGTGTAGTTAACGGTTTGTCGGTTTAACGGTAACTCACAGAAGATAATATACACATTATTTGTAAGTATTAGTGTACCAAAATAACCCAGACACTAGCCATTCATCTGTAAATAGCGAAATAATGTCACAACATTTCCATTTATTAGTTTGCCTCGCTTGACTTTACGCCCCGTATTTCAGGCATGTGTAACCTAATTTACTGCCACCATAAATTCAGTGGTTCATTGGGGGAATATTGTTCTACTTTCATAATCTTATATATGTACATCTGTGATGAGTTACATTAACGCAACTTGTATTATTATTATGGATTGCACACTGCATACACTATTTACACCATGTACACCTGCACCTTCCTGGTCAGTATGTTTAATTCTCTTTAATTTAAATGTTAAACCTGTAGCAACTCTTCTCACTTTGAATATATTATTTTTTTTATTGTACATTATTATTATTTAATTTTGTGTATATTTTTGACTGTTATGCACCACAATTTAGCCCCAACTAAATGGGGATAATTCTGTATTGCGGTTAAACATATAAAATTTAAAGCACTTCTTCATTTTATAGTGTTGTGTATTGCTGAATTGAATAGTGACTAATAAAGATTCGTAAAAGTATCTAGGTGTGTGCCTTTTCTCAGACCAGATATACTAAACAGGCAAAGATTTTACCATCTAACTTTGCATCTCAGATGTTAAGGAATTACTGGATCTATGACAGTTGTTTTTTGTGCCATTAAACTGACATGAGCAGTCAGCATTATGCAATAATGTGTTTTGAGAATATATATATATATGCCTCTGAGTCCTGCCACTGGACACAGTGCTCAGGTAGTTAGTCAAGTTGAATGTTGAATACAGACCTTTTGTTTTGTTTTTTGTAATCGAAGAGATGTCATATAATGTTCTGTTTTAAACTTAACTGTATACTATATCTTTACAAAAAGGAGTACTCGTGGTTCTGCTCAAGATAGGAGTGGCTAATATTGACGCAATCCTGTATCATAGATATGCTGTTTTATGTGATGATTATAATAAGTTTTCTGGAGAATCTATTAAGAAAAAGTTTACATATAAAATAACCAGACAGGAATGTATTTCATCACTTTGATGCAAAAATAAAAAAAATCCAATATTGCCATAAAGGAGACATTCTTGTTGATATGCAATATTGCCCACAAGGACTTAATACACCTAGAAATGTTTTTTTAAAAACCCTTTGTATTAAGGGAATTGGCAAAATATCATATCGCCGTAATCTAGCTCAAGTCAGTATCTAGTTTTGTAAAATATTAAGAAAGGGATTTTTTTGATAATCGTACCAAACATGAAACTAACTGCTTTCTGTCCCCCTTCATTCTGATGTTGTACAGTTTCTGATCTAAAACCAACCGCACCAGGACACACAGCATGCAGGAGGACTCTAGCCGCAGTCCCAGCTACACAGTGGCATGCGAGGACTATGTTCATGTGGTGGAATTCAGTCCATTCAGTTCTGGTACTCCTGCCTCCCTCCTGGCCTATGGTGGAAACCAGTATGTGGTAGTTGGCACCTGCCTTTTCCAGGTTAGAAAAGCACCTTCACACAGCTGTTTTTTTTCCTAAAGCCCAGTTTATTCCTTTCTCTCTGAAAACACACATGTTCCCACAGGAGGAGGATATGGAGATCGAGGGAGTTGAATTCACGGTTCTTCGTGCTTTCCATCATGAATTGCGAGTCGATGCTCTTGCCTGGAGCCCAGAGTCCCACCTGGACAGGATACCCACTATCAGGTACTGCCACTTACTATTTATATTATGTCCCCATCATGTTGCAGGTTACACAGGACACACCAGGTGCCCCTTTTTGTGTGTTGACACATTCTTGTGAACAGGAACAACAATTGATTATTGACACTTAAAAATCAAACCTCAGGTTACCCCTGCAGAGATTACTTAAGCAGATTTTGGAGCACTTTGTGGATAAATTGTAAGCCAGGGCTGAAGAATATATTGTGTCAGCATTAAATAGCAAATACAAAATGATGCAGTGTAATATAAAGCATATTGGGCTCAGTGATACACTGTAGACATTGTTTTACTGCTTTGCCATGGACAATCCAATCCAATGTCACATATACACAGAACACATACAGTGGTGTTCACAGACTCTCTAAGTGTTAGGGGCAAAAATAAAAAGGGGACACCACAACCGGATGTAGGGTTAAGGTGAGGGTTGATTTTTCACTCTTGTCAAGCCAGAGAGGCACATGAGAAAACCAGAAGGCCATTTTGGCTGCTCAAGTGCGCTTCTGTTGTCACATGAGGGCAAAAGTGATACTTGGAAGTGTCCTATTAGGGTTGAAAAAGGATGCAAATGAAAGGGCACTTGTCAATATATGTGCACAAAGCTGCAAAATGTGCCTACCAAAGCTATCAGTGTTATCCTGTTATCACAAAACCTTTGTATGTTTATTTGCCTTAAATCCTGAATGCCTTGTTTTTCAGCTGGCAACCTAAAATTCAGATGATATAGTTTTCACAAAAAACTGCATTCAAAGATTGTATTGCCTTGGAAAATCATCAACAGTATTGTTATGTATACATAATTTAATATGATAAGACTAAAACATCCAAAATACCTCAGTTACAGAAGTTATCCAGAGTTCATATTAGTGCCATCCATATATTATGTGAAGTGTGCTTATTCATTAATCAGCTTAATTATTGACCTCAATGTAAGATGGTGTAATGGTGTGAAATCTGCAGCTCAAGTGCTTCCTGTTATATAAGAGATCATCAGAGCATTGTTATAGGATTAGAAGGTGTCAAGCCATAGTACTTCACTGCCTCATAGCAACCTGACGTCCATGTCTTTTAACACAACAGTAAAATTATTCAAAAACATTCCTCCTGTGACCAGAACAAGAGACAGCTGTACAGAAAGCACAGCAGCCACGCTGTGTGAAAGTAGTCATCGCCGCCTCTCACTGTCACATTGCAGCTGCCAGGATGTGAGCCAAGTTATTTCAGGTGGCCTTGGACAGGAGGGAAGTAGCCTAACTGTAGATTGTTAGAAAGCAAGAGTTTCCTCCTAATTTGAGAGGTGGATGGGAAGGTTCCGCGGTCCCTCCGGAGGTGTTTAGGCTTTCTGTAATTGAAAGGGAAAGGCAGCGATAATTCCTGGCCTTCTGTGGTTTACTCCACAGGGCCTTCGAGCCAGCCCTGTGACGTGCGCACATGTTATTGCGCTGATGACTACCCACTCAGGTTCCATCCCTCTTTTGGTCTGCACGTAGCTGTGCCTTCCAGGAAAAGTACAACGTTCTCACGGGCTTGCCTCGAGCGGGGGCCCAGCGAGAGAGATGAGGGGAGGAAAGGGGGCTCGAGCTGCAGCGCCGCCACCGTCCACCACAGCAGCTTGTAAAGGGAAGAGACCTGAAGATTACTGAAACCTACAAAGACCAAACACCCCACGTATAACTAAATACACAGACTTTTCAGTCTAGAGCTGCAGCAATTAGTTGATTAAGCAATTAGTCGATCACAAGAAAATCATCTATTTTGATAATTGGTTCATCGTTTCAGTGATATTTGAAGCAAAAAGGTTTTCTTGGTCCAGCTTCCCAAATGTGACTATTTGCTGTCTTTCTGTCAGTAAATTTGATATCTTAACATTTTAGGCTCTCAACAGTCCAAAAGAAGCATGTATCAAACAAGCTGAGACGATTAGTTAATTGATCAGTCATTCGACAGAAAATTATTTGGCAACAACTTTGATAATTGATTAATTATTTGTGATTTTTCAAGAAAAAAAATCCCAGTTCCAGGTGGTCCCGGCAGGAATTGAACAGGGCATGTGGGGGTAAGGGGGGTTCAAACTAGAAGTTGTACCCTTGAACCAGTCCATCTGTTCTGTGGAAAGTCAGCGTTGACTTTGTGTTTTCAGGTGTCTGTGGAGTTGTACACCAGGGTAATGTCACATGCAAAAGGGCAGACTCTTGTCCCTCATTTCTTGTGCAAAAAAAAAATCACAAAGCTTAAATTCAGTGGTGCTGAAGTTTAGTGGTGTTTCCCTTTAATAGCTACTTCTATTTTATTAAGCAGGATTATTGGAGATCAATCAATAAATGGCTGACATTAAGCTTAACAAAAAGGCAAAAACAGCCAAAATGTGTTCCATGCTTTATTCCAAAGTACAACACTAATTTGTAGGGTTAGAGGGCCTATCCTAATATAATCTAATCTACTGTAGCAGTAATACCCCGAAGCATGTTAAGGGTGTTTGTAGTGACATCATGCCAAATCCATCTGTGCCTGCGACTGAAAATGTGTGAACCGCTGTCTGTTTATTCTGGTGATATGTGTGTGTTTTTCTTGTCATAAGTGAGTTAGTGTAATTGTGTGAATAATTGCAGGCACTGGTATATACTAGGACTGATTAGAGGGAAAGTCCTCTGCCTGGCTCTGCACAGGTTTTGAACAGAGACATGCGTAAATGGCGTGAGGAATCTTGTTTTTCTCTGTGTTTATCTTAGCTTGCAATTAGAATCTCCCTGGCAGCGTTTCCACTGATCACTGTCCAAGTTTCTACCACACACACTGACACTCTCATCCAGAGGTGTCAGTCTAGGCGGTTGTGGGCATGCATGTAGAAAGAGATGTCATCTGTTATTGGGTCTATACAGTCTGACTCTGTTTTGATGTTCTTTCTTTCTTTATTTTTATATCCTCTTTCTTTTCCTCTTCCTCTCTCTTTGCAGATTTTGCACTGCTGCAGCTGACAGAAAGCTACGCCTGTTGACTTCTGATCTTCAGGATAGGCATGAAGTCAAGGTAGTGCAACATCTGGAGCACATTGGCCAGAATTGCGCTTGTCAGCTGGCATCAAACTTTCTCTACTTAGCACTAACATTTGGTACTTAGTGATACAGGAAATGTAGCCGTACACACAGAAAGTTTTCTACAAAGTCTTCACTTAACAGTTTATTGATCATGTTGTTTACATACTGTTTTTCTATACTGTTGCCTAGGTGATGGAGGGCCACACCAGCTACATTAACCATTTGGTGTTCGAGCCCACAGAGGGGAAACAAATTGCTTCCGTCAGTGATGACCACACTTGCAGGTCCAAACCATTTTATTTCCATGTGTGTGTGTGTGTGTATGTTCCCAGCTTCTGATTTTGAGTTCTGTTCTCTGTTAATGGTGCAGAAAGTCCTGACTGTGTTTCCACAGTGAAACATGATGCTAAGCACAACATGCTCCGGTGTGACCGTGCGTAAGCACAGAGCCGCTTTGTAGCTTTTCTAGCTAATTGGTTAAATATGGAAATCCAATTAGCTGCAGAAAGATTTTCCTCTCTAAGGGGGACCTATAACAAGGTCCCCAAATTTTGCTTTTCAATTAATGCTTGAGGGGGGAAAACGTGTGTCAGTAGCCAGGGTCACCTCAGGGACACCCCCCTCAGGAGGCTGGGTCTCTTGCAAAATGCGGACCTGTGTTGCATCACCCAGTCTTGTTCGTGTATTAGTAATGCACAGTAAGGGTATACATTCTTTGAAGCTGCTCTACTCAATATTTTTATATGAACAATGAGTCAAATGACTATGAGTAACATGAATGAGGTACAGTACCAGTCAAACGTTTGGACACACCGTCCCATCCACTTGAATGAGAAATTGTTTCCAAACTTTTGACTGGTACTGTACCTCGTAATGAAAAAGCCCTCAGAGAATCATCACCAGACTCTGCAGTTCCCCTCAGCTCTGTGGAGCTTTTCACTGTCTTTCAGCTTGTTATTCTGGTTTTATGACATCATTTCAGTCATTTGATTTAGCAAAAATGTAAAGTAATTGCTGGTTCCAGCTGCTTATATGTAGAAATCTTCTACTTTACTGTGTTTTATATCATTATCGAATATCTTTGGTTTTTGGACCGTTATTCATACAAAACAAAACATTTGAAACTGTCACCATGAGCTGTCAGAACTTGTGATGAGCATTTGTTTTTACTCTTTTTGTGGACTTCTTTTGTGGACTCATCCACAGATGAATCAGTAATGAAAGTAATTGTTCATTGCAGCCACGGTCTGGTTAGATTACATTGATTGTTGTAGCTATTAGTTTAATTGTATGGCAAACTGATGACAGTCCAGGAAGTTCAGGAAGAAATTTGATGAAGTTGGTTTATTGTCCAGGCCTAGGATACCACATATCCATGCTTTCATGTTATTTTAAAAGCAGTGTTAAATCTGTCCGTCTTAAACCTGACAGCTGGTTTATTTATCATTATTTTACACTCTGACAGTCACAGGCTTGGTGATTGTCCCATCTAGGTCAGCGCCCTGTCCTGCCACATTTGACCGTCTGAGAGCGCACAGAAAGGAGAACAATCTCCTCCACTCTCCTCTTCCCCTCCCTCTTCTGACCAGCCAGAGAAAATAGTAGTGCGCTCCATCTGCTGAAAGATTTAAACTCTGTCATGTTGAGAAAATATGGGACGCAGGAGGAAGACAGAGGCGGAACAAGGGATAGCTCAAGTTAACAGGAGAGGACCTTCCAGTCAGCCCACACAAACTGAGCCTCGATATGAGACGAGGAAACTGGTCCTGTGAAAAGGGAGGGAGGGAAGTGTATGCTTGCATGTATAGGCTCATGACCTCTCCATCACTCTGTTACGTTTGGCAGCAGTGCCTCTACTATAAGTTTGCTTAGCTTTGTCATCACTGTCCCCTGCAGTTGTGGGAACTCCACCGTTGCCAACATGCAACCTGACGCTGTCGCATCTAGGTGGGGAACCAGACTCTACTTCCTCGGGGCAGTTTTACATTTGGTTCATGTAGTCTAAACAACTCATTGTATCAGTATAGATGGAATGGAGGGAGTCTGTGGGGAAATGTGCCACCTAGAGATCATCAGGACAAACTGCAGGTTCCTGAGGGGATTTGAGGTTGACTGAGTTCGCAGATGAACTTAGTATAACGCACACCTGCTGCTGCTGCTGCTGCTGCTGCTGCATTATGTGTATTGTTCAAAGCATTTTGTCCTGTTCTCAGCGATAATCCATTGTTTTTTCTCCATCCCTTATGTTATGTAATTATAACAGCTAGATATCTCATCCATGTTTTTTTGTGTGATGTACCCTCATAGTCCTATCAGATCAAGTGCATCATAAAGCTGTCCTGTTCTACATATGTATGTTCTTATGAATGGATTATAAATTTGATGTTATTTAACAGTTATATTTATTGTTGCAATATTTTTTCATACAATTGAAATGTCAATGTTTATGTTGCTTTGGTTTTTACTACTACCCTAACCTGGACAGTTCAACCATTTATCCATTACTGTTTTCTCTGCTTAATCATTAACCTTTAGCTATCTATTTCAACCATTTATTTATTACTTTAAGCTATCTACTACAACTGTTACGCCATGACCTTTAGCTATTTGTTTCAATCAGTTATCCATTACTTTGATCCATTACTGTCTATTTCAGCTGTTCATTCATTACTTTTAGAAATCTGTTTCAACTCACTAGTTTTAGCTAACATTTTCAACCATTTAGCCATTACTTTTAGCTTACTTTACTTTTGGTTACTATTTCAGCCATTTATTTATTACATTAAGCTATCTACTTCAACTGTTTAGCCATGACCTTTAGCTAGTTATTTCACCCAGTTATGCATTAACTTTAGCAATCTATTTCAACTGATTATCCATTACCTTTAGCTATATATTTCGATTGACTAACCATTGCTTTTATCTATATATTTCAACCATTTATCCAATACTATCTTATACTTATATATTATACTATTTTGGCTTTCAACAGGGTGGCCCGGCGAGGCACTGCGATGGGATTATATTGTCCAACTTCTCCACTTTTCTCCTTCCAGAGAGTCACGTTCGATTATTTACTCTGCTCTCTACAATAAATCAGATCACACAGTGCTAACGGCATTTGCCGTTTCCTCCACTTTTGGGAAACATTGACAAACCATAACGCTCTGGCTTCACTGTTTTCTCACTTAGATAGCACAATAAAGGACTTCAGATGTCCTTTTGAACTCTGTTGTACATGGAAGCCGAGTGTTATTGCTTGATGTAGTGTTATGCAATTACACAGTGTTTTATCAGCGGCGGTCACGCGTGTTTTCGTGTCTCATGTCTTTCACCTCGTTCGGCAAAGGTTATGTTTTTTTGGGGAGCCGGTGCTCTCCATTTGAAGGGTAGAGTGGTTGACCACAGTTTGGCCGTTGGTGGTATAGCGTGCAATTGAGCTCTGCTTGGCTAGTGGTCTGAAAGAATAGGGTTTAGTCGTTGTTTTCCTGGTGTGGTCTGGGGGTTTTTCTTTTTTCTTTTTTGTTCTTCTTACCCTCACTCATGTTCCACAATGGAGGCTCTGGCTGAGTCTGCACATGGGCAAAGGAAAGATGCCCAGAGTTTCGACAGGGCTCTATCTTGCTCAGAGGAGAAGAGGCAGGAAAAGTTGAGTTGTTTACTGAGGTCTTCATCTGAGACGGGGCATATCCTCCCCTACACCACACCACTGAGGACATCAAGCTCACATGTAGATGGTCTTTGGAGGTACTTTTTTGGGCTTTATTAGATGATGTCTTCTGCATGACCTCATCAGTCAGCACCTTCCCATGCTTCACAAGCGTTTGTTTTATATTCCCAGAAACACTTGCAGCCCCCCACCCCTCCGTCCTCATCTCCACCTTTTCTTCTAGTTCAGGGCTCGTTCAGATGTGGTTAACCATAGATCCAGGTCTCAGGAACCGCAGCTCTCTCCATCCAAGTGATTCATTACATCCGTGTGCATGTTTGCACAGTGTTTCTGCTTTTGCTATCATAGGTCTTATTGAGCTGTTGAATCTGCCATTATTTTAATAAAGATTGGTCATAATCCTCACACGAGCTTTGATTGTAGGTTGGCGCTTGCTTGCGAGACCCGTCTGTTTCATTTGCATAAAGTAGGATGCTGTTCAACTTCTCTCCGCTGCTCTTCCTCAACTGACGTGCGTTCTGCTGCCCTCTGTGTACTCCACAGAAAATGAATGGCAGCGGGCCGCCCACAGCGAAACATTTGCTGTAATGTGAGTGAAGCGTAACGCCGACTCAGGCGAGGGTGATGTTTCCCTCTCTGCCCCTGCTATCATAGCTCAATGTAATGTGAAGCTGGCGTTTTCCCTGTAAGAGGAGTCCAGCAGAAGTCTGTCTGTCTTCACAGTTCAGGGCCTAGATCCGAGAAAAGAGCCCATTTCCCTGGAAAAACACAAAGACCTTGTACCTTATTTGCGCACAACTGGCAGGAGTTAGATAAATTAGGAGCAAACATGAACTTGGCAGAAAACATGTCGTCCATCATTGGCCCCATTGTGTGCCATTAATCCCTGTTAGTTGTATGTTTTGTATTGAACCGCAAATTTAGGGAAAAGTATAGCTTGAGTTCTGTAGGAAAAGTATCAGAGGCAAAAAAAACAACTAAATGCCTCTTGCACAATAGTTTTGAATATGGTAACGAGGAAACTTTTGACCTGATATCTGTCAGGGTCAAGATTATTTGCCTTCTGGACAATGAACTAGGTCATTTAGTTTTAGATTGAGCACCACCGAGAAAGAAACCTTGGAGAAGTGCATTCTTTCAGATATTATGTAAGCATCCAAAGGTGGCTCAAATACCGATGCTATTTTTAGAACTGTGCTGCAAAACCCCATCTTTGTTGTTAATTAAGCGGTAGCAGATTTTGTTTTGGATTTTAGGCTGAGAATGGTTTGTGTATCAAGTTTAATCCGTCCATGACATTACTAATGAGAACTGATTAGAAGTCCTGTTTGTTGGCCACAATAACCAGATAACTGCATGGCTTTTTGCAAAGAATTTCCACAACATTTTGAGTTTGTAATTAAATAATCGGTTATAAATCTTGAACGAGGCTATCTGCACAATGTTCCCTTGTAAATTAGGTCATACAAGGTACCAGCCTGTCTCATCTATCTTATTGCTTTTTTTAATACTCATCTTAATTTGTCTCTACAGGGTGTGGGACCTGGATGGAAATGAAAATACAATTCTCCGACTTCGTTCTCCTGGCATCAGTGTGTGCTGGCACCCAGAGGAAGTCTTTAAGGTAGGAGGGGTTTGTTTCTGATACATGCTCATATTGGGAGATCTGAGGTCAGTTAGTAGTTTTATGCAACTACATAGAAAGTTGTGAACTCAGGTGAACTGTAAAATCTAAATTTGTCATAGGTAACTGAATGTGTTGTGTCTCATGCCAAGTGGCCACTAGATGGCAGAACAATAATTTTGCGAGTGGTCAAATGAGCCAAGTTCTGCCCACTTACAATGGTAATTGTGCTGAGTAATATCCTCCAGTGAAACGGTGTGTGCACAACTTCATGCATTGTCAGATTGATGGAGACTAGAAGTCATTCATGTCAACGGAGGGTGAATGACGGTTAGTACCAGACTGCTGCCCCCTTGTGGCTGTTGGAGTGGCTGGCCATCGGATGTATGATGGATTTTTCCAAACTGCGTTGATACCAGACCGAGAGTCAAACTGGACGTACAAAGTGAATGCTCATTCGTAAACAAATATTTCTGACATTTAGACAAAAATGCTGCATCGTTCGAACTTTTCACTAATCATGAGAATCAAGCCCCTCAAACCGAGCTTCGCATTTCAATCGTGATAACCGCTTATAGGCTTTCCTCTATGTTGTTGTGGTGGTTCTGTCCAATTCCGTCAATGTTGCAGGGAGAGGGATTGCGTACATACAGTACATGTAAAGATAAATGGTCTGTCCTCTTCAGTTACTGGTGGCAGAGAAGAAGGGGACAATTCGCTTCTATGACCTGGTGACCCAGCAGGCCATTCTGTCGCTGGACTGCGGCCAATCACCTCTCATGTCAGCTGACTGGTGCCTCACAAACACTATCAAAGTCGGCGCTGTGGTGGGCAACGACTGGTTAATCTGGGATATAACTCGCTCCAGGTGAGTGGGGGGGGGGGGTGGGGGGGTGGTTTGTGGCTAGTATGATGCTGCTTGATGTATGGCGCACAACAGCCATACAAGTGTCTAAACTTTGCTTTCTATTTTTGCAGTTACCCACAAGAAAAAAGACCAGCCCACATAGATAAAGCACGGTTATTCAAGTAAGAAAGACTGATACGTTTTTTTAATTGAAGGAGCAGATTGCATTAATTGATTTTCACCCGAGTTTTATGTCCTCATTACCAAAAAAACCTGCCTACTGAGAGTCACCTATATAAGCAAAAAAGCAGGACATGGTTAAAGTAGAAAAGTGCTAAAATAGAAAATTGTATATTTTAAATCTTTTGGATTCCTTTAAAATCATCAGAGGTGAATGTTCATGTATTTTTGAGCCTTAACTGTTGATATTCTGGTTCCCAGCAGTTATTAAAACAGAATTAGTATAATTGTGTGATGACATTCAAAGCGATGTTGTTCTTCACCTCAGGTGGTCTCGAGCGAATGAAAACCTCTTCGCCACTACCGGATGTCCAGGAAAGATCAGTAGTCAGTTACTCATCCACCATCTTGGCCACCCACAGGTCAGTCAGACGCCTTTAACAGTCTTTTGTGTTTTTAATGTTCGGTACAGCTCCAGTCTGATTTCACATACTGATGTTGTTACAGCCTGTGATGCTCGGATCGGCCACAGTAGGGTCAGGCCTCAGCTGGCACCGGACACTCCCACTCTGCGTGATCGGCGGTGACAGAAAACTTTGCTTTTGGATGACTGAAATGTAGCCATCTGTGCAGCACTTTCTATGGGGGATAACTGAGTCCTCTGTTTCTATTCAAGTAAATGTTTCAATAAATATTTTTCTGAGTATCTGCTGAGTGTGTATGGAATTTGTTGGAAACTGGCTGCATGCTTTAGCTTTGTTCTTTTTGTTTCTGACTACCACTTAAGGTCAGCTACAGATAAACAGCAGGCTGGTCTGGTCTCTGAAGAGCTCGTTTTTCTTTTCTCTGAAGAGTGAGTTACATCAGTTGTCTGTTATGTCCTGCCAAGAGAGCTGTAGTTCAAAGGAATGCATCAAGGCACCGGTGCCAACTCTCCACTTCACCAGTCAACATGATCATTGTACTACAGGTGTTCTGTCTCTAAGTGTTTTTCATTTTTCTCACTGTTCATGACAGATTCTGAATCATATCAAGAATATCGTGTGTCCTTGGATGGTCTGGTCCACCTGCTGTGGCACACAGAAAACTATGAGATCTGGCCATACTCCAGCAGTTCGACGAGCCCTGCAGGAGAGACTGTGGTTGTAAGCAGTTTAATCATAGGAAAAGCTTTGGGAAGCATACGAGTTGGAGGCCATTTCAGGTCATCACCAACTCCATGGCATGCAAAATGAGACGTTTGTGAGGATGCAGGGAGAGGAAGAGTTGTGCATCAGCTTACCTTGTTGAATAATTATCAATGCCCCACAGGCCAAACATGGAAGAACAAGGGATCATGTGGCAGAAACTTGTAATGCCCTCCACTAAAACAAGAACTCATTGTACAGTCACTGGAATGCCATGTGTGACAAACCACCATCTCTATTTCAAGGCAGCCATACACCCGCTACACTGCAGAGGGCACTCATTTAATTAACTTGATCGTGCATCATTGTGGGAGACAGCTGATCACTTGTTTCCACAGATGTACTTGATGTTGGATAAATGTGCATTCATACTCGGGCGTCTAACAGAGCTGCTTTATAGTGTTTTATTAATGTATATTTCAACTGAAACACTAAGTTGTATTGTACGGTGATGTCTCTGCATGACAGAACAGAGCGAGTATAGGCCTCAGAGACCTCCACTCTTTCAAACCAGTTCGTCAACCTCGTATATTTCTTGGATTAGACGCGTTAACCGCCATCCACAAAGCATAACATGCTACTGCTCTCCTTGTCCACTCTTTTGTTTGAACAAGTCCAATGTGGTCTCTGCTCTCTACATTTGCCGTGCTTTAGGTGCAAGTGGTGCTGGAGCAGCTGCATATAACACGGAGATGTCAGTTTCAGATGCCATTTTCATCTGTGCACACTGAATGTTTTCCAAAGAGTATAAAACCTCCCTCAGAGGGCACTGGAATCGCTAACTGAGACACTTTCCTCTGAAATATGAGACATGAGCCTCAGTGGCTTTACAAATCTCAGTGACTCAAGGACACCATCTGATGGCCGATGAGCAGAGTAACAGCAAGATATAATTTCACCTTTTCTGGGAACTCATTTCTGCAAGATATGATCCGTCTTGGAGACCTTACAAACTCACCTTGTGCCCATTCTTTCCTGGAAGCATGTCCTCAGATGTCACTGCCCCCGAGGCCTTTGTGTTACCTTTGATGTAACCTGATTTAAGCGATTGTGCCTCACAAACAGTTTGATCTCTTGTGATGCTGTGTGGACTAATAAACTGAGATGGATGAAAGAGAGATCAGACCACCTTAAAATCCTCACCAAGTTTCTCCTAATCTCCTCCTCTGATAATTCTTCTGCGGCCCTGCCAACTTTAAGCCCGGGCTCAACAAAAGCAGAGCAAATAAAAATAATGAGGAGCTTGATATGAAGGGAAACAAAGAAAGAGATTAACGCTCTTTGAGGCTGGTGTTTGATTTAATCTCACGGCTGGTTTGTTGTGCGATGCTTTCCCAGAATGAAGCGATGATGAGTAAAAGTGAGTCGGTCGAAAAGTGCACCATCACTAGTTTTGAGTGAAGTTTGTTAAACATCTATACAGTCAATGCAGCTGTAGACTGATTTTGATGGTACCACTTTCTAATAAGACACCCTTTATAAGTTGTAACTTACAGCTTTATTAATGAATTATTTAATTCTTTACTAATGCTTTATAGCTCAGTTATAAACTAATAATAAACTACCATTGACCACTTACCTCCTGTAAAAGGCCTGCAAAACATCTGGACTAAAATCCATCTAATAGCTTATTCATTTTTACAACTCCAGAGTCGATTGAGTATTATTAGAACCCTTTATAGTTAATTCAATAACATTTATAGCTTGAGACAACTTATGATCTTTTGTTGTTGGCTTATTAGAAAGTTGGGCATCTGT
Source organism: Scomberomorus guttatus (assembly GCA_038419695.1). Lineage (NCBI taxonomy): Eukaryota > Metazoa > Chordata > Actinopteri > Scombriformes > Scombridae > Scomberomorus > Scomberomorus guttatus. The sequence goes on along the minus strand of CM076466.1, from coordinate 5,530,954 downwards.
GTCCATTTATTAATGACGTTTTAAACACTTTTAAACAACAGACTTGGTTTAATAGAAAGTGAGAAACCCACGAGGATTTATTAATGATAGTTCGTGGAAGAGTCTTTCTGATAAACTAAATATAAAGCAAGTGTTATTCTGGAAGACAATAAACCAGCCAAAGGGATTTTTGAGAACATGGCAACGCAAACGTTTTTCCTATTAAAGGAGTAGTTTTAACATTTTGGGAAATACACTTATTCCTTTAAAGAATGAGATGAGAGGATTGATATCAATCTCATATCTGTGAGCAAAGTACAGAGCAGGAGTCAGGACATGTTTAGCCTAGCTTAGCATAAGGTCTGGCTCTGTCCCAAGTGAAAAAAAATACACTTACCGACACCTCGAAAGTTGACAAATTAACACCTTGCACCTTTGTTTAACCCACACATAAACATGCAAAATTCTGATAACTTACTAACATTTATAACTGCAGTGGAGTTGATGAGCTAAAGAGCTAGCTAAAAAGACAAAGTGTTTTCCTTGAGGAGGATAAACTAGCTAGTTTTTGTGACCTGGCAACCCAAAAGTTGTTTTTTATTGAAGGTAGTAGTTCAACATTTGGGGGAATATTCTTATTTGCTTTTTTTTCCAAGACCTGTGAGAGATGAGATCAATTTAAAGTGTGTGAGTTAAGTGTGTTAAGAGTCAGGATGTGGTTAGCTTAGCTTAGCACAAGGACAAGTCTGGCTGTTCAAAGAGAAAATAATATACACCTAACCACTCACCTGTGGTTAGGTGTATATGCTAACACCTTGTTTGTTTGTTTGTTTAACCCATAAACAGAAATGAGAAACTCCTGAGCATCTATTAATGAATACAAAAATGTATAACTGCAATTGATGAACTAAAGGAAGATAAACACTAGTCAAGAGAATTTTTCACTACCTGGCACCTCTACAAGTTGTTCTTTTTAAAGGATTAGTTTTGTATGCTTATTTGCTCTTTCCAAGATTTATGATAGATGAGAATTTCAATACTAATCTTTGTTCTGTGCATTAAGTGCTGGAGTCTTAGCCTAGCTTAGCATAAAGACTGGAACCAGAGAGAAACAAACTTTCTTTACACGCATTTTGTTTGTTACTTGCACATTAAAAAGTGTTCAGAAATCTTTTAGGGGGATTTGCTTTTTAGAGTACTTCTGTGCAGCATCTCTACAGCATGGTTTTCCAGATTCAGTGAGCACAAGTTGTGGTTTCAGTTTCTGTTCAGGCAAGATGATGCCAAACCTGACAACCTCACTGTGAAAAAAAGACGTAGAGGAAAAACTGTTTCAACACTCCACCTAAAGCTACAAGTTTTCTTTTTTTACATTTATCTCACTATACAAGTTAAACAGACGTATGACGTTATAACTGATCCGTAAAGCATTAGTAAATGATTTGTTAACTATTAATAAAGCTATTAGATCTTTATCAGGCCTTAGAGTGCTAAAAATCACAAGATTCCCTCTCCGTTCTCAGGCCTGAGGAAAAAAGTGAACCTCATGACCCTGTTTCCAGCCTGGAGGAGGCAACCAAGCCAGCGTAGGGATGGGATGGCCATGACATCAATAAAGGAAACACTTATGGTTGGAGTCAGGATGATACAGCGTTTGGGATTTGTGGCGAGTACGCGAGGCACAAGAATCTAGCTGGATCCCTTACTGGTCGCCTTGTTGCCGCGGCAACCTGCTCTTGTTTAGCGCTCTGCAGATTCGGATCCTGGCGGTGGTTTCATGGGGATTTGTTGATTTGAGGGCGCTGGATGTAGAATGAGATACAAGAAATTATAAAGTGTTTGACTTTTGGTTGGAGAGAAGAGTGTGCATGTGTGTGTCCCTGCACACTTGTCAAGCTGTAGATCACTCTTTCCCCCACTTGCTTCATCTCTCTCTCTCTCTCTCACTTCACACACAATTTTTTCTATTCTGCAAACACAGGCTTTCCCAGGGAGGCCGGAGCAGGGCTTGATTTACTGTACAGTGGAATTATGGGAAGGGAAAGCTTCCCAACACAAGGTGGCCGATCGGAGGGTTTGCCAGCCACCGTGCTGATGGTGGTGATGCTTTATGAGTCCTGCAGATAAGGATGAATTGTCTTTTCAAGGGAAAGCTTTGACGTGCGTGGCTCTGATATGCATTATCGCCTTTGTGCAGATCAAAACGTTGGACGTCCGTCAAAACCTTGAAGGCCAAATTCTCCAGTCGCACGGAGAAAGAGAAATAAAGAGAGAAGAGCATCTGTCAGCAGTGCAGCCCTGCGGACCGTGCTGTGGTCGACTGTGAGGTCCCGGTGACCTGGCCCTACTGATGTGCTGGGCCTCAGTGCTGGCTCTGGCCTTGACCAGCAGAGGGAACATGATACTTAAATCATTCATAATTAGCTCCTTCCCTTTGCTTAATAACACATGAAGATAAATGGGTTCCAAGAATTTTCCAAATGGAAATAGTTGGTTTGGAATTAAAAGCTAGAAAATGGCCTACAAGCCCTGTATTGTAGTGGTTCAGTCTCTCTCTCTTATTCCTCCTGCTGGCAAACCTGCGACAACACTTCTCTCTCCAGCACCTTTTCTATCTTGCGAATGCAAAACACTGACAATTTGAGGAGATATCTTCGTGAAAATAAATGTTTATTTCTTTTTACATAATCTTCACAATACATTATACACAAATAAATGGCCCCCCGTGGAACCTCACAAACCTGTCTACGTTGAGATTTTCTGTTTGTCATGTGTTATTCATTATAGTGCATCTCATGTACATGTATCAGTCGTGCAACCTTGTGCCTTCAAGTGTTTCTATCTGCCTGACTTTTTAAAAAAAAAATCTCTGCAGGATGTCTGTTCATGACCTTAAGATGAGCTGAGCTTCTCTAAGGCGCTGTGCAGGGTCTTCAGGTCCTCCCTCATCTGGCTCAGAGCGTTTTGGATCTTACTGGGCTGATCCAGAACCTCCATGCTGCAGGTAAAGGGGTCGTAGCGCACCGCAAAGGGACGCTTGATGGTTGCGGAATACCTCCTGTGGGAGTGAATGAATGCAGGTCAGTATCAGAAAGATGAATATATTCAGGTGGGTGACAAATATAAGAAAAATAACAACACAAATAAGTCTCTGGATCTGCATCTGTTTTTTTTCTCCACTAATTAAAGGTTCACTGTGGAGTTTTAGTACCATGGAGCAATGTTTTTATGAGTGTGTCCCTGTTCTGTCTGCACTTGTGCACGCGGTTGACGCAATACCCAGGCCTGGTTTCACACTGTTCAAATGGTCTACAGGTGGCTGTAATGCACCAGCAGATGCAGGGAAGAAGAAGCCTGCCAGCAAGTAAACATGCATGTAAACATAGCAGCTTTCAAAATGTTTTCTTTGTTAGACTATAAGGATACACAGTGTGTTGTGGTGAGTAATACTGAATGTAAACAGAAAGTTTGTTTACAAGAAAACTCCATAGGATTCCTTTTAATTCCGATTTTTACCTTAATTTGGTGCCATCTATAGATACAGTACTTTATTAATTATTAATAACAGGAAATTGTGTTCACAAAACAAATGGAGGTGGACAAGAAACAAAAAAATTCATAAACTAAAATAAAGTTAAACTAGGTCCATACTTTTAACTCTAAATATGTATTGACTATACACTAGTAAATTACCAAATTTAGCTTTAGGCTAATACACATGTAAAGTACACAGTATGACGGGTATGTATAACAGAGAAAATGTATTCAGATACTATAAATGATTCTACAATTTTATGTGTAGTCTACAGTTGTAACAATTAGTCAATCAACAGAAAACTAATCGTCAACTATTCTGATAATCGATTAATAGTTTTGAGTCATTTTTTTAAAACAAAAAATGTCCAAATTCTCTGGTTCAAATTCTCAAATGTGAATATTTTCTGGTTTCTTTAGTCTTCATTAATAGTAAACTGAATATATTTGATTTTGGACTGTTGGTCAGGACAAAATAGTACAGACATTTTATAGACCAAATGACTAAACGGTTAATCAAGAAAATAATCAACAGATTAATCGATAATTAAAATAATTGTTAGTTGCAGCCCTAATGCAGTCTTATTGTCACAGAAGAGTGGACAGCTGAAAAGTAAAACTTGTTTTTAAGAGTAGAAAGTAGCTTAAACAGTAGCTTTAATATGTTCTTTAAAACCCACATAGTCACGTTTATCTTGTAACTTCATTTGAGGGATTGTATGACTGCTGTGGCACTAAAAACTGAGCTGGCAGCCCACCGTGACTGAATGGAAACACTGAATTTTTATAATAACATCTCTGCCATCCACAACTCCTAATAGTGATCTGGTATATTGGAAAGGTGCATCACTATATCACATTTGGAAAAAGGTTTCCACCAACAACAATAATGTATTCATCATAAAGTAATAAGTATATACCTCAGCTTAATCTTTGCATCCTCAAAGCTTTCAGACACAAAGTAAACAGGCTGGTAGGTTTGGTCCTGGTACGGCTGGACTGCCGTCTCCTCTGGGTTGAACGATTTGTACTCCGGCTCATTAGACAGGGCGTACTGGAAGGACAGGTCAACGACAGTCAGCATACCAAGCAGAAAAGAATATGAAGAACACACTGCAGCAAAATATTTGAGTGAACATAGAGATTACACTCACGATGAGCTCTCCGTAGGATGAGAGGAGTCCGGCGCCGTAAGCTTTCACTGTTCCATTCTGCTTGCAGAGGCCAAACTCCACAGTAAACCAGTATAACTATGAAGGCGAGAACAAGAGAAGAAGGCATTTGAGCAAGTTTTAGGTCATCTCATGCAGTCATTAACTGTAGCCACTAGATGGCACTGAAGGCCCATTAAATGCACAGTGAAGAGAAACTGTGTTTCCCTCAGATATTAAAATGAATCCTCCAACATTTCAATATGAAACTGAGTATTTTTCCTGCCCCTGTGATGTTGTTACCTTGAGGGCTTCTTCATCTAAATGTATGTCTTTCTAAATGTGATTAAATTACGCTTCAGGTACTTTAATATTGTCTTATTTAATGCAGGAAATCTAAGTAAAACCTACCGTTGACAGTTTCTCAATGTCTTCATCTGATGCTCCAAGCGAGGCAAGTCCAATCTCCTGGAGGTGTTCAAATTTAGGATTATTAAAGATAATACAACTAGATAACACTCAGTTTAAGCCAATAAAAATAATATGCAACACACAATTACCTGGGAAAACTGGGCGAATTCTTTATCTGCCAGCATGGGAATATGGCCGAGTAGTTCATGGCAGCAGTCTCTGTCAGAGGAAATTGAAAGTCAGTTACAGGAAAAGCAGCTGAAAAGCAGTAAGTTAGGTCCCAAATAAAGGCTGACTCACGGCTCAGGGGAGTGCATGGGCGCAGAGGGGTGACGGATGTACTGCGTGCACTGAAACACTCTGAAGGCCAAACTGGCGAGGAAGTCTCTGGCTGACAGCAGACCGGCTACTGGACGCAGCTGGAAGCCTGTTTTCTCTGAGAGGAGCAGAGAGGAGCAGAGAGGAGAGCAACACTGTCAAACACTGTGATAGAGTCAAAGGAACTAAAGCCAACAGAAGCATTAAATATCCACATATTCGCAGTTTTTTTTCTAATTTGGTAATGTTGCCTCTTAACCATTTCTGAATCTCCATTCCTAGCTCTCTTACAATCTCAGGTCATACATGAGTAGAAGGATAGTTGATGTAGGCAAAATTGCCATTTGTGATATTGGGCTATACAGATAAAATTGAGTTGACTTTTATATTTCTAAAATCTTTTATGATAGCAAAAACATCTGTCTGACTTTTTCTGTCTCTCAGTAGAAAACCTGTAATAGCAGAAACATGTCTTGATTTCATTTTTCCTTTCTCTGGCTCATTTTAGGGGAAAATGAGCGAGAAACCTCGATTGAATTATTTTTTTCCTTTTAGAGTGCCAGAAACTTCTCTTGATTATACTCTTTCAGTATATATTACGTTCCAGGTGGACAAACCTGTCTTAATTCCACTTTTGGTACTTCTGTCATGTTTTAGGATGTCAGAAACTTGTCTTAATTGAACTTTTTCAATCTCCTCAGCTGTGTCACCTTTGAGGAAGGCAGAAACCTCTCTGAGCTGAGGGATGCGGTCCTCTCCATAGCCACACTCTCTCTCCAGCTGCTGCAGACCGTCCAGGTACTGCCGACAGGCCAGACTGGGATAAATACTCCGCAGCTTCTGGTACACCTCCCTCCTTTTAAACACAATAACACCACATCAACACATTATTGGACTTTAATCATTCCCCATCATGCATCTGCATCAATAATCTCTGCACTCAGTTCTCACCATGTGGATATTTCCTCTGCTGTATACTCCACAATGGGCAACGGGTCCCCCCTGCAACAAACAAAATTAATTTATTAAAGAATATTTGGATGCTGTTCAGTGCTTTATGGGGGTGACTTTCTTTTAGACTCACTGTTTGTATCTGAAGGCAAGCTCAGAAATGAAAGCACGTCTTTTTCTGTACTCTGGGTCCCTGTAGCCCTGCAAAAGACATGTGGCACAAATCTCCATAAATAGGCTATTTTTTGTATCTTCATTGATAAAAATGACTGACCAGTAACAGCTAAATGGTGACATTTTACTGTAAAAAATGGAGACACTCACTGGATGGTCCTGGTCCATGTCCGGATCAAATTTGGTTATTAACAGGTTGCATCTGTCGAGGTCTTTTATCTGTCGGGGAAACCAGGGAACTGTGATGTTGGCAGAAGAAAAAAAAAGAACTAATTAGTGCTTTTGTAATAGGCCTGGTTGCATGTTATTATCATGTGGTAGCATTAACAAACACGGAGCTTTCACTGGATAAATGAGGCCTGATAACATTGCAAGACATTAATATTAACAAGAAGTGTAATAATAAAATGATGCACTTGCCTTTTTCCTCTGGGATCGAGCGAACGTCATCGACCACTCTCTTCAGCGAGTTGATGAAAACATCCAGGTCAGAGCTGTGAACTTCACACTTCATGAAGAACTCCAGGTCTGTCGTGCTGTTCTTTGACTTCCTCCCTGGTCGACTTTCAATGTGGAGAAGTTTAGCTGCAAATGTCTACAAGGTCAAAAAATGAGCAAAAGTGTCAAAAAGAAATCGATGCTCAGAGGAGAAGTTTTTACATCCGGAAATGATCTTGTTGTTTAGTTTTGTTTTGGTGCCACTGAGGAGATGAGATTTCCACAATACTGTCATTTAATAAGATTCACTTTGACTGAATATGATCTAATGATCGATACTATTCAGATTAAGATTTTACAAACAAAACATATGATCAGTTTATAAAATATGAAGTGCTATAGATTAAACTACACTATGGTACAACATTATTATTAGATTAGCTTATAAAATATTTACCTAACATTAGTTAGAATTATTAGCTAATTAACAGAAACAGAGAATTACCAGCAAAATGCTGTTTACACATTATCAGTAATATCAGTAATAATAATTCACCACTCAAGGGCTGCATGAGACATTTTAAATACACTGTTCTACTAATACTTGTGTACTTTTACTTACTAATACTTGAGTATTTTTACAGTGTGGTATTTGCTATTTTTACTTAAGTAACATTATAAATGCATGAACTTTACTTGTAACACAATATATTTACAGTGTATTTTAAGTAACATTATAAATACATGACTTTTACTTGTAACAATATTTTTTACAGTGTAGTATTTGTTACTTTTACTTAAGTAACATTATAAACACATGACCTTTATTTGTAACACAATATTTTACAGTGTGGTATTTTAAGTAACATTAGGCTATAAATATATGACTTTTACTTATAACATCATATTAGTATAGTGTAGTATTTGCTACTTTTACTGAAGTAAAATTATAAATACATGACTTACTCATAACAGAATATTTTTACAGTGTAGTATTTGCTACTTTTACTAAAGTAACATTATAAGTACAGGAATTTTACTTATAACTGAATATTTTTACAGTGCAGTATTGCTATTTTTACATTTTTACATTGAGGCTTACCTCAAATATTTTCCCCGTTTTGAAGAATCCTGCGTTCTTCTCATTGCTGAGGGCGAACAGGACGTTCAGGGTGACCCTGCCGTCCTTCTCCTCAAACACGAAGCTGTCTCCGTACCTGGAGGGCCCCGGGGAGCCCGAGGACCCGCTGCTGCGCTCCCTGCGAGCATCCTCGATCAGACTCTGCTTCCTCCCGCTGAACGGCGCAGTCTGCACCACGCTCTCCGTCTTCATCTATGTGGGCTCTGCTGGACCAGTCAGGCTTCAGAGTCACCGGAGCCCCCAGTGTGTGTGCCATCATCGCGCAGTGGACAGGTTTAAATACCCTGTCATCTGAAGGCTTTATGGAGATGAGTTGCGCAAGCACAGCACGTGCGTTTGTTTCTTTTTTAGGCCTGTTTTGCGTCATGATGCTGACATTTCTTTAAGGGACAAAAATAGTGCTATTAGGAGGAAAATAGCACAAAAACAGCATTATGGATCAGAGATGCACTCAACCAAAACAGGTCATTATAGGTTGTATAAATCTTACATAATCTTGTTTATAAAAGGTAAAAATAACGTGAAGTGACTTGATGGTGTTTGACTGGTTGATTTATCTGCAGTTTTTACCACATAACATAATTTTTCATCAGCACTCAGGAGGAAAACAAATTGTGAGATCAGTTATTTGGGAGATGTGGTAAGTAAGCACATTTTTTTTTCTACTACATATATATTATGATGATTTAAGAGTCAGTTTTCTATGAAATGGCTCAACAAACTCCTGAAATATTGTAAAGATGACCAAAAATTGGAATGCTTGTTAATGTTTCATATGTTTGGGTGTTTTAACTGCATCTCAAAAGTCTGGAAAAGAAGGCAAGCTGGACAATTTAGTAAGTATTTACTCTGTTTTCCTTATTATTATATAGAAAATGTGTTTGTCAGTGATTTAAGAATTTTGTTGCAGTCTGATGATCTGATTGTGAAAGTTGTTTGAGTTTGGTTTTCTTTATTTCTGGGTTTGTTGTAGTATTGTTTGAATTTGTGGTATGTTGCAAGACACCATAATAAACTTTCATTCATTCTTTCAGTATTAATTCTGTATGCTAATATTAATAGATATGTAATAAGTAATTACCAATAGAGGTAAAACTGAACAACAGAAAAAGAGAAGAGAGTCTAAAGGGAGAATTATCTATTTATTTGTTTCATTAAAACATTTCATGCATATGCAAAATATTTAATTTAGCCAAGCGAAATGAAAGCTATAGAGACAAAAAAATATCTCTTAATGGTTTAAAAAGCATAGAAAAAAATGAAAAAAAAAGTTTTGCATTATATTAAGCAGCAAAATTAAATGTTCACATATTGGGTTTTAAATTCCTTAAAATCACTGAGGAGATGTTGATTGACAAAACCCTCTTGTTTCAGAGAAAGCACATTTTTTAATAACAAATATTGACAGTAAAATCTTTGGCTGTTGACGCCACACACTCCTTATTATCTTCCATAAGTAACAGGCTACACGTCACTAAAATACACAGACAATGTTTCCTACTAATTGGATTACAGTAATATTGTCATTATTTGACTTGCATATTTGTTTTAATATAAAGAAAGCTAATTTGCAAGCATGGTAAGCATAACTGCAACAAACCAGCAGCTTAATAAATGAACGACAGTTTCAATGAAGGAAAGAACAGATTCTCTGTGCGCTTCGGCTCGGACGCTACGTCACTCCAGCTTCCGCAGGGCCTCGCACAGTTTCCCCATTTCACCTGAAATAAAAGAAAAAAAGTCAAAACTTAGAGTCAAAGAAATGATAATATAGTGTGATGTGAATGTAATGTGTAATAAGGCTGCAACTACAACAATTATTTTATCGATTAATCCTCAAATATCTTCTTTGGGCCGACCAACAGTCCAAAACTCAAAGATATTCAGTTTACTGTCATAGAGGACTAAAGAAACCAGAAAATATTCACATCTGATAAGTGTGAAATCAAAGAAGTTCAGTATTTTTTCTTTAAAAAATAACTAAAATGATTAATCGATTAATCGATTAAAGCGATTAATCAACTAATCGTTGCATCTCTAAAATATAATATTAGACTTAAGCTTCAAGGAAAACGGGCTGAGGCACTACACATACAGCAAATACCACAAATTTAATGAATGAGATGGTTGTTTAAACCATCATCTAGTAACAAGATGTGTCGGGATCAGGTGATAGATTGATCGATCACATCGTACATTTGCTTCATAGAAAACCTTCTGAGTTTTTAGTTAAATTTCGAAAAGACAAACAGCTCAATCAGTCATTACCAGGTTGTGCCACCACCCCCTTGGGAAAACCTCTTTTGTTGACCTAGTTATAACCTATAAACATGTGGAGCCAAACCTCAAAAAAAGGTTGGGAACTTAAAAAAGTAGATTGTCGTGTCCACGCTGTGCACAAAAATAGCTGACTGATGATAAAACAATGTAGGGGTGATATTTACTATTGATGCTGTCTGCCAGGTTGCTGAGCTGCTGGGTGCTATCCAGCACTTCAATACTCTGGGTGTAGGGGTTGTAGCGCACTGTGAAAGGCCGGGGAATAGTGGCTGCAAATTTCCTGTGGACAGAGAGATATTAAAGTTCAACGAGTTTTGTATGTAGCCCGAACTCACTGTATAAATGCACTGCAGGAGAAATAGGAAAGCCTAAAATCAGACATGATTTCATACCTCACTTTCTCTTTGGCATCCTCAAAGCTCTCAGCAACAAAGTAAACAGGCTGGTACTCTGTGATTGGGTATTTCTGGAGGCTGGTCTTATCTGGGTCGAAGGGTTGGAGCTTGGGCTTGTCTGTCAAGCAGTACTAGAAGGAAACAGTGTAGAAATGATATATTTAATAAACTGTACAGATTTCAATTTCTCAATGAATGAATATTTCCGTCACGTCGTCAGTAAACAGGAAGTGCAGCATCATTCAGGGTGCGGCTTTTCTGCTGATGTGACTTGGCAGAGTGCACATCCTCTACTGACAGCAGCTGATGTAACTTGTGACCTGGACAGCGCGCCCACTATTCATCCCCTCTCTGCCTTCACTTACCCAGTGAACCACTTTACACGCATCCCCACTGGGCGGGCAAGCTGAGGCCGCCAGTCCGACTCCCCCAGTGACACATTAAACCTGAATCTGAGTGGACCACTAACCCACTGCCTGCACCGCTGCGGTTGTGCAACAAGGCGAATGTGTTATAACAACAGATGGGGAGTCAGCAGGAGGTCGGCAAAAAGCAAATGTTTTATCTCGCAGCTGCAGGGGTCCATGTTTGCTGAAACTGACGTACGGGTTGCTTTCTTGCAGCCCTTCCCTTAAAACACTTGTGTCACCCCCCCCTCCCACCCCTCCTCTTACCTGCAGCTCTCCAAACGATGAAAGCAAGCCAGCTCCATAAGCTTTGATCTCTGAGCCCTGCTTACACAGGCCAAACTCCACTGTGAACCAGTAGACCTGAGGACAGACATGAGGTTCATAAAATATGATTTATACGCTGAACCCAGGCAACGATTCAGTAAACACAGAAAAGCAAGGATCTATGGTTATTCAACAGGCTCCTCTGGAATCCAGAAACCCAGTCGTTGAGAAGATTTAAAGGATCAGTTCACCCAAATTACAAAAAAACACATAGTTTTGGTTTTATTTGACCCAGTTTTGAAATATCCATCTTATATTTCTTCTGCTACGCCAATACAATAGAGCTCATGAAAAGTTAACATTTACTGACATTACTCTGGATAATCCAGACTTCGGTGTCAACAGTTTTCATAGGGAATTTCTTTGTTTCCAATGAAAACTGTTCACAGTGCACATATTAAATATTAAATATTACACAAAGTCTATCTTTCAGGGGGTCCTTGACATGAAAAAGTTAAGAAGCACCTGTAATGCAGCCTGCATCAATAAAATCTGCCAGAATTAAAAACTGCCAAATGCTGATTAGTTCATCTAATATTTCTCGTTAGTACTTACAGTAGCAAGTTTCTCAATGTACTCATCAGGGGCACCGAGGGAAGCAAGACCAATTTCCTATTCAGAAGATAAAAAGATGATAACAGATGCTTTATTGGAGCAGCAGCAGCACAAAAACAGATCTTAGAGGTAACCGGATATATAAGTAGAAATATAATAATATATTTTTGGCTATGATATGATACTTAATTACCTGTGAGAATTGGGCAAAACTAGGGTCAGCAAACAGAGGAACGTGACCCAGCAGCTCATGGCAGATGTCCCTATAACAGAAACAAAACTTAATCTCTTTTTCTATAATATTGCACACAGTATGTGTTTCTCCCTCTTTCATCTGTTGAGGTTAGACTCTGGACACTCACGGCTCAGGTGTGTACGTGGGCTTGGAGCTGTGGCGAATGTACTGCGTGGAATGGAAGACGCGGAAGGCGAGCCCGGCCAGGAAATCCCGGGACGAGAGGAGACCGGCCACCGGGCGAAGCCGGAAGCCCGTGCACGCTGCAGCGGAGGAGCAGACAGATGAAGGAGGGTGAGTGTTTGGTTGTGTTGAATAAGAGCAGTTAGTGAGAGGAGAGAGGGAGGGAGGAAGAGGAAGTTGGGCATTTGAGCAGGACCTGCTTCCCACATTTACATCAGGGGGTTTCCAAAATTATTAACTGTATGACTCATTTTTTTAATATTTTTAACTTTCTACTATACCAATTTTTTAAAGGAAATCTCAATTTCACACATTTTAACAAGTAAAGATAGAAATCACAGGATCATTGATGAGTCAGATTCGAGGCAGCACACTTGACTTGACCTCACTGCCGAGATAGATGAAGATGACAGATCATGAGACAGGACTTACACTGCAGGAAGCGGGAGACGTCCTCCAGCTGCGGGATGTTGTCCTGCCTGTAGCCGCAGTATTTCTCCAGCAGGGGGAAGACCCGGTTGTGCTCACGGCAGGCGTGACTCGGGTACAGAGTCTTCAGCTCCTTGAACACTGTGCCCCATGTGGCCTTTTCCTCCTCTGTGTACTCCACTCTGGGGATGATTTGGCCACTGGGACAAAGACACAGGGGTTTAATAGTTATAAACTGTTATATAAAAAGTGAAGCATGGTGGGATGTTAATAGACAAAACACAAGAGTTTGACACTAGGAGGCTTTTTTAACATTCATCTGCTGGAGGAGGAAAGTTTCTCTGTGCTCACCCAAAATCTGAGTTTAAAGCGTGTACCGTGATTTGTGACATCACAGCTGGTTTGGAGCCAGCTGTGGTCCAACGTGCAACTTTCACAAATGTGATGAAGCCTCCAGTGCACAAACACTGAAAATGAACTTTACAGTGAAGTAGGCGACATCTTGTGTCCAGCAGGTAAACTTTAAAAAATATTTGCATGGTCATGGATTCTGGATTTTCGATGGGGGAGAAGGAGAAGTTGTCATTTTAAGGATTTTTAACGAGGTTACTAAACATTTTTTTGTGGAAAAAAACCTGTCAGACACTATTTATTAACCCAAGCAGGATTTTTACTTAAAGCATGTCTGGAGGGAATCTTTCAGCCTTTAGAATAATTTAAAGCATATTAAGCATAATATCTATGACCTTCTACAGACTTTTTAATGTAAGTTTGCATGTCAGCAGTATATTTGCTCCCCTCAATTCCATTGTTATGTACTCCATATACAGTATTACTACTTTTTATAATAGCTCAAGAAATTCTACCTTAACAAAACATCTATTTCATGGTTTTAGTAAGTTGTTCATGCTGTAAAAGTTGCCACAATAAGTCCTTTTGCTTCTACACTACACATAATATAATTTCCTAAACTCCATAGACTAATGAACACATTGAAAGTGTTGGTTTACTATTTTATTATTATTATTATTTTTAATTATTCTATTTTTATTGGTTGTGTTACCTCATTCTCCCATGACGATGGGCTACAGCAGCACAGTATTACTTCATTATTTGTCAGTAACACAGTATTAAACAGCTACACTATGTAAATGCAAGCCACCCACCTCAGTGGGCATTTTACTGGGCTTGGCGCTCTTTGTAGTGCCTGTGAATAATACTTCTCAATTATACACACAAAGACCAGAGCACTTTAAATCCACCACTGGCTCCCTATAATTTGTCCCTGTTTGTTTACGATCATTTTCAAGGCAAAGCAGGGAAAGAAATCAGCCGCTCGCATATAAAAAAGAATATTTCCTCCATAACTTTTCTCCACACTTGCAAGACATTTTTAAGAGTAGTTACTGTCTGTAGTTGTAGGCGATGTCGGCGAACTCCTTCCTGCGGGTCCTGTACACTGGATCTGTGAAGCCCTGAACACACACACACACACACACACAAAGGAAAGCCATGTTAGATCTCATGATCGGAGCCGAGCCACTCAAAGCTAAATCAAAGAGAGGAAATCCTCTGCTAAGGCTAAACCCTGTGGCCTTTGACAGCATTATGCACTCCGTCTCTAATAAGAGCATGCAAATACATATTCAAATGAAGCCTTTGTAGAGTGTTTTTCAGCTTATGATGAATACATTTTGCTTTAATGGCGGTGGCAAAAGGGAGCAATTATCTATAATTATAGGGGCTCAATTAAAGCAATGACATCAATTTGTGTGTCTAGATAGTTTCCATTAGAATAGACGGCAGAGTGCGGCCTGTCATCTCCACAGGCCTGTCTTTCATAAGACATGTGTGCGTGAGTGGACACGTATTCACACACAAACACTCGCAAACACACACTCATGCAGAGGCAGGATGTCGCAAACAGACAGTGATGGATGAGTCAGTCCTTACTGGGTGATCAGCATCCAGCTCGGAGCCGTAACTGAGGATCTGGTTGGCAAAGCGGTCCAAGTCCTGGATGTCATTAGGGAACCATGGCACTGGGGGATAATAACAGTTATTCAACATCAGTAATTTATGTTTTGATTCAACTTGTATTTATTCAGGTCAAATCAATTAAATATTCATTCTAAAATACTGCACAGAGCAAAGACCATTTAGAAATTCAGGATACTTTTGTGTGGTTACGTTAGTGAAATGATTAGTCAATCAATCAATTCGCCAATCAACAGAACATTTTAATTATTTTAATAATCACGTAATGGTTTAAGTCATTTTTCAAGCACAAAAAGCCAAATATTCTCTTGTACAAGTGAGGATTTGCTGCTTTTCTCAGTTTTATATCTTTGTAAACTGAATATTTTTGGGTTTGGGACTGTTGGTCTGACAAACAAAGACATCTGAAGACAACATTTTGAACTCTGATGGAGCTTTTTTTTACTATTTTCTGACAGCAAAAAAAAGTTATATATAATTATGTTGAATATTGTGTAATTCTGGGCTGATATAAATCAGTACAAATTGATATTGATGATGATGGTGAAGATGATGTTTTGCCTATAAGGATTTTTCTTTTCGGTGCCGTGGCATTTTGACACTCAGCAGAGCAGGACACAAAGTGCATCTGCTTGTTCATATGGATTTATGACACTCAAAAACACTGGGGCCCGATCATTAATCTACATTTGTGCAGTGTGGTCCAGCCTGAGGCCCCAGGAAGACAATAGGCCCCTGCCAGGCTCCTCTATAAACAGGCTGTCTCCATAACAGGCCATAAATATCCCCTCTTCCACTTGACCCTGACCAGTAGACCAGTGTCTTTGCCGAGGTCAAAGGAGGATCCATGGTGGCCCTGTCTGTCTCAGCCCGCCGTGACCTTGGCATGTTCTCGTTGCCTGTGTTAGTCTGGGAATGAGACACAGAGCGCCTCTGTTCCCGACAGGCCTGTTGGTCCTCAGTAGCTAAACTAATGTCATTCTGGAAACAACTAATAAAGGGGTCTAGATGAGGGCGATGGGCCATCAGTCTTATCTGCGACGCTGGCTGTCCATTACCAAGTCTGGCTGGGGCGGTTCATAAAGCACCATCCAAAACTGGGCTCACTTGATAAATGTATCATTTCAGCTGTGTTAGTCTCAATTTTATCTTATTTAAAAATACATATAAATCAGCGACATCAAGGTGCATCAAATGGTCAAGTATGTATGGCTAAGTGGCTTGTAGTTGTTTGTTTAAATGTGCTTTTAATGGACAATTTAAACAAAATAAAAATAAAATATAAAATTGATTTGGGTGTGCAAACCCATTTTTGTGCTTTTAACACCTAAGTTAGATGTTTATCTGATGTTTAAGTAAAACACTTTGTCACCTTGGTTTTTACTGGTGTCTGCCTTCTGATTTTATTTGTTAGGGCTGCAACTAATTTTCATTATTGATTCATCTGATGATTATTTTTTCGACTAATTTATTAATCATTTGGTCTATAAAATTTCAGAAAAAGGTGAAAAATGTTGGTCACTGCTCACTGATGAAAGAAACCAGAAAATAGTCACATTTGAGAAGCTGGAATCAGAGAATTTTGGCATTTTTTTCTTTAAAAAAATGACTCAAAATGATTAATCGATTATCAAAATAGTTAATTTTCAGTTGATTCTTGTAACTCTGTTTTTATTGTTTCTTGTGTGTAAAACACTTTGAAACATTGTTTTTTAAAGTTGCTATACAAATAAACTTAATGATTATATTTTATTTTAAGAGTTTTTGTTTGATTTCTGCTCCCCATATAGTGATAAAAACTATAAGATCACTTGTAGGATCAGCTTATTCTCAGCCTTATCATAAAGGAATAAGCTATCAGGTTTCATATTTAAAACCACAGATGATCAGTGGCATTCAGTTGTAAACTCACCATGTGTATTATCAGCGTCTACAAACATTTTTATCATGTTGAGGATTCATGGTTTTGTTGTTCACTGTACATCCTCTTCACTGCGCTTGTGCACACACTCACTCACCTGTGTCCTTCTGTTTGTTGCGTGACAGCTCATGCACGTGGCCGCTGATCTGTGTGCGCAGGCCGTCGATGACCTCATCCAAGGCCTGGGAGCAGGTGGAGTCCACGCTGATGAAGAACTCGTATTGGTCTTTCATCCGCGACGGACGGGACTCAATGTGCATCAGGTTGATGCCCTTGTCCTGCAGTTTACAGAAGGACTTTGGTGAGAGCTGGGCTGGTGGTGGTCTTTGTTGGTGTTTTAAAGAGCTTGACAGTGTTTATTTAGCTGTTTAGCTTGTCCATCTCCGAGAAAGAAATTCATTTGGTTTTTAAAAAAATGCTCGCATAATAGATAAACATTTTTTTGTGGTAAACAACAGATGTGTTTGCTGTAGCAGGCTGCAGCACTGCCTTTGTTCCACCACTAGATGGAGCAGTGTGGTTACTAAAGCGATGGCTATTTATCAGACTTTGTGGAGTCCACTGTGACCTCGGGGTCAGAGCCTTGAACTCTCTCTCTGGAAACTGACACTGAGCCAGCCAACTGGACTTGCATAGTAAAAGCATTCAGGACACACTGTAGAGGTTCAGTGCAGCATCATCATTACACAAATACATTATTTCAGTCTGTAGCACGAACTCAAGACCCTTGGGATGTTTCCAGATTTTTTTAAAATTTTTTTTAGACATAGCGGCGCTGTACTATCCATACGTGGTGATTAGGTTAAAGAAAAATGTGTTTTTGTTTATGTAACTTTGGGGAGGGAGAGGGAGTATGTTGTTCTCTCTTTACTATAGGCCAAGTAAAGAGGAGGGTGTGAGTAGGGGCCTCCCGTTTTCTCCCATCTGGATCCTATTGTGTCAATCACAGCAAGGGCCATGTGGGCCTGCATCTCCCAGGAGTCACTACAGAAATGAGCTTACCTGGAACGAGTCCAGGTTCGACATTTGAAAGAATGAACGAACGACTCTGGCTTTTTCTGTGACGCGCTGTCGTCACTGTCAGCAGATTTACTGTAGCTTGCTGTGCATGTCAAAGGTGATAAACGCTAATATTTTGCAACTCAAATTTTACATTATTCAACTTTATTCATGTAATTATTCCCCATAAATTCAAGGGGATTATATATTTTGAAGAAATTGAGATAAGGATTGTACAAAAGCGGATTTCATTTCAATATGTGGACGATGTCCCCTTCATATTTTGTTTGCGTACTGCATTTAGCAACAATAAACTGGAATGATTAAACTACAGAATTATAATGTTTCAATCTAAGTACATTTCTACAGTCAAGTAAGATAAATATTAGGTCATTTGATCAGTTTTGGAACCAAATATGTGGGCCTGTTCTTAGAAAAAAGCTTAGAAAGTTCAGAGAAGTTGCCGTTTCCATGCACAAAGAGAAATATTTCTGCATGTGTGTTATTGGTGGCCTAGTCCAGCTTAGCCATGACTAAATCCTAAATCAGCTGGATGCTGTACCCCTCCGAGCTCTCCCTCTGCTTTATGGCAGGTGATATACCCCCTCTGTCGCCGTGCCTGAGGTGCAAGGTTAAGGTCACCCCTCGGATCTGACTCGTCACATGAAAACCACGCTGCCATGTCACATGCGCTGGAGTCCCAGGCGGATAAACAGTGTGGCGGTGTCAGGAAGGACTTTCTGAATGAAATATGGAGATTAGACACTCACACGGGATGAAAATGAGCACATGATAGATGCCGCGGATGCTCGGATAAACGTTAGCACATGGCTCCACAGAGCAGTCGTTTTCAATTTGTCAGGAAAAAAATGAGGGAGAAGTGCAGTGTGTTCTCTTTAAAGCTTTGTTTTTCAGACTATCAGCATTGATATAGCCTGAGGGGAATCAACATACGTTACACTGCAGTAAGGGAGGTGTGTGTCGATAGTTTGGGGGTCATTTGGCCTGTTTTACAGACAAGCTGGAAAGAGGAGAGGAGGAGGAGGAGGAGGAGGAGGGGGTGGAGCAGGGGGAGGATTGGAAAAATGCAAGCTCATAGGTTCAAAGAGGATCCTGATGTTTACTGCTGCATTTGCAGAGCAGTATTTGGCACCTATTTTGTATTTAACAGTCAACTTACTAACATCTCCCCCCTAGAAAATAATTTCCCGAAAAAATGTTATTCTTTAACTGAAAACATCTCACATTTTTAGGTGTTTTTCATGTTTCCAGCAGAATATTCGGGAGGCACACTTTGTGTTTTGCGAGCAAGAAGAGCAAACTCGAACCTTGATATGACATCGATGTTGAAGATCAAACAATGGAGGTGCTGCCAATCAGTGTTTGCTTCAAGCCTTCATACAGTCACGTACACACAGGTGGTTTAGATCGATAACAAAATAAAAATTGGCTTGCTGACCTTCTTGTGTATTCATATCCTTCACTAAATTATTGCAACAATACAGCAAATATTGTAAAAATATACTTTATTAAAAGTATAATTTGCATTTGAAATTTTTCTTTAGTAAAATTATTAAAGTTTATCAGAAAAATGTAATGGTCACTTTAAATGTAATTTTATTATATTGGATCATTATTACTGATGTGTTACCGTGTAAACAACATTTTAAAGGGGCACTCCACCTATTTTTACACATTAAATTCAGTTTACTCATCTTGAGGAGTGCTACTCTGCTTCAGTTGTACAATGTCTTCTGTGGCTCTGCATGGGAGGTTTCCAGAGTTTTAGAAAATAACCCTGATGTTGTCATGGTGATGTCATCAGAGTTATCTTTGTCTTGTTTTGTTTTGTCTTGTTTTTTGACAGAAAGCCTGCGTTACAAACTGGAGGTTTAAAGGTCCAGTGTGTAGGATTTAGTGGCGTCTAACAGTGAGGTTGCAGATTGTAACCAAATGAATACCGCTCCCCTCACCCTCCCCTTCCAAGCGTGTAGGAGAACCTACGGTGGCCGCGAAACTCGCAAAAAATGCGAAAGGCCCTCTGTAGAGCCAGTGTTCGCTTTGTCCGTTCTGGGCTACTGTAGAAACATGGCGGCGCAACATGGCGGCCTCTGTGGAAGAGGACCCGCTCCCTATGTAGATATAAAGGGCTCATTAAGGTAACGAAAACACAACGATTCTTATTTTCAGGTGATTATACACTAATTAAAACATACTTATGAATATTATATTCTATTTCTGCTAATAGATCCCCTAAATCTTACACACTGGTCCTTTAATACAAGACACTTTTGAGTTGCATTATGGGAAATGTAAGATTCAGATTTTTTTAACCATTTTGTTTTTAATCTTTCTCTTGTGAGCCCCCCAAATTTATAAAAGTGCAATACCAAATTGTTGGAGCACCCCTTTAAAATTTTTTGTAGCTGGTTATGATGGACTAATTTTGACTACTTTATATACTATTGGGTAGTTCAATCTACTGCAGTGTATTAACAGATCATATGTTTTGCACATAAAATCCAAAAATACAGTACATGAGTGAGTTTACTTAGTTCTTATCCAAATCTGCAAACTACCAGTGGTTGATCAGTTCACTGTCAGTAGGACAGAGGATCATTTTCGTGGAGGCAGAGTCACATTTCAGTCCAGTGTTTGAGTATTTGATGATTGTAGGAACGGAGGAGGTGGGTTTGTGGATCAAAGAACCACCTGACTTGTTTGCACATGACTGATACACAAACATCTGAGATAAGCTCAGTTTGTTTAATTGCTTTCTCTAAAGGGAGAAGGCGATGAGAACTAGAACTAGAACAAAACAACTACCGATAATCTTATATATGCTTTTTAATGACTAAAGCTGTTAGAATTAAATGGTATAACTATTTGAAATGATGTACTAAATACTGTAATATATTAGTATCTCAAGAACACGTAATTCAATTTTCTGTTTGTGTAGCTTGTTTTGTTTAATGTTAATCAGTAACTTTATGAACGTGCATGACCTGAAAAAGCTTGATGGCCAATTCTGTTTGGAGCAGAACATTATTCTTTTACACATTCAGCCTTTTTACACTCTTTTAAAGTCCCCCTCCACTTAAAAATGTCTCTTATTGTTACTTTACTTGGATGTTTGAGCTTCACTGTGCAGAGTCAGTAAAGTCATTCTTAGCCAGTTGAAGAGTGTGTTTTAACCACACCATGGAGAGATTAGTTTTACCTGAACTAGGCCAACCCACCCAGGCAGTTAATGAACATTCCTCCATCCTCTGGTTGGTCGTTAAGTTAAATGAAACCAGGTTCCAGTGTGATGTTTTACCTTGCAAACTCTTTCATGGTCTGAGAGGAGGAATAGCTCTTCTAATGATGTCAGTTTTACTGCATGTGTGCCGTGGGGGGTGATTAATAACAGATAATTAAGAGTTTTATCATGTGAGAAGCTTGATTCGAGGGTCCTGGATAGGAGTGAAGGGGTGACGTATATATGTGTGCTGCCAGTGGAGTAATTGGATTTACCTCAAAGAGCCGCAGGGCCTTGGCTAAAGCTCCAACCTCCTCTTTCAGCGAGAAGATGCAAGAGATCACTTCAGACTTCTTGTTGGTCTCCTCCTCCAGGTACATGGAGCCCCTTCTCCTCCGCTGAAAGGACACAATTCAATCAGGAGATTTATGGAGAAATTTATGGAGTTTGTGATTTGGACTTTATTTTTTTTTACAAAAGCAGATTTGTCAGGGGAGCAGCTAATACTGTTGGTGCTGCAGAAGTCAGCCATGATAGAGAAGGACAGTTATTAAATGTAGTCATTGCCTGAAATAAAACTGACATTTTTTATAGGCTTCATCTTGATCTCCTTATGATCACTGAAAAACATGTGTGTTTAATCATAAATCTGGCAGCGTAACTCCTACCAAACTTTCAAAACACCACGTCAAGATATACACATCTACACATACAATGATCCCTGATGTCAGTTCTTTATATTTCTGTTTGATTTGGGGTTTTGATCTTGTTTGAGTGTTTGTGTTTAAGCACAGCCATACGTAGGAGGAAAAAAAAAAGCCTAAAATCTAGTAGAAACCATGACATCCTACATTCTCTGATCTTAAAGCTTCACACCTTTAACCTTTCATCTCTGACCCCTGCAGTAATGCTGCCAGGGCCACATGCTCCACTTTTAACAAACAGATGAGAAAAAAAAGGACAAAAACTCCTCTATTTCCTCTGCAGGTGCGTCAGAGAAATGTATAATATCTTACAGATGAGGAAATTCCTGCACAGTCCAGACGTCACATTTTATCTCATATAATGGACCTTCATCGGATTCTTTTCTTCCTCTAAACAAAAACAGAATTTAAAGAGGAAGAGTAGTATGCAGGAATTTCTTCTCTGTGAAACCACAGAGGGGGGGAGGGGGGGGATGTGAGTAAAAGGATGTATGCATGAGCCTTTTTTTTTTCACCCGGAGCATTGTATTTAAAAAGTTTCAAATGTAGATTTTGCAGCACCTGGTCATATTAACCAGGTATACTATTAGCTATTGTCCATTTTTCAGTAACATCAGCTGTTTTTTCCCCCTCTATTCACTGGGGGACCTTTTGCAATTCCTATCTTTGTCTCCTGCTGTACCTGGAATATTCCAGTTATGCCTGACTGTTTCACTGTTTCACAAAAAGACTGATTTGAATTAGTAGATGAAATATTACATGCAACAACTTGCTTTTTTCATGTTAAAGTAATCATATCTTGACAAAAGAACATAGAAAAGAAGGATAAGTTGATGCATTTGCACCTGGAAATAAAAAATGGTGATATAACCAAATGCAATACACTTTTAACGTCATTTAGCAGATATTATAACATGTCAAGAATCAGATACCGTTGTGCCTTGGTCTTCTGCATCCGGGCCGTAGGTTCCATTGATTTTCTTATACGCTGCGTCCATCCTCTGCTCTTCAGGTAAACGGTGTGTCTTTGCTTGATGCTGAGCTTTGAGCTTCAGTGGAGTTTGTCTGGTGCACCTCTCCTTTTTAACGCCGGGCCACGTGACACCACACCCCCCTCTGCATCGCTATGTCACGGGACGGTTGTTGTGAAACAGAATTACAATGGCACATGTGGTTCTTGTTGTCCACCGCTGGGTACGCGGGCTTTACAGCTCAAGTTTTTTGAGCTATCACCGCTGCTGCTGCCAAGAGGCTCGCGTGTGCCTGTGCGCGCGCGCGCTTGTGCAGACCGGCTGACCTGAGGGCAGGTAGATAAAGCAACAGGTACCAATACAAAACACGCTTTTATTCGCTTAATCATTCGTTAATTATAAACATATTTGACAAACAAACATAAGTCCGGTTATACAGCTGCGGCAGCATGGTTCCCAAGCCAAGGTTCGAGGACCTTTATGGGGACCTTTATGAGAGCTTCAGGTCCCAGATGAATAAAATCAACAATATTATATATCAATATAATATTTCAACATAGATAATTGAAGTATAAGATAAAACTACAACAAGTCAATAATTAGGCTACTTCTGGGATGAAACATATAAAAGCTATTTATTTATTTATTCAATTAAGTTCCCTCCCTAGTGATTGAGTTATGGATTTCTTATGGTATGTAGTAATATGTATGTATGCATGTGGGTATGTATTGTATATGATGTGTGTTTTTAAATATCCCTATGTAAAACAGTTCCTCTCAATCATCACTTATAACCCATTATAAGTGTGTGGCGGTGTATTTATCTGCAGAGACTCTGCCCTCTGCCTGTATTTTCTTATTATTTTGTTGTGTTCAGACATTTCTGGGCATCAACCTTTGGGCAGTGGGTGTGTAAAAAAGCCAAAAACACTGCGTATGTGTGAGGTCAGGACTCTATAAAAACGTCACAATCAGGTTACATCACTGTCTCCATCTCTCTCCTCTGCTCTGCTCTGCTCTGCACTCTGTCTCTGTGTCATGGATGCATAAAGAGCTGCAGGTCTGTGTGTCTGTGTGACTGAGGGCAGGGCTGAGCTACACACACACACACAGAGCAGAGCGGCCACAGCGGACAGGATGAAGGTGGCGGAGGTGTGGGCGTGTTTATTTGTGCTTTAGAACATAACCGCCATGAAACAATCAGAAAATAACATTTTATTTTTCTGCTGCTCGCTCTCTTCATTCACTTTCTAGCTTGCTCATACACCGCTGCTCTCTTTCTCTCTCTCTCTCTCGCTCTGCTCTCAGCTCGCTCTGGTCGAGCCGGGGGGGGGACTTTGAACGCTATGTTTACAAACACCAACTGACAAATCCTGCATAGTATACCTTTAAAGATACTGAGTGTTATAAATATCAGAATCTGCCTTAAGAAAGTCACCATGTGTAATTTCTGTGTAATTACACATTAAAACCCTGAAATTTCTCAGAAACAATGCAATGACATGACCTCTGTGTGATTGACCTTGGACAAACTTTAGGTGAGCAACTGCCCCTAACAGCAATAGATGTTTTGGAATCAATAGATAAAAAATAGTGTTACTATTCAAACTCATATATACACCGCGACAACTTACAAAATGCCAATTTAACCTATAATTTATCATAATTTTTGTACCTCTGATTCTTGATTTTTGCAATGCTTAACCTTTTGCTTTCCTCTATGTTTGTACAGCTGTTCTGTTCCTATGTTGCAATATAGACTCACCGGCCACTTCATTAGGAACACCTGCGCAATCTAATGCAATCCAATACGACAGCTCTGCCATAAATTCTACTTTTACGAAGCTTATACATTTTCAGTTTTAGTTGACATTGTCAGAAAGGTGATAATTCTGCTTTATGTTTATTATTGAGGTCGTAGTGGGTGGCAGTAGTGTACTGGAATGCGTTATATTATTATATTATGTATTATATTATATTTAACATACATGAGGGGGGCAAAATATTAGGTCCTCTAAAACTATCAAAGTGGCTCCAGTGGTCTCTGGCTCTTCCTCCTGCAGTGTGTCTCAGATGTAAATTCTGAACTGGTTTCTCTGCTTTTTCCCTTTATGCGTTAGCCTTGTTTAATTAGAAGAGAAGCGTAGCCTAAAACCTACTTTGGCTCAACGAGATAAAATTATTTGTATGTTTTCAGTTTTTTTTATCTTTTAAATGACAGCTCAGATGGTCTTGGGGGTCATATAAAATTTAAAGGTTAGTTGTTACATGATTGCATGCAGTGTCAGTAACAACAAAGCTTTCAGTCAGGACATCCAAAGGAGACAATTAAAGACCAACAGAGTCTCATTTTACAGCCAGAAAAAAATGACAAAATGACACACCCCAAATTAAACAAACATGGCCCATGAGATGCTGTAAGAGGCTACTTCACCACCCGTCTGTGCTCTCATGAAGCATCAAAGGACGGTTTATACATGCAACCCCTGACTGCTGGGAATTCCTTGTTTTACAGGTAATAACACTCATTCAGCTGGTTTATAGGATGTGTAATATAATAGACAAACAATGAATGACACACAAACTAGCACAAATATGAACAGAATGATTCCAGCTTGTCAAGAATAAATTTAAAACTAATTCACTTCATCTTCTAAACATTTGAACTATCTAAGAGTGGGCTCACTGATATTATTACGACAGCTTGTTAAAATGTGCCTCTTGGGTAGGTCATTGCTCCTGGAGTCTTTATAATTATAATGAACAATAAAGAATGAATTGAACGTGTTGCCTATAACATGTCTTTGTAAACCTGCTCCCATCATCACACCTGACACTGAGAGGTTCAACAGGTGCCACACGAGGGCAGTGTAGGTTTGGTAATGTTTGGAGAGAAAACACAGTAACAAGACAAAAGAGTCTGCAGCCGCGCCAACGGCTCTGTGAAGCTCTCTGAAAAGAAAGTGTCAAATAGATAAACCAAAGTATTTAAGAAATTGAAATTTTGAGCTGATGATGGCGACTAGATGAAATGTCAGCAAAGTTTACAAAAAACATGAATGTCTGCACTAAACTGCATGGTAATCCATCTAACAGTTGTCAACATTTTGACCTTATGGTGGCACTAAAGGAAACGTCAGAGAATCACCAAAGTCAGTAAGCTTTATCCTGTGGGGAACATGAATATTTTTATACAATTTCATGGTAAACCACCCAATAGTTGTTGAGATATTTCAGTCAAAGTGGTGGACCGACATTACCATCCCAACATTTTCAAGCATTATTTATCGCTTGACATGTCATGAATTCTCCAAAAGAGCTCCAAAGTACATTAGTGGTACTGAAGGGGCTGTCATAGTATTTAAGGGCTCTGTGGGCACCCGTAACTATTACTGTTGTACCGTTAAAGGATGGGATCACAAGTCTGTCCTAAAACAACAGTCATGTGCCCAAATTAAAATTGACATGTTTTTCTTGCTGTAATCATTCCTCCTGTTCATACTGACCATTAGAAGAACCTTCATAATGCACTTACAATTTAAGTGGCGGGGGGACAAAATCCACAGTCCCCCTCCTGTGCAAAAATTATAAAATTATATGAGGTTTAAGCCTCCAAATAAGTAAAATAAGTCAGCATCTTTCAAAGTTACAGTCTTTTTAGTGCCAAATTCCTTCTTTTTGTTATGATCCCTCCACTGTAGCTGAACAGGAACAGGGATTTTTTTACTATGAAGACATGATTATTTTTTAACAGTGATTTGTTTTGAAAAGCACAGATAAATGATGTCCTGCCGATAGTGGCGCCAGATTAGAAATGGTCAAACAATGTATTTGGTCCTTCATTTTGGAGGACTTGTTGGTTGATTGTGTTAGGAGCCACCAAATCCAGAGAATTATAAATCACACACTGCATTTCTTTCGCTTTACTAATCTCATTTTAGTTTTTGGAATCATGTTTTTAAAAGAAGTTTATGTCTTGTATATTAAAGCTGTTAAGGATCAAAGGAAAAATTAGATTTTTAATGTTGTAGACAATCGTTGGACAACCTTGGATGTTTAAAATGCTGCACAGGCTACTAGCATATAAGCATTCACGTTTTTGTGCCAATGAGACTTTATAATGGGCCACTGTCTGGTTGTCAGCAATTTGCAGATGAACCCGTACGAGACGTGCGCATGATGTCACATAAAACTCCCAAGGTTCCTCAGTGTCCTCTTCATATTGTACAGTGGAGAGCTCCCTACTGCGTCATTTACTGTCATTAATGGTGATGGAGACAATTGCTCATTTATCATGAGAAGTGGTGCAGTGTGCGTCTACAATGGCCCGCTCCATAGGGCCTCAGTCTTATTCACACACTGAAGATCCATTCTCACACTAATGATTAGCCAGATGCGAGTCAGTTTTACTGACCGATGGGTTCAAACTGCAAGGAATGAGCTCTTTTACACGCTGCAGCTGCCCTCGCTGTATAAAAAAAAAATCATTTTTTTGTTTTGTCATGATTATGTAACGGCTTTTTCAAGTGCTGTGGTGAAAAGTGCAGTTGGACGAGGAAAACTTCAGCACAGAGCATTGCTGTGCAGGAGTAGCAGGGGTGCTTAGAAATGATAATCTGTTATAGAGTTGTGAGGTTCCTAATTGTGCTTTCATGAGATGTCGTTGATTAATGGACTAGTTGACAGACATCCTGTGAATGTTGTCCACATGTGCACTGTCCACAGGGGTGCTGAAGAATCCACTCCAGCCTTCCAGCAGCATTGTGGAGGCTCTTTTCTGAGAGAGTAGGAGAGCAAGAAAAGGGAGGAGGGAGCAGGAAGAAAAGGAATGGGAGCAGAGAAAAGAGAATGAAACTGTGAGGCTTTCGGCAGTGCTGTTGTAAAGGGGAGTGAATGAGAGCGGGGGCCGTGCAGCCAGCCACATGGGCCGTTCTCACTCGGCATAATGGAGGCCTTTCTGTGGTTCTTAACCCCCTTGTCGCACGCTGGGAACGGGCAGCCGTCCGCCCGCCACTCTTAACAGACACGCTCAGACACGCTCACCCGCTGGATAATTGAATTTTACACCCAGGAAAGTCACCCGCTTCCCTGGGCAGTGTCCCCGCTACACGTGGCCCTGACAGGAACTCTCCCAGGATCAACATCTCATCCAGGGAAAGACTTTGAGTTAGGCCCGGTGTCAGTGTACGAAACCAGAATATCAAGAAGAAAATGGCGCCATGATGTGAAGGAACAATTTCTTCCTGATACTGACTTGCAGCCTGTTGCACAATCCACATTTCACGTGTTTCCCCATCTGCTTCTCTTTATTAACATCCTCTGCTTTGTGATTGGAGTAGATTTAATAAGAGAAATCAATGAGGGATGCTGGCTAGATGTGCTCCTCAATAAAAGAAAACCTAATATTTTGTGCATTGATTCTGTTTCATCACCTTTGTAGAACGTGTAAGACGTGCAGGTGGACACTGTTGTCCGCTGGCTGCTTGAGTAATCTTGTTAGTTTCCTACACAACATGTGGCAAAGATGGAGATTAGATCGGTGTGTTGTTTCCACGGGTTTGTTTTAAGGGGGAGAGCTGAGGTTCCTAACTGAGGGGGGTGACATGTTAAGGTTGTGGTGGCTGGTTGGGGGGCGTATTGATAATGTGAAGAGAGAGTGATCCAGACCTTCCCTCCTCCCCCTCAGGCTGATGATCTCGTCAGGCAGGGAGACCTGGGTCACCGCCCTCACCGGCTCTCTGGCCAAACACAAAAAGCGTTTCCTCCCCGCAGCCGTGGTCACTTCCACCTGTCACTCAGACTTTCTCTGTGTCCCCCAGAGTCTGTGCAGGACGGTTTCAGGTGAGCGTGCGAGTGTGGCTAACGGCTCCTCTGCTGAGGCCAGCGTGTGCAAAAAGTCCCGAAGGCTCTTGTGTCCTCACGTCACCTGGTGTGTGTGCAGAATAACAGCATTTAATGTCACTTACCACCAAAACGTCCATTTGTGGAACAATGAATGATGACTGACAGACTTCAGACCAGTTTAGAAAGATACTTTTTTCCCTTTTTTATGAGCATTATTAGCATATTTTTAGCTGTTCATTAAAATTATCAGAAGCTGCACGATCAAAATTACATTAACAAGAGCACATATTACTTTGCATATTTCTGTACATACTGTACTTATACTCAGGGGCAGATCCAGATTATTTTCAGGTGGGGGGCACAGGGGGGAGCAACAACAAAAAGCAACAACAAAAATGAAGGCCACCACTGACCTCTTTTAGACTACTAAGTGGAAACAATTACTTTTCTTAAATTGTACAGTGTATTTATGTCTTTATTGTGTTTTTGTCGGCTACATTAACTCTTTCACCTCATAAAGAAGCTGATGATGATATTCTCATCCACATCTTATGTTCAATTAGTAAGCTCACCAAGTAGCCAAAGGCAGATTAAGTGGGGGATAACACTATTTACAGCACTGTCAATCTTCACATATTGCAATATTTATTACTATTATTTTTAATAATGATAATCAATACTTTTCAAATCTGTGTAGTAAACAAGAATTCTCACATAATAAGCAGCACTCGATACATTCTTACAGTGAAATTGACAGCAATAACAATAATATTCTATACTCTTAGACACGTGTGTGTGTGTGTGTGTATGTATGTGAAGGGGGAGGACTAAATGGACCAGCTGCACACAAAAAATCTTAATTAGTTTGGAATAAATTATAAAAAATATATGAATAAATCATGGGTGCTAACCCTAACCTACATTTGCACTAAACTGCATCAAATCTTGTATCACGGCCATAAACGGAAAGAAGACGAGGTCAAACTGGACTTTACATTTCACATCACTCATTTAATCCCTGCACTTATCACTTTCATATATTTCATCAAACTGGACTTTAGATTGTGTGTTGCATTCAGCCTCCACTGTTACATAATTTAATTATTTATGCATATGTCACATTTAATGGGACCCAATGAACCAGCTGCACACAAAACTCTTAATCAGTTTGGAATAAATTCAGTAATTAAAAATAAATAGCAGATATAGTAAATAAAAGTTTTGTAACGTAAAGCAAAGGTCACTGAGGCTCATGGGTAATGTAGCTGCTTCCACTATCAAAAACTGACAAAAAAAACTTGATTTGAATTAAAACGGATGGCCATAACATTAACCTATTGTACTGTTAAGTTATCAAGGACACTTTCGAGTTTTGTGTTGAGAAATGTTAAGGAAAATACTTCCCAGCAGCAGGTGGCAGCTAGCCACCAACATTTTTATGCATCAGTGCAATGCATTGAATGGGTCCATGTATGAAATCTCTGCAACCCGGCATGTTTTCCCTTCACGCAAGCATCGTAGTGCAGTGAGAGAATAACAGTGCCTGCAGATGGGCTCCTTTGAATGGGCTTGTTTTGCAACCTCTACAACATGGGTTAGTGGATCGTACAACTCAGTCTCAATGTGCAATTTTTATGCAATTTCTTTCCATTGAAGGGGGCATTTATAGTAGGTTGAGTGGCATGTACTAGCCTGTAATATGAGACATCACAGTAACAGCAGATCTTTGCATGTTTTAACACTTTTAATGTAAATTTGATTCTCATCTATACACCTGGTTGTAGGTTGAAACAGACTTGTTTTAACTCACATGAAACATGAATTTTCATTAATGCAATTCAAAACCCCCCATGTCAGCAGAGATTATGTTAATGTGCAACGCTGCAATAAGGAGATTAAAAAAATGTCGTTGTAAATGTCTTGCTCAAGGGAACTTTAGGAGCATTTGTTAAGGCACTAAAGAGCATTAATGATTCACTTCCACTACATAAAATGTGTTGTTGTATGAAGCTTAATCATATTAGCCACTGTACTAGGAGTTGTTGTTCAGTGGAGACCCAAACACTGAAGCACTGCTGGCTGATTCATTCATCAGGTGTATTTCATCTCCTGCAGTACGTGTTTGCCTTTCAAGCTGTGCTCAGGTCTGTGTTTACCCAGCCGTCACTGGCAGAACGTACAGTGTACAGTACGGCGTACACCTACAGTGTAGGTGGAGGAACAAGAGGAGACTTAATGAGAACCCTGTGATTGACCGACATTCACTGTTACTTGTCACACAACACCAGACTCTCTGTATGACTGCCTACGACAAAGACACAGCGGCATTGTCACTCTTCAGCTGCTAATCACACCTGCATTTGACGAGTAATTTTCTCACTATAGATGTGTGCTTTAATGATGCAATTCACCTTCATTGTAAGTTCCACACTTTTTTCATTCTGGGAAATTCTCAAAGATGGTTAAGTGGAAAACTTACTTACACTTTCTCTTTACATCATAAAAAGCGTGAAAAACAAACGGGGGAAATCAGCTTACTTATGAGGCTGTTTTCCAACCTGAGAACCAGGGTTCAAACTCAAAGTATCAAACTGAGAACCTGGCTGCACCCGTGACTCCACCAACAGTAAAAAAAAAAGACAAGAAATACATAAATTATTTAAAATAATTTGGATTTAGATTGCATCTTTCAAGTGAGAGGCTCAAAGCGCTTTACAGTGGGAGGAAAAATCAAGTGCAATAACAAGACGTAGGATATTACAAGAACAAAAAAATCAACAATAATTCAAACACAAATACATCAGATCAATCAATAAGAGATTTCTAAAACATGAAATACAATTTATAAAATAGAAATCAAAGCAGCCTCCCCTAAAATTCCCTCAAATGGTGCAATGTTGTTCAGTTTTCTCTTCAAGGGTTCACAGAACACTTTGAGACCAGTTTTCACCGGAACTACTTTCTACCAAAGAAATAGTACCTTTAGGATGCACACTTTTATATCCAGCAGACTAGACTATCGTAATGCTCTCCTATCTGGTCTACTCAAAAGGCCCAAAAGTTATAAATCAGTTACAATTGATTCAGTACTGACTGGGGCCAGAAGGTGAGACACATCACACCTGTTACTGTTCCGTATTGATTTTAAAATTCTTTAACTTATTTTTAAAGCACTTCATGGACTTCATGCGCCCGCCTACTTGTCTGACATGCTTGCGCTGTATGAACCAGGACGGCCCCTCAGCAGTCTTTAATTGTTCCAAAGTGCAGGACAAAAACATTTGATGAGGCAGTTTGTAGATTTTATGCTCTGAGCTGCTGGAACAGTCTGCCTGAGGATCTGAGAGCAGCTGAAAGTGTTGATGTCTTTAAACTTAAAACCCATTTAGCTTTTTACTTCACTTATTTTACCAATTATTTTGTTTTAAAATATTTTTTTCCCTCTTGGCAATTAAAATAAATTATTTTGAATCTATTTTATGAGTTTTAATCACATTTTCATAATTTTATTTCTTGTGTGAATTAATCTCAAATAGAGCAAATTTGTTCTGTCTTATTATTGGCTTGTCAGTCATTGCTTGATTGATTGCCTGATTGAAAAACTGTTGGCTGTGTGTTCTGATTATCCAGAGTGATGTGGACACATGTCAGCATCCTCATGAGCACTGCAGGTTAAATTACATTGGCTGTATTCGGCTGGAGTCTCAAAACCTGGGCAAATAAAACCAAAACTACCTGCACAGCAATATACTGCACCACTAGAGGTAAGTTAGTGAGTAATTTGGAGCTTTATTTCACCAATTTTGCTCTAAATCCCCCCTACACCACCAGAAATGTGTTCAACAAGTGGGTTCTGTGGGAGGAAATCTAATCAAATGGTGGTTTGTTTTGGGTT
Organism: Scomberomorus guttatus; assembly: GCA_038419695.1. Lineage (NCBI taxonomy): Eukaryota > Metazoa > Chordata > Actinopteri > Scombriformes > Scombridae > Scomberomorus > Scomberomorus guttatus. Next base: position 5,498,473 of record CM076466.1, on the reverse strand, counting down.
TGTGCATTTATATTTATAGGGAGACCCTGCTGTAAAGAGTTTAACCAGCAGAGGACGACATTCGCCCGGCAACCTCTCTCCCATCACTCACCCTCCTCCTCCTCCTCCTTCACCAGTCAACCTCCTCCCTGTCCCCAGCGACGGCCCCTCCCATCAAAGCCATAACCTCTCCTAATCCCCCCACCCCTTGTTGCCTGGAGACGGCTCAGACGAGCAGGTGATGCATTGACAGGGAGCAGATGGTTCCCTGTGGAGGTAAGCATGGCTGAACAATGCTTCCATATTCATCATAAAGTCTCTCTAACTCTCTCTGTCTCTGCCTCCTTCAACACATAACTTCAAAGTTTTCAACCCTCCCCTGTTGAATCATGCTTTCACTGACACACACATGAGATATTTGTTCACTCTGCTCTTTGTGGATTGCTGATTGAAACAGCCAACATTCTGATGGGTCTGTCAATACGGCGGGGTTTGTGCGGACCAAGCGAGGTGATAATGTTGTGACAGGTTATTAGATGGACGGGTAATAAATAGGGACTCCTGCATTCAGGGGAGGCCGGTGTACTGTACGTCGAGCCCTCGGATGGAAGACAGAAGGAAAGTAAAGGCAAACAATAGGGGTTCCTTGCCTCGGCCTCCCTGCGCTTGTCTTCTGCAGGTGTTTTTGGGCCTTTCGCTGCAGTAACTCACTCCTCTAAAGAAGTTCCTTCTTTAGCCCCTGTCTCCCCTGGAGATAAAGTACAGACACCCCACTCTCCCCGTCTCTTTCTTTCAGCTAACTCCTGAATAATCCAGCAACAATACAGGGCTCTGTGGCGGTGTGCAGCGATTCGCCGGAGGCCTGACTTGTTTTGGGGTGCAGCGGGGGCGGGGGAATGGCATTATGGAGATCAGCTAATGCATGTAAAACACTGCATCCATTTTTTTTTTTTTTTTTTTTTTATTGGAACAAGTGGTAAAGAAAAAGTGTGCAGCACAATAGAGGCTTCGGAGCTCTACGCTTAACCCACCACACCTGGAGCACACAACAGGGGGTGAGAGTGGCAGCCCACCTCTCCCCCCCCCGCCCTCCTCCAACTCACCCATCATCACCAGCACCACAGCACCTATCAATACAAGCTGTAAGGAGCTTGGTTGGGCTGCAGGAGGAGGGGGCTGCCTGTATTCATGGCCTGACTATGATAAAGACGCACAGTGAGGAGCCATTGAAGAGCCCTGTGCCCATAATGGAGTCACTAATAGGTGCCTATTCAGCAAGGAAAGTGTTTTCTGGAGGAGAAAAAAAAAGTTTTGGGGAAGCAACAATCACTTTGTCTGCTGCCTTGTGTATGTAAAATTTATGCAGCGCTCCACCCCTCCACCCTTTTCCAACTCTTTTTGCTGTCTTTTTTTCATTCTTTAAAGAGCGTCACCAGTGAATAGACTACATGCATAGTTTGGAGTCTTCCTTTCATCCTTACTTGAAAATAAATTGAATGGTCTGTTCTCGAGTGAGTGCAGTCCAGCGGCAGGGATCTCAAAACAGGAATACGCTCTCTCGTTCAGGTTCATCTCTCGCTCGACATAAAATTGTTAGCCAGCGTGAGCAACTTTTACTCAAAATATTTTTTCAGATTTTATCCTGATGTTATTTGTGCACTCTCATATTAGCAAAATAGTTGGTATTCATTCATCTCTCTGTTCATCATTCACATTTCTGATGAGTGTATAGAGAGCAGATATGAGGAGAAGCTGAGGTAGAAGTGTTTTTAATTTTACTTATGTAGAGGTGAAATTATTGGGGGTGAAAGTTTCCATGTTGCTTTTTACTTTACGTCAACAAACACAATCACAATTCAGGCCTGCAAAATTTGTACTCTGCATAAAATAAAATGGAGCAAAATAAAATATTTCTGTCACGTAAAAATAGAAAGACTCACTGAATGAAGTGCACAAGTAGTCCTTCCAATTAGTTCATAATTGGATGCTACAATTCATGTGCTAAACCATTTGTCTGTGTCACAAAACATTGTGCATATTCAGCATGTATTGCTCCCAGATATCCAAACTCCACAGCTTTAGATTTTCCTCATTTCAGTTTCTGAAAAACACATTTTAATATATAAACCTTTTGATCGATTGACACTAAAATCATTTATTAGGATCTTTCAACCAAACATTTTTTTTCAATCCCCCTTTCACCTCTCATAGCTTAAATTATATTAACTTCAGATTTTCCAGTTGTGCTTCAAATCTATTCCTCAATGAACAAAATACTCATGACTTAATAAATAACAATTTAAGTTCAGGAAAAAAAAAATATCCTTATGTATTATTTATTTAGAGGTTAACACTCAAAAACTCTAATCTGCTTCATCAAGACTGTCACTGTGGGTGTTGTTTGATACGACACAGGCCTGGCAACACAAGCTGGCAATGCCACAACTTGTTGATTCTGATTCAAATGTTAAATCCTGATTAGTGGAAGTCGGCGACTTTACCTTTTGCCAACAGAGGCCACTTGAACCCAGTGAGAAGAGACACAGACAAAAAGACTTTAATGTGAAAGAACCAAAAGTGTTTTAACAGAAACTTGTGTGTTTGTGTTGGACCCCGTCATCCATAGCAAGAAGCTGATTGAAAAAAGCTTTTAATACATCTTAAATCTTGAATAAACATGTGCATGATAAAAAAAAATTACCCATGCAGAGAAACACAGATATAATGACATAATGAAATCTTATGTACATGATCTGAGTTCCAGTATACCCAAAGAAAGATATGGTTTACGACATTACGCCTTACAACTGAAAGAGAAGTTTGTCTGTTGCAATTAAACTTTAGTTTGGAACTTGCAAACAAGTTATCACACAGATCTGGTTGATGTTTATCGTAGAATAACAAACTATACAGAGATTATACAGAGAGAATATACACAGATTTTAAATATATCTTAAGCTGCTTTTCAGGCCTGAAAGCTGCCACCGCTTTTAGCAACTATATTTGCCGTCAACTACCCCCCTTGTTCCCGAGGCACCAGGGGACCAGACCTTATGGGTGAACTGACTAATCTTGAAATGCTGGAACCATATTGAAAGAGAGGGCATGAACTGAGAAATACTGGGACCATATTGTGCTGCGTGTCAAAGGGCTTAGCTGACAGATTGATGAGATGAGGAAATAACGGAGCTAACCGGGGGGCGTGACGGAGGGGTGGAGAGGGGGGGGGGGATCCCAGCATGGCATGGCAACCAGGGTTTGGAGTCAGAGCAGGACTCCCCACAGGCCTGCCAGGCAGAGCCGGCGCAGGTCAGCACTCTTTGATTCTGGGTCCCGCAGCCGACAAAGGGCAGCACGCAGTGGGCAGGGCTGCTTTCCTTAGAACAGCATGAAAGCCCTTGTAATGGTATTTTTATGTGTTTTCTGAGAGGCTTTGTCAGCTTTTGTGTGCTGATGTATGTGTTTATTTGTGTGTGCGTGTGTGTTTTAGCCTTTTTCTTACTATAGTTTAGTCTAATAGAGAGAAAGGATTGAAAATTAATTAAATGTTCATCTAAAGAGCGCTTTATTTTATTCAACAAAATCAGCATCACCATAAATGTGCCAGTGCTAGCCAAGTGGCAAATTTTTCAACTGCTGTCCCTCAGCCAGATATTTTATTAGCCATTAAATTAGCAGTAAATCAGATTTAGAATCAAAACAAGAGAAAACAGGTGAAAGAATTTTTTTTTACTTTTATTTCTTTCAAAAATGAAAACAAATAAAGGATTGATAGTCAATATTTGGACACTGGATAAAATGACTACTTGTACATGAAACGAGTGGCTCGTGGTGACAAACACAGAATTATCTGACTCTGCAGTTCCCCTCAGCTTTATGGAGCATTTTAGTGTCTTTCAGCTCTTTGTTTTGGTTTTGGTTTAATCTCATTGACCTTCATTAGCATAGTTTTCAGATGCAATAGGTAGCTGTTTGTTTTCAGTAAAAAAAAGCTCTAAAAACCAACTGTACACTACATGCTCTGCACCAAACAGCAGGCAGACAAAGTTAGCGACTAGCTGGGGGCTAAAGCTAAACTTCCCTAAGGAGTTGGTTGAGACCAAATCAGAGCTAAAAGTAGAGTGAATATCGGACTTAGATTTGTTGGGTGACCAGAAACACAACTTCAAATGAATGTTAATGTTGCTCTGTGTCTGATGGATGTTTAAATAGGCCAATGTTTGTTAGCACATGTTGTGTTTAGAGCTTATCTCTGCTGGCTCCTATTGGTTAATAACGGTTAATGCAGGTTTAAATCTTCATCTTAAATGCACAGTTTGTAATTTCTGCCACTAGGGGTCTCAAACAAAACAGAGTTTGATGACGTCGTTAAGTAGCGTGGGATCATTCGTTGTTAAACAACCACCATTGCCGATGAAAATCGATCTGACGTGACTCAAACAGAAGAAGAAAAGAAGAGAGGTGGAATCATGTTTACAGACGAGGTAATGTATTAAAGTTATATTCACGTTATGTCATTTCATTCTAATGAAAAAGCCACAAGTGATGTTAGCTAACATTCACTTTACAGGGACAGCTTCAGAGACAGAAGGTGCAGCAAATGGAAATGAATAATCATGCTCCTTCACTAGTGAGTGATACAAACAAAAGTAAACAATAGAGTGGCTAGCTAGCTAGTTCGTCAAGTTCCTTCCTCTCTGACGTATCATCTGGTCTTTCCTGTGTTCTCCCGGAAGTTATAGCAAGTAGAGGGCGTAAAGGGGTTATGACGCCATTGACAGGCGACCAAATGAAACAACGTTACCTTGATTAAAGTTATGGATTTCTCTGGGTTTGAAAATTGTTGGAAACATTTGGGATAATGTAAATACACAACTCAACAAAATATATAACACAGGTCTAGTAGTTTTTAGACATTTTAATGCAGAAAAGTTACATATTATGACTTTAATAGCACTTTTTTAAAAAATCATTTAGACAGGGACATCGCACATTGACCAACACCGCCGTAAATGTGCCAGTGTTAGCCAAGTGGTAGTCTTACAATACCAGACAATTGAAAAACCCTGCTAAACCCTGGGGATTTCTAAATGCACAGGAGTTGCTTGAACAGCCTCTAACAAACCTACGCCCCTTACATTTTGTCAAGGACACGCCTTACCGGAAATGATTCTCTCCCCCCATTCATCTCCATAGTGAACGGCATGTCACTGCCAAAATATGAAGGGCCACCAAGACTTTGGATTGGTTCTGCAATGCAGGTTTTTTTGTTTTTTTTAACTCTCTAATTCTTTCCACCCAGTTTTAACAATGAAATCTGGGAGATTGTCCTTAGTCTCTATAAGCAAAGCATTTAGAGACTGACCTGTGAGTCTAGCCAAGTGGCTAATTTTAATCTGCTGTCTTTCAGTGAGATGTTACAGTAGATTAGCCCTTAAATTACCAATAAATGGGACTTTATGTAAAATCAAAGCAAGAAAAACAAGTTGAAAAAGCGGTTACTTAAAACGTTTTCAATGAACTGATTATCTAAGACAATAAACAAACCTATATAAAAATATCTTTAAAAGTTACAGTCTTGCTTTGAGTCAAGGATGTGCTGACTATCCAAAAGTTCTCCTTATAACAAAATAAAAGCAAAAGCAGCACATCACCCATGCCACAAACATCCTGCGATTCCCAACCCTACTTCCTCTCACACAATGCATTTTCCTGCAGTGTCTTAGCAACTGGTATTGTGGCATCTGGATTACCCAAAGTGCACCACAGAGCCCCTGTAGGGCTGAACAGAGGGACACCTCGGGCAGAGCGTGCTTTACGAAGGGAGATGTAAAGCAGAGGTCTTGATCTCAGACGGTCCCAAGAAGTTTTAGTACATGTCACAAGTTGTGCTATTATAGTCAAATGACTTTCATGCCAGTTTTAGAAATTAAATAAAGCAGTTGATTCTGCGGAAGACAAATGTCTCAGGATTCAGACCAAGTTTAAAACATTTCTCTGAGCAGAAGTGGGACATGGGTTGTGTGGGGGTGGCTGCTGTAAGTGTTTAGTCTGGTCACCATGGAAAACACTGACTACTCCTCACTTGTCCAGAGCCTTTGTTAATATTATACCAAGAACGTATTTACTTGGATTTTCCTGCTCTACAAATCTGAAGATGAAGAACCTCAAGCCCAAGTCACACTCTAGATAATAAGCTTTGATTGTAGATACAGATAGAGGGCTGTTCAGAACATGCACACACTCACAAACAAAGGCACATACACACCACAGAGCTCTGATTTGTGGAATTGATAGGGTCCATTGTTTCCACAGAGCTTGCCACTATATGCCCTGTAATATAATTAAATTCAGGAGATTTATGCTGCTGTATAGCAGTCCAGAACCTGATCCATGTTGTGTCTGGAGTTGGGCTGAAAAGCCCTCTCTCTGTCCAGCTGGTCCTGATTTCTGTTCTGGCCTCTGTCACTGTTTGGGGCTACAGTGCTGTTCACTGCTTAATTGAAAGCTTTGGTTTATTGTAGGTCTTGTTTTTGTGTTGCATGTGCAAGGAACACAGGGCTGATGTGCATTGTTAGCCTGGAAACTTGTAGCAAACTCAGAAGGGAACATTGTTTTGTGCTCAGACTCCGTGCCTTATGTTTGCCAAGGAAATGATGTGCATGAGAGAGTTGCAAGATTTGCAAGATGGTAATTATTAACAGCCATAAGCTATTTAAATAGACTGCATTTTTTTAGCCTCCCACAGAGAAGCATATCAACAGGATTCTGTTGTGTTCACTCAGTTCTCTAGTCTAGAGTGAAGGTGTTATCAAAAACTTTTCGTGGGGAAGTGTCTCATGTTTTCTTGCTACTTTAGGACTTAAATTGTGAAATGTTCATCTTTTGACAGAGAAAATGAGTAAATTGAAAAACTAGAGCTTATTGGACATGTCTGTTGTCGAGAGAAGAACAGCTCCAGAGCCTCACTGGGAAAACAGACCTTCCAGAAATCAGGATTTCATGCGTCCTCGGAGGCTTCTGGCTCGGCCCAGGCATCCCCTCAGCGTGAGCACCTGGCTGCCTGACGGCTCCCGCTCTGCACACCACGCGCACAGGGTGAGTCCATCCATGCCCACCCAGCTCTTCCTAAATCCACAGCTGAGCGGCCTGCTGCCGCCACCGCCCACGACTCCAATATCCCAAATGAAAGACACGTCAAACGCTGCTGAATGAGCCCCATGTAGAGAACATGAGAGAGAAGATCCGTAAGACCCGGAGCATCTGTCCACCTCTCTGACACTAATGAATGTTAAGTAGGTTAGCTGCTGGTGTGCCACTGTCCCACAGGTCATTGTGACCGGTGGTTGCAGCGGGGCTGTGCTTTTGTCAGGGTGTGCCAACCCCCTCTGAGACATCTAAAATGGCTGCACACACAATCCCAGCGCCAATAGTTGCCATATTGATCCCCCTTGCTTGCAGATTAAATCATAAAAGGAGCTCTGTTTTACCAGCAGGGGTCCCTACTGACTCCCAGAGCTCATTTCAGGGTCACAGAGTCCTTGCAGCCCCCTGACCCGGACCCCAACGTGAACACAAGCAAACACCGGGGCGAGGCAGGACAGAAACCTTTCCAGGGATGAACCCCATTAAACAGGATTGGTCGGATGCTCACATTCACGGCTCATTATAGCTGACCCCGGGCTTTCTCTCTCTCAATCTGGGTGCTCTCCTATTCTGTCTCTGGCTCTAACCTGGCCCAAACCATGCTGAGGTGGTCACCCTCGCCTTTTGTTTGCCATTGATAGCTCGGCCGTTTTCTTGATTGTTTTCTGAACTGAATCTCCTCATGTGTTGTGTTGCGCTGCATTGACGAGTTCCTGTGGTTTGCTTTTAAAGTTTTGTCTGTGCTTTGGCAACTGTGTAGCTCTTTTGTCTCAATGTTGGTTGGTTTAAATAATGTGTGTGTGTGTGTGTGTGTGTTCGTGTGTCCTTGGTGCTGACCTCTGCAGGATGCAGCTCTGATCTCTGGCTCTCTGTTCAGTGCCTGCTCCCTTAATTAAACGTTGATTAAATGCCTATTAATGTGCTCTGACTCACAGACAGGGTGTAATCAGGTGAAACGGAATTAATAAAACATGCAGCGTAGTGCTCAGGAGAGAAGGAAGGGCTCCCCTGAGAAAGACAGACAGATGGCGGCAGGAATCACCAGAGAGAGGAAAAAGCGGAGTGGGAGAGGGGATAAAGCAAAGACCAGCCACCACTTTGGTGATTAGCTCTAAATTGGTAATTTGATCTGGCCTGTTCCACCTACTCAATATTGATAAGATTGACCATATTTGACCATATTTCCCCCTGCTGGCTCACACTGGCAGCACAGCACTTCCTGTCTACTTGAGTCCTGCCAGCCCACGCCGCACTGCGTTCGATGACTCTGACAGGAAGTACCTTGAGGTGGAGTCTGTGTGGAAAAGGGGGAGATAGATGCCGTCAACACATGCACAGTGGAAATCCCATCTGCCAGGAATCTCCTTAATCTCATCATCTGAATTGAACAAGGAAAAGAGGAGCAGCAATCACTTTAGACAAACTCTCTATGGGATTACGTGTTGTATTTACAATGACGGGTCAAACGATGACATCAAAGGCAGAGCGGGGCCACTGATGGATGCATTTTTTAAAGCTGACAGAGCCCTAGCTTTGTTTTTGGAGCGGTTTTACAAATTAATATAATTTTGATGCCTTTTTTTAATCTTTATTGTCATCAAATTGTCATCCGTATAATTAGTATAGCTGCTTAGAGTGAAAGTTCATTCCTGACCATGGAAACAGTAGTTTTACTGCCATTGAGTAGCTATACTGGAGCTTTTGATCGTATCACACTATCTTCATCAGCCGACAGATTTTGCCCAGTTGTCATGGAACTGTAGATGTTCAAATTCCCATTTTTCTGACCATGTGAAAAAGTACTTTACACTTTTGATGTTGTGTTTTTGGTTTTTCAAAGGCAAAAAAAGACATTTGTTTGAATTTTGCCCTTTTCTTTGCCTTATTTTCTGTTTCAGTTCATTTAATTTCTTCCCAACCCCCAGCTCTTCATCCTCTACTGTCTGAAAATGTACTTGATTTCACATTCATCGTATAATTAGTAACAGCAAGGTCACTGGGCCACAAGCACCCATGATTCACTGGGAAATTGGTTGTTGTTCCCCCTCACTTCATTATCCGGCTGCAATTAAGGCTTCTATTAAGGATGGAAGAGTTGTGAGGTATTTCTGGCATAATGTGCATAATCATATGTGGTGTGCTTTGTTGAATACAACAGGTACAGCCTAAATTAAGCCAATAGACAAAGGCGCTGAGATGGTCAGACCTGACGTTGCCCTCTAGCCTCTCATAGTGGCTCTGAATGGGTTTGAGAGTCTGGCACAAGCTGGCAGAGAGCTCCACACCAGTGCACTCCAAAGGAAAGGGAGACACACATCAAGCTCCATTGTCCTCCCACCCTCCGAGCATTTCGTGCCCCCTGTCACCCACTCTGGTCTGAGGTTACAGCCCATGAATAGAGGGTGAGTCCTGGGAGGATTTGCTCTGTTGCTCCCTGGAGTGGACTGACTCTGGAGCTGACTCGGTGCTTCTGGAAGCTGCCAGGAGCTGCAAAGAGAGATGGATGAGCTGCTGTGCTGACTGCTGTGCATTGGCTGGTGACGTGTCTCCACTGATGGATGAGTTAACACAGCGCCCCCTGCTCCGTGGGTCAAACTGATGCACCCCGGCCATGAGACCACCATACTGTCCTGAAGAAGCACCAAAGTAAAGAGAGGAGCAGACGTTTTGTAAACTGAGCAGATGGAGGAAAGTGGCTGCGTGGGAGAGCAGACTCCATCATTGAGTCTTCGGCTTCTGCTGTATTAGCTCAAACCACTGGAGGTGTTTCACAGGAGCTCAATAATCAAGACAGAGGGGTTATTAATGAACTGGTGGGGGTTTAAATGTCCCTGGAGAGCCCTCTCACTGTGTGGCTTTACATTTGTTTTGCCAGGTTTCAGTCATTGTTCTCAGCCTGGAGGCCCACGGAGCAGGAGATTGAGCTACTAAAAGCAGTTCATCTCTGAATCTTTTTTGATTGATCCATCCCAATCAAGTTCTGATAGATCTGTTTTTTTAAAAATTGAACATGTAAATGTGCTGTTTCTGTCGTCAATATGTCTGTGTTTTTATTTGGCTTTTTTCTGTTTCTTGCAGAGACCCATTTATGTGTCTTTCGTCAGCAAGGCCATCTTGTGGGATAAAGGACTCTGCCAAGACACTGTGAGTGCTCAGTGCTATTTGAACTGAACGATTATTGTGGTTTTACAGATTAATATCTATTATGTTTGAGAGCAGTTGTAGGCGTGCAACTACAACAACTACTACTACAACTTTCAAGTCTGTCAATTACTTTTATAATTAAACGATTATCATTATCATTTTGTCTGTGACATTTCAGAAAAATCACTTAATTTGTCCAACAAACAATCCAAAACCAAAGGATTGCAGCAAATCCGCACCTGAAACCAGTCACCATAGTGGCATGGATCTAGTGCTGGCACTGTCGGCCTGTCAGTCAGTCCACCACTTCAGTCCAGACTGAAATATCTCAACAGCTACTGTAGATATACTGGCACAACACACACACACATATTCATGGTTCCAAGGCAATGAAAGATGGCAATGAAATTTGATGCAAACATTCAGGTCTCTCTCAGAAGGAATTGAGCAACTTAAATTCTTCATCCATCACCATCATAAAGTTAAAATTTTAGTCCAATACTTTCCCATCAGCCTCAGCTGTACTTATTGCTAACAGTCATTATTCCTGCTAAACATCATCAAAGAGTCGCTAGCGTGGCCGCAGACATTCAGTCTCATTTAAGAAAATAGTAAAAATCGCATCACAATTTCCAAGATGATGTCTTCAAACTGCTTGTTTTTCTGACCAACATCCCAAAACCCAGGAGTACAATGATTTAAAACAGAAACCAGCACCAAGTTAGTCATTGTTGTTGATAAATGACAAAAATGATTAATCCATTATTCAATTTCTTCATTGGGACAAATTTTAACATTCAATTTCATTGAGGCTTTTTTTTTTTAAAAATACACAAAATCTGAATATATTTGCCTTTCCCCTAACAAGCAAAAAGAAAGACACACACATACACACACTCTTCTTTTTCTCTTCTCCAACACTCACAAGTCCCCACCTCTCCCCTTTGCTCAAAAGAGTCTGGGAGTGGATGTGCCACAATTAACAGTGGAGTTGCCATGGGGACAGCAGAGCGTGGGCTGGCTTCCTGTCTTGGCCTCTGGTTAAACAAACAAGTAAAGTCAGCAGACAAAGACGCTCGCTGGTCCTTACAGCCTCATTTACATCCTCAACTGCCTTCAGCACTTCTGCATTCAGCAAGTTCATCAGGCCTGGCATCACCCTCTGTTTCTGCTCCGCTACTGCAGTATCTTATAAATCATGAGGGCATTGTAATGGTAAAACCGCTCCCGTCATACAGTGACACAACTTTTACAATAAGGGTGTCCCTGTCTAAACAGACAGACAGCCGACAAGAGGCTGTTGACCCATCGGTCTGCTTTATATAAGCGTCGAAGCTCCTGTACTGTCACCCGGGACACGAGCTGCAATGGGACAGTCCAGGTCAGAATGCACAGGTGCCCAAACAAGGCAACAGGGCTGCAGAGCTCCACTTGAATCCTTAGTATATGTGTTTTTGTACAACGCCTGGTTTCATGGTTTCAGTGTTTTTAGTTGTTTTCTTAAATTGTGACAGTGAGTGGAGAAAAGCTTCATCACTCTTTGCACTTGTTACCAAATCTGAAACCTCTAATACAGAGAACTTAGCTTTGACAAGTTTTACTTTATTGTTAAGTTTTGTCATGTTTATTTATACTTTTTATACTTTATTTCTATTTTGTACTTTAACTCCACTACATTTTAGAGGGATATTGTACTTTTTACTTTTTTTACTTTACATTCTTCAGATATATTTAGTAACCAGTTACTTTGAGATTAAAACACACCTCCAGACATATTTTAAGACATCTCTGCTTGGAACAATAATTTGTATCTGAGATTCGTCTTCTACAAAAAGCTCAATTACCTTAGAAATTACATCTACTCCTTCTCCCTCACTGACAAATCCACAAGCTATGAATATATGTAAATATCTTTCCTTTCAAAAGTTGAACTGCTGGGCACGAGATGTCTCCTACAACCCTGAAAAGGCCATTCTTGGTGTATGTGCACTGCAGGCTACAAGCTTCCACATCACACTTGTTTAAGTTGCATAGTGTACCAGGATTGGTTTCTAAACTAGTTGTGTGTCATGTGTGTATGTACACATCTTTTAATGCAATTAATCAGACGCAGCTCCCTCTGGAGCCACTAATTTCACATATACAGTGGTACTCCCCAACCCCTGAAAACTGACTTTGATGTATAAAGCCGTTGCAGTTCCCCTTTAACTAAAGGGTTTGAGCACTTCTTCCTCCACTGCATGTAATTTGGAGTGGTGTCATCCTGTGCTTTGCTGTGGTGTGTTGCGTTGTTTCAGGATGTGGGGGCTTCGGGAGAAGAGCTGACGGGCCCTCTGGGGCTGCGTGGGCCTGAAAAGCGGGGTCATTGTCTAACCATCGAAAGTAGAAAGTTGCTCTGAATGCTAAGCTGCATCTGAGCCTGGCTTCTGACACGAGCTGATAATCAGATTTACTCCCCTGAATCCGCCGGACTCCACAATGCGCCCCACTGTCGTCGTCCCCCGCTTTGCCTCTCGCCGGCCCCCTCGCCAGCATCCCGACCCTTCATCCACCCTCCCTCTACCCCTGCAGCAAAGCTAATTACACCCCGCAGAAACACAAATCTCCATGATTTAAAAAGTCACTCTTTTTCAGGGGTTTAACCTTGTTAGGGCCTAAGCCTGGCTTTCTTGTGCATCAGCTCTGTGAAGAATTCTCTGTTCCTGCAGACACTGGGACATAGACACACTTCTGTCTTTGCTCGTAGTCGTCCGCCTGTCAGAGGGTTCACTCGGAGGCAGTGTAATTAAGTGCGTGTGTGTGTGCCTGTGTGTCTGTATCAGCTTATGTATGCTTGCGTTTGTGTGTATATGTGTGTATCAGAGTGTGTTTAGAGGTGAGGGGGGGTGAAGGAGCACACGCAAGCCTGTCCTCTGCAGGCCATCTGGGACTCTGACTAACTAATAGACTTCCTACATTCATCTAGCAGCACTACTTGTACATCTCAATCAGGGAGCTGTTGACCACAAACAGGCCCATAATGACATTAGCCAGTTCTGGCTGTGTGAGGACAGCGTGTGGGTTGCATGACGCCAGGAGGTCAGCCTGTTTCCTGGGGGCCTGCAGGGGCCCGGAGGAGCCCACACAAGTGTTATTGGTGTCCACAGAAACTACAGTATTACCTACTGTCCCTGCTGAAAATGCCTTCCTACAGTAATATTGACATACATTGGTCTTACTTCCATAGTTTTGGCCATCATTTCTATCAGTTGTGATAACACTGCAGTCACCAAAGTAATTGCTGAGATCTGGGAGCAACAACAATCAAGAAAAACACGAGCAGTCAAACACATGTGATGATGTGACACTTTGAGAAATAATTTCACTGTTTGTCTTTGCTTTTTTCTTCTAAATACGTTCGCCTAAGTTGAGGCTTTGTTTAAAACCTGCCTCATCACTATCACTGCTTGCGTTTCTCTCAACACTCGGGCGTTGAACGTTGAAAATATGACCGGAGTTTCACAAAACAATGTCACCAAAAGGTTGATTAGGAGCTGTTAAAGAGCTTTTCATCGTATCGCACAATCATGTAGATGTTCTGACATCAGTATGTACAAGAACATGACAAATGTGTTCTTACTGGCAACCAAATGAAGCAATGAAAGCAATGAAATATGACGCACTGTTGCACCAGACAAAACTCTTCACACATGGAAAACTTCGATAACAAGATGTACACACTACAACACCCTCGATACTTAGACCCTTGATTAGGTAAGGAAAAACTTTCCCAAAAAATCTTTTAACAGCAGAAAAGTAATTTTTTCAAAGTGTAAACAGCTTTTTGAGGGTGGATCCCACACAGAAAACTCTCCAGTGTGGCCTTGTTGTGATAAGAAACAGTTTGCGTGTGTAAAGGCCACACAGCATTGTCCTGTGCTGCATGTACGATTGCGTGTATGGATGCATTAAAAGGGCTTTTTGCGTGGGTTGTAATGACACAAGCTGACGTTAACGTACGTGCCCAGACCTGCCGCGCAGAAGTTCACTGGTTTGATGACACCAGCCGAGTCTAGCCTCACAAAGCCCTCCTCAGCCTTTTGACGGGCATGAGTGACAGGTAATGAGGAGGCCGTAGGGGAGGAAGAGGAGCGTGGAGGAGAAAGGCCCCATCACCGGCTCTTGTTCTGCTGTTTCTACCTCACTTCTCTCTCTTTACATCACAAGAATGCAAATCTTTAAAGCCTCTAGATCTGAGAAAAGGGAATCAGTGGAGATGGTGTGGGGATTTAAAAGCTGATCCTCCCTGTGTGAGTCACAGACAGTGACCCCACCTTCCTCTCCCCCCTTTCTCCCTCTGTCTGAAGGTCTTCTGGTTCATCACTGTATTCACACACAGATGCAGCGTGCACCTTCTCTGTTTGTTTTTATTGTGTGTTAAAAGGGTGAGGAGCTGAACTTTGTTTCGGTGCCTCCGATGCTGCTTAAATCCAAGACAAATAAAAGCACTGCATCTGTGTGTGTGTGTGGATCACGGGGCCATTTATTACAATTGTTTGCTCTCTAAAGGCCACAGAGGAACTGAATGAGTCACTGGCACCGCTGCTGTACGCTGGGCTGGTTTTCACTGGTTGGCGTGCTGCAGGCAGCCGTCCCTCCGCATTTTCAATATTGACCGTCCTGCCTGGTTTTATCTCCCGTGTCCCGACAGTGTACTCTAAAGAGTTTTATCACCCTTGAGATAATTTTCTGCCTGCTTTCTTTAAAAGCAGGAGGTTGAGAAGAGGAGACCGGGAGAGAAAGCTGGAGGTACTTTTTGTGCTGAGGGGAAGAAATCTGTGATCTGTTGTGTCGACACAAGGGGGCAGCGGTGGTACCATGCATCATTTGAATTCTCCCCAACATCCAGTACAGAAGGCTTTCTGCTTCAGGCTTTCATTTTCTGGTAGTCTGAAGCACAGCTGTCAGTGACTTTCACTCTGTAAACTAATTGGCATTTAGGACAAATATTTTATGGATTAGCAGCAATGTTGATCACTACTGGGAGGCTAACATCAAGCAATACAAAGTCACTTTTTGCTTTGATTAAAAAAAAACAACCTTTTTTGTATTGTTTTTCATTATATTAGAAATACAATCAAATTTATTTTACATATTTTTTATTTACTTATTCATTAATTATATTTATTTTTTATTTTCACTTAGTTTTATTTTTACTTTTTCAGTTTGTATTCTTATTTATCTATTTGTTTGTTTGTTTATGATGTTTAACAGTATTTTATAGTATTTTATTATTAAATGGATGAGCTCTCCAAAAAATGTATTATTATTGTTTGCCAGAAAAAATTTAATTCCTTAATTTTTTAACCCTTTTCCTTTTTTCTTTCATTTGATTCTATTAAAATTATTTATATTATTTTATATAAAATACATTTTTACTATATCTTATAGTTTGTAAATAGTGCTAAAAACTTTATTTTTCACAATTTGTATTAAATTATTACAGCAGTTTTCCCAGTTAAAGTAATTATTAATTTCCAGGATTTCAGTTTTTTTTTATTTTTGTTTATTTTTTACATTTGTATTATTATAATAATTTATTTCAAATATTACATGTATTATTACTTTCAATTAGGTTTTAATTATTATTATATTATTAGATTTTTATTTATTTATTTATTTTACATTTTTACTTTTATTTAGATTTTTATTAAAAAATGTTATTTAAGCTTTTACTAATTTATTTATTGCATTTTTACTTTTTAAAATTTTAATTGGCTTATTTCTTTTATTTGATCAGTTTTTATTTATTTACTTCATTATTTAAAAGGGGTAGGAGCATTTGATGTGAGAATATTGAAAAGTTAGTTAATTTCTCCAATTTTTTTTCACTAATTTCTGTTTTTCCTCTCTTACAGGGACATGCCAGTCCAAATCACCGTCCATTATTGTGTCCACGATTCTTGTCTCACATGAAAGCTCGTCCTGAAGACCTCAGACCTCCTTGTTTCCTGAGTTCCAAGTCCAGACCACAGCCACCATCTCAGGGGAGGACGCAGAATACAAACACCCTCACTGCCTTAAAGACCCAAACGCTCGAGGGTGAGGCTTATCAACAAAACACCTGGTGCTTTCACACCATCTCAGACCTCAGCCTCGATGCCGGGAGGGGGGCGCTGACTCCTTTGACTCCTCTCATTAAGAATTTTTCTCACCTTTTCTTCCTCTGCCGGAGCGGTGGAGGTAGAGGCCACCAAGCTCGTCGTTAGCTCTTAATCTCCCTCTGTGGCTGTGTTTGGTTAAGTGCAAATCTCGCCCGTCCTCTCTGGCGAGGAAGTGCCCACAGCGCCGCCCTCCTGGTGGTCTTCTGGTGGGAGTGAAAGGCCCGAGCCGGGAGACCTGCCGCTCCTTTCAGAGCCCGGCCTCTGATGTGAAGGCATTTCTCCCAACACTCACCTCAGCTCCACAGCAGGGCACTGCTTTCAGCATGCTGGCCTCTGTGTACGTGTGTGTGTATATGAGTGTGTGTGTGTATAGCAGAGGAGGGGGGCATTTCTCAGCACTGGGGTCTAATACTAATTATTCTGCCATATGGTGGTCGCCTTCCTCACAATCGTCCTTAACCCTGCTCCCTGAAGAAACGTGCTGTGCCCAACGCCGTGGCTTTGCGCTCTAACACATGTCATTCATATGCACATCAGCACACGCACACACACACACACACACATTCACGTACACTTCTGTGTGTGTGTAACAGATGGGAATGGCAGGGCATTGTAAGAGGAGCAGTGCAGAAATGTGCTCTCCAATGCGTTCTCTTTATCCCCCTGTGCTGACTCCTCTTGGCGGCAGACCCCCAGGAAACAAGAGCAGATTGTCTGACACCCTCCATCCCCTCACCCCCCATCACACACACACACACACGCCCAGTGGTCAACAAAAAAAAGGAGCAGAGAGAAAAGAAGGGGTGTGCGAAGGAGAAGAATGGAGAAGGCGAAAGGGAAATGGGCGGCACTGGATGGAGTTGATGTTTGTGGAAGAGAATCTTAGAGGGATGAAAGGAAATGTTCAGAAGAAGCAAGACGAGTTTGAGCAGGAGAGATAATGAGTTTGGTAGGAAGCAAGACGGATGGATAAAATAGTGCTACAAGTGCTTTAGAAAATGGGTTTGGGTTTGCACTCTGTATGGGCATTTTTACAGAGTAGTGCTGAAGACAATTAATCAAGTAGCTGTTTAAGTAATTTATTAAGCAAAAATACCGAATAGTTCTTTGGTTCCAGCTTGTTAAATGCAAATTTTGCTGCTTTACTCTGTTTTTTATCTTGCTAATTGAATATCTTGGGTCCAGATTGTTGGTTGGATAAAACAAGCAGCTAAATTTGTCTCCTTAGGCTCTATTCTTCACTATTTTCTGGAAAATAATGAAAACGATAGTTAGTTGCATCTCTGGCTAAGTGCATATTAAAAATCCAATAACCAGTGTTACCAGATTTGACTGACACCAAGTAGCCCAATTGGAGCCTTAATGGGATTTTATGTCCATCTGACATCCAAAATATGCATTTCCATATACTGTATGTTCTGTGGCCTCTCTCGTCTTCTGTTTTACTAGTATAACTAGGCAATCAAATCTTTTAGATCATACAACGTTAAAAGCCTTATTTTTTGTTGGGGGACACCACCCAAATGGTACAAAAATTAGTCTAAACTATTACAACCCTCCCAAAACATTTTTTATTTCCCCAAACAAATCAACAGGAAAGAAAACTGCCCAATATGGCAGCGCTGCTAATGACATTCCTCAAGCACTTGTTGCCAAAATATGTTTTTAGGGAAATCTGTAACTGACATGACAGCCCGCCATCTCCAGCTTGTAAGAAAGATTGTGTGCATACATGCTCCCCTGCCCTCCGGTATTGTGAATATTGAGTTGGGAAACAGGCAGCTGCTCTAGTGGGGCGATTTCTCGCAGCCTTTGTTAGCAGGCTGACCCACCCAGCAGGGAAACAAGTGTTTGCTCCAGGGCTGAGGAAACTGGGAATGAAAATGCCACGAGCAGACGTCAGCAGTTTTAAAGATGACCTGCACCATGTTGACTATACAGAAACAGAAACGTGCCTTTTATTCAACTCTGGCTCTTGCACCAACTTATCTAAACCCATGTTTAAAGTCTTTAAAGTCTGTTTTGTTTTTGTCTTAATTGAAGGAGTCTTCCATCTCAACCCTGACAGAAGAAGAAGTGGTGTGCAGAATGAGGGCTTGATGGTAGGAAGGCGTTCTGCTGTTGTTGTTCCTTGCCTCCCACTCCCTTCTACTCCGCCATCATCCACCATCAATCCAACACCTCCCCACCAAAACACCCTTCAGTCCGACTCTGGAAGACAGCAAAGCAAACCAAACACCGTCCCAGCATCTCCCTCCTGCTCCCCTCCTCCTGAGGAAAAAGATGAACTTCAGGAGAGGGAAAGAGTGCCACAACCTGCCGTGGTGTCCACCACAGAGGCTGCCAAGCCAGACTGGAAGCAGCATCTCAGGCCTGCTGGGTCAGAGCGCGCAGAGTCACCGACCTCGACGGTGTCACACGGGTCTCTCTCAGACTTCAGTCGTCCACCTTCCAGTCTGTTCAGCCGGAGCACGGACCTCGCCAGTGGCAGGACCAGTATCCT
Organism: Scomberomorus guttatus; assembly: GCA_038419695.1. Lineage (NCBI taxonomy): Eukaryota > Metazoa > Chordata > Actinopteri > Scombriformes > Scombridae > Scomberomorus > Scomberomorus guttatus. The sequence goes on along the minus strand of CM076466.1, from coordinate 5,479,558 downwards.
GTCTGGTAAAACTTACTGTGACGATGGAGTTAGCATTAGCTGTAGCATCCTCTGTACTGCATGTACTTCAGGGATGCAACTAATGATTGTTTTCATTATTGATTAATCCACCACAACAAATAGTCAGGACTAAATAAACAACAATAAAAGTTAAAGTTAGGGGGAAAAAAACACAAATGTCTGTTGCTCACAAATTGCAGATAAATTTGGATATCGCATTGTTTCATTAAGTAAATGTGTCAAAATGAACAGGTCACAAATACCAGATTGCATGGTTCACATACTATGAAATTAATTCAAGAACTAATTAACGTAACTGTGGGTTTTAAAATGTAGGATTACAGTCTTTATCATATCATTGAGGTAGAAAATTGTGTGTTAAATGAAGCTACTCTGTAATTTTCCTTTGTCTTTTTGCAGCAGATATCAGGGATTTAGACCCAGAGGGCAGCGTTGGTTTCTCCCCGCTCCAGCCTTCCCCAGTGATTCAGTCACATTTGGCTTCTTACCCTCCAGTAGGATCCAATCCTCACCAATCCACATCCACGATCACACCTCCACTCAATGAGCTGCTTTTTGGTCAAACCAAATCCCTCTCACCTCGCCCAACTTCAAGCATCCGTCTACATTCAGACAAGCCTGTGAGCAGTCGTAAAAGCCCTAAAAATCTCCTCCAAGATACATCCGTAGATCCTGGTCTCAACCCATCCTTGGACTCTGATCATGGCCTTGTTGCACTGGCTTTTCCCTCCGCTACTTGGTCTTCCTGCCCAAGTCTGCAAAGGACCACTTACCGCTCAGGGTCAGGAGCAAAGCTGACCCCTTCTCCTCCTCAGCTGGAGTCTCATCGCTGGCCTGTCCTGCCTCCGATCTCCCCTGTCAAAGGTGAGAAATGAGCTCTGCCGGCCACATATGGACCGTTCACAGCCTCCTCCTTGGCCGGTGCCATGCCCCTGCCCACATTCTTAAGGCTGGATTGTCCTGAGCATGGCTGGACATCCACTCATAAACAAAGAGGCTGGGAGAAACACAGAGAAATCAAAGCCTGCTGCCATAGTGAGGCGTTCAGATGCTCCTGCCCCCATCAACACATTGTGAAAGCATTGCTGTCAGCCTGTTTTTCCCACCTCCTCCCACCTCATAATAAATAACGCAGAAAGCTTTTCTTTTTCCTCTAAATCAGCAATAGAAAGGAGGGCTTTTGATGAAAAGCTGGTACCGTTTGATTCCCTGTTCAAAGGCATGAGGCCCCAACAATAGAAGTCAGGGTCCCTACCTCGTGTGCCGTGCCTCTCAGCCTCAGCTCCCCCATGCCTTCGCTATTCTCTGGGCTCTGAGAGGGAGACGTGTAGCCGATGGTCATAAATCCACACTGACCACCGCTTGCTGACGGCAGAACACTGAGGAGGGCCGCCACAATAGAATACCTCCGCGGCTTTCCTGTGGCCGCTAATTTACCGTTCCGAATGGGGATAAAGAACCGGGCCACTGACATCTGACTCCTCCGAGAACTTTATGAAAGAAAGCAAACAATGTGGAAATTGTGTAGGGATTTTCTCTTTTCTATCAGAGACATCTACTGTTCTCTGTGTGGTGCTGTGCTGCAGGGGGGCCCATGCTATATCGTAGCACGCTGTTCTCTTCACCGCAGACACAGAGCGAGTGTCACTGGTTCATTTATTTCACCGCAGATGGAGGCAATTCAAGCTCAATGTGGCAGCGTGTAAAGCTTAAAGGATAAGTCTGGTTTATTACAACTTGGGACTTATTTTTGTAGTTTTGGCTGTCATTTCAGACAATTATGATAAGACTGTTCTCACCAAAGTAACTGTTCTCACTGAGATCTGGGAGCACGCCAGATCTCAGCAGTTACCTATACTGTAGGAGTGATGGCCAAAACTAAATAAATTTAGCAGAAAGATATTTGTTTAAATAAGTATTTTCACAGCAAATCAGGTAATATTTTAACTGTATACATACAGTACATGGCTACACAGGCTGATGGTCACAGTCTTCTCATCCCACTCAGCCCCTTGTGACCCCGAGCCATAGACTGTAAAAAATAATGGACGTAACCAGTGTGATGTCACCCATTGGTTTGTGGACTCCCGTTTTGAAGCCTCGAATTTGCATTTTGACCGTTGCCATCTTGGATTTTTGAAGCCAGAAGTGACCATATTTGGACCAGAGGGTGGAACTGAGCCTAATGCTAGCTGCTAGCTTAGTTAGCATGGTGCATTTACAGGCTATGGTTAACTGTGATAATGCTAATGCTAATTTTCGCTAGTGAAAAACAGGCTTAAAACCATTGAAACAAAATGCACTTACCAGAAAAAACTCTTTTCTCTCTTTTAGTACAACCAAAATGTTACAATTAACTTTCATGAACTGAAAACACACTGAAGTAGCGACGGCTATGGCTACACTTATACTCTGTGAATCTGGGGTTATGCCATGGTTACATTACCTAACTAACGTTGTCGTCGTGGTAGCAACTTACCTGTGACGGCACCCACCTGTCAATCAAAGCGGCCACACCCTTAATTATACATAACTTTAAGCCTTAATAAAATTTGTACAGGTGAGTTATATAAAAATTCACCTTCTGTACAGAAATTAGCTGTAGAGACCAAAACCATTTTTTGTACCAGGCTGTAAACATGCTTATTTCTGCTGTAAAGTTGGGCATTTTAACACGGGGGTCTATGGGGATTGACTCGCTTTTTTGGAGCCTCAAGTGGCCGTTCGAGGAACTGCGGTTTTTGGCATTTCTGCGTTGGCTTCATTTTTCAGCCCCAGAGGTTGCCGCTTGCCCGTAGCATGGTTTTCTCAGATCTCCTACAATCCAGAGGTTGACCCCCAGCTGACCTGTTTTGAGCACTATCTCCAGAGTGTAACTGCCCCTTACAATGAAGCAGGGCACTGTCCCGGCCTGGCCTGCCCTCTCCTCTTAGGTCCTTTCAGCCTGGCGCTGTGACCAGGAAAAGAGGGGCCACAGGCACACAGAGAAGGCCTTCTCTTCCTCTAAGTCTGTCATATCAAACCCGCTGACCCCCAACCACCACCCTTAACCTCCCCGAAAAACTCACCCTGACTCAGTGCAGCCCCTCGTCGTCTGAGAATGACAGCTGAGTTGACAGCAGCAATATGCTTTGAAGTGTCAAGTCAAGTCCTTCCATTGTCTCCCTGAGTAGAGCGTCGAGCTGCTCAAGTGCACAATAGTGCGCTGGTGTGTGTGTGCTGTTGTTCACATACTTGACTGTGTGAGGGATCCTTCATGTGTACATTTATACTTGTCCGTGTGGGCAGACACCAAGGACCTGAGTTTGCCTTTTCCTTTTAGAGCCTCCGTATATATTATCCTTTTGTGCGGGCCAAGCTGTTCTGCATTTCTAATGTGAGAAAAGCCTCGACAAGCCTCTTTCAGGACGACGACAAAACACGCCACCCAGTGAAACTGTTTCACTTGCTAATCCTCTCATTTCTAAACCAGGCAGAGTGAAACAGTTTTGTTTTGATATTTTGAGAGGAGATAAGGAATTAGTGATTAGCTTGACAGTTTTTAACCATTCCTCTGAGTGAGGTCTGTGGTAATTAGGGCTTAAGGGCAGAGTTTACTTTCCTTGTGTTTATTGAAGGTGAGATGAGACTACTTTAGCCCCGAACTCACCTGAGGGGCACTCATGGAGGTCCGGGGTTTGTGTTGAGAGTTGTTGGCTTGTCAGAGTGTAAAACCTGGAAGAGACGGGCTTTAACTAAACCCACTACGACATCCCGCCGAGATTTATAGTCTGATAACACTGCATCAGAAAATGTCCTCCAGGAGCTTTTTGAGCTTCTGTGGTATTCTTTGTTTATTTACACCTCATTAGTTATCAATCAAACCTATCCTGAGATTTACTGACATCACAAGTGGCCAAATTATAATGTGATACATTATTTTTCAAAATGTGTAGTGATAAAATGATTCTAAATGTGTAACTTTTTGTTATTGTTGTGATTATCAGACTGTTTTTTACTTTAAGTGCAGGTTCTGTCCAAAGGTCAAAACTTTGCATATGAACCTTTAAAGCTAATGAATTAACAAGTTACATCTTGTTTTTTAACGAGTACAAACCACATTTTAGTCTTGTTTTGTTGAAAAATCTTACTAAGAAAAATCAAGATCACTTACCTTGAAAAAAGTTCATCTTTGTTGATAATTTAATAATCTAATAATCCTAAAATAAGATGAATTTCCCATTTTGCAGTGTGGTCATGCAGTACTCCTATAGCTTTATTGTTATTCCTCAACTTCTTTGCTGTGTCTTATTATTTCCTAATGCAACAATCCACTGTGCCCACAAGCATCATTAAAGTTACATCTAATCCTCATCATCATCATGATTGTGATTATCATCAATACACCCACTCTGTGCTGTTGCAGGACGCTGCGGCTCAGCGGCGTCACGTTACTCGGAGCTCAGCTGCAGTCAGTCTCATGTGTTTGATGAACTGGAGGCCATCGCCCCACGGTCAACTTCCTGTCCGTCTCTGGACGAGCCATCAGACTCATCAGGCTGCCCTTCACCTGATACAGGTATATACACACACACACACACACGCATAAGTCTACCCACAAACAAAGCCTTCAATTAATGATTATTTTCATTAGTGATTAATCTATTATTACGATTTATTGCTTAGTCTATGAAGTGCCATCGCGATTTCCCAAAGCCCAAAATGAAGCTTTGAAATTATTTGAAATTATGTGTTGCTGATTTTTTTTTGTCAATCAACTAATTGATTAATCTTTCAATTCTTTTAAAACATCAACTTAAACGCTGAATTTGAAACCTTTGTGTTTGTGGTTGTCTCTACGTCTGTGCGGCTCCCAGTAATGTCTCAATTAGACATGCTCTCCTTCCTCTGTTACTGCTGTCTTGTTACAGACAGGAATGGGCTTATCTGAGCACTCACTGTGTCAGGTCTTTGTATCAGCCCATGTTAGCCAACAAAGGCCGAGTAAAGGCGATGTGTGTGTGCATGCCTGTTTTAGATAGCATGCGTAAATGTGTGTGTGTGTGTGTGTGTGTGTGTCCTGGAGGTGGTTCAGTGAGCTGCGGAGAGAGACATTAGCCAATGAAGACTTCCTCCACCTCCCTCATAGCCTGCTAATCCCTGACAAGGTGTTTAACCTGCTTTCTTGACCCGAACCTCTGTCTGACCCCGGCGACCTTTGCCCTGAGGATGTGGAAGGATCAGGGCGGCCGCTGCCACAGCAACCACGGCGTGATAAAATCAACTCAGGGCTAGAACTAAATGCTCTGCCAAATGTGAATTAGCCTGATTTTATCAGAGATTGACGATTGATTCACAATTTACATCTGTATAGAAAAGACTTAAACCTGCAAAGAGCACCAAACAGACCCATTTTTTGCATGCAAAAAATGAAAATATTTATTAAAGCTTCTGATGTGCACACAGAGAAAAAGATGAGAATCAGAGTAGCTGCAACAAAACATGCAGAAAGGTAGGCAACATGTGTTTTCACTTTTTGTGTGCAATGAACTTCTAGTTGTCTTTTTGTGTCTCCAGGAACATTTCATCATCACTAACTGATATAATACAGATTTGAGAGAGAAAACAAACACTGGCACCAGCATGATGCGCCACCAATTAAAGTGGAAAATAGCAGTAATATGTCATTTTACCCTGCACTTGAGATTTCACATTCTCCTCACAACAAAAAAACTGTGATTATCATGATGCACCATGTGATCAGAGTTCATAGTGTGTCCACTCAATTCCACCCACATATTGACACACACACCAACAGCACTGCAACAGTCTCTACCTGACCCAGTTAGACTGAAAACAGGTCTCCAAGTGTAAAGGACTCTAGACTCGACTTGAACTTTCTCTAAAAAGACAACTCTGGTAAACATGGGCATCCTCCTTGCAGTTTATTGATGTCACTTTGTATGATTCCTGGGTATTTAACTTCCACGTTTTAAGAACCTTTTTCCTTATAAAGCATCTAAATGTGAAGTGTATCCACACTCTTCTGTCTTTCTGACACAAAGTGGGTGGTAACTAGTGTATACAACACCTTAATCGCAAGATTAGCCATTTGTTATCTGCAACTGTGTTTGCTAAGTGTCTTTCAGTCTTCTGGCTACTTTTGGCTAATGATGGACTAATACCTGGCCTAACTGAAAGTGTGTCCTGCCACATTATGTTACACCTACAGTTATCCCAGGGATTTCCTCTCAACGACTCCTTAATTTATCAGCCAAGGCAACAGTTCCTTTTTTCTCACCTGAGGGATTACTTTACCAAGCATCATCACACCTACAGACACCCACACAAGTTTGACTTCCCAACTGAAAAACAGAATTTGGTGTGGGTGTGGGTGTGTGTGTGTGTGCGTGTGCGTGTGCGTAGAGCAAACTGAATATAATACAATAAGTTCTCAAGGGCAAACTGAAAACTCTCAGTCTGTGAAGGCTATTCTAATGTAAAGGGGATGTGGAGGCTTTTTTCTGCAGCTTTTTGGGATGCTGCTGGGAAATGTGTGTCTGTCTGTGTGTGTGTGAGTGTGTGTGGGTGTGTAACAGGGTACCTGCAGTGGAGCGTGTTGTGTGAAATCCCCTCGGAGAGCAATGGCAGCTCTACACCCAGCCAGCGTGGGCCAGGGATTTGCATGGGCATGGAGCCACACTGTCACTGATCCACTTTTAATTGGGTGTGACGATGAGAACTTTGAAGCCTGACGGGGGAGGTGGGGTGGGGGGGGGGGGGGGGGGGTAGTTTGGGTTTGTGTGGAGAGAAAGCAGTAATTTACAGTAATTCATAATCCAGTTGAAGTCATTCAAACTAGTTTTGAATCCATATTTTTGAGGGTCAAAGACATATATTCTACACTTGTACACTATACGTTTCTATATATGGCCTTTTGTAGACATTTGACAGTAGATTCTAGTCTTTTAAGAATATTTATACAATGTAAAGATGCTTACAGTTATATATTTGATTCAATTTATCAGTTTTCTTGGAGTAAATTGTTTATATTTTCCATTTGCCTTCTTGGCCATGCTAGCGGCGTGGCTCTAGTGGTGGCACGTCGGTCAGTTGTTGGGATGAATTGTAATAACTTTTGCGATCCCTTAACTTAACATCTGGCACCATCATCAGTTCAAAATTTTTATCTGTCCAAAACTTTAGTTTGAGACTAAATACCTGCAAAACTAATGACTTTCCCATTAGCCTCTTTGTACTTTTTGTTTAGTGCTAATTAGCCAATGTTAGCATGCTACAAAAATAACATCTTCATGCTCAGGCCACAGGTTGCAACAGCCAATCTAAAAAAGGACACCTTAACAAGCTTCTTTGGCCAGTAGGTATGAAAAAATAGCAGTTTTGTGTGGAATAATTGCAAAAAAAAAGTTTCTCTTACAAGTGTAGAAAATGGATTCTGTATGATTTGTGGTTAAGAAATATTGCAAACACATTACACTTGGAGAATGAAGGTGTTTTCGATAAGATTTGGGACCCTGTAGTGAAATCTTTTCAGGGTAAGGACTAATGGATTGTGTCCAATCTAAAGCACTGTGCTGCGAATGATCCTTTTTTAATGTATATACATTCTTTCATTATGTTCTTTTTGAAGAAAAAACTGATTTGTATTTAATTTGGTTTACAACTGTGGTTGTTTTTTAAAGGACACCTGTTGTGTTATGGCTATATGGCAAAACACTACAACTGTTTATCTTTGCAAAAGTATCTTTATTACCAGCAACATACAGCATACTGTACTGAAACTCACATGCTCCTCCCAAAACCTCCTGAATACCCCTGGGCATGTATTATTTCACATTCACATAACCAAGTACACCACAAATTACACCTTTAATAACTGATCAAATATTTACATAAAATGACACAAGTGATGCAAAATAAGTAATGGGGGCGAGGAAGGAATTGAAATATAAAATATTTAAATTTAGTTTAATACCAAAATTATATATTTTTCTTTCACATATCTCATTACTTGGCTACTGCAGTGACTCATTTTCTTTGCGGGGAGCAAAGTCTCATTTTAAAAATCTGCTTGGTGACATAATTTCACTAATCAACCTGTTTCAACAATTCTTCCTAAAACAAACTTCAGAATGGCACTAAATAGGATAAAAGTATCTAGTTTCTATCAATATAAGAAAAATAATATTTTATCTCAGAATATGAGATGAAATAATTTGTTACGCTGGTTATTGTTAACAGATGCATTGCAGACCCATCAGTGGTCTGTTCAGTTCTCCAAATGATTCATCAATGCAAAACAAAACTGTTTGACAGAAGTTACATCGTTATTCGTGCTACAGTGCTGCAGGATATTTTTATAGTATTTCAAACTTTGTTGTCTCCCATACAGAGCTGTCTCCAGGCCTGGCAGCGCTAACGGTGGGCTGTGACTCCGGGAACCTGGGCTCCCTGTCCCGCGTCCAGCTGCTCCTCCTGGACCGACCGGAGCCGGAGACCCTGCCCTCCAGTCGTGATGAGGAGTTCTCCCCGGTGCAGGACTGGCCTGATCTCACGATGGACTATGATCTAGAATTGACTTCAGCAGGTATAGTAAAAAAAATGCAAGCTCAACCCAGAGTTCTTAAACAGATTTAGAAGAATAATTATGAATAAAAAGCCCCCCTTTACCTCTGAAATTAATACTTAATTGGAAACAAAACATCCTAACTCAAGGTCCACTTACTAGCTTTTTCCAAGACTTTCAACCTGAAAGTTGGAAACTGTGTAAAAAATTGAAATAAAGATTTTTCTTATCAATCGAAAAAAATCCCACTACACATTTAACAAATACTTTGATAAAGATAAACATTTCCATGCAGAACCAATACCAATTGTTTTATTTGCCAGCAAATTTAAAGACCTTAAATATTGTGGGAAGAAGTGACATTCATGGGAATATTAGGGAGAGAAACATACACACAATTTGATGCCAGGATTAATTATAATCCAGCAGAAACATCCAGATACAAGTAGCACGTTAATGCCAGGTGGAAAAGGAGTGACTGACGAGCAATCTCAGTTTACTGAGTATAAACCTCCTGCTCTGACAAATCTTTCTGACAGTTTGAATGAGATCGTTTGATAAGCAAAAACCGTCACAACAGGGAGCAGTCAGACAGGTGTGTCTGTGTGTTTATGTGTGGAGAAAAAAAAACACATGAGCAGACAAGGGGGAAAAACATGACACCATATGTGTGTTTCTTGGTCCGTGGTCGGCCTTGAGAGTAAGCAATGCCTTTATTGCGTCAAGCGGCTTTTCTTTTAACAAGCTGTGATACCGCCTCTCATCTGCTCCCAGGCATGCTGCTGCGAGCTCTTAACTGCTTTTCCCTGAAGTTGTAGCGGCTCAGAGGAAAGGTTTATAGGGACATCAGGATGTGCCATATTAATAAAGATCAAACCGCTAGAGTGAATCATTAACCGGGAAAGTCCGACTAAGATAGCTGGAGACACTTAGGACCAAGCACTGCATGCATAACAATGGATAAGAGACTGAGGAGAGTGTGTACAGAAAACTCATTTTGTCTAGTGCCTGTCTTTTATAGTCTGATAACACTTTGGAGAGCAAGGTAAACACCATAGATGAAGAAACATTTCTCACTTACATCAAGTGGTATCTTGCTGATGGTTTTGGCTTTATTTGTGCAGGTTTTATGCACATACATGCAAACAAAATGTACAGCTGAGGCTGATGGGAAAGTCATTCGTTTTGCAGGTGTTCAGTCATAAACCAAAGTATTGGGCCATCTAAAATTTTGCCAATTTTAAGCCAAATTTTAAGGCAATCTATCCATCAGTTGTTTGTTTGTGATCACCAAAGTCAGTAGAATGCATCCTCTGGAGACCGTGAATTTGTGTCCATCTAATATTATTATATAAGATGGACCAAAGTGGTGGACCGACAGACCAACACTGCCATCCCCAGAGCCACAGCAAACATCAGCAACAGCAACGTCTCTTTCCAAAAAGTGTCACACAGGTGTGGTCACACTAGCACCATTCTCTGTGAATATTCACTCATTCACTTCAATTTAAGCCAGTTTGACTGACAAATTCATGATTGCATTCCCTGTTTTTGTGCAAGACCCGCAGTCAGAGTACACCATGGTTCAACTTTGACCTGCAAATTTGCCAACAGTGGGTTTTACAACCTGTACAGCAATAATACATCCTCTATCCTTAGACCCTCGAGTCAGATAAGGAAAAACTCTTAATGGGGAAAAAATGGAAGAAACCTCAGGAACAGCAACAGAGGAGAGATCCCTCTTCCAGGACAGACAGACATTCAATATGGCAGGATTTATATTTATAATTTTTCACACTGCTTCTATCATTTTTCATGTGTACAACTGACTGCAACACCACGAATGCCTTTGAGGAGAGACTGTCCAAAAGTGTGCCCCATTACCTTCATTCTATCTATTACGGCAGGCTTTTTGCCCCCACCTTCGACCTGTGTTTATACCTTTTCTGAATACCTTTAAACATGGTCAGATGACACTTTGAATAAACTAATTTATTTTAAGAATACCTCAGCATTTATAGGGCCATACCTTTACCACAGACTTTGCTGTGAATAAGTTTCACTCAAACTACTTTTAATGGAAGAAATAGTTCCTGTAAAAACTGTTGACTGCGGGTTTCTGGAGAAAGATGTTGCTGTTAAATTTTCCAGTGTTATGGCCACATATGTTATGACCACAAAAGAAATTCCATTCACCTCCATCGTATTGGGTTGGCAGCAGGAATCCCAGAGGCTGATATCTCAAAGCCTAAATACCACTAAAGGTAAGGGTTTTTTGGATGGATTGGTCCTTTAGCAGCAGAGGAGAAATGTGATAACCATGATGAATGTCTTTTGTTCTGTTCATGCATCTGTGCCACCAATATTTACAACAAGAGAAAATCCATCTGAGTTTGCTGGAAGCTCGTCTTTCCTCTCTCTGTGTCTCCAGAACAATGTTTGCACCTGGCACGCTTCTGTAGACAGGTGCTCCTCTAGGGTTTTGTTGCTCTATTTCTGCCATTATTTGCTCAGAGATTAAGGGCCATAATTGGACCTAATACACTACATCACTCATATCTCTGCACACATACTCAAGTACAAAAGACAAGTGCATGTAAGTGTGTGCCGGAGGCTAACACTTATGTACACATATGCACGGATGCACACTCCTGCCCGCCTGCAACACGACTTACATACACACCACAACTGCATACACACAATTGCTTCCTCTCCCTTTCGTTTGACGCTGTGCCCTGTGTGGTTTTGTCAGGTGTTTTGAGGCCCCTCACAGCTGGCAGCATCTCTGAAAGGTGTGACTCCACAGGGAAAGTCCAGGAAAACAAATGGGTGAGTGCCGCTGCCCCTCATGAAATCGCTTTTCACTCTCTAACACCCCCCCCCCCGCCGTTCATCTATCAGACTTCCTGCAAAAGCAGGACTGCGCCTTGTCCTGAGCAAACACTAGACCTTCGAGAATCAACTCCTATTAGACAATAACCCCAAACCTGGCACACATAGACTCCCTCCTAGACAAAGACCCCCATTTATAAACTTGAACTGGCATGCATTCATAACTGTCATTCCAGAAAGACGAGAGCCAAATTGTTGTTGATAATTGAGACACAATATAACAGAGGGCACGCGGCGTGCAGCAGGTGTGTGGTTAATCAGTCACGGGCTGCAGGAGGGGGGAGGCCCGACTGTACGGGAGCAGGCAGGCTTTTACACCAGCTCATTGCTGTCGCAGGGGGGTACGCTCTGCTAAACGCCCAACATGGTGGGATTCTTTTGGAGGATGCACCACTACTAGAATCAGACAGGGGTTGAGGGGTCAGAGGGGTAAACAGGGCTTGTGCATGCTGCGCTGCAGCGGAATGGACGCAGGTGCTCCACGTGATCTAAGATTAATCTCCCCTTTATGACGGATGAGAGGGAGCCCCTGAAAAGCATGAATGAGCCTCATAAGCCCCCCACAATCATGCCTAACCACAATGACGAGCTGGAGTGCTCGGAGCAGGATTCATACAGTCATTTGCATAATGCACCTCCCTGAAGCAAGTATCCACACACTGGATTATTTATAATGAAGAGAAACTGATAAACCAGGGGTATGTTTTTTTAAATTGTGAAGTGGGAGGAGCCGCTGGTTTCAGAAATCTTTTTTTTACCACCATAAATTCCCATTTGAAAGTTTTAGTAATATCTCCAATGTTTTGCAACATCTCAGAGTTTAAAGAGTAGTTCAACATTTTGGGAAATACGCTTATTCCTTTGACATGCAGAGAGTTAGATGAGAAGATTGATACCATGAGGTTGCCTGGCGACCAACCAAAACTCCAGGAATTGACTGCTCCCAACTAAGAAATTGTCCAACACAAATGCCCCTAAAACCACAGCTTGTTGTTTTTACACTTCTGTTTTTGTACAGATAAAACAAATGAAATATGAAGTATTTATTAGTGAGCTTTAGAGGTGCTGGTAGATGGATTTTGTTACGTTTGGACAGGGCTGTTTTCCCATTTCCAGTCTTTATGCTAAGCTAAGCTAACCGTCCGTTGTCTGTAGCTTCATATTTAGCCTACAGATATGAGAGTGGTATCGACCTTCTCATCTAACTCCTGACAAGAAAGCAAATAAGCGTATATGAAAATATTCTAAATATAGTGTACACTTAAACCGATATTGATTTTTTTAGGTGGTCCTTTATTTAGGTAGCTAAAATACATTTTTCTGATGGACCGGTCCACATCAGTACATTGCTCAGCTTCCTTGATGGTATTCATAGTATGAGTATGATGGTAATACACAGACTGTGGACAAGTACCTCATACAACCCCACTTCAAAAATCCAAACTATCCCTTCTGCTTCCTTGCAGGATCAGTCTGAGGGAGGTTCTGGGTCGCCTTCGTCATGGATCATAGACCCGAGTCCGTCATACAACATGTTCAGATCCTCATATTCTCCCTGCAAGTCCAATCATGGTACTGTATCCCTTAAATCTACCCAGAATGTGTCAATCACCTTTTACATGATCTGTGTGTGTTGCTATGACATACCACCTCTCTGTTAAAACTGGCACTCTCTCTTAAGAGCCTATAACAACAATACTTAATCAATACAAGAGCCCGTCTTTACCATTAGCGTCTCATCCGGTAAAAGCCCACTCAGTCTGTGTCAGCTCTGGTTTATTAGGAGCCATTGTCTCCTCACTGTCAGCGCTGTGTTTGGCGTTCCCTTGCCTCCGGTACACTTAAGCCCGCTAATCCTGGGGCCAGCTGGCTCGCAGTATCACCTTCACCTGTGTGGCCGGCTTGTGTACATTCATGAGTGATGGTTCAGAGGCAGCGCTTACAGTACAGACCACAAACACTGGAAAACTGGCAGCGCAAGACAAGAAAAAGGTCAGGAGCACTGTCGCCACATGGAAATGGAGAGCCACCCTTGAGCTAATGGCTCGCTCTTTTTTTCCTCCCACCTTCATTTGACGTCTATCAGACTGTGATCATGTTCTGTTTCTTTCTCGCTGGTGACTCTCTTGTCCAGTATCAGTCATTGTGCTGTAACGCTAATGGTCCATGGTATGCTGTACTGATAGAGGATGTTACAGATGCATTCATCATATCAGAGATAGATACGTCTGAGCTGCAGCTGTTTGGACCAAAGGTAGCTGATATGTCTTGTTAGTCCTCCACAGCTGATTTCAGAGTGACAATGCTGCTGGGCTTAATTATATGACTACGCAGTGTTTGGTGTTTCTGAAGGAATTTTGTGTATCTGGTGGCAGATACACAAAATTCTGCCAAAAATGGATCAATCAGGCTTTAAACATGACTTCTTTTGACATCAGCTTCCACATAGCCTTCAGAAATTATCATCCTGACACTGTCCTCTTGTCGAGTCAAACCTGTATTCACTGATTTTTTTTTACCATTTTGGGGCAACTCAACAAGCTGTAAACATACCATTGACACCATTATCACCTTATAAAGTTGTTATGGCACACGTGTTAGCAACATACAGACACAGAGCAACATAATAGCATCGTGTTTCTGTCTACCTGATGAATGTTAGTCCAATAATCACTCTCCTTTCAGCTCAGTTTTTGTCTCCACCAACTTCTGAGAAAAATATCTGGCTCTTTAGTTTGTAAATGCTCCACTATGTTCACCAGTTAGTCACTAACTTTGTCTGTCTGCCGTTTGGTGCTGGGCAGGTAGTGTTAGTGTAGTGTGTCTGGAAACAATGCTGATGAGAACAGTGAGAGTGAACCAAAACAGTAAAGCCTTAAAGCCAAAACAATGAGCTGATAGACATTAAAAAGCTCTGTGGGTTCATCACTAAAAAACAACACTTCTCACATTATACAGTCAGTTGATACATTGTTAATATTGTATAATATATTGCACTATTAAAGGTCAAACTTTTAGTCTCTAATGTGGAGAGTTTGTGTGTACAAAATAGCCCAAGAAAGACAAATTACAGAAATATAGCATGGAAAATAGGATGACAAAATTATAAATTTATAACCTATATGAAGAAAGTGATCAAGAGGACACTGAGCAACTTCCAGGTCTGCCAAAATGCACCGCCGCCTTTACACACCAAAATCAGTTTACCAATCATGGTGGGAAATTACTTTTCTAATCTCTTCTGTAGCTCAGGAGGACCTTTCTAAAGTCAATTTTTACAGAACGCCTCTGTTACATTACATTAAAAGAGTGTGAGTTTACCAGGCAGGGAGGCTCTAATGAAAAGATGTTATCCAGCTGCATTATGGGAAGTGTAGGATCTAGCTTGTTTTTTGCTTGATCCATACCAAAGACTTAAAGATTCTCAGCTTCTACTACTTCAATTTTGACCATTGCCTTTTTAATCTGTCTTTTCAAAGTCCCCCAACTTTAAGGATGAATCAGTGACTGATTCAGAGGACCAAGAGCTAAACAAGGCCCACTACCACACCAGGGATTATAGATATTTGATAATTCAGAGGTCCAGAACATCTAGATATATACTTTCCCAGCTCTTCTAGCTTCCCAAACATATAAAAACAAGACTTTCCCTGCTTAACTGCGCTGATAGAATTAGGCAAACTCGACTCATGTAAAAAGATGTCACCCAGAGGATCATGGTGGTTGTGTGCTTTGTTTGACCTTTTAGAGGCCAAAGGCATGGTCACCCTCTGAGGGAGGAGAAGGAGGAGGAGGAGGAGGAGAGGGAGGGGGTCATCAGCAGGGCGTAGAGAGGTCACGCCTGAGGTCACACAGTCTCTAAAAGATGCCCAGTGTGTGGCATGTCTTTGTGTGGATAGGTGAGATTTGGTTACCCTGGAGGTGCGAGCAGTTCAACCTTTCAATAGGGCTCCTAAGTAATGGAGGGGATGACCCCATTTTGACTCAATGTATATGAGACTGTTGAGAAAATAGGCTTGTAAGAGCATTTGCATTCGGGATAGATGACCATAACTGAACGTGCTGATTTACATTTAGATTTGGGGAGTTTGAAAATATACAATATTAGTGCTGAAACTGAGAAAATATTCTGATATTCAATTAATTGTTTAAGCTATCAAGCAGATATGCCAAACATTTGCTGGTACCACTTTCTCAAAAGTGACAATTTGCTGCTTTTAGCTGCTCTAATCAATATTTTTATATTAAAAATGGATCAAATGTTAAATTGTTCACTCATAGTAACGCACACACAAAGAATTATCACCCAACTTTGCTGTCTGTCTCTCACCCCTCCCAAGCTGTTTTCATTAAACAAAAGCTTTAAAAACCAACAGTACACTACCTGCTCAGCACCAAATGGCAAACAAGTAGCAACTAGCTGGTGAACATAGCAGAGCATTTAGCAGCTCGAGCCAGATATTTCCCTCAGGAGTTGGTGGAAACCAAAACAGAGCTAAAAGGAGAGTGAATATTGAACTTAGATTCATCAAGTTTGCCTTTATAAAGTGATAAAATGTGTTTTTTGGACTGTTTCTGGGACAAAACAGACACCAATATTTTTGACTCTTTTCCAAAATCATGTAGAATGTTTTTTTTCTGCTGATGACCCTCTCCCTATAATAATAATATAATTTTTATTTAATTATTAACTATTTTTCTGACGCCACTTTGATTCCCCTTCAGTAAATCTGTCTTTGGATCAATCTGAAGCCAGAACTCAGCTGCGATAAGATGTCCCTGCTCCCTAGTGAGGCTCATGATAAGACCTTTGTCCATTTTTGCTCATCAGGAATTCATAGGTAGAATAATCCCTCCCTCATAATTGTTTCATGATTGTTTCCCCACTGCCCCGGTCACTCCACGTTCACCCCAGTGTTTAGCATTCAGCTGGTACTGAAGACGTTATAGTGTCCAAATGAATGTAGCGATCTGCGGGGCCACAAAGAGCACTAATCTGAACTGACCCTGGTGGATTGTTCCGGTAGGCTGAGGAAGCTACGGGACAGATTAGGCTGCAGAAACACAGAGATGGCGCAAGCAGAGATTAGTCGTGTAAGCAAGGATCGTTTCCCCCCCAGAGGACCACACACTGACAGTGTAGCCATGTCACCATTGTCGCTAAGCCACCGCCACTGTGGACTCATTGGCTATTGTCTCTGAAATCCTCCAGCGCTTCTCCAAGTTGCCCCCCCCCCCTTAAAAAAACCTGGACCCAAGCCCTTTGATTGGCACTTGTCAGGGCTGATAGAGAGGGTGACGTGTTGGGAAAGGCTTCGATAAAGGAGGCCTGAAAGGAAAATCCCCTCCCCATGAATAATAATTTGGCAAGGATTTTCCTTTTTACTCCACCCCGCTCTATTCGGCCATTCTTTCAGGAGATAGAGGAGTGAAGGCTCTGGGTGGCATCAGTGAATAGCCTCGGCACGCTGATTGTCTCGCTGATGCTCATCCCTTTCTCAAACATGTAAAGAAAAAGATACAAGTCCAACCTTCTTGCCTCTGCCTGGTGCGCTGGATGTTGGACCATGCTGTGTAAAGGGAGTCGGACGAAGGGTGGGCGGTGCATGTGTGTGTGCGTTTATTGTCTTCAGTGGCCTTTTTGAGATTAGCAAGGGGATTTGACTTGGCCGCTCGCAGCCAAATCCAGCTATCTGCTGTGTTCAGATGCTATGGTTGGTATGGTAACCTGCTCTGTGTGTTTTAGATGGGCTCTTGTTTCCAGCTTGAACTGACCAGTAATCACTGCGGTGCATTCATGGATTATGCCGTGTTAGAGGTTAGGATAGGAGGGTTTCAAAAGGAAGAAACTAAATCCTGAATAATTTCAGTCATGGTTTCACCCAGCTTTAAAGATTGCACATCATAGAAATAGTCTGGACTTGCAGATTTTAATTATTATTAATTAATCATTAGTTGATGGAGAATTAATCATCAACAAATGTGATACCTGATTAATTATTATTTCCCAACGAAAAATGCCAACCATTTAATATTTCCAGCTTCTCTAATGTGATGGTTTGCCATTTTCTCTGTTTTGTATCATCATATAACATCTGAAATGAGTGACAGAAAAATAATCAACTACAATTTCGAAAATCTATCAGTTATTTTAGTCATTTATCGAGCAAAAATAGCCAATATTTTGTAGTTGTTTGCCATTTTCTCTGTTTTATATCACTGTAAATTGCAAATCTTTGGGTTATGGAGACAAATCCAGTAATTTGTAGACATCATTTCGGGCTCTGGCAAATTGTAATGAGCATTTTCACTGTTTTCTGACATTTTATAGACTAAACGGTAAATTTGTTAATTTAAAAAATACATTAAGTATCGATTAATCAATAATAAAATTGTTGGAATCATTAGCTGAAGCTAAACGCTATGTGAGATGCATGTCGAAGAAAAGTTTTTGATTTTTGAAAACTAGTTTCTCCACATCATGCATCATGATGTCCCTGCAGACATCTGAGACATTCGGTTTATGTTGCATACAAAAAAACACCAAGGAATGATGAATTCTGCGCTCTAAAGATGAATAAATTTCTCATCCTGTCATCTGTTTTGGTGACATTGAGACTTCAGCAGGACACGGAGGTTGATGGGAGCGTGTGATTGTGTGCAGTGTGGTGGAAGACGGCCCGTCAAATGAGACATGGCTCCATCCATCTGGGCTGCTGACCTCTGCTCGCTCACTGACGGGATAAATGAATACGCGCCGCCATGTTTTGACGGCTTGATGAATCTGCTGCCTGTCAGCTACTCGACTGGTCAAGCTTTCCCCTCTTAATGAATGGAACCATCTCCAAATGTATCACATTGGAATTATCGCTCATGCGCTAACACAAGTAACACTCATGTTTGCAAAAGTAGTATGAAGAAAAGAGTCTGAAACTCTAATGGAAACTGTTGCAAAAGACAATCCAAGCCTTCTTTAAGCTCAAGTCTGCATTGATGGTGCTCTTTGTCCCTGTGCTGCTATACCAAGAGGTTTATTCTGTGGACTTTGTATTCAGAGATAATGGGACTCTTAATTGGCTGGTCAGTGACAAACTGGATGGCTGTTTAAGTTTCAGGGAGAGCGTCCGCTCCTTAGTGAGACTCTGAAAGGACTGAAGGGAGATGTGATGTGGCATTTAGGAGAACAATGTGATGACAATTAGTGTTTATTAAAGGAACAGGAATGGGTTTTAGTGCTTTTTACTAAGTGGCTACTTCCACGTAGACGACCATGAATACAGATGTGGGGTTTTTTTGTCCAAAACTGTGTTAATTACAGTGTTAACCCATGTACTAAGTGATAAATACATCTTCGGTAGATTTTTTTAATATATTTTATGTTGTATGCCTCTGCTCCAGGTTCCAGCGAAGATGAAGGGGGCCCCACTGAGGAGGAGTCCAATTATCCAGGATGGAAGGAACAAGTTGAGTCCTCAGATGGAGGGAATAGGACCAAACACCGAGCTGAAGAGAAGGAGAGAAGGATGGAGGAGAGGAAAACAAAGGTGCTGAACATGCTTTCCAAACTGCAGGACGACATACCTCGTCAGCCCAGTAGCAACAAAGGCTGCTCCAACTTTGAGGACTGTGAGTTTATTATAAAATGATAATGAAATTAGCCATTAATATGGGGCTCTACTAGAATATCTTTGCATGATTTACAGTTCAAAAAAACCCTTATTTATCTTAAACTGGCCCTTCAGTTTTAGCTCCTGTCTCCTGACTCCACTCTGTTTTGATTGGTTAGCTTCCGGAAACAGAAAATAGTAGGATTTCACTTTTTTTTTCTTGTTCTTTACTCAAAATGGAAATCTCTCAAATACATTCGTACATGTTTGAGCCTAATCCTGCTCTGAAATATGCAAGTGGACAACGTGAAGGCTACATAACGGACAGACCTCAGTTCAATGAGGAGTAGAGGTAATGGTGCGTTCAGGTCAGGCTGAAGCCTGGGCTGATTTTTACATACATTCACCTCCAGTTTTGGAACTTTGACTATGTTTAACATAGACATCTGACTTTATAACACTATAAAAATAACAGAAAATCACAAAAAGTCTGCTTTAATACTTAATGTGTCCATGTCCTAATAACCTATTATAATATTTATTTTGTACTGTAGATAAGATGTAAACAAACAGAAGCTAAAGCCAGCAAACAAGGAAACATGAAGGTTTTTAGCACTTTGACCATTGCAAAAGTTGTACTAAACTTACACTTTTAAAAAGAAAGGTATGAATAATGGATCTCTGCATACTTTTACTGAAATGTTGACAAGGATGTGATTGAAAAAAAAAACAATCAACAGAATGTAGTATGATTAATCAAATGCACTTAAAAGAAACAAATACCTTGTCAGGATTAAAAACACAATAAATAATCAAGTCAATATATGGAAAATTAAGTTATATACAATGCAGAAAACTTAAAGCTACCCAAAGTCAGATTATATTCATATGAAAAGCATAAAAACTCAAGAAAAATATTTAAAATAATTTCAGTGCATTACTGAATCTTATAGTCTTTGATCTGTCTCACAAAATGAAAATAGGGTCCTGGTTGAAAATGCTGAGTGTTATACTTAACTGTTAAAATCAGGATAGCAGTGTTTGAAGGCTATATCTATCTCTGCCTGCCAGCACTCTTACTTGCCTCCTATTCACACAATAGACAATGTAGGAAAAACACAAACACCCAAACGCATTTACCAACACTCCTCTCGACTCTAAAAATTTCCCCTCAATTACGGCACTTGATTTTTAGAATTGCCTTTTTTTGCAAACAGCAGTTTAGCCAGGAGTTCTCCAGTTTCCCTCAAGTGCTAATTTCTGGCATCCAAGCCTTTGTGAGAGCGCTGGGGCTGGCGAGACCGACAATAGGCATCCACACCTAAGGTCAAGGCTGAGGGGCCGGCCCTCTGCAGAGGTCAGTCAGGTCTCCTGTGAATGCTGGCACCCATGAATGGGACTGATTGGACAGGTTTGTTCAGACGGTAATCAAGCAAGATGAAGAACCCTGCAGCTGGCCTCACTATTCTGCAGCAAGGTTATTACTGATGGAAAGCTTTAGTGCTGTTACAGGAGTTTGGTGTGTGTCTGTGCGTTTATTCTTGTGAATCCAGGTAAAGTTTTAAAAGAACAGCTTGAGGAAAGTTTTGCAAAGTGACGTCATGATGGCCGGTCTTTGCTTTTTTAACGGGCACCATTTTTCATTTAAATACAGCCTTACTTGGTCTGGTATGACCAGTACGTTATGTGGGCTAATGGTACTACTACTACTACTACAGCGGTGCAGTGTAACTAAGTACATTTACTCAAGTACGATACTTTACCTGTAATGGAGTGTTTTTACACTGCTGTATAACTACCTTTAAAAAAAATCTTCCATCACTAGTACTTTTCTACTTGTGTTACTGTTACACTACGCTTTAGGATTTACCATTTTCCCTAAATTGTCACTTGTGTCCACATTGACCACTGCTCAGCAAACATTATATAAATTTATGATTGGGATTTGAATTGGGATTAGGTTTAGGATAAGGATGAGGTCAGGGTAAGTCTTTTCAGCTCAGCTCTTCAGTTCATCCTTTTATTATTTGTTTTTTATGTCCACACACATTCAAAAGTTGCTGTTTCCTGAGCAGTGAGAGGTTCCTTTTGTGGTGAAGTCAGCTCAGAAGATGCTTCCAGTAATAGAAAGTGAAGAGAAAACTGCACTGAAAACACAATTTATCTACTAATTATGCCCCAGAGTCCCTCTAAGTAAGTAAAAAACAATGAATGATTAATGAAATGATACTTTTAAATATGACTTTCACACAGATTTTTGTAGTATTCATGTTGTTTTAGATTTTTTTAATCATCAAAATAAGCACAGATGAGGTTTATTTACCTTTTAATAAAGTCTGATAATAATAAATAATAAGACTTATTATTGAAAGAAATACAATATTTTTGTCCAAATTGACTTTACAAAGCAGGTGCAAAGTCACATTTATCCAAGAACAACCGTTCAATTTCTTGCACGTAGTAGCCAAAAGTAACAAGCAGTTGTAATTTGATTTCCCATTATAACCCAACCCAGTGTGATTAACGCTGACTTTGACATTTGTCTTCCATACCTAATCACATACCTTATATTGATATCAGGTGAGGATCATGTTTTTCTGTATATCACACAGCCCTCTGTTATCTAAACTTAGATTTAGATTAATAAAAGTTAAAAAGCAGGTTAGAGTTAGTTTTAGAGGACATTTTATAAAGTCCCTCATAACACTAAAAGGACAAAGATGACCCGTGTGTGTGTGTGTGTGTGTGTGTGTGTGTGTGTGTGTGTGTGTGTGTGTGTGTGTGTGTGAGTGTGAGTGCACGTGTTTGTTACCTCATTGGGACCTTTTCCGGTATAAACACCCACCTTGTCGGGACCAGTAGTCCTAATGGGGACCAAAGCCCGGTCCTAATGAGACAAAACATAAATTGTGAGGTCCTGGTTAGGGTTAGGCTGTCTACAATGAATGATAGTCAATGCAATGTCCTAATAAGGATAGCTGCGCAAACTTGTGTGTGTGTGTGTGTGTCTGGGGTATTCTTTAGAGAAAGACACTCACTCACTGTGCTCTCTGTTCTTGTGTTTATGGGTGTGGTGTGTTTACAAAGTGTGTTCTGGTCCAATTTGTCATATTTTGCTCCTGAACGTTTGCCAGGGTCCTTTTGTTTTGTCCTGTTTGTCCTTGCACATACACACGTGTGGGTTGCGTGCACACTAAAGAGTTGTGTGTGTGTGTGTGTGTGTGTGTGTGTGTGTGTGTGTGTGTGTGTGTGTGTGTGTGTGTGTGTGTGTGTGTTGGCTACCTCTCATCCAAACACTTGTAACTGTGGCCCCTCATTAAGCTCTGAAAGAGCCTAACTGGTCATAATTGTCTCTGTTTTGTCCCACACTGACCACTTGCCAAAGGATTCCCAAAATAGAGAGACCCCCCCCCCCACCCCCACCTATAACTTCCTGTACTCTGCCACTCATCCTTCCATTCAACTCTGTGACCCTCCAGGTTGTCATCAGTCAGCGGGTCGCTGCCATGCGGCTCGTGTTTGGAGTCAACATTCGTGCAGCAGATGAGAGTAAGAGCACAGAGGATAATGTATGTACATAAAGCACAAAGAGCAGATGTAACCATGTTCTCAGTACAGAGAGGAATGGTGCCAAACCTGCCCCCCCCCTTGTTGATACATAATGCCAAGTGTTGAGCACATGAACTATATGACACTAAACAGAAGATTTTTTTTAATTTTATTTTAAGATTCGGTTCAGTTCAGTTCAGATCTTTATTGTCAATCAAGACGAAATTCTTTTTGCAGCATAAAGACACAAAACCATTAAAACATAATAAAAACACACCAAGACAACAAGACATTAAAGGTGCTGGTACTTTACATGCAAATCAGACAATAAGGATGTATGTTAAAAGCAAGAAAATCAGTAACAAGAAGAATCTACAGTAGATAAGAGAAATAAAGTGCTAAACTGTGTGAGGAGCCAAGAGGCAGTTTATAATGTATTAGAGTTAAGAGCACTTACTACACATGGGATAAATGAAAACTTGAACCTGTTGCATCTAATTTTTGGAAAAAATTCCTTAAAGAAAAGATGGTCTGGATGGAGCTTTCTGTGTGATTTGTCTGTTAAATATGCCTGACAGAGATGGCTGCTTTTCACCAAAGATTTTGCTCGCTGCATTAACTTTTCCTAATTGATGCCTTTTAAAGTTCTTACATTTAAATTCCAACAGATCAGTGGTGGAGAGAGAGAGAGGGGTATAATATGCAACAAACGGGGACGTTAGGATCATGGTATATAGTATGAGTTAACACTAGTTCACCAGGACAAAACTCTTTTAATCTTTACTTCTCCGCCCTGTTAATAAAAGCTATAATACCATGAGATTACATGTTGACAAATACGGACTCAACCTCAATGCGTGCCTCTAATATTTCATCTCCACCATTGGAAACTCAAAACAGCTTTCACAGAAGAGGCTGGTGATGTTTTTTCCACTCTGTCCCTGCCTGTTCATCTTTCACTCCTCGAGTATTTTATATTTTTGGATGCATAATTGTTCTGTAGCCACAGTGTGAAAACTGCACTTTTTTCTACTGCTGGCTTCAAACTTTGTTGTTTGATCAAAAATCACACTTTGTCAAACCCAAATTGCACTGGAAAAAATGTAAAAAAAGGCTCTTACGAGTCAAGTACGGTGTTCCAAGGACTGGGTGATAATTGTTTACTGTCCTTCTATATCTATATAATTAGACTATTATTACATTTTCATATATAGATATTGTGCTTCATGTTCATTGTCTCATGCTAAATCTTACAGGACAGGAAAACACTAAAAATGCATTTGAGTCAATGAAATAAACATTTTTTTCATACAAAATGAAATACTTAAATATCTTGAACATACTGATTTTGCAATAATGCTTCAATAACTTCTGTGATATTAAATTCGTCCACGTCGTCCACCTTTAGGTGAGCCACACTTGCTTTCATGTCACTAAATCGCTGACAAATACTGTAGGAACACAATGAATTGTACAAAAGAATTTACTGAAATTTGCCAATTTGTGTTTACATAATCTGGACATCTCTGGGGCCTTTTTCGTTAGTTTCTGACTGTGGTGGACAACCCAAGGTGAACCGACTGAGGCTGAGTCACGGAGAGCAGCGTGACACTGATGTGAAGTAGCTGTGGTTTCCTTTTGTGTTGCCACAGAGCAGCAGCTAGCACCTGTTAACCAGCGAATCACTGTGGTGTGAGGGACTCTGCGGGTCTCTGATGAATGTCAGTGTTGATACGGAACACCTGGCGGCTTCGGGGCAAGCCTCACTTTGACCCCACCCAACACCACCAGCCTACATTACTGTCTTATACTTGTGGGCGGGGATCAGGCCGAAATGTTGTTTTCAAGTCAATGAAGGGAAGAAAAAAGGAAAAAAATAAGGCACACCAAATAAACAATCGCTTAAAAAGAGAGATGGAGGGAGGATGAAGGGAGGAAAGAGTGTGAGATGTTTGCGAATGTGTGTATGTGTGTGTGCAGGAGGATGTTCCTAGTGTGCGTTCGGGTACAGTGCCTTTATGTAACCCCTGTTTGCTCAGCCTTTGGTCTGGAATACCTCTATGTATTTACCATCAGTCCAGAATGACTGAGCAAACAAACAGCTCGCCTATTGATGAGCAGCAGCGTGGAATATGCCCGTTGTATTCAAGAGAGACAAAAAAGGAAGGGGTAGAGGGAGAGAGAGAGAGAGAGCGCAAAGTAAATCTGTCAAAGAGTCTATTATACAGTGTCCAAACAGAGAGCGCCCTCCACAATGGCCTTATTAATGGCACAATGTCAAGGAGCGGCAGGGCAATAATAGCAGATGATTTTGCTTTGTGAGGTTATCTCTGGAGATCTGGTATTGCAATATAGCAGATGATTTGGACTCTTGGGGGCATATCAGTGAGGATCTGCGGCAGGATTTGATTGGGCGTAGGCGTGTGTGACAAGCTGCGAGCGCATGTGTGTGTGTGTGTGTGTGTGTGGAAAGCATAAGTTGTGGTTTGTGGTGAGGCCGATGGCGTGCAGCCAAAAACAGGAGTGTGGCCGCTACGTGTGTCTTTGTTTGTTTTCCTACCAGAGATTTAACCTCCGCCTCATCACACACACACACACATACACAGAAACACACACGCACTCCTCAGTCCTTTTGGAGAAAGTGAGGGGGAGGAGTCGTGTGTTCGTGTGGAGCAACAACAGCGACTGCAGGAGAAGGCTGCCAAATACTGTCACCCTCTCTTACATTGTAGTACGCACTCAAGAGAAACCAGCACATGTTGCCAAACTCTGCTCGGAAAAGACTATTTTTTACTACACCACTAAGCAAAATTACTGCTTTTATATTCAGTGTGCTGCAGTACTTTTTTTTAAAGTTGTGGGTCTACAACAACCAGTCCAACAAGTCCAACAACCTAAACAACAAAATAGATCCTTTGTTATTGTGTTCCAACACAATTTGACCATTACAGAAATGATTGATAGAAGCTGTTCTGCCACCTCTATGGTTTGGTTAAGTTGAGGCAGCTAAAATTAATAGATTATTATCAGGGAAAGACTGTGGTCCAACAGTAGTTTAAAAAAACTTCTTGGTTACAGCATGAAAAAATTATAGTCATGTTTAAAAAAAATCAACCTTGACTGTTAGTAGGAGACGGGATGTGAACAGCGGCCTTCACGAGTCCACTCAGCTCATAGTAACCAAGACCCGACATCAGGACATTCAGTCTGATCACGTCTGGTACTGTAGGGTCCCAATCTTTTGCAGCAGATCTTTTGTCTGTCGAATGTCTAATACTCGAGTCGATAAGAGCAGACTCGCTATCAGCCCTGATCACAGAAGAAAAATGGGTTTTTTGACGCGAGATGGAAAGCGTGAACTGTAAAGTGCAAGATAAATGACATGTATTATTGCTCTTGACGACAGCGCTGATGGAGCATCATGCTGCTGCCAGTGTGAGTGTTCGTCTTTTCAGGTCAACCTGACTTTGGCTGCTCGGGTTTCTTCAGATCGTTTGTTCCGTCACTTAGAATGACTCATGTTTACACTTTCCTGACAAGCAACTTCTTGCATATTTACTGTCTTCTCTTAGTAGCAATAGTAGAAGTGGCAGGATGTTGTTATACCATCACAAAACATTAGAGCTAGACCGATAAATCGGCCAGGCCAATATATCAACTGATATCAGCTTATTGTAGATACACTGGTATCAGTTTTTATGTAACTAGAAACGAGAAATACCAAACTAGGTTTGAGGTCACTTAGAAACAGTGTCACCATTACATAGTTTGTCCAACAGAGAGCAGTGACAAGACAATTCTTACACTGTGAAATGTCCCGCACATTGATCACAACGAAAAAGAAGAAAACAAATCAAGATTATTTAAGTTATGTGTTTACGCTTCTTCTAGTTCATCATAGTTATTATTTTTGCTAAAAGGACAAAAAGACAGTTGATGGATAACGAGTACGATGCTTCAAGTGTCTGACCTAGCAGGCAAACAACAGGACAATTTTGGAAAATCAACATGAAAAATTTGACTCATAATTGAAATTAGAGTTCACCAAACAGTTGTTTGGCATATTACTTGAGTATAGCAATACCACAGTGTAAAAATGCAGATCATCAGCCGATATGTCAGAAATCCAGCATAAGTCAGGCTTTACAAAAGATCTTTAATAGAAAGTCAGACTGGTTGCTGAGTCACATGACCACAGTTTACATCCCATCTTAACCATAACCAGGCAGGTGGCAGATCAGAATATACTCATAAAGTGTGTTTGTAACGGTCGTGTGGATTGTTTTGAAAAGCAACCTATCTTGCTTGCTCGATAGCAAATAGAGATTTTGTCGATCTTGTAGATTTTGTATTATTTCAGTAACTTTAATGGTCAAATGAAAAAGTTATATCATGTGAAATCATATGTGTGAATGTGCCAGTGAGCATTGTTCCTGGGAATGTGAGGCTAATATGCAGTTTTACTGTTAACAGGAACTTAATCTTAATCCTTTAATCTTTATAGGCTTAGTTCACACTGTACGACACACATTTCTACTGTATCATAGCATCAAACTAATGTAGGTAAATGGGAATTACAGTAAATAATATACTACTTTACTTATCGACTTGACTGCTAGATGAACACAGGTGCTGCCTTTCACTTTTCATGCTTTTTCACTCATCCACAAGCAGAAGTAAGTGCACACTTGTGAAGGTTACAAAAGCTCAAACCACATTTAGTCACTCTTCATGCGCACATGTGGGTCGTCTGACTGCTTTATCAGTCTGAAAACCTGCACAGCCCCTTCCACTGCACCTCCTGCTGGCCTGCTGCACTGCCCACTGTTTTCCTGCAGAGCTTTTATCAGATAAGATTTCGATCTTCACCTTTGATGTGGAGCTTGTTCAAAACGCCCAACAATGCCTCATTCTATACTATTGTGAAATGATACGCTTGGCCTGGTTTACAGGTCTGCTTTGACGCTCAGACCTCTCACCTCCTTATCTTGCAGCACCATACTTCATACTTTATGGCTTTGTCTCATCGCATTGAGACAGTAGATTTGCAGGATCATCACATATTTAAGAACTTAAACCCAAAACCTCCCATAAACCTATTTCTCATACGTTAGAGATCAGTTTAGACTCTGTTTATCTCTCTGTGTGTGTGTGAATGCTGTTTGCTCTAAATTCGCGCTCTTAATCACATATTTTAGGGCTGCATATGTGGGGCATGTTGCACTCTGACATTCTCCTGCTATTAAAAAGGGGGTCACCTCCCCTCCACTGCTGAATGTGACCTTTGTTAAAGGAATTATGGGACACTTTATACAGTGTTGATGATGAGCAGAGACAAAAGTCTGGGATTAAGCGGGAAAGAGAGCAACAAACAAGTGAATGCGTTAAAAACACAATAGACCCCTGTGTGTGTTATAAATTGCATCCAGGCTCTGACATTGTTTTACAAGTGAGTTACAGAAGTGTTTTTCATGTAATTGCAAATTAGTAAACTGCAGTGGTGGAAAGTAACAAAGTACATTTACTCAAGTACTGTACTTAAATACAATTTTTAGGTACTTTACTTGAGCATTTCCATTTTATTCTTCTTTATACTTCCACTCTGCTACATTTCAGAGGGAATATTGTACTTTCTACTCCACTACATTTATTTAACAACTTTAGTCACTTTTCAGATGAAGATTTGACACAATGGATAATATAACAAGCTTTTAAAATACAACACATTGTTAAAGATGAAACCAGTGGTTTCCAACCTTTTTGGCTTTTGACGTCTTACAAAAAGCAGTGTGTAGTCGGGGTCACATTTCAGATGTCTATGAGTTGTTAACAGCTCCACCAAATAGTGATTTTTCCCTCTAAACTTCTCACATGGTTTCATTTCAATAAATGTTCAAATGATCCAATATTTCAGCAAAAATGGGTCGGCATTTGGGTCGATGAAAAACTTACTTTTAAAGTCCATATTAACATGTTGTTATGGAAGTGGGCTTTCTTTTTAGAAATAAGTCTTGCTTTCCTTTATTTACGAGAAGAAGAACTGTTGAAGCAGTTTTCATCTCTGTATTGGATTACTTGGATGTTATTTATGGGCGAGCGGCCAGTTCCACTCTCAAACCTTTAGATGCAGTGTATCACTCTGCATTAACTATCACTGGAGATAGTTATGGGACACATTGCCTACTATACCAAAAAACTGGCCTGCCTGCTTTATCAGTGAGGACGCATCAGCATTTGCTCTTATTTATTTATAAATTTTACAAAAGCTCCCCCTCATCTCTCAGCCATGCTTTCTTGGAGTGTTAGTAGCCATTGTACCCGCTCACAGACACAGCTCACCCTGCAGGTGCCAAAATTCATACAGAGTTAGGAAGATCTGCTTTCTGTTACTGTGCCCCACATACTTGGAATATGCTGCAAAAAAGTTGAAGTTGACCTCACTAATACTGTTGAGTCAATTCCAATCACTGGCAAACTGTGTTTTAGATTACATTTATATTGCATTTACCTTGTTTTTGAAAAAGTAAACGCCTTTTTCTCCAAACTTCTTATTTCATTTAAGAAAAGAGGCCAAACTTCTCGAATGTTTAATGTTTTCACACAAGGCCGATTTTTAGATGATTTAAATAAGGAACTATCTGATCAAACACATTAGTAATCAAGACTACAAATCTGACCAGACATCTGATGCCCGCTTTCAGTACCTGACAGTGTTCGATACTCATTGCTACAGACGCATTTCAGCTGCTACCAAAAAAAGCACTGAGGTTTGACACCCAGCCCTGCCGGCCACAGAAGGAAGTATAAATCATACACAGATGAGTACCAATAGTTGTCAGACGAGCAGTCCGCTGTGTTTTTCATCTGTCAGCTGCAGACATTGAAAGTGACGTCCAAGTGTGTGTTAAATGAGTTGTAACCCGGGGCTGTTTGCAGCCCGCGGACCCGTGCACGAGCAGTGACTCTGCAAGAGAAAAGGAACAAAACAGGAAAACAAACGCCAGTGAAAGAGTGAACCTCCCTGCTCATCATCATCATGGCCCCATTCTTCCTCTCTCAATTGCTACTGAATCGCCTTGGTCTCATTACAGATTATGGCCTCAACAGAGTGACTCTCCCCTTTCTCTCGCCTTTCACAGTCCCTCTCTTGATTAACATTTTCTGCTAGGCTTCACACCAAAGGCACAACCTGTGCGCTTTAAAGGCAGGGTGGAAAAAAAGCCATCAAGCGCTGGAGTGGAATCAGATAAGGCTATCAGGCAGGAGGCTTTACTGCCTCGGCTTTGTCCCGCTCCTCCACCCGCCTTCGCTTCCTCCCTCAATCTCTCACTCCACTGCACCTTTTGTGCAGCTGATTCCCTGACGGAGTGCTCCCCTCAGCCAGGGACCCCCCGACCTCCTCCAGCAGCACTGCACTGCAGGCCAACAGCAGCAGTGCAGACAGTCAGGGCTGATGTTGAGGGTGAACTCACTTAAACTCTGTTTCATTTACAGAACAGCATTTACTCTGCAGTTTATCGTAAGGACTTAACATCAATGTGAATATTATAGGAAATGCCATAAAATGTGTCTTAGTTTTATTATATATTTTCTTCAAAACAATGATTTCCCCTCCTGCTGCTCTCTTTGTGTTTAACTGATCGAAATATTCCTCTAATTATCTATTTATTGCAAAGCAAGATGGTTTATGCTCCGTCTAGTTCATCATAATTACTCATTTTGCTAAGAGAGAGGCATCTAAGAGGAAAAATTTGGAAAATCAACTCTCAAAACTGAAATCAGCTTTCACCAAAAAGTGACTTGGCATATTAAAAACTGTAGCAGAAGGGGGGAAAGTAATAATGCCACACTGTAAAAATGAAAGTAAAAGTGAATGTAAAAGTCCTTTCAGTTCATACAGTATTGTACTTGGTATTGGAATGGTTCTGGTCAGTCAGTATGGAGTAAAATAAAGCAGCATGGGTCATTTTTAAATATTTATCATATCTGTGTTGCTGGACTCTCTGCTCCAGATGGCCAGTGAACCTCAGCCAGCCTCGCTCTAAAAGAGAGAAGGTGGATCCATTCACTCTGTCGCACAAGCTGCCATCTCACTTTAGCAGATTGATCAGTGCACTGATCCAGCCACTGTGTGAATGCGTGTGTGTGTGTGTGTCTTTTGAAGAGAGAGGACTTTTAAATCCCATGCAGGCTGAGCAGCGGCTGCATGTGTGACTCCAGATCCCAGCGCTGCAGCCCTCTTCTCATCACAGATATTTGCAAACAGATGCGCGAAGCCGACCCTGCAGGTTTTTTGATCAATCAAGCTTTAACAAGTCAAGTTGACTAGATGCGAATGTAACATTTTGCATGTGAAAGAACGAGGCCACGGAAGGCCTGGTTTTGATTAGGCCTAAGCTGATAAATGGCAGATTCAAACAGCCCCCTGCTATTGCGGAGAAACCCCAGAGGTCCAGGGGTTTAAGTCCAGACTGATATCAACTCTGTTGCTTCTCTTTCTTCTCCAAACCAATGAATAGATCCATTATTCAGTAGACTCATTCTCATCTCCTAAATTGAAGTGGCAGCAGCTTAAAAGCCCCCATTTTCTACCCCCTCTTTTTTCCAAGTCTCTCTCACTCCCAAATTTGGCTACTGAAATATTCATGGGTGTGGTTAGCCTCAGTTTGTGCCTCTCGTGTAATCATCGTTTTTATATTTGAGACTTTTGCATTGATGATCACATTGGAGTGTACTGTTGTTATCATCGACGTGAGTAAAAGTTTTTCTTCAGGATGAAAAGTCGCTTATTTCAGTGTCTTGTGCATAATAATCAGTGCAAAAGTCTCAAATGTAAAAATGATGATAAAACTAACTTGAGAAAAGGTCTTATTAGATGTCAGGTTGATTTTTATCCTTTTTATTTTAATCCAAGTGTATTTCCAGTCGCTGTTCACAGTTCATTCATGCTGTATTCATTTTCCATAAAATATTCACTCACAGTAAATCTTTGTCTCAATAAAGCAGAATAATGTGGTTTATTTCAAGGCCTTGACCGCTACACTTGTCCAACATCTATTCATCTCACTTTCTGTCTTCATAAAAAGGCACAGCAGCTAAGTGCCACTCTCACCCCCCCCCCCCCCCCCCCCCCCCCACACACACACACACACACCCCAGATCACAGCCAATTGGACGCCCTGTGAACCGCTCACCCTGTATTGTCCCCTCTCCCTGACCCCAGTGCTACCAGAGAGGAGAAATATTGCTCTAATCCACTCTACACACAGCAGCCTAAGATCGTTGCTCAAGCTGGAAATCGCTGTTTTATGTGGTGTAACATTTAATACATAGAGGAAACACATTGTCACATGTTGTTTGTGTGCAGTCAGAAAGTATACAGTGCCTATGGATTCTACTAACTCTGAACATTTGTCTTTTTCTCTTCTCTTTGCAGTCGACTTCTTGGCAAAGTATTGCATTTTCAGTCAGGAGAAGCTGGCTGAGTACAAAAGAGCTTTTGAAGCAGTAAGTGAAAAGGGATTCTGAACCTTTATACTGTATGTTCCCTGTGCTTTGGATCTTCACTCTCACTCACTCTAATATGCTGCACTCCCTATAAAAAATAATGACTATAGGGCGATTATTTTCATTATTGATTCATCGTTTGGTCACATATCGTGCTTTATGTGATTTTCTGTTACTTATATACTGTTATGATGTTGGATGGATAAAAATGTTCCCTGCAAGTCAAAAGCCAGGGCTTCAACTGGCCCTGAATGCTTTATTTGCAAAGTTACCTCTACTTCTTCCTCGTGACAACGTCACATCGTTCGCGCCTGCCCACAAATGGCCATCTGTTCCATAGCCTTTGTTGCTAAGTTTGTTCACGTTGTTTGGGCTGGAACATGTACGGATGTACTTGAGAAGTTTCCATTTTGAGAGAAAAAGAAGTGAAATCCTATACTGCTAGTGTTTTTTTGCGTAGCCTCCGGAGCCGGAGGAAGCTTCCTGAAGCTGACCAATCAGAACAGAGTGAGCTCATCAGATGATGATGATGGTCTTTATTTGCAGGAGGACAGTGATGGCGATGGCTACATCTCCTGCCTTCAGGTTCTACTTGCGCTTAAAAACATCATCCCTCCTGAGCTGCTGTCTGACGAAGAAGAGATTTATGTCTACAGGGTATTGGCCTTTACTTTATATATGTACACATGCATATACTCATTCAAACATACACCGCTGTCACATCAACAGGTTTGATTGTCGAATCTTTTTCAGATCCTGGAGATGGTGGACTTCAGGGTGAGAGATGGGCTCGTGGACCTGAGGCTCTTTGCTGTGATTGCTAGCCTGGCACAGAAAATAGCCACCATGGAGTAAGTGACCAACAGCAGACACACTGCACTTCTCAGTGACGCCGGAAGAGGAGTCAGTGACCTGCCATAAATAAGAATAAGAGTGTGTACGCAAGTCTGTTCCAGCAGTTTTGTCGTCGTGTGTGGGGTTCTCTTTGATCCTCTTCCCCTCACACTTTATATGATGTTTGAGGTTAGAACACCATAAGAAATCTCTCTTAGGAAGCCATTTCTGTCCATAATTGATTCTTAAAACCTAATTTTTCAGTGCAGTAAGAATATTTCAACCTGTCGCCAGTAGAAATCTAAACATAAGTATCTTTATCTTCAAACACAAATGAATAAACCAGGTTGCTGCACTAAAATCATGACTTGATTTTAGAAAATAGTGGGTATTAATGCTTTAAGGACTCAAATACAGACAAAAAGGACTTGGTAAGAAGACGGTTTTTGCAGTGAGGATCTTGGACCTTGTGATTGGCATTTTTCACTATTTTCTGACATTTTATAGATTTTTTTATGGAGCTAAAACATGGCTTGAACCCTGTGCAGACAGAAAAACCATCACTCTGATTCAATTGGCCTCAGCGTCCTTGTGTCACTACATTATGCCCCATATGCTGCAGATTCCCACACACAGCGCTTTTTTCTCCTGCCCTGGGGTTTATAGCTTCCTACAGACAGGAGTTTGTGGAGCCAAGCCTACTCCGGAGGTCCCCGAGGGTCAAGGCCTGCTCCCAAAGCCCTCGCCCCAGAGTGAGAGCTCCCTCTCAGCGAGGACAGGGCCAGGGTCATGGGTCCTCTGATTTACGGCCAGCCTTTTGTGTTCTGTATTAGAGGAGGCCTGTAGACTGACTGACTCACTGGCACAGAAAGACCAGGGTGTCTGCTCTGTATAGAGGCAATTATAGTAATGATAATGAATGTCCATATTAAAACTCTTTTCACAAAACTCCTTCTTGCAATTTAAATACGAAGAGAGAAGATCAGCGTTCATAATACCACCACCTAAACAAGGAGAAAACAATAGCATCCTTCTGTCATCTCATCCCAACTGAACTAAATTGATCCTCTTACCTGTTTCAGTTAATCCTGTTGTCTCTAATCCTAGCTTAGAAATGAGCTGCAACAGTAGTTACACAATCAGCCTTTCTGATCATGTAAGGCTTTGAAATCTGAGAAGGTGTATCCCACATTTTTATATATATCTCTTTTTTCTTCTTCCAGTTTTACTTCACACTAATTGCACCCTTCCCCCGCTCACACTCCTCTCTTCTTTTCAACTTTAACTGTCTGCCCCCGTCATCTCTCTCATCTCCCCGACTCTCTTGTTGCCTCCCTCTCACCCTCTGTGCCATGCTGTTTTGGCCCTTGACTCAGCCCATCTGTCCCTGTGTAGCATTGTGCTCCCCGACAAGTCCACCTCACACAGCGCCACATTCCCTCAGGGCAAGTCACATGATCTGCCAAGAAGCGCATTGCCACACAGGATTCCCAAACAGCATCAGTGGAGCCGCACCGGTCGAGCTCATCACCACTCTTGTCCCTCTGGATTTGTGAGCATGCATGCGTGCGCTGAGAGTTACAGTAAGTCTCCTCGTTCCTGGAAATTCACTGGACTAAATGAGTCAGTGAGCGCAGGAGCGCTAATTCAGTATGTCAGGGAAAACATGAGACAGCAGAACCTAGATTCACTCCCCGCCACATAAACTGTCAAACAACACATGTGCCTCCTCCTCCAGAGAGTTTCCTTTTATAGCACAGCGTCACTGCAGCCCGCTCTAAAATATCCCAAAACAACTCTCAATTCTGTCAAATCAAACTAGGTCAGAATTTGTTTGCATCCCAGCACGCACCCCCCCACCCCACCGCACCCCCCCAATGAGGAAACCGCCAAAATTTTTGTCATTACGTAAGCGAGAAGTCTGCTGTGTTGGCCACAGCAGGGTGCCAGAGGAGGGCCGACAAAAGAAAATGGGTTAGGCTGCTATTATCCTCCCTACAGTCCATCACCGGTCCCCTAGCCCCTAGTTTACGCTAGCCATTATCACGCCAGTGTCCTTAGCGCACCAGCATTTGGACTCTTTTACTGCAAACCAAGTGCAATTAATGATCATTAGCTGCCCTGTCTCGCTTCATCCCCATCAAGCCCCTGCCTGCACCGTGGTTGGAGGACAAGGGCCAATCACGGCACAGGGAGCACTCAGGCGTGCATTGCACTCGATGGCCTAGCTCTTGGCCATTCTTTGCTCTAACAAGCCATTGAGCGCACGATGAGGAGGGGCTCATTAACACCGGGCGCTCATTAGAGAAGGGACGACCGTCGCTGTGCCACACGCTGGACAGGAGAGGTCTGTCCCAACACAATCGGTTGTGTCTCCCTCTAATTATCCGAGGGGACCTAGATTTTATTGGTCTGCGAGTGGTCACATTGCACCAGAGTGTGCCCCGGTCGCTTATTCCCCTCCTCAAACCTCCACACGAACCCCGCTCACCCTGCTCCAGCTCCCCCACACCCACCGTCCCAAAACCACAGCAGTTTTATCCGTTACTGTGGCGGGATGTCCCCGTGTGCCCACGCATTGTTTGGCAGCTAGGCCACTGTGAGCAACCACAATGGGCTCAGAACACTTTACCATCACGTCTCTCCAAACACAACATCGCATGGGACAAACCCGCCAAAAATCACCCGCCATGGCAACCAGATTGTCCTAAGGCTGGACACATTTTGGACACATTTTACATTAATATGACGAATAAACTTTTTTTTGATTGTGTGTCACAAAAAGCTTTTTTAAAAACTGCTTACATGCTCTTTGTAGAGGCAACATTTAGCAATTAATGGTATGATTTTGATGGTTATTTTGTTCTTTTCTTACAGTGATTTTATGCGTTCACTTATCAACAACATGGACTTCCGTTCTCTTGAAGTGAGGCTCTTTAAAGCGAAGGTAAAGTCATGGTTTGGCTCGTATTTGGCAATTCTCCTAAAATGTTGCTGGGTAATATGTGCAGTGAAGACCTCGCCACCACATTTTCATACTCTCAGTTTTGTTTGCACAAGGTACACTTGATTACCTCCATGCAACATCAGATTAACTCCCACATTAGCCACATTCATGCCACAAACACCACCTCCGTCTCTCTTTCATGGCTCCGCGGGTATAATTATAATGAAATAAATACTGGTAAACACTTTGAAGAGCAATTCCAAAGCATGCTTTGTAAAGCTAGCTTTTTTTTTATGAAAGCCACTCAGCCCTCATGCATAGAAATGAGGGAAGCAAGCCAGAGAGAGAAAGAGAGGGGTGCTTTTCCCTTTTCATAGATTAGCACAGCCTTAATCTCATTAAAGTGCCCAGCAGTGAACATGCCGTCCACTCCGCCCAGCCCTGTAATCAGCCTGAGACACACGGCTCATCTCAGATGGACCGGGACTAGCCTAGCAGCTGGCCGCTCACAAGCCGGCCCGGCCCTCATTCATACAAGGAAGTAGTGAGCAACTGAAAGGCAGAAGGAACATGAAAGCCTGTGGCCATGGGTGTGGAAACTGAGCCCTTGGCCAGGTAGGGGAGGCTTTGTAATTATAGAGCTGTTAGGGATAGGGTTGTTAACTGGAGAGGTTGGAGGGGGAAATGGGCTAATTGCCAGAAGGATTAATCCCCCCCCACCCCCCAAACCCACAGCAATTATTACCTAGACTGCATTAACTGTGCAAACAGGTGCACTCAAACAAGACTAGAAACAGGCTGAGGTAATCTGAAGCTACCCCGAGGAGCACACACACAATAACACACTCACACGTGCACCCACACACTCACAACTGTGCAGAGAACAAGTCCAGAGCCAGTTTTCCTTGTTTCAAATCTTTATTTATGTGTATTGTTATTATTATGATTCCTGCAGCAACTATTCCTGTTCCTCCTGGAGGAGCAGCGAGGGGAGGTCGGCACTCAGCAGGGCTTCATCAGTGCCGAGCAGCTGCTTTTGGAGCTGAAGGCCGGGGGAATCCATCTGGAGCAGGAGGCGGCCATCAGACTGGAGCTCCAGCACATTCCCCCTCTCGACCTGCTGGACTTCCTGGCCTACCTGCCCCTCTTCATGCTCATTCACAAGTCGGTCATCTCCAACCCTCTGGATGACTCCAGCAACCTCTGACCTCAGTCACTGCACTGAACTGAACTGCCATTATCAGAACTGAAGTCTTGTGTACAAAGGTAATACCTGACTAACAAGAAAGGATCAAAGTTACTGAAATCATTTTCACCTTAAAAGGGAGGTCATTATCCTATCACGGTCTTTAATGATCAAAATATCAAGGAAGTTGATTCTGGAGAAGTCATAACTGAAAGTGAAACAAAGCTGTTCACCATTAAGGAACTGACAAAGATGTTGTCTGTACATCTACACCAGAGACTGATCTGTGGAAGGAAAAGATGATGTGAAGCATTCAATTCAATTCAATTATAACTGTTGTTCCAAAGCCAGATAAATCAGTCTCTTGCATCTCAAACGCAAGAAGCTGTTAAAGTAAATCATACTTTATTTTACACACTTTTAATAAAAGACATGAATATAAGGTGTACAATAATGTACTAAAAGATCAGAGGCAGGCTCTATTGGAAATTTAACATGACTTTGACAAAGATGGAGCAACAGTTGTAATGGACTTTTCCTGTTATGACACAGACGTTAATCTGCACCGTAATGATGTTACCTTCTATGGAAAAAATAACACGTGCCTTTGCAATGAACATATCTCACAGTGGTGAAATTGCTAAAAAGAAGCCCTGACATAATATACACTGACTAAAATACATAACAATGTTAATGTTAATTCTCCATCTTAGTCAACTTCTTCTCATAACCTCAAGTTATGTTTTGTCCTTTGCGTGTGAAGAATACTTCTGATTTAATTAAAATCTTAAAATCTATTGAAATACTTTGGAACAAAGTATTACAGTATTTCCCACCTTTGATACTGACTCACTTTACATCGACATACCATGAGCAGAATGACTTTTCCCTACAGGATTCTAATACACCGCAAAGTGTTGATTATAAAATTGGTCTTTACAAAGAGTTATTTCATGCACAAAGATGGCGTCTACCTCCAGATAAAAGTGACTCTTATGCCAACGTATTTGTGCGTCTCTTTGAACAACAGTGCAGACTGAATGCTTCCCTTCCCTCCACACATTGGTAATATTTTGGTCATTATTTTTAAAGATCATGATATGAATGACAGATGTGTATAGAAAACCCTACAAGGAGAGGCAACATTAAATTGACATTTTTTTTGTTGCTGTTGAGCACATGGACCATTTCACAGAGCTGTGAAGTGCTGTCTATGGTCCTGAACTGCCCTGAACTCTTCCACTACAACAACTGCTCACTGAGCAACACTGCAAACGCACCACACAACTATTGTATCAGTGTGCACTAGATGAAAACTCTCAAACTTCTCTACAAAATTGATCTGACACACTGCTCTGGGGATTGGGGGGGGGGGGGGGGGGGGTCATGTAAATTTGCTGATTCAACAACTGCTTATTGTCCTGGAGTAAAAAAAACAATATTTGAGCAAACATAGCCACAGAGACGTATAAGCTGTTGTCCAGCTCTATCCAACTTAATCAACATTGATGAATGATATTCAATGAGATATTCAACTAATATAGTTCGACTCATTGTTTTGCCTCTGCTTTGCCAATTAGATATGGCCATGCTCTCCTGCGGTGTGTGCACGCTTGACAGACCGCCACAGAGGAAAATATAATGGGCTCTGACAGGCAGCAAACCAGGACTGTTAGATCAGGGACGTCCCGTAAGCAGCATATGCCATCATGTACAGCCCAGAAAAACAAGAAAAAATGTTACGTAAACTTTCTTTTAAAATTACTGCATTATGCAATCCTACTGTTTAATTAAAAACTATTAGAAACAGACTTAAATCTTGCTTTGATGTTAAATAAAATGTCCCTCCTACATATTGTTCCCTATTTTCACCTTCTCTTCTCTCAGCTGCAGTGTCTTCCTGACTGTGACCTTTAGGAATGTCACAACCATGTGGTTAAAACCTTAACAAGGAAATTCTTTTGCCAAGCTGTTGAGAATTATTTCTACCTGTAAGTCCTTGTGGATGTTTTCAAATGACAACAGTAGCTCCGAGAATATATTAGTCTCCAACGTCTTGAATATTAGCCAAATAGAGTCTTTGGGGTCTTAAGAGCAAAAAAAAAAATCTGTTATAATTGCTAAATTGTACTATAAAAATGTTGCATCATCAGCATCGTGCTCTCTGACCTCTGCAACCATAGAGATAAAAATTCAACCCTAAATAGCTGTTTGCAAGTAAGAAGAAACCCTCACCGAAATGTCTCCGGCTGCCCAAAAATCTACCATCAGCCTCTGTTTAGACAGTGATTCCCTGTTCAAAGTGTCGGGTATGTAAGAATCTTGTACTCAGCTGGACAATAGAGTTAAATATTTTCTGCAGGTTGCCGTAAATGCATCACGAAGCAAAAACAACCTTGTGTTGTTTGTACTGTGGAGGTTGCAGGTATGTTTGGTTACATTGTTCTATCTTTTTGTGTATTTCATTGTGTTTCTTATATTGTCTTTTATCTGACATGATTTGTTAAATGTGGCTATTTTTTGATAAATGAACCAGCTAAATAAAAGGGTTTCATATTAAAAGCCTGTCAATCAGTTTGGGAGTGATAGCAGGTTTCAACCCTGTATTTTGCAAGTGGAGCATTATGTTTATACCTGGATGGGAGATTGTGTCTCTAATAAATGGGTTGACTTTTTTTTTACTTCCTCTCTCAAAAGATTTTGATGACTGTAACTCATAAGCAAACTTGATTGAGCCCTTTGAAAACTAGTCATACTTAAACATAGCAAACTATTGTCTAAATTGTTTTTTTCTACTTGTTCAAGTCTGATCTGAGTCACGCAGGAAAAAAAAGTCTCACATAATGATTTTGGTTGATGAATCATATTTATCATTATTCATCTGCACATAAGCAGAGAATAATGATAAAAAATAAAACTTAATTAAATAGCACTTCTTAGTAATGCGCATGTGTTTACTTTCTAGTGAGTAATGGTGGTGTTGCAGCTCTGTTCATGGTTAATGGGACCCTCAAGCCCCCGCTCAGGGCCCCCTGGTGGTCCATGAACCCTCCTTTGAGAACAACTGATGTCGCGCGCGCGCATCTTGCACAATGAACCATGAACATACCACAAGCTTTACAGTTTGTTTCTCTCTGTGAATCAAATATTTATTTATTTATTAATTCTCAGAATCTGAGTCACGTATTTGAATTAGTTAATCTGATATGATTCTTCGGAGTTACAATAACTGCAGGAAAAAAAAAGTTGGAGAACAAAACGAGCCAAACGCTCTTATCTTCAGCCACACACAAACTGGGGTTTTTTTTCCTCCCAGGTGGTGATTGTTGTGTGTTCAGCGGCATGCTGCTGTCAGGAGGCACACGCCATCAGCCAATTCAGCTCTGTGTCTCCACTCGACCACCATACAAACCCCACTCACTCATTAAACCAGACACGCGTCCGGCTGCACCCTCCGCCCTACCTGTCAAACTTAGTTTTGCAGAAACACAAGCCCTGCTTCAAAAATCTAATGGTGATGTAATCATTCCCTCCAACTGCTCATTTAAAAGACACTCCTAGTGAACCTAAAAGGCTTTTCATCATAAGAAACGTTATGATTTATTCTTTCAAAGTGTAACTTTGGTGCTTTTTATAACTTTGAGCCTGTTTGTCGTAATGGATACTACGGATGGTAAATCCATGTATACCCAGTTTGCTTTTTTAATGCGAGGCACAGTTTATGCACCATTCACTCTTAGTCCAGAGAGTGAGGATAAGGCGTTTTATCTTGACAGAAAAAATGTAATTAATCATAATTTCTGCTGGTGTTTTTCCATTTAAGATCGTTTTCTTAAGAGAAAGAAACACTTACTTGTGTGTACCTTTGCTTATGTAGTACCAGATTACAATTTTATAATCTCTTATGGGGAGGTAGAACTAAACAGAAAAGGCTTACATTTCACGCACTGGGGCCACCAGATTTACTTTTTGCGCTTGCGCAAAAACTGTCTTTTCTTGAGTAGATACTGTGCAGTATTACAAAAGAGAGAGGACTGAGTTGGACATTTGGGCTTAGCTGAGGGACCAGTGACTGCAGGCTGTAAGGAGCCACTGTGTCTTGAATTTCGGAAGACGAGTAAGAAAATATATCGTGCGTAAAATGTGCGTAATAGTGCGTAAAAGTCAGTTTTCGCTGAAACAAATGATCAATTATGACATTTTTTATCCCTACAGTGCAGTGTGTATCTCATCATATTCTAACTTCATCATTCTCTCTCCCTCTCCCTTTCCCTTAGCTTCTTATTAACCACATTTTGAAAGCTGTAACCAAAAGTGTCTTTCCCTCCTTTCATTACACACCCAAAAAATAAGACATGAAAAATAATTCAGTAGCAAATCATTTTATTCTTGGACTAGAGTGTAGAAAATATGGTTATAAGACTTCTTTTTCAACATCTGTTTATGTGAAGACAATATAGAGCTGGCAGTATAAAGAGACAATGTATGGCCATTGCGCTCTGTTTGGACAATAGCTGCATAACTTTTGATCATTGTGAACTTCATGACATAATGCAATAACATGGTTTTGCTATTAAATAAGACACATTGGTGCTAGAATAAAACGTCGGAGTGTCAAACTCCTTCTGGAAACCTCATGAACAGAAGAGCCAGAGAATAATAGACTACACGTCTACATAGGCAGGAGGTATAGAAGCAACTTCGCAATATATAGACAAAATATATACAAAAGGATGTGTACAAAACATCTATAAATCTCTTACATACAAAAATATCTTAATATATTTCAAAAAAAGCGTTTGATATAGAATTTCATAGAATAAATCCGCGACTTGGAAGCATTTTCTGAATTAAACGTCTGAGAGGTTTACCAAAGGGTTGGTGTTCTGTGATTGGATTTAGCATAGTTGAAGAGCAACGTATTAAATAATGTTTTTAATGTGCTGCTGAAGAGCATGAGTTCACTTTAGGTTTTTTGTTTGTTTATCATGGGCAAATGCACAGAAGCTTGGATTCCCACGCTGTCAGGAGACCCGTCTTCCTGTAATCCTTTGGCGCTGATCTCGGGCCTGATTTTCCCAAGTTTTCAGGACGTTAAGGCCGTGTCTGTCTGTCTGTCTGTCTGGGAGGACCGGGCTTTAAGGACGCGTAGTCAGTGCATCTTGTTCTTGAGGACATCTTGCCTCCTCCGGGACCATCCCAAGCGCACGACCACAGTAAATTGAGTTGATCCATATTTCTGTGAGAAAAAGAAGAATAAGAGGGTTAAGTCACTGTTCAAAATGTTTACCGTGAATGTTTTTAAGTATCAAAGTGTCTGATGGTGACATCTTTAAATCTATTCTTACCTTATATAGATGCTCAGAACCAGTTGGTGAAGTCTAGCAGTTCCTGCTCCTCTGGACTGAGAGGGTCGTAGGAACCCTCGTCGGAGGAGTAGGACGACACCGGTGAACCTGCCATGGAGTTCATGTCAGCGGAGTATCCCTGCGACATGGTGGGCGACAAGACGCCGGACTGAAACGCCGCGCTCACCGCGTCGTGCTCGTCTAGTAGCTGCTGTAGGGCGCGGATGTACTCCACGGCTGAGCGCAGCGTCTCCACTTTGCTCATCTTCTTGTTGGCGGCGCCGTTGGGGACGTGCTCCCGGAGGGTGGCGAAGCCGTTGTTCACCAGTTTCACCCGATTGCGCTCCCTCTCGTTCCTCCGGGCCACTGCGTGCGGCTGCTGCTGCGGCAGAGTGTAGCCAAAACCCGCGAAATTCAGCCTCCGCTTGCATCGCAGCAACTCCGGCGAGGAAGAGCGCTGCCTCTTGGTCTGCTTGGACACAGACTTCCCGCTGCCCTGGCTGCTGCCGCTGGGGCTCAGCTGGATGCTCT
Source organism: Scomberomorus guttatus (assembly GCA_038419695.1). Lineage (NCBI taxonomy): Eukaryota > Metazoa > Chordata > Actinopteri > Scombriformes > Scombridae > Scomberomorus > Scomberomorus guttatus. Next base: position 5,436,570 of record CM076466.1, on the reverse strand, counting down.
GTGCCGCTGCGGCGGAAAAGAAACAAGCGGGTGGCATCAGCTGCTGCTGGCTGATGTTAATTTCCATCTTGGCTGTGGGGTCCATTCACAGTAAAATAACGCAAACTTATAAAGAATCGCAAAGTCTCGAGGCGGTGCGTCCCGCTCGTGCCGTTCACGTGGTGTGGCCGCTTGACGCGCACTTGTTTCAGTGGGGGCAGTCCGCTGGGCTGCTGCCTCGCGCGCTCCTCAAAGCTGCACTGAGTCCTCGAGGAAAGACGCCACTGCTTTTCAATACGTCTGGATGGGGGGATGGCCACGCCCTCCGGTCGCGTGGATTCACCTAGGGCTCCTGCCCCGGTGCCGGTGCGTTGCGCGCGCCGGACGCGTGCCACTTGAAGCACTAAACAAACAGTCAGTGGTGAGAGTTTTTTTTTCTTTCTATCTATCACGGGTGTCAGTTAGGTGTGCGGCACAGCACGGAGGAACGTTTTCAACACGGAGGAGTCCCAAGATGTGAACAATGTCAGCACGTGTCATGAACAGTAAACCTGACTGTTTTATTCCAAACCAGACTGTGTTCATCTTTAAAGAGTGCAACTTTTATCATATATCCTATAGTTTTCGTCATTAACTCTAAGATAAATATAACTAAGAAAGCTTTATGAGATCTTGTAGTGAATATATTATCACTTTGGCCAAATAATCTCCACACTGTCCTATAAAAATCTACCTATATGAACTTTTTTGCTCTTGTGCTTCACTGGACTAACAGATCACGAGCTGATGGAAAATGAGTTCAGAAAATGTGTTTCTCTCATTCTCACTCTCATTTCAGCAGGTGACATTATGATTGGTTGTGTTTTCAAATCGAGTCTGTTACACAAGAACAGATGATGAATTTATTGTTTATTAAGAAGCTTCCAGTTGACCGGAATGGAAAAAATGAAGAAATGAAGATTAATGCAGTGTAGCAAAGAAAAAACGTTCATGATAAAGTATTGATTTGTACAGTACATATATGTGTGTGTGGGTTTTCCCTGCTTTGGAGCAAACTGTGGTGCTGAAAGACAGCTCACCTCGAGGATCCAGATTTACTTTTTTTATTTTTTTTAAATTTGCTGGAGTTTGTTTGAGAGCTCTGTATGTAAATCAGCTGCTCGGTGGCGTTTCAACTCAAACACAGTCTAGTTTTATTGTTAACATTACAGACGCGTCTGAATGCCTCTCATTTGAGGGACCATTGTGCATCAGAGGCCGAATTTTCCACTATGATTAGAGCAGATCATCAGCCGCGCAGAGGCGGAACGGAGGGGCGCAAATCTGCGGAGGGGCCCTAAGAAGCAGTTTGCAGGAGGCTTTGTGTATGATTTGATACACCCGATATGGTTACAGTAGCGTCGACGCGGTGTGTTCTGTCGATTATTGTCGCTTTGAAAAGTGCAGAATAATAAAACATGTCTTTCAACAGGGAACAAAAAAACCAAGACCAAACTGTAGCCTAATGCCCTGTGTGTGTGTGTGTGTGTGTGTGTGTTTGTGTGTGTGTGTGTGTGTGTGTGTGTGTGTGTGTGTGTGTGTGTGTGTGTGTGTGTGTGTGTGTGTGTGTGTGTGTGTGTGTGTGTTTGTGTTTGAGAGTTTGAGAGAAGCCAGAAATTAAGATTGTTTTTCAGTTTGTGCGCACGAAGTTCCTCTCTATCTGTGTTTGGGTGTGTCCGTGCGTGTGTAAAATTAAGTTATGTAGCTTGTGCGTGCGTGTGTGTGTGTGTGTGTGTGTGTGTGTGTGTGTGTGTGTGTACACCCCCCCCCCCCCCCTCCTTTTTTCTTTATTTCTGTGCCTCTGTGCATGCGCGTCTTGAAGAGGGGATTGTTATAAATTGTGCAATTTTTCTGCGTTGGCAGTGGCATTCAAAATCAAGCTTGCATTGAGGAACCCCTGCCCCCACCACCAATACTTTCTTTTCTTTCCCTCCCCCCTCCCCTTTTTTCTCCCTCCCTCTCTCCCTCTCCCTCTAACGCTCTCTCTCTCTCTCTCTCTCCCCTCTCTCTCTCTCTCTGGCCCAGCAAGAGAGTTTAGAAAAGAAGCGTGGGTTCTATTCAGCCTCCCCCTGCACCCCTTCACCATCGCCAGGCTTTCTGAAACCTATCCATGCCCTGTCAGTGTGCTTCCAGAGTCCAATTAGCGCTTTGTAAGGACTTTCTCTCTCTCCGCTGCGGTCTTCCAGAGGCTGTGAGGGCGCTCACTTTACTTGAGGGGCTTTCCAGTCATAGCTGAGTGTAATAATTAATATGACATCTGGGCGCCCGAGTTCCCATTTAACCACTTTCTGTCTTTTTTTCTCTTCTCTTTTATTTAGAGAGTTTGCTGTATGGGGGGAATAATAAAACAAAAAACCACCCATGATAATCTGTGTGTGTGATGTAAAGGATTATTTTTCAATTTCTTTGCTATTAAAAACAGTTTTTCTGACAGTGTTTTGTTTACTTTCAGCAGGTGCACAGGAGGAATATGTTTAAGGAGTCATGTTAGCACTCAAGTGGATTTTAAAGCAACAACTCATGTTATCTGACATAAAATGCAAAAAAAAAGTTAGAATTTACTAACTTTATTGAAAGGCAAAATAGTTGTAAATGGATGTAAAACTGGGGTGATTTAACTCTGGTGCATTTTTATATAATGCTTTGGTTAGACTATGGCTTAATAGGTATACTTGCATGGTGTGAACATTTCAGCACAGAGCCTACAAATATGAGGGGAGACATTCAGAAGCTTGCTGAGGAATGCATTATAGGTCATTATACTAAAGTTACAATGACCTTTTTTCTGACTACCGTTTTATTTGTTTTTCATACCATTCACAGAATTGCTAAAGCATACGTTTATACAACTGACTGACTTAGACATATTTATATATATGTGTGTGTGCAATTTATGAAGAAAACATAATATATACAATTCAATATAACACATAGAATATAACTACAGATACATTTCGTGCTCCCAAACAGCTGCAATGACTTTATTGCGTTTTCTAACTAACTTCTCTTATTTCTGCCTCCTCTGTGATATTTGTGTAAAAACCACATCTCTCCTGTCTTTGCGGTTTTCTGCCTGATATGAACAGTTGTGAGTGAACATCGCACTCTAGAGGACAACAGTGGCACTTCACACTGGGAGTAAATATAAGATGCACTTTACTTTCCGCTCTCCCACCGCTAGACGACACTGTTTCACCGCTGATTTGGCTTAAATCAGTGGTTCTCACCTTTTTTGGTGTCAAGGACCCCCAAATTGATACACATCAGGTCGCGGACCTGTATTTGACAAGATGCAGCCTCAGGGATCCCCATCTGATAAGATTTAGTTATTCCATAACTGTTTATATTGTAGATTGGCAGATTAACAGTGAAGAGTGTGAAACCTTTGAACAGAATAGTTATTCTTATACATCCCAATTGTTTTTTGTATGTATATTAGTCACCCACTTTAATAGCCAAACAATAATAATACCTCAGCACCAGTAAAACTGGAACAGTAGTGGTAAATTTCGCGACACTGTTTTTTGTCTATACTGAGCTACCGTACGCGTTCAGGTCACATGACTTTGTTTACTAGGAGGAGGCGTGTGCGTTAACCGAGCTAGCAACTATATCGCCGCTAAACCATAAAAAAAAAATATATATAGACTTGAAAGTAATTCGGAAAATGCTTATTGTAAAAAACATTTATGTAATAAGGATGCGGTCTTATCTCGCACTGTGTAAGTCAGGCTAATGTTTAGTTTAGCTTCTCGTGTCTTGGAGCTTGCTGTAAGCTATCTAGCTAGCTAGCTATAAGAAGAAACTCATGTTGAGTGTGACTTAGTGGTTTTAAACCATCACAGCCTGCAGATATGCGGTCCCTGAACTACGTCCAGCGTGTTAGCCTGGATTTCTCGGGGACTCTGTTTCCTCATGCTATCTGTCTGGGAGATGCAGACAACGACACGGTAATGAAGCTAACTTTTCCTTTTAGGTTTATGTCTCTAATCGTGTCTCCTACATTCAGAACTGCGTTATAATTTCAGCTGAATTAGTTCAGCTGCGGGCAGAAGAAGAAGAAACGTGTGTCCAAAGCAAGCCGATTGTTTTACACAGTGGATAAAAAGTGGTGGTGAGCAAAAACACTCGTTGGTTCTGTATTATAACAAAGTGAACATCCTGTGTCTCCACTGACTGTAGTTGAATGAGCTGGTTGTGGGGGATACCAGTGGAAAGCTGCTTGTTTACAAGAATGATGACTCCAAACCCTGGATCACAAGAACCTGTGTGGGCATGGTCGGTACAGTAACCAAAAAACAACTGAGTTTAAAGGATGATGATTTGATGTGGTGTATTTATTTCTCATTACTCATATCATGTGTGTTTCCAGCTGACCTGTGTTGCAGTTGGAGACGTATGCAACAAAGGAAAGGTGAGTCTGAGAAGATTCCCAGTCCAGGTCATGAACTGGACTTTTTTTAAAGATTCTTGAGGATGTTTTGCATTTAACCTCTGTTGGGTTTACACCTTGAGAGTCACATGAGAGGTGGTCTTAGAGCAGAGGTTTTCACAGTGTGAGACTGTGGGCCTCAGACAAAGCTTAGAAAAAGGTGCCACTTGCTTAGTTGCGCTCAATTACAGGATTGATATGGGATCATGATTATCTTATTTGATCCCATAGACACTCAAAAATTGAGCCAAGATCAAATCAAAAAATCTAGAGGTGTGGGGTTAGAAAAAAGTGAGGTTACCAGACCTCTGCAGCCCGCTCCTCATCTCTGCTTGAGGATACATTAGCCACTACCATTAACACACCCAGCAGTTGAGTTGCACTGTGGGTAATGTAGGCGCCAGGTTTTGACAATGAAGGAGAATGCGTAGAATAAAAAAGATGATATTTCCGGTCCTGTTGCATAGATTTTGTTGCTTTTTTTTTTAAACTGTCCATCATGAGTCTGATAATATATGATATATAGAAGTACAATACTAAATTGGTGGAGTACTCTTTTAAGGTGTAAATAACCCCACAGAGGTCTAATCTGTGGAACTCCTCACCAGGAAAAGGGTAATGTAAAAGGTAATTCTCTCTTACAATATATATATTTTTGATTGTAAGTTTCTTTCTTTTTTCTTTTATAATATTTAGCATGACTTAATTTTGTGTATATTTTGACTGTCATGCACCAAACACCAAGGCACATTCCTTCTATGTGCAAACCTACTTGGCAATAAACCTGATTCTGAAATTAATGATAAAATGAAGAACAATGGGATGTAAAAGAAGTGGTGTTTCATGTGTTTTTCCTGTTTTTTTTAGAACTTAGTGGTTGCTGTGGGTGCAGAAGGATGGTTTCACCTCTTCGACTTGACAGCCGCCACTGCAAGCAAAGCAGATTCATCCAGCCAGCATGAATTCCTGTCGTTTGATGACCAGAGGCCCTTCTTCACCCAACATATTCCTGCCAACACCAAAGTCATCCTTATCAGTGATATTGGTAAATTCTGGTTTTTACGTTATTATTCATTATGTGTGCATTTGATGCGTTTATATAAATCTGACTACAGCGTGTGTATGTCTGTACTGGAGATGGTGATGGCCGCAGTGAGCTGGTGGTGGGCTACACAGACCGAGTGGTGCGAGCTTTCCGTTGGGAGGAGCCCTCTGATAGTTCAGACATGGGAACTGGACAGCTGGTTCTGCTGAAGAAGTGGCTTCTGGAAGGACAGGTAACCTTCACTTCAGCACTCAGTGTTCACACCTGAGCTGCAACGATTAGCTGATTAATCAAGTAGTCAATTGACAGAAAATTAATTGGCAAATATTTTATGTGAAAGTAAATTAAAACATCTTTTTGGACAAAACAAACAAACTGAAGACACCACCACAGGAGAAATTGTGAATGCTGTCTTTTCACAGTTTTTAATCATTTTGTAGACTAAGCGTTTAATTGATAAAATTATCAGCAGATTAATTGATGATGTTAGTTGCAGCTGTAGTTTGCACCAGTTAAAGTAACACCAGTACTACAGGAAGTCACAATGGTTTTCATTTGTTACAAACTGAATCACAGCAGTAGGATATTTTAATCATCAACTCGGCATGTGTTCACTGAAAATGTGAGGAGCGTGTCTGAAAGGAGCTAGTTTGGTTTGGCTGGTCGATAACTCGACTTCAAGCAGAATAATAATGTGACAATATAATCTTATATTATCGTTCTACACATTTCTGTTGTCCAAATCCATTTTTCCAGGCCTTTATTATTGAAGTTTTTCTTTTACACATATGAAAAGGTTCGTCTCAGGCAGTGAATAATAGTGGAACACAGTTTCTTTTACTTGAACATCAGTTTGATTAATTAAATGTGATTGTGACTGATAGAGAGAAATATCCTCTTCAAGAGTTGTTATCTTCTGGTCTTGGCTAGATACTGTACTCTGTATTTCAACCAGTTTCTCGTTGAGGGTTCCAAACAACATTTGGAGCTCAGTGTTCATCGAGTAGCATTGCCATGTTGGCTCTGCTAATAGCAGAGTTCTCTGTTTTGGTTTTGTCTAGCAGATTTATGTGCTGTATTTAGTGTTTGTACACGTAATTAGAGTTTGGATCACTAGAAATTACCCTTGTATTTTATAGCACAAACAATGAATGTATGCAGGAACTACACGCATCTATTTCATGCACGATCCAAACCGGAAGTCAGGAAAATGTCCTTATGACAGAAATTAAGTTGCTATTCATGTTCATAATAGAGCGTTAAGGTATCATATACATTGAAATGTAAGATTAGTAGCTTACTACACAAAATTAAGTCCCAAGTGTATAATGATATTGCCTGTGCTGCAGGTGGACAGTCTGTCAGTGAACCCAGGTCCAGAGGGTTTACCGGAGCTGATGGTGTCGCAGCCAGGCTGTGGTTACGCTATCCTGCTGTGTTCCTGGACACACCAAGACTCCTCCGGCTCTGGGGAAGAGGCCCCTGCCACCCCTGGGAGGTACACACTATTACAAAAAAAGTAGTTCTAGGCATATAGATATAAAGAGCAGTGATTAACCTCATCCTTTGATGTCTTTTCTCACAGTGAAGGGCCTTCCAGAGATGTAGTTCTCCACCTGACCACCGGGCGGATTCACAACAAGAATGTTTCAACTCACCTCATTGGAAGCATAAGCAAAGGTACAAATCAGTTTAAACCCTCTACAATTAGTGAGCTGGTTTTATATTACAGTAGACCTTACTTCATAGAGTAACTCATAAGTTATATGATATGAAAAAGGAGATGTAACCATAACTTATACTCAAAATATCTAACATTTAATGATCTCTGTTTTTTAACAGGCTCAAAAGAGGAATCTTCTAAATGTGGGCTGTTTGCTCTCTGTACTTTAGATGGTAAGTCATAATAATACCTTTTGGACGTGTTTCAAATCCTTTTTGGCAATAAGATCAGTATGTTTTATTAGTATGACATTAAATCTTATCTGTCAAAAGAAGGTATTTGTGTAACAAGGTAAAATGAAAATTTGGGTAACACTTTATCTTACAGATCTGTAATTTCTTGATAATTACCTCATAATTTTCCAGCAAAGAACTCTAATTTAGTATCCAGGATAGAGAAAATATACATTTTATAAAGAGAAATGCTCTGTTTAATCTCCTGTGAATATCCATTCATAGTTTATTTATTACTGGGAACTTCATGTCTTCATATATGTTAAATTGTGCATTTGTCTGTTGACAAATTTTACATTTTTTAATGTTCAGCTGACCTGTTATGCTCTAAATAAATTACATAACTAGAAGTGTACCATCTGAACAGTTATTTTCCCTTAAATTAGTGCCAAAATCTTTCCAGGAAACATCTTGGAAATTCTTCATAAATTGCAGACCCCATAACATAAAACATTTCCATCATTTGTGAGTGCCATATGGCTTGTGATACCCTTGGTGCTGTAGGAGTAGTAGGAATTAAGTGTTAAGAGCAGAGGTGGTGTAGTAAACCCTGCAGCGTGTACAGTTGGCTGCTGGCGATGTAAGGTATCCTCCTGCCAACAGCAGATAACTGGCAAACAGCTTTCACAGCAGCTGGTGAGTCCATCAATAAATAAAGAAGAGGCGATCCAGTGGGATTATCATCACTGAAGGCTTCTGGCTGCCAACATTGCTCTCACAGACTCTTGTTGACACCCTGGTGAGCCGACATTAAGACATTACTTTTAGCGTGTAGGAAATTATACCCAAGAAACAGAGAAATTATTACCAGCTGTATTTCAGTTCATCAGGGATGATTTGTAAAGGATACTACAGTGTGGAGGTGTCATAAGTCCTCTGAGCAGCATTCATTTCATTATTCTTACCTTTTTGGCAAGAAGATGTGTTCTTTTGAAACTGAAGTCAAGGTTGAATTCATTTTTCTTTGCGCTTTTCATAGAATCATATTGGTTCTTGTAATAGATGTGGCTTCTCATTGTGATTTTCCTTTTTAAATAACACGCGTGGACACAGAAACCTTGCACCTATAATATTTCTTTTGTGAAAGGAGCCACGAAAAGCAAACTTCACAGAATCAGTGAGTCCATCAGAAAGCACTGACTGGAGTATTTTATTCTTTACTTCTCATAACAGTAGCAAAAATCTGTTTACAAGCTCATCTCTATGTGGAATAATCTGTATTATTTTTTAATTTTGTACTCGCATCTGTTTTTGCCTTCACGTGTTAAAGGAACCCTGAAGTTGATGGACAGCTCAGAGCAGCTGTTGTGGTCAGTGCAGGTGGATCATCAGCTCTTTGCCCTGCAGAAGCTCGACGTCACTGTGAGTTCGCAACTAACAGTTTGTTTCAGTCGATGATGTTTTTTCGTTTAATCGATTGATAGATTAAAAATGTAATGAGTTACAATGAGCTTTACACAAGAATATCAAGATTAAAACATTTCAGCAGAGGTGAAGTGAAATAAAAAGAGACTTGATGAATGATTGAATGATTTTACTAACTGTAACCAGATGATGTTTGGCCTTTTTGTTTGATAAATGAAAGTAGTTGTTGTAATTATGTGTTTGCATCCCTCAAAGCAGAACAATTCCAATAGTTTTGAGAATCATGGCGAGGATGTGTGTTTGCTTTCAGGGCGACGGCAGAGAGGAGGTGGTGGCGTGCGCCTGGGATGGTCAAACCTACATCATTGACCACAATCGGACAGTAGTGCGGTTCCAGTTCGATGAGAATGTCAACGCCTTCTGTGCCGGTTAGAGACCTCATATTTTTTTTATCTTATCATTTGTCCCTGTTGATACCAGTAAACACATGGCGAGAAACCCAAACGTGTACACATCTCATAACACCAGTAGATGGCAACGTTGAGCCTCAGATTCTTTGCTCTTCCTCCTGCATCCTCTGTCTGTCCTTTCAAATCTCTCTGCAGTGTTTAAACAAGCCACAGATTGTTTGAGCAAGCTAATGTGACATGTACAGTAGTAAGTGGATTAGAAAAAAGAGACAAAAGAGTTTGTTTGATCTGCCCGTTTCCATTGGGGTTTGTTTTTTGTGCCTACCGACTGTATGCGCTACAGTCAACGCCGTAGCACACAAGGCTGACTCTCCCTCCCTTCCCCTCCACTCTCTGTCTGCTCTGTGTGATCATTAAAGCAGATTAGATTGGTTTCTCTGTTTGTGTGGATGCTGGCCCTGCCACAGAGGCTCGTGTTAGTAGCCCGGCAGCAGAGGATTGCTGATGTGTTCATTGGGATTCACATAACGCACTGTATCACAGCACTGTCTGACACATACTGAGTAAAAACTGTGTGTAATATATGTAGTCTGAGCGTTATTTATGCTTCTTTTTTTCTGTGTGGTCACAGGTCAGTATACGTGTAAGGAGGGTAAGAACAGCCCCTGCCTTGTTTACGTCAGCTTCAATCACAAAATCTACATCTACTGGAAGGTGGAGCTGGAGCGCATGGAGTCCACTAACATGCTGCGGGTCCTGGAGGAGAAACCCGAGTTCAAGAGCCACCTGAGGTTGCTGGGAGTCGGTGAGTACATCACCTCGGAGTCAGTAAGCCGATTCTGTTGAGATTAGAGCATCCTCTATTAAATTCAAGCCGACATCTCGCCTGTTTGCTGTTGTAATTGTGCTGGAGACCAACTGTGACTATTTGTAGTCAACTTGTCTGCCGTCCAGTTGTAACACTCAGACCATGACTTGAATACTAATGATGAGGAAAGAGAAAACAAGATCCTGCTTGCTGGCAAGTTTATTTTCCGCTGTCTCCTTAAAGGGGACATAACATGCTTTTTGTGATTTTCTATGATGTCAGATGGTCAAAGTTCTAAACTTGACGTAAACGTATGTAGAAATGCAATGTTTGCAGAGTTACCTCTACTTCCTCCTCGTTTGTTTACGTAGGCTTTCGAGCTCCTGGGAGCTAACCAATCAGAATAGAGTGAGCTAAAACGGCCTGTTTCAGACAGAGGCTGAACTGAGGGGCTGCATGAAGAGCCAGTATAAGATAAATAAGGATCATTTGAACTGTAAATCATGCAAAGATATTCCAGTAGAGCCCCAGAACATATATATATAGACGTGGAAATGTGCATGATACGTCCCATTTAACAAATTAACCACGCAAACACTTACAGGAAGAGGTCAGGGAGGAAATTCATTCAGGGAGCCTCTAATGCATTGCGTTCCTCCCTAGATCCAAATGTATATAAATCCATAGCCTGTTAGTCAACTGGGCTGAAAAGGCTGAAGTATATTTAGAGTGGCTGTGATCCATAAACACACAGACCTGCTCTCTGACTCTTTCTCCTCATCTTTTTACCCTCCTCTCTCAGGAAAATGGTGTCCTCCTCCTGACAAACGGCATGTTTAACTAAGTCTCGGCTAATCATTGTGAATGCTCACAATGGTTATTTATTTCCTGTTACTTTCCTTTGTTTATGTCCTTTTGTAGTGGAATATTAATTTAGCCTCTCTCTCCTACTGTTTTTTCTGTCTCTGTGCTCGTCTTAAACCAAGCTCTGGCTCGTGCTGTTAATAATAAAATATCCTGTAAGAGAAGATGAATCTGATTAAATTACAAATTAGTCGTTGCTATTTGGTCTGCATGGCTGACCAGCTAGTCAACAGCTTCATGTCATAAATCACTGTGAAAAGAGTGGAAACCTATTTAGTGAGGGGAAAAATGATGACGCATAAGCACATTAGCTGCAGTTGTTGGAGCAAAAAAAAATGCAGGTTCCAGCTGATTTTTTTTTTTAAAGCCCGGTGGTGGCATTAGCTTAGCTTTCTGTTGCCTGTGTTAATAAGTCAACCTCTGGGACCGTTATGTGTCTGTTGACTATGACTTGTTGCCTAACCCACTGTGGAAAATGTCTGATGTAGCAGCCTCTGGACAAGGAAGAGGAGGAGGGGGGTGGCAGATGACGAGACACAACTGAGGACAAATAATGATGTATAAATGTGCCTGATATGTAGAGTGTGGGGGAGGGGACTTTTGGCATTGCACTGTTTTGGGCATATACATGTCACGTGTCAACCCATGATTTAGGAAACCTTCTATCACAAACAAGTCAAAAAAGAGCTTCATATGCTGCTAAAAAAGGTTTTTAAAAAAATGGAACACAACATTTTAAATGTGCAAGTACTGAAGTTGTTAGCCGTGTTTGCTGCCTCGCCCTGACTTCCCAGAAATGTCAGCAGCAGCTCCGAGGCCCTTCCCTGCTGTTCATTCACCTTAATAACCAGCCTTTAGCCAAAGGGTAATTATGAAGAGTCTGTCGGGTGTCCATCACAGCGAGAGAAGGTTTCTGAAGATGGACAGCTGCTCCTACGTGGTCGTCGCCTTTAATTGAGAGAATCGAACGCTGCACAGGGAGTCGTAGTGTTGAGCAGTGCAAGTAAGGAATATACAGTATATTTTGATATTTTACTGAATGTCGAAAGAGAAGCGGTGGCTAGAATTTTTAAGAAATTAGCCGTGGGGAAAGAAATATTCAGATTCTTTAAGTAAAAGTAGTAATACTACAATGTAAAAATGCTTTTTTTTTACAAGTACTGACGTTCTTTTAGAAATTTACAGTGTAGTACAAAGTCAAGAAGTTGTGATATGTAGCGCAACAAGCTAGTGAAGCTCTGTAAACAGAACCGCATTCTCTGCCTTACACAGAACTACTCTCCTGAGACTGAAATCGCTATTATTAGTCTTTGGAGCTGTTTCTAAACAAACTACTATGACCGTAATCTTCATAGTGAGGGAACATGTCACCCAGTGCGGCGGTGTGGCTCATTGATGTGTTTTTAATTGTTTTTGGACAACAACGGAGGTCTACGGCACAGAGGAATCAGATATATCAGGCTTTGGATACACACACAATACTTGTAAGTAGATGAGTTCATTGTTGGTTTGACTCTGCACATGAGATTTGTTGACAATAAGAAAAATATAGAAAAATGGCTAGAGATATCCTTTAAATAAGATGTTCTGTTTTCTTTTCGCCTGCATATCGATCGATTTCCACTGTGTCAGTGGAAATGAGTGGTAAGGTCCTGATAAGGTTCATCTGGTCACACACAAAGTGTCTCATGTCAAGGGTCATCGCCACGTTTGTGTTTTTTCCCCCCACAGATGCTGAGGACCCAGCAGCAGTGAGAGCACTGGTGGCGAATGTACTCTACAAGGATTCACAGTGACATACATCAACACGTTGCCCTCTCTGTTTTTCACTGTGACTGTAAATACACTGTTAATAAACACTGAATGTCTGTCCCCAGTGCTGCTGGTCTCGTTATTTGTGTTCCCCGCAGATAGACGTGTCGGGTTCGGGTTTCTGATCGGCTCACTGCAGGCTCAGAAGTACACACTGTCTGTCGTTGGTATTCTGTTCACCCAGGCTGCTTTTAACAAGGCTAAGAGAGAATGAAAGGGTGGGACACAATGCAGGGGACATTCTATACTGTTTCACCTGCTGTTTTCACTGGTGAGTGTGTGAATTTGTGAGTGAGGAGGATCAGCAGAGGCACTCTGCTGCTGTCAGTCAGCGCTGACAAGCTGATGAACAGAGCTCTTCGATCAAACAGCAGTGTCTTTTTCCTTTTCATCCTGTGTCGTCTGTCAGCGTTTAAGATTGGATTTCCTTTTATCTGATGTATCATCTCAAACGCGTAAAGCAACAGAGATAATACATATGTTGCATGATCAGATTTGCATGGCAGCAAGACGGCAGTATTGTTTGTCAGCCTGCAGCAAAGTGCCAGCAGGGCGTGACGATTGGAGGTACTGAGGGAATCACCTACTGTTCCCAATGGGAGGATCCTATAACCACCTATGTAGACTGCCTCTCTTTTTCTCATGCAATATAAATGAGTTGTGTGCGTATGTTTGTGTCTGTGTAAACGAGGGTGTTTGTGTGCCTAAGGGTAAACGCAGGCTCAGGTGTCCTGGTAGGCCACAGCCTGTCATCTCTCCTGTGCTGCTGCCCTTTAGAGACGCGTCAAGGGAAGGCTTTGCCTCTCGGACTGAGTGCCTTAAAGAAAAATCTACATCTTTGTTGCCTATAGATCCTTCCCCATCTGGTCTTCTTCTTTTGAAGGAGTAGCTTGATATTTTGGGTGTTTTTGATTAATTGTTTTGTACATAAAATGTTCTAGGTGATGTCATTATATGAGATATTCAGTTTATAATGATATAAAAGAAAAGAAAACTGAATTTTTTATTTGCTTAAAAAAATACTTAAAGATTCCCTCCGGACATGCTTTAAGATATGTAAAAAATATTCTGCTTCAAATAATAATTTGTGTCTAATATGGTTCTTCCCCCCAAAACAGTTCAATTACCTTGTTAAAATTCCTAAAATGACATCTATGTAAATATATTTCATTTCAACAGTTTAACTGCCGGATGCAAGATGTCTCCTACTTAACTGTAAAGTCCGGTGTATGTGCACCGGCGGCTGTCGCAAATCATGCTCGTAGGTGCACGACTTGAACTTAGATTTAAGGTGAGCACAGAGAAACTTTCCCACTTCTGCAGATGAATGTGAAAACAGCCTTCTAGCGTCAAACTCTGCACAGTGAAGCTCAAACATCCAACTAAAGAAACCGGAGTCAAAACATTTAAATAGTTGCGATATAACACGTTATATCTTGCTTGTTCACTAGTGAGCTCTAGAGGTGCTGGACAGGTTTTTACAGAACCAGGCTAGCCATTTCCCCCTGTTTCCAGTATTTATGCTAAGCTAATATAAGATGGCTGTTGGTTATAGCCTCATATTTACCATACAGACATAAGAGTGGTGTCAATCTTCTCAGCTAACTCTGCAAGAAAGCGAATAAGCGAAATGTCAAACTATTCCTTAAAGGAAAATCCATATCTCAGTCTAATAATCACTCTTCAGGTGGTCTTTTCTGTTCATCTCCTTTTTAATTGGTATCATTTCAATAAGAGACTTCAATAACTTCTAATTCATCAATGTACATCATTAAAAAGTGTCCATACTGTTTTGTAGGTTATATTATGATAATATGTTCGCCTCATAAATGTGTTTACGTGATGGAGTCATTTACTTTCGATTAAGATTAACCCCCGTAGTTCATGTCATGTCATTAACTGTTATATCACAAAGCCAACAGCTGCTCAGCTGCAGTTTGTCCTTATAAGTGGCGAGCATTCCTGTGCACTAAGCTCAGAGTCATTCATGTTTATGACCATTAATGGGCAAGCGGGACCAGCCTGATATGTTGTGTTGTTGTTCTTATGGATCCTGTTTGTTACGCGTAGTCCTCCGTGGTTTCCAGTGATGAATCCTGTGTGACTTTGACTTTTGCTCCAATAATTTCCACAAGCAAACAGGCTGGATGTAAAACACATCTCAGACATCTGACCCCTGGACATGACCACACAGGGGCAATGGCCTTCTGATCTAACTGACTGTGTGTGTGTGTGTGTGTGAGTGTGAGAGTGAGAGAGAGAGAGAGAGTGTGTATGTATGTGATTTGTCTGGAACTATTTTAGCCACATCATTTCTTGTATTAACTAAACCCAAAGCTCGAATTGCCCTTTTTTAGCATCGTTAATGCCATCTGGAAGTCGGGCCACATGGGATATTGCCCCTGGAGAGTTGGCTACTATTCGGTGTGGATTCACTTCTCTGAGGAGTTTTTCATGGTATCCGAGTGTATCTAATGTAGAAAATGGCACACGGTTTCTATTGCTGTGGATCCTATTCTTGGATCATGAGATTTTGGGATCAGTTGGATGACTTATGGAGTAAATGTTGAAGTCTAGAGTTCCAAAATAGCCGTATTATTGCCGTTTGAAACTACAGAGATGCAATTAAAGATAAGCTTCCTGATATACAGTCTTCACTCAGCAGCTGACCACAATGAGGATTTAGATTTAGATTTTTCTAGAAATTGAATATTTCAATGCAAAGCAAACATAATCCTTTTTAAAATATATGTTCTTATTGAATTTGTTGTATATTTTTTGTCTAGTTTGTAAATGTTTCTTTTAAATTTCTTTAGTTTTTTCTTTTCCTTCTCAGTTTTTTTAATCTAATACTTCTATTTAGTTTTCTGTTGTTTAAAAAAATTCTTCATTTATTAAGTTTTGTGTGGTTTTTTTTCTGTACATTACTATAACTGCCACATGATTTTCTTGTTATCTGCTTTGTTTTCTATTTCTACGGCAGCGCTTGATTTGCTCTAATTATGTGTACTTAACACTGCTCATCTGTTTAAAAGAGGTTGGAGTGTGAATCATTGACCCTGAACACTGAGCAAGGTACCAAAATAAACATTTATGCTTGCTACTCTTCTGCATTACCTTAAAATAAAGGCAAATGAGAACTCCGAAACACAATTTTCTACTCTCAGTGGGAACCAATTTACCTTCAGTTGGAATTGCAGATTTTGAAGCACCAGCAGACGTGGTGATTCTTCACTATATTGGGCTGCTTTTTCAGCCCAATAAAGTAATCTACTGGCTTTTTCATCTGAAATAAAACATTCCATTGAAGTTTTATCCAGTAATAAATAATCTAAATAAGCTAGAAAAAGGAAACTAAAAGAGATCATTTGTTGTCAAAGATGACTGTCTGACATTTAAGGGATGGCTTTTCATATGAAAGACAACAAACCTAAAAGGTTGAGATGTCTATACCACGGCTTCAATGTCTATAAAAGACCACTGCCATGAGACATTTTACCGACTAATAAACCCATCACAAGGACCCCGTCTGTAGAATCTGACAGCATGCAACCACGCTCCCTTCAGGCTGCTCGCTCTGTGCTCTCCAATGAATGCATGCTGCATGGTTGCTTTTGTGTCTGAGACATACTGCATAAACATAACGTGTTATTTAAAATACAATCTGTTCTTGCAAGGTACAATTGAGCAGGAAACCCTTTCATGGAGTGAATGAAGAAGGAATTATTATGATTTCATCCAACTTTAAAAGGGGCTTTGTAAACTTTATAAAAATCTTGACAGTTTAATCTGTTAAAAGAAATGTAGCCACTCAAAAATGAAGAAAATCTCCTCCGTGAGCTGAACATGAACTGGCAGCCCACCCTTTCCTAAAGCACTCATTGCATCCTCCCACCCTCCACAACCTTCAGTGCCAGGTCACAGGGGAGTCAGGTATATTCAGCTGTTGGCACTCAGACAATCTGTTGTCATGGTTCCTGTGTGAGAAAGTAATCCACAAATCAGTGGTAGAAATATCATTGCTGCTCCCCTGTCATTGTTCCCACAAGGTCTGCTCTGCTGATGAAAGACCAAATGACACCGTAGCCAAACATCACTGTGGTTTCTACTATCTATAAGCTACAGGAGATTGCTTGTTTTGTCCGAACAGCTGTCCAAAATCCAAAGGTATTTACAGTGATATAAAACAGTAAAAAGCAGCAAATTTTCACATTTGAGAAGGTGGAACAAGCAAATGTTTGGCATTTTTACCTCATTAATGACAAACAACTAATAGATTATCAAAAATGTTGTTGATTCAAGTCATTTCTCGACTATTATTGATAAATTTGTTTCAGCACTAAAGCAGTATCTAATTAAGAGACAAGTAAAAGGGGTGATATAAAATATCTTCACACCTTATATGCAGATTTCCGCACAATTAGCACAACTCAATCCTTTCCTCATAATGAGAGAGAGAACACTGTATAAATTCACCATAGTATCAAACAGAATCTGTGCTGTTTTAGATCTGTGCTGAATAGCAAGCTAGAGTACTGGAGGAGACAAATGATTTTTAAGTGACTTAAACCCATCTGAAAACATACCTACATATAAGCTTTTTACTTTCTGAAGCACAATGTCATGATGTCAAGGAAAGATGTGAAGAAAAGTTAGGAAACAGACCAGAATCCTGAGATATGCATGTTGCATATTTTCACTTGTTATTTATGTACATTTTACGTTTTTTACATTAGTTTTTTATTATCTTGAATTTTTAGCTTTTATTTCTTTTCCCTATTTTTTTCATATTTCTTGTTTTAACCTATTTAACCGCTGGAGCATGCTGCATTGCACAGCACTAAATATTAGTTGTGACAAATCAGTGAATCCTTGAAGTCTTTGGTAAAGATGGTCCTGTGTGTCTGAAGGAGAGAGGAAAGAGAAAGCACCGAATTTCACTTTTTTAGCATTAAAAGAACCGCTCTCATCATGCTTCCCTCTTATATATTAACTTAGTTCTGAACTTCACCATCAAAAGACTTTTAGATCCACAGTGTTGTTTGATGTGCACTTACACCTGCATGTGACTCATGACAAATATATGCAGCTATTGTATTTGATTGCACAATTCGTGATTAACTGGCCTAAGAATGCAAGTGATTCATTTACACACAGCGGCACTATCCATTTATACTACTTGCACGCCTTGAACAGAAAGCTGATGAATCACAAATGGCAGGGATGGATGTGTTTGCTTAGATACACGAGGATAATTATGCACAGGCGCATGCAAAGAGGATGGATCAGGGTTTTTAGCTAAAGCTCAGCTCCAGGCCTTATAACACTGCAGGAGGCGGAGGAAACAAGAACACCTGAGAATTAATGCAAATCAATCCTACTGCACCGCAAGAAATCCTGCTTTGGTGAAGCTTGTTCATGTTCAGTTTGTGTTTAGACTGAGTATTGTTTTTGGAACCATAGTTTCTGATGTTTCTGCAGTGGTGAGTGGTAAGGTGTTACTCTTAAAGGGGACATAACATGTTTTTTATGATTTTCTGTTATTTTTATACTGTTAGGATGTCAGATGTCTATGTTAAACATGGTTAAAGTTCCAAAATTTGAGGTGGAAGTATGTAAAAATGCTCCCTGCAAGTCAAAAGCCAGGGCTTTTAGCCTGCTTTGAACGTCCTGTTTCAGACAGAGGCTGAACTGAAGGGCTGCATAAAGAGCCAGTATAAGATAAATAAGATTTTTGAACTGTAAATCATGCAAAGATATTCCAGTAGAGCCCCAGAATAGAAAAACAGACCTGGAAATGTGTGTGATTTGTCCTCTTTAAGTGGGGTAGAGTATTGTAAAGGCTCGGAGAACCCTGGAGAAACAGCTTTTTGCCCAGTGCCCATGTTCGGTCCTGGTGGCACAGTGGGAGGTGGGTGTGGTAATGTGGATCTGATCCTGACTGACAGACAGCTGGACCCCCAGCCTCCAAAGTGGGGGCAGGGCTTGACACCAGCTCTATCACATTCCATCAACAGCTCCAATCCGCTGAGGGAACTGACACCACTGATTAACAGCACCCAATTTCGTCTACGTCGGGCTTAACTCCGCGCCGTTTCATCATCCCCTCAGGCACACTGGGGGATAGCTGCGGGATGAACAGCACAACAGGCAGTTTTAATAACCACCGGTTTTATCTCAGCAGATGCAGAGACGATTTCAATCTAACTGGTTGCTTGATTATACACAGTAGTCTGCAAGTAGTTAGATTTTATGGAATCCATTTTACAGATGCAGTTACAGTTCCTAATAGTGTTTTAATCAGTGGAACAGTACGCCTCAAATGTGACTGGCTAATGCTTCTTTTTGAACTCAGTGTCACTTTGAGACTAAGCATGAAAGCTAGTCCATGCAAGGCTGAATAGAAAAGGACTTTTTTTTTTAATTAA
Source organism: Scomberomorus guttatus (assembly GCA_038419695.1). Lineage (NCBI taxonomy): Eukaryota > Metazoa > Chordata > Actinopteri > Scombriformes > Scombridae > Scomberomorus > Scomberomorus guttatus. The sequence goes on along the minus strand of CM076466.1, from coordinate 5,417,432 downwards.
TCCCACTTCATTTTTCTGCTGTGGGATTTATATAGAAGTGCCTTTTTAAGATGCGGTGAAGAAATAAATTATGTCACAGGATTTTTATATGCTGTATATACACCAAGGAGAGTAAGAACATTTCTCTGTAGGAATTAGCTATTCAAGGCTGCAGCAGGGTTGGGTTCACTGATTATATGCCACCTTAAACCATAGCAGCCTCCAACAGTTCAGAAATTGTACTTGTCAAACACTTCAGAATGGGACAGAATATACCTCTACACAACCCTGTCTCCTAGAAATTACATTTATGTACGACTAAATTGCAGCAGCAAATACGTTTTGCTTGAAACATCATGCTGACTAAATTATGTTTTCTCTCAACATAATACAACATATAATAATGTTGTTAATTAACGTATTTGACAAGTTGCAAAAATGTTGATACTGAATGTATGAGTAAAATGTTCAAAGACTATGTAGTTGTTTTTAACTTTTTATGGTTATGTTTAGGCACTAGCAGCACTTGGAAAAAAGCATGCAATATTATAACATTTAAGTGAAACCATGAACTTTCACTAATCTTAACCAAAGTGCTTGTATTGCCTAAACCTAACTTTGAGATTAAGCATGAAAGGTGCAAAGATGCAACGCTGAATAGAAAAGGACTGTTTTAATTAATCCCAGGATGCAAACCCCCGGTCTCTGATGCCACAGTCCTGCAAAGTAGGTGACAGAGTTGCTCTACAAGCCCTTTCAGGCAAATTCCTCAGCTGCTGTACTTCGACACCAATTTTAACATAGCATGTTTGTGCCAACATGCTAGCATGTTACACCAGTAAATGTTAAACGTGCTAATATGTTAGCATGCTGACACAACTAATGTTCTAAACATGGGGTGTGCACGTGGGCGGTATTTACAAATCAGAAAATGGTTATTACTGTAATAACTTAAGGTAAAAATAACCTTTGGTAATAACATGACATACATGCGGCATTAGTCTTGTTCTGCCCCCATTCCCATCAGCCTATAATGATAAATGTTTCTGTATTTGCATTTTAATTTCCATGAGATTCATTCGAGGCCAGAGCTTAAATGTTTTCATTGTCTTGTTTCAAACCCTCTCTGGAGGATCTCCCACTCACTGGCACAGCACGTTACATAACGGCTGCCTCACCATAGAATCCCTACCTGACATGCTGGGGTTAAGGTTTGTGGGTTATTCTCACTGAGTTACTATAACCTGCGGGGCTGCACTTTGTGTGTGTGTGTGTGTGTGTGTCGCTTCACCAGATGGAAGGAGTGATACAAAGCTGGAGGAAATGCTATTGATAGAGATGAAGGACAAAAACAGATAGAACGCTATTTCTGGTGACAGGCAAAGTAAATAATTTCTTCTGTGGCCCGTCTTGCAGACAGTCTTGCTGGTGTGGGAGTGAACAGACTGTGATAAGGCTCTGGATGGAGGAGAAGCCTGTGCTTATATCAAAGGTCTGTGACAAAGGCAAAGTCCTTCTGCCCACATTAGCCCTCCCTATCTAACCCCATCTAGTTAGCCTAACCCTAATTAAGTGAAGTAGAAATCTAAAAAGTACTCCGCAAATTAGAGTTTCATATGCAGGCATAAAATCTTGTTTTAATCATTTCAAAAACACTGATCACAAGTTAAGAACATTTGGCTTGTTTTAATTTGTGCTTTCATTAATCTTAAGACATTTTTAGCAAGAAGAAAATATTGACCATCTTAGTTTAATGTGTTATCATGCTAACATTTGCTAATTAGCACTAAACAGAAAGTTTAGTGCTAGTATTGGACAAAGTATTGGACAAATTATGATGTGGAGATATTTCACTGGATATATGAAAACTTTGCCTGCTGGAAAGGTCAGGGGGTCACCAAAGTCAGTAGGATTCATCCTCTGTGGACCATGAATGTCTGTACAAAGTGTCATGGCAATCCATCTAATAGATGTTTTAGTCTGCACCAAAGTTGTGGACCGACCAACATTTCCATCCCTAGAGCCCTTTAAAGCAGCTACAAGCAATATTTTTCATTATAACAATGTATCAAAGGACAGTGTGTAATGTCAGAGGCATTGCTCATAGTGATGAACTTACAGAAAATTATCAGCGACTCTGCAGCTCCCCTCAGCTTTACTGAGCTATAGTGAGTTTCAGCTCATTGTTTAGCTCTCCGGCTTCAACTTTACTGTTTTGCGCTCTTGTAGCGCTGTTTTTGGCTGCAGCAGGCAGCTGTTTTCAGAGAAAAAGCACTAAAAACCCGCTCAAAAACCTGCTCAGCACCAAACGGCAAACAGACACAGCAACATAGTTCACAACTTGTTTCCGCTGCCCCCACATGGCCAAAAATCAGCTAATGTAGGTTTAAGTAAGATGATTTCTGGAAAGAAGCGAAACTGTTTAAATCCACTGATATTTCTGTTTATTTTAAGAAAAAATATAGTTTAAAGATTTCATGCACAACCTTGAAAGGATATGATAGTGATGACTGCAGTTAATGTTGTACAGTATATCTGGTGGTTTTATTGTATCTGTTGAGGACATTCCCAGTTCTGCTCCTACATCTGACCTTGCTTACCAATAATTATCTATAAATATAATTACATGGTTTGCTAAGCATGCTGCACTATACTTAAAGTCTGTGATGCCTGTACAACCTCAGAGGATTCATTGCTCATGGGTACTGAAACCTTGGGGACATCACTGTGTGCTTTTTTCCCTCTAGCTGGAGATGTATATTAGTCATTCTCTGTTGCAGATCAGTACGTGCAGTACCTCTATTGCAATCTCTAGTCTAGATAAAATTCTGCTCTCCCAGTTAAAAGAGCCTCTCGACATACTATATGAGGCACATTGCTTAATGTGACACTTGTACTGCGCTGACAGAATCCAGCACTGGCTGCTGCCTAAAGAGCAACTTGATGGTCAAAGTCAAAAAGTCAGCACACCCTTTCTTTTGTTTCTTTTCACGACCTTCAACGTCTCAAGTGATCAGTGTGTGGTTTTGAGACGAAGCCGTGAAAAGTGCGAGCACATAGTGTTTTGTGTGAGAATAATGGTACTTTCCTACCAGAGGTGTAACCTGCTGCAGTGGTAACAGGATGTGGTGTGCAGAGTGACTCAAAACAAGCAAGGGGGCGGATTGAGGGGGATCTTCTCTTACGAGGTTTGTTGTAATTTTGTGTTCCTGTAATGTTCTTTTCCCCCATGCTCCCTGGCTTACTGGTGCAGGGAGCTGTCACATGGGGCTTAACCAAAAAATAGCAATGCCTGACAGCGCTGACAAGATGAATGCAGTTTGCCTTTTTTCGCGAGGAAACAACCGTGCCAAACCAGAAATGAAATACCAATTTAATGCAGATGTGTCCCTGAAAAGAGTAATGGCAGTGGATGACTTCTTTTGGTATACATTTCATTACCTGTGCACCTCTAGATTTACCATCATTATTTTTCCTGTGAAAATAATCAGGTAGAGGAGAGCAACGCTTCATTAGACTACTTCTGAATGCCACTTTCATAACCACCAGTTGTTTTAGTGGCATTAAGTATTTCTTTTTATTACTCTCTGTTAATTACTTAATCACATGCTTGTTAAATACTGCAAGACCAAACGAATGCATGCACTAAGAAGTATCTTCACCCAGAAGAAAGTGATCTTAAGTCAAACTCTTGCCAAAGGATAACAACAGAATGGTGTTTGCAGAGACAGTTTCTCTACTCTTTGATTAAAATAAAATGTGCACAATGTAGAGGAGAGAGACTGATCCATGTTTTGTATTGATCGACTCTCGTGTTGGATCGATGTTGTCATTAATCCTTCACTTTCCAACAGAAAACTGAATTGTAACTTTATTGTTCTCTTTCAAATACGTTTGGTTGACTGGTGAGTTTGTTCGTAACATGTCTGACGGTTTGACTCCTCGTGTTTCTGTCCTTGTTGGACTTATTTTTAGCGTAGTCTCACGACACCAGACAATCGGGAGTTACGCCTACCGATCGTCTGGGGATTTCTAAATGCCACGGTAGTTGCTTAACCGCGGCAAGAACAGACACTAACAAACCTACGCCCTTCACATTTTGTCAAGGACACGGCTTCCTGGAAATGATGCTCTCCCCCCCTTTTCCACTATAATGAACTGCATGCCCCAATACGAAGGACTAAAGACTGTGGATTGGTTCTGCAATGCAGGTTTTTTTTTTAAAACTCTCTAATTGTTTCCATCCTGCTTTAACAATGAAAGCTGGGAGATTGTCCTCAGTCTCTGTGAGTGAAGTGTTTAGAGACTGACTTGTGAGTCTATTTTTAGCGATGTCGCTGCCACCAACTTGATGAGTGCAATCAGGATGATGGCTAAAATGATCAGGTTGTTTTTCCTCCAAACGAAGGGCCTGAGAGTTAACTTGGACTTGATTGTTGGTAAGACTGAAGACTTGACTGTCAACAGACTTGACTTGAGTTTTTGGATTTCTGCTCCTGACAGCAAAAACTTTAAAATCTTAGGTTTCAGACCATTAAAGGTGTGGCTGGATGACTTAATGAACACTTGACATTTAGAAAAGATTCAATTTGCTTTAAAAAACAAACTATCAATTTGATAGAATTTGGCAACCCCTCATTAAGTAACTTGCAGCTTAAAATTAGAGATAAACTGTATTTTCCATCCATAACATTTCACCGTATCACACAAATATGAAAGAATTTGAAGGAGTAAGTTTGTTATTACTGTTCCACACTTTCTTTTTTTTAGTCATTTTTACTGATCGAATGTCAAGTGGATACCTATGTAACCCATCCTTTGGCTTTACAGTTGTTTAACTGAGCAATAACTGACTCATTGTCATCTGTATATGAGCCAAAATACTCAATAAAAATATCTTTGACAAAATCTCAGGTTTTGACCTTGTAAAACCGCAGAACAGATTAAATATTCAATAGGCAGACCTTGCATAGCCACAAAGCTTGACCGAAAGCTCCTTGAATGACAGGACTTGGTCTCAGCTGGCAGCTTTGGTAGGAAACTGTTCAAATGTTTGTCATTTGATAAAAATGATTTAAAAAATGCCCCTTGACTTGCAATTTGCTAATGAACACTTGTGACTTGACTAGGCTCTCTCCTAAAGGACTTGAAAGAAGACTGGAGATTTGACTTGTACTGTTTTCTATCTGAAAGAAGGGCAGCACAGCGAGATGGGAACCATCATTGGTCAGAGGGGTCAACTGTCGAAGCCCCCTGGTGCTTTGGGAACATCTGCTTCCTCTGTTCTGACATGACGAGGTTCTTTATATAGCAGAATGTACCAGCGAAGGGCACATGCAGGGGCGTTTTGCTAGTACAGACCATGGGAATCAATGTGAGCTCCAATAAAATTAGGAACTGGCTGCTCTTGCTGTCTTCTAGTGGAGCCCACTCACAACCAGCCTGCTGATTCACATTATCCAGACAGACGGAGATTAGAGATGTTAAACGGCTGCCCTTTCACTTAATATTGCTCTGCTTTTCCAAACAGAACCCTCACTCCTCTGCTTAATATTAAAATTACGAATATAAACAGAGCTAGCCAGAATACATATTTTTATTAGGCAGAGAAAATACTGTTCAGAAGAAGAGAGAACACCAAAAATAAATTTCTGTCATACATCGATTCCTTTCACACAGCGTAGGAAGGTCACTAGTACATCAAAGAGAAACAAACATTGCCAAACTACGCGTGGATGACCCCTCATGAAGACGTTGAATGGATACTGTAGCGCACTCAAAAGCACGGCACGGCTCAGGTGTTATTAAAGCAGAGCATGATGGCCTCCGTAAAGCACATCTGAGGCAGTTCTTGATTCTCCACGCTATGAAAACACAGAGAGACGAGAGGCAGGTGGCACTGTAGTGGGGCCGGAGACAGCTTGTTTCGTTCTCTTGTGACAGGCTTCATAAAAGACCAAATCAGCAAACATGAGGTGTCAGAGTGAATACCATCAGCCAAAAGGTGGTACATACACAAAGAAGAGCGGCCCCCTGAATAAAGAGGAAGATGGGCTTGATGAGGGGCCTTGGCACAGAGTGCAGCCTCAGCCGAGTGATTAAAATCTCCTGAAAGAGGCAGAGAGGGAAGGCAGCTGGGGTCGGCTTTTGGCAGCTTGTTTTGACCGGAGCTCGGTGGACCGGTTGTGGGAGTTAGGACTCATTCCACTTTTTTCCCCATGTGAAACACGAGCCATAACAAGGCAGAAAAACCCTGCTTCAACTCCCAACACACACACACACACACATAAACACACGCACCCGTCAGACATACACACTTTCAACGTGACACAATCAGACTAGTACACAAACATGCAGACTTATACAAAGGCTGAACTTTACAAAGTCATGCAGATGGAATGTTTTGATATTTCTGTAGCTGAGTCTGACTCAAATATGTTTGGCTGGCTGGCCCAAAGTCTATTTTTATTAGAGGAGATTTATAGGGAACTACTGTAATTCAGTCTAGGCCATCGCGACAGGCTGGAAGTGTACTCCTGGAAAACGTGACCGCATCAGTCTTTGAATGGGGAAAGAAAGAGCAAAGGGGCTTTACAAAGCTGATTATACATCTTACGGAAAAAGGGGTATTTTCCTCAGATCTCTTTTAAAAATTCTAGATGAGAATCCGTCCATGTCTGTTAAAGAGGTAGCCTGAGCCACACCTAATTACACGAGACTTCAAAAAACTTCAAGGCTTCTCAAAATTTCCTTTGAACACACTCAAACGGGCGTCCTGAGTACCAGCAATTTTTAGATGAGTCACGGTGATTCTTAAAGGAAAAAAAATACGTTTATCACATTCTTGCCAAGAGTTAGATGAGAAGATCTGTCTGTTAAATGTAAGGCTTAGCTTAGCATAAAAACTGGAAACAAAGGTAACAGTGAGACCAGGTTGCAAAAACAGCTGGCCTGCCTCTGTCCAAAGGTAACAACACTTCACTACCAGCACCTCTAAAGCTCTACTTATTAATCTAAACCTCAATGATTCACACATTATATCTCCTTTGTTTAATCTATATACACTGAAGTGGAAAAATGTCAAGTTGTGGTTTGACAAGGGGTTATAAGCTGGACTACTTCTTAGCTAGGAGTGACAACTTGACATTTTTAGACTTCATTTTTTGTACGGATTAAACAAAAGAGATATAACATGTTGATTAGTGAGCTTTAGAGGTGCTAGTAGGCAGATTTTGTTAGACTGAGCCAGGCTAACAGTTTCCCCCTGTTTCCAGTCTGTCTGCTAAGCTAAGCTAACTGGCTGCTGCACCTTACAAACAAAGAGTGGTATTGATCTTCTCATCTAACTTTTATGCCAGAAAACGAGTAAGTCTATGTCTCAAAATGTCGAACAATTCCTTTAGATCATCTGAACTGAAATTATTTAGGTTTTTCAACCTACACTTTAGTCATTCACTTGATAATTTAAAGTAAAGTTTGTGCAGCCAAATCACAAAATGTTCCACTGATTTCCACTTTAAAATGATTATAATGGTTTTCCCTTTTAAAGAGCATCAGTGCACCCAGCAGCTCAACAGAGAAATTAGTTTGAATATACATTAAAATCATGAAAGAAAGATCAGACTCTCGGAGATCGGATTGGGTCATAACAGGCTTTCATCCGCTCCGTAAACTAGACTAATTTTGTTTAAGATAATCATGGTGAATGTCTCAATTCTACAAACACAATGATGTAAACTCAAATGCTCATCCGTGTTCTGGCAGTGTGAGACACTGTGATCGGACGGTCCAGACACAAACTGCATCGCACCACGTTGCCGCAACGGCAGTCGAGATGCGAGGAAGCGATCGCTGCCGTCGAATCGGGCTCACAGGTTCTCGTTGGTGTCGTGATGGCACTGGCTGTCGGTCGAAGGGTTCAGGAAAGGCAGCTCCTCGCCACAGCCCTGCAGCTTCAGCACCCGACTGCTCAGGTCCAAGCAGCACTGTGCCGGGAAACAAGGTGAAACATGATTAGACATCAGTGGTTCCCAACATGGGGTTCAGGACACCCACAAGACAAATCTCAGGGGTTAGGAGAAGATTAACGGGATCGAAAACAATAAAAAATATTATTCTAATAAATATTATAATTATTCCTATTTTCATGTGAAATCCTGGATAGTTTTACCCCTTCAGGCATCTAAAGATTATTCAAATTAACCAATCTGAGAAGGAAAAATTGCTTGGCTAATAGCTTAAACCTTATTAAACCTGTGACAAGTAAATATTGTTTTGTTTTAAGGGGAATGAATCCCAAAATACACTGCACTACAAAACCAAATTTGCTCAGATTAGATGTACTTCAGTCTTAGTGTGTTTTTTTTTTTTTTTTTTTTTTGAAAGATTAGTGACGGGAGGGAAATGTAATACACAACAAATTTGATAATCAAACTCATTTATCAAGTAATAAATTTTAGGATTTGCTGCGTTATCGTTGTAAATTGAATTTCTCTGGGTTTTGGCCCGTTGGTCGTGCAAAACAAGCAGCAGTTTTTCACTATTTTCTGGCATTTTATAGACAAAGCAATTCATAGATTCAACAAAAAAATAATCAACACAGACATTATACAGCTCTACATTTTTCTACAAAGAAAAACATCCACCATCAGAGTAATTTAAATAACTTAATAATGCTATAATCACCTATAGACTATAGTATATCTGATGCATCCCTTAATAGAGGCAGTCTCTCTGTTAAACAACATTTATGTACACGAACACTTTGATAGTTAAGGCATTACATTAATCAAAATTAATGACTAAACCTGTTCATGAAAACTAGCAGAGAAAGCTAGAGGAGTGAGCTTGGAGAGAAAATTCAATCTCACACTACAAAGTCCTTAAGGGCTAATTTACAAAATTACAGCTCATATTCCTTTCGCACCCTCAAGTCCCGCTCTAATTAGATTTTTGAGGAGATATGAAACAGTTGCAGCAGATGTAATCATGAAATAAGAGGGCAGATTGTCTTTCCACAGGATTTAAATAGAATTTTTCAAATGTGCAAACTCAAAACTCGATTCATTCTTACCTGGGCTTCACTTGCACAGCAGGAAGCAAACAGATAGCTGTACCAGTAAAATAAGTACCTAGCCTTTCCCTGAGATAATACCACATACAGTCTTTTTTAGCGTTGTCTTCGCTCAAATGTTCATTTTTCCTCCGATGTGTATTTTTTCCTCTTCCTATTTGCTCATTTCAAGCCAGGTAGCTGGTTCTTTGAAAAGCACACACCAAAAGAGACATGATAAGGCCACACAAAATATTAGCAAAGCAAATGAGGACCTTACATTAAGTTCCAGCAGAGTCTGAAGACCCAGGCACAGCTCAAACGCCTCATCCTCTGAAAGTGAGAAAAGAGAGGGAAGATAAGGGGAGCGGGATAGGAAAGAAAGAAACTGAAATTTCTTATTACTGCATTATGAAAGCCACTCTGATTTCCCCTCATTAACACCCTCAACATGCATACATTAGCTTGAATGCAAGTTAAATCATCAACACAACTAAATTATTCCTTCTTGTATTAATGAGCGGTGATCAGCATATGAACTTGAGAGAGATGTGAGTTTTGTGATGGCGAAGTAAAGGTTTTTGGAGCCAGGTGAGATTTTAATGTCCATGAAAGAGTCACGCGCTGGGCTTAGGGATTGAATTGGAGTCATTATTCACTGGAGAGGATGAATTAAGGAGTAAGTGGAAGGTCCAGACAAGAACTGCAACATAAATAACTGTGTGTGGTCTTTTATCTTTACGAGGAACAAATGTCCTCATAAGTAATGTAAGCTTAAGATAAGTCTCTGGAGTATAAGGACATTTTTGACCAAGTGAGGACACAAGGAAATGATATCTGTAATTTTATGGTTTGGGGTTCTGGAAATAGGATTTGACTTTAAAATAAACTGTCAGTTTTCCCAGTGATGGAACAAATGTGCTTGAAGAATTAATCTTCAGCTATCTTAGAAGCAAGGATGTATTCATGAGAGCATTTACATTTGCTGCAAAACATCCGTGACGGGGTACGTCTTTCCTGAAAAGAAGACAAAGAGTCTACAGCCATGCTAGCAGCTCCATGCTGAGTTAGGCATAGTCGTGCTTTGAGCTAAATGCTAACATACTCACAATGAGAACGCTAACATCCAGATGCTAAGCAGGTGTACTGTTTACCATGATCACTGAAGCAACTTTTCCACCAAAATGTTCCAGGAACTATGGAACCAGAGGAACTAATCTCAGGAACTAAAAGTCCCTGTCGAGCATTCCAGTTTTCGTTTCCTCCACATCTGAAGAACTGTGTATTATGCAAATTTGCAAAGCCTAACTTTACTTTTAACATTAACAAACAATGAGAAATGTCCCTCGTCCTAATATTGATACTAGTACTTCCTTGTTTTATAAATGAAGCGGTACACAATTTGAAGTAGCCGCGGTGTCTGTGTTTGACCAGCCAGCACCAGTCAAACCTGCAAACCCTGCCCCTTAAGTTCCTGTACCTTCGGAAAGTATCCCCGGACCCGGGATTTTTGTAGCCCCTAGGACTATCCTACAGGAACTCAATGAGCTCCTAGGTCCTCCAGTCGAAATGTAAATTTAGTCTTTGAGTTCCTCAAAAGGTTCTTAGTCCTCTGGGAAAGTTCCTGCGGTGGAAACATCCTATATCTTAGTTAGATACATTAGATATACATTAGATAATTAGCAAAAACTAAAAATTCAAGCTCAGGTTGATGGGAATATCCTTAGTTTTGCTGGTATTTAATCATAAACCAGAGTATTGAACAAATTAAAATGTGACCTGATGTTGGCGCTAGATGAGAGATCACCAAAGGTATCACTTTATGAATAATCCCGGGGGAGAACATGAACGTCTGTACCAAATTTTATGGTAATCCAGCTCATAGGTGTCAGGACATTTTACTCAAAACCACAAATGTCAGCTTCATGGTGAAAAGTTATAAGATCACCAAAGTCAATAGGATTCATCCTCATAAACGTTCTCATAAACAGTGTATACATTATAAGTGTCAAAGAGCAGCCAAAGAGACATTTGTTGGACTGAAAATATTGCTAATTATTGCTGTAACATATTCTTGTCTCCTTATCTGTTGTTTTGTTTAATGGTAATTTCTGTCTGGGTGGTAGGGTGCACTGCCTGAATGCTAAATACTCAGACACAAACACAACTCAAAACCTCTTTTAACAGCAACTATGCAGAAATTACACAGCAGGTGAATTTGTATTTTCTGCTAGAGCTGCAGCTGCATTTATGTTTTGACAGTTTAAAAATCCACAGCACCAGTTGGGAGCGCTCAGATGTCCGCTACAGTAAAAAACATTACATTTTTGACCTTGGTGATCCCCTGATGTTTTATCTAGCATCACCAGTAGGTCAAAATTTTCATGTATCCAAAAATATCTCAACACCGATGAGATGGAGTGCTCTGAAAATTTGACATTCATGCTGCCCCGAGGATGAATTTTGATGACTTTAGTGATCTCCCTGACTTTTCCCCAGTGCCACCCAAGCAGATATTACCACCACTCAATTATTTTTTTCAACAAGTCATTATGGTCTCAATCGCTAAATTCAGGCCCTCTGATAAGTGTGCTGGTGGTACTTTTGAAAATTATTGCTCCATTATTAAGATTTGAAGACTTATATTAGCTCTGATGTCTGCTGTGTGGGCGTTGATGGACAGCTGAGATTCACAGTTTGAATGGAGTCCCATGAAATTCGGCACTCACATCATGTTCCCCTGAGAATGAATAGTGATAACTGGTGATCCTCACTCACGTTACGTATTGGACACATTTAAATTCTGACCTGATGGTGGCGCTAAAGTCAAAATTCAAATGTCTAATACTTTAGTTTATGACCAAATATCTGCAAAACTGATGACATTCCCAACAGCCTCATTTGTACTTTTTGTTTAACATGGTAAAAGTGATACCTGCTAAACATCAGCGTGTTAGCATTGTCATTTTGAGCATTTTAACATGTTGGCACCAGCATTTAGCTCAAAGCACCACTGTAGTATAACCTAACAGAGCTGCTAGCATGGCTGAAGACTCCTAGTCCAAATCATTCAAATAGTTTCCCATAATTTCCCTGGTTCAGCACTATTCTAGTATGACCTAACATTCTTACCTTTGACATAAGCTGAACACTGGACCGTCTGTCTGCCCAGCTGCAGCTGCAGATCCGTCACACCACATGGTGAACTGTCCTGACTGGGCACCAGCCTAATAACACACACAAAGATACACGCAAAACAATATTTTCATTAGTTCAAAGGCAAAAACATTTTGGAACATTTCATTTGATTTATCCCAGAAATAGATTAACTCATTATTTGTCACTGTTACTGTTTACCTGTTACCTTTAGATGTAATTTGAAATTAAGATGAGAACAAAATGTCACATCCTTTTCATACTCTTATTAAGCCGGTGCACAGCCTCTGATCTTCAGGCGGAGCTTTTTCGGTCATTTTGAAGTCTTAATGTTAGGATGAAGGTGACTTCAGGGCTCCTATGATCTGAACCAGCCTGCCATAAAAGCTTATAGGCTGTTATATCTCACCTTACAGCTTAATTTTTACCCAATTTTTTTACTGTTGAATTATCTTTATCCTCTATTGTTATTGCTTTATCTTCAGGCTTTCTCTTGGCTTTACTTTTACTCTTTATTATTACAGTTTAGTGTTTGCTTTTGATTGATCTGACTGTCAAAAACTCATTTAAAAAAGGCAGATAGTTCGTGTGTGTTTGCGGGGTGTTTCTTACCCCAGCCTCTGGCAGCAGGAGGTGGAGATGTGGTTGTGTTGGCTGCCGGTGTTGATGGAAGCCTTGACTTCAGCCTCGCAGCACTGTGGGGAAGACGGAGGGGGATTTTGGTGTCACAGTGTGATTTTTCACTTCAGTCTGATGCTGCCACACGCAAGGAAACAACTAGTCACAACAACACATTAACACAACTCTGGGGAGCCCTTGAAAACCACTGATCTCTTTTCTTTTGAACAAACTCATTCGGCTGCCTCATGATTGTGAAACTGCCAGATTGAAATATAAAGTCCAAGACGGCCGCTAATCAACTTTGCACCAACAAAACGAATCTCCCATCGGTGAAGTATTTCCAAGCCAGCACTTGTTTTCCAGAGCCAAATGTTATTTTGTGTTTGTAACTTGATCTGTATTGATTCGGAGTTAAACCACTAGTCTTCTGTAGAGCGCTGCAGGTGTAGTCTTACAGTTTATAATCAGGTTAAAAATAAACCAACAAGAGCACTCTGTATGCTATTACGGATCACATGAGTTGTTTTTTTTTATTATTTGCTGATCTATTATGCTCATGTTGCTGACTCCATTTCCCAACAAAATGCTGATTCTTGAGTCCACTTTGATTTTTCCAACTTAATGATCTTAAATGCATTACCAGAGCATGAAATATTAACCAGGTCAGTCATTTGTGCATGTTTAACTCATTAATCAGCCGAACTACTCCAGTCTGAAGAGTACAAAATCAATTGTAAGTCAGATGATTCATTTTACAAACTTTGAACTCAAAATACTGCTGACTTACTGATTATTTTCATCTTTAAACATTTAGGGAAATAAACTTATTAACTTTGTTGCCTACAGTTAGAGTCTCATCTAACTCAGCAAGAAAGCAAATAAGCATATTTTCCAAACTATTCCTTTAATTTTTGACTGTTTTTTTCCGATTTTTCCATCATTGCAGCTAGATTTTTACAGTGGCAATACTAACAGGCAGCTTGTCCTAATTTCTACTGACATTTCTCTTCTTCTACATCTCACAGTTGCTCTGCTGCCTTCAGGGTACTTCATATCACAAAGACATGTTTCATGGGAAGCAGAGAAAAGCCTATAGTGCAGCAGATTGTAATGGTTCATGGGGACTGTAATGTCTCTATAATGGCCTTTTCCTATTCAGCATCTTCTTACTTAATGTCATACAACTGGTCCACAAGTGAGAGGACATATTTGTGGGGGAAAAAAATACAGTAATGGAAGAATGAGGAATGTATTCAGGACATATGGTAGCTCTGCATGCATGTGAGATAAGCAGTATGCTGGCACCACCCCCACACTGTTAAGTGTGTATCAAGCTGTGCACACATTCTATATTTTTCCACTTTCAAATGCAAATATATTCCAGCTACATTACTTTATGCTCTTTTGCATGATTTTACTTTCAGACTGCAGGAAAACTAGTCTGCAAACTGCAGTTCAGGACAGTCACTTTTCTTGATCATTTAAGTCAAAATATTGGACTTTGACGAGCTACTAATACTTTATATTATATAGATACTATATGATTTTATAAGTTTATACTGACTGAGTAGATTTTTGAAATTGCAATGAATTTAACCACTTGAAAATTACAATGTAATTTTAGAAGGAGCATTGTACATCACAGGTGTAAGCAAGCACACTAGTACGCCAAGAAGAGGAGAGGACATGAATATTCCTCTTCTCCAAAGGGAGAGTTTTTACATTTTTACACTTAAAACTCTGACACTCAAAGGTCTGAACCAAGAATATGAGATAAAACATTTCTTGTAAATTCAAAAAGGAGGATTTTGTACAGTTAGATATATTTTGGTTATAGCTTCTTGTTGATAGTCGTCCACAGTCTCGACCATAACAGATTTGTTTCAGTGCGTGTGTGGAGATTTCTGGTGATCTTTGCCTTGTACTTTAATGTTTTCTGTCAAGTTGTTTAAAACAGTTTTTCTGTATATTTTTGATATATTTGCGATATGTTTTTGTATATTTTATATATTTGTTGCATTATTGTCTCTGGGTTATTTGGGTTATATAATTATTGGGTTGGATGGTTAACCTCATTTGTCTTCATAAATCCTATCAGCCTATTGGTGTATATATAGGCTATAAATATGGGTGTGGTGGCCATTTTTTAAATATTTGGAACTGATAAATATCTGATTGGGGTCAAAACATTGTCGATTGGTCTGGAGTCAATGTGGCTCTTTTCATCGATCATTTGACAACTTTTTTTTATCTTATATGTAAAAAAAAAAAAAAAATTCAGAACATTATAAATGTTATGATGAGGCCAATGTTTTATGCCTGATTTAGTCAGAGATAGTTGCCTTACATTAAGAGATTTTCTAACATATGAGGGTTTTACTGTCCAGCACCCAACCTGGTTCCTGAGAACATGTCTGTATATCTTTTTTCCTTCCCGTCATCATTCATAAATCAATACCTTATCCACTTGACTCGTGGACATTTCCCCCCTTGGAAATAAACACATCAGTTTCCATGAGTCTTGTTTTGATCCCTCACACTCTGTACAGGCTGAGCTGAGCCCTCTTTGTCCTCACAGGCACACAGGCTTATCAGCAGCACCACAAACCTGTTCTTTTGTCTCAGTCCCGGCAGTGCAAAAATCCCTCTCTCTCCCTGAAGTTTAAAAATAGCTGCCGAATGAGTAACCGGGGGAACACTTTGCATTTAATAAGTTGATGATAAAACCAAGTAAAGCACAATGAGTAATAGGGTAAAACGCTGAATCCACTAGAAAAGTCTTAAGTGCACTACTGATTTTAAATACATGCACACACATACAGGATCCACAGACACTGTGCCGCATTCTTTAAACACCACGGGGAGTTGGGACTGTTTCATCACTGTATTGATTTCTTGCAGTGGATGAAAAATTATTCAACATTCAAGATGTTTATTGTCACTCCGGTTGTACAAGAAGTGAAATTCTTTGGCTCGGAGGCTCCATTACAGAAAACAGTAAATATATATGTATATATGTATATATGTGTATATATATATATATATATATATAAGGCATATAGCAATAAAAGGTATAAAGCAATAAAAGGTATACAAAGCAATAAATATAAAAACAGAATATAAGTAGCAATAAAAGGCATATTTAATCATTAATCAGATATTGCACAGATGGTTAGATTGCACTTTGTGTGCGTGTGTGTGCGTGTGTCTGTCTGTGGTGTGGTGGGTTTGCATGGGGGGCGGCAATGACCCTCAGGTACTTCCTGAGGCACCACTGGGTGTACAGCTCCTGCAGGCTGTTTCATTGCCACGGGAGATCAAACCCCACAACTGCTGTGTCGTCCGCAAACTTCACAGTGGTGTTTGTAGCCTTTGTCGCCACACAGTCGTGGGTGTAGAGGGAATACAGGAGGGGGCTGAGGACACGGCCCTGTGGTGCTCCTGTGCTGAGAGTCAGCGGAGAAGAGGTGCGGTTGTCCACTCTCACCACCTGGAGGCGGTCTGTCAGAAAGTCCAGGATCCAATCACACAGTCCAGTGTTCAGGCCCAGATCCTTGAGCTTACTGACGAGCCTGGAGGGCACTATGGTGTTTAAATGGCTCTGTCCTTGGTGTCATGCATGGCTGCATTTCTCCCTGACTAGAATTCAAATTTCCAAAATATTAGCTCTTTGGCCTCTGGACATACACTGGGTTATATTTTTAATGATATCTACTATCTACTTTTTTTTTGCTCTTGGTTAGATTTAATAGAGAATGAAACAATGAAAGAATACATGTTTTTTGCATGAAAAGAATGTCAAGCTATAAGACAAGCTATAGGACTATAGTTAATGATTATTTATATAGCGCCAAATCACGACAGAAGTCATCTCAGGGCACTTTTCACATACAGCAGGTCTAGACCGTACTCTTTAATTTACAGAGACCCAACAGTCCCCCATGAGCAAAATAAAGTATTGGATTTACAATTATATAAAACAGAGAAAGGCTGCACAGAGTGACTTGAACAGCAACATTTTTGCATGATAAGTGACTAATCAATGATAAAACTTGTTGATTAATTTTTTGTCAATTAAATAGGTGGTGGACTGTGAAAACACAAGGGAACATCGATGGAAATAAGACGATCATTCTCTCCCTGACAACATCTGATATATTGTTTTCTGGAAATATAAAGCAATGTTGTCAGTAAACCAAACACTAAATTTACTTTCTGTTTCAGCACCAACAAGCAGAGTTAGAAAATGTATATGAGAGCATCTAAAGAGAATAGAAATTATATTATTCAAACTAAACCTCAGACAGATGTGTGGTGGGAATAACCTGCCTTCTGTTTTATTCGCTTTAATCACTTTTTTTGTGGCTCTATTTTTGTTTTTCTCTGCTGCAAATCCTAGCAGGTACTCACTGTTTTAGCAACCACTGAAAACATGAAGCATCACATGAAATGCTGGCTGGACACGGAGGACGGACTGAGTCATTACTTGAGTATTCTGTGTGACTTTTCTGTATACATTAGTCACTGGAGTGTTAGATGGGTGACCACAGTGAGCAACTCCATGTGAAACCAGGCAACCATAATGCTTAATGTGTTTCAGACAAATTGTAAGAAGAGACAGCAAATAAAAAGCATAAATACTGAGTCACTGCATGCATAATGCTGCTGATTGCTACTGTTTTTTCAGACCTGTGTCATTTAAAGTGGTCGTGTTGGACAGTGTTGGCCAGAGAATCACTATCAGCTATTTCTCTATAAATCATAGAGTTAGAGGTGAGGATTTAGAATTGAACATACCCTAAAGTCGTCCCATGTGGTTTCGGTGTGTTTAGGGTTAACTCCACTAGTTGGAGTCAAGGTTGGATTCAGGGTTATTTATTAATCCTAACCTTAACCTAAAATAAATGTACTTTAAACGTTGTTGTCTTTATTTGATGGTAGCTAATAGAGCAGCAACAATTAGTCGACAGAAAATTAATCAGCAACTATTTTGATAATCAAATAATCATTTTGTTGGTTGCAGTTTCTCACATGTGAGGATTTGAAGCTTTTCTGCGTCAGACATGATAGTAAACTGAACATCTTTGGATTTTGCACTGTTGATCAGACAAAACAAGACATCTGAAGGCATCACCGTGGGATTTCTGGGGATTGAGCTAGAGAGGAAATGACAAGCAACAAAGTTCCCCATCTGGATGGAAACAGGGGACATTGTGATAACATGGTATCTGTCTAAAGGTGTCAGCACGGACACTGCTCCATCTCCTCTGCACTGGTCACATTCGCTGATGTGCACATACTGCTGCACACTAAGGGAGTTTCCATTGCACTCCAACACTGTAGTGCCATTTGTGGAAAAATCTATAGCAATACACTGGATAGGCCCCCGGGAGGTTTGGGAAAAATCAGGCATTTCGGGATTCTTCTGAGCTATAAGTGGATTCCTGATTACAAGGGGGCATCCTGGTGTCCTCTGAGTTAAATACATATAGTCACAACATCCCTGATTCGATTCTGGCTGGGGAACTTACTAGTACTAATACTAGTACTGAAAGTTGTTTGTACGTATTTTGAATAGTGAACCTCCAAATTGTCACCCATTTAGCACAAAGCGTATCGAGCTGGGCAAAAGAACTGTGTAAACACCAGATGATTGACAGTCGGTGTGACCTTAAACTGCAATTGCAACTGCAAACTGCAAACTGCAACTACAAAGGTCCCTGCGCTTAAGTCAAGTAACGGCTACCATGACGTGAGACTGAGTCAATGTGGAAGTACCTTAAAATGCATCGACGGCCGCTAGATGCTCAAATTGATTCCCATTCAAAAAGTGTCAACTTCTCTCCAGAAATACTAAGTCAGTCATTTTTTTTCAACGAGTCATTACGGTCGCTAAATTCAGGTCCTCTAATAAGTGTGCTGGTGGTCATTTAGGAAATTATTGGTCCGTTAATAAGATTTGAAGACTTATGGTAGCTTTGATGTCTGCCGTGTGGGCGTTGATTGACAGTTGGCTCACCTGCTCAAGGGGGCTTTAAGGGTCAACGAAGGGTACAAGTGGGCCAGACTTGGCCCCCAGTGGTAGGGTTGTCTGTTGGTTACCACAAAATGTGTTTCAATAGGCTACTGCGCACATTTTCTTTCTCGTTTTGTTTCCTCCTTTTGTCCTGAGGCCCACACAATGTGCCCATTTCAAGCCCGTGCAACTGTAACCCTGTAACCTACATTTAATTCATTTGGGGCCCACGTGGACATGATAAGGTTAGATTTTTAGTCACTGTGACTCAGTTGTCTATTTTTCTGATCCAGTCAGTCAGCCACCGGGTCCTGCTAAGCTTTTGTTGTGTTGTAAAAGGGGAATAAATGAAGTGTAGGCTTTAAATGATGATTCATAGGAGTAGAATACTGCTGTCTTTGTATCAGTTGTTATGCAGTAGTAGAGTGTCAAAGTATTGAATGTGAGCGAGGAGAGACATTTTACACAGTGCGGTACCTTGCATTGAACAACCAGAGCTGTGAGGAGGGTCGAGCTCTCCGTGCCCTCGGTCTTCTCAGCTGTCTGTCTGGCCCCCGCTTCACTGCTGTCGTCCTCCTCATCCGACCGTAGGCTCCTCTCGCTTTCCTCCAGAGACTCTCTCTCCTCTGTGGAGTCCTCAGCTGTGCTCTCGCTCCTCTCCTCGGCGTCAGCCGGTCCGTCCTTGGTGTCGGCGAGTGGGGAGCGAACCCTGGCGCTGGGGTCCCGGGCCTCCCCTCGCAGCCGTGTGATGTTTCCCTCGAGGAGGCGACGCTGGACGATGCTGTGAGGTTGCTGGGGGGGGGGGGGCACACAAGAAAAACAGATGTCAGATAGGAACATGTGCAAGTGGAAATAGAAGTTGATTTCAGCATTGATGAAAGCTAGGATTCTGAATTAATTCTGATGAAATTTAGTCTTTACAGGGAAAAAACACTAAAAGTCCAATAAAATCCACAGTAATTAAATAGAGTTGAATAATTTTTCAGCAAAGAAGTTTCTCAGAGCTGCAAACTGAAGTGAGTTAATTCAATGTGTGTCAAAGGGTAGGCAGCATCTTCTGGTCTATCTTCCTTTGCATGATGAAAAACACTCACATTTTCATAGCATCATCTTAATAAGATTGTGTCAAAGATAGCCTGTGACGCACCATGACTTAAGGTACATTTCATCTGAAAAAAAAAACCAAAACAAGATACAGTATCTAGGTCACTGTGTGAGGAACATGTCATCATAACCTTTGTGGCTTCAGATCATTTGTACATTCAGAAAAAGTCATTATTTTCTCCCATTCTAGTAATAATAAACCATGTTTATGCATATGTGTTCAGATAAAGTCCATTCAGGTCAGGTTATTCCTACACAGACAACCAGTGGTATCAATCTAACTGCATGATATATCACACAGTAGAGTTATTACAGTATTTAAAAAGAAATGTTGGCTTGATTATACAGAAACTGATATATTTGTGTATTTAGTATTTAGTTTGGATTGAGCCAGTACTCATCGGTATGGAGTATCAGCAAGTAAGATTTCTGTTACACATGATGTAGCTGAAGTTAAGTGTCAGACAAAATATGTTTTTCTTCTCAAACAAGCTGCAAGAAGACCCAAATATCAGATCAGTCACACAGAAACATCTTTTAAGCCAAAACGCATCATGCTGTGGCGAGTAGAGGCTATTTTGACTGTAGAGATTTAAGGAAGGCTTTGACATTTCAGAGCCTCTTTCCCCTTTTCCCTCCTCCTCCTCCTGCCCCCCAACACAAAATAACACACACATGCAGATTTAAATAGCTCACTTTAGCTTCAGCAAGGAAAAAAAAAAAGCTTTCTAAACTGGCTGAAATGAAGGGCACATTATCATGTCATGAAAGCCAATTCAAGGGGCATGTTAACTCTTTCAGGTCATCACTGTCGGCACACATTAAAGGATTTCTGCTCTTTGTTTTGTTTTTTTACTAGCACAAATAAAAAAATGCACACAGTCCTCTTTATGGCTACACAAACACAATTCCAACTACATATTACCCAAAGTACAACATGCATTGTATATTTGTGCCGTACATGTTGAATAAAAATATGTTGGTCTTGTTCGAGGCCAGATTTCCACTGTTTCCAAAGAGCACGTGGGCAGTGACTTGCTGTGTTCCCTCTGCATCATATAAAAAGCAAATCATATTTAAGCTGCCTGCTCCTCTATAATCACATTGCAGTTCTACCAGCACAGTCTGGGTACCGACTTTCAGACAACATGCTTTGAAAAGAGCAGCTCACCCATCACCAGGCGGTCACTGCATTAATTAAACACAAAGCATTTACTTTCCTTTCAAGGTTTTTGACCGCTAAACTCACCAAGATGATATGTGTCTAAACGGTGTGTCCAAATGAATGAACACGTGTCATGAAATTACATAAAACCACTGATCAATTGTTGTGTCAAGAATAAAGAGATTTCAGTGGCCATTTTAAGACTCAGCATGTCAGGTTCATCTTTACATAGATCCTTTTTATGGAAGACATTTTGACACGTCACAGCAGGAAAAGTACAAGTGTAAATAATGAAATGAATTCCATTTAACTGCTTCAGTTTCAGGGTCCTGGTATCGTGCATGCTGGCTCATCACTGTCATGGCTTACTGGGACACTTACTGGGATGGTAATGTTATTAGTAACACCTGGTGGTTTTTCCAACCATGACTAATCAAAATGTATGCTGTGATCTTCACAGGTAGCATGTTATCATGTTAATGTTTTATATATATATAGAAAAACAACACCGTCAGTTGTTTTGTGACATTGACTTAGAGCCTAAAAGTCTGCAGAGGGAAGAAGTTCCCTCACACTGACTAATATTAGCCTTCATCAAAGCACAAACCTGTCTGTTTTTTGTTTTGTCATTTAAAACCTGTCTTTTGGACCAAAATGCTGTAAAACCTGACCAAATAACCACCCTGCCAGCCAACATTGGCATCTGTACAACCATGAAGTCACAGTTTAAGTATCTTGGTTGAATGCCAGCCCCATAAATGACAACACCATCTGCCCACCTGTTGTTCTCACACGCTTTGTATTACTCCTTACATGTCTACATCCAGTCGTCTCTCTCCTCTTTCCTAACGCAATCAGCAGGCCGCCGTGCCTGCAGTGTGACACGTTAACAGAAATTGGTGTGTCTGTCCACTTCACAATGTTCCTTTTGGAGAAAACAACCCATTTAAACATCGCTGTTGACGCTCTTGTTATTGTAAGTGATGACAATGATTTCCACAGACTGGGTCATTCTTTGCAGTGACCTTTGACCCCCATCAGATGTGCAGACAATTTGAGCCGTCTCGTTATATAAAAGAGGAGACTGCTCATTTCTTAGAATAAAGCGGCGTGGTGGCTGAATATGGATATTTTCGAGAGCACTGTGAATAAGACTGGTGGTGAGATGTCTTTTCGGACGACGTGTTTAGACAATGTGCTGGATGATTGCGTTGCATAGTGACAATAGTGGATTACAATTGTTGACTTCGTGTCTATGAGGGGAACTCCATCCAGCAGCTGTGATTGTGTGACTCTGACCCCTATTAGGAGAAAGCTTTGGGCAGACAAAATGGAATAGCAAAGATAGACCCTGCTCCCTTTTTTTTCCACATTACTGGTCATTATTTGATGTTCTGCTCTGATTAACATGCGCGCAGCAATACGAGATTCTGCTGTTAAAGTATTCCTGAGCAGAATTTGAATGAAGATAAGGACAATTTCATGGACTGGCAAGCAATAAGGAGACAGAGAAATGAACACAGAAAGGAGGGGAGGGGGCGGCCGTCTTAGGCATGTGAAGCTCAATCCAAGACCTCGACATGCCATCAAGGAGTCAGCATTCATTTGAGAAAAAAATCAGGTTTTAGTACTCTGTAGTAAATTGTTTGCTATTCATAAGCCGCTCTCCATTAATCTGGTTCCAGGCCAAGCTGCAAAACAGCAGCAAAAACTAGTAATCACCACCCGTGTCACTGAGTTCGATTTAGCCCATTGGTGTCTCTCTGAGCTCCAGCTGTAGTTGAGGAGCGTCTAGCTGGCTTATAAACGAGCACCGATTTAAAAACCTCCTCTCCTTTCCTCTCTTGTTTCTTCTCCTCTCCTCATTTCCTTATGTTCTTTACTTTCATTTTCTGTCCTTTCTTTGTTTTTCCTCTTCTCGAGTCTCTCTATTACCTTTCCCGTCATTCCCCTTCCCTTTCCTCCTTTCTTTTCTTTTCCTTTCCTTCCCTCATCTCCCTTCTCCTCTCTTGTCTCATCTTCTCTCTTGTTTCCTCTCCTCTCTTCAACTTCTTCCATTATCTTTTCTCTCCTTTTCTGTCCCTTCCTTGTTTCTCCTCTGCTTAGCGCTCCTCTTCTCATGACCTTACATTCTCTTTCCCATTATTTCCCTTTCCTTCTTTCCTTCTTTTCTTTTTTCTTTTCTTTTCCTCTTCTTTCCTTTCCTTTCTTCCTTTCATTACCTATTAATTATTTTCCTTATTTTTCCTCTGTTCTCCTCTCCTCATTTCCTCTCTGTACCTTTTAATCTCTTATTTTCCTGTCTTTTCTTTCCTTTCTTCCTTCCTTCTTTACCTCTTTCTTTTCCTCACTGTACCGTTCATTCTCTTTCTCTTATTTTCCTCTCATTTCCTTTCTTGATTTCCCCTCTCCTCATTTGCTTCCATTACATTTCTTTCTTTCCCTTTCCTTTCCACACTCTCATTCCCTGCGGTCCCTTTCTTTTCCACTCCTTTTTCTTTTCCTCCCCTCGTTTCCTTGTTTGCTTCCACCACAGTTCATTCTCTTTCTTTCCTTTCCTCTGATTTCCCTCCACCACCTTCCTCCACCTTTTCTTTTTTACATTCCCTAAACCAATCAAAACCTCCAGCCTAACATAAGAGTAATCCAATCCTCAAACCCCTCTCATATCTGCTGGAGCTCCCCCAAAATAGGAGCCTTTACTATGCGCTCCTTGACATCTGCACCAATCACATTCAACCTGGAGCTCCAATTTTATACTGGACTGATGTTATTATTGTTGGGATCTCAACATTGACCTTCAGCTCTGACCCGGCAGTTTTTTTTCTCTCTCTCCCTCTCTCAATATGCTGCAGATCAGTTGACCTCTCTCCCACCTCAGCACTGCAAATCACACACAATTTATTAACAGTAATTAGCCTCTTTTCCGAATGCAAAACTAGCACGTGAAAGGGGACGCAAACAGTGACAGATAAAGGTTTATTTGTGTAGATTAAAGTGCTTATCAAGTCTGGTTGCACACTAGAATGTTTTTATTCAGGGATAAGAAGAAGGGAAATCATGTCAAGCTAACAGTCTGAAGACGAGAACCAGAGAGTTTGATTACGGGTTCTTTCTTTGAGATGTTTTCCTCATCTGTGCTCTCATCAGACATCAGAGATGATTCTGATAGACAATAAACACAATTAGATTTTTCCCCTCTTTGTCTGTGTCCTCTGATGGTTGGCGTCTGTTTCTGCTGAGCCCTGACTACTCCGGGGCCAGCTCGCCAGTAAATCATGTTAGCAACAGCAAGCTGCTAGCAGGCGGCGTTGGGTGTGCCCTGGCTCTGTTTTGCAGTTCAGGGGTGAACTGCCAATCTTGCACTTTACACTTGTTCCCTGTTTGCCTTTTAATATAGTGCACTTCCTGCAAGATACTCTGTGTGAGCTGTCACATGAGGAAAAGTTTCTTCCATTGTGATATATCTCGAGGTTTC
Organism: Scomberomorus guttatus; assembly: GCA_038419695.1. Lineage (NCBI taxonomy): Eukaryota > Metazoa > Chordata > Actinopteri > Scombriformes > Scombridae > Scomberomorus > Scomberomorus guttatus. Next base: position 5,392,861 of record CM076466.1, on the reverse strand, counting down.
GACAACTTTCTCACCTCATTCAAGTGACTGTTTGTTAACAGGCTGAGAATATGTGAAATGGCATGAATCATGCGGCCTCCTTGTGGATTTCCCATCATGATATGTTGCAGATTAAATCAGGATAAACCCCTTTAGATGTATCATTGTTTTCAATGAAGACAGCAGGCAGCAGGGTCCCATAAACAGTTTATCTATTATACACAATTCAAGCTGGTGTTACGCCTCATTTGCTAGTGATTTTTTTCATTGTTGAAGCAGCTGAGGTGGAACTGACATCGCTGTGGTGTAATCTGTTTGTTCATTTTTCACAGAGTCCAGAGTGATTTTGGACGATATCATTTTGAACAGTCATCGCTGCTGATTGTAATATGTTTCACAGATATCATAGCAGCTGAAGAGAGCTTTCAGTATTAGTCATTATGATTGTCAGAGAATTAAATGCATTGATTTAATACTGAGGCCATCGATCTTTCCTTTCCTTGCTGAGAAGTTATGTTGTGCTTTTTCTTTTTATGCCAGAGGCTCAGCATTCATCAAAATATGTTATTTTTTTGCCATGCTGCAATAGGTTTGGAATAAGGACATATCTGGTGATATTTTATATTTTTCTTATTGCCAACAAATCCCATGAAAACACCAAAACCAACAATTAACTCATCCTACTTACAAGTTGTGTGTGTATCCAAAGCCTGATGTATTTTATTCCTCTGTTGTTGTCCCGGAAACTATTGAAAAGACGTCAGTGAGCCACACTGTTGTTTTTAATTGTTTAATGTAAAATGTCACATAGTAAAAAATGGTTATAGATCCCAAGGTGACATCTTCAAATAGCTGGTTTTATATGACCAACAGTCCAAAACTTTCTAATGGGAATGAATGAGAATAAAACAGATTATATTCAAATTTAACATTGGTTTTGGTATTTTTGCTTGATAAGTTACTTAAAAACAATTGATTGATTATCAAAATTGTTGCTGATTTATGTTCAGTTGATCAACTAATCGATTAAAATGGTGAGTAGTTTCAAGCTCTGGGAATGAGTTTTTGTAGCCAGTGGGATGATTTATGGAGTTATTGTTCTAAAAATCGACATTTTGTGAAATCCAGATTTTCAGCTTATTTATATCATACCTTTTTTTAACTAAGCTAATGGCCTTTTCATCATTTATCATCATCATGACGGGGTGGCTGTGGCTCAGGAGGGACAGCGGGTCGCCCTCTAATCAGAAGGTCGGTGGTTCAATCCCTGGCTCCTCTGGTCCACATGCCAAGTGTCTTTGGGCAAGATACTGAACCCCGAGTGTGTGTGTGTGTGTGTGTGAGCATTAGAAACATTGTAAAGTGCTTTTTTTAAAAAAGCACTATATCGCTACTGATTAGCAGGTTGGCACCTTGCATGGCAGCCTCTGCAGAGGACCTGCTCCCTATGTAGATATAACGGGCTCATTCTAAGGTAACAAAAACACAGCAATCCTTATTTTCATGGGATTAAACACTAATTAAAACATACTTATAAATGTTATTCCATTTCTGCCAAGTCCGTTCCGCTAGATGCCACTAAATTCTACACACTGCACCTTTAATTAACTCTTTGCTCAGCACTAATGTAATTAAAAATATCAGGATATACTAAATTAAAAAACAGAGGCTCATTTGCAGGCTGACAACATACAGACAATTAATTAACAATGAACTGATTATAAAAACTGTAGTAAATTAATTTCAACATTACAACGAAGCCCCTCCCTAACGGGATCAAATCATCAAACAGGCACTTTTGATGACCACATCTGTTGTTTTATCACACTGACCAAATGATTTTCAGTCAAGAGACAAAGAGTGATGGAAGAGAGTAGACGGGAAGAGAAAAAGGACAGAGATGTAAGATGAGAATGAAGGAAGGGAGGAAGAGGAGGGGCAGGCAGGCAGCAGATGTGTAGCTGCCGGAGCCTCCTGGTCGGTGCGACAGGAAGTAAGCCGCTGGGGACCTCCATCAGAATGAGAAAGAGGGCATTAGAAAGCTCACCTGACTGGCTGGAGCCTGTTACAGGCAGATAATTAGTCCACATGGCAATTAGCTTCTAATCTGACTCACAGAGGGAGAGTTACAGAGAAAGAGAAACTGGGAAATAAGACAGAGAAGAGGAGGATGCGCAGCACTGGGGTTACACATTAGCTTTTGTCCCATTGGAAGGAGATCGGTTTGAACTGGTTCGTATTCGGGGGTCACCACAGGACTCACATCAGAAAAATCAGCAACAGCCCACGTATGAAGGGACACAAAGGACCACTGTGTCTGACAGATTGGCAACCAGTTTTACCCAGAATTGTTCCCTCTTTGCCAGACTAGACGTAAAAAAACTGTCTCCATTAAGGAGCAACAATAACATACAAGCATGTTGTTGTGCAGTGTAATTATGGAAGTTAAGCTCTTATGGTCAACAGATCCCAACCCATGTGTTAGTCTGTCTCTGAAATTACATTTAATCATCTCTCTTTGCAGTCAAAATTAATGTCAACATGTTCTTTTTGTTAAATTAGAATGAAGAAAAAAGCTCTTTGGAAAAATACCAGAAATGCTTTGCCATATTGTCTCTGCCGGCTGGAGGAGAGTGTCGGAGGCTTGTTTGATTGACATTAGCTGGCAGGCTAATTCTGTGGCGCTACACCGAACGCCAGACAAAGTAAACAAACAGCTGTAGCTACAGGTCACAGTGTGTCGTGTCCTGGAAAATTTTTGAGTAATTTGCAGGTATTTAACGATACATTTTTAGGACAAGGACAGAGCAATTTGGTACAAATTATAAGACAAAACAAAGAAGAGTTCAGTTGGTTAAGTTGGTGCCCACTCATTTGGGTTCAGGTAAAGAATTAAGATTCTAATTTAATAAGAATTTTAGCAAATTAACTGTGTGTGCATTTATATTTACCAACTAAACCAAGTTTTTCCCTTTTTTTTCTTATAATTTCTACCAAATTGCACCACCCTCTCTGTAAAATGTCCTAAAAAATAATCATTAAAAACCTGCAAATTACTCAGAAGATTTCCAGGAAATAAGTATAAGATTAGAAGTCCCATATAATGAGGTATTACCCAGAGATTTTAAAGAGCAACGACCAAACCAGCATCTAACGGGTCTGAAGTGACATCTGCAGGTATGTTTACATGCTTTAATGTGCTGCAGCTGAGCAGCTAATTAGCTTTCTAGCCTGCTAATTGATGTTAGCAGTGGACCTTTCCCCAGTGTGTGTTTGTTTGGTTTCTCTTTCGCAGGACGAGACATGTGTTCATGTTTGCAAGTTAGATGAGAAGGTGACTTTAGCAGGAAAGCTAATATCTTAGTTTGGGTAAATAACCCAGTATTGTGTTGGTTCTATATTGATCCATACTGATTTTTAGTGTATGTATGTAAAGGACAGGTGTAGGCTGGTGTTAATGCTTCTGGATATGATAAGTGAGTCTGTGTAGGGCTGCAACTAATGATTATTTTCATTATCGATTAATCTGCTGATTATTTTCTCCATGAATCGATTAATCATTTGGCCTATAAAACCAACTGTCCAAAATCCAAACATATTGAATTTACTATCAAACAAGACCAAGAATAGCAGCAAATCATCACAAATGACTTGCAATTTTTGGCATTTTCTATTTTAAAAATTATCATATATAAACGATTATTAGAATAGCTGCCAATTAATTTTCTGTCAATTAATCAACTAATCATTGCAGCTCTAACTCTGTGAGAACGGTTTACATGCTTTATATTCTGAAAATTCAATAAAAATATGTGAATTATTCAATGAATTTTGGAGCCACTTGCCAAACCCAACAAATACTGATCTCTGAACTTGCTATTCTTCTCTTGCTTTCTCTCTCTGTCTCAGTATTGTATTCTCCCCTCCTCTGTTGTTGAGGTTGTTTTGTCCTATTTGTTTTTGTTGGGTATTTTTAGCCTCCCGAGGGAGCAGCTGAGGGAGAGTGTTACCGCCCATCCACAGCTCCAGATGACACAGAGAGAGACAGGTTCACACTAACCTCTCTCCAGCCCACCTAATTGTCCGGGAGCTAATAATAAAGCCTGCATCCGAACCGATTTAACACGGATTGTTCTGGACGGGAAAAATGAAGGGAAACAAACTCGTGAAATCGTAAACAATTGAATTCATAGAGAGTGAATTAAGATGCATATGGATATAAAAAACCCCTTCCAGGATGAGATGCACTGTATGCCATCTGCTCTTTAAAACTCATGACTTTATGAAAGGGCAGTAGATCACCAAGTTCGTAAGGTTCTGGTTTGACAAAAGCATAGCACGTTTCCACATTGGATATTCAGTATTTTTAAAATGTCTTTTAAATGACTAACAAGTTATTTGGTTAATATTGGATATAATGTTTACTAAATCTGGTCCCTAGTTGTATTTAATGCACACAGGAAAAGAATCAGTTCCTTCTGTGCCACAGTTCTTGTACATTCAAGCCCAGTTCTGTAGCTTTTGATCATCCTCAGGAGTACCTGGAGACTCCAGCCTCTCGATTAGACAGGCCTTCACTCTTTCACACACACAGGCTTCAGACTCACTCATCTGTAAGAGAGGGACATGAGCAAACGGACAGCTAAGCTGCAGGGAGAAGAGGAAGGAGGCTTTGCAGCAGCGACAGACGAGATGTGTGCAGTGAAATTGGACCAAAATGAGATTTTGAAGGACAAATTTTAAACGTTAAAGCTTCCTACAGCCAATATGTGTGTTTTTACCTGATATTTTACCACTTTAAAACCATATGTTTTTGCAGAATTAGAAGATTAATGTTTTTTTCTGGAATATTAGCCTGATCATGATGGAAAAGCCTTATCAAAAAGAGTGACACTAAAAACTACCACTGAAATCTGTCTGATTTAGTCGGACAGCTTGAGGAGTGACATTGTTTTAAAGGTCAGTTCTCCCAAATTACAAAAAATCACATTTTCTCATTTACTTCTAGTAGTATCAGCTATGCAGATCGTTTTGGTTTCTGTTTGTTTTGAGATATCTTTCTCTGACATTTCTTCCTCAATTAATGTAATTTATCATTTATTACATTTTAAAAATTCAACAGCAAAGTGTCCTCCCAGAATCACTGCTCCTATTACTCTGAATACTCCAAAGACTAAATAAGTGTATTTCCTGGGAGTTACTTTCTACGGAGGAAATAGTCCCTGTGAGCAGAGGGATATCTGAACCTCAGACCTGAACAAAAAAGACCAAAACGTGGTGAAAGTGAAAAATGAATAAGTGGACCTTAAGTTGAGATTGTTTGGCTGCCACCTTGAGAATTTAATTTGTATGGGTTTTACTGGAGAGGTTGATAACCTCGATGCTTTGCTAACCTGAGACTTAAATTCTCGGAAAACATACATTTAACTTGCTGTTTCAAAGCCATAATTTTCTTCTTTTGTCCTTCATTTTGCAGCAGCTTTAGGGAGCAATAGTGAGGTTACACAGTGGTTACACAATACCTTAGTGAGTCCATGCTGAGCTCAGGTGTTCATGTCACTGGGCTCAGATGTTTCCAACCAACTCCCTCTTGTTCTCTCCTGTTTACTCTTTGTACATTTTACACCCGTGTATCTACACTGTGTTACATAAAGCAGCCCTCGACCCCCTCTCCAGCCACCTCTTTCATTCCCCTCAATCGCTCTCCCGTTGGTACAGTGGATTTTGTCGTTTTCATGCTCAACATGGCTGGAGTGATGCTACTGCTGCTGCTGCTGCTGCTGTTGCTGCTGCTGCTGAGACTGAGAGGACCTCAGGCTAAAGAGCAGCAAAACAAATTCACTCTTACATAACAGGCTCCGCTGCTGAATTACACACAGGGCAGGCCAGCTAGTAGAAATTAAAAGGAAGAGAGACGAGGTTACAGTTGAAAGGGCTGTGTGCTGCTCGGGCAATCTCAGGAGAGGATAAAAATCTAACAAGATGCACCATTTTTTAAACAATTTTAAGTAAAGGCAGTGTGAAGCAGACCATAAATTTATACCACTGAGGAAACAGCAAAATGTCTTATCCTCACATTTGAGAAGCTAAAATGAGTGATTGTTGATTCATTTGCTATCAATTGAATGACCAATTACAACAACTTGTAGTTTAACAGCAAGGAAAGAGGTTTGAGAATCAATTGAATGATTTATGGAGTAAATGTTGGAGTCTGGATTTCCAAACTAAGTATATGACACCTTTTTTAAGAACTAATCTAATTGCTTTTTCATTCGAAATTACAAATATTTGCATATAGGTTTCATCCAGCAATGAATTCTGTAAATTAATGAGAAAAGGAAATGTAAAGATCAGTGTCTAACATTTAAGGCCACGAGCCAAAAAGAAAAAAAAAAGTATTTTTCTAATATAATTAGATGAAAACATGAGGATACACACTGACAAAATGGAGACAACAAGCTGATTTGTAGCCAGACAGCCGACAGACGTACAAATGCGTCTGACAGTCTTATCCAGATGATCTCATCTTTTGTCTGTGAATGTTTTGTATGCAATGCATCTCAGAAACTCATGCTTTCTTTTCTTTTAGTACATCCATGTCTCTCTTCAGTGCCTGAATGATGTTACTGGCTGTCTGCAGAGAGGAGATACAGGCATGGTAGCAGAGTGCTGGTAATTTCCACCCCCCCCCCCCCCCCCCCCCCTCAAGTTCCCAAAGCTATTCTGACATCAAAAATTTACTTGTTACAGATTCCATGCAAATCATGCTGTGCTCCCTGTGGCCACGTCTGCACCACAGATTGGGTTTTTGATAACTACCGAGAAGAGCTTCATTCTGTCGTCAAGGAGAAGATAATGGTATTATGATAAGAGGGTCTCGGGCCCCTGCAGGAGATGTTGAATCACAGGCTGCCAGCGGATGAGTTGTACATTAAGCTCCTTGAATCTAATAGAGTTTTGGGGAATCTTATCTTGGTTTAGATTATTTTTCCATTTCATCTTTTAATGTGTTTAGATGTTTATTGGACTCATCTCTGTTGCCCCTGGCTGCCATTAAATGACCATATACGTGGTTTGACCATATGTACTCCAGAACGACGAGGAGCCTTTTCTAATATGGCGCCTCTATCAGCAGTAATCGACAGGATACTGTCAGGACTGTGCTTTCCTAAACCGTTACAAATCACTTTTAAAAAATAATGATGTTTTATGATGTGATAACATTATGGTTAAGGTCTGGTTAGGTTTAGGCACAAAACCCACGTCTGTTGGGTTATAGCCTCCATCCACCCCTTCTCCTCCCAATCAGAAAATTTGTCGACATATATATATCTTGTCATCTAAATTGCACCACTGCCACCACTAGATGGCATCTGTCACTCAAACGTAGCTATATGTCGTTTTTGGGCAATTGACGTTATGACCTATTGTGTCATTTTTCTTGGGAGGACATTTGCTAAAGTACAGCTGAGGCTGACAGGAATGTCATTAGTTTCGGAGGTATTCAGTCATAAACCAAAGTATTGGTCAAATGGAAATTTTGACCTGATGATCGTGATAGATAAAAAGTCAAGAAACCACCAAAGATTTTACAATTCGTCTCGAGGGGAACATGAATGTCTGTACCAAATTAAATGTTACAGACAATTTCAATTTTGTGCTAATCCATCTAGCAGGTGATGTGTTCTTCCATGAAAACCTCAGCACTTGAGCACCTTCAACCCTTTAGCACTTTGTTGATTGTTGCACTACTTTCTTGTTGTTATGCACTTGTCTACTTCCATCCTTTCTTACCTTAATAATTTAAAAAACCAACAACAACAACCTTCTGCCTAGCACTCTTTTTCATAGCACTTGTACCTGGTTGATTGTGCTTGATTGTCTTGCCTCGCTTGTAAGTTGCTTTGGATAAAAGTTCCAAATGACAAAGTGTAAATGTAGTAGATATTGAGATATGTCAGTGGATACATGACTACTGCAGGTGGTGCTAGATATCTAGAAAAGATCAAAGTTATAACAATTCATCCTGCGGGGAACATGAATGTCTGCATGACATTTCATGGCAATCCACCAATTATTTGTTGAGATATTCCACTCAAAACCATAAACATGAACCTTAGTAGCAGCACTAAAGGAAACGTAAGAGGTTCACCAAAGTCATTAGGATTCATATTCTAGGGGAACATGAATGTCTGAACAAAATTTCCTGGCAATCTATCCAGTTGTTGTTGTGGACCAACCGATCAACTGATACACCAATCTGCATCCATAGAGCTACCACTAGCTAAAAAGTTCAGAGAAATTAGCATTTATACCTTAAATGACATCTAGTTATTATTGTTATCTCAGACAACAAGGTGAAAATGCCAAAGCAGGGAAGAGAGTGAAAAATATATCTATCACTAGATTATAAAACAGTCAAAGAAGAAGTGGGGAGAGGGTGGAATGTTTTTTTTTTTTTTTTTTTTAAGCAGCAAATGTTGGTTTTAAAATCTGGCAGACATAAATGCACAGTGTGATATTCGCAGAGCACAGATCGCTGCCTGTGCTGCTTCCCAGTGCCAGAGTGATTGTGTCGCGGTTCTTGGAAAGCTCTGGGGAATCTGGGCAGCTGCCATCAAACCAACTAAAAACTGTGTCAGAGGAGAGGTGGAGCGATAAATTGTTCCGATTATTACAGGGAGTTCCTCCAGAGTGTAAAACAGCTTCAGTTTCCAAGGCTACTAGATGAGGAAGAGGAGGAAGTGCAGAGGTTGTCCCACACTGTCTTTCATCCTATGTGTCAACCCTAAATTGTGTGTGTGTGTGTGTGTGTGTGTGTGTGTGTGTGTGTGTGTGTGTGTGTGTGTGTGTGTGTGTGTGTGTGTGTGTGTGTGTGTGTGTGTGTGTGTGTGCGTTCCTTGAATGTATACTGGCATCACTCTCTATTTCAGAGCCCCTGCACAGAGTACTGTAACACGCTTTGACAAGACATTCCCTCCTCTTCATACAGAGTGCAAGACTCTGAATCTTTCATGACCCTTCGGATGACGAATTTCCCTTTAAAGGCTTCACTTACTTTCTGGCATACAGTACATACAGTAGTGCATAAGAGCTTACAGCAAATGATGGTCATACTCATGCATTAGGAGTCAAGTAGCTCCAGGGCTGCAACTGACATTATTTTCATTATAGATTAATCTGACGATTATTTTCTCGATTAATTGTTTGGTCTATAAAATGCCAGAAAAGGGTGAAAAATGTCAGTAACTGTTGAGGTAACATCGTCAAATGTCTTCTATTGTCTGGACCAACTCTGCAAAACCCAAAGATATCGGGTTATAGATCGACTAATCGACTAATCATTGCAGCTCTAAATAGATCCCTATGCATGAAATTGACATTGCACAATTGACAGCCAAGATGCAGTAGAGTTCAACATGCTTAGTCGGTTAATTGACAGAAAAATAGTAATTATTTTGTTTTTTTGAGCAAATATGACAAAAATCAACAATTTTAGTTCCTTCAGTGTGAGGATTTTAAGGGGTTTTATATTGTTGTAACCTGAATATCTTTGGCCTTTAAAGACGTCACCTTGGGCTCTGGGGAAGCTGGGATGGACATTTATTTACTATGTCCTGATGAGTTTATAGACTAAATGATTAATTGATTACTTGAGCAGATAATTCACTGTCAAAGTATGACTTTGCCATCCTTCTCTCAAACGTTGCCAGACATGCCACTGGACGGCGTACAATTTTGACACCTATTTCCACTCAAACTCATCCCTCAACAACTCAGCGAAGCACCTTGCCACACAGATATCAGCCTCTCCAATCAAATAAATTACAAACTAATTGCCTAAACGCTCACTGAGAGTCTCTGAAAGCACTTTCCTCGGAGTCCACTCACCAAGTCTTTGGACGTGCCCAGTCTCTTCAGCCCGTCCAGGGGCAGGAGGTCAGCTGAGTCCTTGTGTGTGAACTGGGTGGCCTGCTTCAGACGCCTCTGCTGATGCAGGATGGCTTTATCCCGGATGACTAGCTCACCTTTCTTCGCCTCACTCATGGTCTCAGACTAAGAAGCAGTTTTAATTAGGGGGGGGGGGGGGGTTCTACAGTAAGAGCAGCAGCACCAAGAGCTCTTAGCAGACAGTAAGAGACAGAGAGAGTGGACGTCTGTGTTCCCACAATGCTGTATAAGTCCTCTTTAAAGATCCTTAGCAACAGAATAAACCTGTAAATTTTGCCTCTTCCACCCTGCTTTGCCCTTTCTGTAATGCTGCTGCTGCTGCTGCTGTCCTTCCCTCAGGGCTCTCTCTCTCTCTCTCTGTCTGTCTGTACAGTCCTTGGCATGTATTTGTCTCAGCAGGTTTAGGAGCTATATTCCTGTCCTGGATGCTGATGCTCCTCTGGTGTAGACACGCATCTTCCTCAGGATGTCAAGATCGGTTCTGTCTCTTACAGAGGCTGTGCAAGGCTGTGGGGTAGGTGTGACTAAGAGTGAGTGAGTGTGTGTTTTCCCCCTCCCCTCAGTGCCGTCTGTCCTTGGATCTCTCTCTCTCTCTCTCTCTCTCTCTCTCTCTCTCTCTCTCTCTCTCTCTCTCTCTCTCTCTCTCTCTCTCTCTCTCTCTCTCTCCCCCCCATGTGAGCCCTCCTCTCTCCGTCACACACTCGACACAGACGCATGCTCACTTCCGAATACAGCACACATTTTCTCAGTTTGAAGAAAAAAATAGGGAGAGCTGCACCGGGTCAAGACCAGTAGTTACTCTTAATTATTAAACCTTCTCACTCCACTGCAGTGTCACCTAAACGCTGAGTGAAACGGTTATTCTTTAACATCAGATCATCTAGTCTTGTCTGTATCTCGTTTTTTAAGCCTGATACAGTTTGCTCACACTAGTCTCATGAAGCAGTGACTGGCCTCGGCTGCCCCGCTGTGGAGGTGTGAGAGAGATCACTGTGATGTGACCCCACACAGAGGATCAATCTGGCCCACTGATGGCCAGAATTGATTTCCTCTGCCTCCGCTGTGGCAGCCACCATGAGTCAAAGGATACAATTTCTACTATCCGTCCATCCGTCCATCCACACCAACAAAAACTATAAATAATCACATCTATCAGTGCTCATGACCTCCAGATGATGACACATTTTTATCACCATGATGATTTAGCCTATAGGTTATTGGAGGTGTCATACAATACAATAAACTGTGCTCATGTCCTCTCTGTCGAGCCATTTCTGGATGGATTTTTTTTTAATGGAAAATGCATTTTAAACACTGAACAGATTTAATATCAAATGAAAGAGTTTTAATATATGTTATTAAAGGAGGGAGTCCTTCTGAAGGTGAAGTGGAAAATATGCCTGCTGAGATATTAGATTTTTTTTAAGCATGTGCTGCCACCTGCTGGTCGCCTGTCTTTCCATTTTTCTTGGATTTTGCAGCCTGAACTGCATCAGTATTCAAATTCTGCATGCTGTAGCCTACATTTTGTATCTGTAAAAGAAACACACACATACACACACACACACACACAGCGTGGAGGTTTGGAGTCAGTCACAGTTCACAGAAAAGAGAGATATCTTTTGAGGATGTCCTTTATGGAAGGTGTAATCTCGATATCGTCTGTCAGTATTCAAATCACACAGTGGATATAGAAGAGACTTATTTGATGATTTGGGATGTGGGATGATACCATTTTGATAGTGGAAAAATCATTTAAGTCATCCGTCAAACAAAATTGCCAAATGTTTCCTCGCTCCAATTTCTCAAATGTGAGGATTTTGCTGCTTTTCTGATTTATATCACTGTAAACTTAAATTTTTGTGGGTTCAAGACTGTTGATGACTGTTGACAAAACAAGCAATTTAAAGACATCACCTCGGGCTCTGGGACATTTCATAGACAAAATAATGAATCCATAAAAATCATCAGCAGATCAATAGGTAATGACAATAAAGGATAGGTTCACAATTTTTCAAGTCTGCCTTGAGGGCATTGACATGTTTTTCTTGCTGTAATCATTCCTCCTGTTCATACTGACCATTAGAAGATCCCTTCATAATGTACTTACAGTGTAAGTGATGGGGGACAAAATCTACAGTTCTCCTTATGTGCAAAAATGTATTTAAAAGTTTATTTGAAGCTAATATGAAGCTTCAGCATCCAAATGAGTCAAATCAAGTAGATATCTTTCAACATTACAGTCTTTTTAGTGCCAAAGTCCTTTTTGTTACTATGGAAAACACTGTTGAGACACAGAGGGAAAATTTTACTAAAAAAACTAACTGTGGGAAAATATCCACTTTATTTGACTAACTCAAGTCTACTGAGACTTCTGTGATATTACACTCCAAATAAACTTGTTTACTTACCACTTACTTCCTTAAAAAGTACATTTTTCCATCTGAAATGTAGTGTAGTAGAAGTAGCATAAAATGAAAATACTCAAGTAAAATTACCTCAAATTTGTAGTTACTTTGTTACTTTCCACAACTTTTCATTTGCCTGATGACATAACTCCAGAAAGATCAGGAGCAGGGGATTCAATCCAAATCATGTCTCAGCTCCCTACAGGGGGCAACAGCAGGCATCCAATCAGGGTCTGAGGGGGAGCATGATGATTATTCGGGTCGTTTATACCGAGCTTTCCTGGGAAGAAATGGAGCTCAGTAACCTCCAGAGAGAGGGCTCACTCTGGGGTCATGTTCCCGGTCACATGGACTAACAACGAGGCAGATACTGTGGGACAATGTCACATCACACGTTAAATACATTTTATGAACGGCCTGTCCTCTCAGTGGAAAAACACACAGAATAAGGAGCAATGACACAAAACAGACCCCTGAACATCGTCTTTATTGTCATGAACTAATTTTCCAAAGTGTCAAACATATAAGTGATGCAGAGAGAAGCTTCGATCCACCAAATCAAACATCGTAAGTGCTGTATTTACTCAAAACTCCAAGAGTTTCAGAAAATAATTTCTATTTGAGGCGTATTTTTCATGTCTGCATACACTAATTATTCAATCGAGAAACTGAAAAGTACCTTAAATCTGCTTCTAGCACAGAAAGAAAAATAAAACACAGCAGTTTTGGTCAGTTGCTGGCAATGTAACAAAGTCTTGCATTTTGTGCTTTTTTTTTTGTATCAAATTCCTAACTGAGGTTGCAGAAGGCACATGTGCATCGTTTCATTTCATGGAATTGCGCTTTAAGCTTTGCTTAGTGTGTCTCTGAAAAATAAAACAGTGCAAATAACACATGAGCCAATAACTTTCAAATCCCATAAAACTGGCAGTGTAAAACCAAAGCCATTTTTCATGATTATCTGCTATGTACAGTACATAAAGACAAGAATGTGTTTTGTTTCTGAGATAATTTAAGGTTTGTAGTGAATTAAGGATAAATATGTAATATGCCAATGCCACATTTGGAGTGTAAACATCAGGAATATTGTGGCCTATAGATTTAGAAGCATGCTGTTATGATGCTGTTGATCTACAGGCCGTGGCAATTCATCAGTGTCATACTTGTCAATGTAGCTTTTGTATTTGCATCCACAGCAGTATGTACAATGTAGTGCGTTTTCTGAGGCACAGAGGTCACGAGGCTTTCAACCTGGCAACCAGCACATTGTTCCCACTAATGCCACAGAGCCACATTCTGTGCAAGAACAAGCAAGCCACACACTGGCCAATATTAATGCTGCATGGGATTCACTTTCCCTGTTAGTGTCCACTGAAGTTCTTCCCATCAGCCCCGGCGATCAAAGCATGTTGGGGAGGTAAAGCGAACAGAGCAGCATGTTCTGTCCCAGAGCCGGGAAGCGCCTGAAGGCCTCCCAGGCGTCGGAGAAGATGTTGTACTTGAGAAAGACGCGGTGTTCCAGGCTGGTGGGCAGGCTGACGTCCCGGCTCATGATGTAGATGCCGTCGTTGTGCAGCGTGCACGTCAGGTTCAGGCCCGACTTGGACGTGTTCTCCTTCAGCTGGATCCACTCCCCCGTGGTGACGTTGTAGGACTGCACCGTCAGCACGTCCTCCGTCTGGCTGGGACGCCGCTGCCGCTGGCCCGGCTCCAGCTCGTGAGTGTAGCCACCCACGAGGTAGATGGTGTCCTCCACAGAGAGCATCTGCTGCTTGCGGATGTGCGCTGAACAGGATCGAAACACCGTCCAGGTGTCAGAGGTGGGGCAGTAGCGGAGGAGGTTTGTGTTCCTGTCTGTCAGACACACACAAAAAAAAGTCAAACAAGCAGGAGTGATAGGATTTCTTTTTTTATCACTAACTTGTAAAATATAGCAGCAAGAGGTACTGCAACACCCACTAATGCCAAAGCCCTTATAATTAAAGTTATATAAGCAATAATACACAACAAGGTGTCCTGATAACAAAAACAGAAACGGAGGCAAAGAATGCTGCAGTGCAGAGCGGTGATAGTGGTATTATTGGCAAATTTGCTGTTATTGTTGACTGGTGCAGCATGATATGACCCCTAAAAATACACAGTTTATAGGATTACTAGAGGACGATGGGACGTTCTCCTGGCAGCAGGTCGGCACAGAAAGACTCCAAATGAGTTGAGTGGAAAAAAGTTGTGAGAGTCAAGTTGGATTTAAATGTCTGTTCAGTTTGCTATTGTTTTCAACATTGGAAAAATAACTTTATTTTTCCCACATGACATTTTAAATTTAGAGCAGTGATTCTAAACCTTTACAAAGCGCTTCACATTCGCTTATGCAGACCCACTCACACACTGATAATAGTGGAGCAGTTTGACTTCAATATCAGCTATCATCGAGCTATACTCAACCTCTTGCAGTGTATCCACCCATGACGTAGATCATTCCCTGGCACTCGCAGGCGGAGAACTCAGCCAGTGGGTCGGGCATCGAGGACACACAGGTCCACCAGTCCTGCTCCGGGCTGTAACACTCCACCGTGCCCAGACACTGGCCTCCCACAGCGTACAGCTTCCCCTGAACCGACAGCAGCTTGAAGTTGGACCTGAAGGAGAGGACACAGTGAGCGAAACATATATTAAGACGGATGAAAATACTCTGCTTGGAACTATAATGTGTGTCTGATGTGTTTTTCCCACGAAAAAGTATAATTGCGATGTTAAAATGCTTAAAATGACATCTCGTCCTTCTTCCTCATTAAAAATTCCAAAATCAACGAATATGCAAATATATTTCATTTCAAATGTTTTCCTGCTGGATACAAGCTGTCTCCTGCTTCACTGTAAAGTCTATTCTCAGTGTTTGTGCACTGGAGGCTTCAGGTTTCCACATCACACTTGTGTAAGTTGAATATTGGCTTCCAAACTTTCAGCAGATGAATGTGAAACAGCTTTCTAGTGTCAAACTCTGGGTGCACATCAACACATCAGGGTGCAAAATTACATTTTTGTCCACCTGCCAAACAGCTAGTCAATGTTCAAATTTTATCAGCCACTCAATAGATTACAATTGTTTTTTTGGCTGGTGAGTGAAGCAAATCTGCCAGCAACTTGCATATTTTACCAGCATTTGGGTGGTGGCTGGTGCTAATTGTGTGCCCTGCTGCACATACATCATTCTGCACAGTGAAGCTCAAACTTTCAATTGTAGGAACAAGAAAAACACATTTTTGAGTGGAGGGGGACTTTAACTTCATCTCCAACTATTTTGATAATTGATTAATTGTTTTGAGTCATTTTTTTAAGAGGAAAATGTCCAAATCTCGGATTTCAGATCCTCAAATATGAATATTTTCTGGTTTCTTTAGTCTTCTATGATAGTAAACTGAATATATTTGGGTTGTGGACTGTTGGTCGGGACAAAACAAGACATTTGAAGACATCACCTTCGCTTTGGGGAAACTGATGATATTTTCTGACATCTTATCGATTAATCAAGAAATTAACCGATAATGAAAACAATCGTTGCAGCCCTAATGTGTACATCTATTTCACCTCTTCTGGTTGAGCGGAGCCACCTGGTTCCACTCGTTCCTACAGGGGTTGTAGCAGTGCACCGCAGAGATCTCCTGGCTGGTCATCCTGTAGCCGCCCACTATGAACAGGTAGTTGTCCAGGATAGCTGAGCCGTACCCTCTGACGTTGATCATGTCTGGAGGCAGGTTGTTTGCGAGCGGCTTCCAGCGCTGCTCCACCTCTCCATACCTCAGCATGGACCAGGGTTCATCCTGATCTGGCACGTCCAGGGACAGGCAGGTGAAGTCTCCGATGGCCACCAGGGTGGCGGTGCCTTTCATGCGCATCTCTTTCACTTGCTCTCTGACAGCAGAGGGCAGGTTGCTGAACTCTGGCCGCCTCAGCATGGGGTGATAGTAGCAGGTCATGTACTTGAGGCAGGCGTTACGCAGATCATGTGTGCCGTACACTTCAGAGAGGCTGTACAGCTCCACGCAGTTGTCCAGCCGGATCTCTGAGGTGAGGAGCTTGAGGATGGAGGTGACCTGCAGGAAGGAGGCGGTCTCAATCAGGTCCTCAAGTGTCTCGTTGACTACCTGCACCTTGGAGGTGTTGATGAACTCCAGGACCAGCTCCAGGCCGGGGACGCTGAGCCCCTGCAGCTGCACACAGTCCTCCGTGGACTCCCTCATGCCGGAGCTGTACAGTGCGCGGAAGTAGTCGCTCTTCTCTATCAGCTTCTTTTTATTCACCTCGTAGATTTTGTCATCCATGACGATGGCAATAATCTGGTCAGATGACATGGTTGAAGCTTGGTGTTTCTCCTTTCTTTCTTTTCTAGTGGTGGTTTTGTTATTGCTTGCCCTCCGGAGCTACTCACCGTTTACATTTCACCGGCGAGGGAGGTCTGTGGCCGGGCTATATATGGTAATGTTCAGCCCATAGATCGCCATGGAGCAAGCTAGAGAAGAGCTGCTGCAGCTATAAAGTAGCCCAAAGAGCATTTTCCTCGCTGTAGCATTCCTCGACAGTCCGAGAAAAAGTTTCACCTGTTTTTAAAGTTGTTGGTTACATAGTGTAAATTATTTCGGACATTGGCAGTAACATTTTCCAGTGCATTTTATAAACCTTTAGCAGGACGGTCAGGTGCCGAGCTGTCAAATTTTAACTGTTTTGGTTCTGTGCGTTTGGCGTCATTTCCGGGTCTTCTTCTTCTGCTGCTTTTTCTTCTTCTTCTGGGTTTATTGGCTTTCGGGTGCATTACCGCCACCCATTGATCTGGAGTGTGCACTAAAGCCCTCTAATATTTCTACCAAACAAATAACTACAATCAAAACAATAAACAAAATAGTCATAATTAAATAAATAAAAGGGAACCAAATGCACATAAAAATAAATAAATAACTAATACTAATATTTCTCAGATTCTGTTCATTAGTCTTGTTGATCTTAAATACTCTGGTAGTTTCCAACACTTGTCACTTGACATTTGGTCTCTTATTGTTGCATATTTATCAAAATTATGAAAATATTACAATTCCAAATTTGTGTTTTGCTTTAAACACCAGTGAGACTGTGCTCTTTAAATTAACACCGATTTAAAATGCACCACATTAGTTCATCGGCCTCATTTACATACTAACTGTCAACTCACTAAGCACTGGTTTGGTGATTTGATGCCTTGATGTCTAAAGTTGGTAGAGAGGTGAATGTTTTTTGGACCTCTGGATATATTTGAACTGTTGTTTCAGCACATTTTAAATGACTATATTTCACCATGTAGTTTGGACTTGCTTCACAATGAAATATGGTCGTTTAAATGCTGTTGAAACAATGTTTATATGTTACCTAGATGTTTAAAAAACATGAAATTTAAACCTTTCAGTTGCATCTCTTGACCTGCAAACGCTTACAGGGAGGAGATTTCTCACAATTCACAATTAATCACGCATGTGATCGAATTTCACAAAGACAATGAATCACCAGCTTTAAAACCAGCTTTGTTGTCATTAAACCTTTCTGCATTTTTTGCTTCTCACGCTCCACAGAAACATGACTCATGAAAGAAGTGTATGACTAATAAGTGTCCTAAAAGACCATGCTTGTCAACACTGTCACTTTGCAATGTGTTTAAAGGCTTTTCACACATATTTTATGATGTTTTAATCCCAGTGACCTCCAGCTGAGAGGTGTTACATGAGCCTTTATTGCATGCAAAGCGATTACACTAGAGAGTGAAAGGCAGAAACATATGGCATATGCATCATTTATCCTCCTATTTCATTTTTGTGCTCTTGTTGTCTTTTAAACGTCGTTATGTAAAGCACTTTGAATTGCCTTTGTGGCTTTTTTGTTGCCCTGTCTTAAATACTTATTTGAAATCTTAATATTCCTGCATGGTGACTCAGTCAGTCAGTAAAAAAAGCAGTTTTAGAGCCATTGTTCTCAGTCCACTGGTTTATTATTAAAATTTTGAAAATGGCAAATGGCAAATGTCCATCACTATGGATCAACACAGTTGTAATATAAATATCTGAATGTGGATTTATGTTTTAATGTGATACAAAATTTCCCCAGACCTTTCTTTTAATCTAAACTATAATATCTCGCATGTGACGTGTCAGTTTTGGTGGTACACTCAGGCTCATCCTCCTCTATCAGTGCAGAGTTATAATAAGCTCAGCAGCCATCAGGCCTGTTGTCCATCTCCAGCTGTCAATCAAGATAACGTGTGTTATCACACTCATGGCGTCACTGAGTGAGTGAGGATTTTAGCAGCGAGATGAGTGAAAGCACCGAGAATTAACCCGACTCAGACAGGCAGTGCTGCCTTCAAAATGACAGCATACATAATGCTGATTGTGTAAGAAAAGACACAAGTGGAGAAGGGTGCAAAAACACAGCTTATATTTCATTTGTTTGTGGATACATCAGTCTGTTATTGGCCTGTTTTTTAAAAAATCCATCGGTCATTCATCCCTGATATAAGTACAAATTAAGCTCATAGAAAATTATAATAGAATAGTAACAATGCTAATAAAAATAATATGTGATAATCAGTGGTGCAATCTAACAAAGTACATTTACTCAAGTACTGTATTTAATTTTTTTTTATTTCCATTTTATGTTACTTTATACTTCCACTCCACTACATTTCAGAGGCAAATATTGTACATTTATTTCACAGTTAGTTACTTTTCAGATCTAGATTTGACATGTAAAACAGATTATGTATTTTATAGCCTCGGCCTGTTTATTATATTTGTAATTAATTTAGATTACTTAGTAGAGATCTGTTTTCTGAGAGCCAGGACAAATGCATTTAATTGCATTTGAACGTACAATTGTACTTTTTAAATGTATATGACAATAAACTTGAACTTGAACTTCATTTTGACATTAAATCCTCTTGTTGTAAAACTATAAAAATCCACCAGTCACCTGGTATCAGACTTAGCTCAGGTGCTGGAGCTGAATGAAAAAGAGCATCCACACGGATACTTTTTTCATTCAAAATGATAAAACATGAATATTTATATTCATATTATATTTTAATTATATATATAACAAATATAAGACTCAGTGGGGGCATTTTGTATAATGAATAGCTTTACTTTTGATACCTTAAGTATATTTTGCGACTGATACTTGTACTTTTACTTAAGTAGGATTTTGAATGCAGGACTTAAAATTACTTGTAATGGATTATTTTCATACTGTGTTATTTCTAATTTTACTTAAGTAAAAGATCTCAGTACTTATTCCACCACTGCTGATAATAATAATAACACTGACATTTGCAAATCTTTTTTCTTTTTAAAGATCCCCTCCAGATGTGTTTTAAGATGTATATAAAATACTGTGCATAATCATGTGTATCTGATACGTTTTTTCCACAAAAAAAGTTAAATTATCTTGTTAAAATACTTAAAACTACATCTACTCCTTCTCCCTCATTAAAAACTGCAGAAACAGTAGGCCCGCCCCTTATAATCAGATTCTCAGAGTTGTTGTTTCAGCAGATAAATGTGAAAACAGCTTTCTAGTGTCAAACTCTGCACATACATCATTCTGCACAGAAACACTCAAACATCCAACTGAAGGGACAAGAAGAGAAATATATTTTTGAGTGGAGGGGGACTTTAATAAATATATATTTCTAACAGGCCTGCTTTAATTTGAAAGCCTGGACCGGAAATTCAATTAGTGATGTGCGTGTGAATTGATGGCTGTGTGGGTGGAGAGAGAGAGAGAGAGAGAGGGAGAGAGAGAGAGGGAGAGACAGACAGACAGACAGACAGGCAGGCGCATCAATGACAGGGACACCACACAAACACTCACCGCTCGGCCTGTTCCATGTTTCTGGCTCCAGGCAGCGGACAGCGGGCTGTTTGTGATCCGAGCCGAGGATGCGGCAGCAGGTGTGGGCCTCCTGGTTCCCCCGCTGCCTTCTACTCATCATCACCGCTCACACATCAGCGTCCGCGGACAGAGACCTGCGGCCGTGCCATGAGGTGAGCAGCCCATCTACCGCTTATTATTATCTCCAAATATCCTGCACCTTACATCAGCAGGATAGAAATCAACCTCCTTATTGTTCTCTTTTATTATTATCTTGATCTTACAGTTATTTATCACCTATTAATAATGCGGGGATCCAGCCAATAAAATGGCCATGTATACAGAAACAAACAGATCAAATCCAAAAGGCTCCTAATGCAGAATAAAAACCACTACTAGGCTGCAAGTCGTTTTTCCAGCTTTCTATAGACTCAGCAGTGTCTGGATCTACTGTATATGCGAGAACACACGATCCTCTTCACGCCGCTGATCGGCTTAAAATGCGGTTCATGTTGACATATAAACACGCTCCATAACAAGATGAGAGGCTCCGCGCTGAGCCCGTCTGCTGGCCTCCGTCCTGTCTCTCTGCAGCGGCCACACGGGCCAGGATTACCCGCTGAGGAGGAGGAGGAGAGAGAACCGGGCTGTCCTGTCAGGGCTTTCTGTTAGCCAGGCAGATCAATAAAGTCAGCCTGCATCTTCACTTACAGCAGGCTGACTTTAAACTAGTGTTTCCTGAATTGGGAGTTCAAGGGTCTCCAGGGGGTCTTTTTTTTTTTTTTTTGGTGCCAAAGTGAGGAAGTTGCAGGATGTATGAGACCAAGCTGTCCTTCTCACAAATCTCACCTCCTTTATTATATTGTATTAAGCTCAATTCTGTTTTTCATTTTACAGAAATGTATGTGACATTTAGGGGTTTAAAGGAATAGTTGGACAATTTGGGAAATTCACTTATTCGCTTTCTTGCAGAGAATGAGAAGCTGCAGCCAGCAGCCGGTTAGACTTGAATAGGGCTGCAACTAATGATTATTTTCATTGTCGATTATTTTCTCAATTGATCAATGAGTTGTTTGGTCCGTAAAATGTAAGAAAATGGTGAAAAATGTCCATCAAAGCCCAAGTTGACGTCCTCAAATGTCTTGTTTTGTCTCGACCAACAGTCCACAACCCAAAGATATTCAGTTTATTATCAGAGAGGAACAAAGAAACCAGAAAATATTCACATTTGTAAGCTGGATTCAGAGAATCTGGGCTTTTTTTCTTAAAAAATTACTCAAAAAGATTAATCGATTATAAAAATAGTTTAATAGTTGGCAACTATTCAGGGGAAACAGCTAGCCTTTGTCCAAAAGTACAGAGCACCTCCACTGGTTGCTATTCAGGCTTGTGGTGATGACAAAGCAACCAGGAAGTCACTGCTCCCGGCTAAGAAATAGTCCGGCACATAATCACCTTTAACACTGCTACGTGTCGTTTTAACACTTGAGTTTTGTACAGATTAAACAAACAACAGCTAAACTGTTAATTAGTGAGCTTTACTGTGAGTTCAGACAGAACGTAAAAGGAAAATTTTATCTTGCATCATTCGTGCATATTTGACCGTTTGTGTTTACTCGCCCCAAACATCCCAACAGACGCATCGACTGTGTCTGTGGGAGTTTGTGTGTTTTTGTGTTCAGCTCAACTTCTAACTGAACTCAAAACTCACCAGAAACTCATCGCACATTTTTCACTCTATGTGGTTTGATTTGGTTCTATTCTGTCATAAAAACAACCTACACGTAACACATTTTGCACATATTCACCAGGAAAACTAACAAACAGAAACACAGGTTAAAACCATCAACCTAACATACAAAAACCACAAAACAAACTATAAACTGCACACAAAACAAAGTGTTATGCATAAAGTTGAGTCATGACATGGATAAACTCATCAGAAAAAAAAGTTAAATATTTGAAAAATTCCTCTTTTTTTGAACGAAAGAACATTTGAGTCCAAATATGAGGAAAATGCAGGTTTGTTCATCCAGCAGGATATGAACCAGTATTTCAGTATTGTCTGACCTGGCCTTTCAGTTATATTACCAATCATTCATTGTTGTCAATTTGTAGAAATCAATAAAACTTGCCTTAGGAGATGCCCATCTGGAACCAGTTTTATTATTCAAGCTTTAAGTGGTGTAAATTCTGTTTCAGAGGCTTTTTCACCTTGACAACAGTTAAATTCTGGGATTAAAAAATATTTTTTTGGTATCAAACTTTCAGTGAAACACACCAGCCTCGCATAACATCTTTTTGGTTTACCCCAGTGGCTGCATAAATCCCAAAACCGTCCAGTCCAATCTCCTGACTCACAGTACGGCTTGTCATGGCGCAGATTTTATCCCCTGTCCCCCTTCTTCTTCTCATCAGTCTCCATGACAACCAGCGTGAGTCACCCAGGAGACCGGCAGAACACATTAGCCCGTGTCCTTTTTACCAGCCTCACCTTTTCCCCCCACTGTCAACACATTAGCACGGGTACCGGCCCTCCTGTTTGTCCACGCGCACAGAGAGAGACGGCAGGTGAATCTCAGCACAGGTTGCCATGCTACATGTTAATGAGGTGGTTTCTGCTGCTGCCTCGCCACAATTTGTATGTGTGTGTTTGTGTGTGTTGGGGGAGGGGGGTGCAGCATGAATGGCCATGTTTGTTGCTTCAGAGAGGTGATTAGTCATATAGAGTTCAAGCTTATCTGTACTGCACTCATATATATATATATATATATATATATATATATATATACACAGCATCTGCTAACCACCTCTCTCAATCTCTGATTCATTCCTCGTCCACACATCGCAGGTCATTTTCTGTGATTGTTCCAGTTCAATTAGCTGCTACTTAGATGTCAGCGCTCTGCTGACTGTCTACCCAGTTGAGCAGGAGGTTTGGGGGAGGAGATGGAGTTCTGCCAGAGCTTTAAAAGTACAACACAAGTGCTATTTGCTTACAGGTTTTACTGCCTTAATTCTACAGTAACCGTATACGGTGGGAAAATTGATTTAAAGGGTGAAATACAATATATCCACAGTAAAGTACAAGACATTAAGTCAATATTATATATCCTTGGTGTGGTCTTACATCATGTTTGCAGCTGTGTGGTAGCCAAAGCCCATGCCTAAATAAATTGGTGGTTAGAAATACATTATTAAGTGAACAGTGATAACATAAAGGGGACGTATCATGCACATTTCCATGTGTATATTTATATTCTGGGGCTCTATTGGAACATCTTGGCAGGATTTACAGGTTTAAAAAACTATTTATCCTATTTATCTTGTACTGGCTCTTTATGCAGCTCCTCAGTTCAGCCTCTGTCTGAAACAGGCCGTTTTAGCTCCTGTCTCTTTAAGGCCCTCCTGATGAGCCCACTCTGTTCTGATTAGTTACAGTAGCTACCATAAACAAACAGTAGTGGCAGGATTTCTTTTTCTTTCTTTTTCTCGTTATTTACTCAAAGTGGAAACTTCTCAAATACATCCGTACATGAACAACGTGAACAACTCATGGAACAACCTTAGCAACAAAGGCTACAGAACAGACGGCCATTTTTGGCATGCACGAACAATCTGATGTCATCACAAGGAGGAAGTAGAGATACCTTTGCAAAAGGAGCATTCAGTGCGGGCTGAAGCCCTGGATTTTGACTTTCAGGGGGCATTTTTACATACTTTCACCTCAAGTTTTGGACCTTTGAAGATGTTTAACATAGACATTCAACAGCATAACAGTATAAAAATAACAGAAAATCACAAAAAGCATGATATGTCCCCTTTAATTGAAATAAATGAAATGGGAAATACACTTCTTTGCTGTCTTGCCAAGAGTTACATGGGAGGTTCAATACCACTCTCATAACTGTCTGTTAAAATGTTCGTTTTTAGACAATTTTTTGTATGGATTGAACAAACAAGATAAAACGTGATAATTAGTGAGCTTTAGATGTGCTGGTGGGCGGATTTTGTTACCTTTGAACAGAGCCAAGCTAGCTGTTTCCCTCTGTTTCCAGTCTTTATGCTAAGCTAGGCTAACCAGCTGCTGGCTTTAGCTTAGTATCTTTTGTTTTATTATTATTAAGCTTTATTTATTCAGGAACTCTCATCAAGATCTCTTCTGCAAGAGAGATGTGAGAGCAGGTTACATATACACAGGATCAAGTTTCTTCACATCACAATCAACAATTAATCATCGTACACACTCACAGACACACTACTTAAAACAATCACAAAAATGATGAAGAATCATCATCTAGTAAAACGTTAAAGTCCCTCAGAGGAACGAGTGTCTCTAATTTAACAGACAGATATGAGAGTGGTTTGGATCGTCTCAACTAACTGTCGGCAAGAAAGAGAATAAATAATGAAGTGTTTGATTTATAGAGCATTTTTCTCAAAATCATTAAAAATTATATCTCTGCACACTTGAATATGTTACAGATTTGTTGGAGGGCAGCACAACTCGAAAACTTCCTGCACCCTGTCTCATTATTGCTGGTTTTACGTGATGAAGGCTGTTTAAACCAATACCTTTTTAAAAGCAATGGACACAGCATATAAAATATCATTTAAAACACAAACAAAACTAGCAAACATTGCTGAACAACAAAGAAATGTGATATAACTCTGCACTTGCGCTGAAGTACTGAACACTTTGTTGTTTCCAATTTTCCATGACATCCGGCTCTGGTGTCTAAGAAGGCTGACTGTACTCATTGTAAGTCACTTTGGATAAGAGCATCTGCTAAATGAATGCAAAGTACTGTTCTATCAGTCCACATGATGCACGTAATGTCACAACCAGCAGTCCTTGGAAAGGAGCGACCGTGCAGATGACCCGCTGTTGTTCTCTTAATGGACCATTAGCGTTCCAGCGGTTGGTTGCCAGGGTGATCGGGGGCAGCCACCACTTTCACCCTGACCCCCCACCTCCCTCCTCAAATGTCTCTTGTGTATGAACAGCTTTTGTTTTCATATAAAGTCACGGATGCTCGTATCAAGACAAGTGCTGTATGTGGATGTTTTTTTTTTTAGATCTTTTTATGTATCTGTGTGTGTTTTCATGTGTGTGTTCTGCAGACAGACTACTATTACCAGTACACAGAGTGTGACAGCACAGGGTCACGATGGAGGGTGGCCATCCCTCTTAATCCAGGCTCCTGCTCAGACCTTCCACCTCCCAGCAGAGGAACAGACTGCTGTGAGTACTGCCAGTGTGTCATTACCATATAAACTCTGTATACCCAGTAAGGCTAAAACATTTTGCACTTTTTACACTTTTTTAAATTATAACCTTACAGCCAAATTTGGGTGTTATAACTGATTTTACATATTGTACAAAACTCTAAAATTTCCTCAAAACAAAAATGCAGAATTAATTATTATAATTACATTTTTGAAAACATTTAGAACTTAATCTGCTTTCACTTTATTTTATTCTAATGTATTATTTTATTTAACAACCAATAAGTTTAGAGTTTGGGAGATTCAGGTCGTTAAGTTCCTGTAGTGGGAAAGTAGCTAACATGACCATCTTTTCCTCTCTGTCTCACAGCCTTCTCCTGCCCGGCTGGGAAGTTTTTAGAGATGTCTACGCAGCAGTGCACGCCGTGTGCAGCCGGCTCTTATTCGCTGGGTAGCGGCCTTCGTTTTGACCAATGGGACGCCATCCCTGCAGGCTTCACCAGCCTGGCCAGCTTCCTGGACCCCGGGCCATCTGGAGAGGACATTCTGGCCTGTAACAGGTGACACACAGACACTACTATTCACACACACATTAGACGGATAAAGATGGAGGTGGGTGCAGATTGCTGTTTTGCTGAGTGTGTTTGCTACGTGCTGCAGCTCATCATGGACGCCGCAGGGTGTGTATCTGGAGTCAAACCGCGATGAGTGTACGGTGTCTCTGGTTTACGCCGTCCATCTGGAGAAACAGGGCTCCGTCTCCTTCACCTACCAATATCCTGACAACAACATCTTCTTTGAGTTCTATGTAAGAATATCTAATTGCCTCCTACAAATTAATATATACTGATATAATCATTTGCCAGTATATCAGGCTGCTATTGACTTTTTCTGATGTTCCCTCTGATGTTGGCAGCTGTTTGCCAAAAATTCTCATCTTTGAAAATCTCTAAACTGGTTCAACAGCTAATTAATTAGTGGAGGTTTATTGTGGATGAGTGAGGAGCAGCAGCTGTTATTTGGAAATTATTTTTTGTGGCTAATGGCTACCTCATTAACATGTTTTCAGGTCCAGAATGAGCAGTGCCAGGAAATGGCTCAGACTGATGACCAGAAGTGGATTAAAGTCACCAACAACGGAGAATGGGACACACATACGGTGAGTACGTCATCCTGCCTGTGTTCATAGCGACGGTATTAGGATGTATGCGTGGCTCACTGTGTGCGTGTTCGTCTTTGTTTCAGGTGAATCTGAAGTCTGGGACAAACATCTTGTACTGGAGAACAACCGGCATCCTGGTGGGAGGGAAGATGGTCAAACCTGTGCTGCTCAAGAACATTCAGATAGAGGGTAAAGCATACGTAGACTCAAAAACCAGCTTAACTGTTCAGTTTTACGTTTGTGATGAATCTCTTCTCAGATGCCGACTGCTGAATTGCACCGTTCAAAAGACTAAAAGTGACTTTTGTGTGTGTGTGTCCAGGTGTTGCCTACACATCGGAGTGCTTTCCGTGCCGGCCCGGCTGGTTCAGCCCGGCTCCCGGCTCCTCGTCCTGCCAGCCGTGTTCCAGCAACACCTTCTCCACAAAGGGGGCGTCTTCATGTACCGCCTGCCCTGAAAACCACTACTCACGTATGTATACATGCGATAACGGCATGCAACTGTGTATCATAAAATCTCAGACTTGACGCTGTTACGAGCTGTGGTTCTGTTGTTGGCTTAATTGGTTACATCCAGTGGGAGCACTAAATAAAAAGATGTGTAAACAACAGTGGCCTAGTTAAGTAACTGTAAATAAAAGATGAGAGGAGATTGTGTACAGCAAACACAACTGGATATGAACTGATTATAAATAATAGCTATAATTAGCTATGTAAAAATTTGAATTGAAAATCAATACAGAATACAAAACATGTAGCTTTCAAAGTATTTATGTCAACACATGCATGATAGAAAAATAGTAACATTCGCACACTTGAGTTAAATTGAGTTTAACCTCTTGTCCCCTTCTGCTCCGTGTTTGACTCCTCTCTCAGACGAGGGATGGGCAGAGTGTAAGGTGAGGCCGCCTTGCTCAGAGAAGGATTACTTCCAGATCCACACGGCCTGCGACAGCGAAGGAAAGGTCAGCAGCATCCACACGGTTCACATTTCACACACACAGATGTCCTCACCTTTCCACCTAGACAAGGACAGACATACTTACAAACACACCCTTTCTCGTGCAGTGTTTATTAAAGGTAAGCACGCAAATACAAGTTAACAGAAGGTTTTAGGGTGGTATTTAATCATCTGGGATAGATTAGTTGACAATAAATTACAATTACACTTAAACAAAGAACATCTAATAATTTATCCTGTTGTCCCAGACACTGCTTATACATGCAAAAAGAGGAGAATATCTTCTGTTTTGATTTCAGGATTATGCCGCATTACAATTAAATTGATGATGAATAATAAGTGAACACTTCTTGTCAGCTCTCTCTAGACATTGCATCAGACACCAGAGAAGGTACACAGTGTGATGAGAAAGGAAATGATGAGTAGCTTAGTGAAAGCTTTGCATGTCATCTGATCCAAAGTCAACTTTCTTGGCGCTCGTCCACAACCTTGGCCTGTTTTGATAAACATTTCTGAAAAGCCCTGAGTAATAGTGATGATTGAAAAAGGTCAGAAAAGAAACAAATCCTTCAATTGTTGATGCGTGGTATTTGTTTTTATAGATTTGAAGCTCAGAGTGAAATACTTGTTTCTGTGCCGGTTACAGACGCAGGTTTTGTATCGGTGGGTGGAACCAAAGATCTGTGTGGAGAACATCACCGGGGCCCTGGAGCTGCCTGCCACTGGGCAGAGAGAGCCCTGCCCCCCCTGCAACCCCGGCTACTACAACAGCAACGACTCCACCTGTTTGCCCTGCCCACCTGGAACCCACTCTGACGGCACCTACGGTAACCCTGCTCACAACTGTCCACACCTGGCATTGTTAAGCTGGTGCTGTATTGAATAAATCTTTATTTATCGAAGGAAAGTTATGCATAAACATACTTAAAATTTCCCCTCCATCTGGTCACATATTGATCCCCCTTATCCCTCGTTCTCAATAAAATGTATTCAAAAAGAGGTGACCCAGCTGGATAATCCTCTCCTGAAAAGATGTTTCTTGTGCAAACATAATGTTGGAAGAAAGAAAATGTCATTGTGTGTGTGTGTGTGTGTGTGTGTGTGTGTGTGTGTGTGTGTGTGTACCAGTGTGTGCCCAGTGCCCTGCAGGTACAGAGCCGGTGTTAGGTTACGAGTATAAATGGTGGAATGTGCTGCCTTCCAACATGAAGACTTCCTGCTTCAACGTGGGAAACTCTAATTGTGACGATATGAATGGTGAGAACAATAACAGCTGTGTTAGTGAGGAGCAAAGAAACGTTCACATCACAAAAACTAACTAACTAACTAACTAAATCTCACCACAAGGTGCATTTAGTCGCTGTTCTGGAGCTTTCAATTATATCACATGATCTTCATCAGTTTACCCAGCTGACAGAATTGAAGATGTTTAAATTTCCATCTGATCACTTTAAGGACTTTTCAAACTTCTCAAACTCTTCTGATGAGGATCCTGACTCTTCCTGTCTGGACCCCTTCCCTGCACAGACACAATGGAAATAAGCCTCTGGGCTTTATTGTGTTATCCTGACTTTTCCTTTTATATAAGCACTCAATGTCATGGCAGAGCCGGTGTTTTTAAAATGAAATTGCCAAATAAAATCAATCAATCCTGCGATATGTTTGAAAGCCAGCACAGCAGCTACTGAATGTAAAATAAACCTTGTTTTCTCGACATAAACACAATGTTTTTTTTACTCTGCTCACATACAGACACCAGTTGTTTCCAAGACATCCAACACAGTTTTGGTTAATGCTATTAAATAACACCATATATAATCCAGATGTCAATGAGGTACAATGTATGTGAGAGTTGTGTGATTAATAACATGTGCGTCATCATACCTGTTGTTCATCAGGATGGGAGGTGGCGGGGGATCACATTCGCAGTGGAGCGGGCAGCTCGGATAACGACTATCTCATCCTCAGCCTGCATGTGCCCGGCTTCAAGTAAGTATGTTTGTGTTTCCTCGGATGCTGTGAATCAGATTCTTACGAAGTGATTTCAGCACAAATTTCGTCATCTCTTAGTAAAACAGTTAATGTGTGTGTGTGTGTGTGTGTAGACTAAAACTCTGCCTTTGTGTGTGTTTTTGTGGCAGGGTCCCAGCCTCACTTTCAGGGATGACCGGTAGTGAGTTTGGCCGGATAACCTTTGTGTTTGAGACCATCTGCTCTTCCGACTGTGAGCTCTACTTCATGATGGTGTGTGCTCGGTCGTGTGTGTGTTTGTGTGCGTTTTTAGCAGAAGGTAGTAATTAGGTGACTAATTCCACCACTAAGCCAGAATAGTGACACTGTTGTATATACTGTTGTCAATAATCCATCCCACATTTTCCCTGTTAATTGTTTTACTGTGACGCCCCCTGCAGGATGTGAACAGGAAGAGCACCACAGTGGTGGAGTCGTGGGAAGGCAGTAAGGGGAAACAGTCGTACTCACACAGCATGACCAGGAACGCCTCTGTTACATATACATGGGCCTTCCAGAGGACTAACCATGCTCTGGACGTGAGTGAACACACACACCAAATACACCTTATTCCTTTTAATGTAATATTGGTTGGTGAAGACTGAAATATCTCAACAACTATCTGATGGATTTCCATGACATTTTGTACAGATATTCATGTTCCCCAGAGGATAAATGCTTATGACCTTAGTGATCATCTGGCTCTTCCTCTGGTGCCACCATGAGGTTCACATTTGTGGTTTTAAATTGAAATGTCAGGATATTTACTGGATAAATTGCCATGACATTTGTTTCAGACATTCATGTGCCGCTCAGGAATTGTAATAGCTTTAGTGACTTTTCATCTAGCATCATCCTCAGGTCAAAAATGTCATTTCTCCAAAACTTTTTTGCGGTTTTATGATGAAAAAAGATTTGCAGGCCTCAGCTGTACTTTGTGTTTAGTGCTAATTAGCAAATGTCAGCGTGCCAACACGCTAAAGATGGTGAAAATGGTAAATAACCTGCTCAACATCAGCATGTTAGCACTGTCATTGTTACAGTCTCACTGATTAATCTTAATAATTATGTCATTCCCATTATTATTTTATTATTTTCTGCAAGTGGAATTTTTTTTTTCAGCTACTCAAAAAACTTTATTTTTTTGTGTAATTTCACATAAAAAACTGACAATTGCAGTACTAAAATATATTGATTTGAATTGTATGCATATATGTATAAAAGTATATTGCAGCTTTGTCTTGGTGTACAAAATTAAAGCTCAGCACACTGTGACAAAGTGTGCAAAATGTGAAAATATATGCACTTAAATTAAATATCAAGAACATATTTATGTATGTTTTAACATTTGTTTCTGTCATTTTCCTGCGTGTGCTTGTAGGTGCGTCGTTACGTCGGTGACATGGTGAAGCTGTACTCCATCAGTGTGACCAACGTCCTGGATGGGGTGGCGTCTGCGTGTCGGGCCTGCGCTCTGATACCCCAGAACTCCCAGCGGGCGGGGTCCGCCTGCGTTCCCTGCCCTGCTGGTTTTTACATCGACAGAGACACCAACCGCTGTCAGGAGTGCCCGCCCAACACACACCTGGCAGGACGCCACACCTACGGCCAGGACGCATGCGTCGCCTGTGGGCCTGGAAGCATAAGCAACAAGGTAGAGAGAGTTCCTCAGGCTCCCTCTCACTTTGACACATCTAATAATATAATATTTGATTCGATTGTATTTTCTTCTCTGTCAGGAACATTCTCGCTGCTACAGCGACTGCTCCTTCTCCTACACGGAGAACAACCGCACGCTGACCTTTGACCTCAGCGCTCTGAGCGATGTGGCCTCGATGACCATCGGCCCAAGTTTCACCTCTAAAGGCACAAAGTACCTTCACCTGTTCAACATTAGCCTGTGTGGCCATGAGGTAATTCACACACACCTGATATCATGTCATATTAGCTACAGCCTCTGGAGATCTGTCCGTATCCTCGTTATTATCACTCTTCATCTTGAGTTTAAAATATCCATAGTTTAGACTCTATTTTTTATCTTTGACCTATTTTTTACTTAATAGTTTATTTTTTGTTGTGTATAGAGCTGGTTATGTAGGAACTGAGGCTTATTCTGCTCAAGGTTAGCAGTCCTGTGCCAAAGCATCACTTTGATGCCTTAAATGTAAATTAGAACAGATTTTTAACATTAGATTTAATTTTATTGCATATAACTATATAACTATACTATATCCAAACTTTTGACTGGTATTGTAATTGCAATGTGAAAAATAATCTATTTTTTTCACATGCATGCCTGTTACCCTTATTGAGATCCAAAAGTAGAAAAAAAAGGAAATAAAGGAAATAAATAAATGACCATGATTAATTAAAAATCAATAAATAAATAGATATTACTAATATATTTCCAAAAAAGAACAAATACATAATAATATATTTTTCTGGATTTTTCTTCATTTATTCCACATTTTAAAGTTAATAAAAGTTATTAATTTATTCTTTTTTGGCAAAATTTTAATGTATTTATTTATTTATTTTTAATCAATCACTGCAATTTATTTATTTCCTGTCTCACTTTTGGGCTCCCGTACAACCCAGTGTGATAAAATGGTTAAAAAGCTGCAAGGAAACCTCAAGCGTAACCATAGCAACTGACAGATGATTTCATGCTATTTGCATGTGCATGTCTGCCACAGGGGAAGAGAGCCGCCATCTGCACAGATAACGTCACCGATGTTTCCAGCAAAGACGACCAGAGCGACTCAGCTCAGTTCGTCAACTCAGTGGACAGCTTCATCTGTCAGTCAACCATCATCCCGGCAGATGGGCGGGGTTTCAGGATGGCCATTTCCTCCCAGTCCATCAGCCTCGCAGACACTTTCATCGGTAAGACGTTGTGGCTGTTTGACCATCAGCTGGTAATAATGGCTTTGACATGTCTGTCTTTGTTTTTATTTTTCAGGAGCAACAATAGACACTGTCCTCGATGGCGTGAACGCTAAACCAGATCTTTTCCCAGAAAACTTAAAGGATGTTCCAGACATCAACTTCTTCTACAGGTACAGTATGAAAGACAGAGACAGAGTTGTTGTATGTTTTTGCAGTATTTCGATCCTAACTGTGATCTTATTTTCTTTCAGGTCAACTCAGGCAACAGCCTCCTGTGATCAGGGTCGGAGTTCAGTCATCACTGTTCGCTGTAACCCAGAGAAGTCTGAGCGTGGAGAGCTCTCTGTGCCCAGGTGGGTGATAATGTACTGCATACAGTGTGTGTGTGTGTGTGTGTGTGTCATTTAAATTCTATCAGAAAACTTGGAAAAAAATGAATGTATGTATGTGTATGTGAAGGGTTTTGATCTGCAAATATACACCATATCAAAGCATGTGAATGTGAAAGTACTGCAGTATGAAGAACTACAGTAAATAGTGGAGTTATAGGACATATAAGTATATTATAAGATTGAAAATATAAGAATATTAAAAAGCTGTGATCTTATCTGTGTGTCTGTGCAGCTCCTGTCCTGCAGGAACATGTGATGGGTGTACGTTCCACTTCCTGTGGGAGAGCGCCAGCGCCTGTCCACGCTGCACTGAGGACGACTACCACCAGATAGAGGGAGCATGCAAGGGAGGCGTCCAGGTAACACACACACACACGCCTCATACCTCATTTACTCCAGATTAACAGTTCTGCTCTTGAACTGTGACACCTGACATGGTTTGTCTCAAGGGGCAAAATGAAATTACAGTTGCTTTATGTCACATTTCTGGCAGAAATAAATCACTATGGACTCAATCTGATTCACTCTTTCACACACACAAAATATTACAACAGTTGACCAACAAAAGTTCATTGAGTAAAACTACACTGAATTGTCTTTCTTCGACTTAAACTTACTGATATGTGTTAAGACTAAAACAAATCAGGTGCTAAATTACATTAAACACGTAGTCCAAACAAGGTGGTTCCTTCACTTTGCAAGATGTTCCTCCTCTTTCTCCTGAGGGCCAAATAACTTAATCTGGATAGAAATTTAAAAAATACACATCAGCTTAATTAGATTTATGCAGCTACTCTCTGCTTGAATAGAAAAATGTGGAAATTTTCCGCTTATCTCACTTCTGTCTCTCCAGGAAACTCTGTATGTGTGGAACGAGCCAAAGTTGTGCACCAAAGGTGTACCGTTACCTGCTAGGAGCTCCTCCCCTTGTGAGGCCATCGCTCTGTGGCTGAAGGTCGGGGTTGGTGGAGGAGCCTTTGTGGCTGTGCTGCTCATTTCCCTCACCTGCTATTTCTGGAAGAAAAACAAGAGGTAAGAGGCACCAGACAACAAGGGCACACTAACCTAACACCTGTAGTATCTCATTCTCTGATTTACAGTATGAGCGACCAAAAGGTTGTTTTTACTTCAGAGATTGTTTCATTTGAAGATGAATTTAGAGGCCCAAAGAACTGAAATTTTCCCGTATTTAACAAAAAGCACAAATTAGAGAAAAGTCTGAAAATAATAAACACAATTTTGTGTAACACAAATAATGTTGTGACCCCCTCAGACATGTCTTAGGAACACTTGTGGTTTCCTGACACCCAAATTGGAAACCATTGGTCTAATTGTGACTGCAGAAAAATAAAAATTTGGGATTAAGCTTATTGGATACTTTCACAAAATATCAGTCCAAAAATATCTCTATTTGTATCCTTCAAGCACCTACACTAAAAGCTGTCTGTGCCAAATAATAATATGCTGCCTCACGATGACGGTGTCCAATGTGATCTGCGGCCAGGCTGGAGTACAAGTACTCTCGTCTGGTGATGTCTGCCAACAAGGAGTGTGAGCTGCCAGCTGCAGACAGCTGTGCCCTGGCTGAAGGAGAGGAGCCCGACGATGACGTGGTCTACACCCAGAAACCCTCTCTGCTGGGAAAGCTCCGAGCTATCGCTAACAAGGTGTGTGTTTATTTTTATTTTTTTTAAACTTTATTTAGGAAGGTTGACTGAGCTGAGCATACTGCACGCTCCCTCCCATACACTTATTTCACTGTATGTGTTCACTGTTTCTTAGAGTCACTTTCTACATCCAGATGTAAGTTATAATTTGATTTTTCTAGCTCATCCACTAAAGCATACCTGTCTTAACAACTCATTTAGACACCTAGATTTAAGTCTTCTAGGCATGTTGGTGCAACGGTTCTAAGAAATTACCATGATTGAACTAAAAGAAACACTCAAAATTCACATACAACTACATTAATGCAAAGCAGCAAGAATGCAGAGCTCATTATTGTTAAATGCAGATTGATGGGGCAACAAATGTTTATATGGACTATATACACACCACCCAATCTTTATTAACGCAGTCAGATGTGTACATTTTGTTGTACAGTAAGAGATATTCCAAATAACATCTTTAATATCTGTGTCTTTCAGCACGAGGACGGAGAGAGAAGCGAGTCAGTGCAGCTGAACTCCTCCCAGTCTGACCGATGGGTCCTGGGTTAAACAGATACCAACAGAGAGAGCGACAGAGTTCAATACTGGAGGAACAGTCAGTCAGTGATAGTATCACTGTCCACCTCCTTATGTGTCCTTTGACCCCCACCCCAGGTCCCAGTTTTCACTGGAGAATGGTTGCCACTAGGATGCTGGCAAAAACTGGACAACGGCTTTTACTCCTTGACCCTAGAATACACAGGAAACACACTCCTGCTTTAATGCCATGGATGCTATAAGGCAGGCAACTGAAAGAGAAACATGCTTTTAATGTTTTTTGTATATTTTGTACTTTTATTTGGGGTTTTCTGTTCAGAGTCATGTATTTATATCAATGTTATAATGATGAACCTTTATTAAAATCCTGTTTGGCTTTGGGATTTGTGTGTACATGAATAGATGTCATATAAAATGCAGGTATAGAGGTTGTGTTATCTCGGAAATGTGGCAAAAGAATCATAATGTATGTCAGGAGGCGTGAAGAAGAAACTAGTAAACAAAACAACAAAATACAGACAGCAGGGATAAGAGGACTGTCCACCAATCACAGCAAAGCACAATAATGAAAATACTGACACATTACTTAAAAACAGGACACTATATGGTATACTGTCCTCAAAATAATCATCAAAAACATACGTCAGACTGCATACAAATCAAGTTCTGTGTGTGGACATTTTGGGAACTTCACTCTTGCCAAGAGTTAAACTACATTAGAAGATCAGTGCTACTGTCATATTTAGCTCATCTTAGCTTAGTTAGACTGGAAGCAGGAGCAAACAGCTAGCTTGGCTCTGTTGAACGGTTAAAAAGTCTGCCTACCAACACCTCTAAAGCCTCTAAATAGTAAGTTTATTTCCCAATTTGTTGAAAATAAATGTTAAATAAATGTGTTTAATTGTACACAGTCATACTACAAACTAATCAGTCTCTCCAGGAAAATGCGATTTTGCAGTACAGTATTTTCTTTTTTTCTTTTCTATATAACTTTAAACCCATGGTGCTCATGTTCAGAAAATAAATTTAAAAAATTAGCACTGAAATATAGTTTATGTGATATGTGCTTTTTATCAAAGGAAGTGATTACATATGACTCTTCATCGGTAGTAGTAGTAAAATTCACATTATTTTCCGTTGCTTGCAATTTTTCCCAATTCCCACAATTTTACTGCAAAAAGAGCACATAAAACATTGCAAATTGTATCGCAATTTTTGAGAAAAGCCGCTACAAAATCAAACATTTTTGGCCACAATAATCACAAAAAAACTCCTGGAGGGACTGACTGACATGTGGCAAACCTGCAGCCATGTATTAGCTGTTTAAAACTAGTAGGCTAGTGGTTAGTATGTAGATTTTTGTTAATGATGGGCACTTGGGGGCAACAAACACAGGATGAACAGCATGGAGTGGGGGTCAGTGGGGGCCCCAAAGCTCATTTTTGCCTTGGGGCCCCATAGTTGATCCGGCCCTGCTGTTTGGTTTGGATCAGGGGAGACTTGCTCAGATTGGTTCAGGCAGAAACAACAAATGTGTGACCTGTTTTTCAGAGGTGGAAGAAGTATTCAGATCCTTCAGATACTTCAGTAAAAGTACCCTAGGTTCCCAACCTAGGGGTCGGACCCCTCCAAATGGTCTCCAGATAAATCTGAAGGGTCAGGAGATAATTAATAGGAGAGGAAAGAAGAAAAACAAAGTTCTGATACACAAATCTGTTTTCAGTTTGGTGAAATATTGGATCATTTGAACATTTATTGAAATGAAACCATGTGAGAAGTTTAGAGGGAAAGCATCAAATGGAAATACTCAAGTCAAGTACAAGTACCTCAAAATTGTACTTAAGTACAGTACTTGAGTAAATATACTTAGTTACTTTCCTCCATATTTACACAGCCAGGGTCGTTGGCCGGCGGGTCTCTCTCTACACCACCGACAGTCACGCCTCCAGGTCGGCTTCGTCCTCCGCTGTGCTCCGCCCTCTCTAAAGAAAATACCCTCCTCTTCTCCAGCCATCGACGAAACTCCAAAGCCGACTTCATACTCTACAACCTTCGGATTTATGCTTTCACACCAGGTGATGCTGTGAAGGGAGGCATGTGAAAGCTCCTGCGGCAGAAACTTCAGACATTAGCGGGACGATGAGCTCCAGTTTGTAGCCAACGGTAGGAAACTATCCCTCTTTTCTTTCCCCCTTCTCTGGTCTCATTTCCGAAGGCATGGACATGACAACAATCACGGCCTGAGCCGCGGGGAAGTGCGTTTATTGTCTGTAGGCAAAGATATTCGTGTTTGGTTATCGCGGAAGTGTAAAATGAGTTGACTCAGTAAACCTACGAGTGCTTATTTTGTCAGTTTTTAGCGCAAACTTGTAAAACCGCAGACTGAAGTTCAATCCAGTGACGTCACGTCGAGACGAGATTGGAGATGGAGGACACTAATAATAATAATCACTGTAATCATAACAATAACTGTAATTATAACAATCACTGTAACAATAATAACCACAGTTAGAAAGTAACTAAGGACATTTACACAAATACTTAAGTACAATTTTGAGGTAATTGTACTTTACTTGAGTATTTCCATTTTATACTACTTTATACTTCCACTACACTACAGTTCAGAGGGAAATATTGTACTTTCTACTCCACTACATTTATCTGATAACTTTAGTTACTTTTCAGATGAAGATTTGACACAATGGATAATATAACAAGCTTTTAAAATACAACACATTGTTAAAGATGAAACCAGTGGTTTCCAACCTTTTTGGCTTTTGACGTCTTACAAAAAGCAGTGTGTAGTCAGGGTCACATGTCAGATGTCTATGAGTTGTTAACAGCTCCACCAAATAGTGATTTTTCCCTCTAAACTTCTCACATGGTTTCATTTCAATAAATGTTCAAATGATCCAATATTTCACCAAAAATCAAAGATTAGAGAAAAAGTCCAAAAACTGAAAACAGATTTGTGTATCAGAACTTTGTTTTTTCTTCTTTCCTCTCCCATTAATCATCTCACGACCCCTCAGATTTATCTGGTGACCCTTTGGAGGGGCCCGACCCCTAGGTTGGGAACCACTGGACTAAACTAGCTAACTGTATATAAAGTAGTTGAAACTAGCTCCACCTCCAGCAGCTACAACAGTAACATGCTGCTTACACACTGATGCTTCAGTATTAATAATCTAATGATGTCATATATAATAATATATCAGTCAGAGGGACCAAACCACTACTTTTACTGCAATACTTTAACTACATCAAGCTCATAATACTTATGTACTTTTACTTAAGTAGGATTTTTCATGCAGGACTTTTACTTGTAATGGAGTATTTTTACATTGCTGTATTGGTAGTTTAGTAAAGGATCTGTGTACTTCTTCCACCACTAATAATAACAATGGTAGTTAAAGTACTTGTCTTACCAAAGTACTGTGCTTTATGGCACACTTATATCAGTTAATATTAGCTTTATGGCAGCAACTAATGATTATTTTCATTACCGATTAGTCTGCTGAATATTTTCGCGATTAATTGAATAAATGTTGATGACATAAAATGTCAAAAAATAGTCCCAAACCCAGGGTGACGATTACAACTGTCTTGTTTTGTCCGATCATGAGTCCAAAACCTACATGTGTTCAGTTTGCCATCACCAAAGACAAAGAAAACCATAAAAACCTCACAGTTGAGAAGCTGGAACCAGCAAATATTTGGCATTTTTGCTTAAAAAAATGATTAAAAAGATTATTCGATTACCAAAACAGTTGCAGATTAATTGTCTGTCGATCAATTTATTGAATTAGTTTATTGCAGTTATATATTTATCGGTGTATATGTTGGCTGTTAAGTCACAAGAAATTGCAGTCAACAGATGCCAAATATATGTTTGAAATCATATAGAAACAGTGTTACAGGCCACATGTTCTACGTATCTCAGTCACAATTCTTAAAAGAAAAAAGATTTTAAAATATACTTATTTGTTCAAAAATGTTAATGTAGTGTGTATATGTAAAAAATGAATATTGGTCGGCATATTATTATCTGATTTTGGTAAAGTTGTTCGGTCTATAAAATGTCAGAAAATGGTGAAAAATGTTGTTAAATGTCCAAGATGACGTTTCTCAAATGTTTTGTTTTGTCCACAACCCAAATATATATTCAGTTATGTCATAGAGACTAAAGAAACCAGAAAATATTCACATTTGAGAAGCTGGAATCAGAGAATTTGGAAATTGTCTTCTTAAAAAAACGACCCCAACTGATTAATCCATAATCAAAATAGTTGGCGATTAATATAATAGTCGGCAATTAATCGATTAAGTGTTGCAGCTCTACTTTGAAGTATCAACATCGGTATTAGGCTCTAAAATCTGCCATAAAAATTCGAATTACCGACACGAATAATCTCTGTGCAGTTGTGTTGATCTTGAAATAGCAACAATAGTCAGTTGAGTTTTGTAAATGTTTATGTGCACTTTGTGTTGCAGGTACATCACTCGAGCTTCTCGGTTCATCTGCGTGTTGAAGAGGTGAGTTTATCTCCTGCCTGTGATGTGGCTGCAGCACGACTCTCCGAGGAGAACAAAGTGTTTACAGTCAGTGTGATGTAATGGGGGAAATAAAGAGGGTTGGCGATCTCTGATGTCTGCTTTGTGGTCATGGTGAAGAAAACAACCTCCAACAGATGATTTGATGTCATAAAAGTTCATCTTAGTCCTTTTTTTTTTTTAAATGTCACTTTTTGCAGTGCCTGTCTACTCAATCATGGCTCGCGGCTGCATCTGCTGTGTTAAATACATGCTCTTCCTCTTCAACCTGCTCTTTTGGGTAATTATAACATATCAGCTCCACGCACACTTGAGTCAGAAAATGCACCTTTTGATGTTACTATGAATCAGCAGAAAGATCAGTCTACCAATTAAAGTACTCAGTTATCATTAAATCAGCAGGAAGTTTCTGAATTTCCTGTGTGCGTTTCAGCTGGGCGGGTGCGGACTGTTGGGTGTCGGCGTGTGGCTGTCGGTTTCCCAGGGCAGCTTTGCCACCCTGTCGCCCTCATTCCCGTCGCTCTCCGCCGCCAACCTCATCATCACCCTCGGCACCGTTGTCATGGTGACGGGCTTCCTGGGTTGCCTGGGTGCAATCAAGGAGAACAAGTGCCTGCTGCTGAGCGTGAGTATACTACAGTACCCATCGTGTGTCGCTGGTGTGATGTTTTCTGTATCAGAGTACGATCTTAAATGATGTAGTGTTCAGGCTGCATGGGAATTATAATTTTTGTAACAAGCTGATGTTCTAAAATAATTTATTTTGTTTATAATATTTTTAAATTTGATGAAATGTATTTTTGTGCCGCTGATATCAGAAAAAGTCGGAATTTTTTGTGATTTACATCAAAAAGTGTGTTTTTAAGTAAGGAGCTCATATTTCCGATATTTTGCATTGACATAAATGCAACATTAGTATATCATGCATGTTTCTGGTCATGTTGGAGCCTTAACTGAACTTTTCTTCTTTTTCATGTGATTCTTATTCAGTTTTTCATCGTTCTGTTGATCATCCTGTTGGCCGAACTTATCCTCCTCATCCTGTTCTTCGTCTACACCGACAAGGTAGGACTGTGTAAAGGAACACTCATATTTATTAATGAGCGCTGTAGATGAGTGTGCCTACATGTCCCATAATCCACCTCTCCACCTCTGTCCTCGGCAGGTGAACGAAAATGCCAGACGGGATCTGAAAGAAGGGCTGGTGCTGTACAACACGGATAACAACGCTGGACTGAAGGATGCTTGGAACACCATACAGGGAGAGGTGTGTTTTACACACACATGTCACAACATAGCAAAGGTTATGTTTAGGTTTGGAAAAGTATGGTACCAGTTTCCTTCTTTGCAACTGTATTTTTTAGTCTTTCCAGTGCTTTGTAAGCTCTTTACAGGTAAATAAAGTTCTCATTATTATTATTATTATTATTAATAACTGACGTGTTTTCCTCTCCTGCCTGTGCACCAGTGGCGGTGTTGTGGAGTGATGAGTCATAATGACTGGTACACTGCCCTGCAAGTCAACGCGGTTCCTGACCGCTGCTGCCAGCAGTTTTACGAGGGCTGCGGACACAATGCCTCCAACGTCTTCTGGACACGGGTCAGAGTGTGTGTGTGTGTGTGTGGGGGGGGGGGGGGGGGTCATAAAGTCTTAAAACTGGCAAACTGTGATGTCCTATCAAGAAAAAACTATTTAAGCTCACACTCAGCTCCAATTAGTTATTAGCATTCTTATGAGCAACAACTGATTTTGTCATTTTGACAAAAGCCGTTCTTGGTTGAAATGTTGGCAGTGGTGGAAAGTAACAAATT
This sequence comes from Scomberomorus guttatus, assembly GCA_038419695.1. Classification (NCBI taxonomy): domain Eukaryota; kingdom Metazoa; phylum Chordata; class Actinopteri; order Scombriformes; family Scombridae; genus Scomberomorus; species Scomberomorus guttatus. The sequence goes on along the minus strand of CM076466.1, from coordinate 5,351,417 downwards.
ACATTTACCACAAACTTTACTTTCAACAAATGACATATTTCCATGTTCTGCAACTTTACACTTCAACTCCAGTACATGTCAGATGGAAATTATTACAAGTTCATATCTTGTGCGCACAAGATAAAGACTTTAGAAGGATTCTATAAACAGTAAAGTTGCAGCCGGACAGCTAAACAATGAGCTGAAACTCACTATAAAGCTCCGTAAAGCCGAGAGGAGCTGCAGAGTCACTGATAATTCTCTGTAGCTTCATCACTACGAGTCACACCTCTGATATTACACACTGTCATTTGATATATTATGAAAAATATTGATTATAGCCCCTTTAAATGTGCAGTGTGTAGAATTTAGTGGCATCTAGTGGAACTTTAACCTTTACTCAAGTAAAGGATGTGACTACCATGTAATTAAACATGGGAACTGCGTGTCCCAATTTTTCCTTTTGAAGTTTGTACCATAACCAGCACCTTTTTTATTACCCGTGTGTGAATTTGTTTCTAAAGAAGTTTCATGTCCTTATCAGACCTCATCAGCAAGGAAATTAAACTAAAAACACGCCACAGTTGACACTTGTAGAAACAAGATATAAAAACAAGGATGTCACAGATCAGTTTCTTTAAATGTATTTGAGATTTTATTTGGCATTTAAAAAGGTCTTTACATGCTCAGTTGAGACTTTTGATTGAATCTTGGTCTCAAACTGGAATCCTCTAATCTGCTTTACTTTCCTTTCTCCTTTGCTAATTACTGTTGGTGTGTGTTTACAGGGTTGCTATGAGAAAGTAGAGGAGTGGCTGGATGACAACAAACACCTTCTGGGAACCATCGCTATGTGTGTGTTGGTCATACAGGTAAGCAACTCTTTATGCGGTGCTTACATACAAACTCTCAAACAGCACTAGATCATGATGATGATATATTTTGACCAAGTGTGGTTTTGTTCCTTCAGCTCCTCGGCATGGCTTTCTCCATGACGCTTTACCAACAGATCCACCGAGCGGGCAAGAAGTACGAAGCCTGACGGGACTCGTGTGGTCATTTCAAACAGTCAATCTTTGGCCAAGTCCCACAAAACATCATATCTGTTACACTCGTCTGTTGTTTATAATAAAAATAAGCCAGTTAGCGTGTGTGCCACTACAACCTTTTATCTATGCACCCATTTATTGTTGTGAATAGCATTTAAACTAGTTTTTCTTATCGTTAGCTTTTTTTTTAATCATATATAATGAGTGTTTTTATGTTAAATATTTGGTAAGTATTGGTTTCTGTCAGTATCTGGCTGTTAAGCCATGCTTGTGGATCCATTTAGTTAAAACGAGCATTGTGTGCCAACGTGTTCAATAAAAGCAGAGAGCACTCTGCACACGTGTGAATGCTTAATTGATAGTTTTGTTCATTGACTTCATTACTTCTGTTTTCTTTTGCTTCATCAATCTTTATTCTATAGTTTCTGCTATCTGCTTTCACCCCTCACACACACTTTACAGATCAAAGCAGGGTGAGCATCAGGTCGTTGCAATCAATAAACTCTTTGATCATCTGAGGTGCCAAACATGATAATGAAATGATAATGTATAGTCATTGAATAAGTTGACCTAAGTTCTGTTATCATCACAGTAACAGAGAGATGGATAGAGACATCAAACATGACATCTAAATACAATTCATTAATACTGTAAAGATAGTAACATTGAATCATTGGCCTCAGCACATTGATTGATAGGCAGAATGTTCTTCCAGGTTATAAGTCTACGGTTTTGTCGTTATCGTAGACAACGTTGCCTTTGATGACGACATAACGGATGAGCTCCTGATGTCCTCCCAGCTGGTAAATCAGATGCTCCCATCTGCAGTGAAGTAACCAGAGGACAGCACTTGTTTCACACACGAATACATATAAACATGAGAGGCATGCAGTTATATAACGATGGATAAATATTTTCAGTGTGTCTGACACGTTTGTTAGAATAAAACCCCTGAACAAGCTGATACTGTGGAACATGTCCAGAATCACCAGGAATTCAGACACAAACATAATACTTTAGTTTTAGTTGGACTTGGTGCTGACACCAAATCAGTAGATATTTAGCAGGTGTTTTTAGATTTGTCTACACTTAGAAAGCAACAACACAAGACTCAGTTCATTCAGCAATTAAAGCCATACTGACTGTACTTCATTATATGTTCATATATGAGGCCCAAACATCTTAAAATTTTTCCAAAACATTGGAAAAGGAAAAAAATATGAAAAGGTTTCACATCTCAAATTTCCAAGTCAAGGAGGACAAAATACTAACATTACATTAACATAAACACTTGTTTATTTGGCTCACATCACAATAGAAAAGCCAAATAAACACTAAGAATGTGTTGTTATTCAGCCCGGCTGAAAAAAAATTGTTTAAAAAAAAAAAAAGTACATTTCCTAGAAATAAGGAAGTAAACTATTTGTAACTGTTTAATAAACAGCTATGTTTACACAACCGGATCTCTGCAGAGCTGCGATTTATGGCCAAATGAACTTCGGGTCTCAAAAACTTTACTTTTGATCTCTCGTCTAAAGAGGAAATTATCTATTTTGGAGCTACTTTAAATCACACAGACAGTTTTAGATAAATGGCCTCTCATAGGCTCAGTCTTAGAGCTTCTTCTTACTACTACGCTCCTCCAGATTCATGTATTGGATCACATTCCTGTAGTCTGATCCACACAGATCTCAGTTGTCTCACCGGCTGCTCATTTTAGTTTTAGGTATCTGAAGCCCTCCTCTAGATGTTTACTGAAGTGCACTCAGTGCAGTGGCTAAATATACACTCACTGAGCATTTTAATAGGACACATGTGCAATCTAATCCAATCTAACAGCTCTGCCATAAATTCTAGTTTTATGAAGCTTAAACATTTTAAGTTTTTGGTGACATTGTCAAAAAGGTGATAATTTCACTTTGTATATTATTGAGGTTATAGTGGGTAGTGGCAGTGTACTGTAATGTGCATTATATTAAAAAAGTGTTCCAAATATTTTGTCTCCATTAATATAGTACACAAAGGGGGCAAATATTAGGAATATTTTTTAATCTTGAACATTAAACTCTGCATGTGTCTCAGCTGTCTGATCATTATGTCACCCCTGCTTTTCCTTGATAAGACTTAAAATTGTACAAATCCTTTCTCTGATCAACTTATACTAAAAACAAGACAGTAAAGATATAAAATCTTTGAATAAAGGACAGATTTTGTTTCTGTGTGTGTAAATATGACCATTGACATCTTTTTCTGTTGTAGCTGGTTTACCGTGTGGCGTTGAGGACCAGCAGGTCTCCGTGTTTGTTGACCTCCAGGGAGCCGTGTGTGTGGGAGCGTCCGAGGGCGTAGGCTGCATTGATGGTGGCCGCCGCCAAAGCCTCGGGCATGGACATCCTCATATTGACGCAGGCCAGGTGCATGACCATTGGCTGTGGAAGGACACAAGACAGAGTGGGGAGGGGATGCACATAAACAGAGGATAGACACGTGTTGCTCGATACCTCACACCTCTCCTGTTGCACTCACCATGGAGCAGCAGTAGGCGTTGGGGTTGAAGTCGCTGCCGAGGGCAACAATAACTCCAGCTTCCAACATGTCTCTGGCCCGGGGCTGGGGCAGCCTGGACACACACACACAGATTATTAGACACCTCACTGCTGTAAAGTGTTAGTGTGTGGGAATATTAACCTGCACGTGTGTGTTACAATACCGCAGAATGTACGCTGTAGTTGGTAGAAGGACAGCAGCGGTTTTCGCTTTTGCCATGGCAGTAATCCCCTCATCTGTCACCTCCTCCAGGTGGCTGATGGCTAAGGCTCCAAGCTCCGCTCCCAACTACACACATAAGTTAAAAAAGCTGACAATCAAATCAGCAATAGTCTTTTTTTAAGGTAATTATTCTAATACATTAAAATTGTTGCAGTATAGTGCTAAAACATAGTTATTTGACATTATTTACAATGATTAATAAAGACATTTATCAAGAAAAAATACCAAACAGTGGCTGATTACAGCTTCTTAAATGTTAAAACTTCAGCTTTTCTCTGTTTCATATCATTTTAAATTGAATGTTTGGGTAAATACTTTGTACTCAGAACTACTAACTATTTTCTAATGTTGCTTAATGTCTGCTGGATGTGTAAATACCAGGCAATTTTTTTCACAACCACACTGAGTGATATAAAATGTTTTTGTTGATTCAGTTTTATGATCATTTTAGAGGCTGTATTTTGTGGTGCTATTGAATCATATTCTTGGAGGAAAAGCAGTATCTGAGACCGAGAAGGGTTTTTCCAGCTTAGTGTGAAGTTGTCTGCCTCCAAGTGTATCACCAAAAATATCAATAAATGCCAGAGTAAACAATACCTGAGCAGAGTTCATAGGATGGAGCTCATCTCCATGGAAGTTGATGTTGAGGCCCATGTCTTTTCCAGCCTGCAGGATCGAGCGCGTAGAGCTGAGGTCAAACACTCCCTGCTCACAGAAAACGTCGATGTTGTCGACTCTGAGGGTCCCAGCAGACACGCGTTCTTTCAACCGAGGCAGCTGAACCTGCAGGATGTCCTTTGTGGCTTCTGCAACTGTCTTCCCTCTGAATAAGGGGCAGAGAAACAGTAAAGATTAGAGTGAAGATTAATGCTCAGGATGTGAGGCGAGATCATTTTTGAGTCCATACTTGGGCACTGCATGGGCTCCACAGTAGGTTGAGGAGATGTTGATGGGCAGGGTGCGTCTGGCCTCCTCGATCACCTCCAGCATCTTGAGCTCGGTCTGCAGCTCCAGGCCGTAGCCGCTCTTACACTCCACCAGGGTGGTACCCGCCCGCTGCATCCGAACCAACCTGCTGCTCAGCGAGGCCAGCAGCTCTGAGGCACCGGCAGCTCGAGTGTGCTCCACCGTGAAGTGGATCCCTCCGCCGGCCCGGTGTACATCCATGTAGGTGGCACCTGCCAGCTGCAGGAGTAACATGCATTTTATCACTTACACACAGTTATGGAAGTCAAAACATGTTGGTCATAATGATGTACCTTCATTGCAAATTCGTGCACCCTGTCACCAGCCCAAACTGGATGAGTGTGGGCGTCAACCAACCCTGAAACGAGAGGATTTTATAATGTGAAACACTGATTTGAATATAATGTAAGTGTCCAGAACTACCACTTGCATGTTTGACTCTACTGAGCCTGTGTGCAGGTACCATAAAAACCGTGGCTGATACTCACCAGGCAGGACACACATTCCTGTTGCATCAATCACTTTATCAAAAGATGCTTCTGAATACTGAGCCCTGATGGTGTCAGCGGGCCCCACGGCTTTAATCAGCCCATCACTGGAAGAAGAAATGAGTTAATTTAATTAACGCACTAATGTCAGCGTTCACTGAGCTGAGCCCAACAACGCACAGTTTAGTGATTAAAGCTGAACTGAGCCTGACTAGATGAGTCTGACATGGCCCTACAGAGGATAAAGCTTTTTATGGCTAGCTTCTAAGGGACTTTACATGACATTGAGAGCACCAGGTGTTGATGTTCAATCAGCCTGTGACACTATCAGCTTAATTGTTGCGACTGAGCAGTTACCTGGCACACCTGACAGTTATCAGCCGTTGTTTTCTAACCGCCTCTACCTGCTGCTGCTGATAGTTTTAAAGTAAAACTGAAAATATGACTATTGTACAGTAACGATTTCAATAATACAGTTTTTGTACATTCTTGCCTCACTAACAGTAAGTTGAGTGTGCATTCGAACAGATATGTAAGGACATATAACATATCTCGCCTGTCTTTTCTGATTCACTGTATTGACATTTAATTTTTTCCCCTCTTCCTTCTATTATTATTAACTTATTTACTTATTTCCCTGTGTGAATCACCATTATGTAATGTTTTTGATGATTAGTTATCACTATTACACATAAAACACTTGAAACATGATTAAATTGGGGCTGTTAACCTAGAAATATGAACATTGTCAATGAATTTAATTAATGTCTCATTATTAAATTTAAAAAAAGTAATGAAAAACCAATAGAAGAGAATTGCTAGATTATAATAAATCATAATAGCAAAGTTGTCTTCATTCAGTATTGTTTTCTGGTGTGTAATGAGTCATTACAGCTTCAGGGAGTCACTTATTTTATGAGTGCTGCAGTGGAATCATTTTATATTTCTCTGCTTTTTTTAATTTAACAAACCTGCAGATCACGTACAGCTGTGACAATATTCATTCTGCAGATCAGAGAGCAGCTATATGGGCGCAAACTGACACCAGCTGTCACATTTCTTAGTTTATCTGAAGTGTAGTTTTGGTTGATTTAACCCGATTAATCTCTGCATATTATTACTCAGGATTGTCACATGTGAAGTACTCTCAGATGTAGTTTGCATTACATGCATGTACATTCTCTTACCTTCCTATTACAACGCTCCCATTTTCAATTACACAGAGACTTTGCATCCCATTCTTCGTCAGGTATTTCTCTCTGTTGTTGCAGATCAGAACCACCTGTTTGGCGTTCTTCACCAGTAGTCTGTAATTGCTGGACATTTTGACTGTTTCTTCAGAGACTGTTGCTGCAGATTGACTGGCTTTAACTAGTGGTTTGGAAACAAGCAAATATTTGTCCAGGAGAGCAGAGTTTAAAGTGCACACAAAGAGGGGCGGTGCTTCTGTCACAGGCATCAGAGAAAACCACTCAAACTGTGAGTCTATGTCTGTAGTTACACTGTCCAGTGTAATAATTAAAGCAGGATTTACAATTTCTACTTTATTCATCTTTTCCTGTCAGGCATCACATTCAAAAACCACAGCAATCTGGTTTAAGAAAGAGTACAATAATCATTTTATTGTGTCTGTATTACAACTCACAACATAAAATTGGCCTCACATACAGTAAAAAAAAAAATCTTTTTCAAAACAGCTTGAAAAATAACCTAAACCCCAGGCGCTCATTTGTTTCACATGGTGAAAACACAAACACACATTAACTCAACTACAAGGTACAATCACACTCAGACAGAACATCGGGCGGAGTCCTCGTCACCAACATCACTCTCTCATTTCTCCGTCCTCTTCCTCTTCTTCTACACCTCTGATGTACAAAACATTATTGCACCTGTGGAGGAAAAAAAACACACCTTTACTCTCATAAGTAAGACAAAAGCACAGTGTGTTTATCAGGTAATACTCCCCTGATTTCTCAGAACAAATGACACGTTAGTTATTGCCACAGGTTAGTTAAGGTAGTTAAGAATCTAGAGGCTTGAGGCCATAAAAGACACTTTCTCTGCATTATCCAGCCAAAAGCTGTTTAGATTCCAGTCTGATGCAGCTTTCATCTGCACAACTTGCTTTTAAGCACCTGTACTTCAGGACAGGTCTCTTAAATCTTATTTTAGATAATCTTGTTGAATAATAGTTAAAAAGTTAGAAAATAATGAAAATATTACACAAAATAACTACAGATTCATTTTCTGTCGATCTATGTTGCAGCACTAGTAAAAAGTAAAAGCTACGCTAGTTAGCTAGTTTTGGAATGAAGATGAGTAGATGTTCAGTTTGGGATGTACAACATACCTGACAAGCACCTCACCAAGATGACCCGCCAACGCTCCATCCACATACTCTTCTGTGTTTGCCAGCTGTCAGGAAAACGTGTACAATAGAAGGGTGTAAGGCTGCGATTATTTCATGTTTTGTCAATAAAATGTCTGAGCTATCGTGAAAAGGGCAAAGGGGAATTACAAGTTCAACTTAAGTAAGACCTTCCTCAATAAAAGTGGAGGAAAAAAAACGCACATTTTCATTGGAACACGTAAGAAGAATCATACCTAATGTTTAATGATGACTACTCTTACCTGCATGTTCATGTATCCATCCACAGACACCAGGTAGCCCTTGTACTCCATTCCCCACTTCAGTTTCACCATCACTGGCTTGCCTGTCAGGCCGTTCAGGAATGGTTTTGGGTTCAGCGGTAAACTCTACAGACAAACAAAATGAAACAGGTTGAACACATTACGTGAAATTTGCTACAAGACTCTTTGGATACATTAGATAACTATGCGTAGGATTTATAACAGCTGTATGCAAAGTTATTTTTCAGAACATTGTTCTTCTCTTTTAAAAAGCAAATCTAGTCAAACATTTGCCAAATAACTGTTGCTTGGCTTGTGGCAAAAAATGTCATGAAGAATAGATGTGCTTTGATGGATGAATGTCAAAAACAAACCGATTAGATTAATATTTAGATTAATGCATATTATCAGATTTGATGTATGCATGTATACCTGACTGAAAATGAGCTGCTGGTATTGTACAGTAAAGTAGTTTTCGAGTGCAGATGAATTTCCTTTTTGCAATAATTGGCTCATACAGGATGTGCAGTTTTCCAAACAACAGGGTCAACGATGCTTTTACCAGTGCTGGAAAGTAACTAAGTACATTTACTCAAGTACTGTACTTAAGTACAATTTTGAGGTACTTGTACTTTACTCGAGCATTTCCATTTGATGCTACTTTATACTTCCACTCCACTACATTTATTTAACAGCTTTAGTTACTTTTCAGATGAAGATTTGACTCAATGGATAATATAACAAGCTTTTCTTTCTTACAAAAAGCAGTGTGTAGTCGGGGTCACATTTAGGATGTCTATGAGTTGTTAACAATTTGTGTATCAGAACTTTGTTTTTTCTTCTTTCCTCTCCCATTAATCATCTCACGACCCCTCAGACTTATCTGGTGACCCTTTGGAGGGGCCCGACCCCTAGGTTGTGAACCACTGGACTAAACTAGCTAACTGTATATAAAGTAGTTGAATCTAGCTCCACCTCCAGCAGCTACAACAGTAACATGCTGCTTACATACTGATGCTTCAGTATTAATAATCTAATGATGTCATATATAATAATATATCAGTCAGAGGGACCAAACTAGTTGTAGGATTTTTCATGCACAACTTTACTTGTAATGGAGTACTTTCTCATTGCTGCACTGGTACTTGGGAGTACTTCCTCCACCACTGGCTTTCACACAGCCCAACAACACAAACAAGTAACAGTCTTTAAGAGTAGAGATTTACAGGTGAGCAAAGTGAAACGTTAAAAAGTGTAAAACGTTTTTATTTGCCTTTCAGCACATGAAAGCTAAATTGCGAGATTTCTAAGTTAAATGAAGTTTGGTGGGATGTTCCTTGCACAAAAAAATGGGCCAAGCTCAAACAAAAGGCAGCATAATTACATTAATACATGTACGAGGAGGATAATAATTCCACATTAGTACTGTGTAAGTGATTAAATATTCATTATAACACTACTTATGTGCGTAAATGTGAGGACTTCATTCATTCAGTACAGATTATGAATGAGAAGCTAACGTCGTTAATGCTAACAAGCTAATCTGCTATCATTGCGCGGTGATAACGAAGACAAATACACACAAAAAAGTGTCTAATGAGTTGATAGCAAACATAAGTAAGTTATACTCACCATTTCTCCTTAGTATAATTCTTTATGGGAATGTATAAATCGGATGTTTGATGTCTTTTCGTCACAATAACGTTCGCTCTCTACAAAAACTGCACACACGCTTTACCGCCGGACCGGATGTAGAACACTTTGACCTTTGAGGAGATTTCATGTTTTTACTTACTGCCACCTACTGGGCTGAGGTTCACACTGCAGGTCATTTAGATAAAACATTAGTAGAGCTACAACAATTAATCAATTAGTCAATCGAGAAAAGTAATTGCAAACTATTTTGATAATTGAATAACCATTTTGAATCATTTCTTAAGAAAAAAAAGTCCAAATTCTCCGGTTCCAACTTCTTAAATGTGAATATTTTCTGGTTTATTAAGTCTTTTATGACAGTAAACTGAATATCTTTGGGTTGTGCACTGTTGGTCGGGACAAATCTAACCGTCAAGGAAGTTAGTAAGAGGACTTTGAGTTCAGATATTTCTAAGATCAACTTTGACCCACAAGTATCCATATAACTATGCTATAATTTCAACTAGTGCAACAACTATTTTCAGTATTGATTCATATGTTTATAATTTTCTTTAAATTTAGTCTGGGTGATGTCCACAAGTTGCTTGTCTCCTCTGACCAGGACTCCAAAACCTAAAAATGTTCAGTTTACTATTGAGTAAGACAAAGAAAAGCAGCATCTACAAACAGAATAATCAACTTACAGTAAATGTGATCCTCAATATTGACCTTGACTTTATATTTAATGTTTCCTCTTGTCTTGTTTCTAAAATTGTCATAAGATTACTGTATTAAATCCAAAGCAAATACAATCCAGCCCCACTGTAAATCTCTCAATCTGCCCTTAGTTGAACTATACTCTACTGTATGTACAATACCTGCTCTATAAAATATTTCACTTTAACATAAATTGTGACCAAGAATTGTTCAGTAATTGAAAACCGTGGCCTGTTTTAGGAGCAAAAAAGTGAAATGACTGTCATATCTGGGTCATGCTGGCTCTCTGTCTGGGCAGCTTTTTCTCTCCAGGCACCAGTCTGAAGATTTCCCTCATTTTTCTTCGCTGAAGCGTTCATCTGTTACTAAAGCATCTGACAAGTTCAAACCTGATATTTTGAATAAAACTAACATCTAACTTCCTACAGTAAAGGGCCGGGGTTATGACTGTAAATTCCTCAGAAATTGCACTAGAGCTTTCCTTGCATGTTTGAAATACTTGAGTCCTTACATCATTTAGCCTATTTTTTCTTCACCCTTCTTTTTTGAGTTGCCTTCTGTGTAATTAACTAATCCATCAGTCAGTCACCGTGTCAGATATGGTATGACGACAATGTGTGTGTGGGTGTATGCTGAGCAGGGAGATAGACAGACAGTGTAGCTCTGCGTGAGTGTAAATGATTAATTCCTACAAGTTGTATAACCTTCTGCAGCAGTTTCATGTGTCATCAGTTGTCTGCATAGCTGCTTTTTTTTAATTTGATACCTTGTCTCTGAAATATTCTGAAGCTGACACCCTGAATGCATGATGCACATGATAACTCATGCGAAAGAGCTTCCTCATGAAGAATGCTCTGAAATATCAACATGCATGTTTTAATCATACTTTAAACTGTACGTCAGATTTGATGCTATGTGCAGTGGTGCAATACACCTGGGAAAGAAGTTTAATGTATGTCTGGTCTTTTTCTATTTTTATTTTTCCTTTTTTAGATGTAAATGTAGTAATGAGTGTAGCAAATTGCAGTCTGAATTATAGTAATTTTGTCTTATGTTGTAAAAACAAAATGAATGTAAACTGTAGTATGTAAATGTGCAAAATGGACTGCAGATACACAGAGGTTTGATGGTGGTTCAGTGTCAGTGTTTCTTTAGGAGGAGAAAATGTGATATGATGCTCACAGGTTTGCCATCAAAGGAGCTCTGCTGTCACCTAGTGGTATTAAACACACACATACATTCATAAAGCTCAGCTGGCACACAAAACCTGCAGTGAACAATATTGGCAAACCAATTAAATCCTGTCAAAGCCAAACACTGGAGTTGGTTTACTTATTTCCATTTTCTCCTACTTTATACTTCTTCTCTGCTACATTTCGTCATACTTTTTTACTCAACTACATTAATTTGACAGCTGTTGCATTTTGAGTGATCAAGTGTTTTAAAGGTTGTACACCCAGGAAAAGTCCAGGCCCAGATAATGTAGGTAGCTGTCTGCTTATAGTATGTGCAGAGCAACTAGGCCCTACTTTCAATTACATCTCACAACTGTCACTCACTCAGCAGAGGGTGCCATCTCTTTGGAAGCGGTCCATCGTGGCGCCCGTTGCTAAGGGTAACCACCCTAAAGCCCTCAGCGACTTCAGGCCTTAACCTCCTTGGTTATGAAGTCATTTGAAAAAACTAGTTAAAGGAGAGCTCTTAGCTAAAACTGAGTGCCTTCTGGACCCTTTTCAGTTTGCTTATAGGGCTAAGAGGAATGTGCGAGATGCTACCATCACCTTATTAAACCTTCCATATAAACACCTAGTTGACTTCTCATCAGCCTTTAAGTGTTGTCAAGGATCAGGCAGTGGACATGGTAACCAATTATAAATACCTGGGCACTGTGATTGACAACCACCTGAAATTTGATTCAAATACTGAAATGCTGTGTAAGAAAGGCCAGCAACGCCTTTTTTGTTTAAGGATACTTGCTAAATTCCAGATTGATAAGACTCTAATGACACTGTTCTATAGAACTTTTATTGAGTCTGTTATCTCATTTTGTATTATCTGTTGGCAACCTTGGTACCAAAGAGAAGAATGCCCTTGATAAGATCATGAAGGTGGCAAGTAAGATAGTGGGAGTAGGCTACAGTTCAGTAGGTTGAGTCACATATTCAACAAGCAGGTGATAAAAATAAAGCTGTGACCGTTCGATTAGAAAGTGCCCATCCTCTTAGCTCGGAGTTCCTTCATCCCTGTCTCCATTTGGGCCTTGAATACTGTTGGCAGGAGGAGGTAACTGCTGCTGTTGTTACCTTGTTGCTACCTCGGTGATGGTGATGAGGTTGATGATGATGATAATAACGATACAGAGACTGTGACAATTATTAATATTGAGGGGCAGTACATTATATTGTAGCGATGATTTGCGTGGAATGCCGATGTCTTGGGGGGTAAACTGTTGTATGGTTTGTTGTGTTTTGTTATGTGTTTTTGAGCTTGCTGCAGCACTAATTACCCACCTGGGACAAATAATAAATTTGAACTTGAACTTGGCAGGTTAACAAGGGGGATGCATTTTGGTCATTTTGCTAACAAAGGGGGTGTCACCCCCCTCTAATTGCCTTCTGATTAACGTTACAGTTCCGGTGCAAAACGACGTACTGACGTTAACGTTACCTTTTCGCGCATGTCCTGGCTGAAGTAAAGTGTTATTATTGGTACAGTGTTACAGTAATGACTGTACCATCAACAACTGATGGGAACATTAACAGATTCTAACTTTAAGCAAAGCTAGCGAGTGGAATATGCTTTAAAGAATATAGGCTGTTTGCTAGCTAATGCAGGGAATGTATGCTAGCTAGCTAACATTCTGACAGAAATTTAGCATAACATTGCGAGACGGTAACCACTTTACAAAAACACACAATCAACAGTGATATAACCTACGTAACACTCATATTACATTCTAGTTTTCCACTTTTTAATACATTTGAAAGTAATGAAATAGTTTCTGCTGAGTCTGTTAGATGCCACTAAATTCTACACACTGCACCTTTAAGTTTAGTTACGATTATTTGCTAATGATTATTTCAGATGTGTGTGTGGTTGCCTGTCGTAGCGTAGCATTTTTTTTTTATTTATACTTTTTTATATCAATATATTGGGGTGGATATTTTGAGCATATTTGAATAAGGGCGGGATATGTGTCCCAGAGCAGGATGTGAGCTCCATCCACGCCAGCTTTGCACAAACTGGAATGTTCCTTTAAGTCGGAGAAAAGCGCGGAGGAGAGGCGGAGCTGCTGCACGGCGCTGTCCCTACACAAGCCTCCTCTCTGCGCTCCTTAGAAATAGATGTGCGGGGCAGAGCAGGCGGCAGGCTCACGCTGCAGGGAAATGAAACACGCTGCAGGTCCCGAAGCAGCAGACGAGCTGAGCAGAGCCGTTCACCACTTCTCCTTCACTTCACTTCTCCTCTCTCTGCGGGACACCACACACCGTGCGGGATCATGTTTTTTCCTCAGAGTTATTTCTGCCTTATTGGATCGCAGCTGAGTGAAAGAGAGAGTCCACACTGGATTTGAACCTGCGCACTTGTTTTTTGTTTTTTTTGTTTTTGTTTTTTTTTTTTAGCCACCGTGGATGAGGTCTTTGCATACTTGATGTCTGAATAAAACCAGCGGATTGTCCGGTTCAAGTTTTCTCCCCATATTTTGGATTACTCCAGGAACAAGGAGCTGCAGTATGTTGATTTTAGCTGTGATCAGTCTGGCCGTGTTGTCAGATGCAGGTTAGTGTGTTTCCACATCTCTAACTCTCATGCGTAAACATCCCATTGTCAGAGTTACTGTGGCTGATCCCCACCTCAGGGACAAGTGCAGCAGTGCAGAACTCGCCTGAATTATTGTGCAATTTAATATCTGACTAGAAGACTGTTTGTTACAGACTCCCGACACATGAGCCCGTTTACATTAAAAGTTAAAAGTTTATCACACAATGATACACTAAAATATCAAGCTCAAGTGTCCATATTCACCTCATGGATCAACAGAACAACAGTGAACATGTCTGAGTCTCATTGTTGCTCACTGCTACATATTTTAATAGAGGTTTGGTAATAAAAAACATAATGTAAGAGTCGTGATTTGTTTGAATTTACATTTAGATGAATAGTTTCCAAATTAGGGAATATCAAAGTTTCTGTAAAGTGGAATATACTTTAATTGAACATAATTGTACTCTCTTAGTTACTGATTGACTCCCTTGTAATTGGCACAATGGGTGAATAATTATAAATTATATGAAATGTTAGTCTTTCTACTGTGACCTCCCCACCTATAGACAGTTATGTAATTCAGCATGAACTCCAATCTAACAAAAAAATCCAATCAGAATAGTGCAAAACCTCATAATTAGGACTCAATGGTTTAATATGAGTCCATCTGTAAGATCTTTGAGGTGAAAAAGAAAGAGATCTCCAGGTTTAAGATAATAAATCCACAGTGGAAGATGACACTGTGGCCCTGAGGGGGCTGCAAAGCGTCTGGAAGGCGTCTGAATGCTGCTCATCTTCCCAGAGCTGCCAAACTTTATCTGTGTCAGAGTCCACGCTGGCTGCAGTCTGTGGCAGGCAGGTGCACAATGCCTCTATTATCCTTTTTGCATAACATTTCCGATCGAGGTAAATCACTTGACTTGTGTACACACACACACACACACACAGTGAGTCACTCTTATTCTCAGCTCGCCCACTCGCCCTCACAGACACTGTTACTATAACTTAGCGTCAGGTGGGTCTGTTCACTAAAGTTCAAAAGAATGCGAACGTCTCAACATCTGCAAAACTTCTAAACCTGCATAGAAAGTGAATGATTTCTCTCTAACAAGTTATTATTTATTGGTTAATATGGCCGATTATTAGACGTAGGTCACAAAATTATCCTCTGGTGTGTTTTATTTGTCCAGATTTTATGATATTCTTGTTTGACACTTCTTCCTTTCTATCAGAGAAGTAGTCCAAAAGAAAACTGTGAGGTCTGAGGATTATCCAGAGTAACCAGGGCATTGTTTCTGTAAAGATGTGTTGCTGTTGAATTTGTAAGATGAAATTCTTACATGCTGTGAGCACAAGAAGTGAAATTGAATTCACCTCCATTGAAGACAGAAATCTCAGAGACAAAATCTGCCTGGCTAGATACCACTAGAGATGAGTGATTTGGGTGAACTGACCCTTTAAGCTGAGGCATCCTGAGTGCCACACCCTGCCACACCCACACTTTCACTCTTTTTTTCTTCATTTCTCTACAAAGCTGTTATGTCACCTCAGCCCATATTTGCCAAAGTACTTGTGTAAACGTCTCTTTTTTTTTTCTTTCTTACCATCCATTTATTCAGGCCTGTCGGTGGACGTGTTTCGTGCAGGTGTGGCCCCTCGCTGTGAGAGTCGGGCCTGTAACCCCCGTATGGGCAACTTGGCTCTGGGCCGCCGCGTCCTCACCCAGACTGTCTGTGGCAACAACGGCACTGAGCTCTACTGCTCCTACGCCGACCCCAACGCCAACCTGGCCTGCAGCTCAGCCAAGTGTGCCAAGTGCAACGCCGGCCTGCCCCTCATGTCCCACCTGGCCAGCGCCATGTCCGACTCCTCCTTCCGTCACCCCAACACCTGGTGGCAATCAGCTGAGGGGGTGGAGTCCGAGACGGTGCAGCTGGACCTGGAGGCTGAGTTCTACTTCACACATCTCATCATAGTGTTTCGCTCGCCGCGGCCTGAAGCCATGACCCTGGAGCGCTCGCAGGACTTTGGGCGAACGTGGAAGATGCTGCAGTACTACGCCAGTAACTGCAGCGCCGCCTTCGGGCTGGAGGAGGGAAAGGCAGGCACAGGCCGGGATGGAGCCACCTGTACCTCCAAATACTCAGGGGCTTATCCCTGCAACCGTGGAGAGGTGAGGAGGAAGCTGTGTGTCTCGTCCAGATTGTGCGATGACAAAGTCCGTGTCGAGTCAATTTATCTCGTGCAAAATCACAAATTTGTGTCAAAGGGCTTTACAATCTTCCCATCTTCTTTACAAGAAACTCTTTAAAGTTGTAATGCTTAAACATGCAACAACAGATTTTCTTGGCCACTTTCCCAAACAATGAGCTGTGAAAGGTTGTGTAACCTCTAGAGGTGTTTGCATACCATGATCCGATTTGTTTTAGTCACATTCCCATCTGGATTTTATAAATTTTTTCCACAATCCAAACACAGTCAGATCCCTCAGAAAGCAGGTTAATGCAGGTGGAAAGGAGGGTAGATACACATCTGCAGTGAATCGCTGGAGGGGGTGAGGCAGAGGAGTTTTCCTGCTCAGTGGTAGGCAGCCTCTTCTCTGTGCTACAAAGTGCTAATGATGTCATATCATACTCTACACACAATGTATGGCAGGTAAACCATGCTACTGTACAGACAGATAGATGCTCATTCTTTTCTAAACAGACGATTTTAAAGTGCACCCGCTCTATCATCGCCCCTCCTGCTGGAACAAATTCAGTTCTTTCTGCAGTAAGTCACGCAACATGCGAGAGTCATACGACGTACTTAGCACACTGAGGAACCAGGTGGGGGTAGCACTGTGAGTGTGTGTATGTGCATGAGTGAGTGTTTAATAGGCGTACTTTGACTGTAGCACGAGAGGGCTTCCTGAAGCCCATTGATGTTTAATTGAAGCAGTGTGTGTCAGGAGCTGCTCTGCAGATGTGTGTGGAGGCGCATGCCAAGCGTGGTGAAGCTCTGGGCTCCCTGCAGTGCTCTCATATGTAATGTGTGTTTACGCCCTCTTTGATGGGCTCTCGCTGTTACGACTCCCTCCAAGTATTCCTGACAGCTTTTATTGCCTTATTCTGCTGCTGTAACATAAATCTTTCTCTATGTATTCCCGCTGCGTTTCTTTGTACGTGTTTACGTTCTTGGTATGTATGAGTAAACTTGAGAAAGAAACTGAGAAATGCATTTTTTATGACATGATTTCTTCACTACTTTTTGTCCATGAACGTGTGAAAATAGCAACTTCTTTTACTTTTATTCTCTCTCTGACTCTGAGCTTTGCATGTTGGTTTCTGTACGACTCACCCACCTGTGCTAGGAGCATGACTTTTGTTCTCCAACCCCTCCACCAGTGACCCAGAGGTCAAAAGAGGTCAAGTGGCGCTCTGACAGACCTGCTACAGCTGCTGCTGCTGCTCAGCTGTTCACATTTTTTCTGCTTCTGTGTATTGTTGTTGTGATTGTACATCACCTATAACGCTGACAGTTATACTGCCTGTGGCCTGCACAAAGTGAGTAAAACATGGTATTTCTTAGGGTTTTTAGGTGTGGGTTTTATGGCTACAATAACTCACTTCCTCTTTGTTTCATGCACAAATATGAAGAGCATGTATGAGCACGAATGTGCACCTGCACAGTGTAACCTCTTAAGATTCAGTATTTGCTTTGGAAATCTTATTTTGACAAAAAAAATCACATAAGTAGCATATACAGAAATTCTTCCAGAGCTTTTCCATCAGCAGATGGAGTTGTCATCAAGAATAATGTAATGTACCATTACCACAATCATCCATCAAACGATTGTAAATGAAAATCATTTATCAGAAGACCAATAATTTGTTTTTTAAACAAAAATACAATCCCTTTCTCATAAAAACTTATAATCATTTAGTGCTGAAATATGAGGATTTGCTGTTTTTCCTCTCTTTTATATCATTGTAAATTTGAATATCTTTGGATTTTGGACTCTTGGTCCAACTCGCGATTGACATTTTTCACAATATACAGAGTAAAAAATTAATTGACTAATCAAAACTGGCAGTTTGAACTATGAACGTACGTCCCGAAGCTTAATAAAGGGGTCAGCTCTATGCCTCATAAAAAGTCAGATTTGCTCATTTTAGGAAAGATTACCCTCCTCACTATATAAGTTGTCAAAATATCATTGCATCAACAATATGTACTGAATTATTTAAGCAAAGTAAACAAAAGACACATCACCTGACTGATAACTCGATTTCACGTTTGCATGCGTGCATGTGTGGGATCGTCGTTGGCTGAGTGTGTTTCACGTGCATTTTTGTAGCGTGTATCAAAGCATGTTGGCTTGCATGTGAGCGTCTGAGCTTTCCGTGATCAGATGATGGGAGCTGTAATAGATAGCAGCAAAGGTTTGGGGTGGGGTGGGGTGGGGTGGGGGTTTGGGGCGGGTAGGAGGAGGAGGGGGGGATTATAGGGAGCAGGTATTCTCAGCTTTCTGCCTCTCTTCTTTCTCCCGCAAACATGAAAGCATGTCATCTCTTGCGCTGAAAGCTTTTCATGTTCACCTGTAATGTGGGGAAAAGGTAGTGTGTGTGTGTGTGTGTGTGTGTGCAGGGCTCCTTGTCTTATTTATGAGGTCAGCTGGGCTGGAAGAATGTGAGTGTTTGTTGTAGAGACTGACCTCCTTAGGGAGGGGAGTGAGGGAGCACACATATTCTCTTTTTTTCCTCAAGCGCACACACACACACACACACACACACACACATCCATGCCCTTTCAAATAAACACATACAGTCGGCTCTCCGTCTGTCTGCTGGGAAGGAAGTGCCGTTGCTCTGATGGATGTCGGTACTGTTGGCTAGACACCCATCCCCCCTCTCTGTTTCTCTCTCCGTCTTTCTCCTTCCATCAATGCCCATTGTGCCTGTTTACCAGATTACAGTCCACAGTGCTTTGATGGAATTAGGGTTGTTAAAGCCAGACTTACTTTAGTTTTCAGCCTGAAACAGGAAGAACGATTATGAGTGGACACATGGCCCATAGTGAGCCCACTGCAGGCCTCACTGAGACAAAATTCAAATATGGCTCATTTAGCCCGTTACATATTTTGACTTGTTACATATTATTGAAATTTTTTGTCTGTGTTCTTTCAACTCTGCACCTCCATTGTGTCTCTGATGTTTCCAACCTCCATAATGATACTAATAATTAATATCCTCTGTAGAGCAAATGTTTTTAGACTCCCACATTAGACACACAGCAATAGTTGATGCTTTGTATTCTCTACTTGTAATGTTACAGAGAATTAGAATATAATTAAAGGTTCCCTGCAGAGATTCTTTGTAAATAACATTTATCTTGCGAACATGTGCATCGCTGAGTGCATGCTAGTAGAGCATGAGATACAAACAAAACACAAAGTGGCTCATCAAAACATTGCTTGTACTCAAAGTACTCAAAAAATTCACATTGTAGCTTTAAGGCTCATTATTTTGGGTTTCTACAGATTTTCACCCAAAAAGGAGCAGAGCAGATTCATTCAAACTGATTTTCATCCAGATTTTATGTCTCAACACTTCCAAAACTTATCATATCTGCTGCTAGAGGACATTGTTCACTGAAGTTTATGGTAAATTAGCTCCTCTTGTGACAAACACAGCTCAGAAAATGCTTCACGCCATAGAAAAAAGAAAAGCCAAAAAGGGGAAAGACAACACAAATAAGCTGCTGATCATGCACGACAGTGCCTCTGAACATTTTAGTGTTTTTGTTTCAAATGGTATTTTCATCATCCAGTTTCACGAGGATTTTGGTAATATTTATTATTTAAATTCAAATGTCACCCTTTTTTTTTTAAAAATTAAAGATAAACACATACATGTCTAGGTTAGTTCATTGTAATTTTACAGATTCTTGGGGCATCCCTGGACTCACATCTCTGCAGCACACAGAGTAACATAAACATGGGTGTCATCAGCGTATTTGCGAACACTAATATTTTGTCTCCACATTCAAAAGAAAACTATGAGGCGTGATCGTGTAGTAAAAACTCTAAGACGGCCTCTTGTGGAATGTTTGTTGTGTTAAGGAATGCACAATGTTGATGTGTTTCTGTGTGCAGGCCAGTGTGTGTGTGTGTGTGCTGGTGTTGCTGTGGTGTCGCCGTGCTGTCGCAGGCCTTTTGTCCGGCCCTGAGTTATGTGAAGCTGCATCTCCGTCCCTGTCTTTGTCTGGTCCTGCTCTCCGTGCTCTCCCGTGGACCGGCGCCCCTCGTCCTATTTGTCGTGTTCTCTTAATTGCAGACCACAATGCCGTGACCCCGTGACCTATTCCAACAACAGGGAAATTAATAGTGCTCCTCCCATCACACTCTCGGCCAGTCATCTAGCCAATGAGGGAGCAGCATGGGGGCTTCGCTTGCATCTCCCCCTAACTTTCCACCAAAAACACTCACATACACATACACACACACAATACTCGTCCAATAATATCAATGACAGCCAGTCAGTGACAACAACACACACTTTGGTAAGAGACACACTGCAAATACACACACTTTTGTTTCACAGCGAGAGTTGGGGCAGACACCAACTTTTTCACCCCGACAACAGCAGCGGTGTTGGTTGCTAGTGGCAGCAGTAGCCATGGCGATGGCAGCCTATAAAGGGATCTTCGATTTGAAGGTCTGGGACCAGACAGGGTAAAGAGAGGGAGAGAGAGAGAGAGAGAGAGAGAGAGAGAGAGAAAGGTTGGGTGCATTCATTCAAGGATACCCAGCACCCTCATGGTCACGTGAGGATGTAGTCAATGACGACGGGGTGTGAGGCCATAGTTTGGTCCACAAATGGCTCCAAAATAAACCCCATTAACATGACAGATGTAGTAACATGAGCAGCATCAATGAAACCGATTGTGTCACTGAATACACTCGTCTGATCCCTCTAAATCATGAAGTGGCGCTGCAGAGGGACGAACCTACAATCTCCTCTTTGTACTATAAAAGCGGATATAATTGATGTTTTTTATATTAACAATGTTTCAAATGACGTTTAATGTCAGAGGTGTCACTTGTGGTGATGAACCTACAGAGAATTATCAGCGACTCTGCAGCTCCCCTCGGCTTTACAGAGTTTTATAGTTTTTATAGTGAGTTTCAGCTCATTTCTGTTTAAAATAACCAGCATGCAAATCAGAACAAAACCTGGAGTCTGATTTGATACAACTGGCTATCGACATGCCTGCAAATTTTGTCTGGAAAACATCCCCTGAGAATTAATTTAGCTTTATATATCTCGAAGCAATAGTCTAATCAGAGTGGTCCTGACTTTCTGCTTTTTAAAACTCCCAAATCTTATGAACTATTTAAACTATGTGAAGCTACACATGATTCTGCACCTGCACAGCCTGTTTCCCGTCTCAAATGTATTCATAAACCAAATTTGCTGGAAAATTAAGAAGAAACGTGATGTTTTCTGTATAAAACTCAGAAGCAAAGACTGGTGATGGCTCAGTGAGTGGCACGCTCCAGCGATCATCTGTTTTACAGTCTACTTGCTAAAAAATGCAGATTGGGTTTTATCAAACCACATTGATCAAAGTAAAAAGAGGTCTGGTCTTGTGAACTAACTGAGTTGTGATGTGTTGTCTGGTGAGATTGTAGGTCTCTATTGTGTTTTTTCACTGCCTGGAAGATGTTTAGTCCATAAAAATGAACACTCTCTCTCTTTGACTGACAGGTGATCTACCGTACCCTCCCAAAGTGGGAGTCCCTGGATCCATTCGGGATGGAGGGCCAGCAGCAACTGAGGGTGACCAACATCCGAATCCGGCTGCTGAAACGCCAGTCGTGTCCCTGCCAGGCCAAAGACCCCGCCTCCGCACATGAAGCCCTTCCCACTCGACATTTTGCCATCTATGACCTGATAGTGAAGGGAAGCTGCTTCTGTAACGGACACGCCGAGCAGTGTGTTCCTGCGCCGGGGTACCAGCCCATGAGAGACCGCACCAACCACGTGGTAAGAGAAGTGCAGCGTGTTTTGAACTTACTTTTTTAGTGTGAAAATGAATTCTTCAGCTTTCGAATGAATAGTAGCCTTAGCTCAAAATCCTAGCTTTTTCCAACCACAGAGCTCTCAACCACATCCTATGGTCTTTATCAATGGATGGACTATGCTCAGTTGTCATGGAGATGGTTCAGTTGTCATCACAGTATGGAACGTGAGTCATGATCAGGTGGTCATATATTTCTATGGCATCTGAACAAACTCTGTCCTCTGAGGAAGACTGTGAGTTGCAGTTGAGAGCTCCGCAAAAAGCTTGAGTTTCACCAAATCGTACTTTACTATTAAAGGTACACTGTGGAGTTTCCAACTAACTTTAAAAAAATTACATTTATAGAAATACAGTGGAATCTGTCATAACTTTAGTGTGAATGTTCATTTATAACCTTAGAAAGTAGTCAACTTTTTACTAGCTTTTTCCTGAGATTTCAACTGCATCTTGGTCTTCAGCAGTGGATAAACAGTTTGGGCGGTTCAGTACGTGTCCTTAAGCTGCCTTGTTTTGACATTTCTTTCCATTCTTCAAATTTCACTTGTTTTGATAATTATCATGAGGTAATCACACCCCACGGGCAGATTTTTCCATTTGTTTTATGTAAATCAAGATTATAAGGCTTGATACCAGACTAAATGGCTTGCTCTGCCTCTCAGTCTCTTTGTGTTGGCAGTCATCTTAATAACAGACTGAAGGAGGGGTGGAGGGGGATCACCTTTCTCTCTCCTGCTTCCTCTGGTTTTCTAGTCAGATAAACAGCCGCCTTTCCTGATAGGAACAAACCAGATAGATGTAGATATTGACTCATCTGAGGGCTAATGATGGTGTTGATGTGTGTGCGCGTTGATAAAGGTGTGAACAGACAGTGTTTTTGCTAGAGATCAACCATAAGTGTTTCAGAGCCGGGTTCCTATCGCAGCCATCTCCACAAACAGAATCGCTGGACGGCTTTGAAGCAGAGCGCTTGTTCAGCTGCAATCAGTGAAGCTCGACAGGGAAAGTGAGAGTTTCCTTTACAACTTATAAACAAAGACATTAAATAAATAGTGGTACAGAACGATGGATACTGGTTTCTAACGTGACAAACATGATGCAGGTTCATTTTAATCCGTATTTGTTGAACAACTGATCAATTTGTGGCTCGTTCTCTATGAGAAGCTCTCAACCTGAACTAATTCTGATGCAGCATCTTTCCTGGATTTCACATTAGTGCACATGCACACTTTTATTGTTTGTACTAGTAATAGTTTTTTAGTGTTTCACAGTATTTTACCGCCTGACAAGAACCTGGATCTTATTTTCAGCATTTCAGACATCATTTATGTTGGTTATGACGACATTGTACTGACCAAATTAAAGTGGAAATAGACAACTTATCATTATGAAGTAAATGTTGATTGCACAGTGTAAAGGCTATAGAATAATGACACCATCAGTGTTTAGATTGGTTCCCTATAAGCCTTGCTTTCACTATGCAATTCTGTCTGCCACCGGGTCCGATCTCCAGGGAAAATGCAGGCTCTGATTTATGACACAAAGGAAGTGTGCCAACCATTGCACTACCAAACGAGGAAGAGGATAGCACTTTTGTTTTTCCTGATAGCTATCGATAGCTATATCTCATAATAATTTGGCAGGTGGCCAACCTCTTTCTATTGTCTTATTGCTATATGATAAATGTGTAATATTGCACAGGCAAATCTAATGACACACTGCTTATATTTGCATATGCTACGTTTTAGTTGCATTGAGTATACTACCTGAATAAACCTGTCTTTTGATTTCTAAAGGGCTTTCTTTCTTTCATTCACTAAGCTCTAACTAATGAATAAAATCAAAAAAATGTCGCAGGTGGTAGATCATATCAGCTGTCGTTAATTAATGTTAATTCCGTGAGTAACTTGTCAGAAGCCCAAAATTAAACATGCGCTCTCTGCAAGCTCCAAAAAAAGATCATTTCTTAATAAAAAAGATAATCAACTTTATTGTTTTGAACCTGGACTTCCAGTATTTGGATCAAGTAGCTTATAAAAAGGTGTGCCACATTTAGTAGCTACAGCTGCAGTCAGTGTTGCGCGTCTTCTGCTGTTATGAATATATTTACTTTTTTATTATAGCTGAACATCTTTGGCACAAAAATTTCTTTCGGGATGAATTAACACATCCAGGTCGTGTTCTTTCTTATCTCTTATCTTTTCAGGATGTAGCTTGAGTGTGCACTGTGCAGCTGTGTTATTGAGGTAAATATAAGTATTGAGTCAGACACGGGGCCAAAAACCTTCACTGGAACATCCCTAATAATAATAATAAGACCCAGTATGTGAAGGAAAATGCAGGTAGAGCTCTTGGTAATGATCATTTTTAAATGTGTTTCTGCTCATACTTACTTCAAATATTCAAATTAATCATTTAGTGTATGAAACGATAAAAAAGACAAACCCCAACATAACTTACCAGAGCCCAGATATTGCATTCTGATAAGTAGCTGGAAAAACCTTTAGGTGCTCATATATACTGATATGAAACAGAGAAAATGTTTGGTATTTTACGTGATGAATGAACACGACGATTCATATGTGTTTTTGGAAGGATGCTGAAGCTCTTTAAATCTTAAAATCTAACTATTTCCATGCCAAGAAATTCCAAGTAGCTCTACTAGTGTTTTCATTAGGATTTCCTTCTTTTGAGGGATAGAAAATCCTCTGAAACTGTATTTAGACTACGAGACTGTAAAACTCTCCTCTGCACGCCACAATAATAATAAAAATAATTAAACATTTTAATGCTTACTTGTGTGTAATATGAAACCCAGTTCGTTTCTCACCATAAATTGACCACAAATATTAGTCTAACTGCACACAAGACTTAAAGTTTGAACAGTAAATCCCTCTCAACTGTGCTGACAACATTACCTCAGGTCATCGGAGTGTCGCTCTGCTGTGTGCCATGCGGGAGCATTCGGTAAACACACAGAGGTTATATAAGTG
Organism: Scomberomorus guttatus; assembly: GCA_038419695.1. NCBI lineage: Eukaryota > Metazoa > Chordata > Actinopteri > Scombriformes > Scombridae > Scomberomorus > Scomberomorus guttatus. The sequence goes on along the minus strand of CM076466.1, from coordinate 5,326,358 downwards.
CCTTTTCCCGCCTATCAGTAGTTTGTTTTGTGTCTCCGTTTCGAGCCAGAGCCGACGTTTCTGGCAAAACCCAAACAAGCAGAGCAGCACAAGACAGGAGATGAGGGCAGAGATTACTCAAGGAGGGGATGGGAAGGGCGTGTGTGTGTGTGTGTGGTTGTGCGTATTTTGGGGCTTTTCATACATGTGTATACACTAAACATACAATGCAGGCTTTTATTCTATTCTATCCTATTCTATTCATATATGTACATTATGTTTGTTTGGTCTGCTGCATGTGTGAGGTGTGTGTGCTTAAGCATGCAATGTTTTGTCTGCCGTGTGTGTGTGTGTGTGTGTGTGTGTTTTGTGTGTGTGTGTGTGTGTGTGTGTGTGTGTGTGTGTGTGTGTGAAAGTGGCCCTGATACGGCGAGTCATTACTGCCCAGACAGTGTGAACAAGGACGAAGGGACCGGTTTGTTTGTTGTTGTGTTTTTGCACTCCTGTCCCCCCACATGGGGTTTTGCGGTCCAGGGTGATTACACTGTCTGTTAGTTTGCCACAAAGCCACACACACACACACACACACACACACACACACACACATAATGACGTCCAGGGACAGCTACTGGAGCGTTAGCAGCAATTAGTTCAGCCAGGATGTGTGTGTTTGTGTGTGTGTGGTTCTGTTTCACAATCTATCTGCCTCCCTTTTCACGTCTCTTTCTCTTTTCCATCTTCTTTACTATTTGATTCATTTGTTTTGCACTTAATCTATTTCTCAGTTTTTATTCTTCATTTACCAGGTTCGACGACACGATATTCGCCCGATAATAGCCCGACCAAGCGGCCACTACCACAGCTTGAGGCTGAAGTCCATGCTTAAGTACCTCAGTGTCACCGACAGCCGCTAGCTGCTCCAACTGACTCCCATTCAAAAAGCCTCAACTTCTCTGTAGAAATAAAGTCAACCTTTTTTTCAGTCATTATGGTCTCAATCTCTAAATCCAGACCCTCTAATAAGTGTGCTGGTGGTCATTTGGGAAATTATTGCTCCGTTAATAAGATTTGAAGACTTATAGTAGCTTTGATGTCTGCCGTGTGGGTGTTGATTGACAGTTGGCTCACCTGCTGCTCTCCCTGGCTCTGGGACTGGCATTGAGTTGGACTATTGTCGCAATATTTCACTAAGTTTAATGTTACTTGATTATGATACCTGCCTTGTTAGCACAATTTAGCTAAAGTAGCTAACGTTAGCTAGGGTATGCACCACGTTAGCTTCAGTCCGAGGTAGCGAGGCGTGTTTCCAGAGCGTGAAAGGCAACACCCCGCACTCCTTATTTGGAAGGTCCTGGCTCCAAATGGAAAAGACTCTGGGTTTCAAACGGCTCCGTTGCAAACCAATGGGTGACGTCATGAGCCCGACCTGGCAGATATAGGGTGTCGGGATCAAAAATGGGCACAACAATTGATTGTTTTATCCCATGTAGTGTATCATAGTGGACGACAACTGATGCCACATCTGAGAAGCCTCACGACATCCTGACAAAAAGCCTAGAGTGTTTGGATTTTGTTATAAGTTGGCACAAAACTGTCCCTTTCTTGGCATGGTGACAAGTGGTGACATTTAAACATACTAACTATCAGCAGCCTCCAGAAATATATCTGTCAGCACTCAAAGTCCAGCCCTGCTCTGTCCTCTGTCCCGAGTCTACATGGTTTGCGTGTGTGCAGCTCTCAGTGTGTACATGTGTTAATTGTCCCGTATCACGGTATGGTAAACATGTGAAATGGGTTGAAATACCAGCTGTCTGGACCTGAGCCAGCTGCTGCTGGCCTTTTCCCCTTCTTTTCCTTCCTCCTTGTCATTTTTTTTTCTTTTTCCATGCCCCTCCTTTTCTCTCTCCACTCTGGACTTCTTCAACTTTCATTAATTACTTCTTCTTCCGTTTTTTGGGATATGTGTCATTAGGTCTCCTGCCTACCTCTCATTTATGCAATTGCTCGCCCTATTAGAGTGATTGAAATGGTGTGTGATGTGTGTAAAATCAGTCATGTGTGCATATATTTGTGTGTGTGTGTGTTCACCTGCACAGTGCTGGACTGATCTGGGGTCAGTTCAGGCAGAGGACATGTTGGTTATATTCCTATAGCATGTGGATGTGTTTAAGTCTGTGTGTGTGTGTGTGTGTGTGTGTGTGTGAATCAGAGCTGTTTGTGAGGCAGTGACACATTGCACACCGTGGGAAACGAATTTAGTGAAATTAGCGTGCATTTTTGTGTGTGTCTACCTCTGTAATCATTGTATAACTCTGTGTGTGTGTGTGTGTGTGTGTGTCCTACATTACAGTTGCACGGTGTAACGCAAACAAATAAAGAGCTTCCTCAGATGCCTTGCCCCCCCCCCCCCCCCCTTCAATCATTATCCAGCATGCATGGCATTCCAGCTCGCAGGAATGACAAGGAGATTGTTATTGTGCTCTCAGCGCTGCATACTTGCACTCGTCTCATACACACACACTTGTAAACACACACACACACACACACACACAAACACACACAGGCTTTTCAGACCAGAGGCCCGTTCTTGTTTCCAGTGATGAAGCCAAACAATCAATCTCCATTCACTAATTTCAGGCGAGGGAGAGAGACTGAGAGAGAGATGGAGTGAGAAAATCAGAGGAGGTAGAGAAGAAGAAGAGAAAGAGACAGAGAGTCGTGGAAAAGGCAGGAGAGAAGAAGAAATGTTAAATCAAGAGGAAGAGGGAAGTCCTCACCTCCAACAGGCTTGTTCTCACGTGGGAAACTTTCCATCACACTGACCTCTTTGTTCCTCCCGTCCTTCCATCTCTACCTCTGTCTATCATTCGGCTGTTGCTAATGAGCTCTCTCTCTCTCTCTCTTTCTCTCTCGCTCTTTTTGTCTCTCTCTCTCTCAGGTCCATGGGAAGTGTGTGTGCAGACACAACACTGCAGGTGATCACTGCGAGCTCTGCGCTCCTCTCTACAACGACCGACCCTGGCAGCCCGCTGACGGACTGACGGGGGCTCCGCAAGAATGTCGGAGTGAGTCGAACATTGACACCTTTTCCACTACAGGAAGTTAAAATGGGACCTATTATGCTTTTCCTTATTTTCAGTCATATATATATATAATGTTACACTGTTGGATGTTCATATTAAACGTGGCCAAAGTGTCAAATAATGAGGTAAATGTATGTAGAAGTAATCCCTGTCAGCAAAAAGCACCGCCGTCAGGCTGCTCTGAACGCTCGGTTTCCAACATTTTTTTCCACTTTAAACCCAAACAGACGTCGGCTCATGACAAATTTCTTTATATGGTCATCTGCTCCACGCACAGCGTGCGAGTTCACTGCTCCGCTCTGTTAACATTATGGCATTGTTTTGGGGGTAGTCACACCAAGCCATGACTCAAGTCGAGCTGGCACGCTGTGAGTGTTTTTCCATTACACAGCACGGCAAAGTAAAATAGGTAGTTTACCTGTTGGAGGTGCGCTGGTCGTCTGCAGCTCCTTATCAAACATCATCATCACTGTAGCTGTTTCTGCTTGTACTATTCCTCCTTGCCAATCAGACATAATGGGCTCATCAGGAGGGCGGCCTTAAAGAGACAGGAGCTAAGACTGCCTGTTAAGAGACAGAGGCTGAACTGAGGGGCTGCATAAAGGGCCAGTGTAAGATAGATAAGGATAAATAAGGTTTTTTTTTTTAAACTGTGAATCATGCAAAGCTACTCTAGTGGAGTCCCAGAATGTAAGAAGGGTGCAGTAGGGTGCACCATATAGCAAATTAAAGTGACTGACAGTTCCTTTAGCAGATTCCTGACGATGTATGATCTCTCATCCACACAGAGTGTAAGTGTAACGGACACGCTCAGAGCTGCCGTTTTGATTGGTCGGCATGGCGCGAGTCTGGCCAGCGCAGCGGAGGCGTGTGTGACTGTCTGCACAACACTGAAGGACGCCAGTGTCAGAACTGCAAGGCCGGCTTCTTTAGAGACCCCCAGCGACCGAACACCGCCCCCGACTCCTGCAAACGTAAGACGCACACACCAAAAACACACATCATTTACCTCTTACTAAACATGAACAATCATAAGTAGGACATGTGTGGGCATCTTTTGGGTATAGAAAGGTGAATTTAAAGGGAAAGTACTTAGAACAAAGTAAATAAATTGCTTTGTGTGTATTTCATAAGTCATTTCAAGGTGTCACAATATTTAATTTAAGCAACCAAGACTATTACAGCATCTGGGTTGGATCTTTATAATAATAATTAAGGACGACAAAAAGCCTAGCCTTAATTTGTCAGCAAGCAACAGGGATTATGGGAAGTGTGGTCTGAATTTTGAGAAGCAGCAGTGACAGAATCCCTGGTGTGAGGCTGTGACCACCACCAATGTGAAACATGGTAAATTTACTGTACTAACACTAAGGTGTAACAGTTCATTTGTCAGTCAGTGATGTAGTCTAGTAGGAAAAAGTGGGCATACTGTGAAATAATTTACTTTGACCAACTTTCCAGTGTTGAAATTTGTCTAATTTTCAATTACAATTGGCATTAAAAACTCATAAATAACATTTTGTTCAAATACAGAGCTGACAATGCACACATACAGTAGATGTACTGCAGTAGATTGCACCTGCTATGGTGCCTTTTTACCCATGACATCTATCATGTTCCTATTGTTTAAACAATGAATACAAGAAACTTAAAAAATCAACTATGTGTTCCTAACTACAAATGTGATTTTGCTTTTTTTTTTTTTTTTTGGTTAAGTGTTTTAGTGGGTAGACATTTCTTGTTCATGTTCAGAAATCCATTACATTTCCATTCTTTTAGTTTTTATCATTCAAACAGAGAGCAAACTTTTCCAGAAATGTTTTATACGGTCGTATCTAAAAAAAGAAATGTAATCTCAAATAAGGTTACCTCATATTATGTAGTTAATGATCTCCGTCAATGCTCCATTAAGCACCCCAAATGTTGGCTGTTTGTATGAGATCACTTCAGGAATTTCACTGGTAACATTAGATGCAGGAACGTTGCCATACCGTACTTTTTGGTAAACTGATACTGTGAAACTCAGAACCGCGACATGTAGAACACACCGAAAAATGTCATGAAGCGCAATTAATCATATCAGTGTTGATAATATGTTTCTGATGGGAATCAAAACATTAACCTCATACACACTACACTGGCACAGCAATTTCATTCTTGCAAGGAATGCATGAATGCACAAGCCGGGACGTGCTGGATGACGTTGTTTCCCGATGGGCACCTGGCTCTCTCTATCTGTGAGTGTCTGTGTGTGTGTGCGTGTGTGTGTGTGTGTGTGAGACTGCAGACGGCCCACGCTTGCGTCCAAGGTTTACACCATAGTTAATCATCAGATGGCGGCATACCTACGTCTTGAGTCAAAGCTCAACACACAAGCCTGCTTGTCCATCTCAGCTTGTTTTGTCATTTTTCATGTGTGACTCACAGCTCGAGTAGCTTCAGGGTAATCATCGGTAGTAAATGTGCGAGGGTCCTCTGCTTGTGTGTGTGTGTGGGTGGGTGGGTGGGTGGGTCACGCGGCGTGCTGCCCTCCAGTGATGAGACGAGTCTTAAGTAAACACGAGATAGTCATCTATAAACACAGAGCAGTGGCTACATTCTCCCTCCGATTATCTGTCAGATTTGACCCAGTGAGCTCCGTCCTGCAGGTATGTTGGACTTGAATGCTCAAATATGTATGTGTTCGTTCATTATTCATGTATGCACACACATGTCATTTTTTTCAAGTCTGTCTTAAAACAACAGCCAGGTGCCCAAATGAACACTGAAATGGGTTTTTCTTGCCATAATCATTCCTCCTGTTCATACTGACCATTAGAGGATCCCTTCATAATGCAGTGTTGCTGCTGAAGCCTCATATAAGCTTCAGATAAACTTTTGAATGGGATCATTTAATAGCCAGTATGAACAGGAGGAATGATTACAGTGAGGAAAACCTCTTTCAGTGTTCATTTGGGCACCTGACTGTTGTTGTATAGACTGACTTGAAAAATTGTGAACCTGTCCTTTACATCTAAAACAACTGTCAATTTGCACCAGACCATACAAAAACACCTCGGTGGAAACATGCATCGGCTATCAGTCAGAGTTGTGGTGGTTTCCATGGGGTTTTTTTTTTTTTTGCACCTGAAAACTCACTTGTAATGTATCCATGGAGGCTGGAGGGCTAACGACCCTCACTGACGGCTGATTAATAGAAAAAAAAGGAGCGATGGCATGCTTGGAGAAGCCCTGAGACAAAGGTGCAAGTTGTGAAATCCCGCTGCAGCCACTCGCTGACAATGGAGGAATTTCCCTCGGTCGTGAGGAACATTTTTTTCATACCAGGCTCCGAGGGGCCCGGGAAAGAAAATACTCCACGCAAGCTCGTACACACCAAAACACTTAAGCAGGGGAAAGTTACAGTATGTGTGTGTTGAGTTTGTTGTCTACACTGGGTGCTTTTTTAGTGGTTGTTCAGGCAGGTGTCCTGTCATGTCTCAGCACACGCTCATAAAGTTTTCATTGTCAGACATCCCGCAGCTTTCTTGAATACACACACATGCACACGCACACATACACACACATATGTGTATATATATATATATATATATATATAGATAGATAGATAGATATACACACATTTGCATACAGGAGTCCTTGTGTCGTGACCCCTTCAAATGCTCGGAAATTCTCACACAGTTATGTAAACACACGAGCTTACCAAACACATAATCACACGTGTTTGGGCTTTACATGGAACTGAGGTGGTGCAGTAATCTCTGTTAATTATTAACATATGCAGGCTGCTCACAAAACAATAGTGTAGCTACACACACACACACACACAAACTAAACACACATTTCAGACTGATGTCAGACCTCTTGCTCCTCTCAGTCTGGAAATGAAATCCTTGTCTTTGCAGGGTCGGTGTATGTTCAGTAGTTCTGTGTGTGCTTGTGCGCATGTCCTTGTCTATAAATGTGATATCTTTATGATTTTATTGATATTGTACACTTCAGTCTTAGGATACAGTTTATCTTATCTTTGTTCTCCGGGGTGATTTTGTCTGATAAAGTCTGGGAACTCAGCAGGACTGATGTGACATCTTTTTTTTGCGTGTGTAAGACATGATTTGAGAAGTCCAACTTGGGAAATGTGTCGTTCCTGCCCTTTTTTTATTGAGCAAGTTCTGCAAGAAATACAACCCTACTTCCATATATTTTTAGAGTTTAACCCCCAACTCACCCTGTACAACACTGAAGTACATCACATCTTTAATTCAGGAGATATAATTATAATATTGTACATATTTTGTAAAACAGCAACCCCCAAAGGGCCACAAGTAACAATTCTTTTCATTATCGTTTACTCTGCTGATTATTTTTATTAGTTGATTATTTAATTAGTCTATAAAATGTCTAAAAATAATAAAAAATCGTAATTTTCCACAGTCCAAGGTGACGTCTTTAGATGTCTTGTTTTGTCCGACAAACACTCCAAAGCCCAAAGATATTCAATTTACAATTTTATAAAACAGAGAAAGCAACAAAAACTCACATTTTAGAATCTAGAAACAAGAAATGTTTTGGCGTTTTTGCCTCACAAAAAACAGAAAAATGAGTTTGATAATTGATTGTTTATCAGTCAATCAGTCTGAAGGTACGACAACAGTGGGAATACAGCATTATTGTGTTTTTATCTTTAACAATTGTACTCTACAGCACAGACTTGTATGCACTGTAGTCATTAAATAATTAATTTGTAAAGCATTAAAATAGGCTTGACAGTGTTACTTATCTGTAACTTATCTGTGTGTGTAAAATGTGAGTGTCCCTCATGACTTCTGTGCATTTGAGCTGCTAAGTTGGAAAAAACATGGACACATACTGTAAAGACAGTTTTTATTGCACAGGTTTAATGCAGCGACGCTGTAAGACAACACATGCGAGAAGTTGTTAACATGCTCAGAAAAAAATGGAAATTTAAACATCTACAAATTTATGACAACTGGGCAAACTCCATCTGTCGAGGAAGACAGGATTGAAAGCATCAGAACAGCTTCTAAATGGACCTTGTGGTGAGATTATTTTGTCAGCTACTGTTTCCAAGGTCATTCTCAGCCTGTATTAATTTTGTTTACAGTTGAATGTGTGAGCAGTCATGTAAATTTAACAGCATATCATGAACTTTAGTTCGATAAAACACAATCTCCCAATTTAGAACTATGAAAGCTGAGTTTTATTATATTTTCCCTATAACCTAAAATCAAAAAGAGCATTAATTTAAAGAAAAAAAAGAGTTAAGAGGGCAGAGAGACGGGCTTCTGGGTCTACTGTAAGTACTTGGAGTCATTCACTGCCAGTGAGGCTTCAAGCATCATTAAACTGCAGAGAAATGGCTCCAAAACAACACCCCCTCTTTGTTTCTCCCTCCTCGTCTTCTGCTTCTCCGTCACCACGTCTCACCCCCTCCACCCGCCCCGTCCTCCCTCCCCGTCTGCCCCCGAGATAGGGACAGATTTATGGGGGAGGCCCAACACCTCCCGCGAGGGTCTGGGTCTCTGTGCTCACAACAGTGTAAAAAAAAAAAAAGACGGCAGACACTAGTTTTCTCAGACTGCCGGGGGAAACACGGATGAGTGTTATGTACTGTGTGTGTGTGTATGTGTGTTTGCTGCGTGCAAGTATATTGTTTTTGTAGTTTGTTTAAGGAACACCATATCAGCACACAATTAAAGGGGACATGAGGGAGGGAGAAAGTTGGAGAGGTGTGTTCGAGATAAGAAGAAGAGAGAGGCCTTTGTATTACAAGTTCTCGCAACAATACCAGACAGACAAATAAAACAACTGATGACTGATGAAATAATAAGTTGTGGTGATAAATTAGAATTTGCAGGTCAGGCAGACTGATCTGCTTAAAAGGGATCTTTGGACTCCGCTGGTGTGATTTTTATTGTTTTACATCCTGATTGTTTCCTTAAATATAGATTTTAGTAAAATAAAGATTTAATGATAAATAGAGAGAAAATTTAAACACGAACAAAAAAAGATTCACAACTTGTAATTTCAACACACGATAATGAGAAGTATCATATGAATAAGTGTGACTAAAGGCTGAGTAATGCTGGAAAAGTATTAGCTCATACGAAGTGCTGTCTGACCCATAGACTGTATATAAAGATGGATGTAGTGAGGTGTGACGTCACCCATTGGTTTGGATTGGATCCGGTTTCCATTTGGATCCAGGACCTCCTTAATAAGGAGCGCTGGGTGTTGCCTTTCACACTCTGGAAACACTCTGGAAACACTCTGGAAACACGCCATCCCTCTGCCTGTCTGTCTCTCCTCATATTTCCTATTACTCTCAGCTGACAGCTGTCTAAAAAAGGCAAAAATGCCCAAAAAAAACTTAAAATGCTACATGTAAAAACAAGTTTATATTTACGGTTTCAACTTTTTCCTCTCTCAGCATGCAACTGTCATCCCTTGGGCTCCATGCCCTTCCACCTGGCCGACGGCTCGCTCTGCGACCCCTCCAATGGAAACTGCATCTGCAAACCTGGAGTAGGTGGAGCCCACTGCGACAGGTGCATGGTGGGATACTGGGGCTTCCACGAATATGGCTGCCGTCCGTGCGACTGTGCAGGAGACTGTGATCCGTTCACTGGAGACTGCATGTTTGGGTGAGTAAAAAAAAAAAATTACATGCACTACATAGGAGACAAAGTATAGAAAAGAGATTTAAAAGAAATGATAGAACTCTCAGGATCTACAGTATGAAGTAGCAAAATGTGAATGTACCAAATCTATTTGGTTAGAGCCCCAGTAGAGCCCCAGAATATAAATATAGAGCTGGAAATGTGCATGTTATGTCCTCTTTAGGACACCTACCATGAGCTGCAATGTCATTCAAGTCCTGCAGGGGATCTTTGTTGTTCTTTCTCACTCTCCCTGATTTCCTGTCGTCTCTCTAATGTGTATAATTAAGACATAAAATGCCGAAAAAGTCATGGAAGAATCATGGAGATGTGGCTATTGTGTTTTGAAATAATGTGTATTTGTCAAAGGAAGATATAGACCTGACATTGTAGCCAGAAGTTATTGCGATATCCAGCTCCGGAGCAAAGAGTTAGACAAACCAAACACCAGCTAGATCTTATCAAACCTTATCAAACATTTTCATATTATAAATGTGGTAGTTCAACATTCATGATTGTTCCTTCACGTGTGTGTGTGCTAATGCAATGTGTTTGTGTTGCAGCTCTGATCTGGACCTGTACAACTTAGAGGGAAACTCCAGCGAGCCGGTCCGGATCTTCAGAGTGGACGAACTCTTCTCTGCCCTCCACTACTCAGGTGAGATACAGAAACTGTGTGTGTGTGTGTGTGTGTGTGTGTGTGTGTGTGTGTGTGTGTGTGTGTGTGTGTGTGTGTGTGTGTGTGTGTGTGTGTGTGTGTGTGTGTGTGTGTGTGTGTGTGTGTGTGTGTGTGTGTGTGTGTGTGTGTGTGTGTGTGTGTGTGTGTGTGTGTGTGTGTGTGTGTGTGTGTGTGTGTGTGTGTGTGTGTGTGTGTGTGTGTGTGTGTGTGTGGTATTCATCCTCCTCCACAGTCCAGTGACTAAGCGTTAATGGTTAAGTAATGAAAGTCTTGATAGGGCCTCAGAAGGACATGGAACAAAGATGAGTGTGTGTGTGTGTGTGTGGACCGTTTCCAAGTGTCCCTTCTCTTATACCCCCCGCACCACCACCACCTCCACCTCCACCACCACCACCATGTAACTGCAGCTTTCATAGGCACATTCCTCACTGGACACACACACTGTGCTCACATCCTTAGGACACCATGTACAATATCTTCCCCACACAAACACACACACACAGTAACACACACACACACATCAGTTATGGTACAAATATTAATGTGTGCCTGTGTCTGTCCCCTGCAGAGAAGTGTGAGTGCAAAGAGCAAGCCCTGACCAACAGTAAACTCTTCTGCACTATGAATTATGCATACGGTAAGAACTCCACACACTTCCACGCATAACTGTAACTCATCAGCCAGCCAAGATTTTCAAAAATCAAATATATTAATGCAACGAATCAATAGAATCATTAATGGAAATTCAGAGATACTGTCTGTACTGTAAATAGCTGTGGCTGTGATTTGAATATACTAACTTTTTTCCCCTGGATGACTAAAACTTTAGATCTTACTTTTGCAGTTTTGCTGGTAGTAAAAATGTGAGCAGTAGCAATAAAGAAACAGCATAGCTCCAATTGGGGGAAATAAAAAAACTGTCATTATCAGATAAAACTCCTTTGAAGCTTGTCCAGCTACCAAACATACCAAGCACCCTGCAAACACAGCAGCTGTGTTTCTATTTCAGCCATCTTTAAGTCATCCTCTTGTGTAGAATATGTCTCCTCTGAAAGCTGGCAAGCGATAAACAGGCAGACAGAGTTTAATTTTTGGGTTTAAAGTGCTCCTTAGTTTGACACTTGGAGTGAAAAGTAGCTGTGTTACTTCCTTCCTCCCTTTTAAGAAATTCAGATACGCCACAAACCTGCGCGCTGACATTCTCATTACATCTTGGCTCCTCCTTCACCTGACTCCCCTCCCTCTTCTTCACATCCCCCTCCCCCAGTGCTGAAGGTCAAGGTGCTGTCGGCCCACGACAAGGGCTCCCACGCTGAGGTGGAGGTCAAAGTTCAGAAGGTGCTCAGTCAGAACGCCAAGGTGAAGATACAGCGGGGTCGGGTCACCCTTTACCCCGAGTCCTGGACGGCACGGGGCTGCACCTGCCCCATCCTCAACCCAGGTCAGACACACGCATACACTCACCTATTATTATTGTCACCCTCCTCCAGTACAGCTCAGAGGTGAAGATTAGGGTGCTGCCAGTTTTTTAAAGACAGATACAAGATATTTTGGATTGAAATGGATAAAAAATGAATGACAAATAAATACTTTAAAACTTAACACAAGTTAAGTTGGTAGCATTAAGCTGGTATAGAATTAATCAGGTCAACAGTAAATCAAACAAGCTTTATCAAATGTTATACAGTATCAGAGTGTGTCTGGACCATATCCAATTTTTGATTGATAATAAAACATGACAATGTGATCTCTATAAATCTCTATAAAAAAAAGGGGGAGGCAGTTGAGTGACATTTTCTCCACCAAGTGCATTATTTTCTATATCAGCACATGTGTGCTGTAAGTTTGCTCTGTTTCACCAGAAGGCTATATGATATGATTTATTTATAGCTTACAGACACAAAATCTATATCCAAGCGCACATGACAAGTTGTCATTTAACAAGTGTCAAGGTGGAATTCTAGTGTTTCTGAGATGCACTTAAAGATCTGCGGATCTATGCAGAACAGGGTGTTGTAGGTAGCTTAAAGTCATGAATGCTTGCAGGGGAGCCAACATGCACAGCTCTCAAATCCTCACAACACGTGTCAAACAAGCTGATTTGTTGATACAACCTCCTGTTAGCAGTTGGGTTTGAAACGGTGAACAAAAAACACATTCACGTCGTACCCTTATCTGTACAAGTAGAAAAGAAACAGCTACATTTCCTAATGTGCACGTTTGCTTACATGCAGCCCAAAGAGGTATGTTCCAGCCCTCAAATGGCAAAGCAGTCGGTATCTGGGGTTCAACAATTCAGGGAGTGAATGTGAAAAAGATTTATGTTATGAAATGTTGAAGAACACTGCGGCTAGGAAATAGGACAATATCTTGTGTCAAGATGTTGCCAGTGTGCAGGCTTACAAAGAAAACAAGAAACAGAAACAAGTGTTTTCCTTGGCTGTGGCATGAAGGCCAATAACATCCTGATATATGTAGCGGTCTCTTGAATCAGTCAATATACTTGGCGACCTTTTTTAAATTTAAATTCCTTCTGCTTGGCAAAGTATGTTTGACCTGTTGACCTCATTTCTCAGGGGTGGAGTACCTGGTGGCGGGCCACTCGGACCGTAAGCAGGGTCGCCTCCTGGTCAACATGAAGAGCTTTGTCAAGCCTTGGAAAGCCAGCTTGGGGCGCAAAGTCCTCACGCTACTCAAGAAAGACTGCAACTGGTAGACGGACAGCGAAAACACTGGAGGACAGACGGACACACGGACAGACGAGACTGTTCTTAACAAAACCTGGATTTGTGTTTTCTTGTCCTACAGATGTGGATTAAATCGCACCGGGCGGGGGCAGATTTTGGGGGACTGGACTGATTATTGAAACCCCACCTTTGCTCTGCTTTGTCCAATGAGAGCATGATTCTGCTGGTGGATTGTGTCAGCTAAAAGCACCCGGGACGTAATTTTATCAAGACATATTCGTCTCACATCTGAGAAAAACTGTCACTCTTACATTTCTGTGTAAGATTCAAGCGAAAATTTCCTTTGCTGTCGCTGCTGCAGCTCAAGAAATTGAGGAATTCAGCGCTATGGCCAATTGTTCTCTATTCTGAGTGACTGAATGCCCCCCAGGACCCACCGACATACATTAAAACACACACAAAACTTCTCTCCCTCTCTCCAGCACTTTAGCCGAAGATGGACTGAGGACATATGGACACACAAAGAGAGGAAGATTTACACACACACACAATCACAGTATGTGTGGTGTGACTTTGGATGGAGCTCGTCCATTCCCTGTGTGCTCGGTTACAGTGGACACATACACACACACTCACAGAGGCAGCAGTGTGTGTGCAGATGTAATGTGCAAAGCACCCAGAGTGACGCTGAACAAGCCATACATGCCACTACAGGTGGTTAAATCTTAGCCAGTCCAGGTGTGCCTGTGTTGAAATCAGAGTGAATGGGTTTTACCCCGAACGTGAATGTATTTGCCTGCGAATATGTGTGTGTGTGTGTGTGTGTGTGTGTGTGTGTGTATGTGTGTGTGTGTGTGTGAGCATGTGAGAGAAAATGTTTGAATGCAGAGGTATATTACGAGCACAGTCCAGATTCAGTCCAGCTCTGCAGCTTTTCTTTAGGTTTGTGTACTCATCAAAAACAGCCGTTCCAATGTTTATGATACAGCATTATGTATATTGATTCATCATATTACACTCCACTGCTGAATTCAGAAAATTCTTGTTATTCTTTCCTTTGTGCTCTTGTACAGTATTATTTGTATATATCTATATAAATATTATTGTTCATCTTTGTCCTTGTGTATGGTAATATCAAAGGCTAATCCGGTTTTATGACAACTTGGTCTTATATTTTTAGGTTTAGCCATAGCTTAGCCTAGGTCTTTTAGCATATCATGTAAGTAGCCTTTATTTTGCACATTAAAGGTGCAAACCAGTGTGTAGGATTTAGTGGCATCTAGCGGTGAGTTTGCAGATTGCAACCAACTGAATACCCCTCCCCTCACCCTCCCCTTCCAAGCGTACAGAAGAACCTACGGTGGCCACGAAACTCGCAAAACAAAAAAACAAAAAAAACATGAAAGGCCCTCTCTAGAGCCAGTGTTTGGTTTGTCCGTTCTAGGCTACTGTAGAAACATGACGGTGCAACATGGTTGACTCCATGGAAAAGGATCCGCTCCCTATGTAGATATAAAGGGCTCATTCTAAGGTAATGAAAACACAACGATTATTATTTTCAGGTGATTATACACTAATTAAAACATACTTGTGAATATTATATTCTATTTCTGCCAAGTCAGTTCCGCTGGATGCCACTAAATTCAACACACTGGACCTTTCATACCATTCTTGTTTTAAAACCAGTTTTTAACCAATTCACAGAGTTAACGTTATTTAGCTAGCTAGCGTTCAGAGCAGGCTGAAGCCCTGACCTTTGACTTGCAGGGAGCATTTTTACATAGGTTCACCTCCAAGTTTTGGAACTTTGACCATGTTTAACATAGACATCCGACATTATAACAGTATAAAAATATCACAAAATCATAGGAAGCATGATATGTCCCTTTTTAATACCCGAGAGTTTGTTTACAACCTGTATGATCATCTGACTGCTTGTATTTATTGCCACATCTGACTTCTTTTAAGCGATGTTGCCGGTTCCTACATCTCAGCAATTAACTTTACATGAGTACAAGATTTTTACTGATAGTAACGATTGCCAAAACTCTGAAAATAAGACCCACGTTGTCATGAATTATCCTTTCATAGCTTGCAGCAGTCTCTCCTTGTCATTGAAACATTGTTTTCTGAGCAGAACTATTCCCAGACACACTCGAGTCACATGAACACCAACTCTCAACAACAGTTGATATAACTGCCCAGGCCTTGAAATACCTCACATAAATTGGACAAAAATATCCTTATCACCCTGCTCTCTTTCTCACACACACACACACATCTCTCTTTGCTCTCGCTGTGTCCCTTCAGATTAAGTCATCCATCACTCTCGCTCCCAAAACACTCTCCCCTACATTCACACAGCGCCACAGAATGTAGACCAAAACAGAGAGGCCGGGGCGAGCACACACACTCTGTTTGGGTTTAGATGGAGTGCGTGTTCTCTGCAGCCTCCTCGCCCACTCGCCGTGACGTGGTTGGCTAAGAGGTGTGGACACATTCCTGGCGCGTCGAGCAACGCTCTGCGGCAGGCCAGGTCGAAGGTCACTCACCTGTCTGCCGGCCTCGCCTCGACAGCGAGAGGGGAGCAGGAGTAGATGTTTTTTCTCGCAGCCGAGGCCGGATAGCCTCTTGTACCCACATTTCCTCATTCACGGTCCATTCACAGATTTGTGGCAGAGGGGTCACGGCTCCTCCTAGTTTCTGCCGGGCTGTTTCCAGACAGCAGGGGAAGGGTTGAACGAGTGCATACAAGGAAGAGGAATGTGTCTGGGGGGAATGCCTCAGTGCAACTGGTGGAAAGTAACTAAGTACATTTACTCATAAGCTTTACTTAATCTTGAGGCACTTGTACTTTACTTAAGTATTCACATTTTATGCTACTTTATATTTCTAAAAATGCACTTTTTACTTCACTACATTTATCTGACAGCTGGGGTTACTGGTTACTTTACAGACAAAGATTTCACATTAAAAAGGGATATTATAAACTTATAAAACATAATGCATTGTTAAAAACCCATCCAGTGCAACCCAACTTTTTGTGATCCACTCCAAAAATGTTGTCTAGTCGGGGCTCCTTGTCACTTTTCAGATGTCTATGAGGTGTTAGCAGTTCCACCAAAAAGACATTTTCCCTCTAAACTTCTCAGTTGGTTTCATGTAAATAAAGGTTTGTGGCCCAAAGAGGTCAGATTATCCAATTTTATTTTATTCTCTTATTTTATTAGAGAAAAGTGAAAAACAATGAATACAAATTGAAAACTTGAGGTGAACATATGTAAAAATGCTCCCTGCAAGTCAAAAGCCAGGGCTTCAACCTGCTCTGAACGCTCCGTTTGTAATGTGACCTCTACTTCCTCCTTGTGATGACATCAGATCGTTCACATGTGCCCACAAACGGCCGTCCGATCCGTAGTCTTTGTTGCTAAAGTTGTTCCACGGGATGTTCACATTGTCCACTCGCATATTTCGGATCGGATTTGGGCTCCAACATGTACGGATGTATTTAAGAAATTTATATTGCTGAAATCCTGCTACAATTGTTTGTTCATGTAGCCTCCAGGAAATTTCCAGAAGCTAACCAATCAGACCAGGGCTCATCAGGAGGGGCGCCTTAAAGAGACAGGAGCTAAAACGGCCTGTTTCAGACAGAGGCTGAACTGAGGGGCTGCATAAAGGGCCAGTATGAGATAAATGAGTTTCTGAATTGTAAATCATACAAAGATGCTCCAGTAGAGCCCCAGAATAAAAATATAGACCTGGAAATGTGCATGATACGTCCCCTTTAAGTAAAGGATCTGAGTACTTCTTCCACCACTGCTCAGCACAGACCTTCAGGAAGGGAAGGAGGTGTTTTATGCAGTAGGAACTGGCCTTGAAGCACAGACGCAACAGGGAGGCACAAACACATGCACTGCCGCAGCTGAACCGGGGACCTCATCGCTCTCTCGCTCTCTCACTCTTTCTCTTACTCGTTGGCTCACTCATTGTCCCCAGAATGACTGGCCATTCTCAGCCTGTGATGGAGATGTCCTGTGGGGGGTTGCATGGTGTGGGAAACTAGTTGATGAATGAGCGTTTGGCATGCTTGCACAGATGCATAGTTTGCTCCGGTATAGTTTGTATGTGTGTGTGTGTGTTATTGTAGTAATGGCGAATGCATGCATGTGTGTGTACGAGTGTGTGCGTGCCTGTATGAACACAATGCCCCACTTGTGTTGCTATAGAATGGAGTTATGGCCTTTGTCCTGTCAGCATTCTTGTGTTGCTATTGGCCCCAGAGTGCATGGCAGCTCCCGCAGGCTTGGGGACAATAACCCCCCCACCCTCCCCTCCCCTCCTCTCGCTGGGAGTCACAATGCCCCTCTTCGGCAGCACCCATCACCCTGAGACAGACAGCCCGAAACCGGCCCGCTATGGGTGTCACACAGCAACGAGCACCCAGAGGTCCTGAGGAGGGCAGGGGGAGGAAAATAAAAGTAGAAAATATGAGAAGAGGGGATTTCTTCTCAGCAATATGTTCAGAGGAAGTGTGTGCTGGATAAGTGAGTCATGTGGTCAGTATTATCCCATCAGCTATGATTCACTTACAGAGGAAATGAAAAGATTGAGTTGTAGGAAACCAAACTGAAGTGAAGACACAAGTCCTCCATTGAAGGCCTTCACCCTAAAAATATCCAGTCACGCTCTGTCCTCAGAAACCATCCACGCTCTTTTGTTGTACTTCATTACACACAAAAACGCACATGCATGCACACATGCATCAGGAATGTTTCTCCACTAGAGGAGCATCAGAGCAAGCCACAACAGGGAGGCTAATGTTGACATAGTAGAGCGATTGAGACATTACTGCTGATTATTATACAGCCATGCAAACAAGGGCCTGATGTCATCGACACCTTGAAAGGATTGGCTCGCAGATGGACGGAAAACAGGCAGTCACGACAAGCCGGGACACTCTTTAAAAAACAGTTTAAAACATCATTTAGCTATCGAGTTGCCAACGGTAACATTCAGCCACGCCAACCAGAGCAGGCAGGCCGCAAATCTTTAGAGCAGAAATTACAGGTGATCTGTTTGTTTACAGGCTGTAAAGCATTTCCCCTGCTTCATCAGCACCTGTGTTTTCCAATGCCACAAAACCAACACCGTATCCAGCTGCGTTAACACCACCGTGAAACCACCGGAATGGCTTCCTTTCACTTAAATATCAACCACCGTTCCATGAAACAGGTTGCAAAGCTGCACGTTTCTCTGCGTGTGTTTATGAATTTCTATCCTTACGAGGTCCAGGTTTTCCCTTTCAGAATTTAAAGATGAGAACAAAACCTTTAAACCAATTAAGATGCAATTTTGTTGGTCCTCACTTTTGCGAGAGGCTTTTCTTTCTTTTACTGTACCTCCCAAGCAAACAGTCTTTTCAATCAAATGCCGCTGTTGGTTAATTTATTCATCTTGTTCAGTCATGCTAACAGGTCAGTTTTAAAAAAATATATTCACAGTTGCTGCAGACCTAACATAACCGTCAATGCTATTAGAAAGACCTTCCAGACACCAGGTGTTTAGACCATTGCAGGATATAGCTGGTGATTTTCTATATTTTTCTTATTGTCAACAAAACCCATAGTCCAAAAACTATTAAAAACATGTCAATGAGGCACACTGTTGCACTGGGTGACATGTTTGCTGGCCCCAGAGAGTTTTGGGCACATATGTACTACATTGAACATTATATAACTTCAGTATAAAGTCAAGAGGTTGTGATATGTAGCACAACAAGCTAGTGAAGCTCTGTATATGGAATCATGTTCCGCACATGCTCAGTGGAGTCCACCTTTCACAGAACTACTCTCCTGAGAGTGAAACGTGATCGCTGTTATTAGTCTTTAGCTGTTTCTAAACACACTAGAAGAGTGCACTCAGTAGAGTGCAGATCTCCACCAGGTGTGTACAGTCAAGATGGCGGTGAAGATAACAAAAGCGGGGATTTACTGACCGGTTAAGAGTGAGGAGTCAGCAGTCAATGGCATTATAAAATAGGTTTATCAAAAAATTTTGAATCACTGCAACCACAAGGGGTCCTTGAGCATAAATGTGCACAAAAAATATTAGGCTGAGGGGTCCAGTTGTATGCGAGATTAGCTGCAGACAGATACACACACAGACACACGCACACACACGACCAAACACGTGATCCTCTCCAGGCTTATGCCTGGCGGAGATAACTAACATGACTGAATGAATTGTGAAGGAACATGTCACCAAGTGCAGCGGTGACTCACTGACATGCGTTTAATAGTTTTTGGACAACGGAGGTCTACGGCACAGAGGAATATATCAGGCTTTAGATACACACACATTACTTGTAAGTAGATCAATCCATTGTTGGTTTGAGATTTGTTGACAATGAGAAAAATACAGAAAATTGCCAGCCAAATCCTTTAAAGGCATATTCCCTCATTTCTGGCCACTAGGGGTTGGAAAACTCCACATTATGGGTAACGTGCCAGCAAGTAATACCTACTTATTAAACTGGATTTATAATTTGACACAAGGGATTAACGGGAGCCTCGCTGTAGATAAATGCAAGATATGTTTTGATTTGTAGTCCAGCATCTGATTTCACCTGTTGATAGCAACACTAGACAGATGTATTATAGCTTTATTTGTATATATTATATGTGCTTACAATCTTTCATTCACTTTGTGATATGAGCAGCGGTGGGAAGGTATTCCTTGTTTGATTACTGAGTATGAGATGTCTCCATGCAGTTGCTGTATTTACATTGTTTCACTGTGATAGAGAGCAGGAATTGCATCGAGCACAAGCTTTGCAGTAGCTTTCCTATAAGAGTTTCACTGAGTCTCTTTTCAACCTGCTGCATGTTGTTTCCACTCTACTGGCATCAGAAACTCGTGAGAGAAAACACAAGCAGCCAAAGCTAACTAATCACAGTTCTAGTGGTCTTCATGTGTTATCTCCATAACCGCTGCAACCCCACGCAAACAGACACAGAACAATATTATTATTATCATCCTGTTAGAGTCATGTTTCTGGCCAGCTAACAGATATAAATCCAATATTCACTGGCATTGTATCTGTCCTTTAATCTCCCACCAGTTCCTGGGAAAAATATCTGGCTCTTTTTCCTGCTAGATGTTTAACTAATTTCACCAGCTGGTTGATAACTTTATCTGTCTGCCGCTTGGTGCTGGGCAGGTGAGTACAGTGTGTTTATGAGCTTGTTTGCTGAAAACAAGGGTTCGTGAGAAAAGTGACACTGAACCATTAAAGTAAATGTGCCGTAAAATCAAAACAGTGGGCTAAACGAAGTTCAAAAGTCATGGAGCTGCAGTGTTGAGTGATAAACCTCGGTCAGCGACGATTCAATCTTAAAATTAAACAAATGTGATTAATGCAGCTTTAAAGCTAGAAATTCAACATAGGTGGTGGAACCACTGGTTTTCGGAAATTCTCAAGTAAAGTACAAGTGCCTCAAAACTGTATTTAAGTACAGTACTTGAGTAAATATACTTAGTTACTTTCCACCACTGGATATAGTAACACAAAAGTGTGTGTGTGTGTTTATGAGAGGGAGAGGGTGCAGATGAAAAGAGGACAGGGAGGGAAGGAGGGAGAGGTAGCATGTGTGGACATGACGGCAGTAAAGGCCCGGGGACATAGAGGGAGAAAAACATTAGAGTCCATTCACAGGCATCGCATGGCACATCAACACATACCTCTTTCTCTAAGTCACTCACAAACGCCCCTTAATCTCTCTCACACAAACCGTCGTCGTTCTCCTCGCTAATAACACACCACACATTACACACACACACACACACTTGCATTAAAACACACGCCTATTACCACACTCTCGCTGCTCAGTGGGGGTTTAAGAAGGCTTGTGTGGATCAGTTGCCCACTAATCAGTACATGAGAGGGATTCTTTACATGCAGTCGAGGTGTGTGTTGAGATTAATCGTGCTCCTTCAGGCAAAATTTCATCAATGAAAATCTACTTCTCCCTTCATTCCTTCATAGAGATGTTTACCTAATGAGAAATTACTGTAATATTTATATAGGGATACTCTATAAACTCTTAAACATTTGCTCTAATACTGACACAATATTCATGTATGTTTGGCAGGGCTGCAGTTGAGACTTAAGTCTGCACAGCAGACAGTAAAGTGTTGTTTTATGAAAACACTGATAGGATCTACTGTACATACTGAGTGCCACCAGCCCCCATTAACCAGCATGAAGCTCTACACCTGCATCCCACACCAGCACACAAGACTTTAAAATACCTACTTCCCTAAAAGTACAACCTCAGGGACATAGGGCAACAGGTAATACACACGCACATGTGTGATCCTTGAAAATGATAGACAAAGGGCTTTGAGACAAAACTGGCAGATTTACATGATCACATTACTTAAAAAAAGATAGGCATTTTGCCCTGGTGAAGGTTACCGTAAGTGTAGGTTCAGTGGTGGAAGAAGCATTTAGATACAGTAAAAGTAGCTGTTCCAAGTAAAAAATACTCAATATAAAGCAAAAGTCCTGCATTCAAAATGTTAAAAATAGTATATTCAAAATATCACATGTAGAAGTAGTCATTATGCAGCAGCATGGTCCCTGTCAGTGTTATATATATCATAATCTTAATTAATGTGTAAAGAGATTTTTTTTTCAATTTGAACTACTTTATATACTGTTGGATAATTTAATCTATAAAGTTACGTCATATTTTAATAAACCAATCATCTGTTTTACATGTAAAATATGAATCTGCAAAGTAACAAGTAACAAATAAATGTAGAGGGGAAAAAATCTACAATAATAAAGTGAAATATAGTGAAGCAGAGGTATAAAGTAGCATCAAGTGTACTCAAAAGTGTACTTGTATGCACTTACAGTAGGCCTTTCTTTCCACCTTGCATGTAAGGAGACTTGTTACTTTTTTTAAATCTGCATTTTGTGTATTAGTTTGTGAATAAAATCCATGGTAATAAAGTCATTGAGACTGTGAGTGTAAATGGAGAGACACTTCCATCTAGTGGTATAAAATTAAACTACTTCTATTTCACCATCAGTGCAAAGCAGTGATTTTATTCACTTCTCCATTGGCTGTTTTAATAAAAAGTGACGCTGACATTGTTAACTAAAACTAACACACAGTAAACTACAAGTAGTACTGGGCTACATGTAGCAGCACAAAGCAAAAACTGACTTTAATACTAAAAGCAAACATGACTACCAGTGGTGGAAGAAGTAATCAGATGCTTGTTACTAGTGTAACTGAGTCACACAGTATGTGCCTCTTGTTTACAGTGGTGGAAGAAGTATTCAGATCCTTTACTTAAGTAAAAGTACCAATTCAGCAATGTAAAAATACTCCATTACAAGTAAAAGTCCTGTATGAAAAAGTCCTACTCAAGTAGAAGTACATAAATATTAGCAGCAAAATGTAGTTAAAGTATTGCAGTAAAAGTAGTGGTTTGGTCCCTCTGACTGATATATTATTATATATGACATCATTAGATTATTAATACTGAAGCATCAGTGTGTAAGCAGCATGTTACTGTTGTAGCTGCTGGAGGTGGAGCTAGTTTCAACTACTTTATATACAGTTAGCTAGTTTAGTCCAGTGGTTCTCAACCTAGGGGTCGGGCCCCTCCAAAGGGTCACCAGATAAATCTGAGGGGTCGTGAGATGATTAATGGGAGAGGAAAGAAGAAAAAAAAACAAAGTTCTGATACACAAATCTGTTTTCAGCTTTTGGACTTTTTCCATAATCTCTGATTTTTGGTGAAATATTAGATCATTTGAACATTTATTGAAATGAAACCATGTGAGATGTTTAGAGGGACAAAATCATTATTTGGTGGAGCTGTTAACAACTCATAGACATCTGAAATGTGACCCCGACTACACACTGCTTTTTGTAAGACGTCAAAAGCCAAAAAGGTTGGAAACCACTGGTTTCATCTTTAACAATGTGTTGTATTTTAAAAGCTTGTTATATTATCCATTGTGTCAAATCTGCATCTGAAAAGTAACTAAAGCTGTCAAATAAATGTAGTGGAGTAGAAAGTACAATATTTCCCTCTGAACTGTAGTGTAGTGGAAGTATAAAGTAACATAAAAGGGGAATACTCAAGTAAAGTACAAATACCTCAAAATTGTACTCAAGTGAATGGACTTTCCACCACTGGCTACTACTTTCAATAGGTAGAAATAGTTAAACTTTATATGTGAAGTGATCATCATCACCATCAACAACAACAACAACAATGACGTCACGTATCGAGGACGCGCTCCAGCCAGCACCACGCGACAGGGACTGACAAGATGGCGATCATTTAAGAAACAGAGGAGCTGCTGCCGTGAAGGAGAGGCTCGGTAGGCTGTTTTCCTTTTCACATGGAAGTCTTTTCACATTACAGGTGTAACAGTGTGCCCGGAGGTGTATGTGTTCTGGTTGAAAACACACCCAGCGGGTCGGTTGCGAAGCCTAACCCGGGCGCCGGGAGCTGACCTCCGGCTAACTTGTTGGGGATTATCGCGGTTAGCCTAAAGCTAAGCTAGGCTAACGTTAGCGGCTAAGGGCTTTACTAATCTCTTTAATAAATACATTAAAAACGGCAGCGCCAGCTTTAACGGCGCTTATTCGCGTATGTGTATGTGCCGCTTGTATTTTAGACACGTTTTGTGTGCGGTTTTCTAATCAGTTTAGATCCTCTCTGTGTATGATTTTAGTATTTTTGTATCAATTACACGCTAACCTTTATAAGTTGTGCGGTTCCCACTAAGCTTATCATGTGTCTCGGTTTGCTGTTATATCCTACAGTTTGCTGAAAGTGTAGACTAACTGATAGTGGCTTATTTAATCCAAGTTAACGCAACAATGTGCGGTGTTCAGCCACTTTTAAGACCACGCAGCCACAAGGACAAACCAGGCAAGGCGCGCTAACTTGCTGATAAAACTTCAGAGGCATTATAAAGTCTGAAACAGCTCCCCCAAGAGAGTCTGAACACTTGGTCATTTTTGACGCCACTCCCTTCTAGATATCGGCTCAAGCGCTTTATATCTAAAGGTCAGTGATGATTGCTCCGTGATGTAAGTTAGATAATCATTACAGTGCTCTCTGGGTGAGGGAGGTTGTGGTGTGGACATTGAAGTTACTCCTTAACTTAAAGATCCCCTCCAGACATGTTTTACGTATACGTGTAAAATAATAATTTGTGTCACTCCAAAAATGTGTTTTTCTTCTTGTTCCTACAGTTGGATGTTTGAGCTTCTCTGTGCAGAATGATGTATGTGCGGAGTTTGACACCAGGAGGCTTTTTACACATTCATCTGGCTGAAAGTGTCTCTGAGCTCACTGAAAATCCACATTTTAAGAGGCGTACCTGCGAGGACGATTTGTGAC
This sequence comes from Scomberomorus guttatus, assembly GCA_038419695.1. NCBI lineage: Eukaryota > Metazoa > Chordata > Actinopteri > Scombriformes > Scombridae > Scomberomorus > Scomberomorus guttatus. The sequence goes on along the minus strand of CM076466.1, from coordinate 5,301,808 downwards.
ACAGTTTGGAAGCCAATTCTGGTGCAATATTCAACTTACACAAGTGTGATGTGGAAACTTGAAGCCTCCAGCGCACAAACACTAAAACTGACTTTGCAGTGAAGTACGAGACGTCAAGATTTTAACATCATAATTATACCTTTTTTGTGGAAAAAAACATGTCAGACACACGTTACTGTTTCAAGCAGAGTATTTTCAAATGTTTTAATACATGTCTGGAGGGGATCTTTAAATTATCTTGTTAAAATCCTTCAAGTTACATTTTTTCCCTGTTGCACATTTAAAATTTCCAGAATCTATAAATATGCAAATATATTTCATGTCAAAAGGTTTCCTGCTGGACACAAGATGTCTCCTACTTCACTGTAAAGTCCGTCCTCAGTTAGGGATGCAGCGGATCATGAAACTCACAGTTTGGATTGTATCACGGTTTTGAGTCACAGATCGGATCATTTTTCAGATCAGCAGAAAAAAGGGGAGACAAATATAACTTTGCTCTCCAGTTATTCTGTAAAACACTAAAAGCAAGGAACTTTTGCCCATGGTCTTAAATGAAAACAACATTCAAGATGTCCAATGTTTAAACAAAATCTTAAAATATATAAAATATTCAATACTCATTTGTTAAATTAAAGTGCAATATGAGGCCTGACACCTTCTTCCTTTAAACATGGTAGTGATTGAAAAAACAGCCTGTGTACACATCATCAGAACTTGATGATAACTTACAAACATGAACACACATCTTACCCTGCAGCTTAGCTTGTTGAACGAGCCACCAAACAAACATTCACTGTGCGAAAGTACACCGGTAACACCAGCTAGCAGCTAGATGGCTAAGCAGCATGTTAACATACCTGCAAATGTCACTTTGGACCCGTTAGATGCTGGTTTGGTTGTTGCTCTTCAAAATACCCTGTTAGCAACACACCGTCTATAACTTGCAGCTACAGCTGTTTGTTTATTTTATCTCCAATGAGACATTAAATTTCGCGTCCAATCCGCGTTCACATGCATGCTGAACCGTGGGGAGGGGTGATCCGAACAGATCGCTGATCAACTACATTCCGTTACACCACTATCCTCATGTGCACTGCAAGCTTAAAGTTTCCACCTCACACATGTGCAAGTTAGATATTGGACCAGGGTTTGCTTCCAAACAATTTGTGATGTCTCAAATCACGCTCGTAGGCCCGCCCGTTAAAATGGGACTTTCAGTGAGCACAGAGAAACTTTCCACTTTTAGCAGATAAATGTGAAAACAGCCTTCTAGTGTTAAACTCTGCACATACATCATTCTGCACAATGAAGCTCAAACATTCAACTGATGTAACAAGAAGAAAAACACATTTTTGAGTGGAGGGGGACTTTAACAGAAGTGCCACATTATTCTGTGTCTTTGCTGCTTCTTATCATGACATTAAAAACTGGATGTCTGCAAACTTTCTTCAGTTAAATCCAGATAAAACTGAGATCCCAATCATTGGCCCTGACAATCTGTATAAATATTTAAAATCCTCACTTGGTCCCTTCTCCAACAACACCAAGTCTTCTGTCAGAAACCTCGGTGTCTTATTTGATTCCAATCTCAGTTTTGAAATTCATGTTAGTAAGATTGTCCAATCTTGCTTTTACCATCTAAGGAGTATTGCTAAAATCTGTAAATGTCTGAGCTTCAGAGAATCCATCATACATGCCTTCATTTCCCCACATTTAGATTACTGTAATGGTCTCCTAACTGGCATAAATCAGAAAACAATTAATAGACTCCAAATTGTACAGAATGCAGCAGAAAAGAGATCATATTACTCCCCTCTTAATGTCTCTAAACTGGTTACCAGTTTATTACAGAATCGATTTTAATATTCTACTCATGACTTTTAAAGCACTTCATGGCCTGGCTCCAGGCTATATTTCTGAATTACTTGCCTCTTATCAACCTGCGCAGACAGGAACTTATTGGCGGTTCCCAAGTCCAGATGTTAGACTGAAGAGGACAGAGCTTTTGCTGTTAGGGCACCTCAACTTTGGAACAACCTGCCCGGTGAACTCAGTGTCTTCTTTTAAATCGCTTCTGAAAACACATTTCTAAATATTTTATTTAAAAATGTGTTATTATTATTATGCTTCTGAAAATGTATTTGACTTTATTCCCTCAATTTTGAAAAAAATTTGTCTGCATGTGTTTTCTTGCTTTTTCATTTTGTCCTTGTAAAGCACTTTTTGTAGTCTTTGACAAGTGCTATATAAATAAACTTTATTATCATTATTATTTTCATCATGATACCACCTGAAGATTCTGCTTTAACACTCCTTCATGTAGTTATCTTAACTTTGGCTTGTGTATCTGTTCCTTTGGGACTGTCTTGGACCCTCGCAGCAGTGATCATTTATTTATATCTCAGTGGCTGCACCTACTTATGGCAACACATTCTGATGAACACTAAATCGAACAAACACACCCACTCATGCGTTATAACTGGTAAACAAACGTCTATGTTGACCCGTACACTTTGAGTCACACGTGTTTTGCTTTTTAAAAGTGGTTTATGAAATGAAGGGATAGCGAGCAGAGCAGAAAGAAACTGGACATTTCTGAAGTTAGAGACTTAAAGGACAAGTTCATAATTTTTCAAGTGTGCCTTAAAACAGCAGTCAGGTGTCCATATGAACAGTGAAAGAGGTTCTCCTGTTGAGCTGTGGTGCAAGTATAGTAACAAAAAGAGGGACTTTGGCACTAAAAAGACTGTAACGCTGAAAGATATCTACTTGATTTGACTCATTTGGACAGCTGAGGCTTCATATTAGCTTCAGATAAACTTTGAAATACATTTTTGCACAGAAGGAGGACTGTGGATTTTGGTCCACATCACTTACATTGTAAGTGCATTATGAAGGGATCTTCTGATAGTCAGTATGAACAGGAGGAATGATTACAGCAAGAAAAAAAAAGTTTCAACCTTCACTTGGGCACCTGACTGTTGTTTTAAGACAGACTTGAAAAGTTGTGAACCTGTCCTTTAAGCAGCAGCCCACCCATCCTCCCTTTATCTCAGTCCCTCCATCCCTCTCTCTTATCTAAGCCATTTCCTTGAAGTTAAATTTCTTCCATTGGTTTCCTCTCTTTCATTTCCCCAGCATAGGTAGTCCTGTACCCAGACAAAGGGTGCACCACTCTGCAAGCTCAGTCCCCCTTTTGTTGGATAATCTTTCTTCTTTGACCTCAGCGGGGGGGTTGATAGGCCTCAGCCCACTCAAGGATCCCCACTTTCTCAGCTGAGGTACACCAACCGCAGGGGATGTGAATAAAAAGCAGGAAGAGGTTGAGTGGAGAGTGATTGTTGAGAGTCTGGATAGTCTGAGTGTAGTCGTTTCCTTGGTCTGTGAATTAAATTAAAATCCATGATTCAATAAATATTCTTGGAACAACTCTCCAAAAGCTTAGAAATAAAGACTGGGATTTCATGAAGAGGCACTGGAGCTTCTGTGCCGCTTTAGCTGTCCATCACAGTTTTTATATAAAGAAAATATGTTCATATCCCTGTGAAATCACCCTGCGCCCGCTGAGTTTTTATTTCCTAGTTACTATCTCTGGAAACGATCCAGGAGTTCTCTTGTTGGTGTTTTCACATCCAGGTTTAACAGTCTCTGTTAGCCCGAAACACCTTTCATAGATGTGCCTGGCAACACTCAGTACAGTCATGTTTATCAACCCAGTATTTTACTCTTGGCCCATGTCGCTGTTTGGAAATGTTAACGCCTGCTTGCTACCTGGCAGTTTGCCATAGGTTACTGCGTGTTGCTATGCCTCATAAGAATCAGATGTGTGGATTGGAGGTCTTAATGTTCTTGGTTGGATTAATGTGTTTACAGAGAAAGAACAGGATGTCATTAGGATATGAAAATGCACCAAATGGTCTTTAAGTATATGTTGGACTTTAAATGGAATAGGAACACAAGAAAAATCCATTTAAAAATGTACTAGAACGTTTATGTCTTAACACACCTCTTTCCACAGAGACAGAGCGCAACGTGTCAAGCCCTGAAAACCGCGCCCACCAGAGGGGGAAGCAGTCGGCGCCATAGTATGCAACAAAGGGCTGATGCTAACAAAATGCCTTTAGCTAGCTAAAAACATTAGATTTCAGCATGTTAACATGTCACATGTTAACATGTGAACATGGTCCGGGAAATAAACACACAGTCATGTAATCATTTCCCATTCAGGCTCTTTTGCATGCGTCATTTTTACGGAGGTTTTTGAGCTTGCAGGTTGTCCGTGCAGCTCAGGTCGGGTCTGTCTCTTCAGCCTCACGACACACAGCCATGTATCCACTTTTGTCTTCTTAAAGGATCAGTTTTTCAGTTCAGCAGCTTATAAAAACTTAGTTCTGGGTTCTTTACCCTGTTGGTAGTGCATCCCACCACGCAGCAGCTTTTAGGCATTTTTCTGTTGTTTGCTGGAAGTGACAAGGAGGCACCTTCACGCAAATACAAAGTCAATGGCGAGCGATGAATTGTTTTCCCCTCCAGGGTGGACGGGACTTAACTGCACTCTCTCTCTCTATGTCAGCTTCATCTTTCTTTTAAACAGTCGGCTCCCTTCACCTGCTTTTTATTCAATTTATTCATCTTGACTAACCAAATGTGTTCTTTCTGTCCCCTCCAGACAACACCATGCCCTGTTCTCAGCTCACCATGGTCACCATGGTGATATGAAGCCAGTGTGAAACATTGACACACACACACAGACTCGCATACAGACGGTCAGTTATTGACTGACACAGCCAGCCAGCCAGCTCGGCAGGCAGGCTTGTGTAATGGACAGGTGTAAGCATGTGGGGCGGCTGCGCCTGGCCCCAGACCACTCCATCCTCAACCCCCAGAAGTGGCACTGTGTGGACTGCAACACCTCAGAGTCTATATGGGCCTGTCTGGGCTGCGCTCATGTGGCGTGCGGGCGCTATATCGAGGAACACGCTCTGCAACACTTCCAGCAGCAACACCACCCGTTGGCTATGGAGGTTAATGAACTTTATGTTTTTTGCTACTTATGTGACGACTATGTTCTGAATGACAATGCCACCGGAGACCTCAAGCTGCTTCGTAGTACGCTCAGCGCCATCCAGAGCCAACGTTATGAGGTCACCACCCGCAGCGGGCGCACACTCCGCTCTGCTAGTGCTGCCCCTGATGCCCTCATGCCATCCGGTGCCCGCGAGCTGCAGCTAAGAGACGAGGACAGGATGTTTACTGCCCTCTGGCATCGCCGCAGGGCGCTTATGGGACGTGTTTTCCGCTTCTGGTTTGGACTAACTGAATGCGGAAAGAAGAGGGAAGAGGAGGAGAGGAAGAGGGAGGAGGAGGAGGAGCAGAAAAGGGAAGCAAGGGAGAGGAGGCGGGCTCTCAAGAGGCAGTTGCAGGAGGAGCTGGAGAATGCGCCTCTTAGGAAGAGCCGGCGCTTACGTCGGAAGAGCCAGAGAGTTGCAGATGCGGCAGTCACAACACCAACATCTCGCAGGGCACGCAACAAGACAAAAAGCCCTGTTCCCTCGTCCCTCACCCGCAGGCCAAGGACTCAAAGCCCTGCCACTCCCACCCCCAAGAAAACTGGACGGACGAAAAAGACCCAATCAACACCTAAGACCCGCAGCCGTTCTTCTACCACCAAATCTAAACCCAAAACTTCATCAGCGACCCCCCGCCATGCCCAAACGCCTGTCCGCCACAAGCAGAGTACCAAACAGGGTGGTTCACCCTTCAAACGGCGTCCCACAGTCACTCCTGGAGTGACGGGCCTGAGGAATTTGGGCAACACCTGTTATATGAACTCCATCCTGCAGGTGTTGAGTCACCTGCTCGTCTTCAGGGAGTGCTTTCTGCGCCTGGATCTCACCCAGGCTTTGGAGCTACTGGCATCTGCCGTCCATGGCCAGCTGACAGGCAAGACCTCGTCCCAGTTCCCCCTCGCCCAAAGGAAGGGATTCCAGGCCAGCTCAGGCTCTGGGGCAGGGCTGAGCGGCGGGGCCTCACGGGGCCGCAGCATGGAGCTGATACAACCCAAAGAGCCCAGTTCGAAGCACATCTCTCTCTGCCATGAGCTGCACACCTTGTTCCAGGTCATGTGGTCTGGCAAGTGGGCGCTGGTATCGCCTTTTGCTATGCTCCACTCGGTGTGGCAGCTGATCCCGGCTTTCCGGGGCTACGCTCAGCAGGATGCTCAGGAGTTCCTGTGTGAGCTGCTGGACAAGGTGCAGCACGAGCTGGAGAGCACCGGCCAGCACACAACCACTGCAGGAGTCCCGCAGACGCAGAAACGCCTCATCAAACAGGTGCTCAGTGTGGTCAACACCATCTTTCACGGCCAGCTCCTCAGCCAGGTACCACACACACACCTGCAGTCACCTTTACCTCCCAACCATTAACTAACTCAGCTGTCATCATAAGCGTCCACTGACTCACTCATGATGCATGCACCCACTCAAATCTGCCCACACACTCGAGTTGCATTGATAATTCAACGGACATCATCAGCTCCGACTGAACTGTATAAAAAATTCATAATTCAGATTGAATTGGCCTTTGTGTGTCCATATGTCACTTAAAAATCTTAGGTAGAGGTTAACACTGACATGAATTTTACATTTTGAGTCTGTTTTTAAGGTTAAGTTGAATTGAATTCATGTTTTTGGTTTAAGTTGCAAATTAGGCAGTAATTTGTCGTCTATTCACTGTAATTGCTCGACAACAGTCCTCAAAATCACACTCACAGCACATAAACAAAAAGGACAGGAACAGATTTTCCCTTTTTGTATTAAAAAAACTTAAAAAAAAACACCTTTTAAGATGTATTTTCTTTTTCTGTGACGTCTCAGCTACAGCGGGGGGTCTCAAATTGAAAGCATAATATCACATGAATAGTTCTTTTTTCTAGTTTATGTCCTGACAGTGTTATTGTGACACCTGGTTTACTGCTTGCAGACACAGAATTAGCAGGTAAAGATGACATTATTCAGACTTACAGATGTGAGGCTGTACAGGTTGGGCTCTAGCAAAGTTCAGCATCGCTTCAAGTAATCGATGGAAGAGGACGAAGCAAGTGCGGAGAGTTAGCTTGAGGACAAGAGATTAGTGTCTACTTGTAGAGGCAGAGCACACACTGTGACACCTGCTCTTGCTGAATAGAGGGCTGTGTCTGCGAGGGTTTGGGGTATCTTCAGTATCACCTCTTTGCGTTTTATTTTTTATATTTTTGACATACGACACTTGCATATCCTTTCAAGATACATTTCTACGTCAGCACGTTTACAAGTAGGGTTAGATAAAGATATAATGTACCATCACACCATCCTCTGTGACCCGCTCATCTTTTTCCTCACTCACATATGCAGGTGACGTGTCTGGCCTGCGATCATCGCTCCAACACTGTGGAGCCTTTCTGGGATCTGTCCCTGGAGTTCCCTGAGCGGTATCACAGTAATAGCAGGGAGTCGGCTGCACAGGCTTCGTGCCATTTGACGGAAATGCTGGCCAAGTTCACAGAGACCGAAGCACTGGAGGGAAACATCTACGCCTGTGACCAGTGTAACTGTGAGTCCAATAATGCACACACACAAACATTATCTTTCATCTAGATTAACTGCAGAGACAAAGGATTTAGTTAACATAAATATTAACCCATTTACACCTGGTGTAAATATGGCTAGATCTGTCTTTTTACTAACCAATTCCAGTTCTTGTGCTAATCTTGGATAAACATGTCCTGAAATATTTTTGATAGTGATAGAGATTAAAGGAATATTTATATCCTCAGCTAAGTCTACGTGAAACACCAGGACGTGCAGTTTACCCCAAATCTGATGTGCTTGTAAAACACTTTCCCTTTTGAAAGAGAATAGTTGTGTTTTTGTATGTAACATGAACGCTGTATTTCTGTTTGAGTCTTGCGTTGCTGCAAAGCTGAGTTGAGACTCAGTGGAGTAATATTTATTTTGCTTGTTAAACCCTGTTAAACCTCTTGTTTGCAGCTGCTCGACGGCGGACCTCCTCCAAACCCGTCATCCTGACCGAAGCGCAAAAACAGCTGATGGTCCACAAACTGCCTCAGGTGCTGCGGCTTCACCTCAAACGCTTCAGGTATGATGACCAGAGTCAGTCAGTCTGACTGGCCTGGCTATAATGAATCTTATTGAGGACCGCTGTGATTGGTTGCTGACTCTCTCTCTGACTTGTGATTGGTCCTCAGGTGGTCTGGGCGGAACCACCGGGAGAAGATCGGAGTTCACGTCAGCTTCGACCAGCTTCTCAACATGGAGCCTTACTGCTGCAGAGAGCCTTCGCCCAAAGGTGTGCCGTGCTCCAGTCCCAGCAGCCCCAGCTCTGCAGGCTCGCCGCGCCCCAAGCACTTCCTCTACGAACTCTCTGCTGTGGTGATGCATCATGGGAAGGGCTTCGGCTCTGGCCACTACACTGCCTACTGCTACAACACAGGAGGAGGTGAGGAACGAGCACTGCGTTAACTGAAATACATTTTCAAACAAGTAGTTTTGTTTTTAGATCTGCAGTAGTTCATTTGTTTTTAGATAGAAATGCTCTTCCCCCGTTTACTACCATTTACTACTGTTTACTTATATTACTGTAGTACTGTTTACTAGTCATCTGTCTCTTTGAGTACCCCAACTGAAAGTACAATGTAATGTAATTACTGGAGTACCCCTTAAAGTGAAAACTTGACCATTTTTATGGCAAAAAGTGTTAAAATCTAACGCATTAAAATCCAAAAGGATGCAGTCTGCGCGTATATCTCTCCAGCACTAAACGGGAAGCAGCAAACTGGGTAGTTACTAAGGTAACAGCTGAGAAAACTCCTCAAATACCGTCACACGCACACAATAGACGGTGAAATAACAGTGTGATGAGTCAGTGTTTAATTCGGCGTGTATCTGATGCACCAACCAGCACGTTAGTGAGAGCGCAGGGAGCTTCAGTGTACTTCAAACTGCTAATATGTGAATTTTTTAACGTTTTGTCGCCAGGTAACTGCTACAGTATGATAAGGTTGTCTGACATTGACTGCTGTTAGTTATTGGTTTGATTAATGGTGTGTGTTTGTATTGATTACTGACGGTGGCTGATTAGGCTAATTATCAGCCCTTTGTGTGCGTGTTTTTAAACTACTTTCCTAATTAAACACGACGCGCTTGACGGCGTTATTAATGACTCCTGATGAAACCTGAGAGCTCAGCATTCTCGTCGCCCTTTAGCTTCACTTTTTATTAAACCTTTTTTTTTTTCCCCTGTTTTCTCCTGCAGGCTTCTGGGTTCACTGTAATGACTCTAAGATGAATGTGTGTTCTGTGGAGGAGGTGTGCCGAGCCCAGGCCTACATCCTCTTCTACACACAGCGTGTTACTCAGGACAAGGACCGGCCGCTATAGGACCCCCAATCCCCCGAACCCCCTCCTCCTCCTCCTCTGCTGCAGCCCAACCACTCAGCGAGAAGATATCAGCACAGCCCCACCTATCTCTCTCTCTCTCTCTCTCTCTCTCTCTCTCTCTCTCTCTCTTTCTCTCTCCTCTCTCTCTCTCTCTCTCTCTCTCTCTCTCTCTCTCTCTCTCTCTCCTCTCTCTCTTCTCTCTCTCTCTCTCTCTCTCTCTCTCTCTCTCTCTCTCTCTCTTCTCTCTCTCTCTCTCTTTTTCCCTCTCTTTCTTTGGGCATTTTATATCCTGGGAGGATGGGTCTTTTTAGTCTATTTTTCTAAATAAGGAAAAAAAAGAGAGGAAGAACTCCTTTTTAAAACAGTTCTGCTTTGTGAACTTCTTGTATATGGTGTTTATATGTAGGTATTTTTTAAAAATAATGGTGATGTTTGTGATTTGTGTACAGTTGTATTTTATAAAGAGGAGAGTATCAGCCAAGATGCGTCTCAGTAGCAGCCAACAGACTTTTGGCCGGGCATGACTACATACATACAAGTGTCCTCTACAAGTCATACAGGTGTCTGCCTACCTGCGTTCGGCGGCTTGATGATTATTAATGCTGTTTGTTTGTTTAAATCAACTGAAATGTTTCTCAGTCACTTTAGATAGTCGACACAGAACTGGATGTAGGGTTTTGTACAATGTCATTTGCTATCACTAGAAATGGCCTCCACTGGGAAGGTTTCACAGTCAGTCCCGCCAAGAATGCACTCATTTCTACAGAATAGGTCATCAGCATTGTTTTTTTTTTACACAGACTCAGTGTTGGTTAAAACATCCAAATCTGTGCACAAGCAGGGCAGGAAGTTTATTTTTCACTCTGGAGTACTCCTGGGTCTGTCAGGAATAATTGGCAGACCTCAAGCCAAAGCCTGGAGGGAAATGTTTGGAAAAATCTCTCAGCATTTCCAAAACGGTTCAACATTTGCTGGGTTGTTTTTATTTTTTTTTTCTTCTTCTTCTTTTTCAATGATGGATTGAGGAGAGAGAGAGAAAAAAAAAGTTTCCAATAGGAGGTTTTTCTTACGGTGAAATGCTGCCACCTCTCTGCACCAGAATGTAAATCTGAACCATCTCCGACAGATACTAGAAAAAGTGCCCTTCTGTTGAGAAAGCAGATATATTTTTATAGTTCATATCACATTCAGCTATGTGGAATCTGCACAACTGCAGTCCCACACAGACCAGCATTTAGATAATGAATGTATTTTTATACAATAGTTCTCAGAGGTTTTAGAAAAGAGGCCATCGGCTGTTTTTAAAAAAAAAAAAGTTTTATACAACCGCTGATTTTACTTTTCTTGCTGATTGTTCGACGCCACCAGCAGTAACGACAGATCTGTCATTCACCATCAAGTAGGTGTGTGTACTGTACCTGGACATACTGTATTTTATTTACCATCTGTCAGTAAAATAGCCAGATTAAACAGGATTTCTGGAGTGTATACAGATTGTGATATTTATCTCCATACTGGAGAAAATTGCACACAAAAAAAGACCCTCTCCGCCTCAACTATGTTTCCTCTGATTTATCCGAGGGGAATTCAAAGCACACTTCATCTTTTTTTTTCATTGTCAGACATTGTGACACATTGTTTGTTGGCATTTGGTTACTACTTTGGTAGTAGTAGTACTAGTAAAGTAGTAGTAACTCTGGTTACTACTACTTTGGCTACTACTTTTGGTGTGTGTAAATTTATGGAAGTTATACTATGCAAATTGTTACCTCAATTTTTTTTTTCTAGAGAAAATTACCTCAATAAATGAGAATATTTTTTCATTTTTCTACAAAAGATGCTGGTGTCTCTTTTTTCTCATCTTTTTACAGCCAGTTGGGGTTTATGTGTCTATATTTTGAGGAGTTGTAGCGTTTTTAAATCAAATAAAATGATTGTATAAGCAGTTAGTGATGTCACGCTGGAAGCAGACTGCCCCACACCGACCGTTTCCACTTCTCAAAGCAAAAATATGGCGGCAAGACGTTTCAAAATCACGTCACCACCCTAAACGCGGCCTTCTTACATCACACCCGGAAAGGTGTTACTTTATTTTTGGATACCGCAGGTTCTTTATCTGCCTCAATATCTAGAAAGAGCTGTAGACTGTTTAAAAGTGATCAGTTTTAATAATATAGACTTTATTGAACAAAATAACAATAAAGACGTGTGATCACTTATATTCTAATAGTTGCTCAGTAGAAATGCTTTGAAACTGAAACATTTTCAGTTACTTAATATTAATTCAGTACTTTCAGAAAGCTTTGTTTTCCCGTCACTACTAGTAGTTTCACTTCACCTCATTTTCCCAAGTTGAGTCTTCAGTTCAAAGATAGTGTGTTTGCTAATTTAGGAGATTAAAAAAAACGCTAATATGAGAAGATAGGAGGGCACAGTCAGCAGCCTGTTAGCTTAGCTTAGCACAAAGACTGGAAACGGGGGGGAAACTGTTAGCCTGCTTGTGTCCAAGTCTGCCAACCAGCACCACTAAAAATCACAATTTAACATGTTCTATCTTATTTTTAACCCAAACAAAAAGCAGAAGTGTAAAAACAGCAATTTGTGGTTTTCAGACAGACGAGCTGTTTCTCCATTTTCAGTTTTTATGTTCACGTTTAACACAGACGTCAATTTTATCCAACTCTTGGCAATAAAGAGAATAAACTAGTTTCCAAAATGTAAAACTATTCCCCAAAAAAGGACAAATGATATTTCAGTGACTAAATTGTTGAGAATGAGTTTTTCTGTAAATTGGCTTATTAATTGCTCAAATAATTTTCATTATTCAAAAAAACATCTGAAAAGGACTCAATTAGCAGATTTATAAGACTTCATGGATTTCACTATAATGCATCACAACATAAACATCTATGTAAACTGCACATTTCTATCAATGTTGTATTGCTTAGTCTTGAAATTTCAATGATTACACAACCATTAATCTTTAACTATGACTTGCTATTTATACAGTGGAGGCTTCAGACCTCTCCTGCCCGCTCGTGATTAGATTTCCTGCCTGTAATTAAAGAAGAGGACAGCAGACAATGAGCAAAATTATTTTATTCATCTTTTTTTTTCTTACAAAAAACATTTTCAGGGAGTTCAAAATGAAGCATTTATTTTGGGAACAGTGGCAGCAGCCATTTCCAAAGATATTTTACAAATATCAAAGAAACGATGACTGGAGGGCCAGAGTGCAGAGTTCCCTCCTGTAGCGACAGAAGCCAAACATACAGCTGCAGATGCACGGTGTCTGTAAGAAGATGGCGTTTTATTACTACGACACCCCGAGCTTTAAATGAAAGGAATTGTCTGTGTGCAGAGATACGTGGCCATGCATTTGGCCTGACCACTTCTTAAACCCGTCAGTAGCATTTGTGCTTAATTTAACTCAAGCACGATGCACTGGAGGCTCAGTGGGGCGCCATAGAAACTTTGAAAATGAATAGGGAGGTATAAAGGGGTTTCCCACGCTCACCATCAGTTTGAATACTGGGGTCGCACTAAATGCAGCGGCAGCTTAAATAAACCTTTTAACTGTTTGACAGTTAACTTTTTCATGTTTTGTAAAATGAGGTCCACAGGACACTGGAAGCAAACTGCGATGCTTCCTCCAACAGAAACTCGTTGGTTTACACTTTCTTTAGCCGTGTTTGAACACATGATAGAAAACTCAGCAATTCAGAAAGCCAGTCCTTCTTCATTGCAAGCTGTGAGTGGTGCGTTGTAGGTAGAATACAGTAGCGTTTGGCATCCCTCACTGCTGCTCTGAGACAACCGCTCCCTGTCTGAGCTGATTCTCTGTTGCTAACGGGGTCTGGAGGTCCTGTGTGGTGGCGAGGAGGGGGTGTGGTGGTGGTGGTGGTGTTGGTGGTGGTGTTGAGGGGCGGGTGGGGGTGTCAGTAGTCGTCTCCCCGGCTCACCACCTCCTTGCAGGTGGGCCTGAGCAGGATGGTGTGCTCGAACTGAGCGGTGTAGCAGCCCTTGGTGTCGCAGAGGGGAGGGTAAGGGTCCACGATACCCAGGTCGCACAGGTTCTTCAGGGCCATCAGGTACTTGCTCTCGCCCAGGCGGTCCAGCCAGCGTCGGCAGAACGCCAACGTCCCGAAGTTCTCGTTGATCACGTTCAGCAGGTGCTTCGCTCTGGGCAGCCTGGAGAGGAAGGAAGGAAGGAAGGAAGGAAGGAAGGAAGGAAGGAAGTAAACATCAGTGATTTTAGCAGAAATCAAATTATAATTTAATTATCAAAATAGCGGGTGGTTAATTTTCTTACAGTGGATATAAGAAAAGAAAAAAATAGCTCACATTTTCAGTGGACTGATATTTTCTTACTGGCTTTAAGGATGAATGTTTTGAGTTTCTGAGGTGAAAGCTGAAGTTGTAAATTGCTGATTTTTTAAATAACATTTCTAAATGGATTTATGGACGTTTATCCTCAGCAAACATCATAAAACACTCTGATTCGACTCATTTATGACACCCAGAATTAATCTTCTATCCATTCGTTAATTGATTAGCAAAAATTTCAGCTCTGTGCTCCACTGTGGCTGCCAGAGGATGTTTTAAACCAACCACAGAAAAACTCCATTCATTCATGGTCAGTTACACTAACGTGATTGTATCAGACTGTGAACATAATAACAAATCAATAATATACTAACCCTCAATAATAATAAGTGCATCATATTGGCAGGAATAGCAGTGATGACGGCAGACAAACTCTTACCTGATGGGGACGTGGCCGACGTCAAAGTTTTTCATGTAGTGAGAGCACTCCATGTCGTCGTGGACCACGCCTTTCCCTGTGCTGCCAAACGTCTCGATGGCGTAAACCTCCCCCTCCTGCAGGGTGAAAAACAGAATCAATAACACGAACGCTGCAGGTTCTGAAAAAGCATTGAAGTTACATAAAAAAGCCTTAAAAAAGATCATAAAACACCTGAGTCACAAACAAGTTAAACTCCTTTCTGCCATAAAAACAACTTAACTAGTCACCTGCAGATATCCTGATAACTGAAAACTATATAAAAATAAACAGCATCTGTCTGTGAGTCTGAATGATGACAGTCTTTATTAACTCACCTCCATTTTCGTTGCTTCTCCGCCTTTAACGATGGGCACAGTCTTGCCAGCGTGTATCCTGTACTGGCCGATTGAATGACCATTCAGGTTTCGGATTGGCTTCACTGGAACAGAAAACACGCGTTTATTAGTACACGTATGAACCGCAGAGCTGCAGCTAACAATTACTTTAGTTATCGATTGTTTTTCTTGATTTTCTTGAGTATTTGATCAGTTATTTAGTCTATAAAATGTCAGAAAATGTTGATCACTGTTTCCTAAAGTCAAGTTCATTTTATCTATTTAATGTTTATTTTATAGGAATGTCGGTCTCTATATGGGCTCTTATAGAACTACTCAAAACTCAAAAAATTCATACAAAACACCTACATAATAATTAAATTAACTACAGTTTTCTGTTAAAGTCGATATATTTTATGCAGGTGTAGATGAGAACATACCTTGGTAGGTTTTGCCATCAAGCTCCACCTCGTAGGACTCCATCACTTCCTGAATCGCCTCTCCGACATCACACAGACGCACGTCAATGCCGGCGTTCTGCGACAAGACAAACAGAAAACATGAGCTGCAGGAAAAGTAGAGGAAAAAAAAAACAACACATCAGAGTGAGGGCTCGTGTGTGTTTGTGCGTGTGTGTGTGTTGTCGAAGTCGTACTTTGATTCCAGTATTGGTGGCGTCTCTCACAGCCTCCAGCAACTTGTCATACTTTGGGTTAAATGTGACAGTGAAGGCACAGTCAATGATTCGCCCTGGAAACAGACACCGAGAGGAAAGCAGAGCGTCTTTTAGTTGGTGTGTTCTGCAGAGAGTGAGCTGCACCCAGCATCATTTTAAACGCTGACATAAGTTCAACACTTTCATTTGGAGCCAATTAGAGGAAAAAGATGAGACGTAATATTCTTCATTCAGTCATCAGTTTACAACAACAGCAACTGTAGAGGACCATACCAGCGATTCTGCTGCTTTTACTATAAACTAAACTGTAATTTACATCACAGTTAACCATTGTTGCAAGTCATGTTTCTGATTTTTTTTGTGTATTTTTGTGTAATTCTAGTTGTTTCATTTTTTCAAGCAAAAATGACAAACGTTCTTAAGTTTCAGCTTTTCAAATCAGACAACATAACTAACCGGTCTAACTACAGTTAGACCATAAATCAGCTGTCAGCAGGTGTCCTGACTCCTTTCAGGAAACAGAAACGTTGTTTTCCTTTTTCCACTGCAGCACAACTAAACTGTTTCAGTTATAGTTACGGGCCAACGAGTCGTTGTTGGATGTTTAAAAGACAAAAATGTTATTTTCTACCTTTCTTTTTTTTTCTATTGTACTGAAAACGTACCAAACCGTGACCCCAAAACCGAGGCACAAACCAAACCTTTACACCCCTAACTTCTGTACAATCGGACTTCTTTTTGCAACCAGTGGAGTCGCCCCCTGCAGGCCATTAGAAAAAATGCAAATCTGTCTTTACTTTTCAGTCCCGGAGCTCGCCACTTGGGCAGCACTTAACTCTGGAAAGTATCTGAACGTGTGTTACCGTTGATGTGCGTGCCGAAGTCGATCTTGCAGACGTCGTCGTACTGCAGGACAGTGGGGTCTCCGGCGTTGGGAGTGTAGTGGGCAGCGCAGTGGTTCAGAGAGCAGCCGGTGGGGAACGCCAGGCCGGCGTTCAGCCCGTTCTCCTTTATCAGCTTCCTGGAACAATCCTCCAACCGCTCGCTGAGGAGAGACGAACGTGAAACAGAGAATCAAACACTATTCAAAAGAGGAACACAGAATTTAACTGTCTGACTTGTTCTTTTAAACGTACTCACAGTAAAATTACACTGATATAAAAGCAGCCTCACCAGATTTCGATCATGGTCATGCCGGGTTTCAGGAAGCTGCGGACGTGCTGGCGGACCTGTCTGTGGGCCTCGGCTGCCTGTCTGAAGTCGCTCCACACCTCCTCGTTGGCTTTATCCATCACCCGCTTCTCGTCGCTGGTCGTACGCCACGCTGCACTGCGACTAAAGACGGACACAACACAAATTTTATAACAGGGAACTGGCTAAAATGCAGCAATATTAAAGGTAGAGTGATTATACAAAAGGTGCCTTTTAATTTACTTTGAAACAAAATCTTGAAAAACGGCTTAATGGGGAATAAAACTGCACTCTGAGCCGTCAGTGGATTAACTGAACATGTTGCCGCCGCAGGCTGTTACTGGTTTTACAACGTAAAAACAACATTGAAGCTGCTGACTCATCGTCTGGCCACTATCACCTGACCAGGGTCAATGAGTCCGTCTGTGCCTGTCTTTACAAGCAGCTTCAAAGTTATCACCACCATCTCTTACTAACATGTAAATCAGAATATTTAAACATTGTTCACATGTGAGTGGACTTTGTTGTCATTCTCAGTGTTTGCAATTTAAATTTAGACCTGAAAGCAGTTTTTTAACGTTAATAAAATCACCTGCACTCAACCAGCTTCTCCCTGAAAAAAAAACTACATATTCACTGGTACATTTTTAGTGTCCAGAGACCAAATTCAAATTGTCATTCAAATCTTTTTACATGACCTGCAAAATACGATACTGTGACTTAATTTGCCTCTCTGAGCAAGCCTTTACGCAACCTATAACTATTCTGATAATCAATTAATCGTTTGAGTTTGAATCATTTGAATCGTTTGGACTCTGGGAAACTGTGATGGGTGTTTTTCACAGTTTTTGGGTGTTTTATTGGCCAAACAGATTAATCAATAATGAAAATAATATATTAGTATATATTACTTGCAGCACTACAGTAGCACTTTTCAAATCAGGAATCAAATCGGTTTTTGGAAGACGGAAAAAGGAAACGGGGAGATAAGAGACGATAAAACAAGAAAATAATATAAAAACAAGCAAAATCGAGTGTACAACCAACAAAATAACGTATAGAATCAAGAAAAAGACAAAGAAAACAAATACGCACTGATTTGGCTTCTCTGAGACTTTGCAAGAGTCGAGGAGCAACACCAGAAAAAGCTAAAATCACCTATTCTGGGACACTAGCTGCCCAAATACTCGTAGAGCTGTGTGTGTGTGTTCTTCTTACCCATCCTGTGAGGCGGGGTATTCACACTCCTGTCCAATGGGGAACACTCCATTTGGATATAAATCGCAGATGGGCACAGATGGGGGATCAGTCTGAGTTTTGGCTGAGAGGAAAACACAAAAACATCCCATCAAACTGACAAACTGACGTCTTACAGTCAAAGTCTGAAGAGCTTAAAACGTGGTCAACTTACGTCCTTTCTTCTTCTTTTTCTTCTTCTTCTTTTTCCCTGCAGAGTTTTCTCCGTCATCTCCATCTGCGCGAGCAAAGACAAGCATTGTAACATCTGACATTTCGATGTGTCGACACCGTGTCAACATGCAGATGATGGTGTGTTTTCAGGCGTCACCTTCCTCGCCGTCCTCCTCCTTCTCTTTGTCCTCTATCGCCTGCTTCTCCAGCTGTTTGGTCACGTCGGCGACTCCATCCGTCTCCGCCTCAGTGCCTGCAGCGGCAAGGAAAATGTCAATAACAGTTACGACGCGCAAACTCCAATAAGGGATCTAACGAGCTTCAGGCGACGGTGCTGTATCAGCAAAAAGCTGCAGAAAGAGGAGCGAGAGTGCAACTACGATTGTTTATTGGTTCATGTGTTGACTTTTTTATCATTTAATTGTTAAAATTGAGGTGACGTCTTGAAATTTTGTTCAACCTAATGTGTTGTATGATGACATTAATGCAATTAAACAGAGAAAAGCAGCAAATCCTCACATTTCAAAAAACTGGAAGATTTTCTTGTATTTTTGCCTGATTAAAAAATTAAACAATTAACAAAATTGTTGGCAATTATATGACGTGGGAAAACAACATAATCCGTAAGAGCAGGTCTCCTAAAATATGTACAAAGCAGCTAAAACGAGAAAATTAAGAATGAATGAAGATTATTATTTGAAGTGTCACACTGGGAAAAAAATAAATGTCAGTTTATTCCTAAAATCTGGGAAAAGCACAGCTCATACAAGCCTTTAACATATCCATCTTAATTTTTGCCACTTTTTAAATGACATTTCCTTCTTAGAGGAGGAGCACAACTAATATTTCTTTCTCCACAGCAAGAAGGCATTCAGGTTAATAACACTTACACCTTTAAATAACAAAACAACAACCAAAACCATAAATAAATGTCAGGAAATTGTTTCAAGATGCAACACTAACAAGGAAAAAGAGGAAAACAGCTGCCAAGTTGACTTTATTGAGAAAACTGATGTTATCTAATTATTCAGTTGTATTCTGGATTGAAAGACTAGAAACACTTAAATGTTCCTGTATCATGTTTTATAAGCTATAAACACCTGACAGCTGCTAAACTGTCTTTAAATTGCAGCTGATTTGTGGAGTTTGGATCTAAATGTATTCATTTGTTTTTATCTGGTTGATTTATTTTTTAAAAATCCTCCTTCCGAGTCCTTCAGCCTTATATAATAACTGACAAATTACGAAACAGGAAAACTTGGCTGAGGCTCAGTCGGAGGGAAATGAGAGCCAGAGGGAGTTTGATCAGCAGCTGATTTTGTTTGGTGTTTTTTTTTTTCTCGATTTGCCTGATCGATGACTTTTTTTCTCTGTCGACCCAGTTAAATGTCTCTGATCCTGAATGTGGCTCTGACCGCAGCCCGGCGTGTTTCACGAGGCCTGACAGGCGCTACAGCTACACAACCCACATGGCTAATGAGGATCTGCGTCAAGTTAGCCGTGTTATATCATAGCGCTTCCGGCATGACTTTCAAAATGAACGTCACATTCAACACCAAGCCCATTTCTCTGGATTTTAAAAAAAAACATGTTGACCTTTTATAACCATTTTCTAACCAATTAAGTGACATTTCTTCCAAAATTATGTACAGTTTCATCCCGCCAACCATTTTCTTCAGTAGTGTAAGAATAACGTGTAGAAAATTAAAATGTCACCAGAAACAGTTTTACTTATTTAGGTTTTGTCCTCTTGCAAATTTGTAGGGTATGATATTAAAAAATTCATAATTAATGACATACAATCTCTGACCATAAGATATGTTTGGAAAAATGTACCTTTTGATTCCATGCATGTTGATTAATAAAGGCACATAAATAGAGTTATACAATTTAATAAGATTATTGAAATAATATCCATAACCACAAATAAAAATATACATTTAATTTAACAAAAATGTATTGATCTTAAATTAAATCAACACTTCAACCTATAAGAAGACTGTTTAAATGATTAATCTGTGCTTTTATCATGTATTCTCATTAATACATCCTCCAGGACCCTATTAATGTTCATATCAACATTAATAAGCTGCTAAATATTAATACCTTCTTTCAAATATGCTTTATTACATGTGCCTTTATGAAATATGTTACACGCACCTCCAAGCCTAAAAAGCCTTCAAGCTTAAAAATAACTAGTTTCATGATCATAATGACAACTTTCATCATCAACCTAATAATCTACAATCCAATAAATCAGTAATTATAAACTGTTCCACAATCCCAACAAATCAACAATTATAAGCTGTTCTGCAACCCAATAAATCAATAAATCAATAATTAAACCCTTTTGCACGAGCCCAGAGTCTGATGTCTTTATTTTGAAGGCATCCTCCCCATGTTTCCGGGTGTGCTCACTCTGTCTAACTTGACTCCGCCGCACTCAGTAACATTAGCTGTTAGCCTCTTAGCATGAAGCTGCTCGGGGCTCTCTCACCTGTCGTGGCAGACTTGTTCTTCTTCTTCTTCTTTTTCTTCTTCTTCGCGGTCTCCTCCACCGGCTCGGCCTCCTCCCGGTTCTCCTCCCGGTCCTCCGCCTCCCCGTTCAGCTCCCGGTCTGGGACGAGCTTCTGCTCCGCAGCCACGTCCGCCATGATCTCAGGCTGCTGCTGGAAGAGGATGCGCGAGGGATTGTGGGAGTGCTGTCTGTGACGCTGCCTTCACGGACACTTGCAATTTTTATTATTATTATTATTATTATTATTGCTGTTAATATTATTTATTTTTGTATTGTATTATTAGTAGTAGTTCTAGTAGTAGTAGTAATATGTAAAAATAATTAGAGCAGCTTTCACTTTTTTCATTAAAACCACTAAACACAATTAAAATTCTTTCTTAGTGCTTAGTTTCTCTTCTGAATTTAACAAAGAAAGTGCTGTTTATTAAATTATAATTTCATATTGCACTTTATCAATTATATCACTATGTGATAAAACTTGAATCTGAGAATTTGGAAATTTTCTTCTTAAAAAACGACTAAAAATGATTAATTGATTATCAAAAAAGTTGCCAATTAATTTAATAGCTGGCAAGTAATCAATTAATTGTTGCAGCTCTAATATAGTACATATACTGTACAAATATTGCATATAATACAAATTCGTTTAATATACAGTATGTTTATGTACATTATATTTTTAATATATTTTTTCCTAAGTCCTAACTAGAACTGCAATGATTAGTCAATTAGTCATTTAGTCAATTGGCAACTATTTTGATAATCGAATAATTTACTGGTTCCAGCTTTCTTTGTGGTACACAGTAGTAAACTAAATATTTTGGGGTTTTGGACTGCTGGTTGGACAAAATCAAAAATCTGAAGATGTTGCCTTGGACTTCAGGAAATTATAAACAGGCATTTTTCACTATCTCTCATTTTATAGACCAGACGATTAATCGATTAAGATTGAGAAAATATTCAACAAATCAATTGATAATGAAAATAATCGTTAGTTACAGTCTTAATCCTAATGTATTGTAATTTCCTTAACTTCTTTAAAATCCTATTTTACTTATATCATTCAATTAGTTCCTTATGTTTTTTTTCCTCTGAGCGTCTCTCATGCTGCTTTAACTTGTGAATTTCCATCACCTGGGAGTCAATAAAGTCTTATTTTATCTGATATTATCTGACATGTACCATAGCTACGCTTACTAACGTATGTCGTCAGAAATCGGAGCTTTTGGAGAGCACTTGAACGCAGCACAAAATAAAACATGCTGAATCAGCTGAAGGGGAGCTTCTACACTGAGCAGCGAGTCTAATGAAGAAATATCCTGTGGAGTGGTAGAAATAAAGTGATAAACTGCACCAGTGACCTTATCAATGAGAAGTGAGCAATCAAGACAGGTGGACATTAAGTACACTAAATACAGCTGAATAGATCAAATCAAAATAATCAATTAAACTAATATATTTGGAGAAGCAAGTTATAGGATTATTTATGCATTAATTTTTTTCCACACAAATATGTTTATATTTTTAAAAAAGATCTTATTTGAGATCCCAAGCACCAGTTGCAGTAACAGAATTGACCACTAGATGGCAAAGCTATAACAGTAAATGACCTAATTAAATAATGTCACTAATGAAATTGTGTTCTACTTTATATTTAGAAGCTCTTTCTCTACTTGGTGCACATTTTGTTGTGCTCGTGACATGTTACCCACTCAGGAGTTTCAGTACGGGTGGCCTTAAAGCTGAGCTGAAATGTCAGAGCTAGAGTTACTGAAATATGGTGCCCCCCCCTACTTAAATGTATTAAATCCCGAGACGGGGGCACTTACAAGTCAAGTCTTCAATCCACCACATCAGGTCTGTCCTGCAAATAAAAGGCAGGAATGGCTTAAAGGGGTAGCAGCAGCTGTTGTGGGTCAGACAAATGCAGAATCCCTCAAAACATATCAAGTAACCCACCAAACCTGTTAGGACTCAGTGAAACGTGAGCGTCAGAAAAGACTTCAGGATACATCGAACACTTCCAGAATGATATTTTATTTTCACGTTGGAAAAAATGCAGGAGGGGCACACCTCACCCTGAGGGAGGGTGCAGGAGGGGTCAGGACAAGGCAGACATGGTGACAAGAAAGACTGGGGAGGTGGGTGGAGGGGCACACATAAGGGCTGTCAGACTCTTATGGCAACTTCATATGAAACAAAAAAGTTATAGATTGCCCTCACATGAGAGAAAATGCTTCTTCTTTTTCTTTAAAAATCACCCCTCCTCTTAGTATTTGATTTTAAACCTCACAGCAGCACAGCTCGATGAATTCATGCCGTCCACATCACGTCGCACAATTCAGTCCATAAAGTGTCGAGTCATAAACGAGGCTCCCTGACCTTTCCGCTGGGCGTAAACACAGACGCTCCGTGGATTGTTTTTACATACAATATCATTGTATTCCAAATATGCCACTGAAAATAGGATTGTGAATGTATGGTTGGCTATGTGTAATCCTATTGTGTCCAATCGGGGGCCGGACGAAAATAAAGCGCTGACAGTAAAAATAGCATTCCATTTCCTCTTCTCGCAGAGCTCCCTCTAGCTCTCCTGCATGTATGTATCTGTCCGCCTGAAGGATTAACGTCAGCTGATTCAACTTTCTGCTTTTGTGACAATAACACAACTTGGAGTGTTTTGAGAAAACTGCAATTAAAACCGTTTTTTTTTTCCCTCCAAAGAATCCTACATATTATTTTTATGTATGAAGCCAATCACATGTTTCTTACAATCTTTGTTGTTTCCACATCTACTGAACAATTGTGAAATATACACTATGCGGATGTCACCGAGTAAACTGTAGACATTCTGGTCTTCTGACCTTAACACCATAAGGTCATGTTTTGTTTTAGTGGTTCTGGTACCTGAGTTTTAACAGCAAAAGAGCAGTAAGAATCGTGGGTAATGTAACACGGACGGATCGGTAACAGAAAGTGGCGTAATTTTGAAATATCTCCACACCAAAAACAGTTAAGATGTGACACAGACCCATCGATAAAAGACACCCAGACAATCAGACATAAATACAGTCTCTGCTCAGTGCTCGGTTACAGCAGCGGGGTTTTAATTTCAGTCCTTCTCAGGGGTTCGTCTGTTGCTCTCCTCTTCTTCATCCTCCTCCTCCTCCTCCTCCTCGTCTCCGAACGTCTGCTCCTCCATGTTGATGAGCGACTGAGAGCGTGCCGCCACCTGTGCGGCGAGGGCGGAGCTGAAGCTGAGAGCCTGCGAGCCGTGGATCTCCGTCAGTCTGTCCATCACAGAGACAGCGGGGACTTTCGGCTTCAGGAAGCAGTCCAGACCGTTCTGCGCCTCTCCCTCCTCCAGGACGCCGTCGTATTGGTGCAGCTCGGACGCTCCTCCTCCTCCTCTTGCGCAGACCGAAGTTCCTCCCAACTCCCCTCCCTCCGCCTCCAATCCACAGCTGAACTCCGTCACCGACTCTGTGGAGGGGTCAGGCCCCACCCTCTCGTCTTTTCCTTCCTCTTCCTCCCTTTCGTTTCCTGCAGCGCGCTCTGATAGGTGGTTTCCTTCTTCATCGGCACTTTCTGCTGAGCCCACAGAGGCCGGAGCGTCTGACGGCTCCACGGCAGGATCTGAACCGTCATTGCGAGCTGAAGGCGTCACAGCAGCTGCAAGAACGAAGAAGAAATATTTAATTCAGGGTTGGACTGATACACTGCAATTTTGACCTTGTACTACAAATGTGATACAGAAGAGTCAGTCATACATGCTCTGATATTATGAATATGATGTATGACTGTAATGCAACAGTTTGAGCAGATTAGTGCTGCAACTAAAAATTTATTTAATTAGTGTTTAATCTACAGGCTATTTCTTTCATAATCAATATACTGATTAGTTGTTTAGTCTGTAACATAATCAGAAAATAGTGAAAAATACACAATTTGACATCTTCAAATTGCTTGTTTTATGTGACCAACAGTCAAAAACCCCAAAGAAATGTATTTACAATAATATAAATCAGTAATTCATCACATCTGAGAAGCTGGAACGAGTGAAATATTTGTATTTTTGTTGCATAAATAACTATTAAATAATCAAAATGGTTGTGAATTGCTGAATCAAGCTTTTGACTTGACTTTGACACTTGTGCTGAGAATCAACTGTTCAATCAATAGAAAAATAATCATTAACAACTCTGATAATTAATCGCTTAAGTCTTATCAAGAACAATGATCAGATATTATTAAGTTTAAGCGTCTTAAAAGTGGCAACTTAGTGTTCTTTCTCTTTCATATCATATATTGAATATTTTTAGGCGTTTGGACAATTTGATGGTGTTACCTTGAACACTCGGAACTTGTGAAGGTCATTTTTTACTTTTTTTAAACTGTTATTTATAAACCAAATTGCAGATAATATCTAGTCTTTCCTTCCCTGAATTTTCTGCCTTAATATAGAAAAGGAAGTACACACGTACTACCTTGTATTATCATCATCATCCTGAGTGTTAGCCAAGTGCTGGCTTGTACAGTAACAAGGTCTCAACACTTTGCCAGTAATAAAAAAAAATCTGGGAGCAACATGGAGACGGATGAAAATAGGCAAATTAACAACAGCCAGAAAAACCCATCTCATCATATTTAAATGATCACAGAGGAGAGATGACATGGTTCAGTGCAGACCTTGGTCGTTGAAGAGTAGCTGCTTCCTCTTCATCCTCTCGCCTTCAGACGCACGAAAGCCCAGCACAGCTTTGAGTTCCGACAGGACCCGACGAGACTCCTCCCTCTCCCGGCGCTGGCGTTCCCGCTCCTCCGGTGTCAACATGTCGCACCAAGAACCCCTGCCTTCCCCGTCCGAGTCCGAGTCGGACACATAGGCCTCCCACTCCTGGTGAAACGAAGCAGTGGGAGAGTTTGACAACAGGTCGTGGAGAAATACAGTAGATTCGAACCAGACACTCATGGATCATCTTACCAGCTCCTCCGGTACTGGGTCTCTGTCCAGGATCAAGGGGTAGGAAGGAGGAGGAGCAGGGACCTCGGGTATAGGAGGACCACACTGCTCTGCACACTCAGCATTACCTGCAGAGATGATGTGCACTGATATTATTGAAACAAATAAAAAAATTAAAAAAACTTATTACTGGATCTTGGTCTTTGTGTGGTCTGTTTCTTGTCCTATATTCTGGGGAAGCCACGTACTTCCTCAATGACTGGCAATAGTCTTGAATCACAGCAAAGGAAGGGAAAGGAGGAAGTATGCACTCCTTTTAAATATGGAAACCAATATACAACTAAAGAGGGGGTGTCACTGCTATGTTTTGTATATATTTTATGGCATATTGGGAAATGATATGCAAAGAAATATCTGTAACACTATGGAAGGTCACAACCAAAAGAAAACAGCAGCACAGAGCTGATTTAAGAGCATTTGTAGACGTTTAAGTGGTTATTTTTCTACAATTTACAATGAAAAGAATAAAACGAACATCAGTGTTTTAACATCAGTAGGCAGTGTGTTTATGGGTGTGTATTTGTCCGACTCTGCTCACCTGGACAGGCGTTGGCCCGTCTCAGCATGCGCTCCACCTGGGTGATGGTGTCCTCCCAGCAGCCGGTGCTGGCCTGCATGTGCGGCTGCAGCTGGTGCAGCCGGTCGCTGAGGTCCTTGTAGCCCTCCAGTGTCAACTCTGCCAGTTCTTTGGACACCATCAGCTTCTCCAGGTCATCCTCCAGAATGATCATCCTGAAGATACCACACAAAGAAGAGGTCGAGGAATGTTGATGGCACAAACAAATAAAAAGCGCACAAGAAATCTAGCTAGCTTGTAACTGTTTGTTATTACTGCTTTGCTTGTACAGCGACCCAGTTTCCTCCATATTGGTCATTAAAGTTTCATCTTATGGGAGGTGTAGAATGAGGCCAGTGAGGAGTGAGTGAGTGAGTGAGTGAGTGAGTGTGTGTGTGTGTGTGTGTGTGTGTGTGTGTGTGTGTGTGTGTGTGTGTGTGTGTGTCTCACTCGCTGAGCACAGCCTTGAGGTGCAGCTGCAGGCTTCGGATGGAGGTGTGCAGGGTGTTGAGCTCTCGGCATTTCTCCCTGGCTCGCCCGGTCCTGTCAGAGCCCGTCGTCCTCGGCTGGGTCTCGAAGTGGCGGTGGAAGTCGTAGCTGCGCTGCACTTCCCCGAGACAGCTGGCCAGAGCGTGATGGAGGGGCTCTGTCACCGCGGCGATGGACCTGTGCAACGCAGGTGTAGGAGGAGGGGAGTTTTCTCCTTTTGGACCGACCTCTTCTGGCTCCTCTATTCGCCACGGTGACAGGAGGAGGGCCAGTCGACGGAAACATTCAGAGCTTTGTCCCACCCACAGCTGGAACAGCATCTGCAGGAGGACAAACCAACAAACACACACTAAATAACATTCATGCATAAAAGTACAACCCACTCCTTTCTTGGACTTTTGGTTTTTAACTGTCAAGGGTTTCTTGTTTCAGTCTTTTTACATCAAGAGCAAAATTTAGGTCAGTTCATGAATACGCTGCTTTCATTTCACGCCATCGCTCCACTCACACAAAAGTAGGTTATCTGACAAATCTCTTAAGTGTTTGCAAGACACAGAGCTTAAAGATTTAAAGCAGAGAGGTGGATTAAGTGGATTGGAGTGGTTGCTTGAGACGTTTCTATGGACTTTTTGGTTCTACTTTTTCCCGCCACTACCACCACCCCCTGGTTCGCCCCTTAGGTCTTACCTTCAGTGCGGGCAGGCTGTAGTCGTCTGTAAGCTCCTGGGCCTGCTCGTCACCCAGGTGCTCGATTCCGAGGCCGAGCCCCAGCTCCTTAAGGGGCACCGCGGACACATAGTTAGTCACGTTATCGATCTCAGAATTCAGAGGGAACGTTGGGAAGCGTTAAGGACACATCACACTTGTTATCAAAACGTGGGTATTTACAGAATACTACATATTCATCTATTTCAATGTGTTATTTTTGTCTCATAAAACAAGTCCTCTCACATAAATCTAAGTTTACAAAGGGTTATTTAGTATTTCAAATGCATTTTTATGCCTATAAATGACTTAATGGCATCAACTTTAAATGTCAAAATAGGAGACCCTGAACAGGCCATAACAGCATGAGCACACGCTGAGTGATTCAACAGGTAAAGGATATGCCTTGAGCATGTGACAGGTGGCTCTTCGCGAGGCTCTGAAGGCAGAGCGGAGCGCCCGGTACAGGGCCTTCCTCAGTCCGATCAGCTGCTGGCCGCGTGGCACCGCCCCCGGCCCCGCCCTGCTAAAGGAGTTGGCCGCACTCACCCTGTCGAGCAAACTTGACAAGTGAAATGTGATACAACTGTGGAGACGTCCCAAAGAGGCAGGGGGGCACACACAACACTGAACATGACATCACCAAAGACGACACACAAGACGAAACAAACGTACGGAGACATGAACACTACACGGGAATGTGAACAACATCAGATAGTAGTGACGAACAAGGCAATATAACATGCTAAATCACTTGGTGATTCAAGGACAATGCCTGATAGACAGTGTTTTCTATAAAGCTATACATACAGACAGAGACTGTAGTGTTCTAAAATAAATGCTAACATAAACAATGTGACACCTGGGGGACACACTAGCTGAAGAATTAGTTTAACTAACAGGACGCTACCAACATAGGAGGGGATTAATGAAGCAGGCCTCAACACAGTAGTGACAGTTGGAGAAATGACAGGATATGAATGTAAATTTTACATTATGTGATTGGGCGATATGAGCGTATGTGGACATAAAACGAGCACACTTACAGGGTGAACCCTCTGGAGATGACCTCGGTCTCCTGCACCAGGCGCAGGGCTTTGCGAGACAAGCCCGTCAGAGTCTTGCTGTTGTGGACCAGAGTCTGGAGCTGCGTGGCTCTGGCGTGGACGCCTCTCTGCATGCGGCCCCGTCTCCACAGCGTGGCCCCCCTCTGCCCCACCCAGCCCAGCAGGGCGAGGCCCCACGGGGCTGCAGCCAGCGACCACAGGCCATCAGAAACGGAGCACAGACCCAGCAGCACCGCAGCCATGCCGACCAGCCCCGCCATGTCCCTGAGCGAGGAGAACAGGAGGGAACTTTGATTATAGTGTTTATGACCATTTTAGATCAAGAGATGTTTACGTCTGTGTATAGCTGAGATTAATAAAAGTGATGTGACAATCCATTAATCTGTCAGTTATTATTATTTTTGATTGATTGATCGTTTAGTCTATAAAATGATAGAAAACACTAAAAAGTATCCACCCCAGTTCCCCAGAGCCCAAGATGACATCTGCAGTGTCTTTGTCTGACCGAAGTTCAAAAATATTACATATTAGCCCTTTTGACCAATAATGATCACAATTAGAAATTCCAGCACAAACTTCATATAATTTATAATTAGATATGTTTCAATATAAAGTTAGTCAGTCAAAAAATTCAATTTGAAGATGCACGTTATGCTCTGGGAACTTTTTATGGCTACTTTCACAATTTCAATTATATACATTATATAATACAATCTGACATCGTAAAGACTAAATGTGTATTTAAATAATAGAAGAAATAATTAAGATGAATCAATAAAGAAAAAAGCTCTAATTAATTAATTCTAAATCTTGCAACTAATTCTACTTAAGATTAAATGAAAATTTTACGTACTATCAAATCATCAAGTCAATGCTGAAAATCTTTTGAAAGCTTGCACATATACAAAATACAATACACTGAGTGGACAAAGTAACATCTAACAATACAACACAATCCAGTATATTTAAAAAAACTTTTGTACAGCTTGTAATCTCAAGTGTTCACTCCAATCTAAGGTTATATTTAAGGCTATAGTTTTAAATTTGCTATGGTGCTGTATTGAAATGCATTATATTTTCTGGTGATCCAGATATATTTTTTTGTCTATCCACTGTTTGTGTCTTTCTTTCCTAACAACGTACCATAGGGAGGGTCTGGCGATGAGGCTTGGTCTGGGCAGGGTGCTAGCTCGGCTGGGTGAGCCAGAGGGCGAAGAGCCCAGTGTGAGCAGGCTGGGGTCTAACAACTCGATCAGCTCCACATCCTCCTGCAGCAGCACGTCCTGGTCCAGAATGCACCTCACTGAGTACTGACCGAACACACAGTCCTGCGAGGAGCGAGATGAAAAAAAAAAAAAAAAAGTTTTAAAGAGGACAGACGCCTTGATGGTTTTAGTGCCAGCATTCCTTTCTGGTTCCCGTTCTACCCACCAGTTGCTGCTCCAGCTTACGAGATGCAGCGGCCTGGTGAATCGGGCTCCATCTCCACAAGGCTTCAGCCAGTCTCCATAAGCGTCCTCCCTGCAGATTACACACACAGGAAAAGATTATTTTTCAGTCAATTAACTACCGGCCCCTTTCCATTTCCCATTACTACGGTTGAAATACGCTCCAGATAAAATGATTCACCAGTATTTCATTTCGGAGTGCTTCCTCCAGCTTGTATTCTGTATATTTCCCGGGAATCACACATGCTCGCCCACGGCTACAAGAGTATCCCAGGAGACACTCTTTCAGGCAACAACAATAAGTGCAATGTGTGTTTATAAAACACTCACTCCCAGGTCTTATATAGCACCACTGTGGCACAAAAACCACATAACTGCTTCTGTTTGTTCAATTTCCATTTTGGTATTATAACTGAATGTTTACATTTTCAGCATCAATAAAACTAACTTTTATCCTTTCAAAATACATGGTTGTCAGATGGAAAGGAGGGATTCTTTTAGTTCCAGAAAAAGAAAAGATGAGGGAAGCACTACACAGACACACATGTCTCTGTTTTATTTCTTGCTTCCAAAGAATCTCTGCATTCCCAGCAGCAGGGACTCCCACTGTAAACAGTCCAAACCACAAACACAAATCTAGAGCCTCACAGTTTAAAGTGCACTGACATTTCGATGTATAACAAACCTCAGGCTTGAAAATATTGTGTGTTGTTTTGCTTGCAGGTGCTAAGAGCCTAGAAAAATCTTCAAATGTGTAATGCCTAATCATGAACAGGATCTACTATTCACTAATCTACTTTGTGTTTTGTGGAATCAGTAAAATGCTTTGCTTGTTCAGAGAGATGTGTGTTTGTACGTGGACCCTCAGGCTTCAGTAAAGACACACACACGCATCTGTTCTTTTTCCGTTCATGTTTCACTAAAAGTTCAAAATCAGAGAACAAGCAAGCATCTTAACATATGAAGCGCGAGTGTGTGTAAAGTGTGTGTGCTCCAGTTTGCAGCAGAAGCAGGGGGGGTATTGATCCAGACTGGGCAGCCTGCAGGATGACCCTTCTCTGGGGGGTAAAACACAAGTGTTATTAGTCTAAAGGCTCCAGTCATATTGATTACTGATTAGAGACTGAGCTTCCGGTCGTGGGCTTTCACATGTGCATTCATGTATGTGTGCGCTCGCTCCAAGTAGGCCACAACTCTGTTCAATCTTCTCTGTTGTTAATCGCATCAGAGACGACCACAGCGATGATGTAAACCACGCACAGATTACTTTCACTTCTGTTAATATCCTGGTTCAGTCTTGTTGTTGCTCATCAGTATTCTGCTGGTGTCACGCAGACACACAGCTTCCAGACCCTGGACTGATTTCAACAATGTGAGACAACGGACATACTCCATACGACAGCATGTCTGTGTGTATGTGTAAAGCAAGTGGGGCTGAAACAATTAGTCAATGAGCAAGCAAAAATAGTAGGGCTGCAACTAACAATTATTGTCATTATGAATTAGTCTGACGATTATTTTCTCAATTAACCATCCGGGCTATAAAACATCACAAAACCGTGAAAAATGTCCAAATGTCCAGTTTCCTAAGGTGACCTCAAAGTGCCTGTTTTGTTCGACCAATAATCCAAAATCCAAAACTGTTGAATTTACTACGAGCTAAGACTAATAAAAGCAGCAAATCCTCTAAAATCACAAGCAGGAACTGGGGAACATTTGGCATTTTACTTTAAAAATTACTTAAATGATAAATCGATTACCAAAATAGTTGCCGATAATTTTTCATTTAATTGACTAATAGATTTTATATCATTCTTTATTCTTTTAATATCTTCACTTAAACTTTTAAGACATCTGCTCGTGCTGAGGGAACTCGACATTTTTCACTATTTTGTAATGTTTTATATAAAATAATAAATTAATGATAAAGAATAGTCAGCAGATTAGGGCTGGTATAATCTGTCAGACGTGCTTGTCGGATGGTCGAATAGCTTCAGAAACCCCCTTCCCCAACACCTTTCCGACGTCAGATAGAAGGGTTGTGCAGAGCTGTTTATATAACTTTCCAAATTAGACAATGCGACATTCACACCAACTTCATGAAGTGATTGGGCAGCTGTGTGGAGGTGAGAGAGGAGCCAAAGGTTTGAACTTCTCTCTCTAGCTCTATTCTTTCATTTTCAACAGGACTATTTCTGTCACATACTGTACCACAATGGCAAAAAACAGCTAAAAAAGATCAATTTGGCCTTTTATTAGTAATATGAAGAAAGATAAACTATGATCCATGTACATGAACAAGGTGTTTACCTCGGCTCCGGCTTTATCTAAGCTGCAGGAAATTGGTCACAGAGGGACGACCCAAAAGCTTTCCTGTCTCATCCCAATCCCTTATCCTCCTTAACTCTTTACAACAACAGCGCACAGAGAGGAAGCGTGACACGTACGGAAAGTTCCTGAATGAAACAAACACAACACCGTTTCCCGTAACAAGAGGAGGGGGAGAGGAGATTGAGTCAAGTGATTCTGAGCTACCCAGGACGCATTACTCATCAGACTGCAGGTCGAGTCCAACTACAGACATCAACTGTAAGATTAATGCAAGCGCTATTAAGAGTTTGCGGGTTGTAATCCTTTGATTGCAGAGTTGAAGTGCACACAGATCCATTAAAAAAAAAAAAAAAAGACGTGAATATCAACAAAATGCACACATGCAGTTTGTAAGAGGATGCTCACAGAGGCAGCAGAAATAACGTCAGCGAGAAAGCAGAGTATGGTCTCGGTAATCGCATTTGGACTATCTCTTCTAAAATCAGAACAACTGCAAGAGAGCGAGAGAGAGGAAAGGAAAGAGAACATGCAACTCAATACCTGTATCTGTGTGCAGGGAACACTTCTTGCCATGTCTATAGTATCGTGTCTGTCTGAAGCGGAGCATATAAACCAGTGTACATAACGGGCTGTGGGTGACTGTGTGCCGATATGCGTCACTGTTTGAAGTCAATAGGCAAATTAATTACTTTCTCTCTGACTGCACAAGTCAAACAAACACACATGTGCACACACGCTCACACTGCCCCGGGTCAGGGATGCAGATTCTTTGAAGTGAAAATAATGATGGGTGCTAGTTAGGGTTACCCCCGCTTAGACAATTAGCTGACCGAGTCTGACCTGATGGCATCTTGGTTGGTGAAGTTAATTTGTTGTATTATATGATCTAGAGCTGAAACTTACCCAATCAATCAGTTAGTTGATTGACAGAAAATGAACTATTCTGATAATATCTTCATCGTTTAGGTAATTTCTTAGGCAAAAATGGCAACAATTCACAGGTTCCACTTTCTAGAATGTGAATATTTTCTGGTTTTCTTAGTCTTCTATGATAGTAAATGAAATATCTTTTGGAACAAGACATTACCGCATTTTTGTCTATTTTGTAAACCAAACGAGAATCAAGAATATAATGAAAAATATAATGAAAATAATTCCTAGTTGGAGCCCCACTATGACAATTTCTCAATATTTTTATGGTCATTTTATGGATAAAAATAGCCTTTTAACACATTTAATGTTTATTAATGTGCACTGACCCTATTTGTATTTGGTCAGAATGAAAATAGTATCTCCAGAAAATGACAGGGGTATCTCTAGCATCACAACAATATTCACAAATGTCTAGCATCGGGGCGGCTGCGGCTCAGGAGGTAGGGCGGGTTGTCACTAATCACTGGGTTGGAGGTTCAATCCCCAGCTCCTCCTGTCCACATGTAAAAGTGTCTTTGGGCAAGATACTGAACCATCGGGTGCAATTTAGGATGTGGGAGTGTGTGTGTGAATGGGCGAATAAGCAGCAAAAAAATGTAAATGCACCCATTTAGTTAGACAGTCAAGTCAAAACACCGGTCTCTTTCAAGCACTTCATTTTGAGATATTGATCCTTCTGGTTGTTGTTTTACGGTTATTTTGGGCGGATGATGATGGCTGGATCCACACAAAGTTTTATGTTATGTCATCTAATGTAAACTACAGTAATGTTTTGTGTGAGCCCGAGTGTGTGGGAGGTATGTTTGCATATGTTTTACATAGCTTTGTAATATGTTTTCTGTATTCCATTAGGTTTTATGTTCAAGTCTGAGCGTGTTCTGTGTTTTAACCAGCAGCAAGACTAATTTCAACCTTGGGGACAATAAAAGTTAAAGTTGAGGTTCTGCACTGCACTCATCAGCACAGGCAGTAATACAAGAGATTACATCTAACTGATGTTTTAATTAAAGTAAATTAGTAAATTGGCAGTGCTGATAGCAGTAGCATGTGTAGTATTTGTGTCAGCGATGAGGGGGACTCACTGAAGTTTTCTGTGGACCTTCGTCAGGAGAGGCGAGGTCTCCCTCTTGTCCGCCATATTCCTCCTCTTGTGATGCCGTCGGACATGCCTCAAAGTCTGTGTGCCCTAGATCGTGCAGGTACTGGAAAAGAGGAGAGTTCTGCAAAGAGAAACAGAGACGATGGTCAGACAGATTGAGGAGCTGTTAAGGAATTTTGGATGAGAAGAAGATGAAATGCAGAGGAGGAGACAGAAGAGTGCCAGGACTAGATGGATGGAGAGGAGGAGAAAGAGTGGTGATTAGGTCATTAGTCTGGTGGAGCTTGAGCTGAAACTCCACCTGATTTTGCCCTAGTTTTTTCCCCAGTATGAATCCAAAGGTGTCCCGACTCTGATAAGCGAGGCAAAAGAACTTCTGATTCATGAGCCAGTCTACTTTCCCTCAGGCTTCATCAGCTGAAGTTGAGGCTCCACCTTTAGCCGATCTCTCCTCCATGCAGCTTATTATTCTATTCTGGGAGGAATTCTGTAGAGACTAAGTGAATTCACATGTGAATCTGTACATCAGCGTACTCTCACACAAATGACAGGACTGTCATCATCACACATGCTTCTATCCCACAAACAGGACACTGAATGTAAGCACAAGTCATAAAGTCATAATCCTATCTTCTGGCACAAAGATATACACAGGCATTACACTGTTCCCTGGCCTAAACAAAGAAGGCTCTGAAACTAATCAGCCATGAAATAAGCAAACATCCCCTGCTAAAATTTGACTAGAAGATGCCTGACCCAGTTCTCTCCAAACTGCTGATCCTCTGTTGCTGGGAAAAGATTACTCGGAGCATCTTTGCTGTGTTTTGGTGCTTCTGTGCAGCTGCACAGCAGTTTAATGTAATTATCCACATATAGCCTCTACACACCCATCTTCAAATAGCCTAATAATATCAGTCAGACAATGAAATGTTACTCACTTGCATTGTCACACCAAGTCGCAGCTCATGTTGTCACCGGCCAGATGTATGTAGCTACGATATGTGTCAGAACCGACGCATTGGATCAGGTCATCCCCCCACCCCACCTCACCTCCTCCAACTACCAGTCCAGTAATGATGAAACACCGATAACAATGCGCACACCAGCCCAGCTTAGCCCCCTCTCATGACCAACAAAGCTCTTTGGCAGAAACACAGTAAGCAACCAGCCAAATATGAGGATTTGTTTTGGGCTTGTCAATGCACTGCAACAGGGCAAAACGGCTGCTTACTGTGAGGCTAGCATGCCCACTAGCTTGCTGCCTAACGTCTATTTCTGCCTCACAGATCGGGTAGGTATGACAAAGCATCAGCTACAAGTTTCGTTATCAAACAGCGGCCGTGACACAAACCTCAAATACAACATCTTCATCAAACTCCTCAGTCATTGCTCTCCTCCAGACCGTTTTGCATTCTGAAGTTGTAGGCGGCAGTTGTTAGCAGGAACAGCCAGCGCGTATTATATTAGAAGTTGGTTGTTAGCCGGTTGCTAAAGCGTCGCATAGAACTACAATTCCCACAAAGCTCGTCTTCAACCGCCGCCGCCGCTTCCTCGCGACCACGGACGTGTGCTCGCGCGAGTTAGAGCGCCTTCACTGGTTGCGAGAGGGAGATGGCGGCCCAACCGTTGGAGTGTAAAGCTAACGGAAAACTAGCAGCGACTTACCCTTTTTTTAAAAACAGTGCTGTGAATAATAAACTTAGAAAAACAGCAGCAATTACATTTCAATTAAGGAGATAAGATAAGACTTTATGGTCTCAGAGGGAAAATTAGCTGTACAGTACCAAGTAATTACTACACATCATACATCTAATAAATACAATGGTAAAAAAGTACAATAAATTAGTCAGGATGAAAAGTAATAATCAATAAATACTCCAAATTCTGAGATTAATTAAAAATGAAAGGTAAAACACTGAATAATCTCATCTAGCCCGCTGACATAATCACTTATTGCACATTCACCATACAGGACAGTACAAATTTGGTTTCAGTTAGTTTTTAATGTGTACACTTGAAGTCAGTAGTTGACACATAAACACCCCAGTCTCAATAAACATACACCAGTGCCTCATCATGCTTGTTGCGTGACATTTTCTGTATATTTTTATTTTACTTTAGTTAGTTTTGTAAGTACACAATATTGTTTCAGCTAGTTTTTTTTCTAAAGTCTAGTTTTTACTTTTACTTTCTTTCAGTTAACTAAAATGTTTTTCACACCTAGTTTTTAGTTTTAGTTAATTATAATAACCTGTGCTCAGTGGTTGAAAGTAAGTACATTTACTCAAGTACTATACTTAAGTACAATTTTGAGGTACTTTACTTTACGTACTTCCCTTTTATGCTACTTTATACTTCCACTCCACTACATTTTTACAGTTACTTTTCAGATGAAGATTTGACACAATGGATAATATAAAAAGCTTTTAAAATACAACATATTGTTAAAGATGAAACCAGTGGTTTCCAACCTTTTTGGCTTTTGACGTCTTACATAAAGCAGTGTGTAGTCGGGGTCACATTTCAGATGTCTATGAGTTGTTAACAGCTCCACCAAATAGTGATTTTTCCCTCTAAACTTCTCACATGGTTTCATTTCAATAAATGTTCAAATGATCCAATATTTCACCAAAAATCAAAGATTAGAGAAAAAGCCCAAAAACTGAAAACAGATTTGTGTATCAGAACTTAGTTTTTTCTTCTTTCCTCTCCCATTAATCATCTCACGACCCCTCAGACTTATCTGGTGACCCTTTGGAGGGGCCCAACCCCTAGGTTGTGAACCACTGGACTAAACTAGCTAACTGTATATAAAGTAGTTGAAACTAGCTCCACCTCCAGCAGCTACAACAGTAACATGCTGCTTACACACTGATGCTTCAGTATTAATAATCTAATGATGCAATAATGTTTCAGTCAGAGGGACCAAACCACTACTTTTACTGCAATACTTTAACTACATCAAACTCATAATACTTATGTACTTTTACTTAAGTAGGATTTTTCATGCAGGACTTGTAATGGAGTACTTTCACATGGCTGTATTTGTACTTTTACTGAAGTAAAGCCTCTTCCACTACTTCTTCCAACACTGCCAGCAAGAGATTTTTTTAACGGTCGTACAGGAAGTGTGCCGCTTTGTTGTATCCGACTTGACGCTGTTGGGGAAAAATCACCCGTGGCCAAAAAACTTTGGGAAAAATGGGAAAAGCAACAGGCATGAAGATTTTATCCGTGGATGCTCTGGTGAGATAAGGAACAAAACAGCGATGGATCTGCACGTTTTCTCCTTGAGGCGGATTTCCAACTGACAATGGTGTCGAGGGAGGAAAAAACGCAGATTTTCTCGCAATTCCATTGAAAGTAAATGGAGAAAGGAGCAAGTCGGGAGTCATGAGCACAGGTTTGTTTCGTGGGGGAGCTAACTTAGCAAAATCCTGCTCTGCAAGCGCCTATATTAGTTACCACAATACAAATATACGTGTTTACTACTTCTAATACTTTGTTTCTGGAAGATAAAAAGAAAAACTGCCCAATTTGAACGTTGTAACGGACGTTAGCATCCACTCTATTTTTACACAGCCACAGTTAATTACAGTTTTTCTTAATAACAGCTTTCAAAAAGATATATAAAAGAGGATAAACCTCAGTTTTGAGTGCTTTCTAAAAACGCCATCATAACTCACAATCCAAAAAAAAAAAAACAACAACAACCCCTTTTCCGTTTTTGTTATAACAGCCACAGTTGCAGCTGGAGGGGGTTAAATCCTTTGTCTTAAAACATCTGTCCTGCTGTTGATGCAACAAGACAAACTGAATAATAAGCTGCAATGTTAACACATCATGTAAAACAGCTGCTAAACTTTTGTCTGAGTGAATCCGCTGCACTAAACTTGTTATGTTCGCAGTTTTTCTGGTTGTTTTTTCCACGACACGAGCGGCTTTAGCTCAGATACCTGGCGTTGGTTTTTCCAGAGAAAGCATCAGGCCAAACTCCGTTCAAACATCTGGAAATTTATGCTCCTTTGGTTATTGTTTGTCGTGTACAACCTGACAGGATCTTTGATGGTATCTTTAGCATATTTGGGTGAATTCGGCTTGTAAAATATATAAGTTGCAGTTGCATGTAGTAACCAAACAAGAGTTAAAAGTTTTAGATTGGCTCTCATTGCTGCCAACCGCTTGGGAGAAGTTTTTGTAAATAATGGGATGTGCCAGCTTTTTAATATTGAAGACTATTTAGTGTACGCCGAATTAAAATGTGGCTCTTAATCATGCGTAAAACAATGTTTTAGCTGTTCCCAACCGCGTGTAACGTTGTTTATAAGCCGAGTTACATTAAATTTGGTTATATTTGAATCGAGTTTGGGTTGGCTGCACGGGACAGCAGTAGCGTGTGTCGGGGGGGTGTGGGGGTGGCGGTGAAGCGGTTTTTGGTCGTTGGCCTTTTCGGAAACATCCGCTCGATGACTCCGCTTCTCGTGGTGTCGGCCAGTCGAGAGTTTCAGCCAGTAGAGCGGAAAATATGGCCTACAATCTCAATTCACAGCTTTTTATAAGTGTGTGTGTGTTTTTTGTTTAATCTTTATTTAACAAGGTGAATCGCAAAGGGATTCAGCATGTCATAATTTTCAAATATATTGTTTAGAGCTGCAACGATAATCGATTAGTTGTCAACTATTAAATTAATCGCCAACTACTTTGATAACCAATTAATTGTTTTGAGTCATTTTGTAAGAAAAAAAAATCCAAATTCGCTGATTCCCGCTTCTCAAACGTGAATATTTTCTGGTTTCTTTAGTCTTCTATGACAGTAAACTGAATATCTCCACGTTGTTCACAAAACAAGACATTTGAGGATGTCATCTTGGGCTTTGGGAGACATTTAACAACATTTTTCACCGTCTGACATTTTATAGACCAAACAACCACATAAACAGTATTTTAGTGGTACAGGAACACAAACTGCCAGGAATCAGTTTGTGTACATGTATAAATCTACCAATAAGTTATGAGGTTTAGCGGTAACTTAGAGCAGAGAGAGAAAATAGAGAAAAATGCTGCCATGAGGAGGGCACTGCAGAAAAAAAAGTCAATTTTTCTATAAGATTTGTTGCTCTGCTACTTTAGTTTAAAAAACAGTAGACAAGCTCTTTCAAGAAAAGGAAGGAGGACATCAATTCAGTTGTGAATCTGAATTGAATAATCCAGTTTTGCTTTTTGTTTGCTGCAACAAGTGAGATGTAAACTCAGGCAGTATTCATTTATTAGCTAAATAATTAATAAAAAGAAGCAGGAAATGATATGAGACAATGTATTTATTTATTTAGTTTTATCATTTTGTCAAAGATTTGCATCCTATTTCTCATCCCTGAAATGTTTCACACTATAATCCAACCCCCAGTTCCTCCCCTCTGACCCTGAGAGTGACCTTTTGACCTGAGCCTTAACCACAGCTTGCAGCTGTCTATGCTTATATTAGAGGAAGGGAGGATGCCCTTTTGTGTACTGTGATGATGCTGCATGATTCATTTGAAAGGAAGGGTGTGTAAACAATTTTGACTTTTCTGTAAATCTCCCTTTTTCTTTATGTGCAGGTGTGAAGAAGCCTCCATTAGCTCCCAAACCTAAACTCCCTGCTACCACCAAACCCTCTCCCCCGCCCATCGCCCCCAAACCGGGTCTGCTCTCGCAGACCTCTGTCGTCTCCCAACCTTCCCCTGCTACTCTCAAGAGGACAAAACCGGCTGTTGCCCCCAAACCATGCATCCCCAAATCCTCAGCCTCTTCTCCTCCTGTTTCACCCCCGCCACCCAAACCCAGCGGACCCTTCATCCTCTCCCAGGAACAGGACGAGGCTTTAGATGATAGCCTCTCACTTCTCAATTCCAAAAATGGGTTTTTATCAGAGACTAACAGACGTGAATCAGACTACATCATTCCCACTTGCTCCTGTGGGCTTCAGGACTGTTCCCAGTGCCAGCATCTGGAAAACGGAAATATAACTGAGATTGGGAGCGATTTGCACAAAGACCTGTTGCAGAATGGGATTTCCACAGAAGGATTTGCAGAGAAATCAGAAAACCGGGAGAAGGGAGTGGCTGTAGAGAAGAGTGAAGGTGGAGGGATAAGCAAAAAGCCCAGGGATAAACCCCAAAGACACAGACACTTGGATAGGGGATTGGTGAGCAAAGATGCACAGAGGACTGAGGAGCAGAGGGGGAAAGTGTCGGAGACTGTCAAACATCAGGCAAGATGTTCTGTTGCTGAGCCTGATGATGCAAAAGCTGATCAGACTGAGGCCCCAAACACAGATTTACAAGACTCTACATGGGCCTGTGATGTTGCAGGCAGCATCATTGTCTCCCCAAGTGTCCCTCTTCATGAGTTTGCAATTCCCTCTGCAGAAAATCTTCAGGCTGAAAGCATTGAGGCGTCTCCCACCAGTTTACACCCAGATCTGCAGGTCCCTGCTCCCCCCAGCAAGCCTCTCCCGGTCCCTCACCCACGTAAACATAAGAAGCCAGCCCTGGTGAGGCAGGATGGCGTAGAGGGCAGCACCCAGGATCAGGCGGCAGAGGAACAAAAACGGGGCCTTGAGATGCGAGAGGCCGAGGGGAGTCTAGCTGGTCTTTCTCTCTGTTCAGAGGGCGAGGAGCTCCAACAGGACACAAGTGACAGCCCTCTACCCCGAAAAGACTCATGTCGGGGAGACGATGAGCCCAGTGCGCCCGTCCCCCCTCCTCGACAGACCTCCCTCTCACCTCGCCTCCACAGAACAGTCCACATGTTCCCCCCACTACACAAAAACACCTCCCACTCTTTAGACCTGCTTTCACAACCTGAGTCAATGAGCTGCAGCAAAGAGGGCGAGGAGCATCGGGCGGAGGAGGACGAAGAGGACGGGTACGGCGACTTTGAGCGGTACCCGATCACTCACAGCCTCCCCAAGCAGATCAAACTCGGCTGCCACCCACCCCTGGTCAACGCGAGGAAGGCCTTTTCTGCCGAAGACCAGCAGTCACTGAGGGCACCACCCAGAAAACCCCAGAGACACAGCCTGCCAGCGCCTCCTCCACCCTCCATTTGCCCACCTGCGCCTCCACATGCTAACACTCCCATGAGAGAGCTGCCTGCGCCTCCTCAGGAGAAAACAGCATGGCGCTTTACCCGACCCTGCGTGACCTTCTTCAGCCGGCAGATGCCCACCAGGAGCAGCGTGCCACCAAAGAGCCGAGCCCCGACGCTGGGGGGCAAGCAGAGGGCGCAGTCCTTCTCTGCAGCTGACCTGGCAACCCGCGCCGACTCTCAAAAGAGGAGCCTCTCTTTCCGGAAGCTGCTGGAGCTCCGGCTGTCTGTCAAGATGTTGCCAAAGCTGCTGGCCAAGGGAGGGCAGTCCTTGGACTGTACCAGCGTGGACTCTAACCGGGGGGAGAAAAGCCTGGAGCGGCCCAATAGCTGCATAGGGGAAGCTGATTTTAGCGGAGAAGTTGGAGGGGGATCAGTGGAGTATGAGAATGTTCCTCTATACGAGGAGATCCCCGAGTATATGAACCTGCCTTTTCACAGTGCGAGGCTGGGCTGGCCGCCTGATCATGATGGAGACGATTCAGACATCTATGAAGTGCAGGATCCCTATCAAAGATGCCAGGACGATGACTACGAGAGGTACGGTACTTTACTCAAACCATATTTAGAACTTTGCAAACATCTTGTTTCAGCTTATAACTAATGATTACTTTTATTATTGGTTTATGCATTTATTAGAGGGATTACAGTAGAGAGATGGCAGAAAAAGAGAGGAGACATATCCCCTAGGCCACCAGGGCACCCCATCGGACAATGACTTTTATGATTTATCAATGGTTTAGTCTCTGAAATTGAAAAAAATGCTTGTTTTGTTTGACCAAGTCTGAAAGTTAAAGCTATTCAATTCACAGATATATAAAACAGATAAGAGCAAGAAATCCTCACATTTATGAAGGTGGAAACAGCAAATGTTTGGTATTTTTCCCTGATTATTGACTTGTTGATGTCTTTTTTTTTTTAACAATCAAGTAATCGACTAATTGTTTCATCAATAATCCTGTCTTTCATCATCTTTCTAAGATGATACGGCAGCGACACGGCTGTTGTTTCCAGAAATCTTTTGAGTCAGAAAGATAAGTCACACTGTAATAGAATCAGAGCTGAAGAATGAAAATAGGAACGTG
Organism: Scomberomorus guttatus; assembly: GCA_038419695.1. Taxonomy (NCBI): domain Eukaryota; kingdom Metazoa; phylum Chordata; class Actinopteri; order Scombriformes; family Scombridae; genus Scomberomorus; species Scomberomorus guttatus. Next base: position 5,259,591 of record CM076466.1, on the reverse strand, counting down.
TTTAACAGCCATTATCAATGAATGAAGAAAAGAGATTTTTATACTAAGAACAATGGTGTGACTGTGTTTGTGTGTGTGAGAAAAAGGAGCCTAAAGTTGATGCAGGCCAAGGTCCAGACCTGCTGTACAACACTTAACCCCCGCTGTCACCCTGTAATTGCAGGTGACCCATAGCTACAGTGTGGGAAACCGTTGTGTGCTGCAGGTTGCACAGGTGACATTAGTGGTTTGTGTTTACAAGAGTGTGAAAGTCAGCCTTTGAGCCAGTGGCACTGAATTTGAATAGAGCATTGATGTGCAGCAGGTCAGCCTGTTTTCCTGTGGGTTATTTTCAGTGGCCAGGGCAGGAAATGTCTGAGAATCGCAGAAACGCCACACAGCTCTTTAGAACAGGGAAAATAAACCTCCAGCAACCACCAGCCTCCTCCTCCTCAGCTGCCTGCCCTCGCACTGTGTTTAGCCTCTTCTTAACCTCATCACTTCTTCTCCTCTTCTTCTTTGTGAGATCTTACTGTAGTTTTGTTCTCATCCCGGGTGAATGAACAAATAATCTTTTTATATAGTGCTTCTGGAAAGGCAACAAAGGTTTGCAGAGGGCTACACATGAAAGACATTATTAGAACAAACTCATTGAGATACAAAAGGTGGGCAGTAGAAAAGAGGACATTGAATAGAGCATGAATACATACATAAATTACATCATCATATAAAAGATATGGGAGAGGATTTTTTGTGGGAACATCAACAACAGTCAAATAAATGAACAAATCTCTCTTTCTTACTTGTTGTTGCATCATGTTGCAGATCCAGATTACAGCCAAAATCTGTTAATTTGTTTATTGGCAAGCTGTTCACGAAATTTCAAAAACAAGCTTGTAAATATTTGACATATTATCACCTTTATAAAGTTGTTACAGCTAACATGTTAGGAAACAGTTGCCTATTTACACATCCAGTAGACATGAAGCAACATTCTAATTCATTTTGAGTCATGTTTACGGCTAGTTTTTAGTGTTTTTAGTGTTTTTTTTTCGCTGACACCGGCTGTCTGCTGCGGCTACTGAACCAAAACAGTAATACTGTGGGCTGTAAAACCAAAACAAGCTGAAAGATGCTAAAACAATTAGCAAAGCTGAGGAAAACTGCAGTCATGTGAGAAATTTCTGCGGCTTTGTCACTATGATGACTCTGTTCACATTACACATGGCCTTTTTTTAAAATAAATTTAATTGTTGATATAAACATCAGTGCAGCTTTAACAAGCTGGAACATGTTGCATGTTGCTCGATAAATGGAAATATCCATCTCTATAACAGTTAAAGGCTCCACCAGCTAATTGCTAACTTTGTCTGCCTGCTGTTTGGTGCTGGGCAGGTAGTGTATAGTGATATTTTTGTGCTTTTTTTTCAGTAAAAATGGCACTATGAGAACACTGAGACGGAAACCAAAACAGTCGTGGGCCGTAAAACCAAAACAACCAGCTGAAAGGCAGGGGATAATTTTCTGTGGGGTTGTCGCTATGTTCACAATGACAATGGTCATTTGATCCATTGTTAATTTAAAAATATCAGTGATGATCAGTGCAGCTTTGAGAAGCTGGAACATGTTGCATTTTGCTTGATAAATGACTTAAACAACTTATCAGAATTGTTGTCAATTATCAATTAATCAACCAATAACTTCAGTGTTAGTTTTAAGCACAAGGGACACCAGAAGCATAATCTCAGTCACCTAGTAGCATTCATGCTATTAAGATTCCATCGAGTCACTCTGCTCTTGACAGTCGGCCCAGACTCAGGAGCTGTTCCCATGATAGATGGCACGGTTCCTATTTCCTCTTTTCAGACCAAGGCGCTACAAGTGATGAGGTCAAGGACACGTTACGTGGCGTTGAGGTTACAGCGGTGTGAAATGTGCCGTTAAAAACAATTAAGACGTATCCTGCTTCTTAATTCTGTCTGGTATGCTAAGTGGTTAGAGGAGCGTTTGTGTGTTAGAGAGAGAAAGAGGGAGCGAGTGAATCTGTAGTGTTTCCCAGGCATCTGAGCCTGTTAAGTTTATGTAAGTAGCGTCCCGGGCTGTAAACAAGTGGCGCTCTGTGCCTGACCCAGTGTGTTGGAATGCTCGACTATAGAGTGAAAGGAGCGTAAGGGAGAAAGACTTTGAGGAAAAAAGGGAGGAAGAGTGAGTTTATTGAGTTTTAGGTAAAAGAAACTGTCAAGGGACGTGTAAGAAAAACAAGGAAGTTGAGAAAGTGGGCAATTACTGATGAGAGTGAAAGGAAATGTGTCTAATCTCATATTTATTCTGAGCTATCTGCCTTGCCAAGGTACATCTGTAAGCTTTACAGGCCACTATGCACAGTTGTGTTGATGACAAAATCAAAACACATTAATTCCTCATTTTCTGTAGTCCCACTTCATCACTCTTTTTAATCCGACAGCTAAATTCAGAAGAAAAAGATGATGAGAGCCAGATCAAAACATCAGTGTCACACAAACACGCTGCTGCTTGTACCAACCTGGCAGGCAGCACTGTTTGTGGGTCGCGCCCAGCCAGCATGTTGTCTTGCTGCCAGCCGTAGCAGGGCTGATAGAGACGCAGCGGGGAGCTCAACATGCAGAAATACAGGTTTTAAAGCTATATGGTAAAATTGCCTGAAAATGTTCACTTTAGTAGAGTGTAGTGGATATGCTGTAGGCCTACTTAAAACATGATATAAAGTAGGTTATATGGCTGAAGTCAATATAACAACATTAATAAGATTTTTAGTTTTTCTGATATTGATATATGTCATGATATGGTAAAGGAATGAAAAATTCAAAACGAAGAGCTCTGTCTATAAGCCTGATTAAGCATGAACGCAACATGTAGCTCGCTCTTCAACTTAGAAAAAAGTTTGACTCAATGTCAAGAGTTTTTTGGTGCGTCACAAGCCCCATAATCATTTTGTATTCTTCTCACATATCCTGCACCTGACCAGCACCCAACTGAATGTACCGCTGTTCATAAAACTTCAAATTTAAAAAAAAATAATGCAGTTAAAAATTTCCCACTGTTCAGCATTTCATCCATCAAAACTCTTCACATGTGCAAAAGAAAAGCCTCAAAAACGATAATATGCTGGGAATCACAGACAGTGACACGATCTTCCTCACTTCAATCCCACCAAAAGTCAGTATATGTCAACACTGAATAATAATAATGAAATAATAGTAATGGCGATAATAAATGTCAATTACTGTTTTCCAAAGCCCAAGGTGACATCCTCAAATGTCTTGTTTTGTCCACAACCCAAAGATGTTCAGTTTACTGTCATAGAAAAGTAAAGAAACAGAAAATATTCACATTTGAGAAGCTGAAACGAGAGAATTTGAAAAATTTCTTCTTAAAGAAATGACTCAAAAAGACGAATCAATTCTCAAAATAGTTGGCAGTTAACTTAATAGTTGGCAACTAATCGATCAATCGACTAACTGTTGCAGCTTCACACATCATTTAAGAACGTAGTTATTTTTCTGCTTTCTGTTTTTTTTTTTTTCTTCAGTACTCAGTTTGTGGCACAAAAGTTTGTTTCATTTTTGTTTCCATTGTTCTATAATGACAGCAGGTCTTCCACTAGACTCTCTGCACCCAAACACTCCATCTGTCATGCCTCCACTGTTTGCGATTGTTTTGTTTTTTGTGGATGCAGTGGTTTGTATCTTTCAGCATTTTCTCCTCCTGCTGAGCCTGCATTCAGTAGTCTTTGTCTACTTTTTTTCTTATGCCAGACACATAATTAGGGATGGATTTTTCAAACAGTGTAATTAATATTTTCCTTTGTAAGATCTCCTCTGAATGAGTCTTGGTGCTTAGAGGTCCTGACTCATGCTATTATGAGTAAATGTTATTGTGTGTTCAATCTGTCAAGTCCCCCTGTTGCACAAAACCTCCAATTCTTTAATCTTTATTTATCCAAGGAGTGTTTGTCTGAACACACATATACAAGCCCCTCTCCGGCCCTGCCTTGCTTCACATATTTAAACATCATTTGCCTCTAAAGCAAACCTAAATTCCTCCATGGGCACCGTTGAATCTTTCTCTGACTGTCTGTTTGTTGTTTTGAATGTGTGGTGTCGGTGTTTTGCCGGAGCAGCGGATGGCTGAGGCAGCACGTCCACTCTGAGGAGGAGGAGATCCACAGCTCGGATGAAGAGGACAACAGCTCCACCTCCAGCAAAGAGAACCTGGATGTGGCAGACCGACAGGTAATTCAGTCATTATAAACAAATATAGTAGCTGAGTGTAAAGTAATAAACTGATGGGGGATGGATAAATAAATAAATAGCTGATCATTTCTATGCTTACTTAAGCCAATACCAAAACAAATAAAAAGCATCATGCCTGTAGTTTACACCAGCAGAGATTACTTATTATAACAGGCATCTTTTATACAGTATCAGTATCAATTTATCTCCTATCTTGTTAACCCACAGGATGAGTAGAAAATGTTACGGAGATGTTACTAAGTAAGCAGATTACTACAGCTACGTTTACAGAAAATACTCATAATGCCAACATATAAAACTGGTAGATCATTTACAGAATACAGTTGACACCTCATACAACTGCTGGTGACTGAACAGTCACTGTAGCCGCAGGAGATTGTGCGCACGCATGCTGCCAAGTGAGTGTGTTGCCTGTCAGAAGTGGGTGTGTGTGTGTGTGCTGAAAGGGGGATGGTGAGCAAACACAGAAGGGTTACACGTTCAGGAATAGCTCTCCCAATGACTGAAAGAGTTTTTTTTTTCTTTTTTCCTTCGTCCTGTGTGACCCTCTCCATGATACTGTCAGCACCTGTGTCTGACGCCCCTCAAAGCTCCAGGGTATCACAAATACAGGCTCCGATAGGACCAGTAGGACATTTCGGTCGAGAGGGGGCCAAGGCCGCTGTCCAAATTAAGTCGGCGAGAGACCGCCCCATTACCATTCCACAACACACACCATCAGAAAAAGACAGGGAGAGGAGAAAGAGGGAGCGAGGGGGAGGGTGGGGGAGGGAAAAAGTTGCTGCTCTACTTTCTGATAGAGCTGTTGTTTGGGAGGCTCAGTCCCGATGGTTTTCCACAGTGAGGCAGGATCCAAGTGATCATGGTGATTTGCAGTGAGCCTGTGAGTGAACAGAAACAAAAGTGTTTTTTCGGTAAGGCTGTCGCTGTTCGCGTCTCTGTGACTGTGTTTCTTCTCTTGCAGCAAGAGGATGAGATGAAGAGGAAGAAGGTGGTGCACATCGCCCAGGAGATCATGAGCTCTGAGAAAGTGTGAGTGGTTTAATAATGAACCAGGAACACGTGTTATCCCTTCCTTCTGTGCTAAAAAAGCCCACCTGCTGCATTTTATGACTGTCTAACTGATGTTTTTATGCTTTTTTATCAGGTTTGTGGATGTGCTGAAGCTTCTTCACATAGTGAGTGCCTTATTTATTCAAAACTTACATTTAAGGGACATTTATGAGTGTTGTTTTAACAGTCAGGGGAAGAAGAGCGCCTACGCTGTTTTTTTTTTGTTTTTTTTCTTTACCAATGCTGACACTGTGATGGTTTTGAATGGTGATCAAAGCCTTTTTTTTCCCAGGGATGGACATGAATTAATGAGCTCTTGGCTGGTGTTGTCTTTGCTCAAGTGCTTGCACAGAGTTGAATAATGCAGTTATTCCAGAGCTGAGGCTTTTAAAAGTTGCTGCGTTGGGAGAGTTTTGGTTTCCTGTGGGCAGGTAAACACACAGCCACAACTAGGGAGGCGGTGCTTTGATCAGTTTCATCATAGAAAACAGTGTCAGACACGTGCGTGTGTGTCTGTCTGTCTGTCTGTAGAGCATGAGTCAGTTAAAAGAGAGATTATTAGTGTGTGTTAAGTTAAGGGTTGGTCTGGTTCTGGCAGGATGAGCTGTATAATTTGGCTTGATGAGTTTAGATGCCCAGAAATAAATATATATATCTATAAACGAGTGGGCAACATGGTAGGGTTTTCACTGACATATGTATTGTCCATTTTTCCAGTATTTTACATATTTATTATGTCATAGCCTTAAGATTAAGGTTAATTTCTCCACATAGTTTATTTCATTTGACAATTAGAGTCCAGTTGTTCGCCTGCAGCTATTTCTGTGTGATGGCTTTATTATTTCCATATCTCTTTAGCAAACTCTTTCCAATATGAAGAAATTAAAGGTCAAACCCAGAAAGAATAACAATAGTTTACAAGGTGACTTTTGCTGCTCTGAAAATATATTTTTTGTAGATGTTTTAGTATGTCCATGTAAGGCAGGGTATTAGAACCAAACATATTCACAATCATTACCTTTTATAATTTACACTGATAATTATCATATATGATACTTAAAAACAAAACTACTATGAGGGTTCTCTTACAACAACACACTAAATGCTGTATTGAAGCATCATTGTGTTGCTTGTTTGTTTTGAATGAAGGACGACTGGATGTTGTAGTTTTTTTTTCTTTTTAGGGCAAAACAGATGGAAAGAACTTACTGAACACTCTGACATGAAGAAAATTCAGCTGGTCTTGTGACGTCTAATATTAGTAATGGTAAACTTAAGATGCAGCTCTATGTACATGTTCTATTTTTGAGGTCCATAAAATTTATTTAACAGAACTTATTGATTTGAGTTTAGAGCTGCAACGATTTGATAAATCGATTAGTCGATTGACAAGAAATTTACCAGCAAATATTTTGATAATCGAATAATCTTTTGCCATTTTTTTTTAAGCAAAAATGTGAAAAATGTGCTGTTTTCAACTTTTCAAATGTGATGATTTAATTCTTTTCTTTGTTATACGTGAAAGTAAACTGAACTTCTTTGGGTTTTGAACCGCTGGTCGGACAAAACAAGGTTGGAGTTAAACATTATTCACTAGTTTCTGACAAAACAATTAATCGACTTATCAAGACAATAAGTGTCCCGTCACTACTTTATCAGTGTTTTTGAATTTTTTAGCTCTCGTCTGTTAAGTGTAACATTTGACAGGGAAGCTGTGCTTTTGTTTATGTATACTTCAAGGACAGATCCTGTTCTAGATCCGTCCTGTCCGTAGGGGAATCCCAGGTGAGCGGGTTCAGACAACCCACACAGAGGGTCAAAGGTCCACCTGTCTGGCTGCCTCAGACTCAGCTTTAGTGAAACCACCGCAGGATTAGTAGAAAACGTCGCCCTGTGGCTGACGGGGGAGGGCGAGGCGCAGAGCTCTGTCCAAGAAAAGAGGTCAGCTCGCATTCTTCTCTATCCGCGGACGGCCCGGCCGCGCAGCAGCTGCTTCCTCAGGCCACAGAGACGACCTCCAGACACACACATACCAAGATAATCCTCTGTGTGTGTGTATGTGTGTGTGTAGTATGTGTATGTAGTATGTGCTGTATGTGTGCAGGTGGGTGCGTGGGTTGGTGACTGTGTACATACTTGTGGCGAGTCATCCAGCCGATGTGCTTCTTTAAATGGTTTTGTCCCTTTGTGAAGTTGGTTTATTTATGGCTAACAGTGCTAACACAGTCATGTTTACCTGTAGCACTGGAGAAAACCTTAAGTGGACAATTTTGGCAGATCTTTGTGTAAACTGGTGCTCATAAACAAAAAAACACACGTGGTGCAGGCAAGCCATGATAGTAGTGCATTATAATTAATTCATCAGGATATAATTTTCTTTTCTTGCTAAACCCAATTTTATTTATTTCCTCTTTTTATTTCTATTTGCATTTATTATCAAGTTAATTGTTACTTTTTAAAAATAACATAAATGTTAAACACACATCGTTAAATTAACTTATAAAGATAAATAAGGTACTCAACAAAATTATGTGACAACAGGTACATAAAAAAACAAATATTTGCTATAATTGAAAAAAATTAAAAAATATCAAATTAGATCTATAAAAAATACTTAAGAGATTATGGGACAGATATAAGTATGATTTTAGTTGTGACTGTTTTATGTCATCACGTGTCTGTTACTGCTGAATACACTCTGCTGTGTCCTAAAAGTCAATGTTACATTAACTGCGAGTGTGTGTGTATGTGTGTTTACGCGTTTTTCTATCCTTATTGGGACCGTTTCTGGTATAAACACTGACCTTATTGGGACCAATAGTCCTTATGGGGACCAAAGCCTGGTCCTAATGCGACAAAGCGTCATTTCTGAGGTCCTGGTTAGGGTTAGGGGTAAGGTGTGAATTGAGGTTAGGTTAAGGTTAGGGTTAGGAAGTTAGGGTTAGGCTGTACAAAATGAATGGAGTCAATGTAATGTCCTAACAAGGATAGCTGCGCAAACTTGTGTGTGTTAGCGCAAGTTAACTGGGACACTGGGATCCTACGTGGCCTCCCGCTTCCTTCCAGGTGGATGTGTGTGTTGGCACACTGGACAAAGTCAAGAGCGCTGACTCAGCTGCGCATGTGTGTGTGTCATGAATTTCGTGCAGAGGTGTGGGGGAAGGGTGGAGGGGGAGAGGGCAGTTTATGAGGTGACAACCAGGTGTTCCTGTTCAGCTGCAATACGGTATGTTGTCATGTGTCACCCCACCCTATACAGCTGTGAGGGAGTGAGTGAGGGAGGGAGTGAGTGAGTGAGGGAGGGAGTGAGTGAGTGAGTGTGAAAGTAATGATAGAATTCATCCTCTGTGTCTCTACAGGACTTTAGGGATGCTGTTGCCAAGGCAACCCGCCAGAATGGGAAGCCGGTGGTGGACGAGAGGATCCTCAGTCAGATCCTGTATTACCTGCCACAACTCTACCAGCTCAACAGAGACCTGCTGAGGGAGCTGGAGGAGAGAGTGGCCCACTGGTAAACACACACACACACATAAACGCATTTTTATTGGTCTAATTAAAAACAGGAGCTTACTTTCAGCACTTTGTCACTCTTATTGGTTATGATAAGAGGTTTTTCCAGCAGCTTTATGGCATGTGCAGTCATATGATCAGTTATGACATAAACAAACCTCCACTTTTACCATAATATATACGCCACTTATGAGGTAGTAAAAATAAAAGTGAGTGCTAAGGGGATTATCCTGTTTCTTGGTTCAACATTGACCTTCAGCATTAACTTTTTTATATATTATGCACAGAACAGTACTGTTGTGAGTTCAGTGGGGGTTTGTTTCCTCATGTTGCTTCCCTACTGAACTCACTGTAGCTGTTACTGCATCCACAGATCTTAGCAGTCAAGTTAATGATTAAAATGTTACCATAACCCATTAGAGTGATGGCGAAAACATCCCAAATCAAAATAAGATTGTAAGGTACAGTAACACTTTACTTGAAGTCCCTCAATTTAGCATTCATAAGCAGTATATAAACATTTAATAGTTTATAACACATTATAATGTAGTTGTAAGCAGATACAAGGACATTTTAAGTGTTTATTAATGTACAGTATTAGCCAACAATGATAATTTCTTATATGAATATTTTTTACTGCTTAAGACTACATTATTGTGTGTTACAAAACATTTATTAAATGTGAATAAATGAACACAGCTTTGCAAATATTGTTATTTGTCACTAAGACTGGTTTCTTGCCTTTTGACGATACCCAACTGGAGTTACCTTCTGACTTACTACTGTATCATTGTTTGGTACTTGCAGTCAAAAGGACAAAGTTGTTTTTGCCCGAGTTGGTTCACTGTCTGAAGGGTATTTTGTTCCTGTTTGTCTGGTCACAGGAGCGATCACCAGAGACTGTCAGACATCTTTGTCCAGAAGGGTCCCTACCTGAAGATGTACTCCACCTACATCCGCCAGTTTGACAACAACGTTGCGCTGCTAGACGAACAGTGCAGGAAAAACCCCGCGTTCGCCGCCGTTGTCCGAGAGTTTGAGGTAGAGCTGGACATAGAGTTGTGTTTTTTAGTGAAAATAGTGAAAATTAGATTGTCATTACATTTTTATATTCTTCTTATTATATTATTGTTAATCAGGGCTGCAGCAAAGTTGTTTTCACTATTGATTTTTCTAATTTTATTATTAATAGATTACCAACTTTTAGCAGAACTGGATCTGTTTTTTTGTCATTTTCTGTCAATCTACAAAGCAATTGATCAAATAATCACATCAAATAAATCAAATAATCATCATAAGCACTGCTACTATCAACCAGGGTTTTTATTTAGAATATCTTATGTCCCAATATCTTGGAAATTCTGTTTTGCAGGCCTTTACATCTTTACAGTAACTGCTACTCTTATCAGTAGCAACCATCAAAAAAAACACTCTCCTGGTATCTCGAGCACTTGTGTGTGAAAAACAACTTTGTGTTTGTTTTGACTCAGATGAGTCCAAGATGTGCCAGTCTGGCTCTGAAACACTACCTGTTGAAACCAGTGCAGAGAATCCCTCAGTACCAGCTGCTGCTCACAGGTACAAACACCCTCGTACACACTCGCTCCCTGTTTCGGTTTGTTGTAGCAACTCCTGCACACTGCAGGTCAAGGGTTTATTGAATTATAGCGCTCTTTTATTGGCAGCACATGAACGCAAACTGAGGTCTTTCTGTTTTGGTTTCATTAGGGTTTTATACTGACACCCAGTGGACAAACACAGTAACAGAAACCTGTGGAATACCTCTTGTTTGCAAAAACAGATTTCCATCATTCAAAGTCATGTGAAACCACTTTGCTCTTTTACAGATTATCTGAAGAATCTTCCAGAGGACTCTGAGGATTATAAAGACACACAAGGTTACACCAAAGAAAACAACAACACAGGAATAGAAAATAAATAAATATGCCTTAACGATAATTTTTTCTTATGCCAAACCTAATGTTTCATCTGTGCTATTCATGCAGCTGCCCTCAGCATAGTGAAGGAAGTGGCCAACCATGCCAATGATATCATGAAACAAGGGGTAAGAAATGATTCCATTTAAAACTAAGTTTTGAAGTGAAGGTTTACTTTAGCCTCACGTTTCCTCTCAACGCTCTCATGTTGTGTTTCAGGACAACTTTCAGAAACTGATGCAGATTCAGTACAGCCTCAACGGTCACCATGAGATTGTTCAGCCAGGCAGGGTAAGTCACAAAAAATGTTGCTGGGCTAACTTTTTTTTTCTGTAAAATCTTACTGCCATGGTTTGCTTGTAGATGTGAGTCTTAGCCGCAGTCACATTGTGAGAATTTAGTCTTGAATTTCTGACACTGTCAGAACTTTGCTGCAGGCTGTCTTTGGTCACCAGAGCTGGACATGTCTCACAGTACGATCTAGCAGCACCGTTTTGGATGGACGACCAAAGATTTCACCATGTTTCTCTCACGATTGTCAACTTTTGTCTCAATTAGCCCAAAATTGCGCAGTGTAAAGGGGCCTTTAGACACATAGCCAGCCATGTTTGAATATCTTATAAAATATATTTAAAAAAACACCAAGGTTCAGAGGTCCATTAGCTACTAATAACATTCTACATTGATCTACAATCAAAAATCATAATCTAGCTGATATTACACCTTTTGACACAAGACTTTAAATTTAATTCTTACCTTTTTTTTCTGAAAATACTAATTACACCAGTATAGGACTCACATCACAACTGATGATATCAACCACACTGACAAGCCTCTGCTCCCTTAATTACCCAAATGTCTTATCTGCTGTTTTCCTGTGCTATTGTTTTGTGTCTTGGTTGTTTTTAGAGACAAAAAGGTTATTAATCAGGTTTGGGTTTCATATATTCATTTTAAATGCAGCCCGTTGAAAGCAAACATGTCCATATTTGCAGGTGTTTCTGAAGGAGGGCACTCTAATGAAGCTGTCCAGGAAAGTCATGCAGCCGCGGATGTTCTTCCTGGTGAGCAATTAGTTAAATCTGCTTATGTATTGCTTTTACGTTTTAGCTTTCTTGTCTTTCAAAGCAGCTTTAAGTTAATCCTGCATGTTGACATTTTCTTGTCTCTTCGGCTGTGTTTTGTTCTTAAGGTTTATTGTTTTTTTGTTTCTTCAGTTTAATGATGCTCTCATGTACACCACTCCTGTCCAGTCTGGCCAGTATAAACTCAACAGTGTCCTCTCTCTGGCTGGGATGAAGGTTAGAGACACACTGCAAACAGACGCACACTGTGATGATTGCTCATTTTTTTATACAAAGTCATGTTTTCCTCAATGTACACTTATCTATCTCATTCTTAATCGCCAAAATATCTCTTTTTCACATTTTGTTCTCTAGTTAGATGTCCTTTGTTTTAATAATTACGTTTATATTATAGCTTTATTATAGCTTCAGCTTAATTATTTACTGGTTCATATACTGCTGTTTTTGATACCCAGTCCTATAAATGTACTAGTGTTCATCTACAGCGAAACACAGCTTCAGTGAATTATTGATGCGTCGAGGCTGAGTTTGCAGCAACATTTCTTATACATTTGCAATGTTACACAATCAATGTTATTTTCTCTTGTTTTTCAGGTGAGTAAGCCCAGCCAGGAGGCCTATCAGAACGAGCTGAACATTGAAAGTGTTGAACGTTCTTTCATCTTGTCTGCCAGGTCAGCTCACAGTTGCATCAAATATATCATATAATGAGCTGAATTGGTTGTGCTCGCTGTAGCTGATGTGTTTTGTACTTGCAGCTCGGCTACAGAGAGAGACGAGTGGCTGGAGGCCATTGCCAAGGCCATAGACGACTACACGAAGAAGAAAATAACCTTCATATCAAGCCGTAGTCAGGAGGAGGTAACACTCAAATATATGAGGGTGTATGTATGTTGTTTTGAGGATCACTTCACCCTGTGTGCACATATGTTCACCCTTCGTCTTTATCACCTCAGGCTGAGGGAGTTGTTGACAGCGGCGCCCCGTTGGGTTCAAAGGCTCCAATCTGGATACCAGACCTGAGGGCCACCATGTGCATGATCTGCACCTGCGAGTTCACCCTCACCTGGAGGAGGCATCACTGTCGCGCCTGTGGAAAGGTCTGCACCGCTACAACTGCTTCTACAAAACGTTATTTAAGTAACTACCCTTCTCATCGCAGTTTTATATGTATCTGACAGGTGGTATGTCAGGCATGCTCCGCGAATAAGTACTACCTGGAGTACTTGAAGAACCAGCCAGCACGTGTGTGTGACCACTGCTTCGCCAAGTTACAGGAGAACAGTGAGTAAAATTATTCTGGGACTCCTCAGCACAAATTTCAGTATCAAGCATTAATTTAGTCATATATTGATTTCTAAAATCAATATATGACAATATATGACAGAAATATTCACTAGAGCACAAAATTTGTATTAATCCACCTCTGAAAATAGTCCCCCCAAAAAAGCACTATTTCTTGTTGTTTTAGTGATGTTTGCTAAAAACTAGTGTCCAGCTGTTTTAGGAAATTACTGGGCCTATTTTAAAAATAAAATAATATATTTGTGAGCAGTTTTTAAAGATTTACATTTGCAGTAGGAGCCAGTTGGTTTGGCGTGCAGAGTTACAGACCGGCTGGGGAAGTCGGAAAATATTGAAAGATGGACAAAAAGCATTTGTGGTGTTGGTCTTTTTACAGGATTTGTTGACAATAACACAAATATAGAATACCACCAGCCTCATCCTTTAACATTATATGGATCATTGCTTGAGGTAAAATTATGTGGTTTTGTTGTTTTTACAAAAAATTTTTTTTTTTTTTTTTAGGTGATCGTTGTGCCTCAACATCAGTTTCTCCCATCAAATCTGGAGCTTTCTCCTTCACTAGAAAACAGAAGAAGATTCCTGCCGCACTAAAAGAGGTGAGGGACACAATAACACTTCAGTTTCTTCAACACATTATTATTGTATTCAACTTTGTTTTTTATTATTTTGCTCTTGGTGTTTTTCCAGGTGTCCGCCAACACAGAGAACTCCTCCATGAGCGGCTACTTAAACCGGTCAAAAGGCAACAAGAAGCAGTGGAAGAGGCTGTGGTTTGTCATTAAGAACAAAGTCCTGTACACCTACGCTGCCAGCGAGGTACTCATACTGTGTGATTTGTTGTTTTTTTCTGAACTCTGTGTAGCTTTTCTGCCTTTTTTGTTGAGTAATTATTCCTCCCATCAGGATGTTGCAGCGTTGGAGAGTCAACCCTTGCTTGGTTTTTTCCTGAGAGAGGAGAAGAACGGGCCGGCTCAGAAGCTGCAGTTCAAGCTGTACCATAAAAACACGCTGTTTTACATCTTTAAAGCTGATGACATCCCCACAGCACAGAGGTATCTAACTTTAAAAGGCTGACAATAAAGGATAAAGACTGACGATTTTGTACATTTTTCTTATTGTCAACAAATCTCATGTGCAGAGCCAAATCAAGTATTGTGTGTGTATCCAAAGCCTGATACATCTTATTCCTCTGTGCCGTAGACCTCCATTGTTGTCCTAAAACTATTAAAAACAAATCAAAGAGCCACACTGCTGCACTGGGTGACACGTTCTGTCATTATGAAGAGTTTGGGCATGTTAGTTTCTTTAGAAATGGCTCCAAAGACTAATAACAGCGATCGTGTTTTCAGTCTCTGGAGAGTAGTTCTGTGTACCTCTTGACTTTGTAATGAAGTTCTTTGAGAAATTCACAATGTAGTACAAAGTCAAGAGGTTGTGATATGTAGCACAACAAGCTAGCAAAGCTGTAAACAGAACCGTGTTCCCGCACATGCTCAGTGGCATCAGCATTACACAGAACTACTCTCCGGAGACTAAAAATATAAGCTTTTGGAGCCGTTTCTAAACAAACTAATGTGACCAAACTCTTCATAATGAAGGAACATGTCACCCAGAGCAGCGGTGTAGCTCACTGACATGTTTTTAATGGTCTACATCACAGAGGAATAAGATACATCAAGCTTTTGAGACACACAATAGTAATATAATATAGAACAACACCAGCCATATCCTTTAAATTATATTGAAGCTTTGTAATTTTGTTAATTTTTGTTTTCTCCTAATTTTCTTTCTTGTATTTTCATCTTTAGATGGATCGAGGCCTTCCAAGAGGCGATGATTCTTGAACAGTAATCACCTTTTTATAGCAGTGAAGTCGTATCACAGCCCCGGAGCCAGTTGATAAGACAACTTACGACCCCTGATCTCAGGTCAAGGGTCACCAGCTCAGGAAGGACTCCGGGATGGACTGTTAACTTTAACATACTGTCTGTGGAAACCAGACTGCTTTCCCCTCAAAGAACTGGATTCTTTTTTTCTGCTCTCTAAACATATTTCTATCTATAACAGCGACTGATGCTCAGCAGTGCTGGTTGAGGTCAAGAGCTAATAGTGTGTGACAGCTGTGGGTCAAAGGTCAAGTCCAGAAGCATGTGTGTGGAAGTGAGACAGAACAGTTGTCAGGACCATTTAAATCCCAGATAATCCTAGGACATCTGAAGTCTGGGGATGATTTTAAAATTCAGATGAATGAAGGAATCACATTTTGTGAGTCAAAATATGCAAAACTTTCCACCTTCATTCAAACATGTTGATATCGGCTTCTTTCCTTGTAGAGTTAAAACCTACAGTGTCTATTTGTTAAAGCAAAATCTAAAAAAAAAACACACACACATTTCATAAAATATCCAAAATGGTAAGATGTTTCAACTAAATCATGGATGCAAAGTATCGCTGATGTTTGTTCATGGATTGACTGATGGAACAAGGTGAAATTTAACTGTGAAAATAAGGCTTCTACAAAGAAATAGAGGTTGGATGTTCTTCTCTTTCGGTTGATCTCTCTGGTTTAGAGATTTTATTCTTATATTTTTTAGATTTAAAACACCAAAACATGTAAGTCGTGGGTAAAACAACGTCCTGGAGAAAACTGGAAATGTCACAAATAATGTAGATATATTTTTCATACAATTTAAAATATTATCTTTGCCTATTTAGGTAATAGGTAATATTGTTTATATGAACAGAAAAGAGCAACATTGACCTTTTTTTATATCAAAGCCAAGAGCTAATATTTATAAAGTAGGAAGAGGCTGATTTATTGTTTGAAAAGCACAGGCTGCCACTTTTTTTCTTCTTTTTTTTTGGGAGTCAGGGTTTGTTAGGAAACATGTTTCCATCCAAACCGTTTTTTAAAGTTGTTTTAGACCATTTTAAGAAAACAGAAAATGAGTTTTTTATGAGCAAATACTGTGGAAAGTATGCATGAACTATATTTCTGAGGAAATGCTTAAAAGCAAGAGAACATTTTGAATTATGGTTGTTTTTGCAGGCTTAGTGCCTTATTTTTGAGATAAATTGCAATAATATACAGTAGTTGGTGCTCTGTTTTAAAATTATTTACATTGATAAGGTCAAATTTAGGCATCCAGATTTCATGACTACTCACTTTCTAGCCAGGGTACTTTGGGGATCTTTAGATTTAAAAACAGTAATTTTTCAGGTCTGTTTATTCTCGGTTGGATTGCCGTTTGTTGCACTACCCCATCACAGCAAATTAGCTGATTCCCACGGTTGTAAAATCCTAAATCTTACTATTTTAGTGAAGGAGTTAAATAGTTGGCTTTGGCTCATTTATCTGATTTAGGCTCGTGAGGATAAATCTGCAGCAGCCTGGTCTGAAAACGCTAGCCGAGCATGCATTTCTTCATGATTGTACATTAACAGTGACCATTTTGTAAACATCCGCTCTACTCAGAGTTAGAGTCTCCTATAAACAATGATTCTAAACTGTCAGGCAACAGTTTTTAATAAAAAAATATATAAATATAAATCTTGTCCTCCTGTATTCTTTGTTCACTCCAAGCGGTGAAAAGCTGTGTGAGAACACAATCACAAACCACTGTTGTTGCTTAATTGCAGAGTGCAGACTCTATGTGGGAGGCAGGAGTTCAAGAGTCTCATATGCATCTGTGTGCATCTACGACTGAGGTCTGGGTTTCTCTTTGAGCTGGTGATCAAAGCACTGATTTGAGAGATAAGGCATTTTTTATGATGTGCCAAAGCCGCGGTTTTATGCTCTATTTCCCCTCCGTCTCCCTCAGCAGTGACACCGGACCGTGTTAAATCAATCTCTGTTGGGCAGCAGCAGGTTGAGAGACCGTCCTTTAATTAAAAGCACAAGTTCAAGTCTGTGTCAGGAAGCGTCGGCTCTGCTCGAGTGTCCTTTAGTAACCCTGCTGAATACTTGAACACCAACCCTGCATATGCAGGGTTGGTGTTCTGCAGCTGACCTCCCTGTGAAGGCGATGGAGAGACAATTTGCCTTTTTAACTGTTTTTTTATACTTTATTTTTTCTGTTTTATAACAATAAACATGAGGTCAGTTACATTGGATGATATACATAGAAGTTGTTAGTCACAGAATGGTACACTTTCATTCACATTTACTGTAGTTATCAGACTCTTCATTAGTCTAATTTTTTTTTCCTTTTTAACTGTTTATTGCCCACTTTAAATGCAATCTTATCACTAGCATTGTAGTGTGTGAATTCTGCCTTAAGGAGTTTAAATGCTTCAGGTATGACAGAACTACTTTTCATGTACAGATAGATTAAATTAAAGGAGAAACTACAATAAGTGCCTGAAGAAAAATCCCTCCAGCTTGTTGTGGAATATCTTAATAATCAGAATTAGAAACAGGCATTAATATATAAGACAATTTATGTTGTTTTTACTTTTATTTGTCACCTGTCTGTATATCTGACATAACCACAAAATATTATGTTGAGGCTGACTGCAAGTTTTCACCTTTGCATCATAAATCTATGACATATTACTACAAACAAATGCAAACAACCTATATACATAGTCATGTTATTTAAGTGTTTGTTGACAGGTAATTATGTATATATGGTACTTTGCAAAAGTGTTAGGCACTTTAGATGTTTAGGTTCTTATCTAATATTATTTATTCTGTATGTGGAACCAAATGACTCTTTGGCTTGTGTTACCCGGACATGTTAATAATACAGAACGGTCCGTCTCCGTAATAGTTCCGTCTGAAGATGGCGGAGTATGCGAACCTCGTCCGAAGGGCTTTGGGGCAAATAGGAGGTCACGGAGGAGTCCGAGGGTTTCTTCTTCAGTTGTTCAGGTCAGTTTAAATACATGTTTGTGTTGTTTATACTGAACCACCAGTGACGTTTGTAAAAGCTTCATAAAGACAGAAGACAGATGTGTGACCCGGGTTTACTATTCAGAGCTAATGTTAAGTTAGCATGTTGACAGCTAAGCTAACTGACTGAGACTGTAAACAGCTGATAACGATTTAAACCAGAGCTGCAGCTAACTAACCCTTATTTTCATTATCGATTAATCTGTTGATTGTTTTCTCGGTTAATCAATTAGCTGTTTGGTCCATAAAATGTCAGAAAATGGTGAAAAATGCAACTTTAAATGTTTAGGTATATGTAAAAAGTAGTCCACAACCCGAATATATTCAGTTTGCTGTCAGAAGACTAAAGAAATTAGTTTTATTCCTTTAAAAAAGGACTCAAAGCGATTAATCGCTGAGTTGTTTGGTCTTTAACATGTCAGAAAATGGTGAAAAATGTTGATCACTGTTTCTCAAAGCCGAAGCTGCCGTCCTCAAATTACTTGTCTTGTCTCAAAAAGTCATAGAGGACTAAAGAAACCAGAAAATATTCACATTTAAGAAGCTGGAAACAGAATTCGGGCATTTTTTTTAATAAAAATGACTCAAAGAAATTAATCAATTATCAAAATAGTTGCTAATTAATTTTCTCATGATCCACTAATTGATTAATCGACTAATTGTTGCAGCTCTAATTTAAACCGACTGAAGATCATGATTTAAGAAACTTTTAAAGCTTTAAGAGCCACAGTTATATTTTTCCCACAAGTTAGTCACCAGTGTTTTTATTTAAGCAACATTTCAGCCTTTATAATTGATTCACACTGTTTCCTCTTTTTTTTGTGAACAAATCAGTTTATTTCAGTTCGAAGGTGAAATCATCTCCTGATGGAATATTTCAGTTTTATTCTCTGGGTGAAAGAGTAAATGCATTAAAAAAGTCAATATTTTCTCATGGTCAACAGAAGGACAGACAGTGGTATTAAAGTGGTATTGATATTCTGTTCAGTCAGGAAGGTTTTACTGTGTTGTCACTTCATTTTATTGCTTTTTAAGCTCATATTTTATGTAACACATAAAAATAAGCTAAAGACATTTCCAATTCTTTCCCTCAGGGAAAATAGTTCAAATGTGCCCAAAGTCAATGTATTTCTCCTGAGAATGCATCATATCCAAGATATTAAGAGGTGACCACAAATACTTGAATGAACTGCAGTTTTTGTGAATAATTTGAACTGACTGAGGTGAGAGTGAGTTTCCTTCAGCCCTGCTGAACCCTGACAAAAACATGATACTAGTGTAGTTTAAGTGTCCTTAGGAAAATCTTTCTAAAAGGTTTAAACAGTGCAGTAAACCAATCTGTCACGACTAAATCTACCACATCAGATTTGAGACGACAGATATTACTGACTACATCAGTGCTCAAACTGAAACAGTCTCTCATTCATTACCTTAAATAAATGGAGCAGACTTAAAGGAATAGTTTGACATTTTAGAAAATGTGCCTATTTTAGATGAGAGAATTGATACCACTCTGAATTGAAAACACTGCTTGTTTTTCACAAAAGAAAATGTGTGAGAAAGAACGAGCAAGTGACTGTGTGTGTTTGATGACAAAGACGACAGATTTCTGATTGACTGACAAGTCTGTTGTCCCTCCACACAAGAGAGAACTGCATGTGTCGGGCCGGTTTACATTGCTATCATCATTTTGTTTGCAGGGTGAATGACGTGAAGACAGGAGCCCTGATTGGCGTGGATAAATATGGAAACAAATACTATGAGGACAAGAAGCATTACTTCTTTGGTGAGTCGAGATTCCCCAAATATGTACAAATTCAAAGTCACTTGCTGTTAGCAGGAAATCTGTACCAACATGACAGCAGACAACATTAGATTATTTACAGGATGATTTAGCAAGGGATGCTCAGATTTGGCAGCTTTTATACTATATAAACAGATAAATATTCAGAATGATGTAATTTATTCAGTGTGAACGTATTATTTAATAAATATAACTTTTTTTTTTTTTTTTTTTTTGTGTGTGTCCAAAATGTGTTCAGGACGGCACCGCTGGGTTATCTACACCACAGAGATGAATGGAAAGAACACCTTGTGGGAGGTGGACGGCAGCATGGTGCCCGCTGAATGGTACGACCTGAGATATGTAGAATTAAAATTAATACAAGCAGTTTCGGGAGTTAGATTCTCTGTTTTTTTTAAAAAGAAAAACCTCTCATTACATTACATTACTATTACATTCCTCCAGGCATCGCTGGCTGCACTGTATGACGGACGACCCCCCCACCACACACCCACCAGAGCCCAAGAAGTTCCTGGCTGAGGTCCACCAGTTCAACGTGAGCGGCAGCCCGCAGCAGTACGTGCCCTTCTCCACCACCCGCAAGAAGATCCACGAGTGGGTTCCCCCTAAAGCTGGATCTCAGTGACCTCTGACTGAATATTTCATTTCCCACGCTGTAAATTATGGTATCCTGCCGCTGTATCCAACTTGTCCTCAATAAAATCTCTATACACACATTAATGATGGGAGTGGCACATTAAGCTTTTTTGACAATGACAGTGTTTATCTTGAGAATTCATTGGTGGTCGTCTAAATTTACAACTTCACTTCTGATTAAGCACTGCAATCCCACTATTCCCAACAGCAGGCCACTCATGCTTTGCAGCCAAACACTCAAAAACATCAGTGTGCTTCCACCTCATCTTTACATGCGTTTATAAAAGAAATGTACATGCCCCACTTCTGTCCTGCATCCTATATGAGATAAAGGAAGGAGGCTCTCCAGCCGTCTTCCCATTCCTGAGAATGATTTGCCGTCCAATCACTATTGCCATCTGGCTCCAAAACGTCAGTGTTTTTTAATGTTTTTTTAACATTTGGTCCTTTATTTTCAGCCTGGAAATCATGTAAAACAGCTTTGTGTGTGTATATACTACAAAATATATGTAATCCAATAAACTGCAGCATATAGGAGGCATTAAAGTCAGCAGACTACATCTGATTTAAGAGCTGGTATCAGTCCTGTATCAGTGTACTGATACTAATATTACAACAGGCAGCACAGACGGAGTCCTCTGTTCTACAGTAAGCTGACAGCACAGTGTCTCTGCTGCCTGTTAATCACTGCAGGATTATGCTGAGCTGCGGGAAAGTTGCAACATGCAGCATTTTGCGCTAAGGTGTGGAGAGCTTCTCCAGAGCTGACTGGATTTGAAATGGTCAGAGTGTGTTGAAGTGAACGGACACACTCATGATGACTCGGTGCTCACTCTGAAACACCCTTCGAGACCACAGCTCTGATGTGGCACTGCTGCAACATAAGAGGTTTGGGTTGTTTTTCTACTTTTTGAATATTCTGCTTTGACAGTGCATATTTGAGCTTTTGTCAACTGTTAGTACATGTTAAAGTCCCTCTCGACTTCACAAAAGTGTATTTTGCTCATTGCTTCTTCACTTGGAGAATGATGTGCAGAGTTTCACACTGGAAGCCTGTTTTCACGATCATCTGCTAAAGTTTGTGCTCGTCTTAAAATCCTGTTTTTACATATGAACCTGATTTTGCGACAATCACAACTAGTTTGGAAGCCAACTTGAAGCCTCTTTTGAAATGAACAATGTTTGCATATCCATATATTGTGAATTATTCACTGAGGAAAGAGTAGATATAATTTATCTTCTCCAGATATGTTTTAAGGCAGGTACAAATCATTTTCTTTGAGTAATGATTTGTGTCTAATTTGGTTTTTCTACCAAGTAAAAAATCAATTACATGCTAAAAATCTTTAAAATTACATCAACTCCTTCTCCCTCATAAAAAAAAAAATCCAGAATCTACGAATATGCATATATATTTCATTTCAAAAGTTTAACAGCTGGACACAATTAGTATGTCCATGTACCATGATTGGCTCCAAACTAATAGGTACATGACTTGAGCTCAGATTTAAAATTCTGGTATTTTTAACCTGGACCCTATTTTCACATCATTTTGGGTCTAAAGTGACACAAATTTTTGGAATTGGCTATTTCATGTGTTTACTTTCATTGCCAGACACTAACACTGACAATCTGAGCCTGTCAGTGGTAATAACAAGCACTTTTAGTGGATGTACTTCGATGGGTGCAATAGCCCCCGAGGATTATGTTGCAGCCCATTTCACAGCTGCCGGCTGAAGCGCTCTTGCTCAATACTGGACCGATTCCACAGATGAAGGTAAAAACAAACTCTGCACATCATTCTGCACAGTGAAGCTCAAACATCCAAGTGAAGTAACAATAAGAAAAAACATTTTTGAGTGGAGGGCGACTTTAAAGACGTGTACGTATAAACATCATTTTGTGACATCACAAGTAGTTATTTCTGAATATTAGACACAAATTATTATTAAAAAAAGAGTATTTTTATTCCTTAAATCTATGTAGAGAGGATCTTTAATATGTGTAGAAAAATCAGTTGTTTTTGTGACGTTTCCAAAAGAAATTCTTTGCACATTTT
The DNA here is from genome assembly GCA_038419695.1 of Scomberomorus guttatus. NCBI lineage: Eukaryota > Metazoa > Chordata > Actinopteri > Scombriformes > Scombridae > Scomberomorus > Scomberomorus guttatus. Next base: position 5,237,034 of record CM076466.1, on the reverse strand, counting down.
AAAAGGTTTCAGTGTTTTACCTTTTAAAATGACATTTAGGAATCTTTGTAGTGTTGTCATGATGTTAACCTTTACACACTGTTCATAATTACTCTCTATACCAGATTTCTGAGCCACTGATCTATTTTTCATGCATAAATACCCTGATCAGCCATTAATGTTACCTGAAACAGGAGAACATGACAGCCATCATGATTTCAATGAATTTTATTGAATATTAACATTTTTGAATGGTGATTTTTGAATAAATGCAGGTTTGATTTAACCCAGAACACCCTCTATGTACAAAAATGTGTATCAGCTGCACAAAAACCTTTAAAAAGTTTAAATATTTCCAATTTTTTTGTATATTCTGGGTCACTTTGGGAAAAGTCATAACATTTCAGGCTAAAAGAATTGTGTTTAAAGTGTTTTTACTGCGCTCAAATGTAAAAACAGGTCAGTATGTTAAGGGTTAAAATGATATTATATGTGTGTGTCAGTAGTTGAGACCTTGTTTCTGCAGTTTTGGGGATCTGGAGCTGTTAAATGAGGCGGCTCACTCTGACATCTATTTATCCTCGTGGGGACAGTTTGGAGGAAGAGGAGGAAGCTGCAGCAGAAAGTCACCTCAATGTAAGCTCCAGCTCACATCATCTCTGTAATAGTGTTAACTGGCCAAGAGGGGACACTGTTCCTTTAGATTTCTGCCTGTGAGTCAGCCTTGTCACCTCTTATGTCAGGGCAACATCAGTAAGAGGGAATGAGAAAAGGCTTGTGGCATCCTCTTGAGCCAGCATTTTAGTGAACAATAATCCTCTCTCCTCGTCTTTATTTAAAAACCAGAGGAGAGTGCTCGGAGAAGTGAAGCTGGCGTCGCATCCGAATCCTTGAAATTAATGAAGGGCAATGTTACGGAAGTGCTTTGACAAATGACAATAAGCCCGAGTGGCATTTAATGTGCTCTCTAACCCATTTTACATTTGTATTCATCAGTGAATGGCTCATTTGTTGCTCTTCTGTTATGTCTGAATATCACATTAACAGCTGATAGTCACTGTCTGATTCATCCGCTGCAAATGAAGCAGACAGTCTCCCCTTCTCTGCATTTGTAATTGCTGATGCAGCACTATACAGACGCGTTAGCTGGGCAACAGAGAGAGGTCACCGAGGGTCATGTTGATGTTGAGAAACACTCTTTGTCTGGCCTCCTGCCCTCCTTCCTCTTCAGCTTCCCTCCTGCCAAATGTCATATCTCATCCGAACTTTACTCATATTCCATCTCCTCCTTTTCTTTCATTCCCCATCTCCTCTCTTTAATGTCACTGTCCTCTGCGTTCTCCTCTCGCCTCCTGACCTCTCCTCTTGCATAATGCATGCTCGACTTCCTCCCGTGGAAGGATTTGACTCCTAGAGGAGATCCCTGATGAGTATTATCAGGCTCCTGTTTTATCTCTAATTCTGCAAATGTTACTGTGGCTGTGCTTAATGGGTCAGAGTCAGTGCCTTGGGTCTTTTCTTTTTTTTAGGCCTCCCCTCTGAGCATTGTGCTGTAAAAACACAAATGTCCCAGTTCTGCCCACTTCCCATCTGTGTTTCTGCACACAAGAGGGAGAAACTCAGAGCTAGACTGAGAAGAAGTCAAGCTGAAATTACAATCAACATCTTTGTCAGATTCAGTAATTCAGTGTGTCCAATGCTTTGATGTCTTTGTCCTCGGGTTTTCTGTAGATGGCGCACTATACTTTTTTCTGTTTAACTTCTGTTTTTTTTTTTTTTTTTCATGCAGACTAACTTGTTCTTCCTCCAGTCCTTCCAAACAAATGATTCACTTTCTGTGTAACACAGGACTTCTCTTCGGAAAATGACTTTCCACAGACATTTAAACATGTGCAGAAGGAAAAGTGCAGGTGTATGTAATGATATTAGCTATGGCTGGATTTCATGTAGGTGTTAATGTCATTAGTGTCTGTGCTTTTCTTGCTTTTGGCAAGTCAAAATGTCTGCCTGCTGTACTACATACATCTGTACATTGTAAGTAAATTGAATAACTTTTCTTCCTTATAAGGATAAGGATATGACTGGCAATTATCTATATTTTTCTTATTGTCAACAAATTCCATGTGCAGAGCCAAACCAGCAATGAATTGATCTACTTACAAGTATTGCGTGTGCATCAGAGCCGGATATATCTTATTCCTCTGTGCCGTAGACCTCCGTTGTTGTCCAAAAACTATTAAAAACACATCAATTATTTCACCATGAAGAGTTTGGGAATGTTAGTTTGTTTAGAAACGGCTCCAAAGACTCCAAACAGTGATCACATTTTCAGTCTCCGGAGAGTAGTTCTATGTAAGGCAGACACCACTGAGCATGTGTGGGAACACGATTCTGTTTATATTGTTTGGCTAGCTTGTTGTTCTACATATCACAACCTCTTTGTACTACACTATACAATGTAAATAGCTTTAGCACAGTGTCTTTCACAGAACTACTCTCCGGAGACTGAAAACGTGATCACTGTTGTTAGTCTTTGGAGCCATTTCTAAACAAACCACCACACTCAAAGTCTTCGGCTTTGGATACACACACAATACTTGCAAGTAGATCAATTCAGTGTTGATTTGCTTCTGCACGAGATTTGTTGACAACAAGAAAAATAGAATTGTTGTAGAATTGTTGACAAGGATTTTTTTAAAATTATGAAATAATGCTTAAAATAATGCCTGTTTGTTATCCTTTAAGTTGGCTGGTTGACTCCACTCCCACTCTTAAAGAATGCCTTTGAGCATGATTGGGAGTGGGTGCAGGGTCCAGCCTCAGTCAAATAAACACACACACACACACGCAGGCTGTTATCTGGCTCTGCAGATTAGAAGTGCTGTCAGAGTCCCTGTCCTGTAGAGTGTGTTCACCCCTCAGGGACAGAGTCTGGCAGAAGATTCCTGCACTAACTCAACATTAGCAGCCTGACAGTCCCACACTCATTCATTCCTTTAAATCCCCCACCCCCACCCCACCCCCGCTCCCCAGCACTCCATCCTCTGTGTGCTCCCTCCTGATTGGCAGCGGAGGTTGTTGTTACTGTGGCAAAGTGTGCCCCGGCCAGTGGAGGGTGGTTGATAGGGATCAGAGGATTTCGGCTTGGGCTGCTTTATGCCTTTTAAGGTAGTCTTTTCCCCAGCAGGGCAGAACTGAGTGAGAACAGGACAGCTAGGGAACACACCTCAGGATAAGGAAACGTCGCGCAGGGTGAGGTGGGAGTGTGTGAAGGTGCACAGGGAGCCGCTGGTTTGAGCCTAATAGCTGCTAACACAGGAAGCAAAAGATTTCACAATAACAGGGTTGCACACACACGACTAGGCACACTCACTCTCTCCGAGTGTGAGTGTGTCTTCGAGGGTAGCCTTAGAACTTCAAAGAGGCAAACAGAGCGCTCTGATGTGCAGGGCTCTTCAGAAGCTGGTTTGGGCATGCACTTTGACCTCAGGGTCTGAGGACGAGGAAGCATGAGGAAGAACCACAGCGCTATTCCGCTCATCTATGTGACAGAGGTAGTGTTTGCACTTGTTACAACTCTAAATCTGTCTCCTTGTTTTTGAGTTTTCTGTCTGTTCGATGTTATCAATGAGGAAATCACTTCTTATTGCTGTTAATCTCTCCTGCATGAATGAACAACTGTAAAAGGCAGCTGCTTCCTTGGAAAGCAAAACGGAGTCAGCTGCATAGTCACATGTAAACAGCAGTTCATTATTGCCACAATGAACTCTGCAATTACCTGGGTCACATGAAGAGCTGTTTGTGTCAGTGAGGTCAGTTCATTTATGGCTGAAGCTTGAAGTCTGTTGCATACCAAGACTGTACATTGCGTTTCAGAGAATATGTCAATGGATAGCTTGTTCTGATCAGATCATACACATGTTTTAAAGTCAAAAGAAAACGTGATTCTATACGTTGTTCTTTTGTGAACAGTGATCTTTGTGTATTTAGCAGTTAAATGTAGAGACAGATAAGAATCACCACGTCTCCGTCCCTGTTTTGTGTGTGATTGGCCTTTTGCTGCTTGAGCAACACTTAAGGAATGTCTATAGGAATGCCTGCGAGCATGTTTTCAATTTCTCTTTCTCAGAAAAACATTCATTAAGCTCCTCCGTTCGGGCTCCGAGTGCTCAAGCAGGAGGAGGTCATGTTTATATTTCTCCTGTCTTTATCTGTTCATCACGATCTCGGCTGCAACATGAAAATGCCCGGTTGTTGCACTCTGTGGCTAAAAGAGAAGCATCCCTGAGTGAATCCCTACATGGTCAGTGCTTTGGGCTACCCTTATTGTGCTGACAGTGTGTGTTTTTGTGTGTGCATACATTATGCGCCTGGCTCTGCCGGTATATGCACAACAAAATGCCGTAAAAATAATGTTATGTAATCCATCCAGTATAATGGATCTTTTCCTGTCAACAGCCTTTGTCAGTCCACAAACAAGGAAATAGTAGAAGTAAGAAGCAGCAGGACGTTGCTTTTTTATTGCTCCTCAGTGTGTTTTCGCCCTCCTCAAGGTCTGAGCTCTGCAGAAAAAAGTTCTGCAACAAGTCTGCAATCAGCCTTGATCATGATACGTTGTCTAATCCTCTGTGTAACGCGTTGTCTGCTAATCAGAAGGTCGGCGGTTCGATCCCCACCTCCTCCAGTCTGCATGTCGAAGTGTCCTTGGGCAAGATACTGAATCCCAAATTGCTCCGTGAGTGTGTGTGTGTGTGTGTGTGTGGGATGCTTTGGATAGGTAGCGCTGTATCGCTCCTGTTGAGCAGGTTGGCACCTTGCTTAACGTCCTCTGCCGTGAATGGGTGAATGCTGGCATGTTTTGTAAAGTGCTCTGAGTGGTCGATAAGACTAGAAAAGTGCTATATAAATGCAGTCCATTTACCATTTACTATCTAAAAAACCTTAGAAATGTAGATGCCCTCCAACGGTGGTCACTAACACTCACGTTTACCATGGCAACCAGCGCAGTGTCTCAGAAACACAGCATTCAAGACCTTGACCGACCCCCCCCCCCCCATTCTTTCTTTCTTATTAAACTGTGTATTTATCCCATAACAGAGGCTTTTTTCTATATTTTTCTTATTGTCAACAAATCTCATGTGCAGAGCCAAACCAACAATGAACTGATCTACCTGCAAGTATTATGTGTGTATCTTCATACTGAAGATTACAATCAATGCATTGTTGGTTTGACTCTGCACATGTCGAATATAGAAAAATAACTGAAAATACTGAAATACAAGTTATCCATAAAGAGTTTCTCAGAAAATTTACTACATCACGACATTGCTTTATAAAAGAACATATACATGACAGAGGATTTCATCCATATCGCTCACCGCTAGACTAAAATTAGAATGAGGATTTAGTTTAGATCACATTAAGGATTAGAGTGATATTAGTGGTGCTTCCTTCCTGCAAATTATACTTCCCCAGTACTTTCAATAAGCCTGCATTCCCCATGATTCCTTCTCCTTTTGCATCTGTTACACCAAGTAAGATCTCTAATCAGCACAAATGTATGCCGAAAGCTAAACAACAGCTCATTATTTATGAGTAAAGCCACTTTGTGTAGAATGTACAAATTTCAACCTTTAAAATTGCCATGGCCCACCGCAGATCTGACTATCGTGGGGAATGAAGAGCTGAAAGCAACAGGTAGACTCCATCAATTTTCACTGGTTTTGTCTAATTTCATTTACAAATATTGTCCTTGTATGTCTTCAGAATAATTTGAAAGATGCAGTAATCACATTAAACAGCTACTATTGGACTAGTTTCCCTCTTATATTTCCTCTGTTGAAATCATCTCAAATATTACCTGACAGGTTCACATACAGCACCAAGCAAACGTTTGGACACACTTTCTCATTCAAGTGAATGGGAAGGTATGTCCAGACTTTTGACTGGTATATATACGTATATACGCTCTTTACTGAAGCTGAACCACATGATGTTTACACTAAGTGAAATGTTCAAACCCAAGACCCATGTTTTTTATGTATGTGCCATTCCATCAAATGACGATATCTACATATATAGTGTACTAAAGTATACATACATACAATATACAAAGTATAGATTTGGTCTTTATTAGAAACTCCACTAGAATTTAGGACCATGTTTTGCGGTTTTTAACTGAGTTTAGGTGCACAGCATGAGTTTATAATGACTGGCCTGCTAGTGGAGAAGCGGGGTTGGGAATATTCATCTTACTGATTCCACATCGTATATTATCAATGTGTCACTGCATAACAAAACATCCCTTCAGTAAAATTATATATTTCATGGCTGGTCCTGATTCATTATTTGTCTCCACTGGCTAAGTGCCGTCCCATTATTACTCTTATTCATCCCCTGCAGTAATTGCTTTCCATTTTTGCTTGCAGACATTTTGCAGACTGTATTGAGTGTGGCTGCTTCTGTCTGCCATGTTGTGAACAAAAAGATAAACCCACATGTTTTCCATTCCTGCTGCTGAACATTACTCATTTTCAGGGTGCCAGGAAACTATCGGGCCTCATGATATACATTTCTAAGAAGGCCGGTTGCATTAGAAATGACTTGCTGTGTTAAAAGTGGCTGCGATTTGTTCAGTACAAGCTAAAGAAGTGAAACTATTGCAATGTCAGTCTGTTGGTCGGTTGGTTCATCACTTCTGTCCAGACTGAAATATCTCTGTGATGGATTGCTGTGAAATGTGGTGCAGACATCCTCGTTCCCCTTAGGAGGAATTATAATAACTTTGGTGACCTCCTGACCTTTCATCAGCATTTTAATTTGTCCAGTATGTTGGTTTATGGTGAAATACCTGCAAAACTACTGACGTTCAATTAGCAAATGCAAATTCAAGCAAGCGTTTGGGCGAGCAAACTGTCAATCACAGCAGTCAATCAACACCCACATGGCAGACATCAAAGCTACAATACGTCTTCAAATCTTAATAACGGAGCAATCATTTCCAAAATGACCACCACATTTATTTGATGGCTTTAGTTACTTTTCACATTGTTAAAGATGAAACCAGTGGTTTCCAACCTTTTTGGCTTTTGACGTCTTACAAAAAGCAGTGTGTAGTCGGGGTCACATTTCAGATGTCTATGAGTTGTTAACAGCTCCACCAAATAGTGATTTTGTCCCTCTAAACTTCTCACATGGTTTCATTTCAATAAATGTTCAAATGATCTAATATTTCACCAAAAATCAAAGATTAGAGAAAAAGCCCAAAAACTGAAAACAGATTTGTGTATCAGAACTTTGTTTTTTCTTCTTTCCTCTCCCATTAATCATCTCACGACCCCTCAGATTTATCTGGTGACCCTTTGGAGGGGCCTGAACCCTAGGTTGTGAACCACTGGACTAAACTAGCTAACTGTATATAAAGTAGTTGAAACTAGCTCCACCTCCAGCAGCTACAACAGTAACATGCTGCTTACACACTGATGCTTCAGTATTAATAATCTAATGATGTCATATATAATAATATATCAGTCAGAGGGACCAAACCACTACTTTTACTGCAATACTTTAACTACATTTTGCTGCTAATATTTATGTACTTTTAGGTACTTAAGTACCTAAGTAAGATTTTTGATGGTAGGACTTTTACTTGTAATGGAGTATTTTTACATTGCTGTATTGGTACTTTTACTTAAGTAAAGGATCTAAATACTTCTTCCACCTCTGTAAACAAGAGGTTATTGCACATATGACCCAGTTACACTAGTAACAAGTATCTGTGGTCATCTGTGGTCATCACTGGTCCTTCACTAACATCCCCTGGAGGCAGACAACAGACACACACAACCTGAACATGACCTCATCAACCGCAGGCGCCCCCCTAAGCTCAGTCACACTGATTAGACTCAGGCTACGCGTGTGTCTCTGTGTGTATATAATTTCCTCTGATGATGATGACCTTCACTGCCGACAAAGTACATTTGTTTGAGCTTTTTACGTCGGCAGACCCGAGCCACACACGTAAGCTGTCATCATATAGTCTCCATCCATTTCTCATCATGTTACTGATGCACCGCTCAATTTATCACCATGGAAACAAGCACGTACTGCTTTTTTGAAGGTTTTTCCAGTATCCTCAAAGACTCGTCTGTCCACTTGGCTGAATAAATATTCTTTCAGCTGCACAAGAAAAACTATTTTTATGGTCCAAACAATGATAGTAGCTATCTCCTTACTCAGTTTGTACAAAAAATCTGTATCAGGCAGGTTGTTTATCATTATCTTACTTCTACTCCTACTTATGACTGCTGACTTAAGTAAAAGGATATGAATACTTGCTCACCATCACCTTAACCTTAAAGCCAAGTCATAAAAATCAAGTATAGCCCTTTGAAGAAGTGACAACTGGACAAAATGTCCTTACTTTTTGCAAAAAAACTAGCAAGAAAATATGAATACACATTGTTCATGTGGGAGATAAATTAGACATAGGAGACAGGAAAAGTGAAGAAAAGGAATAAAAAAAACAGGAGATACTGGGTTAGATACTGTAGATATTACCTTTGCAGAGCACATGAATGTAGTAGTAAGTATGAGTGTGTGTAAGTGTAGAGCTAATGAAGAGAAAGAGATTTAAAAAAACAAGCAATAAAAACAATATTAAAAGGATGAGAAAGAAGAAGACGAAAAGGTCTAAAACCTAAACATGTGCCCACAAATATAGAAAGACGCACGCACACGGTGTTTCCACCTGTTGCTAAGGGCTTGAGCATTGATGATGTCAAAACACAAGTCAAGACATTATTAATGACATTTACGGTAACCGCTGTGTACGTGTGTGAGCTGTCATTTAAGTCTGAAGGAGAAGTGAGAGGAAAAAAAAGGGGATGTTTTCTTTCCACTTGTGTGAATAACATTACAGCAGATATGGTAGGATTTATTCATAATTAACTTTAAATTTAAAGTGAACACATCTGTGTGTGTGTGTGTGTGTACTCAGCTTCATTAACATATGACCTTGTCTGTGTCTGGTGCCTCGAGCTATACCTGCTGCAAAGAGGGAAAACAAGCTTCATACTGTAAATAAAGGTTTAGCCTTTTTTTCTATTGTCATGTATTTTCTCAGTGAAGTCAGCAGAAAAAGAAACGTTCAATTCCCTCCCTGCTCTTCTTTATTTCATACCATCTTGACTTTATACGCTCAGTTGCCAGTTAATTAGGTCCACCTAGCTGAAATTAATTTAGCAGACCTGCAATAAATCCTACCTTCAGGTTAATACGTTCAGTTTTTGCTGGAACTGTTTTAAAAGGTGTTGAATCAGCTTTGTGGGGGCTGTAGTTTGTGGTGCTGCTGAACTGTTTTGACTCATATTTAAGTTTATGTTTCAGTTTGTGATTTTTTTGTTTTTTTTATACTGTTATAACGTCGAATGTCTATGTTAAACATTGTCAAAGTCCCAAAACCAGGTGATCTGATTACTATAGTTTGTTGCATGGTTTGTTGACGTATCCGCTCAAGTGGGAGCTAACCACTCAGAACAGAGCGGGCTCAATGGGAGGGGGGGCTTAAAGAGACAGGAGCTAAAGGGGTCTTATTCAGACAGAGGCCAAATTAATTATTAAATTATTATTAAAAATTTATTTATTTATTATTAATTAATTATTAATCATGCAAAGACATTCGAGTAGAGCTCCAGATTAAAAGTATAGACCTGGAAATGTGCATATGCCCCCTTTAAGTATTTTATGAAGACGATGTCAAGAAATCTCTGAACAAGTTCTGATTGAAACATGTTGTTGACCGTGTATAACGTCAGTACGTGAGATAGCAGGTAATAACATGTATGTGACAGTCATATAAATCCTCATTCAGTGTTTTCCCTGCCTCTCATGGACTTGTGAGTAATCTACATTACGTTTTCACAAGGAAACTGGATTTAATTGAGTGTAACACGATTCAAGGAACTTGGAACATGGAAAAACAGCCACTATATAAACACTAATATAAAAAAGATAAAGTAGCAAATATTGCTGGGAAATACACTTATTTGCTTCCTGTCAGAGAGATAGATAAGAAGATTGATACCACGTTTGTGGTATGTTAAATATTTAACAGACAGATTCGAGAGTGCTATCGAACTCTCGACAATAACATGAAAAAGCACACAAAATTGTTTTCGATATCAACAAACCGATTAATCAGCTAAGAATTCTCGAATTCTCTCAGAAGGGAGTTTTCAGCCATCCTAAAGGTTTGTCTTTTATCTGGTGAGTCATTTGGTATTTTGGCAGATTAATGATAAGGATGTTGTCATATATCTGTCTGTTAACTGTTGCGTTTCACCTCTCTCTGACTTCTTGCTTTCATGTCACACCTCTGTGTCTTTCAGTTCCTTTAACTCGCTCTCTTAACACCCACATAGCACAGAAGCTGTCATTTATTCTAAAAAAAAAAAAAAAAAAAAAAAAAAATCTCACAAGGGACCTCAAACCACTCAGAGGAAGACAAAAGAGGCTGAAATGTCAGAGGCGGTGGTGTGGGGTGGGCAGTGACGTGGGCGTGTGTAGCGAGATGACACATGAAAGAGTGTCTGGTGCCCCGCCCCTCCTCCCCCACATGCTTTGAAAGTGTGACCCCTTAGATATTTATTTCAAACAGCCTCTGGTGTCCGTGCTCGCTCAGAGAGGTCGCATTGTGCTGTATGAAAGCATTCACACATTCTGATAGTTATAATCAGCTCAGATTACAGTGTGTCTCCAGTGTTTCTATCGGTTGAATATATTAAAACTGCAGACAAAAGCTTTGTTAAAGCATGCAATAGGCTTTAATGTGAAACCACAAATCTTCAGCACGGACACATCTCAACAATCCATGTTCACCAGGTATACTGTACATCTTTGATCAGTAAGTCAGTAAATGTTTCTTACTTTCTGGGGCTGCAACTAACAACTATTGTCATAATAATGATTAATCTGCCGATAATGTTCTCAATTAATCGATTAGCTGTTTGATGAATAAAACTTGCCTATGAAACCCAGTGAAAAAGTTCAAGAGCCCAAAGTGAAGTCATCAAATATTTACCCCAAAATATTTAATTTACTAAAATGTAAAATGAGGAAAAGCAGCTAATTCTTCATCAAATGAAGCTTATTTTTTGTTGGCCTACAAGTACTCGAATTAAAGTATATTGAGACAAAGGACACTGGAATCAGCCTGTAATTACCCACAAAACTTCCTGTACCTTTGGAAAGTACTACCCACCAAGCAGGCACTTTTTGGGGTGGGCTGTATATCATCACACAGTTTTCCTTTATTTTGCAGTGTTTCAGTAGTTTTTGAGGGAGTGAAAAGCAATACTGGTTTACATTGTTCCTTGTGTTGTCCGAGTTGGTTTGGGGATTTATAAGCGTGCTCCTTTCACCTCGAGGCTACCAAAACCCCCATCTCTGTTCTGCCTATTCAGGGGACCATCTGTTTCATAACTGTGATTCTGGCTTTAGCATCATCAGTGCCATTTACACAACTATGCAATAAAATGGTATCATCGGGGTTTGTCAAATTGTTGCCGTGTGATTAACCATGACAGTGCTGCATCTATCTGCCGTGGAGCTTCAACTCCAGTCAGCTTAAATTTACCGCCAGCGCCCCTTAAAAACCGCCAAGCCCCTTTTCCATCCCCAGCATGGCCATTCAAGTGCCCCATTGATTTAGTTCCCCTGCTAGGCTTGGACAAAAGACACAGCTGGATAATAGGGAACCTCAGCCGTCCCTGAAGAAATTCTATTATAGAGACTGAAAACAGCTTGAGGAGCATGAGGAGGAGGAGGAGAGAAGCTTTGTCTCTTAATTTGTTTGAAAGGGAGAGTTACTTTTGAGGTAGAGATAGCAGAGAGAGGAGAGAAGGCAATAACTGAAAAGTGGAAAGTGAATTAAAGGAGCTCTGGAGCCGGTCGCACCAGCTCAGATAACGAAAGTGTTTTACTGAATAAAAACAGGTTGCACCAAGCAAACTAGCTCTAATTTAGAGACTTGGCAAGGACTTACTGCATAAACTCAGTCTTTGTAGACGTGTTTTTAAGCCTACATTTAAGACTCAGCATCATGACTGACCCTGCCACTGGCTTTTGTTTGATAATGCCATGTCAGGCTGAGTCTTCTCTGCAGATTGCTTCTGCCTGGTGATATATGCGGATGCTCAGACTGATTAGTCACTGTCCCCATTGCCAAGCAGTGGCCACAGCAGCAGCCTCCCTTGTGCTCTTTACCCCTTCTCTGTCGCACCGTGTTTATGTTTATGCACAAGTGAGGATCATTACTCACCCACTATTGAGCATAATGGGGCTTATCAGCATCAGTAGCACAAGCTGGAAAGAACATTTGTGTAGCTGAAACGAGCTTTGCTGACAAATCCATCTTTTTGGCAGCGAGATCCATGGGGATTACATAAATTCAAGTTTTTCAGGGAGAAACTGAGTGACACAGTGCTGCTTGAGTGAAGCTTGAGTGCAGTGGTTGCGTGCGTGCTTACTGAATACAAATGCAAAGTAATAAAAGTGCAGCAACATGTGAAAGAAAGGAAGGGAAGATTGCGGTAGAGATAAAAGCTACAAGGTGAAAGAGACAGGCAAGGAAATTATCATCTGAGAGAGACAGACATCATGAAAGAAAATGTAATTGCTGGCACTAAAGCATTGACTTATTAGGAGGGTGACAGCTTTAATAATAAGAAGAGAGTGTGATGTGAGGACAGGTTACACCCAAGCACGGAAAGATGAAGGAGCGTGCGATGAAAGACGGGATGTTTTTTTTTCAGACGGGGCTTCTGTGGGGTTATGTAATCCAAAAATACACCGTAACTTCACTGCTCCTATTAATGAGCCCAAAGGATATGCCTGTGTGTGTGCAAATGTCTGCCTGTTCAATTGATTCTGACTGCACTGATGTTGATTGCATCTTTGCCCTGCATGACGCTCATGATGAAAGATGATAAATTATACCAACAGACCACTTTTTTCTTTTTTTGCCTTTGTGCTCATCTGGATGCAGACATATTCCCAACGGACAGAACGCAAAATTAGAGCGTCTCTGACAGTGATATCAGCAAGACATTAGACAGGAGTCATTACCGCAAAATATTTGGTGTCTTAATGTAATTGTCTCCACGTAATGATCTTTTCCCTGGAGCTCCTGAAGATATACAGTATGTAATCATTTACTTGTCATGATACCACTCACGCACACACATTCATTCAATAATGGAGAAAAATGAGTGCAAGATTAATTAAACAAGATCTGCGCTATGTTTAATCTCAACTCTATAACGTCAGTTGATTTGACAGTGTGTATTACACGTGTGTGGGTGTGTTTCTGTCTGTTCGACTCTGTCTGAGAAGCTGTGCTACCTACCAAGAAACAAAGGAAATGAAGAAGCAAAGAGACGTTTCTTCTGAACAGTATGAACACACAGTCTGCTCTGGAGAGTTTCCCTTCCTGTCTGACTCAGAGACACAGCAACATCAGGGCTGGATTAGGAAAGCTGTGTGTCAATTAGCTCTCAGTTTCTTTCTCACTTTCTCTGTCCGTCACTTCCTTTCTCACACATGCTGGAAGCAGTCAGTTTTACTGGCATTGAGGTATTGGAACTGATATTATCCTTGACATCGGTTTTACTGGCTTGGAAGTAACTAACATTACCACTCTAGGTTGTTATACTGGTGTCAAGTGACATTTACTGTAGTAGCATTGAATTCAGTTATAGTGACACTCACTGAACAGAAAAATAGAAATCCCAGTAAATGATAAAAAAACAATTTTTTGTACACTGGTGTTAGAGGTGTAATCGAACTCTGCATTATATTTAGTGCAGAAACAAGTAGAAAATGAATCAGCAAGTCTTTCATCAAGCACAAATGCAATATTCTCTGGTTCCAGTGAGGAGTGCTGCTTTTCTCTGTTGTATATCATTGTAAGTTGAATATGACATCTTCAAATTGGTTGTTTTATCCAAAAACAACCTGTCATGTCATCTTTGTGATGGGCATATTTCTCTGTTTCTCTCTCTCTCTATTATCTTAATTAAAATTATGAATTTACAAATTAATCAACACTGAAACTAATTCTTAGTTATAGCACCAATTATATTGTAAGATGTATCTACAGTTGGTTTATTAGAGCTGTATGGCTGTGAACAGCAGCCTGCTGCAGCTGAAAACAAGGCTGAGACTGAATCATATAATTTTCTTATTGTCAACAACTCAACTCATGGGCAGAGCCAAACCAACAATGAATTGAGCAACTTACAAGTATTGTGTGTTTATCCAAAGCCTGATGCACTTTATTCCTCTGTGCTGTAGACCTGTTGTTGTCCAAAAACTATTAAAAACAAGACGAATTACAGCAATCAAGTTTTCAGTCTCTGGAGAGTAGTTCTGTGTAAGGTACTGCACTAAAGTTCTTTACAATGTACAATGTAGCATAAAGTTATGATATGTAACACAACAAGCCAGCGAAGCACTGTAAACGGAACAGCCTCTGCCTTACACAGAACTACTCTCTGGAGACTGAAAACGTGATCGTTGTTAGTCTTTGGGGCCATTTCTAAACAAAATACCATGACCATAGTCTTTGTGGTGAAGGAACATGTCACCCACTGCAGTGGTGTGGCTCATTTCTGTGTTTTTAATAGTTTTTGGACAACAATGGAGGTCTGTGGCACAGAGGAATAAGATATATCAGGCTTTGGATACACACACACAGTGTCTGAGATTAATTTAACTTTGACTCACCTCCCAAGGGGACTGGTAGATGAAAAAATCTTCCGGCCAAGCATATTTTTTACTGACCAAAATAATAATAAAGCCCCTACATTTCCGTAGCACTGTTTAGACGCACGTAAAAACCGCATATGATGCGTGTAGCCACACGCATATGATGCGTGTGGCTACACTGTATAGGGACAAACATGAGTAATTTCCTCTGACTCATCATGCCAGATATTTTATTACTTGACTATTTTGGTACAAACATTGCATAATGCACATAAACCTCAAGCAAAACATTCAAGAGCCCCATTAGACACATTTTAACCTCCCAAAATCTGCGAAAGAACAAACATTCCAGAACCCATACAGAATATTTCAGTCCCCCTAAAAACATTCCAGAATCCCATCAGAACATTCTGACCCCTCTCACCTACACATTCTAGAACCCCCCCCAACATTCCAGAGCCTCACCAGGAGGCCCTGCTCCTGCTCCTCACCTAAACAATCCAGAGCCCCGCCTAAATGCTCCAGGCCAGTATCAGTGTCCTGGACGTCTCTGGTGTTACTGCTGCATTTGTGTAGATTCAATTTACAGAATTAAATAAAGTATTAAATAACATAATGATATAACACAATAATTTAATAATATGATAATATAACACTCTGAAAGGGGTCATTATGCATTTTGTGCAAAAATGCATTTAAAAGTTTATCTGAAGCTTATATGAGGCTTCAGCAGGCTAAGTTAGTCATATCAAGTGGATATCTGCCATATTTACAGTCCTTTTTAGCTCAAATTCCCTCTTTGTGTTTCCAGTATCAGTGTTCCGGCCGTCTCTGGTGTTATGGCTGAGACGGAGACAGGAAGTGCTGCAGGAAGTCCATAAAGAACACAAACATCAGTGGTGGGGAAAGGGAACAATGGCATCTAGTGATTAACAACGTGGATTTTATGTATACACGCAAATGCTTCACTCGTTGACGCACACATGGAATTTACATCATCGCATTCTTTTATGTAGGATAATTGGATTTTGAACTCTAATGCACTCATTAAAAGTCAAATGCGGTGACATTTAGATGAAGAATCACTTGCATGTCAGAGCATCAGTGTCTGTGTGTTCGGTTAGCTCTGACAGAACGGTCTGATTCCCTTGCAGTGAATAAAAGCAGGCAGAGAGAAAACAGTCTTAAATGCTCTTCATGTTGCTCTTTTCCAGTTTTTAGCCTGTAATGCTGCAATACCCATTAGAGATCTGCTCTTAATGGCATTTACATAAGGCTAAAGTTGTTTTTAGCGAGCACAGCAGATGCCCTCTAAGAACCAAATCAATGCTTAAGTACAAAGCGAGCACCAATTTTGGATCTAATTAAATGTCAAATTTAACTCTCCGCCTGCTATCTCTATTTCACACACACGCAAGCATCGACTTTTATAAATCAATGCCAAGTAGCAAAGGCCTGGAAGTGTATTAGGTTGTAAGGACTGATCATAGCAGATTGAGAGATTTGTTGTGGATCTATTTTTGATCCCTCTGAATATGCACACACGCACTCACAGAAATCATATGTTTTAATCAGCCTGAATCAGATTCAAATTTCAATAACGGAGCTCTTGCGCTGCAGGCAGCCTCAGTGCCAGGTGCTGTTCTCTGCCATGCAGGCTGAATCACCGGGCCTCAGAGTGTCCAACCTGTCAGCACAAACATTTGTCACAGTGATTAAGAGTCGGCTGACTCACTCGCCGTCCTCATGAAGTGGGCTTCAGGTCGATGCGTCCATGAGAGGGAAGAAAGGGGTAAAGAATGACAGAGGAGTAAGACAACAGATAAAACCCCTGTGTTTTTTTTAAGATGGCAGGTGGCAGCAAGAGGACTTGATGATTGTGAGGATGAATACTTAATATGTGCTCAGACAGTAAACCATGGGCAGCAGGTTCAGATCATATTACAGGTCTACTAATCATAGTAATTAGTTTCATTATCAGTAAGGCCAGAGTAGACCTGCTGTGCCTTTAAATCATTCATGACATATTCCCCAGATCTTTGTGGAGCAATTCATCTATCCTTTCACTTGTGATATGACCTGTGCCACGTCTATCTATTTCATCTATCTAATTATCTAGGCATCTATGTGTTTCACCCAGCTGTAAACGGCTTTTGGAGCTTTTGAACTGTCTGCCTGTAAATTATGGGAAAAGTAGGTAAGAGAAGGGTTGAGGATTACTGGGGATGAATGTAAAGCTATCTGGGGGAAATATAACCACCAGCTGATGCATTAATGAAAAGCCCAAGCAGAACTTACAGTATGTTTGATGTACTTTGGTATTTCCTTATTATTCTATTTTATACTTCTACTTCACTTCATCTCAGAGTAATATTTATCTGACAACTATAGTTATCAGATACTTTTCAGATTAACATTTTCACCCAAAACACATAATAATTTCATGAAGTATGATCCATTTGTGTCGATTCAATTTACAGAAGCAAAGAAAGGAGCTAAAATTAGGTCCATCTCGACCAACTATAATGTTAAAATGCTGTTTATACGATAATGTGTCAGTAATAATTATTCAATAATATCATATATATCACTCTGAAAGAGGTCATTCTGCATAATAAATACTTTTGATAGCTTAAAGGATAAGTTCACAATGTTTCAATTCTGTCTTAAAACAGCAGTCAGGTGTCCATATGAACAGTGAAAGAGGTTTTCCTCGCTGTAATCATTCCTCCTGTTCATACTGGCTGTTAAAAGATTCCCTTTAAATGTGCTTTCAATGGAAGTGATGGGGACCAAAATCCACAGTGTGCCCACACAGTCATTTTGTGCAAAAATGTATTTAAAAGTTGATGTGAAGCTTATATGAGGCTTCAGCAGTCTGAGTTAGTCATATCAAGTGGATATCTGCCACATTTATAGTCTTTTTAGCATCAGATTCCCTCTTTGTGTTTTTCCACAAAACTGTCCCTCATCACTTACATTGTAAGTGCATTATGAAGGGATCTTCTAAGGGTCAGTATGAACAGTAGGAATGATTACAGCAAGAAAAACATGTTTCAATGTTCATTTGGGCTCCAGACTGTTGTTTTAAGACACACTTGAAAAATTGTGAACCTGCTTTTAAGTGCATTTTGTTTATATTACTGTAGTTTACTTTGGAATGCACAACACAACACAACACAACACAACACAATCAGAAATATACACAAGGAAAGTCTATAGGTGAAACCGTTTCTGTGGAAACAGGGTGCAAAGTGCTGAGATGAATATTAAAAAAAATGACATGTTACTTTATATACATATAGTAGGTGGTTATGTACAGTATATACAGCCTGTTCAAATATACACTAATGAATTAAATCTATGGCACATTTTGCACAGTGCCTGAGTTAGTTGTTCATAAATGTTGATGTCTACTCGGGGGTGGACTTAGTGATTTGGGGGCCTCAGACAAACGCTGTATTGCTTTATTTTCATCTTTTCTCTACCTAGGAAAGTTGGTAATTGGCAGTGATAGAAGAAGTACTCAAAACTTTCTTTTTTCTGAAGTAAATCTATTAACTATTAATAGGCCTAGTAAAAGTATTACTGTAATACCGCACAGTAAAAGTAGAGTAAAGTAAAAGTTTAAGTCCTGCATTCAAAGTTTAAATGTGAAGAGTGAAAGAGAGGAATTATTAGCACAATGTACTTAAATTTAATTAACTTGTGCTCAAGGTGGAGCTTTTAATTCTAACTATTTTATATATCATGCTGGATAGTTTAATGAATAACAATGCATCATATTTTAATTGTTATATTTTGTGAGTAAAATCTGAATCTGTAATGGAACCAGTAACATTTATCTGTCAGGTAATGTAATGGTACACTGTTTTCCTCTGATGTAGAAGTATACAGTTGCATATTTTAGTAAGTGCTTTGGAAGCCTTTTGAGTTAGAATAATAACATAATTCAATATTTTTCATATCTAAACATCATTATAATATCATTGTCTATACTTTGTCTACAAATACTTACTGTATATTTCACTAAAACAGCAGCTTTTATTTAAGTGGATTCTCTGGTTACTAATTAATTCATGTCGGTGTACTTGATATCCTCCGCAGCCCCTCCCTCTGTGTAACGCGGTGGGCGGGGCGCAGTCACACATTGTGTCTCCCAGGCTCGCGGGGGTTAGGAGGATTACCGCGGCGGGCTGGCGGGGGAGCGAACCACACAGTCGCTGCCGTCGGACGGTTTCCAGCAGCTGTAGAGGCAAGTGGAGGAGAGGCGGTGATGGCATGTCCTGCACCGATGACGTTACCGGCAAACAGTCAACTTCACTGTTGAAGACAACGAAACGGTAGATCCAGCTCGAGTGCCGAGATTATGTCCGGAGCTCGCGGTTCTGCTGCGGCGAAAAGTTTATCAGAAGTCGGGATACAGTCACACCAACGGCGGTAATATGGTAAATGCGTTTTCTACTATTACGAAGTTAGCTAACGTTAGCTAAATAACCTCAATAAAACTGCTCAAAAGAAACAATTAGTCCTTCATTGTTAAAAGAAACGACCTCTCCGTGTTGGAGCATATTCTATACTGTCTGTGTACGTTGTGTTGTGTCCTCTTTGGCCACGTCGATAAAAAATGCAAATCTAGTGTTAATTAGGTGGAACAATGTTTAACAAACATATGAAGAGTAGCTAACTGTCGTTGGACGAGAGTTGGAAATCATTTTTCTTTTCCAAGCAACATTTTTCAGCTGTCACTACGCTTTTTCTTTTCTGCCGACTAGTCCTGACACGTTTGTTGCTGGAGACAAACATGTTAATTTAAATTTTTTTCTTTGCTAATGGGGGGAAATGTGCATATTAGCTGCAGCACAACATAAAATGCCCCTCAGGTACTGACGGGAGCCTTAGTGCAGTCCGGCATACATCCTAAACACCGATCTAGGGCTGGGCAATATATCGATATATCAATATTATGATATTGATCAAGATAGCACAATATTATAATTTGCTGTAAGTGTTGTCTTTTCCTGGTTTAAAAGGCTACATTACAGTAAAATGATGTAATTTTCTGGCCTTACCAGACTGTTCTAGTTGTTATATTATTTAACTTTATTAGCACCAAACAATTATTTTTTTACTCCCTAATATCGGTATCGGCATCGTCCCCAAAAATTCAGTATCGGTCTGGCTCTGCTGCACAGATGTCTTGGCCTGACTTAAGAAAATATCTTTGTTTTGGTACAGATCCCCACAAAAATCACACCCCAATCATTTTAATATGCTTTTCAATGAAAATGAGAATAATGATGTAAAAAAAAAAAAAACCTTTCCCTCTAATATCACAGATTATGTCGCAATTGCAATATCAGTCAAAATAATCGCAATTAGATATTTTTTCATAGGTTTTCAGCCCTAGGCTTTACCCACTTAATCATTATATCCACATTAGTATTGATTATTTATCAAAAATCTCATTGAGTAAATATTTTGTGGTCATCTCTACAATATTGTTGGATTATCGATATCAAGGTATTTGGTCAAAAATATCGTAATATTTGATTTTGTCCATATCGCCCAGCCCTACACTGATCACTGCATTTTTCTTAAATTATCTATTCTTAATATCTTTTCATTTCTACAATCGTCCTCTACCAAAATGTAGTGTCAGCCAGTCCTGCAAACTCTTATATCCTGTTATGCTACCATATGTTGCTATTGTCACTTATATGTAAAGCAGCGTTAAATTGACATATTTTTAAATGGAGTCTGGTGGGGATGAACGGAGCTCATCTTTCGGATTATCTGCTGACCAGACGGAACTTGTCATAATGTTTTTAAGTCATCTTGACACTCTGCTCAGGTGACCTTTTTTTAAAATCATCTAGACTGTTTGCAAAGCAGAAAACGCACCCAGTCAGTCAAGCCAGTGGTGGTGCAGGTTTATCCAGTCTGTCAGCAGGTGTTGCACTGATTTCAGGTGAAGGTGATGTGCCATAATATTCAGTTATATGGTTTGAATATGGAATTAAAGACACATCAAGGAGGTTGCTTTTTGGGTTGTGTTCAAGTTCCTGTTGTATCGCTTATCTCCTTGTTGTGCCTTCCTGTTAAGTTTTGCATGAATGCCACACACGCTACGGTGACAGGTTTGTGTCACTATGTTATTTCTCCTAAAGGTTGAATAACGTGACATGTTAAGACAGGGAGAAAAAAAAAAGCCAGATTCCTCTCTGACCCAGTTGCAGGGAGCTCACGGACAGAGTGCTGCTGATTTGCGCAGCCCTGTATGGAGTAAGCGTGCATACTTCTAGGTTTAGAGTCATGTGACAGCTGCCAAAAGAGGAATCACGCCTAAATGTAACGTGCAGTGGTTTTTGGGTGACCAGGCTAATCCTTAGGTGTTTTAGTTGAGTGATCCAGAGGTTAAAAGTCCTGTGAAAATGCTTTTAATAGGCAGTTATCCTCTTCAGTTGGACTTAATTTGAACATTAATTATTAAAAGAACCACTCAAGCAGTCACAATCCTTCGGAGCAGCATTTTTGCCAGCTGACACCCACATACACAACTGTGAACCGATGTGATATTTTGTCCTGCTGTCTGTTAAAAATCAGTACACCCAGCCAGGCAGGTACACATGACATAACACAGGAAGGCATTTTTCAATCCACGACACCTTTTTATGAGCTGCTTAGTGGACTGGAGGCAGACCATCATGTCCTCAGTTGTTAAGGTTTATTTGACAACACTCAGGGATAACCCGAGGTGTCGACTGAGCAGCGATGCTTCACTTTCACACCTGGGAGCTGCCCAGTACGAACATAGTTTACTGCTCAGCTGTTCTGTTGGTGCAGGATTGAAGTTCCTTGCCAAAGTGCACCTCAGCGGTAATTGTTGTGGAAGGATATAGCATTAGTCATCCTCGAGCACATTTTCCAAGCGGTAGCTGGAAAGTGTGGTGTCTGGAAGGGAGAGCCGGAGGGAGTAGGATTGGATGTCTTAAGTTGGAAGAAATACTTGCGCCAACAGGAACTTACCTCACCTCTCTGTCTTGTACTGACTGGAGTGGGACAAAAGATCTTAAATTGCAGATTAAGTCACGACCTGTTTGAGTGAAATGGTAAATCGGTCATAAGTGAAATAGTGGACCTTTCACAAAAGTGAATCCTTTTTAATGGAATAGTTCAACATTAGATGAGAAGTTTGATACCACTCTCATCTCTGTGTGTTAAGTACAGAGCTACAGCTGGGAGGCAAGTTCAAAAATATGCCCGCTAACTCTTCTAAAGCTCAGTAACTAACATAGTGTATGTTTGTTGTTTAATCTGTACACAAACAGAAATGTAAAAACATTTTTTCGTTTTGGGGGAGATACATATTGTAAATATTTTTTGTCTAACAACAACAGGGTTCACTTCCCGAAGTCTTGTTGTACATCAAGATATATTTACAGCCACAACATCCACGGTTTCGACTGTGGGACCGCTGTTGCATATCAAACCCCAGATCAGTGGTCCAAAATCTAAAGATGTTTAGTTCACTATCATGTATGACATAGCTTCAAATCCTCACATTCAAGAAGCTACAACCAGCACATTTTTATTTAGTTTTTGCTTAAAAATTACAGATTATTTGGTTATTAAAATAACTGATGGTTCATTTTCTGTTTGTTGTTGCAGCTCTGAAAATTTTGAACTATTCCTTTAATGTTTTTGATGGTTCACAAATACCACTTTTTTAATATGTTGTTGATGAAATAGGTCTATCTCAAAACTGATGTGAAACCTTTTCCCGTAATACATTATGCACAGTAAAATGTGGCATTTCCTCGGCACATCCACTGGGTTCAGAGATTTTTGGTCTCATATGTGTCTTAACTGGCCAGTTTTTCCTGTCACACAGATACAGGAGACATGTTGAGCTTTCTTCTCCTGTGCTGAAAAGGGAAGGCGACTGATATCAGTGAGGAATATTCTCAGTCCGGTAGAAAGACTATGGTTGACTTGGTTTATCCGAACATTAATATGGATATGGTGGATGGTCTTTAAAGGTCAGTTTGCTCTTGTGTGTGTTTATATACGCCCAACAAGTGTGTGTATGTGTGTGTGTGTGCATCTTTTCTCTCGCTATCATTAGATCACTTTCAAAGAGAAAGATTTTATCCTGACCTGTTCTCTTTTGTGTGTGTGTGTTTGTTTTTAATCCAGAGGAAAGGGATGGGGGTGTGCTTCCTCCTCTGTTCTCCGGACAGTATTCCCTCTGGGCAGGAGTGTGCTTGTTTTCTAAGTTTTTTTTTCCTATTTGGATTCATGTCAATAAAGGGGCAATAAACTTGCTAAAGGTGTCATTCCACTTTCTGGGCACAGGGTTAACAGGAGTTTGTTTAATACTCAAATAGTATGTTTCTGCCATCTGTGAAGAGAGGTGAAGGTTTGTTTGTGTGTTTAGTTTGCTTTGGCTCATTGTGGACCATGCAAAGACTTCCGGAAATCTTGTGCGGAGTTATCATTGTTAAAGACCCATGAAAAAGCAAATAATCAAACTCGGCCTGCAACTAACAATATATTTTTGGATCAACTGATTAATCGTTTGGTCAATAAAACATCAAAAACTAGTAAAAAATGCCCATCACTGTTTCCTAGAGCCCAAGGTGACGTCATCAGATGTCTTGTTTTGTCCGACCAACAATCTAAAACCTTGAAATAAGGTAAAGCAGCAAATTCTCACATTTGAGAACCTGAAATCATCAAATATTTGGCAAAAAAAAGACATTTATGGTAAATCGAGGATCAAAAGCAGGATCCTTTTCCCACTCTATGGCAGACATGAGTGGATGTTGTGGATTGTTTTGTCAGCTTGTCTGTAATGTGTCTTGTGTTGTAGGTATTCTTCCTGGTACAGATCGGCTTGATTGACAGATATTTAATCTGTTTCAGTTGAGTCATTTATCAGTCAGAATGCCAAACAGTTTCTCAAATGTGAGGATTTTCTCCTTTTCTCTGTTTTATATAATTAAAAATTCAATATATTGATGTCATAGACTAAACAATTAATCAATGCTGTGTTTTATTTCCTTTTATTTTGTTATCTCTAATTGTCTATGTTCAGATTTGACTGTTTAATTGGATAAAATGAAGACTTAATGTTTAGACAGGCGTTGCTCTGATGGCCTGGTGGTTAATGTTCCTGCTCGATTCTGGCCGGGTACCTTTGCTGCAAGTCACACACTTTGCTCTCTTTGTTGCCTGCCTGTGTCTTCACTGTTGCAATATCTCCTAAAGGCACGTATAGTTGGAAAACACGTCTTACAAACTACTTCCTGACAGCATACGGCTGCCTTGGCTGTGTTGAGCTTTAAAGTCATATAATGTGTTCCCTCCCTTGGAGTATGATGGTTATTGCCCGCAGCAACACTCCATTTTAGGGCTGCAGCTAACGATTATTTTCTTTAACGATGAATTGATCTATCTAGAATATGTCAGAAAATAGTGAAAAATGCCCGTTATAATTTCTTAGAGCTCATGGCGACGTCCTCAAATGTCTGGTTTTGTCTTTTGTCAACAGTCTGAAATCCAACCCATTCAGTTAAATATCACATATGACACAGAAATTCAAATTCAAATTCAAATACTCACATTTGAGAAGCTGGAACCAGCAAAGTTTCAGCATTTTTGCTTTAGAAAATGACTAAAACGATTATTTGAATGTCAAACAATAGGTCAGGTCAGAGCTTGTTTTTTTTTTTTTTTGCTCTACTGCTGGAGGACTCAGGAAACCAGTGTTTTGCAGTTAGCCCCGTTTTATGGCCCGCACACACACGCACGCACACACATACACACCGAGTCCCCCATCAGCACCACAAATCACAGTGATGAGCTAAGCCGTGGCCATTGTTTGGCCACTGAGAGAGAGCGAATATGGGAGGAGTGAATGTTGTTGAATGGGGGGCTGACTGATGGTCCTCGCCTCTGACTCGCTTCATTGGTTATTACGACGAGGTGCGAGCCCGGCTCTGCTCAATCGCGTCTGTTGTCAGGGCAACCGGTGGAATCTGCTCCTTCTTCTTCTCTTTCTCATATCCCCGAATAAATGACGCTTAAATCTATTAAAGTGAGGCAAGATGTGAGTGAGGAGTGCAACAAGAGAGGCCATCTCTGAAATGTAAATTATTGGGACATTTAGCATGTAGGTACACCAGTTTATCTCTCTGCCTCTCTCTGTACTTTTGGATTAGGGATTGAGTGGGCTAAGCTGACAGTGAATAGACACACACTAGCAGTGATGCCGGGTGTGTGAGTAACACGGTGCGGATTAACCAGCACACAAATACTCTGCCCATCAAAGAGATCCTGTGTTGGGCTCTCACACACACACGCATGCTGCTTTTTTGCCCCAGTCATATATAAAGCTGATTCATCACCAATTATTACGCTCTGTAATTTTGGCTCAGCTCCTGCAGCATTTTCAAATTTGACATTACAGCTTCCACATAATTATTACAATCTGTCAAAAAGACAGATTAGTCAAAAAAATTTTTTAAAAATGCAGATGCAAGATCACTTATTGATGTAATAATATGTGGCTAATAACTCTTGTTTGTACTCAGTGGTTTGTTAGTATACATAGAGCTGAAACTGTAAGACGATCTACAGAAATTTGATGTTTATCAAACAAAAATGGCAACTTTTTTCTGGTTCTAGGTTTTCAAATATGAAGATTTGCTGCTTCTCTGTTTTATATCACTGTAAATTTAATATCTTTCAGTTTCTGACAAAACAAGCACTTTGAGAAATTGGGATGAGAGATTTCTTCTGGTTCCAGCTTCTCAGATGTGGTAATTTGCTGTTTTTCTTTTTCATACATGACGGTGAATTGAATATGTTAAGGTTTTGGACTGTTAATCAGACAAAACAATCAGATTGAAAGCATTCCTGTAGACTCTAAGAAATTGTGAATTTCATTTTTTTCACTATTTTTTAGGGCTGCAGTTAACAATTATTTTCATTATCAATCAATCTGTCAGTCATTTTCTCAGTTAATCGATTAGTCGTTTGGTCTGTAAAATGTCAGGAAACTGTGAAAAATGTTGTTTAGTGTTTCCCAAAACTCAAGTTAATGTCATCAAATGTCTTGTTCAACAGTCCACAACCCAAATATATTCAGTTTACTTTCACAGAAGACTAAAGAACCCAGAAAATATTGACATTCGAGAAGCTGGTACCAGAGAATTTGGATATTTGTCCTTCAAAAAATGACTCAGAATGATTAACCGATTATCAAAATAGTTGATGATTAATTTTCTGTTGATAGATTTATGAAAATAATCTTCAGTTGCAGCCCTAAATCAAAAAATTATAGTTGCTAGTTGCAGCCCTAGTAGTACACGCACTCCAACATACTATGTGTAAATAGACACGATAGATATTCAAGTGCAGTCAGAGTGAAGAGTTCCTGCCCTGCACACACCTGCCAGTTACTATTATGTAATTCAGAGGGGAGTGTATTTGGTTGTGTGTGTTGAAAGAAGAAAACGGCATCATTCAGACTGCGTGGTCACATTTCAAAGTTACTATGCACTATAGCTCTGGCTTGTACTCGTGCCAACATTTCAGTGTACTTGGCTCTCTCTCTCTCTCTCTCTGTGTGTGTGTGTGTGTGTGTGTGTGTGTGTGTGTGTCTCTATAAAGGTGTGGAATGTAGCTGAACTCCTTCCTGTGTTTTATTTGCTATCTAAAAATACAGAACAGATGAGTGTGTGTGTGTGTGTCTGCATGAGCACCTTATAGTGGGCACAACTGATCCTACAATTTCTGGAATATCAGGGATTTGAGATTGGGAATTTGAGGAGTGTTACAAATGGGTACATGTATTTTCTCAGTAGGGATGTCAGTTTCGGTTAATTTTGCTTTCGATAGACCGACACCCATTATCCCTCGCCCTCACTCTCAGTCCTGCAAGGTACCGAAATTTGGCACCGATTGATCTGAACGTGAATAACATGAATTAACGAGTTCAGTACCCAACCCTAGTATTCATATTAACCTATAGGCCGACATGTGTAACCGGTCAATATTCTCAGCGGTTAACCAATTAACAGGTAACTTTGATTCCAGTTGTTTGCCAGTTTTTGTTTATTTTTCCACATGAAGAATGTGTCAAGCAGCTCATTGTCACATTTGCCACAGCGACACAGTAATTTCTTTAGGTTTGCATTGCTGATCATTTGGAGCACCAGTAGTCGACTCTACCTCTCAGCTGCTGACTCTGTCGTCATAATCTTACATTAAGGTGTTGTCGCTTGCCAGCTGGGCTGCTCTTACATTTTTTTCTCCTCTTGTTCTCTTCTTTTTAGCTGTAAAAGCAGCCGTGAAGCTGTTCTAAACATGCAGTGCTGCGACTGAACTGCAGAGTGGCATGAAAAAATAATTAGCTGAAGTGACAGCGTGCGTCATTGACTGAAATGAGTGCAGCACTTTAAATTTAAAGGGGAACTCCATTTTACACATCAAAGTCTGTTTACAGCTCTTATGTGAAGAAGTTGTATAAACTGAGCCTTTTGTGGCTCCAGAGGGAGCTGCGAAAAAAACTTGAATCCGTGTCAGTTGGTGCCGATGACTACAAGTTTGAAAATGAGGAAAAATCTGTGGGTGTAGAGTTAGAAAAAACTGCATCATGAGTGCACTGTTTAATCAGTGGAGTAAACTATTAAAGAACTTTGCTTCTGTTTTAGATGCCACTTAATTGTTGCTTTTGGTTAAAAAATCATTTTGAACCTTAGTATTTTGTTCATGCTAGGGTTGTAAATGAGCTGCCAAGACTTCTGACTTCGTCACCTTCATGAATCAAGGTTATAATGAATTAGCCCTTTATATTTACATAGGGAGCCCGCCATGTTGCACCACCATGTTTCTACAGTAGCCCAGAACGGACAAATCAAGCACTGGCTCTAGAGAGGACCTTTTGCGAGTTTCGCGGCCGCCGTAGGTTCTCCTACACGCTTGGAAGGGGAAGTGTAACCTCAATGCCCGATACCACTAAATCTTACACACTGTACCTTTAAGGCAGAGATAAACAAATAAACATAATCAATGTAATGGGATATTTACTAATAGTAGTATGTCAAAAGCAACTGTTTTGGCAAATGATTTTTTACCTCATCCATTAGGCTTCGTTGGCCCTACTACAGTTTTTTATCAGATACAAAGAGATTCCAGACGTGCTACCTCTGTAACCTGAACAGCGAAATTAAAATTTAAAATGTGCTAATGTTCCCTTAAAGGCTTTGATATAAACTCTGACCTTAACTCGTTTGAATACTCTTTCTTTGAAAACCGTAATCCGATTCTGATAGTCCACCTGTGGAGTTCAAAGGACTGACCTTGACTTGTAACAGCAGGCAGCATTTTCTCTCTTTAACTCGCTCCCTTTTTTTTCTCCGTCACTTAATATCTCCATCATATCCTCTTCTACGCCCTTTAAATCTGTCGTACTATTTCTGTCCTTTTTTTTTCTCTCTTCTCAAGATTACAACCTAACACATCTGTATCCTCACCCCGCTTTCTTCCTGAGCTTTTTTAGAAAGGGAGCAAGGGCTGCTGGGTAATCTTTGTGCTAGAAAAAGCGGAGATTAAAATCTCAGATTACAAGAGGAGAGGAGAGAGAAGAGGAGGGATTACAACTTTTTTTTTTTTTTTTTTTTTTCATTGAGTTCCAAACTGCATGTGGGTGTGTAAAGGAGGTCATAGACAAACACACATGTGGTTCAGATTGTGCTGAGTCATTCTCACACGCTGATAAACCCTCCTCTCAGATGGTGCAGTACATCTTGTACTCTGTTTTAAAGCTTTGTGTGTACGTTAACGTTGCTGTATATTTAGCTGCTGTATTACCAAATCATTAGTTGATGCTGAGCTCCCCAGATAGTAAATGTATTGCCAACAGTTCATTGATTTTAACTCAATAACCATCCACAACTCTCTCTCTCTCCCTGGAGTGTGATTTATTGATTCACTCTATTACCTAGTTTCTCTCTCTGGTGTAGTTCAAAGAGCAACCTCTTCACAGTGTACATCGCTTTTGTGGCATTGCTCTTTTCTTTTTGCTGAAAAAACCTAAAGGGCTTAATGTTCTGTAGTTCAACATGAAGTTTATGTATGTTTGTACAACAACAAGAGGACGCCAAGCTTAAATGATCCCTACGATGTGTGAAATGTTCCATATCAACTGCTTAAAACACTTTAAATGTGCCTCTCTAAATATATGCCCCTATCATTAAATATCATTAGCGTCATTCATTTTAGAGATATTAGTTTAATTACTGCAACCGGATAAAACCAGATTATGAAAATAATGGCAGCTGCACACTGCATTTAACACTGTGTGCCACCCGGTCAAATCATGTACTGTTTTGCTTAAATAGTTTCAACTTCCATGTTTTAAAATGCACAGTTAGTTGTTATGAAAGGCTGTTGTCGACTCTTGTCCCCGTCGCTCTGCAGCTGAGGACTGCTGGAGTGTTTCCGACAAGTAGCAACAGTTTTGCATCAGGAAGCAGTGGAGTTTCTGCAAAATGTGGTTCGGATTTTAACTGTCAGCTGTACTACAGCGTTTGGTGCTAATTAGCAACATACCAGATGTTTATTTTATTCTTAAAGTGGTAAATCAGGACTGCACTCTTCCATTATGCTCCAACTATGTTCTCATATTACTACTACCTACTGAAAGTACATCCTCAGAGCCGCTTACGTGGTCTTATCTGTGGTCTTTAATGTACCAGTCTATTTTTTTTATTAGTTCTGTATCTTAATCCTAAGTGTTTAACCCATGGTGAACCCAGTGTTTAGCTCATACGTGTTCTTTATAAAAAGCTATCACTTCACTGTTTTCTCTGGAGCTGCAGTCTACTTCAGTAGTTTGCAGCCATCGTTCCCCCGGGATCACCCTAACTAATCACTGCTTAAATTTGCAGCGAGTGTAATGGGGAGTAAATGAAGAGAGGATGAGAGCAGGGTATCTCAGTCAGTCTCTGACTCAGTCAGACATGCCCTCCACCCTCATCTCTCCATCTGTGGTTTGTTAATGAGGCTCTGGGGGGGGGGGGTTTCCAAGGCCATCTCACTGCAACACTGTGACACTGTCATGGACATCTGAGTCTGACTACAGAGCTCTGCTAGAAATTGGGCTGCTTTTCACGTCTTATCTCCCAGCACACGTATTGCACGCAGTTGCGTCTGAAGAGTCGAGAAGCTCTGAGTAAAATTCAAATATAAAGTTATGTGATTCAACTTGTGATGTCCTCCCTCAGATATTTCTTTTCTGTTTTGAGATTTAGTTTAAATCAGGTGCCAGTTTTACCTTTTAAGCCTCAGATCTCCGTCTCTGTCAGAAGTCACACCCTCTATTATCAAGTTATTAAACGTTATGTAACGGTGACACACCTCTGGACTTCTATCAGCATAGATTACTATGGGGCATGAGAGGGAAGCTGCAAAAACTCTAGATCAGTTAATGAGCCATTAGAGTTAAACAGTGCATATAATCATACACATAATAGTGTTAAAATGCTATCAAGAGACATAATTTCAAGCATTCTTTTTATATTCTGTCTAGTTGACATTTGTCCACAAGTACTTTTAAGCAGCTCATTTCACTTCAGTTTTAGATGCCACCATTTCTCTCTATTCACTGCTTATTTCACTCTTATTTCAGTGCTGTTTTTGGGGCTTTTTAAGAGGACATGACATGCTTTATGTGTTGGCGCATGCTCACAAACGGCCGTCTGTTGGTAGTCTCTGTTGCTAAGGTTGTTCCCGGGTTATTTGTGTTGTCCACTCGCATATTTCGGATCTGATTCGGGCTTGAACATGTACAGATGTATTTGAGAAGTTTATATTTTGAGTAAATAAAGAGAAGAAGAAGCAAAATCCTGCTACCGTTGTTTGTTTATGTAGCCTTTGGAGCTGGCGCAGACTGTAGAGGCCGTCAACTTAGGGGTTATTTTTGACTCTGTTTTGTCATTTGGCCCTACTGATGGTGCCAAAATCTGGACTTGTCTCTAGAGGGGGCCGGGCCTTTGCTGTTCAGGCCCCTCAGCTGTGAAACTACCTGCCCGTCTGTCATCTTTTAAATCTCTTTTTAAGACTCACTTTTATCTCATGGCTTTATCGTAACTGATGGTATTATTATAACTGATGGTGTTATTTAATTTCTTGTATCTTGTCTATATCTTTGTTTTGGATCTTATTTATCTGTTTGATAATTGTTTTATTCTGGGCAGAATAACATTATAGACCTGGAAATGTGCATGATATACATCCTGTTAAACACTTTAATTCCATACTACTTTCAACAATGTGTCCAGCTCACCCTACATGCTTTTCATTCATCCCGCAATCAATTGCACTACTAAGTAGAGAGTGACTGACGCTAAATGCCTGATCAGATACTTTCCATTGATTCCCTGCTGTCTTCATCACCGTCTCACTGATTTCTGGTACATCTTTGATTAGATTGAGCATACAGACAGAGAGAGGATAACATGACAATTGATCACGGTAAAAAAACTGAAACATGATTGAATCAAATAAAGTGGTTTTGGGAGCAGCGTTGAAATAATCATGATAGTGAAAGCAGCATTGACCTGAAATTACTGTGAATATCAGCAGTGTCAGAGTGATTTGTAATGCAGAGGGATGAAGATTGCTCAGGGAGTGATCCATTAAACGTGACAGCTCGGCTCAGTGTGGCCTAACATCGACTCGTGGACACTCGTGTTGTATTTGTCTCATACATCACCTCTATATAATGTGGACGTGTCCCGTTCTGCCCGCCACGAGTTCAATATGTATTTGGGTGTGTGCGCAGAGTAGCCTGTTAAGACTTGAAATCAGTTTTGAGTCAGTGCTGCGGCTCAGATATAGTCCGACGCACTGTTTACTTCCTTTCAGTCGCACCTTGGGTTTGGCCTCAGTGCAGGAGTGCGAGTGTCTGTCTGTGTGTTTTATTCCAGGAGGAACAAAGGTGAAGTTATTAAAACAAAGCAAAGGCAGAGACATATGTGGAAGTTACTGTTTCACATACTTTTTTAGGTCTGTGGATCTGGTCTGGTCTGGTTTTCTCTCTGACTTTTCACACACACATTTTTGGTTGAAATCAATGTCAAGATATTAATATTTTTATAGCAGAATAGATCCTAATGTGGCAACTATATGCAAAATTACATGTAAAATAATCAAATAGATGTTCAATATTAGGCTGCTAACAATTATTTTCATTAAGCTGCTGATTATTGTCTCTATTATGTCAATAAAATTGTGAAAAAATGTCCATTATATTTTGCCAGAGCCCAGGGTGATGTCTTAAAATGTCTTGTTTTGTCCAAAAACCAAATATATTCAGTTTACTGTTATACACAATAAAGAAAAACATCAAATACTCTCATTTGAAAAGCTGGAACCAGTGAAACTTTGGTATATTTGCTTGAAAAATGACTGACATGATTACTCGATTAATAAAAAAAGCTGCATTTTTTAATTCGACTGAAAGTTGGATAACATTGTATTACATTCAGTATATGCTGAATGATGCCTGAACTCTCTCTGTTTGTATTCTAGCCCTTTCCCCATTTTCCGTCTGTTCCGTGACTGTTTTGCTCTCCCTTTATTCTCTTGGTAATTCACTGTTCTATCTCTGGATCCCCATGAGGTGGTGTGCCTGTCTGCCGGCTCCTCTGCCCCACAGGAGGCTCCTCTCTCTGGTCACAGAGTCACGGCTGATCCTCCTCCAGGCAGGAGGCTCCACAGACCAATTCACATTTTTTTTTTTTTTTATCATAGGTGAACTGAAATCTCTTTTCTGTCTCGGTACGTGATGTGAATACAGTTTTAAAACCCATATTATTTGCTCTCTTTCTTGGCACAAATGTTTTTTCCCCCCACTATTTGACGTTACTAGGTCAGACTTTCATCATTTTATTCATTACAAAAACTTTACTGTAAAGATTTCCTCTGCTTAAATTGAAATCTAGTCGACTGAGGAGATAAGATACATTTGCTTTGGAGATAAGAGGAGGAATGAGCTGTCAAATTGCAGCTGTGGAGATAGAAGTGCTGTGGCGATGTGAAAGTTAAGAGAACGCAGAATCGGTGTTGCCGGAGCCCCATTTTTTACAAGATCATGTGAAAATTATACGACACAGTGTCCAGATTGTCCCGCAGCCCACAGAGTGCATAAAGTTATCTTAATGATACATAGCATTGTTAAAGACCCAGCGTGAGACTTTCATTCATTATTCATGCAGCACAAATAATACTTTTGTACCCATTTCTGTTGGATTTGTTCCAGAAAAGGCATTAATCATCCGCCTGCCACAAAATGCTCCCCTGCTTTTTTGCATTTCAGAGTCTATTTGCTTCTCGCAGGTTGAATGAATTTGAATTCAAGTGCAGGTGCAGCGGTATGTGTAACCTGTGCTGTATTCTGTGTGTAGCGTGATGCATTAGACTTGCCATATGAGCTTTCTCAGGAAGGCTCAGGAAGTGCAGTCATAAATTACCAGGGAAACTTACTGTGTTATTCTCAAGTCTGCTTGGAACAGAGTGGCCTTGGCAAATATAACAGGGTTTGCTAGATTAAGCTTTTCAAAACTTGAGTATCTAAATTGTGTCCGAGTACATCTCCATATTTGTCCATAGAGCTGCTGTATAATCTGTGTTGCTGAGTAAGAAGGTGATAATGGAGGAGAGGGTGAATGTAACGGACAAGGCCGAGAGAAAGAAAGCCATGATTCAAAGTGGAGCAGAGTTTCTCCACCAAATCTGTTATTTTCAGGGCACTTCAGAGTGTGACACTGACAGTGTGGCCAGATACCAAACAAAAAACAGGAAAACTGATCATCCTTTGTTGAGATATAGAGCTGCGACAATTAATCTTAACTGTTCCAAACACTTGTTTTGTTACCTGAGATGAACAGGCCTTTTTTAGTCCGTGCCCCTCAACTATGGAACATCCTACCTGTGTATCTAAGCGAGCTGACTCAGTAACGTCTTTTAAATAAATTCTTAAAACTCACTTTTATCTGATGGCCTTTTAAAAAAAAGTCTTAACTACTGTTTTTAACTTGTCTAATTTCATGTGTCCTTCATTCTTTTACTGTTTCAGTCTGTGTTGTACTTGTAATCTGATTATTTAGCATTTTTATTCTTTGCTCTGTTGGTTTTTGCTCGCAACTCGGTTTGGAAAAGCGTTATGTAAATTATTATAATGAGCATGTTAGCATGCTAATGTTAGCGTTTAGTTCAGAGCACTGCTGTGAATATAGTACAGCCTCACAAAGCTGACACCTAGTCTGTTAAAAATTCTTTGTGCTAAAATGTTTGGTTAATTTAATATTTTCTGTATTGTTGCTATGGTTACTTTGCAGCTAAAGAGCGCTGAATTCGAAAAATGATTAAACTGTTAACTGGAACTATGTTTGAAGTGTCCTGATATGTAGTTTCATTTTATACCATGAGTATATATTCTCCATTGTTTTTCTCATCCAGACCCTCCACCTTTATCCTTGTATGAAGCAATTACATGATGGCATTATGTCTGTCGTTATTATATTATGTTATTCTGGTGGCGTACCCTCCTATGATTGGCTTAAAAAGCCTGGTTTTAAATTTCTCCGCCACTAAATCTCTTGATCTGGATTCTCCCAATCCCATTATTTTCCCCCCTCAACACTTAAACACAGACCAGTTTAAATCAGCTGGTGTTAATCTGGTGTGCTGGTTCAGAATGTGTGTGTGTGTGTGTGTGTGTGTGTGTGTGTAGCCCCATGCTGGGTTAGAGCTGACTCATAGATGATGACTAATGTCATCGTACTATCTCTGTTGCATTAAGTCTGTTTGCTGCGTTTATTTGTAGAAGACCAATAAAAATCTGTCATTGCTTTAGCTTTCACACATTTTGGTGTAGATTCATTCTTCTCTTGATACCAATGAGAGATTTAATGGGAGAAAAATGAAAGATTTTCTATTTTTGATTAATTGATTAAATGTTTGGTCTGTTAACGGTGACGACCAAAACCCAAAGATATTCAGTACAAAACTGCAAAAAGCAGTAAATTCTCACTTTAAAGGTCTATTATCATACCTTACAGTCCAACATAGGTTACCACGTTATCTACATGCATGTTAAGTGCGATGTCTTATCAGCACATTAATATTTGTTGCCTGGTTGAGATGTTATTGTAAGTAGCCCTTTGTACAAGCTAACTGTGAGACTGTTGACAATAACATTTTTGTACAGTACTTATCTTAACAAGCATTCAGAGGGACTTTTACGTTATCAGTAAACAGCCTTGGCTTGATGGATTAATGTCGTGAATCTGTCTGTACATTGGTCTCCAGCAGACAGCTGCTGATTGGTTTTTGACCAAGTGGAGGCAGGAATAAATAGCTCCTGACTCCGCTGGGAGCAACAAAACAAAAGGTTTTTCCCTCGGCAGTTTCCTGTGTGCCGGTGCCAGGCCTTCCTCTCCACATGGCAAGGTCCCTGCTCCCAGCTCCATCAATGAGACTCTCCGATGAGCTGGCTTAGTGGGAGTTGGAGTAGCACTTACTGGCCCACTCCCTCTCTCTTTTTCAGATACAGTACACACACACACACACACACAGTCAACACTACAAGCTTCCTCTCCGGCAACTAATCTTAGATTTTGTAGAAAGCCAATGCAAATCACACACCAACGCACAGCAGACGCACACAGTACCTGCCTGCTTTGTTTTCTTTTGTTGAATTTGGAACAGTTATGGCTTGACTTTTGTCTAGACTGAAATAACCCAGCTATTGTATTGATTGCCATGAAATTTGGTACAGATATACACGGTGCCACAGCGATGAATTCTGCTGACTTTAGTGATCCTCTGACTTTCCCTCTAGCGCCACCAGCAGGTTAAAATTTCCACTTATCCAGTGAAATATCTCAACATCTACTTGGATGGATTGGCACATCATTTTGTACAGACATTCATTCATACGATGCATCCTCAAGACTTTGGTGATCTTCTGACTTTTCCTCTAGCGCCACCATGAGGTTTAGATAGTAGTTTTGAGTGAAATGTTGTGGCAACGGTTGGATGGATTGCAATAAAATTGATACAGACATTCATGTCCCCCCGCAGAACAAATTGAATCAATTTTGGTGATAGCCTGACCTGACCTGTAAAACCAACATAACTGTGCTTTGTGTTCTTTTTCAGATCAATTAATAGTTAAATCTAGTCTGTGAAAAATGACCATCACAAGTCCAATCATATAAAACGGAGAGAAGCAGCAAATCCTCACATTTTAGAAGCTGAAACCAGACAATTTTTACTTGATGAATGAACCAAATGAACTGACTAATCCTTGACTAATGAGAGGATCAGTGTCCCATAAAAGAAACAGAACTGAAAAGCAGTAGATAATGCAAAGTTTGGTGTTTTTGTGTATTTATAGAAATCTATACATATATGGTTTTGATATGCATCAAAGCTTCCAGGCCAGACTTGAACCCCCAGATGATGCAGATGTTATGTAAATTCACCAACTATGCTCAGGTTTTGTTGGGTTTTTCACTTACAGACTGTCTGCTGTGAAAAATCAGATTTAGAGCATTTCTGCAGTAGTTTTAGGGCTCGTAGTTTCCTCTAAAGAAAAAGATTGGATCAAATGTTTGACTGTTAAGAGAAGCACATTCTGCACTCACATCCCTTCGTCCATACATTTTTTATTTCTTAGAGAGATGAGTTGTTGAATCGCCTAGTTTCAGACGAGTGAATATCCCCCAGTGGACAAATGCATTGGAAAATGCTTAATGCCTGACCCCGGTGTGTTGTTTGTGTGTTTTGGTTGTATGTCCACCCATCTGTATAATAATCTAAATGGCCTGAGCGCAGACCAGTGTCACGGTACGAGTGGTGACCAGATATCTGCTCTGCAAAACAGACACGTGTGCCCTCTGAGACATATGGTGCCTCTGTGTGTTCACGTTTTTTTTGTTTTTTTTAATTATTTGAACCAGAAAATGTAGACATACAATCAGCGACACAGCAGTGAATAAAAGCATTAAAACAAGACACTATAGTTATAAGGTGTAACAATAAAATGACAGACCCACAATGTACACATATAGAGTACATACCCAGATATACATACATATGTTTATACATCCAAGAGTATATACTCATACATACTTTCATAAACACATACTTAGATCTGCAGTAAAGAACATAAAGTGATAGTCAATAATGTAAATGGTACTGACAGCTTGCTTGACAGCAGCTTGCTTCAAACCTTACAAATTGATGTGTGTTTACATGTTAATAATTTCCCACTCTCACTCTCAGACCCACTTTTCCAGTGGATGTCCAGTACGTGTGCAGACTGCTGATTGCGAGGCGCCGACAGCCGAACATTTGCACACTTGAATCCCAGCTGATTTATAGCTGAGAGAGGCAGTAAAAATATCAGAAGGCAGAAATGTTAGTTTTGTGCGTGAGAGTCTAAAAGCGGGAGGTTTAGTTTATGCTGCTGCAGTAGGAGGATGATGTACTGTGTGTTGTTTACAGCCACGGTCTCGCAGTGTAATAATGTATTGATCATGACGTATTCTGATAAGTCAGGCTGTTATTAACAAATGACTTCATCAATTTTAACAAGTAATATATTTTTTCCAATTACTTTTCCAGCCAAGAGAAGCTAACTGTGTAAAGGTTTCATGGACTGCTTGTACTATGAAAAGTTACATTGATATGAAAATTAATTAGTATTGATTGACTTGTTTGGGTTTTTTTTGGGTCAGTGAGTTCAAGTAAAAAGCCCCACTGAGGACACTAAGGTCATATCAGAGTTGTGATTGGAAGTGTAATGACCTGAGAAACAGACAAACTGACACTTTCCTTAAGGCTGATTTTTTTCTTTTGGACACAATATATTTATTTTTCCTTTTTTAAGTTTTAGGCACACAAAAATAAATACTAATAAATAAATATAAAAGGAGTTTTAGTGTTTCTCTGTGTGAAACAGCATGTAGGGAGATAAAATGTACAGAAAATATAACTGAGCATATGAACAAAATAAAAATGTGACAAATATTTTAGTTTTTCAGCTTGTTTCTTTGTTTTTTGGTAGATAGCAAAACGTTTTTTAAGAAATGGGTTTGCTTTTTACAGCCCTGATTTTGGTCATTTTCAAAAAGTCCCTGTTGTAAAAATGGCAACTGAAACCTTTAAAAATGTTTCCGGGGATGAGCCTTAAAGGGCTTATGGCCTTATCCTTAAAGCTATAAATTATTAAAGATGTCATCACAAGCTATCAGACCGTGGAAAAAAAACTGCTGCTTTAGTTTGGCCAGCAGTAAAAAAAAAAACATATTTATACTAACATGATATTAAACAGAGAATTTTCAAAGCTCTTTCTTTTTACTTAGTTAAAAATCATCAATTCAGAATGACTGACTAATTGTAGATGCATTATTTACGACTATTTTTGGCCGTCTGGTTGAACCAATGGATGTGTTACATGTGATGTGCTGGAGGTATCAGCCATCTGTACTCAGGAGCACGGAGAATTGGAAAAAAAAGATGTTCTAAGAAGGTGCTAACTGCTGTTTGGTATTGTGCTGACTCTGCAGGCTTCGCCGCTACAAGCTGCAGGACACAATAAAAGTGTCATTATTCTGCTTGTCTATGTGTAAGAAAAAGACAAAAAGAAAAGAAACAAGCCGCCTTCAGGGTATGTCAGCAGTTTGCTCATGTGTGTATGTTAGAGCGTGGTCTGTCTGTGTGCTCTTTGCTGCCGTGGCAACTAGAGTTACCACATACTGTACTAATATTTTAGGTTGCCTTACATAATCGTCTGCTTTTGTCAATACAGAGAGAGGATTTTCAGTACAAGAGGCACTGGGGGCTGTTTGTTTGGAGCCACTGCTCCACTAACTGACCATTGTGCGGTCTTAAGACAAATTTACTGTCTCATCAGCTGCTTTTTCCCCTCTCTTTCCCTCCAGTATTAACACCCGAATCCTCTCAAGACTGTGCACTCGATACTCTTTTCATCCTCTTGTTTTTCTTTTGTTAGCTCTACTCTTTATCGTCTTTCTCGCCAAGGCGGGTGATGTGCTTACCAAGAGACGAGAGAGACAGCTCAAAAAGAAAAGCAGTGAACTGAGAAGATGAAAGAAGCTTTTATTCAAGGCACACAGACACACCTGATACCTCCGATCAATGACGGATCAGATTGTGTGTGCAGCAGGTTTTTGGTACATAGTTTAACCTGAATAACTGTTCAGACTGCAGCATCTGAAGGCCTTTAAATCATCTGAATGTCTTTTGGCTGCAAAGTATGTTATATATTTTTGTGTCTTTTGTGTTTATTTTCTCTCTGGAGTTGTTGAATGAGGCACCTTTCAAATACTTGTCTCAACAACAGCTACTAACGTTTATGTTGCTTAGAGAATTTTTGCACAAGATAATTTCTCCTTTTCTAATATAATAATGACAGTATCTGATGTATTCTGTCGTCTGATGTTCAACCCAACATAATATCAGCTCTTCTTGAGATAACGCACAGAAATCTGAAGGTTTGTTTTTCCAATTAAATCATTTATCTTCCTTTTGTGTGTTTTGCTTTATCAGGCGGAGCGCAGCGGCTGCGATGTCAACATCCTCAGCATCCCGGTGCCCATTCGCCGCGGCGGCTCAGAGTCCAACCTGGACGTGGTGGACAGCGTCGGAAATGACGGAGTGGGCCTTGATTTCACCAAGGGGGCGCTGGGTATCGACAGCCTGCAGCAGAAGATCCTCAAGGTCAGAGGGAACATTACTCTCCTTGTCTGTGGCATCTTGTGTTTGACTTACAGAGCGCTGTGTACACATGTGAAGCGTCGGCCCTCTGAGCAAACATCACACGGGAGAAAAAGAAAAAATTAAGTAACCCCGTAGTGTAGTTTGCAGAGCTATAACGGCAGTATTTTGCTATCAAATATTCAGCTGTTCCCCCATTTGAATTTCAGTTATGATAGTACATTTGCCACATTTATCACAAAAATATTGAATTCATTGGTTCAATTAAGAAGAAATTTTACTCCAGCCCATCTTCTGCTTCATTTTAATAACACTCCTTGTGGTCTCATCTTTCATTAAAAATTAGAAGTTTCTCAGAGTGGAATTATTCCCACCACAGGAACATTGGGCATCAGTTTAGTGGTTTAATCTTTTTTTTATATTTTTTTTTATTTCAGGGCTGTAACCAAAACCTGATTAAGAGAAGAAATAATGTAGTGAATTACTGCCCCCAATGAGTAATAAAAAGTAATAAACAGAAAAGTAAAGTTTGTAGCAAGTAACAGGAAGTATTGACCCCCCAACACTGCTCCTTAAAATGCTGCGTCAGAAGAACTGCAATGGATTCATTTATTCGATGTCAACATTATTAGTGTGGATGCTCAGATCGGTATCAGCGACCTTATTAAGCAGATCGGGTATCGATCAAACACCACCAATCTGCATGATACTGTGACTGTTACAGCAATAAGCTAACATGCATACCGCTGATGATTCCCCCTGCTCCTCCATGTGCTTCATGTTAAATGCATTTTAATGAAGACTGTCATAGGCCTTTAATATGAAACCAGAAGTACAGACAATAACTTTTAGCTGATGTACTCCATAGAGTTTTTCTAACAGTAGATCTTTCTGCACTTTTTTGTCAGGAGGTTCAAATTTCATGGACAGAATAGATTTTATTACATGTTTAACAAAGCTCAATAAAGTAAATGTGTTGAAATGCTGCATCCCTAAATTATTAAACTTTTCTTAGCATCTGTTTTCATGAAAAATCCATTTTTCTGCTCTCATTCTCTTTAGGTGACTGAGCAGATCAAGGTGGAGCAGACAGCTCGGGACCAGAATGTCGCCGAGTACCTGAAGCTGGTGAACAACGCAGACAAGCAGCAGGTGGGGCGAATACGTCAGGTCTTCGAGAAGAAGAATCAGAAGTCGGCGCAAAGCATCGCCCGGCTGCAGAGGAAGCTGGAGCAGTACCACCGTCGCATGAAAGACAGCGAGACCAACGGCAAGCACAGCCACAAGGATAATGGCAAAGAGTCCGGGACCCACAGCAAGGAGGGCAGCCTGCGAGACGTCAGCTCCACCGGACGACACCCGGCGCTGGACAAAGTGAAGACGATCGGGCCCGGCGTGTCGCTCTCACCGCCTTTCTTCTTCAACAAGTCGCGGGAGTTCGCCAACCTCATTAGGAACAAGTTTGGCAGCGCTGACAACATCGCACACCTCAAGAGCTCCATGGAGACGGAGTCCGGGCTGAAGGCGGATGGCGGGGCGAGGGGTCTGAGCGGTAGCGCCAACACAGTAGCCAAGACGACCAAGTACCAGAGCGACGACGAGTGCTCCACCGGGACGTCTGCATCTGCTGACTCAAACGGGAACCCTGCCGGGGGCTCGGGGGCGGGGTCAGGAGGTCCGGGCAGGTCTGACTCCAACGGGCGCCTGGGGGAGGTGCTGGAGATGGTCCGGGAGATCAGGGAGGCCCAGGCACAGCTGGCGGATGACATGGAAACTCTGAATACACAGTTCAAACGAGATTACAGCTACTTCACGCAGGTGATGCAGGAGGAGAGATACAGGTTAGTGCAGCCTCAGAAATTGTGTTTTTAGGGTTGCTTATTATCTAATTTAACCACTCACTCTGTGAGATATACAGGACACACATACCCAGTTATGGTCTGTTAAAATTCCCAAATAGGCAGGTCAAGCACTCACATATTTCCCACTTCAGTTTTCTTCTATTAGATTAGTTGTAGCAGTCCATGTGAACACAGGGATGTTTCATTCTTCGCCCTCTGCAGCGTGTGTGCAGATGTCTGCTATAAGTAATTATATTGACCCCAATTCAACCCCATTAAAAGTCAATCAGTGCCATCACAATCTTTCCCAACACTAATTACTGAAAAGAGTCTTAAAACCAAATCTTAAAACCCATAAAATAAGAATTAAGAAATTTAAGAAATATAAATCTACCATTTAACTAAGCACCAACAGTGTCTCAATAGTTTAATGCGCCCTATGAAAACGCCCCCTCTGGTAAACGCTTGTGTCGTTCAAACTGGCTCCAATTTGTAACACAGGCTCGCTGTTACAGTGATGAAGGGTCACAAGTAGATATTGCTTCATTTTACACAAGCCAAAACGGTTGGGAGTCATTGATCTAGATGACTTTGTTTTACAACCTAACATGTAAAAATAAATACAGTTGATAACAACTATTATTTCTTCTGCTGCAGGTGCCCAAAAAAATGAATCCTCCGCTGTAACAACACTCCTAACTGGGCAAATTTTGTTCACACATCTGCTGCTGATCTTTAAAGAGCTTTTGACAGTTAACGGGCCATTATTATAAGCTTTTGTAAACTAAAAATAGAGAGCGGCGCTTACACGCACAAACCCCCAGACTGTTGCTAAGTCAACCAAGGGCAAATGTTTCAGCAGCTTAGTTGCAGTAGTAGATAAACTGCTGTACTGTCACTCGCCCACACACGCACTCAATTATGCATCGTTTCTCCCGCTCTCCTTGGCTCTCTGCCTCCACCTACTCTGCATGTTTGTGTGTGTGTGTGTATGTGTGTGTGTGTGTGTGTGGGGGGGGTGTTTCTGTCTGTCAGGTATGAGCGGTTGGAGGACCAGTTAAATGACCTCACGGAGCTCCACCAGCATGAGACGAGTAATCTGAAGCAGGAACTGGCCAGCATTGAGGAGAAGGTGGCCTATCAGGCCTATGAGAGGGCCAGGGACATACAGGTAATGTGTGTTATGTATACAAACACATAAACTGACACACAGTTAGCCTTTATAAAGCAGTTATATAATGCACAAGATGCTTAGATTTAGCCTGCACATGTACAGAACTAGAATTTATCTGTTTTGATTTTAGACTATATGGATACTTGACTCGAGTATTGAAATGATTAGCTAAACGAGAAACAAATAACAGTTTTGACTGTCTGGCCACTTGGGGGCAGCAGAAACAAGTTGTGTAACACAACACTGACGGAGCAACATTATCATTCATTTGGAGTCATGTTTCTGTCCACCTGGTGAATGTAAGTCCAATATTCACTCTGTTTTAGCTGTTTTTGCTCTCTACCAACTCCTGAGGGTAAAATATCTGGTTCTTTAGCTGCTAAATGCTCCACTATGTTCACCAGCTAGTCTACAGCTAACTGTGTCTGTTTGCTGTTTGGTGCTGAGCAGGTAGTGTACACAGTGGGGTTTTTAGAGCTTTTTCTTTGAAAACAGCTGCCTGTTGCGACCGAAAACGACAATATGAGAGCACTGAGAGTGAAGCAAAACAGGCAAAGTTGCAGCTGGACAGATAAACAATGAGCTGAAACTCACTTTAAAGCTCCGTAAAGCCGAGGGGAGCTGCAGAGTCACTGATAATTCTCTGTAGGTTCATCACTACAAGCCACAACCAACACATTACACAGTGACATTTGAGAAATTGTCATTGTAAAAAATATTGATTATAGCAGCTTTAACTCGCATTCTTTTCTAAATGGTCATACAATTCACATTATTTGGGTTTTTTTTGTTGTTTTTTTCTCAATAATTTGGGGCATTTTGCCTTTTTAAGATAAAGACAGGTTAGACTGTGAGTGAGAGGGAGTGATAGGTAACAGTACAGTGTCTCCGGGCTGATTTGTCATTAAATGGCACACACAGGAGCCATCAAGATGCTGCCAGCGTCTCCCATCCATTTCTAAAGTAATACACAGCTTGATGTCAATTCATATCTAATGCAGTTTCACTGCTCTTCCCTTCTGACTCATTGCTCTCTAGTGTTTCCTTGATTTTAACTGTGTGTGTGTGTGCGTGTGTGTGTCTGTGTGTGCAGGAGGTCCTGGAGTCGTGCCAGACTCGGGTGTCGAAGCTCGAGCTCCAGCAGCAGCAGCAACAAACGGTTCAACTAGAAAACACGGATGCCAAGGTGCTGCTCGGGAAATGCATCAACATCATGCTGGCAATCGTCACCGTGATCTTGGTGTGCGTTTCCACGGCGGCCAAGTTCACTGCCCCACTGCTGCGCAGCCGCCTCCACCTCGCGCTCACCTGCGTGGGAGTGTCCGTTTTAGCGCTGCTGTGGAAGAACTGGGAACATTTACAGTGTGCTTTGGAACGATTGCTCCTCCCGCACTGAGCCACACTCAACACAAGGAGTACAAATGAGACCAGCAAACATTGGCCAACCCTGCGTCCAGGTCTCCAGTAGGTGTGTTGTCATGGAGACACAGGAAACAGGGAGGAGTTTACATGTAGCCTTACACCAGCCCTAGTTCCCCAGTGATTTTTGGGCTCCACGGTGACTTGATTTATGGGGTCTGTGCTTTGCATGTTTAAATGGGGTCCACATAAATCCCCAAATGGGTGGAGAGTCTTTCCCAGAATG
The DNA here is from genome assembly GCA_038419695.1 of Scomberomorus guttatus. Classification (NCBI taxonomy): domain Eukaryota; kingdom Metazoa; phylum Chordata; class Actinopteri; order Scombriformes; family Scombridae; genus Scomberomorus; species Scomberomorus guttatus. The sequence goes on along the minus strand of CM076466.1, from coordinate 5,192,807 downwards.
CCTCTCCAAAAATAATTAAACAAATAACGCACAGATGTACTTGATATCTCATGTGACAGAAATGTGACAAAGCTCTACAAAGTGCTGTCTAGCTGAAGCTGAAGCTGAAGGTGCATAAATATGAGCATGGCACAGCGCTGCCATAACAGTGTATCACTAGTCGTAAAAGGATAAATCAGCTGGAATTGATCAGATGAGAATCACACTCATGTCATTCTGGTCGCACCAACAAATGACACTAAAGTCTAAACTAGAGGGCTGGGCTTTTATTGGGGCATTGAAATAGTGATTATTTTCTGCCCTGGGAAGTGTATTAGTTATAGCACCGCCTCCTCACACCTCTAAACAAACCCTCACTGGCGGTATGTGTGCGCCAGTCGATCAGTCTTGAACCTGCACACGCCTACAGTCCTGTATGCCTCCTTGTACACCAGCCAGCTGTGACGAACACAAAGACAAATCCACCTGAAGGTTGATTTGTACTTGCGTGTCTGAACTCTGCTGTTCTGTATTTATGTGATTTTTTTTCTTTATCAGTGTCTCCTCCTAAAGGACATTTTGAAGCCTGGCATACACGTTATTTTAAGCTGTGGGTGTGTTTGTGTCATGTACTGTACACCTGCTTGTGTGTTTATTCTGTGTTTCTTATAGAAATAGTGCGACTTTTTGGGAAATACGCCTTCTTGCTGTGAGTTAGATTAGAACAGTGACATGTGGGCTCTCTTTCATAGTTTACATTAAAACTTTTACATAATTTTTCACAAATCTACTGCAGATAACAAAATAAATACAAGGCTTCTGTAAATCCAAGTGAATAGCAACTTGCTACATCTAATACTGCCCTCACAAGCCATGGCTGCATCATGCTATTGGAACAGTTGAACCTAATTGCTGGATTAGAAGATACTGTCTGTACGGTAACTATAAAGCTAGAAAATGTCGATGACAGTTCCCTAAAATGTCTTGTTTTGTCCCGACCAACAGCCCAGAACCCAGATATTCAGTTTACTGTCATATAGGACTAAAGAAATCAAAAAATATTTACATTTAAGAAGCTGGAACCAGAGAAATTTAGCATTTTTATCTCTCAAAACAATTATCAAAATAATTTCCGATTCATTTTCTGTCAATCGACTACTTGATTAACCGACAAATCATTGAAGCTAGTATCTGGTTAGCTTGTGTTAGCTTAAAGACTAAGCAGGGGGAAACAGCTAGCCTGGTTTTGTCTGGAAAAATAAAATCTGCATACAAGCACCTCTGACTTCCCGGCACAACATATATGTATAAATGTTGTACATAATGTAATAAATTACTGGTATTTTGTTATCTTTGGACAGAGCCAGGCTAGCTGTTTCCCCCCGTTTCCAGTCTTTATGCTAAGCTAAGCTAATCAGCTAATCACCTTTTCATTTACAAGTGTATTTCTCAAAACGTCAAACTATTCCTTTATAGGAAAGCTCTTGAACTGCCTCCTGTCGTGTTAATTTTTTGTCACGTAAATTTGTGTTTTTCGGGTAACTTTTAGAGATTTGAGAAGCAAAAGGTGGTCTGAGAGTCGACGTGCTTTTCTCAGTTCCAAAGACGGCAGCTTAAGCATCGACCGGCTTGCTTGTAGGCTGTGAGGGAGGCCGACCTGATACTTGTAAGCAGCACCAACAGCCTTTCTGTGATTCCTCCTTGACCGTTAGAAAAAAAGCTTGTTTAACTTAAAGATCCTGATTTTATTGAATTGCCTTTTTTTTTTTACGAGGTGAACAGAACAAATTTGTGTGAAGCCTTTGATGTGCTGCGTTCACGTCCACCGGGAACAGCAATGTTCTGACAGTTCAAAGTCCAGACTTGAAAGGATTCCCGCCTGTTGAGACCTGTCCGTGATTACTGATGTACCTTTTTAGTTGCTCGTAATAATTCCTTTCAGCCTTTTTACACTTGACTCTTGCACAGCTGGGAAGTGACTCATTTTAGATGATGGCGTCTAACCAGCACAAGAAGTTCTGCCCGTCAATCACATTTTAAAATGTATGAATTGTCATGATTCCTGGGGTGATTATATTACTTGAAATGTAATGTCAGCCATTTCTCTAAAATACTGATGTGTCAGCAAGATGGAAAAATTAGCCTTTACCACTTAAAACTGCAGCGGTAACATCTTAGAAAACTCATAGCGACAGTTTTTCTCATGTGACAGGATTGCAGCGTCATAAATGTGGACAGAGGGAACTGAACAATGTAGCTCCACGCTCCCTCAGCCTGTTTCACTGTGATGATGATGATGAGGAGGGGGATGAAATGGGACTGATGCCTTTTCAATGCAGCTTAATTCTTCTTCTGTGTGACTCTGTATTCTGTTTGTGTCCCTTCAGAAAAGCCAAATAGTTTTTAAGGCACAAGAAACACTGAAATAACTTTGTTTTCTTACCCTTTGGCTTTGTTTTTCCAAACTGGCCCAAACACTATTACTGTCTGCTCTTCAGGAGAGACGTGCACCCTTCTCCAAAGCTGTATTTGTACGTCCATAATGTATATTTTCAAATATCTGTCTCTTATATGTGCATTAGTTTCTGGTTATGGGTTTTCCATAACATTTTTTTTTTTCAAATGAGAAAATAAATCTGTTTTTCTAAAAAAAAAAAAAAAAAATTCTTGATGTGTTTCCTTTGGGACTTTTTTTTATTTCTGAACATCTCATCCATTATACATGACAGATCAGACAGACTACATGATGTAAGATCTGTTGTAAAGATCAAACCTTTCTGCGAGCACCATAAGGAATTAATACATAAAATGTGTGTAAATTACTTACACAAACACACAAGAGCTGTGTAGTGTGGTGCACTGCGGAGAGAAAACCCACTAATAATATTCTTTTTAGTTTTGGAAAGAATATTTGATCAGACAGTATTTATAGTATTCAGGAGAATTCAGGTCAGATATTTTTCTTAAATCTAAAATAGATCATATAACTGTTTGCAACACTTTAGTTACTTTTCAGATGAAGATTTGACACAATGGATAATATAATATAATGGATAATATAACTTTTGACGTCTTACAAAAAGCAGTGTGTAGTCGGGGTCACATTTCAGATGTCTGAGTTGTTAACAGCTCCACCAAATAGTGATTTTTCCCTCTAAACTTCTCACACGGTTTCATTTCAATAAATGTTCAAATGATCCAATATTTCAGCAAAAATCAGAAATTAGAGAAAAAGCCCAAAAGCTGAAAACAGATTTGTGTATCAGAACTTTGTTTTTTCTTCTTTCCTCTCCCATTAATCATCTCACGACCCCTCAGATTTATCTGGTGACCCTTTTGAGGAGCCCCGACCCCTAGGTTGGGAACCACTGGACTAAACTAGCTAACTGTATATAAAGTAGTTGAAACTAGCTCCACCTCCAGCAGCTACAACAGTAACATGCTGCTTACACACTGATGCTTCAGTATTAATAATCTAATGATGTCATATATAATAATATATCAGTCAGAGGGACCAAACCACTACTTTTACTGCAATACTTTAACTACATCAAGCTCATAATACTTATGTACTTTTACTTAAGTAGGATTTTTCATGCAGGACTTTTACTTGTAATTGAATATTTTTACATTGCTGTATTGGTACTTTTACTAAAGGATCTGAATACTACTCAGTCTTCTCATCCAATTCTCTCCACGTTGCCCATTCATTCAAACTATTCCTTTGAATAATGTGTCCTACCTAAGCACATTTTGGACCAGATGATAATGACAAAGGTCAGACAGATAGAGTTGTTGACAAGCAGCATGAAAAAAACAATTTAGAGTGAAATAATAGATGGTGACAAGCTCAGCGTATGAGGTTGTCAAATTTGGTTAGTATGGAAATGAAGTGGAGTCATTTGACTAGTGCTGTTCAGGGAACGTCCGTGCTCCATGCTCCTGTTAAAGCTACTCAAAGGCTGTGGAAGGAATGTCTGAATGCTCCTATTGTCCGCTGTTTTGGGGGGGACTGAAACTGATCCTTAAAAAATCCAATATCTTCACTGCCTATGTGCAAGAGCTGCAAAAAAAAGCTGTGCTGAAAATTAAATCAAGTGCAACTCGATCAGTTGACTAAACCCCTAGCCAGGTTTGTGCTTCTGGTGTATCAGAAATATTTTGTCTGGGGCTGCAACTAACATTTATTTTAATTATCAGTTAATCTGTTGATTATTTTCTTGATTAATCGATTAGTTGTTTGGTCCAGAAAATGGTGAAAAATGTTGGTCACTGTTTCCTAAAGCCAAATGTGACGTCCTCAAATGTCTTGTTTTGTCCATAACCCAGAGATATTCATTATACTGTCATAGAAGACTAAAGAAACCAGAAAATATTCACATTTAAGAAGCTGGAATCAGAGATTTAAAAAAAAAAAAGACTTATAACGGTTGATTGATTATCAAAATAGCTGGTGACTAATTTAATAGTTGGCAACTACAATTTTGTCAAATACATTTTTAACCTTTTCAGAGAAGAGGAGCATTGACGGTTGATCACATTAACTTGTCTACACGTAATGAAACCCTGAAGGATTTTCTGATGTTATTGTCACAGATGCATCTTGAAATAAATGTCAGCTGCTTTTGATTGATCTTCACTAAGAAAGACATTTTTAATTTCAGAGTCGCACATGATCATCAACTGACGCCCACCCCAGAAGTGTTTAATTCACCCTGATGGATATGTCAGAAAAAGTCCATGTTCCAGCTGTTTAGTGGATCATTAATCTTTTATCCTGAGTTGTTGGCTTCAGATTCATTATTCAGACAGTGTTTTGCTCCTTTACTGTCCTCCTGCCCTTCACACTGCTGTGCTTCTGTCATTCCCCTCAGAAAGGCTTGCCTCACTCTGGTGTCGGGGCTGGTTGGGTTCAAACATCTGCTTGTGTCCAGCTCATTGACCTAAAAAGCACATACGAGTATATTGTACCGCATGTGTGCACGGAGCAGAGAATAAAACTGAGAGGAGACGGCCCTCTAGCTGTCAGAAAGCAGCAGTGCCTCCAAACTGTGTTCAGTATCTCTCAGTATTTGATAAATACTTTAGTATATTTAAAAGATCATTTATAGATGTTGTTCATTCCTTTAAAAAGCTATAACTCATGTGTTACTCACAGCTCTTCTATTCCTTATTAACAACACACGACTATTTTATGTGTTTTTGTACTGTAAACATGAACAAATCCAGGAAAAATCTAGTTTTGCATGATCATATATTGCTTAATGGTGTGATGAACTACATGTAACTCATGCTATTATTCCTATATTTAAACATGCATCAAATAAATATAAATATGTATTTTTAAAGTATGACAGTTTTCCCTTCAATAAAGTAATTAAGATTGTAGTCACTACCACCAAATATATTTTATTTATTTACTAAAACAATTTACACAACAATATTTTTTTCAATATTTTAAAAATAAAGAAATGACGCACAATATATGATTTTGTGATGTAAAGAAAAAAGTAAAAAGGGGAAAAAAGGAACAGGAACAAAGAAAAAATACAGTAAACAGAACTAACACAAGTAGAGCTGAAACAATTAATCGATTAGTCGATCATGAGAAAATTAATCAGTAACTATTTTGATCATTTTTCCAGCAAGAATGCAAAAATTTCTAGTTCTAGCTAGAGCTGCAATGATTAGTCGATTAATTGATTAGTCGCCAACTATTTTAATTATCAAATAATCATTTCATTCATTTTCCCAGCAAGAATGTCAAAATGTGACTATTTCATACTTTGTCATATATGAAAATAAACTGAGTATTTTGGGGTTTTGGGTTATTGGTCGATTAAAACAACACTTTTAGATATGTTAACTTAGGTTTTAGGAAATTGTGGTGGCATTTTTTTTAAACTAAAAGATTAACAGATGAACTGAGAAAATAATAACAAAAATAAATGTTAGTTTCACAAATAAACAAAACAAATTATAACATTCCAACATATTGTGTTATTTTTTATTATTACTATTCGTGTATTATTGTATTATATATTGTTTTTTTTTGTCTATTAATATTGTATATTAATTTGTGACACTGAAAGAACTCAACAAATAAAATTTTATTTTATTTAATCAATAAAATATCATTAATTTATATGAATAAGAGCCAATAATTAAATGTGAAAGCCTGCAGTGTGTCATCCACAGCACGTGGTGGCGGTAGTGAGACGTCAATGTTGTTTTGGCGCTAAACAGAAAAGCTAAACAGGAAGTCGTCATAACCGTCCACCTTAAAAAAGTTTAATGTAAATTTGACCTCGCTGCGGAGGCTGGAAGTGCCGCTTAAATATCAACATTATCGATAAAACGTGTCATTAGGGATTTTTAAAATAAATATTTAACATTAACTGAACGAATTAGCATTTTTAATAGTAGCTTTGAAGTAGAAAAGCGCCAAGAAGTCACTCGGGAATGTTGCTATCCTGTTAGCTCATGCTAGCTAATGGACGTTACTTTGAATGAATTTGGTGAAATAAATTCATGTTAGAAGTATTTTTGTTTGTTTGTTTCCGGATTAACCATTCAACCTTAAATGGATGAGCACAAGGAGAACATTCATGGCAAGGACGTCAATGTGAAGATGTCTAACACAAGAGAGGATGAAAAGGTGGGTTTGAGTAGCTAACGTAGCTTCTTGTTTTGCTCTGAAACGCTGCTGATTCTTCTTAGATACACCAAAAAAAGCAGTTTAACATCCGTAAACGTATATGTAAAGATCCACTAATATAACACAAGTTGCGATGAACTAGTAGTCTATTTGAAAACATGTTACATGTAAAACTTGACATAGCAAACGGCAGGTATTTGAACAAAGACGTGGCAGGAGGAACCAGCTATAAAAGCTCAAATTTTGCTTAAAAATTGTCATTGCTGTGTTTTTCTTTGCCGTTTAATATAATCACTTATACAGTATTGTGTGTTATATAATTTTCTTTTTGGTCAGTCAGTATTTATTGATTTTGTTAGGCAATCAGACAATCAGTCAACAAAACAAATATAGGCACATTGCCCTGCAACCCTTACTACTGCTTCGGACTTAAAGGACAGGTTAGGGTTAGTTAATGGGATGGAAAAAATATTAGGAACACTTTTCAATATAACTGCCACCACCCACTACGACCTCAATAATAAACATAAAGTACAATTATCACCTTTCTGACAATGTCAACAAAAACTAAAAATGTATAAGCTTCATAAAAGTAGAATTTATGGCAGAGCTGATGTATTGGATTAGATAGATAGATAGATAGATACAGGTGTTCCTAATAAAGTGCTCGCTGAGCGTATTTGAGCTGCAGCTTGTCTGTCACATGGTATGTTGTTATCTTTTGCTAAATTTGTAGCATTGTATCATTCTGTGACACATACTGACCAGGATCATCCCTCTCCAGGCAAAGCCTTGCAGCAGGATATGTCCTGCCGATGAACCTGCTCCTCAGGTGTCCCCGTCTCAGTCCAACAGCGACTTCAGTCATCCGGTGTACAAAGAGATTGCTGTGGCCAATGGACACATCAACCGCATGTCCAAGGAGGAGCTCAGGATCAAGTTGGCAGAGCTGAAGCTTGACACGAGGTCACTAATATCAATTCAGTAAACTTTAATATTTGTCATTGTTTGGTGTAAAGAACATGGAATGTTTTTATGATCTTACACTAGTAAGATTTAAATAGTTTCTTAAACCCTTCTGTCTTTGTGTGTAAAGAGGTGTGAAGGATGTGATGAAGAAGAGGTTGAAGAGTCACTATAAGAAGCAGAAGCTGATGCAGTCTGCGGCTGAGGGAGGACCCACTGACACCTACTACGACTACATCTGCGTGGTGGACTTTGAAGCTACGTGTGAAGAGGATAACCCATCGGACTTCCTTCATGAAATCATTGAGTTCCCCATGGTTCTCATCAGCACACACACCTTAGAAATTGTAAGTAGAGTTTGTGATGAAGGCAGGATTTACCACTTTTTAATCTGCAGAAAAGTGTTTTGTGAGTATAAATGTTTATACTTATTTATTTTGCAGGTGGACACTTTTCAGGAATATGTAAAACCAGAACTGAACCCGCAGCTTTCAGACTTCTGTGTGAAGTTAACAGGAATAACACAGGTCGGTTTAGCTTGCTACAGTATTAGTGTCCTATTAATATGGTTACAAGTTTTTGTACATCGTAATAAAGTGTTGATTGTTGTTTTGTTGAGTAGAAAATGGTTGACGAAGCAGACCCGTTCCCAGCAGTCCTGCAGCGAGTTGTAGCCTGGCTCCAGGAGAGGGAGCTCGGGACAAAGTATAAATATGCCATCCTGACTGACGGGTATGATGTTTCACTTTAGTAACGCTGCAGATTTCAAAGAGAATTTTTCTGTTCTTAAACTGCTCAGTGACATTTTGACCGCTTTCTGTTATGTCTTCTGCAGGGCGTGGGACATGAGCAAGTTCCTCAACATCCAGTGTCGTGTCAGCCGGATCAGATATCCTCAGTTTGCAAAGAAATGGATAAACATTCGGAAATCATACGGAAACTTCTACAAGGTTTCACTTTTAAATAGTTTTCATATAGTCACTTAATATGCCATTTGCCAGTTCTGCAAATCTGTTTAATCAAGCTAAAAATCACAAATGTTGAATGCAGAAGTTCACTACTATTTGAGCAATAGTGACTTTTGAATTAAGATTTTGTTCTTTAAAGGTGCCTTGTGGCGCTTTGACCACTAGTAGCGCTATGGAGCAATGTTTTCACAAGGGTGATCCCCAGTTTTGTATCTCATTCCAACAATCATCCATAAATCATGCAAAGATATTCCAGTAGAGCCCCAGAATAAAATTATGGACCTGGAAATGTGCATATGTCCCCTTTAAGTATACACACAGTGCATATTGGTGACAAACATAACTGTCTCTATGTGGTACTTTCAAACTGCTGTTAGTGAATATTCTATTTTTGCAGCTCGTTTTAGAAATTACAGTAAAACATCAGCCGGTTTCTTTTTTGTCCCCCAGGTCCCCCGCACACAGACGAAGCTGAGCACCATGTTGGAGAAGTTGGGTCTGAAGTATGAAGGTCGTCCTCACTCCGGCTTGGACGACTCACGCAACATTGCCAGGATAGCTCTGCGCATGCTGCAAGATGGGTGCCAGCTGCGCGTCAATGAGCGCATGCACGCCGGCCAGCTGCTCTCTGTTCCCAGCTCTGCTCCCGTGGAAGGAGCCCCGCCTCCACATAACCCCCGCAGCAGGGACTAGACACATAAACTGAGGCTTGTGCAAACAGGAACCCCATGTCTGTATCGACTCTTTACCTTCATGAGTTACAAGAAGAAAAAAAATCCAAAGCAGTTTTACAGTCTTACTGTAAAGTTGTCCGTTTATGTTTTGGAGCTGAAACACTGTAGTTGGTGAAAAGTATTTGAGTTAATAAACAGGGACAATATATTGATTTAAGATTGTGCCGGTGTTTGACCTCGTGTGGGTTTCCTCCCAATCCATGACGACTCCATATGTTGTTATCTTTACACCAGATGTTTGACCAGAAAGATCATTCCAGTGTGTTAAACTTCAAGCTTCAGTGGTGTTAAACCTGCCTCACCCTGCCTTATTAAGCTGCTAACATTCATGAAGAAATGTAATTCAAATGTCTTAAAGTGTCCCTTTGAGGGGTTTCAAGTCATCTTTTACAAAAAAATGTCCAAATTCTGTGATTCCAGCTTCTCAAATGTGAATATTTTCTGGTTTCTTTTAGTCTTGTATGACAGTAAACTGAACATCTTTGGGTTGTGGACTGTTGATCAGGAAAAAAGGCATTTTAAGACATTTTTTTGACTCGATTAATTGAGGAAATAAACGACAGATTATTATCGATAATAAGAATAATCGTTAGTTGCAGCCCTCGTCAGGTTTCCTCCCAAAAACACGACTCTGAAAAAACGCAGAATATCTTTTTTGGTGACATTAAAATGAAAAAAATATTGATTATCTGCAGCTTCAGATTAACAATGTCAGTGTTGGCCTTCAAAACCTGTAAATGTCTAATTGTGCTAGTAGTGTAAACACAAGAGACTACAGAAATGATGCTGCTATTGCTCTGCTATATAATAACAGAGCCGTAACATCACACTGTTTGCCACTTTTACAGAGTGTGTGTTCAAGGCTTGGAAACAGTCCTGTGGACTTTGATTGTCTGTATTTTCTCAGACTGAGATTCATTAAGCGCCATAAGTAAAAAAAAAACAAAAAAAAACACTTCATCAGTATATAAATAACAGTACAGGTGTTCATCTATTTGTCAAACCTCTTAATGAACACTGTAAGACATTAAAATGTGTCTGTTGTAAGTACTGTGATGATTTAAGCCTGTGTTGTAGGATTCTGTGATATTTTGTATAGGATTTTTATTTCATGGAGCTTTGATCTATTTTAACAGGAATAAATATTCTTCACAACGCAAATAAAGTGTGTTTCTGTGTTCTTGTTTACAGGGTTCATCTTCATTCAAACTTAACATGTATAATAAAGTCCAAGTATCCTCACTGCTCGCAGGATCTCGTGGTATTTTTGGTTAAATTAGGTTTTAAAACACCTGCTGAATGTTTCATTCAGCTGCTTTTAATGTGTTATTAATGTGCTACTTTGTGCTTTTAGTTTTAGTTTTTAAAGAAAAAAAATCAACTTAAGTATTTTGAAAAGTGCTCTATAAATAAAATATTTTCTAGATCAGTGTTTAGCACAAGGAAAGGTTGTCTGCAGGCTCTGAGGACATTTCCAGTGTTTCACTTTTGGGACCACTTCCATTAACATCGTTAAAATTAGAAAAGTTTTACCAAAGGATGTGGCTGCAGAGCCAAACTAACAGTGAACTCCTCCTATACTGAACACAAATATAAACACAACACTGTTGTTTTTGCTCCCATCTTTCACAATTTGAAATTTCTGTGCACACAAAAAGGCTTATTTCTCTTGAATTTTGTTCACGAATTTGTGTAAACCGGTGTTCGTGAGCACTTCTCCTTTGCGACATATCACAACCTCTATTACACTGTACAGTGTAGTATGCAGAAAGCCATATCCTTTAAACAAAACATTAACACTTAGAATAAAAGAGAAGAGGCACAATTTCACACAATAAATGCCAAATAATGTGTGTCTATTCTTTAGGTGGTTTCCAGTCTGTGAGATGTAGCTACAGAACTCTGAATCTGCTGCCCACATATCAAGATTTTTTTCTGTGATTCAGATTCAGGCTGTGCAAGATGATTAACAGGATAGAACAGCTGGAAAAAATATATTTCTCCACACAGACTGAAGCATGTTTATTTTTTTTGGCCTGTGCTCCGATGTTACAATAAATAATTCTGAAAAGGAAATATAACTGTCACACACTGTGATGAGGGGCCACAAACAGACATTTTGAGGGGTCACAAGCCAAAAAAATTGGGCACCTCTAGTTTAAGTTTAGGCCGTCATCTATGAGATGTGTCTGCTAAACATTTTCTTGGGGGAAACCTTGAACATTTAAACTGTGGAACTGCTCCTGAATAGTTTTAAAGCTAGAAGCAGTAAAAGAGGCCTCAAATGTTTTAACACTCAGTGCTGCATTTATTGATTTTTGGGGGCAGAAAACCTTCAAAAAACAAGCTGACAAGGCAGCTAAAAGCCACCAGAGTTTATCAGAGCTTTTGGTTGCATGTGGGTAAATGATCTGGGAGGGGTTAAATAAGGAAAATCTCTGCAGAGCTGCAGAATTTGGTGATTTTGGCATTATAATTGACACTTTTCACATTCATTTGATTCATTATTAACATCAAAAGTATTGATTAAGCAGCTTTAACTTCACAAACTCCTTGTCAAATATTACATACAGCTTTGGGAAATGAGTTTAGAAATCACTACCCACCACTCAAAAGAGAAAAAAAAGGTCCAACTGAGATGCTTGTGTCATTTTTTCAGTTTTTATAATCAAACTTTAATATTTGTCTGCAGTCGCAGCACCATTTACATTAAACACTTTTTAGTCCAGACAATCTGTCATACAGTATCTTTGGGCTTATGAAGTACATATAAAACTTTCATATCTGTATCTAATACGTTAAGTCATATAGTTAAATATGGCAGTAGCTTATACAGCTAAATTGTTTTATATTCTCTACACATTCTTGGTTTCTAGCACTGAGGTCACGTTGGCTTTTAGTGGTTTCCTTTGGGACTCGTTACTTCAGTTTTAATGCTTTCTATAAAATGTGTTTCCATTGTTAAAATCATTTTTGGGCACAGCTGTCCAATATACTCTGGTGTTAAGCAGCTGGCTCACACACAGTCACAACTTTTGGCAGTGATTTAGTAATATATGTAATGTGTTTGACGCTGTCAGAGCCTCTGACAGTGTCAAACACATTACGGTGTTTGGCTCTGTTAGCTATAAAACACTCAGGGGATCATCTGGGAGCCGTATTTTGAAAACGCTCTCCAGACATTCGGCTCTATTAAAGTCCCAGCCAGTACACTTGAGAAGTGAGTGAAGAGGTGCGGCGATGTGCCGGAGCATCACATACAGGTGCTGTACAGCGTCACTTTGTGGCTGATCTCTGCCAGGATCTGGCGGATGGTTTGCTCCAGCTCAGCCAGCTCTGCAGCTTTGGCCTCCAGGATGCGCTGGTTGGCCTCGTAGGAGCTCTCCAACTCTGAGAACACGAGACAGACAGAAATAACACCGCCGTGTGTTTGTTACTCTTTCATGAAAATAGACTTGAATGAATCAATGTGTTTGTACGAAATACATATTGAGATAATGATTAGTAGGTTATCAGTGTGAACACAAAACACTGAAAAACAAAACATTGTGAAAATAAGGAACATCTGGTTACCTCCGAGTCTCTGCAGCTTGCTGCTGCTCTGGGCCAGCAGCTCTTTGGCCTCCTGCTGCAGTTCGTCCGCTCTCCTCCTCGCCTGCAGCACCGTCTCCCCTTTATCCCCCACCAGGTCCTCCACCTCCTCGAATTTATCTTTCACCTCCACGTCAAACTCCTTCACACACAAAGGAAAGCAGCAGCAGATGAAAATGTATCTTTGCCTCGTTAGGCTGGTGGAAACTTATTACCCAAAATTCAAACAAGGGCTGATATAAAAAGGTGTATAAAGTGTGTGTGTGTGTGAGACCTGCTGCGCCTCCTCTGCGTTCTGTCTGGCCTGGTCTGTGATCCAGTCGGCCGACTCCGCCAGGCGGTTCACCTCCAGGTTGTTCTGTCTCAGCAGGCCGACCTCCCGCTCCAGCTGGACCAGACGACCCGTGGTGTTACTCAGCTGCAGCTCCGACATGGCCGTCTCCGTCTCCACCTGACACACACACACACACATGCGTTAAATTGCAATAAACCGCACTGGTGTATCATTTATCAGCTGATGAGACTTTAAACATCCTGGAGAAGTGAGCAGACACAGTATAGAATTAAAAATGAATAAAGAAGAGATAGGTGGTTATGCTGATGATATTCAACATATCAGAGGCTGAAACAGACCAGACTTTTTAAAAAACCCAAACTGACAAACAACCACTTTTGTAACCTTCATGTACTGTAACCTTGGAGGTCAGAGGTCAAACTCACAGAGGCCAACAGTTCCATCGTGCCTTTAGTGTTGTTCTGGGCCAGTTGGATGGCGTCCATGGCGATGGTCTGAGCGCGCTCACTCTCATCCAGGGCCGCCTTCACTACGTCTGCTGTCGCCTTCATGTTGGACGCCTGCTCACTGACGAACGGACAATAAATGTTCAAAAACATCAGACATTTGACTCTGTGACTCTCAGGAGCATCAACTTGAAAAAGCAGCTGATGAGGTATTAAAGGGTCAGTTCACCCAAAACATGAAAAACGCTCAAAGTGAGATCTGTAGATTATTTAAGTTATTAAGATTTTCATCTGTATTATTTTTCACAAATCACAAATAACTGAATAGCTAAATACATTACAAGTAAATGGGAAAATATGTTTTTAGTGATTTGGATGAACTTTTAATATTTGGAGGCTCATTTTTTGAATAACAAAAATATATATTTGTCTGAAGACATCTTTGCTCCTCCTTTGTTTCCATTTTTTTGGCAATGACACATGACTTTGACTGTGTGTATTATACCTTGCAGCCTTTGCCTCCTTCAGCAGCGTCTCTGCAGCCTGGATGTCATCAGCGCTCTGACTGAGGATGGTCTCCACGCTGGTCAGAGTGCCCACCTTCTCCCTGATCTCCTTCGTCAGCTCCTGCAGCTTCTCTGTCGAGGTCGGCATCTCCAGAGCCAACACCTCGTTGGCCACCGCCTCGATCACAGACACGTTGGCTTTGTCATCTGGACAATCAAAAACACATCATAAACGATCCAGTTGTTTCTGACAGTTTTACCTGATTGCAAACTGTACTGTGTTAACAAATCCAGTGTGTGCGGGTTTGTGACGCACTCACTGGTGAGCAGGTCTCGTATCTCTTTGATGAGGTTGCGGAGCTGCTCGTTGCTCTGCTCCACTCTCTCTTTGCTCCGGTTGGATTTGATCAGCACCTCCTGAGCGTTCGCCTTGGCCTCGTTTGCGCGGGTAGTGGCTTCCCACACCTGACCACAAACAAGATCACATCGTTCCTGACTCGTCCTACGCTGTAATCTAAAAAAAACATATATGCCATGTTCACTCTCACTCACCATCCTGGAGAGCTTATCCACCTCCTGCATCGCCGCAATGATCTCCTGGTCCAGATCTTTGGCTGATTTTAAAGCAGTCTGGGAGGTTGTGACGAGGCCTCCGCATCCTTCTCCTCCACACTGAGGCGCTCCGTCCTCGCCGACGCAGCCCAACCCGCCGCAGGGAGAGCCAGAGCAGCCGTCACCTTCAGCTGCAGCGCCGCATGTCTAGAGAGAACGAATAAACACAAAGTTTTAACCCATTTGCGGCAGGATTTTTGTCTTCTGCAAATAGCTTGACACTTTATAACAGAGAATATAGTTCAGATAATTTGACCTTTGTGCTGTGGTTTGACAAAAACCCAAAACATCTCTCACCTTCTCGCTAAGAGGCGACAGGTCAAATTTATCCAGCTCATTGTCCAGTTTGTTCAGCTTCTGTGCGTTTCTTTGTTGCTTGCGCTCAAGCTCCTTCTGACTGCTGCTCAGTTTGTCCTCTGTGGCTTTCCGTACTGTGGCCGACTGCTCCACTGTGTTGCCAGGATTGCTGGTGGAGGCGTTGGCGCGGAGCTCTGCCATCGTGGAGTCTGTGTGCGCTGTTCTGATGGTGTCCATGGCACCTGAAAACACACACGCATGCACATCAAGGGGTCATGGAGATGTGAGAGATTAACCCTGTGAGTCAGGGAATATCAGCACCATTACACCATTTATAAACAGGTCACTTGATAGGAATCTAGCAGCATGTACTTTCTAATTTTGCACACATTTCGACTGCCTTAAATAGTATATACTATAATTCATCAAAAATTATAGATCTTCTTTTATGAAGTTCAGTTAAGCCCAAACTGCACATGGCTGCACAGTTCTCTGTATTTGTTATTTCAATGATAGAAAATGTTCAGAAATGTTTAATCTGCATCTAAATCAGGATCTGCAACATAAAATCACATGTGCTGAACACATTTCGCAGACTTTTCTGATTGAAATAAAAAGATTTAGCCATGAACAATTGCAAAAATGTTTTAAAGCCCCAACTCTCAAAGTTAAAGTTACTGACAGTGTTCCTGGATCTGCACTAATCAGTTGTTCCTTGGCCCACGCCCCTAACTTTCACCTAAAAGAGACTCCCAGGCGTGAAGAAGTGTAACAGTAGGGATGTGAAGCGTTATGCTGATGATGCGCTTGTTACCTGTTGGGTAAAGCTTAAAAAAAAAACTCAGTCTGTGTCCTACAGTCTGGTTTCTCACCCTGGATGTTGGTGTTCTTGGCGTTGAACACCTGCTGTCTCAGCTCCTGGACGTTCAGCTCCAGCTGGTTTGCCTCGTCCGTCAGTGCGTCCAAGTTGGCATCGGTGGCGTTTGCGTCACTGTGGAGAAGGTTCAGGGTCTCCTCTGTCGTGTTCAGCTTTCCATTCAGGTATGACATCACACCCCTGAGGACACAAGGAGACTCAAATTAAAATGGTGTCTACTGCATTTCTATATGTGTCTCTTTGTGTTTGTGTACGTACGTAATCTGATGCATCAGCTCCTGTGTCTGCTCCAGCTTCACTGCTGCCGGGTTGCTCTCTACTATTTCTCTGACAGCTTTGGCGTTTCTCTCCAGGCTGCTGACTAACTCTTTATACGGCGCGGTCACCCCGCTGGTCTGGAGCTCTGTCACTTGGGCCTGCAGACGCTGTGTTTGATTGGTCAGCTCGCTGACCACAGTGTCCCAGATGGCAAAGCACTGGTGGCAAGGTTCGCAGGCAGGGAACTCCCCGTGGTAGCCCCGGGCGCACTTGTCGCAGCGCGGGCCGGACGCGCCCTCCACACAGGTACACTGTCCTGTCGCGCGATGGCACTGCTCGCTGGAGATTCCCCGAGGGTCGCAGTCACAAGCTGGGAATAAGCAGAGAGGAAGGTCATGGAGGAAAGCACAGGAAAATCAAGGAATCCAAGTAAATCCTGCAATACGCATTTGCCATATAGAATTACTATTCCCAGGGCCGTAGCCAGGATTTTCTTTTTTTCTTCTTTTAAAATCACCAAATCTCCAGACACTGCATACTGACAATATTGTTACGTGCCTTAAAAAAAACCTTCAGTGTGTAACTTTTAATTATAAAATGTAAACTTCCCTCAGTGTACAGTGTTCTCAAAGGGAGTTACAGCCTTGACTGCACCTAATTTAAACAAAACCCAATGAAGAAATAAGGTGAACTTAAGTACAACTTATAAAACAATGTATGTGTTTCATTTATTTTGCTTTATTTTCTTTGTTGGTTTTCCATTTCATTTAGTGAGGAAGGTCAATGAAGTTCCCAAACATTAAGAGAACATTTTGAACTAATATTACATATAAGGTGATAATTCTGTTTTGTCAGCCATCACTGATGTCAAGTCTTTACCTGATGTTCTATGACCTGAGAGGTACAATAATAATAAAAAAAGGAAAATATGGTTTTTGTTTTAATTATAAAGGTTGTGTCAGGCCTGTTCGGACCAGTTATATGAAACGTGAGTCTCCTTGGGGAAATAAGCCATTTGAAAACAGTGTGAGGAAAGTTTATTCAACCTCCAGCACCTCTTTTAAATAAATACAGTCATGAACGTGACCTTGAAGGTCACGCTGACCACCCGAGTGTCGGGACACCCCACAGGGTCACCCTCCCCTCCTCAGTGTGAGTCAGACAGAAGGAATGCAGCGTTTGGTAAGTTTCCACCACTTGTGTTGCTGCATTTATTTGCATGATTTATAGAGCAGGAGGTGAGGGTTGGGTTTGAAGTTTAGTTTTTGTCAGGGTGATATATTACACCTGTGTTTAATAGCACAGCATACATGGTGATTATGAGCCATTTATGGAGCCACACGACAGCCCAGTTTAGTCCCTTTAAATCACACCGCGCATACAAAGATGCCGACGGGACAAACATTTTAACCTCTGACATCTAAATCTGGCCATTAGAGCTGTGGCGGCATCTTTAAGAGGCTCAGTTATCAACACTCTCTCACATAACTACGCACTACTCCCACACATATTTCTCAGTGAGGTGGCCCGAGTGTTCAGATTCCCCGTGAACTGGCGCATTAGTGCATCATTTGTGCAGATCGGAAGAGAGGTCCAGCTGCTTTAACAGCTTAAGAGACCACTCAGGGGATACAACAGAATAATTTAGGATTCCTGGGTCCTCTGGGTGTTGGTGCATGACGAAAACTGGGATGCCTGGGAGTTCTGGAGAACATCTGGTTCTCATGAGCAGGAAACAAGAGGTCATTTCCCAGCTCCCCCTCCCAGCTTGTCCTCCCCTCTCCTCGCCTTTTTCTCTTCCCTACCTCCCTCTCTCTTCCTCTGAGGCTGAGCCAGCTACTGTGAGGCAGAGGCACACATTGCAACAGATGGAGTTGGATGATGAAAACTGGATCGTCTCTCCAGCAGTTTGTTCAGCAGACAATATAAAAACTTTTTTTGGGGGGGGGGGGGGGGGGATCAGACAGCGATGCTTAGCGCCAACTCGCTGATTCGGTGTGGCTGACGTGTAAATCACTGTCTCATTCGAAAGGCGTTTCACAGTCACCACTGGTACATTTCTCACACATAATGAGATGCACACACACACAGACATAACAAAAAGAGACGAAAACCACGGAAAAAGCATTTAGAGCTCAAGTCCTCCAAAACGGTGACTCAGACAAATTAGGTCCAATGAGAATTTCACCCACACAGGGAGAAAGGAAGAGGATCTAATAAGTTTAAAAGGAGACATAAACACGAGCATACAGTCAGGAAGTATTAGAACAGTGATCTTTATCATTGTTCTTGTGAAATTTAATTTCTCTCAAAAAACTACAAATAGACAAACACAACGCATCAATATAACAAGTCATAGCAAAAACAGCGGTCGTAGGTGACTTTCCGATCACTTAGACACATTTAAGATAACACATACTGTAGTCTCGTGATACCAGACAATCTGAGATCTCCACCAACCGAAGTCTGAGGATTTCTAAATGTAAGATAGTTGCTTGAACGGCGGTGAGAACGGCTGCTAACAAACCCACAGCCCTTACATTTTGTCAAGGACTCCTCCCATTCTCCTCCATAGTTAACTGCATGTCACCGCCCCAATATGAAGGGCCGCCCCAAAGACTTTCGATTAATTCTGCAATGCAGGTTTTTTTTAAACTCTCTAATTGTTTCCACCCTGTTTTAGATTTTCAGTTGAAATTTTTCAGATTGCTTTCAGTCGCTATGACCAGTGAGTCTAGATAACACGTAACATAACAGAAAAAACTAAAAACCAAAGTCTGTCTCAGTCCGGAGAGGCTGCTGCCTCATTTTTATCCATTTTTTGATAGATGGTGTGTGCTGTTGAAGATAAGTAATTGACTGCAAAAATGATTTCGTACTCGATTTCGGGAAACAGTTGGAAACAGTTTGTGAGCTAGTTGCTTATTTACACATCTGGCAGTTACAGAGAAACATTAGCATTTATTTGGAGTCGTGTTTGTGTTCACCTGATAGATGTAAGTCCTATATTCCCTCTCCTTTAAACTCTGTGTTTGATCTCTACCAACTCCTGAGGGAAATATCTGGCTCTTTAGCTGCTAAATGCTCCACTATGTTCACCAGCTAGTCGCTAACTTTGCCTTCAACTTTCTGTCATTTGGTGATGAGCAGGTAGCACACAGCAGCCCAGAAAACCAAAACAATGACCTATAAAATATTGAGTATAGCAACTTTAATATCACTTTAAGTTTATTATAACTTCCTACCCCTAACATTGGGAGCTACAGTTCATCTGAAGTGAATGTTAACAGCATGGATTGCTCTCTGCCACAGTGTCTTTTGTGATAACACCACTTGGTGGCACCAAAGTAAGGAAATTAAACAAATATAGTGTTGACTTCAATATCATCGCTTCATTTCAAATCTAATGTTGTGGAGCACAAAGGCAAAAAAACTAATACATTCTTACTACATTTCAATACTTTTATTTCCTTTATAAGTAACATAACTGTTATGTTTGGTGCGTGTTCGTCAGAACTGGAGCTGTCGATGGACTCTGATCTTCCCACGTTTTGTTTGTTTGATTGTTTATTGTTTATGATGGTGATGAGTGATGATTACCTACCATGACATTTGACCTCTGGATTCCCCCAGAAGAGCTCTTTGCACTCCCGACATGTCCTGCCACCGAAACCAGGTTTGCACAAGCACTGTCCTGTGACCTACACAAACAGAAAAAACACTAAATATTTAGAGGTCAACAAAATATATGAAAGTGAAATAATAATAATAATAAGTAAAATATAGTAAATTATTATCACACTATGGGTATGAGAGGAAAAAAATTAAATGACACTGTGGATTTTGTGTCTAAA
The DNA here is from genome assembly GCA_038419695.1 of Scomberomorus guttatus. Lineage (NCBI taxonomy): Eukaryota > Metazoa > Chordata > Actinopteri > Scombriformes > Scombridae > Scomberomorus > Scomberomorus guttatus. The sequence goes on along the minus strand of CM076466.1, from coordinate 5,172,766 downwards.
AAAGCTGAAATTTGACTAATACAGTATGTTTTTAGACTTTTCTTTCCCATGCAGAGACAATGGAGCTTTGTAGTTTGATGTGACTCGTTTCTCTTACAGAAATGTGTGTTCAGTTATTCCTCAGTGTATTCTGAGACTTCCTTCCTCTGATGGAGTGCAGCCAGTAAACACAGAAACCCTAATGTTTGTGTGAGTGCGCACATGCTTGTGGCCGAGTGTGAGTGGGCGCACGTTATCCTCTTCTCTCTGCGCATGCTTCTGTGTATACACATGCAGGTGTGTGTGTGTTTGAGTAAAACAGAGCTGCAGAATAACAGAGAGAGAGAGGCAACTCCCACACAGCTGGATTCCATATATTAAAACACAGGCCTTGGTGATTAGATCGGTTGGTCACAGTTGCTGTTTGGCTCTCAATGAGGATTGTTTGGAAAATTCCAGTTTTGTTCCCTTGCCAGTCCCCACAATGTGTAAGGAAAACTTCACTTGATTGAGATACAACATTTTGCGGTGCAGTTCAGCTATACATCATACTCAGGGAGAGCAAAGTGGAGCAGCTGCTGCGATGCTAATGCGGGAAATGCTGCAGACAGATGTTGGTTATGACTCATTGCCGCTGTTTGACTAACCTCATCGCAGGAGGGTCCGGAGGAGTGGACGGGGTCGCAGTCGCAGCGCTGGCAGCCCGTCCCGCTGACGATGTTCCACGTATCGGGAGCACAGCGGTCGCAGTTCTGACCGACCACGTTGGGCTGGCAGGGGCACTGGCCGCTGTGACGGTCGCACTGACATTCATCTGGGGAGGAGCAGGCCTGAGGCACCGTGCCCATCGCGTAACACATACACTCTGCAGAGAGGAAGAAAGACGTTAATGTTAATATTCCACAGTTACATCAAAGATCTCTGAATCCAGTATTTTCCATCCAAATATAGCAGTATTGCTAATTTCAAATATAAAAATGAGTCCAGGGAATCATCTATAAATGCAACCTGAATACTTTTACCTCACACCACTCAGCTTTTTACAGAAAAATAGGCTTTAAACACTGGTCACACAGGTGGGTCACACAGTTACCAAGTCACATAGCAAACAGGTATAATGTTATCATCAATACAAATATCAATAATATTAACTATAATAATCAATAAACATTTTCCAATTACTCTTTCTGTCATTTAACTTCACATATTAAAATGACTATTGACATACTTCCTGCAACTATACACACTTTCAGACGCAAACATACACATTAGCTGCTGTACTCACTCCTGCAGCTCTGTGTGGCAGCGTTTCCGTAGTAACCCAGTTTGCAGTGCTGGCACGCGTAGCCCTCTGTGTGGTACAGGCATGCGAGGCACGCACCTGTCCGAGCGTCGCAGGACCGCGGGTCATGCATGTCGATGTTGTTGTTACACTGGCAGGGCAAGCAGCGCCCGCCGGGCACCAGAGGGTTCCCGAAGTAACCGGGAGCGCACTCGTCACACCTGGCGCCTGAAAACGGGAAAAGAAACAGGTAACATAAGAATGTTTTTAGTTGTAGCCAGACGACATTTAAAAGTCAGCGCGCTAATTAGAGGGGAGCTGAAGTTTTGTTTGTAACAGCTGTGAAGACGTGATGACAAAAAGTGCAACATGTGACTCTTTGTGCACTTGAGAGCTGCTTACATAAAAACAAACCTGTTATCACTAATGATTATGAGACGATGTGTGTGTGCGTGTGTGTGTGAGCGTGTTTATACCTTTGTAGCCAGGGCTGCACACACACACCAGCTGGTTAGTGTTAGCCAGGAGGTAACAGCTGTCGGAAAACTGGCGTCCACTGCGCGGCCCGTCGGGGCACATACAGGGGCGACAGTGGCTGCCTGAACCCAACTCTGGGTCACCATGGTAACCATCCAGACACCTGGAAGTAAAGGAAAAGGTAAAGTAGGGAGACGCTCAGATCCCTTAAATCAAATCCATTCAGTTTAGCTTTCTGGTGCCGCCTGAAGAGAAAAGGCAGTGACACTCTGGTACTGAGGAAAGTCCTGTGTGGACCAATAAAAAGCCTGGAAAACATTTTTATGTGCTGCTAAAAATAAACAACATAAAGCCAAAAACTTTAAACTTTACACAATAATACAAAATTGTTGGAGGAACAAACATCTTGCTGTTTTTGTCGTTTTCAGAGTCTTTGTACTGGGATCAGAATTTGTGCTGAGGACAGTGGTGACATGTGTCTGCATCAAAAAATAAATTACCAGAATAGTTGACTTGAGACTAAAATCAGACATGAGTCACAAAATGAGGACGAATCCCAGAATAATAAAGATCAATAAGTGTTAAGCAGACCTTAAATGTCAAATTCCCCTCAATAAATTCCTTTAATTATTATTATCCCTTCTGCATTGCAATTTGTAAATTAAGACTTGAACCTGCCCTCAAGTACTTAAGACTTGGCTTTAGACTTTATTTGAAAACAAACAGGACTTGACTTGGACTTGAGCCCAATACACTTAAAAATGATTCTGGTTTATATGATTGGAAGTGTGTTTATGTGTGTTTATGCGTTTATGGCTTTCTGACTAATTTTGTGTACAAGTGGAAATTTTGGCCTGATATTGACACTTGATAATTCAGAGGATTAACAAAATCATGACGAATCATCTTCTGGGAGTAATTAATATATCTACAGCAAATTTAATGGTATTCTGGCCAGTAATGTAATGTTGGACCAGTAACCAGCCACTGTGTGAATGAAGCTTCTCAGTCATCCTGATCAAATGATATCTAGAAGAAGTTAAAGGCTTTTAATCCTAGAAATGCTCTTTAAAATTTATTAGTAACAGAGTATAAAAGCGAATCCAGTTGCTTTTGACTTTGCATTTCTAGAGAATTTTCTGCTTTTATCTAAAACTGAAACTGCAACAATGCAACATGTTTCCAGTGTGATGAGCCTGCTCTGCACTAAAATTAAAAATGTGTCGCTTTCAGTATGAATTGCATTTGAATTTACTGATCTCTGTCCCGTCCACCATCATCATCATGTTGTACCTCTCACATTGGTGTCCGGTGGTGAAGTCTCGGCAGCCCTGACACTCTCCGGTCTGAGGGTGGCAGTACTCACTGTGGCCGTTACACTGGCACGGCCGGCACTGAGGGAAGCCCCAGAAGCCCGGCAGGCAGTGGGCACACTGGCGCCCTGAAGCCCCGGGGACACACTCGCACTGGCCGGTGGCCTCGTGGCAGAAGGCGCTGACAGATCCCCGAGGATCGCAGTCACAAGCTGGGGGTGAAATTTAAACCATTACTTCTTTTAATGAGATAAATAAGCACCACACACACTGAAGTCTTTCCCAACACTCACGTCTGCAGCCGGCGGGGCTGAACAGGAAGGTGGCTGGGGCGCAGTGATCGCAGTTCCTGCCGACCACGTTGGGTCGACACTGACACTGACCTCCGCTGGACTCACAGACGGTGCTGAGCGAACCCTGAGGGTCACACTGACATGCTGGGACAAGAAGAGAATGATGAGCATGTGGAAACATCACAAACTGTTGATGCTGTCTTGAGTTTTTCCAGATTGAGATAAGCAGGTTTATTAGGGTCCATGAGGACGGGCGGAAGGTGCCACAAGATTCGGTGCATAAAAAAAACAAAGCAACATCTAGATTATATTACATTTTTATCTGTAAATCATATTTCTATTTTATGAAATTGTGCTCATAACCTAATATGTCATACCACCACACACGTATAAAAACGTACCCATGGCTCCTTTGTGCAGCAGAGCAGAGACGCTGAAGATGTAGTCGTTACAGATGTCGGTCATGGGGCTCTTGACGACGCTCTGGCTGGTCTCCAGACATCGGTAGCGCTGGAACGTATCCCACGCTCCTTCACCGTCTATCCCATGGAACATGTCCAGCTCCCTGACCCGGGGCATCAGCACCAACTATGCAGAGAGAGAAGAAGAAGAAGAGGGGTGAGGGGGGGATAGAAGCCATAATAAAAACACATAAGTTTGAAGGACAAGACTTTGCACATAAAAAACTTTAAGCCCTAAGGAGCTTTGTGGCCTGTGAAGCTAATGGTGGGCTGAAACTAAAGATTGTGCTTTGTAGAAAACTTTTAATAAACTCTGCAGTTAAGTGAATTCCCTTTTTTATTCTGGGCCACTTTGACAAAACTTTATTTCTCAGAAACAAAGTTGGAAACAATAACATAACCATATATCAGTGGTTCCCAGCAAAGAAATGTCTACTTGGGACCCATTATCAAACGTAGGGCTGCAAGTAACAATGTTTTATTACTGATGAATCTGCTGATTATTTTCTCAATATATTGATTAATTGTTTAGTCTATAAAATGCCAGAAATCATTAATGTATAGCCCAGTTTCCCAGAGTCCAAGCTGATTACTTCAAATGTTTTTTTATCTGTTTAAACTATTATATAAAAACAGAGTAAAGCAGTAAATCCTCACACTGGAGAAGGTGAAAGCAGATAGTGTTGCATTTTCGCTTGAAAAATGACACAAACATTTAATTGATTATCAAATGAATACATTCTCTGTCTGTTGACTAATCAATTTTGCTCTCCTTGCGAGGAGTCCAATCAAAGAGTGAAGTTTCCTTCTCAGATTTAATACTTTTTAGAGGAATGAAGAGGTGATATTATGCAGTGTTTGAAAATAAAAAAAAAAGCAAAGATAAGAAAAAAGTGGGGCAGAAATGTTTTTTCTTATCCTGATAATCTTCTCTCGACCCTTCAGCTCTATCCTGTGACCTCTTAACCGTGTCTAGACCGCAAGCATAGCGTGAGCAGCGTGTCAGCAGAGCGGTTAGCAGCAGCTCCGTCTGTGTGTCTACACTGGAGGCGTTCAGGTGCTTTGTTGAGTGTAGGTCACCCGCGTGATGGAAGTGCTCAGAGCCCAGTACACATGACTGTAGCGATGCGTGTAATATGGAGGAAAATAGACTTGAAGCGTAAATGAGCGCTTCAGGTTGCGGTGAGACAGCTGCATAGATTAAAATGTGAGTTAAGATGACTAACAGTATGGTTAGAATGATGTAGTTAATAAAAACCTCTAATACAAACTGGGTTGTGTGTGCGTGTGTGCGTGTGAATTAAACTCACAGAGTCGATGAGTGTGTACGGGCTCTGGACGTCGCTGACTGACGAGTAGAGCGGCAGGCTGAGGCGGACCGTGTAGTTCAGTCCTTTCTCGAAACACACCGGCCTCACCAGCAGCACGTGTCTGAAAAGCACAACAGGAAGTCAGTTGTGTGTGCGGTGAATGTGCTGCCGGGATACAGTGAAGTAAACTCGTGTGTTACCTGGATCCAGGTGGCAGAGAGACGGACTGCTCGTCTCTCTGGATGGAGCTGGTGCAGTGACCGGAGTAGATTGGAGTGGTCAGGATGGGACGCTGCACTTGGATGTTCACCTGCTCCCACTGCTCTGGAAGCTGCCAACACGCACAGACACACATATGACTTCTTCTTCTACTCTTTTTAGAGTCCCATTAGCAAAAACTAACATACAAAAACTTAAACTTTTACATTATTTATATATTTATATTGAAACCATTTGTTTTAAATTGTTTCAATGTGTGTACTCTGCTTTCTTTTGTATTTATCTGATGTTTTTATATGTATATGTTGTGTTCATGTGCTTTGTGTTTTTATCCTGTGTTACACTGCTGCACAACCAGTTTCCCCATGGAGACAAATAAAGTAATTGATTGATTGATTGATTGGTTTTTCACACTTAAAACTTTAAATAAGTGGAGGTTCACATCCACAAATACGTGTGTTTTTCCACCCAGTCTATTGTAGATAAAGTTGCATTGTGGGTAATGTAGGCACCAAGTTTTGAGAATGAAGAAGAATGCGTGGAATAAAAAAAGACAGTATCTCTGGTTCTTCTGTGTCGATTTTTATCCTTTTTTTTTTTTTTTTTTTTTAAACTGTCCATCGTAAGTCCAACAGTGTCATAGGAGTGCAACATTAAATCAGTTCAGTACCCAGATCTAATCAATTCCTCACTCAAACATTTAAATCTCCACCTCATCCTTGACCCTCCTTTCATCCCTCCAACGCCGACCTAACTGTAACAGCCTGCTCTTTGTTAGTAAGATTAATTGGTAAATGACTGCTTGTAGCATTGATCTATGATGTAAACTTACTTCTACTGTTCTGGCTAAATGCATAAAATACAAATAATGTTTGTGGGTTACCTGCGGCTCATAACGAATAAGGAGGTCATAGTCCATGGACTCTGGGATGTTGTTGATGGTGAACTCTAAGTAGGCTCCTTCTGGCACATTAACAAAGCCCATACCAGTCCACGTCGGGCTACGATCCAGAGGATAAGGCCTCGGTACCACCGTCACACCCTGACGTAAAGAAAGAGATTAAGAGAGCTGTAGTTGGGTAAAAGCATCAACGAGAGACAGGATGGCACATTTAGACACACTCACAGGTCCGTGGTTGGCATCCTCAGCCTCGTAGGTGTAGTGGTCCAGAGTGATGAAGTAGAAGCCAGACTCCACCTGGTTGCAGCGTCGTCCAAACATGTGCTCCCTGCACACGCACTGTCCTGAGTGAGGGTCACAGCTGTGAAGACACAGAGATGGTAGATATTATACTGTATGTGTCTCGGTACCTATATTTGTCATGCATTTTTATTTTTCTTCTTTTTTATAAATGTCCATATGCTACAGAGACAACAATTTTTTTTAAAGATAATTAACTTGTAAGAAAAAACAAGATAAATAGAAAATATATACATTTTATATTTATATATACATTTTTTAGCACTGTTTCTCATTACTATTTTGTTGCTGCATTAATTCCTTTTACCCTAAGTGAAGACTGGTTAAATGATCCATAACGGGACTGCAGCAGTGCTAACTCTCACCCACTTCTGTCTTTAAGGAATTCCAAATATGCAGAATTTGCCTGTTTGATGTCTGCTGGGTTGTTAGTGGGTCGTTCTCAGAATCACGTTAATATCTCAAACCTCAATTAAGTCATATCAATCTGATGCTAATATAATAAAGCCCAAGTTATTATTTAGCTGTTCATGTTATCACAAAGCATCAACACCTCTCACAATTCAAGAAGATGAGCAGATGTGTGTTGTAGTGAAATATGCATTTGGGCTTAAAGCTTCCTATGATTAACATAACACTGCTGTACATCACATACAGTAATCTTTATACATACTTGTTGTTGACAGCTCCACCCTGGTCACAGTCACATGGTCTGCAGCCATCCATGTCATTGGACAGACCCCAGTGCTGCGGCTGCAGGGAAAACAATGAAATAACAGAGAGAGTTACATACGTTTGTAGGTCACTCAGAAATACACACTGACATACAGAGGGAGTATTCAAAATGTGTTTGGATCCGTACCACACACTGATCGCAGTTATGTCCGTCGACGAGGCGTTTGCAGAAGCACCTTCCTGTGTCTGAATCACAGGAGTTTCCTCCGGGCAGCGTGCCCAGCAGGTTACAGGTACAAGCTGCCAAAACACACAATGACAAAATATAGCAACCGATTGAACTGCGTCAGTCTGTCTGACTGTAGTGTATGTTTGTATAGCTACACTATGTATGTTCATGTCTGTATTCTACGAAGTTTTAATTTGATCTTCTCCAATATGGCCACTGAAATTAACCACAGTCTCAGTTTAAGGAATATACAGATAACAAAAGAATTGAATATCACATTAAAGTGAAAGTATCCTTAGAAAATATTCCACGTCCATTTTATGATTCATTTCCTTACTTTTCCTCACTGACCTTTCAGAGATGTGGTATAAATATGGCAAATGATAATCAGATTATCCTTTTTTGTAAGAGTTGAAGAAATTTAGCAATTAGGGGCATAACACAGGCCCCAAGCATAGTCTATTTAATTGTAACCTACCCAGGCAGCCATGTGGTCCCTCTCCCAGTCCGTAGTGTCCCTGCCTGCAGTGGTCACAGCGCTCTCCCTCCACGTTGCCTTTGCAGCGACACTGGCCTGAGATCAGCCCGGCTGCCACGTCCGTCCTTGAGTCACACATTCCCCCCTGCAGAGAGCCGGCTGGGTCACAGTTACACGCTGTGGAGACATGAAAAATGTATTAGATATGATTATTTAATTACTTAAATAAGGGAATCTGCTCAGCAATATATACAAAAATAAAACAAAGGTGTGGGACAGACAGGAATGTACGAATGATTCTGAAATATGTTATGAAATATCTTGTGTGCAAAATGAACACTATGGCCTGATATGGCACTGGAGGAAAACTCAAAAAGTGTACAAAACATGCTCACAAAATTTCATGAATATCTATCCAGTAGATTCATATATTTGATGTGAAAGAAGGCAAAAAATGGCCTGATGGTCAAGCTAGAAAACAGGTCAGGGGGTCACCAAAAACATAGCATCCATCCACTAGCAGTCATTTCACGTCAATACGGCCAGTAAATGTCGAAATATCTCGCTCTGGAACAAAATGATGGATGAGGGGAACAGAAATAAAAAAATGTTGGAAACATGTTGAAAGATATCACCAGATATTCCTGTAATCAGTCCACTTTCAGTCCAGAAAAATCAACATTTGCCTCCACAGTTTCCATCTAAACTGGAGACATTTATTTTCAAACATCATGTTGAAAAGATTAAGAGGTAAAACTTGACATTAGCTTATCTTAAAATACCATTACTGGTCCAGGAAGTTATTTGTGAGTGAGAAAGGACAAGATAACGAAGAGCAAAGAGCTGCAAAAGAAGCGTGTAATTTAAAAAGTCCTGTAAAGAAAGAGGGGGAGGCTGTGTTTCATTTTAAAGCACTATTTCCACTTATACCTACTACTTAGTGGGTAATTACACTCATGCTGTAACAACAGCTACTTTCTGCTTTTCACTTCAAAAGCTTCAACACAACTGGTGAGTGCGGCTCCAGATGGTGCTTGTCTAAAGTAGAAACATGTCCCGGAGGAGGATGCCAGCATGTAACGAGCATCAGGACGCTCAGGGGTCAGAGGTGAGGCGAGGGTGACGTACGTTCGCAGACGCTGGGGTCCCTCAGGTCTCGATTGGGGTGCTGGTAGAAGAAGGGTGCACACTGCTCGCACTGTCGGCCTATCGTGTTGTGCTGGCAGTCGTCGCACACGCCTCCGCTCACGTTCCTGGTCGTCATGTACACGGCCATGTCGAAGTGACACGAGGTGGAGTGCTGGTTACACTCGCACTCTGAGAAAGAAGGGAACAAATATATATATATACATTTGTGAGTATGTATATCTGTAAAGCACTTTGTAAACTTGATTTTTGAAAAGTGCTGCATAAATAAATAAATGAAGGTTATTAAAGGAAGAGTTTATAGACATTTTGAGAAATGCGCTTACTCGCTTTTGTGCTGAGAATTAAATATGAGAAGCTGAATATGAAGCTAGAACCAGTAAATGATTAGCTTAGCTTAGCATAAAGACTGGAAACAAAGGGAAACAGCTAGCATGTCTGTATCTAAAGGTAACAAAATCTGGTACAACTTGTTTGTTTAACTGCAGTTTTTGTACACACAAGATTAAATAATTACTGAGCTGTAGAGATGTTGGTAGATAAATTTTATTTTTTTACTCTGGACAGAACCAGGCTAGCAGTTTTTCCAGTCTTTATGCTAAGCTAAGCTAATCACCTGCAGGTTGTATTTAGCGTACAGACATGAGAGTGTAATCTTCTCATCAAACTCTCAGCAAGAAAGCAAATAAGCAAATTCCCAAAAAGTGAAACTATTCCTTTAACTGGTGAGTGCAAAAGACAGAAAAAGAGAAAGAGGAGTGATGAATAAGATCTGTATTTATGAGTAAGCGTGTGTGATCTCACTCTTGCAGGCGTGGGTGTTTCGTCCCTCTGCGGGTCTCCAAGGCAAATCGTGGTAGAAGTCTTGACAGCGCTCACAGTTTAGTCCCTCAGTGTTGTGATTACACACGCAGCGGCCATGGACCTACACACACACACACACACACACACACACACACACACACACACACACATACACACACAAATAAATTAATACTCAAGTACCATATAGCAAACAGGGGGTTGGTATAGCTGGTTCTATTTTGGATTCAGTTCCAAATACACATATTTTTGTATAGGAAATACACTTATTTGCACTCTTGCCAAAAGAGAGATGGCAAAATCGGTATTAATCTCGTGTCTGTGTCCATTTATGGCGCTGGAGCCGGGAAATGATGACCTTAGCTTAGCAAAAACAGAAGCAGGGGAAAACAGCAGCATGGCTCTGTCTAAAGCTCAAAAATCTGCCTACCAACACCAAAACGTTTAGTAATCACATGATATGTCATGTTTGTTTGATCTGTAAAAACACAGAAATATTAAAAAAAACATCTTTCATTTCTGCAGTGAGCTAATATCTGACAGTATATCAGCCATTAAGGTCTCAATCCAATTCTTGTTTTTTGTTACAGGTTAAAATAATTTGAATCAGTATCAAATCACATTTGACAAATTACAAATTTAAAATGACATAAAATTTGAAATCGTTCACTCTATCGTCTCTGTATGTAAAAGAATGTGAAGGTGTGTTTGATGTACCATTCCCTCGGCTCCTTCGGACGCTCCATCGATCGGGGCGCACTCGGAGGCGTGGCCGTAGCAGAAGCAGTTGCCGCGGACGACCATGTCGAAGAGGGCGTAGTAGTACTTCTCCGTCACCTCGACGCGGGAGTCGAGCAGATTGTCGCCCAACGTGTGGAGCTTCATGAAGTTGATTCGGAGGTTTGTGATCTTCAGCATGTCTGCACACACACACACACACGGGCGATTAGAGAGTTCAGATTAGATATATCACACACACCTTTTCATTTTTTAACTTCATTTAATGAGGGAAAGTTGTGACCACAAAGCAGCTTCACTTCGAATTCAGTGCCTTGCTCAAAAGCAAAGGGCTATAAAGCTATACAAGATGCAGCAGGCTATCGTCTCTTTTTTTCAGGTGTCTCGCCCGAGCTTCAGACCTCGAGGCGGTGGCGGCAGTCCTTCACAGATGCTCACACACCTACAGCATTCACCACATACTCAAAATGAGGCCTCGGCATGTGTGTGTGAGTGAAGAAGTGAGAGTCTGGATGGATGTGAGTGTACAAAGGCCGGGTAGCTTCCACATGTGAAATTCCATCCAGTCCGGTACTCTTTCTGTCTGACCTCTGACCCCTGCAGCTCTGCTACAGATCGCTGTTACCTGAACTACAGATGAATAAAAGTTACTGGAAATCATCTCGATGCTATGAGGTGTTCACGACAACACAATTCTCCCACGCTAAAGGAAGGTCAGAGGTCACGTTCAGGTAAAATGAACCACTAAAATGTATTTGGGGTGTTACTTTGTCATCTTTTAGGCTTTTGTCTACATCTGTCTGTTCTAATAATGGGAATGTTTAATCTATACATAATGTCATAATCAGCCAATTTACACAACAAAACAATACAAGTTTTAAAGCTGCTAAAAAAAAGCTTTTCAAAGAAATGCAGGAGCAGCTTACTCTGTATTCTCAGGCTGTACGGGTCCTCAATCTCAAAGGCGGGGTCCAGCACCCGAAATATCACCTGAGAGGGAAAAAATGGGTGAGAGAGAGCACAAGATGAAAAACATGTTTCTTCACAAACATCTAAAAATGTATATTTACATCTTAAATTATAGTCTAGATTCTCTTATCAGTCAAATAAGCTTCCAATACAAGTAAGTAAGCTTCTAAAAAAAAAGAAGACAAACACACCTCTCCCTCAGTGGATGGTTCGATTTCTGAGTAATGCGAGTCGCACAAGATGTCGTCCACTTTGACCATGGGCCCAGACGACACGTCGGGGAAGGAGGCCTCGCAGTCGTAGGCGAAGTAACGGTAAACCTGCCACGTCTTCCCAAAGTCCATGGACCGCTCAATCACCATGGCAGCCGGTCGAAACGTCTGTCAGCAAAGATAAACAGGACAAATTGAAATTAAAAGACTTGTTAGATGTTTATTGACTGCATATCTTCCTCCTCAAATGTCGGGATGACTAACTCCCTTTTCCTGTGATTGATCCTGAAAACCAAATATATTTGATGCTTTTTCGTTTCATTTTTTATCCAATTTCTTTCAACTAATCACTTATTTCTTAGCATATTCACCTATATGGATGTTTCTGTGTAAATGATCAAAGAAACCACATTACAGTGGTATCAATTTCAGCAATTTTGATAAAATCAAAGTGGTGTAAACATTTTAACGTGGATAAAGGATAGCTAATCTGCGTCTTCTCTTACCCTCAGATGTCAGTTTATATAATTTTACATGCAAATTTCTGTGTAAATGATCAGAGAAACAAAGCTACAGTAGCATCAAATACTCAAGTTTCAATAATAAGTTATGAGAACTTCCTGCAGTTTTTCATCTATATTTAGGTATAATAATAATAAACATAAGTTGAACATAAAGCAATGAAAGGGTGGAGGCTGTCAGAGGGGTTGATCTTCTCTGGACAGGATGACACAGGATGTGAGGTGTGTCTTTGAATGTGTGTTTTTTAACTATGATGTAGTTACAAATGTCAATGATAGGCACAAACCAGCTGGCCATTATCACAGCCGACCATACGACAGTGATGAGAAGCGAGCAGTGTTTTTACTGCATCCTCTCCCTCCTTCTTTTCTTCCCACCACTCTCCGGAGACCAGAGCAATTTCCCACATTCCTCCACCACAGCTGTTCGATGCTGTGTATATCTCTGAGCCGTGGGTATGCGAGTATTTGTATACGTATGTGTGTTTGTGTGTGTGTGAGAGAGAGAACAGGCACCTTGAAGGTCATGATAAGGTGTGTGAAATGAAACTCGGCCTCCAGGTCCAGCTGGATGGTCACATTCTCCACACCTGCGGGTGAAAAGGAAACAAGGTCACACAGAAAATTTACAATCACAGATCCGCATCTCTTCCTTGACTGATTACCACTCATAAAAAAATCACTATTAAAACTGTCAACACAGCCCGGACGCTGACTTTCACACACACTTACACAAAATAATTACAGACGCACATGTTTATGCAGTTGAGTCCGCTGGCATATGAAACTAATCAATCTAAGCTCCGGCTCTGGATTGGGTTGCACCAACTATTCATAAATCTCTCACTACGTTTGTGTGTAAAATCCAATCAACTAGCTTTTAAACTAGGTATTTACTAGTTTGTTTGTTTACATCATTAAAAGTCAGTGGTGGAAGAAGTACTCAGATCCTTTACTTAAGTAAAAGTAGCAATACCAGAATGTAAAATGACTTCATTACAAGTACAATTTCTGCATTTAAGATCCTATCCTTGTTTTGCAGAAAATCAGCCCTTTGACAAATATAATATATTAAATCAGTCGGATACAGGAAATAAGAAAAAACAAAGTTCTGCCACACAAAGTTTGTTAATTTTAAGACTTTTCTCTAAACTTTTTGTGAAAGATTGGGAGGTTTTACCTCTTTGGGGCTCAAACAATTATTTATTTGGTGGAACTGCTAACAACTCAAACAGCTCATCACATCATCGGGCCCCTCCAAAGGGTCACCAGATAAATCTGAGGGGTCCTGAGATGATTAATGGGAGAGGGAAGAAGAAAAAACAAAGCTGGTGAAATATTGGATCATTTGAACATTTATTGAAATGAAACCATGTGAGAAGTTTAGAGGGAAAAATCACTATTTGGTGGAGCTGTTAACAACTCATAGACATCTGAAATGTGACCCCGACTACACACTGCTTTATGTAAGAAAGCCAAAAAGGTTGGAAACCACTGGTTTCATCTTTAACAATGTGTTGTATTTTAAAAGCTTGTTATATTATCAATTGTGTCAAATCTTCATCTGAAAAGTAACTAAAGCTGTCAGATAAATGTGGAGTAGAAAGTACAATATTTCCCTCTGAACTGTAGTGGAGTGGAAGTATAAAGTAGCATCACATGGAAATACTCAAGTCAAGTACCTCCTAACTGTACATGAGTAAATGTACTTTCCACCACTGCACTGATGTTATGTCTGAGTTTGGGTTTAAGAACAGCTGATGCAGCCGGCTCAGAAGCCAAGATGTAACTGCAGGACCACTGCGAGGGAATTAGGAAATCCCAAGCAAAGCCATTGTGTCCGTCTGTCGCTTCCTGCTGTTTCAAAGCCATCTGCACTGCTGGCTGCTGCTCCCTCCATGACTCACACCCTGACAGATTCCCACCGCTGTGAAGGAACAGTGTGTGCAGCATGAATGTGGGAAGGATTCAGCATGAGAACCAGCTGTAATGTGATTTCTTTCAGGGCTCAAATTAAGGAGGTTATGATGAGGATTCTTGGTTTTCATGTCTGGGAGTGCCAAATACACTAAGTTGGGTCGATACAACACCTACTCCACACACACACACACACACACACATGCAGTACATTCAAATGTCAGTGGTAGACCAGCAACTCTTCCATTATGGCAGAAGAGACCTTTAAAACAAGTAAGAATCTTCAACTGCGTGTTGGAAGAAGCAATCTGGGTCTTTTTGGTTTTTGCAAACAGACACTTGTGGTTTCCTTACATCTGAATCTAAACTACTTTGTTGGAAAAACTAACTTATTAATTTGGTCTTTGGTCACTAAAGCTCCACGTCGGTCATCCAGGAGCACCGTTTTGGATTGACGACCAAAGATTTCCCCAACTTTTTCTCACAATTGTCAACTTTTGTCTCAGGCCCCAAAATCACAAAAGTGTAAAGGGGCCTTAAAAAGCAAAAAAGCGCCAGTGAATGACAAGAGACATCAAAGGAGAACATTCAAATTCAATAGAAGAGTCTGTCTCGAATGGGCCACTGCGACTACAAACTCAGATATAGTAAAATGTGATGTGATAGAGATTTGTCTTTGATGTGTCTCATGAATAAATTATTAAAAAAACAAGAAGACAGACATAGAATAGAATAAGACATTTCACAGGAATACCTAATAAAGTGATAACTTTAGTGTGGATGCACATTTTGTTCCAGTGAATTCTACTGTACACCTGGCTTCAGGGTGAATTTCTACTAACAGTAGTGAGAGTAAAACCTGTGATTCTCATATTTTTTAAATTACAATCATTTCAAACTGTTTCTCATTCTCCTCTGAACCCCTAAAGCCTCATTACACACTTCCTTTTTTCCACTTTAAAGGCCTCCTGTGTGTCCCAGTGATGACACACATCTGTTTCCTATCCGCACACCTGTTCTCTTCAGCACCCCTGTAAGCCCCGCCCCCTAGCCTCGCTGTGATTGGCTGCAGTGAGTGCCTCTGTGATCTCCTGTCTAGTCATTACTGAGCCCAGTTTCCCATGAGAACACTCTCAGTGAGCGCTCACACGCCACGCTGCTCTCTCTCTCTCTCTCTGTCCTTCTGTATTCCAGAACAAACACACTCTTTTATTCCTTCTCACGTGTGTGTTTTCTGTTTCTCACCGCTCTCCGACTGCCACCAGGTCTTGAGGCGGTTGGCGGCGAAGGTGGTGACCACGTTCTCGATGGTGTGGCTGACGGGGTTGCTGTCCTCGTCGTACATCCGCCTGGAGTCGCACACAAAACATTTCTTCTCGTCCTGATCAGAAAGGGAGCACAGAGAGTGTTAAAGGGTCAGTTTACCCACACAAAAAAACTACAGGAACAGTCTCCTTGTTACTCTGGTTCATCCATGAAGCAGGATATCAACAGTCTTCAGTTGGATTATTTCTTCAGTAGAAAGTAGATCCAAAGAAAACTTTAAACAAGGCTAGGAATTTTTGATGGATCACACTTCACTGTCTGGCAGTCTGATGGAGGAGAATGTGAGCTGCTTGATTGCAGCTAATGATTATTTCTATTCTATTTCTATTCTTGAGCAACTGATTAATCATTTTGTTTACAGAACATCAGAAAATTCCAATTTCCTCAAAAGCCCAAAACAGATATAAAAAGGTAGATGTGTTACGATAAAAGGAGTTAATATACGGAAATAAAACTGTGTGATACAGTCACAAAGTTTAAAAAATGTGTATTTAGAGAGTTTCTTGAGTTAATTATTATAAGAAATTATGCATTGAATGTTTTCTTCAATGTATGTTAAACATAACTCTTTATATATGAGTAAATGTGATTTGGTATATATGTTTTCTTAGGTAATGTCTTGAAGATTGCTTATTTTGTCCAAAAAAAGCAGCCCAAATCCCCAAAGATATTCAATTTCCTACAATAGAAGACAGAGAAAAGCAGCAAATATTCACATTGCAGAAGACTGCTTGAAAAATGAATTAACTGATTATAAAAAAGGAAACCAAATAATTCTACTAATTGATTAACTGACTAATTGTTTCAACTCTAGTGCCAGGTCCATGAAGAAAAGGTTTCCTCAGGTGGAAAGCCTTCACAGAGGAGTGGACGCTGTTAAAGCAGAAGATTAATGCTCATTGTTTTTGAATGACATGTTCAATAATGAACTGGCCCTTAAGGAAAAACAAAAAAAATGACCCAGGAGAAGTGAACTCACATTAATGATGTACAGTATATATCATGTTTCCGGTGTGTCTGTCTGTGCTGTGTCTGTTTAGTAATGTATTCATTGCTTTTGTCAACAGCACGGGCCTCGCCTGCATACCAGATGGTCTGGCATGTATACAAACTATAATCTGGCTCACACACACTCTTAAATCTCACAATATTGCAGCGTGCGAATAAACAAAACAAGTTTCTCAATTTCACCGAGCCCCTGCCAACTATGTCTGTGTTGAAATGTGAGCAGAGTTTGGCTAAGTGGCTCCACTTAGCAGCATTTGGTAAAAAAAAAAAAAAAGTCTGCTACTTGAGGCTCACCCCCCCCCCCCTCATCTGCAGCTCATTCTTGAAGACTGTGCTCATCCTCGGGCTCAGAAAGGCCCCCACACTGTGTCCGTGATTTCATAAGGACGCCATTCACACAGCGGAACTCGCCGAAGGGTGTTTGATAAAAAGGAGAATATCCCCTACCTCGCCCCCCAGTTCACATGCACACAGGGAGGGGATTGTGAGGCACACAGCTCTTCCATTGTGGACGGGAAATGTCTGCACTCCCACTCAAGACAGCAAGCAGATACTGTACATGCATGTTCCCACACACACAGACGCACTGTCATCTGGTTCATCTCTGATTTTATCGCTACGATAGTCGCAGAAACAACTGAAATCAAGCTGGTTTAGAAGGTTTAATAAAATTTTTTTTAAATCATATTTATAATATGTTTTCATCACAATCGTGGACTCACCGTTCAACACTGACATCAACTGGCCCTTTTTATCTTGCAAGAATTCATATGCAATAAGTCACGGTCATAAAAACGCCATCTTCGAGGCCGAGAGCGAGCTGGTACATTTTATATCACTTTAATGAATTCTCTGTTATCTGTAGAGGCCAAAGTGACAAGAAATTCCTCCAAAAAATTACAGGAAAGACAACAAATCATGACTTATTGCCTATTTTTTTAATCAAAACCAATGTCTAGCATGATTTATTTGTTCAGAATAAAGTTGCAGTAATGATCATGTTAGTCAGGGTGGGATTTCTCACAGTGCTCCCAATAGACAGCCCGACTCTGACATCTAAGTCATGGATGTGTCTTATAATTACTTAAAATGGTTGTTTTACATTTTCACAACTCATTACACAACTTTGGACAACTTAATTTCACATTTTTAAGGCAGCAGGGAAACTTACTTTTGTAAACTGAACCAGATTTAAGTGTTTTACAGTGTTTCTACAAGGAATTTGACTCCAGTTCTCAGTACTCAGTAATATCTCTTTACAGTCCCGCTGGGGTAATGTGGTCTGCAGGCAACAATACATCCACTTTGTTCTCTTGCCTTTTTTCTTTATTTAAAACTTTCCCTTTGTGGGTTATTCACTTATTTCTTGTTCTACACATTATCTTCTCGGTCTCTTCTATCTCAATCTGTCCCTTTTCTTCTTCCCGTAAAGCACTTTGTAACTTTGCAGCTGCAAAAGCGACAGAAGCAAAAAACATCCACAAGAAAAAAAATCTCCTTACTCTATTCAAAATGAGCAACTGTATCAAACAAGATTATCCTTCCAAGTTCATGGACAATGGAGCTCATTCAGCTTCTTGCAGCACATAAAAAAACACCCATTAAGTGTCTTAAAGTAACCTATTTATACTTCTACATCAGAGTTTAAGATCAGCATTTCCTCACCAGAACTAAGTCATTCATGGTCTTTGAATGTCAAGCTTTATCATGACTTTTAAATAAAGGTTTGAGATACATATTTATAAAGATAGGAAGCTGCTTTCTTTAACAACAAAAAAACTAATACATCTGCTGTATTTTGGTCTACATTTTGCTGGGAAAACAGCTGACACAGGTCACCCATGAGGCCCTATAAGAGTTATTTTACTGGTCACAAGCTCAGAGAGTTGATTTCCTGCTTGCTGCTGCAGGTTCCCAGCAGCAGCAGCAGCAGCAGCAGCAGCAGCAGCAGCAGCAGCAGCAGCAGCAGCAGCAGCAGCAGCAGCAGCAGCAGCAGCAGCAGCAGCAGCAGCAGCAGCAGCAGCAGCAGCAGCAGCAGCAGCAGCAGCAGCAGCAGCAGCAGCAGCAGCAGCAGCAGCAGCAGCAGCAGCAGCAGCAGCAGCAGCAGCAGCAGCAGCAGCAGCAGCAGCAGCTCTTTTCTTACCTCCAGATGTCCGACGATGCAGAAGCGCTCCGGCTTCTCCAGGCCGCAGGTGGAGGAGGCGACGAGTTTGTGCGCCCGGCCGATCAGCAGGTCACCTGTGGCGGGGTAGCAGCTGCCTTCCGTGCAAACATCCGCCAACTCCGGCAGCTGCGCCCTGACGGGACACCACAGGGCTGCAGAGAGGAAGACTGCTGTCAGTGATAGCAAAGTCAGAGAAAGTGCAAGACTGTTTTTAAAACCAGAACCCCCAGTTTTTAAACTGGGAATGCTCTCACAAAACAGTACAGTGTTTCTTTCTATTGCTGTCTACTATAAAACCCAAAAGCAGAGCAGACTTGTGGTCTCTTCATTTAAATCAAAATCACATGGATTCACTCTGCAGATACAAAGATTGAGGTTGTGTGCAGCTGATGGCAAACTGAGAGTAGAAAGTTTTATTTAGCTCTCAAACATTCCTTCTCTCACCTTCTGAAACAGTGTAATTTCGGGGAAAAACAGTGAATAATGGTTTGCATCTGGCTTTCATTAGTTAGACGTGAGAGCGAACATTTTGGCAGCTACAGAAGATGAAAATCCTCCCAGAGAGCTGACAGCACCTCAGCAGTTTTTTTTAACATAAACAAATGTGTAAAGTAGAAAATTCAACTCACCCAAAGTTGTTAAAATGTGGATTATGAGCGACATCTCCAAGTGCGGAGCATTGACAGCTCGGTGATTGTGTTGATGGGTCCTGCAGCTCAGAGAGAGAGAGAGTGTGTGTGTGTGTGTGTGTGTGTATGAAGTGTGAAATCTGAGGCAGAGCGAGTTTTCTTGTAGAAGTCCCACCAACCAACCAACTCCACCCAGCTGTCAGCAGCGCGCCTCGGTGCGCGTCAGGAAACGAGCGCACCCTCTGCTGGTGAGACCTGTCATCACCGAAACAGCAGTTTGTCCAGTCTGAAGATGTGGAGCTACATCACCACCTGGCGGTGATTTGTGGAACTGATGAGACAAGTTTAGTACAACAGTAACACTCAATTTCTTATTAATAAAATGTCTCTAAAGGACTGTTTTTTATTTTGGCTTAGAGGAGAGACATGCCACTTTAAGTGTTTGCATTTTGTATTCATTAAGTACGTTTTTTCCCCACAATACGTGTTTTACCGCTGTGTGGTGACGGGGCTCACTAAATACAGATAATAACATTGGCAGAACTTATCGGTTGGTGGTCTGTTGAATTGGGCAATTTTTGAAATAAACTTTTTATTTTTGCTCACGTTTTCTTTCTCCATAACTCTTTTTAAAAAAAATAATGTATCTGGTTTTCTTTTAACATCTGTATTTGTGTGAAGATCACAGTCAAACAAGATGTGCCCCTTTTGTGATTCAGACATTCATTATATCACTGAAACATTTAGAGGTTGTGTATGAAAATGAATCCCTTTAAATCTGCAGCACAGCTGAAGAAAAGTTTTTTAAAAATACAAATTATTAACAAAAAAAGAGGAATGTGGACAAACATCAATCATCTGTTACACATCTGTAAAACACAAATAGTTTTTAAAAAAAGGATTTATTTTTTTATTTAGTAGAATATAATAGTCACAATATGACTCAATATAAGAGTCACATTTTATGTTTAAGCTATAAGAATAAAAACATGTTACAGTTTTAGGGAAAATTTAAAAAGCTTTAATGAAAAAACGAAATATATTGACCTGAAATGTGCAAATATGCAGTGTGTGATTAATAAGCACTAATTAATGCACTAATGTAACATTCCACATTAGATCAAAGCACATAGATACTTGGATAATAACTTGAAATGATGCCTAAAATGCCCCTGTGTTCATTATCTTTGATCAGGTTTAAAAGAAAATCTGAAGGCAGAGCAGAGTACAGCACAGACAGTGACTACAGCTGCTGCCAGTCCAACGTAGAGGCCGATCCCTCCTCGACTCTCTGGTTGTGGTCTCACAGTAGGTTTCTGAGGTTTGGGCTGATCAAGGATCAAGGCTGTGAAGGACATAAAACAATAATAATTGTACTTGTTGTATTGTATTTCACAAATTCTGTTATCCCAATATTCAGCTCTCCTACTTGTGACACTTGACACCTGCTCAAGTCCAAAATGAAAATCTGAACCCTTTGTGCTTGAACCTGGTGATGTTTGTGTCCACATACAGCATATTTTAAAAAGGCTTTCTGAGTTCTACTGAATCATCTTACCAGTGACATTGAGTTGGCATTGGTCAGAGCTCCGTTCGTAATCTGTGCTCACTTTACACAGGTAAACACCCGAGTCATCAGTCCTGAGTCTGGACATATGAAGTCTGATTCGTCCTCCTCTGAGGGCGTCTTTGTCAGACTGAACTCGTCCTGCAAACTGTCCATCCTGAGACTCTGAGACCTCAACACCCTGATGTACATGATACAGGACCAAGTCTTTAACAGCAGTTAACAGTTGACATAAGATGTAAAGTGAGGTGGAGGAACTGTCAGGTTTGGTTGTAAACATCCATTCCAGTGTGATGTTGTGGTTCTCCTCTGCCTGATAGGAGGTCTGTGTCACATTCACTACAAATATTCCTGTTGAGGAGACAGAAGGGAAAGTGAGGACCAGACAAACTGAGAAGTGAGGCTGGAAAACTAAAGAGTTCAAAGATGCTACAGTACAGAAAAGGTGATGCATGATACAATCACAAATAAAACAAGAGCAATAATTAAATATAAAACACTTTCCCAATTGCAATAAGGCGTTTTTAACCACCTTTAATAAGTTCTGCCAATGTTATCACTCACAGATTTAAAGATGAAGGTCATAAAATCTGTTAGTGAGGCTGAAAATGTATTTTGTTATTTATATTTATGGATATTAAAGTTGTGAACTAACCACAGACACAGGAGGTCAGGCTGATGAGCAGAATGTTCCTGTGGATCATCTTCCTGTGAGAGGAGACAGAGGAGAGGAATGTTTCTGTGGACTACAACCACAGAAACATTCATTTCAACACAATAAAACAGCAGAACATGGAGAGTTTTATCCAAAATCTTTACACAGTGAGTATGGAAATGGATCAGCAGCTCATGAATGAAAGAGTTAATCAAAAAGGACAAATATAAACCTAAAAACAAACTTTAATTCACACTTGGAAAGGAAAATTTATGTAAAGGAAAAGAGAAAGAAACAGCTCATAGCTAATAGCTCAACTTAAAAAAAACTGCTTAATTCTACAGAAACAGCGCGGCCAAATCGCAACGTATTACATTTTACAATACTCTCAGTCCCCTGCATTCATACACCAACCTCATACTGCACTTAGAGCGCAACAAATTCAATAATACATCTACATACCTTCTCTGATGTATCTCTGACCTTTAGAAACACAGATCGCTTTCGTTTTCGTTCCCCGCCCGAGCTACTTCGGCCATTTCCGCCAAAATTTCAAAATAAATGACAAACAAGGCTTGGTAACAAATAACTCCTCTATGTTAATAACACTAATACCAACTAAAAGACGAGTGAGACACACATGATATTAATGACCAACTTAAAGTTTGCTGAAATAACAAAATCACTACATGTGGTTCTGACTAAACTGACTGTAGGAGCTTTTTAAAGGAGTTTGTGAAGTTTTCCTTTAGGTAAGAAACGTTTGCTCATCAGCCTGACCTGTGTCTGTGGTTAGTTTACAACTTTACTTTAATATCCATAAATATAAATAACAAAATACATTTTTAGCCTCACTAACAGATCATTCATCTTTAAATCTGTGAGTGATAACATTGGCAGAACTTATTAAAGGTGATTTCCTAAGAATGAGGTTTAACTTAGATGTGGATAATTGTGTATTTTGTGAAAGGGAAATTAAAAATTTGTCTGTTTCTCCATAATCTGTTTTTCCATTGTGAATCAGTGCCGTCTCTCTGGAGTGATATGCTTGGCTGGCTACAGTCCAAAGAGATATAATTATCACCCCTGACAGTGAAGACAAGTTTGGGGTTTTTGTGGAAAACAGGAACCTTGAATTTGTTCTCAATATTCTGTTGTTACTGGGAAAGTTTTTTTTATACATAAATGTACATACTTCAAAACTAAATCTAGTTTAAACCATTGGAAGAATGAGTTAAAACTCTTAAGTCAGTAAAATTTGTTAATGACAAGAAAGCCCTTAAACTCTTTTCTTTAGTAGAGAGATTTAAGTTAATTTGAGAGAGCCCTGCTTTTTCTGTACTTTAGGCAGAAGGATGCTGTTGAATAAGATGTGCCCTGTTTGTTTCAGATTGCCAACAAAAGAGAGGGAAAAACAGAGACACACATAACTCACCAGTGTTGTTATGTTGTGTAATGGGCGAGTGCCTTTGTTAGCATGTACTCCTACAATATAATATTTCTTACGATCTTCAAAAATTAAATGGCATTCAACATGTGTCTTTTCTATTTACAGCACTAAATACAACAGCCCTGCAGTTAAATTTTACCTTCATGAAGGTTATAATGTTCCATTTTTGTTGAAACTGTTTTAAACAGTCAGATTGTGGCTCAGAATGTGCAAAAAAGAGGCAAGAATCACAATCACAGACTTTATCATTGTAGTGCAAATCCACAGTGTCATGTTTTCTTTTCAGCAGCTATATATATATATATATATATATATATATATATATATATATATATATATGTATTCAAACGAGTCTGCTGCTGTATCTCAACACCAGTGTGCAGGCCTCAACATTTTCTTAGCTAATGCAGAAATTTGTGTCAGTGCTCTGCAGTTGTTTGTGCATGTGCAAATATTCAGTGTTAACAGTAAATGCAGTGTGTGATTAATATGTTGCACTAACATACCACATTAGATCAAAGCACATAGATACTTGGATAATAACTTAAAATGGGGAATGTAACACTTTTGAGTCCTACAGGTTTATGCTGCCTAAAATGCCCCTGTGTTCATAATCTTTGATCAGGTCTAGAACAAAATCTGAAGGCAGAGTAGAGTCCAGCACAGACAGTGACTACAGCTGCTGCCAGTCCAACGTAGAGGCCGATCCTTCCCCAACTCTCTGGTTGTGGTCTCACAGTAGGTTTCTGAGGTTTGGGCTGATCAACAGCTGCTGTAAAGGACATAAAACAAAAATAATTGTACTTGTATTTCACAAATTCTGTTATCCCAATATTTAGCTCTCCTACTTGTGACACTTGACACTTGCTCAAGTCCAAAATGAAAATATGAACCCTTTGTGCTTGAACCTGGTGATGTTTGGGTCCACATACAGCATATTTTAAAAAGGCTTTCTGAGTTCTACTGAATCATCTTACCAGTGACACTGAGTTGGCATTTGTCAAAGTTCCCTCCATAATCTGTGCTCACTTCACACAGGTAAACACCCGAGTCATTAGTCCTGAGTCTGGACATATGAAGTCTGATTCGTCCTTCTCTGAGGGCGTCTTTGTCAGACTGAACTCGTCCTGCAAACTGTCCATCCTGAGACTCTGAGACCTCAACGCCATCTGCTAGACAAAACAGGACCAAGGGGCCAACCATCAGTTGACATAAGATGTAAAGTGAGGTGGAGGGACTGTCAGGTTTGGTTGTAAACATCCATTCCAGTGTGATGTTGTGGTTCTCCTCTGCCTGATAGGAGGTCTGTGTCACATTCACCACAAATGTTCCTGTTGAGGAGACAGAAGGGAAAGTGAGGAGCAGACAAACTGAGAACTGAGGCTGGAAAACTAAAGAGTTCAAAGATGCTACAGTACAGAAAAGGTGATGCATGATACAATCACAAATAAAAAAGAGCAATAATTAAATATAAAACACTTTCCCAATTGCAATAAGGCGTTTTTAACCACCTTTAATAAGTTCTGCCAATGTTGTCACTCACAGATTTAAAGATGAAGGTCATAAAATCTGTTAGTGAGGCTGAAAATGTATTTTGCTATTTATATTTATGGATATTAAAGTTGTAAACTAACCACAGACACGGGTCAGGCTGATGAGCAGAATGTTCCTGTGGATCATCTTCCTGTGAGAGGAGACAGAGGACAGGAATGTTTCTGTGGACTACAACCACAGAAACATTCATTTCAACATCATTTCAATTGTCAATTACAGAAATCCAGAGTTTATCTCTGAACACATTTAATACTGTGGGAGGCGCACACACCCCTCTCCACCTTAAGCAGGAAACATCTGTCACCATGGATACAGGATTCTGACAGATGCATTGATCAATGAGTTGCATCCCTGATTATACTGATTAGGACAGGAACTTCAATAAAACAGCAGAACATGGAGAGTTTTATCCAAAATCTTTACACAGTGAGTAAGGAAATGGATCAGCAGCTCATGAATGAAAGAGTTAATCAAAAAGGACAAATATAAACCTAAAAACAAACTTTAATTCACACTTGGAAAGGAAAATTTATGTAAAGGAAAAGAGAAAGAAACATCTTCTTTCAATGTTCTTAACCTTTTCATGCATGAATTATCACAATCAGTCAGTATTTTTTATTCCAGAAAACAAAAGGGACTGGAGCACACGGATTAATTCACTTCTTTTAATTGTGCAAACAGACTAACGTTTAAACACTACTGTGTCTTCACCAGGAAGCCTCGGAGGCCGCATTCCTCCCATGATGAGGAGGAATACGGCCTCACAGCCCATTCATTCCATGATGAGGAGGAATACGGCCTCCCAGCCCATTCCTCCATAATGATGAGGAGGAATACGGCCTCCCAGCCCATTCCTCCATAATGATGAGGAGGAATACGGCCTCACAGCCCATTCATTCCATGATGAGGAGGAATACGGCCTCCCAGCCCATTCCTCCATGATGAGGAGGAATACGGCCTCCCAGCCCATTCCTCCATGATGAGGAGGAATACGGCCTCCCAGCCCATTCATTCCACTAAGAATTGCTCGGCACATGTTCAAGTTTCTAGCTTCCGGGTTTGCGTTCGCGTTGTGCGGCCCACTGAATATGCGTTTCAGCCGCAAGTTTCCACTCAAGTTTCTCATATTGTGAAGACGTCACAGATCTTTAAATCGCTTTTCTCGGCTCGAGGAAAGTTTTACAAATATAAAAACCTCCATGGATCAAAAAAATACCCCCCCCCCCCCCCCCCACCAGGTAGTACCAGTGCTGCAGACTGTGTGGCCCAGGCGTGAGAACAAAACCACAAAACGCAACACAAGGATTTATAAAATAACATACAATTGTGAAAATAAATAAGTAAAGTCTTGCTAATCAGCTGGAAAGAGACTCGTACTGTTAGCAAGCGGCGGGTGTGAGAAGTGTATGAAGACATGAGCGGCACACCTGCGGCACACCTGCGGCTTGCTAATAGCGTCAACTTAAAAACAACTGCTTAATTCTACAGAAACAGCGCGGCAAAATCGCAACGTATTACATTTTACAATACTCTCAGTCCCCTGCATTCATACACCAACCTCATACTGCACTTAGAGCGCAACAAATTCAATAATACATCTGGACACTGAGTCTACATACCTTCATCTCTCTGACACATCTTTGACTGAGAGAAACACAGATTGCTTTCGCTTTCGTTACCCGCAGACTGAGCTACTTCGGCCATTTCCGGCAAAATTTCAAAATAAATAACAAACAAGGCTTGGTAACAAATAACTCCTATATGTTAATAACACTAATACCAACTAAAAGACGAGTGAGACACACATGATATTAATGACCAACTTAAAGTTTGCTGAAATAACAAAATCACTACATGTGGTTCTGACTAAACTGACTGTAGGAGCTTTTTAAAGGAGTTTGTGAAGTTTTCCTTTAGGTAAGAAACGTTTGCTCATCAGCCTGACCTGTGTCTGTGGTTAGTTTACAACTTTACTTTAATATCCATAAATATAAATAACAAAATACATGTTCAGCCTCACTAACAGATCATTCATCTTTAAATCTGTGAGTGATAACATTGGCAGAACTTATTAAAGGTGATTTCCTAAGAATGAGGTTTAACTTAGATGTGGATAATTGTGTATTTTGTGAAAGGGAAATTAAAAATTTGTCTGTTTCTCCATAATCTGTTTTTCCATTGTGAATCAGTGCCGTCTCTCTGGAGTGATATGCTTGGCTGGCTACAGTCCAAAGAGATATAATTGTCACCCCTGACAGTGAAGACAAGTTTGGGGTTTTTGTGGAAAACAGGAACCTTGAATTTGTTCTCAATATTCTGTTGTTACTAGGAAAGTTTTTCCTAAATCTAGTTTAAAGCATTGGAAGAATGAGTTAAAACTCTTGAGTAAGTCAGTAAAATTTGTTAATGACAAGAAAGCCCTTAAACTCTTTTCTTTATTAGAGAGATTTAAGTTAATTTGAGAGAGCCCTGCGTTTTCTGTACTTTAGGCAGAAGGATGCTGTTGAATAAGATGTGCCCTGTTTGTTTCAGATTGCCAACAAAAGAGAGGGAAAAAAAAACAGAGACACACATAACTCACCACAGTGTTGTTATGTTGTGTAATGGGCGAGTGCCTTTGTTAGCATGTACTCCTACAATATAATATTTCTTACGATCTTCAAAAATTAAATAGCATTCAACGTGTGTCTTTGATCACGACAGTGAAACCCTGGATGAACAAAAGGGGGGAACTACAAGAAGCAGTCACCTTGCGGTAGAACTTTAGTTGGGGACGGACCGGAAGTGATTTACAAGACGAGTGCTGTTGCCGAAGTCCTGACCTGAAGTGTGCACCCGGTGAGTTTCCAACACGCTTCTCTCTTCTTTGTAATATTACAGTTTGACACCATTTCATTACATCACAATGAAGCCTGTTTGCTGCAACATTTAAACCCAAAACACGCGGTAGCCTGCTGGCTAAAACCGCAACATCCGTGGTTGTTTCCGGCAGCGCACTTTGCTGCATGTCACATCTCATCCATTTGTCCTCTTAGGTACCTGTTTCTCAATTTGAGAGGTGGAAAATTAACTGACACCTATTCTGATAATGGAATAATCGTTGTAGTCCATAACATTCAAACAATTTTAATTTAATGCTTTTTTAAAAAATGATAGTAAACTGATTATCTTTGAGTTTTGGACTGTTGATTAGACAAAATAGGACGTTTAAAGCCACCTTTGTGTATGGGAAATTATAACAGGTATTTTTAAAAATTAGAGAGAGAGAGAGAAATGTGCCTCTTATTCATGTTTCCACCACCTGGATCTGTTTTAGATCTTATATCTTGTGTGTTATACTGTGTCGGTGCTCTGCAGTTGTTTGTGCATGTTATAGAGGTTTTAATGACATTTTCAGATATCACACGCTCCATTCACTGCCTTTTTTTTTCTTTCTTTTTATCTTGTACAGATCTTTCCTCTAAAAATTCACAGCTGCTGTCTGCTGGTCCGCCGCTTCACAGAGAAGATGTTGAGAAGTGCCTCAGTGCAGGTGAGGAGGAATGATTCCATGCATGATTCCAAATTGATCAATTAAAAACTGTCAAATATTTTCAGCTTATTTAAAAAGGACGAAAGGTCCGAGGCGCTCTTCGGTTCCAGTTTTTCTCTGTTTTATATTGTTGTAAATTAAATATATTTGTAGGGTCCTGTGATTTCCCACGATGCGGAAAACAATGACGGAATCACACAATTTGATAATAAAAATGGAATCAACTGTAAAACGTGGAATATCGTGGAATTTGCCATAATGTGGATGCAATTTATAAAAATCTGGGTTTTCCCTGCAGCGCCTGAGCATTTTTTCACAGCGTCTAAGCCGAATGAACTATGCTGAACTATGAAAAAAACTATGCTGAGAGTCTCTACTACTTTTTGGTGTCATTTACTGAAGGGCAGGGATCTGCGGTAAAACCCAGAGAGGAGTTTTGAGTTGTCTTTCTTTTATGTTTGTGAAACTTGATTGAACTGAACTGATTTGGGATTTTACTGAGGCGATTGAACTCTGAGACTCTGGGATGACAAAACATCATACATGAAGACGTCACTGGAAACTGTGATGGACATTTTTTGCTATTTTATCTTTAGTGTTTGACTTGAATCACTCACCTATTAGCAACACTCAAAGTTGATTTGGGTTTTTTTATTTATTGGCAAAGAAAGCATGTCAGCAAGAAGTGGATAAATAATTTACTGCTATTAATAAGAAAGGAGGAATAAAAACATTCAGACTAATTCTGCATGTTTATAACTTAATGTTTCTGTTTATGTGCTGTCACTGCTCCAGATCTTCAGACAGATGGTGAGACACAGGAGTGCAGACACCAGCCTCATCCTGGAGAGATGTAAGTAAAAGAAGAAAAAAGTATTGTTATCCATCCTTTAAAGTACACACGTGCATATTTAAAAGAAGTACCCAGTAAATTGGTGTAGTAATGTTGAAGTACGTGTCTTTATTCCAGCCATAAACCGCGTGCAGCTGTTAGGCCGAGTTGGTCAGGACCCCGTGATGAGACAAGTGGAGGGTCGCAACCCTGTTACCATCTTCTCGTTAGCGACCAATGAGATGTGGCGCTCTGGAGACGGAGAGATGACCTCAACAGGTACGATGTCACAGGAAACTCACTGATAGAAATGTAGAAAAACACCCTCATTAGCTCTGGATATTATTGAAGGTACAGTTAGAAAACCGTCACCTCGTTACCTGAGAAGATATCTTTAGTTAGCTTCACATTTTGCTGTTGTTTTACAGTCTTCTCAAGAACCAGCTCAGGTTTTCAGCATTACCATTTAATTTCAAAACAAGGAACTCAATCAGGATCAGACTGACATTGATATTTGAAGACAAAGGTTCATACGATCATAGTACACTAAAACTTCCCACCAAAACCCAGACGAATGAAATGTCAGAGTGAGGCTGCTCTCACTGACCCCGACAGAGCTGCTGAGTGTGTTCTCCCACACCACGTTCCTCTGGTTGGAGATGCAGTGACATTCATCTTATGACACTCGTTTTATTCTTCCCAGACAGTTGTCATATTACACAGGCAGCGTCAGACATTTTCGGCAAAGATGCCCCAAGAAAGCTCAGAATGCTCCTAAAAACTGTGATCAAGGGGCAAAAATTGTCCCCCAAGATTTCGGAAAAAATAATTTTAGATTTACCAGGTTAATTGAAAAATGGAAAATAGACTGGCTTTGGTGTTGAAGAGGTGAATAAGACGACTCTCCTCGTCTGTAAAGCGTGCAGGGCTCGCCCACAGACAGCTAAAAGCTAATCACAACTTTAACATCAGCATCAGTGTTAGCAAGTTGACTAGATAATACAGACTATATGTGGGTCTTGCTTCACTATTTTTTCAGTCTACTAACCAATGATGCAGCGCCGGATAGTCAGCAGGGCTACATTTGGAGATGAAATAAAGCATGCTAAAAAGAAGTGCATCAATAAAGACAAATATTACTCAATAGAACCATCGATGTTAGACTGGTTTTGACTCAACCAGAACTTTTACAAAATCTAATTAGATCGAGCTCATTAAATATTGTCATGATCATTATCTTATGCTGCCATCTAGTGGTTCATATTGAAGGCTCTTCCTAAATAAAATCTTAGTTGTTGAAAGGGAATAAGCCTGCATTGTTTTGCTTTTCATGTGCTTATTATTGTAGTTAGAAAATGTAGAAATCATTAAAAATGAGACAGTGTTTACTGAGGTGGTTGTGGTTAGGTGGTGATTACTGTATGCATTTTAATCTGGGCTCATTTTACATTTAAAAATAGCAACTTTATGCACTAATTACTATTTTTTAATTAATTAATTAATTTTTTTGCCCAAAGGTTGCCCAAATATTTTTTTTAAAACTTTCCTGCAGGTACTGTTGACAAAGTTCTCTAAATCTGGTAATTTTGAATTTTTCACATAATCTTGAAGATTTACTGTTTTTGTTATTTATCAGTTACTTGCTACAGTTTCCCAGAGTTCAGAGTGACTCATTGAGCTGCTGCAAAAATATTGTTAGTTTGTTAGATAGTTTAAAAAAGATATAAAAAACTGAGAAAAGCAGCAAAGTCTGAACCTGGGACCAGCAAAAGATTGACATATTTGTTGAAAAATTACTCTAACAGTTAATCAATTATTAAGATAGTTGCAATTAATTTTTTGTCAATCGACTGATCTTTCAGCCTTTTAGTAATTAATCTGTTTTGTCAAAATTAAGTGCTCCACATTGGTTGCAAGTGTCTATTTTCGCCACTAGAAGTCATTGGTGCACCTTAACTTGTCTCTCAATGAAAGTGAACTGATCCTGTAGATTACTGGTGTTGGATATCAGAGGTTTCTGTCTGAACTGAGCAACCTGTTACTCATACTGCATTTTATCATATCCGGCACATTTCCAGGTCTATATTTTTATTCTGGGGCTCTACTGGATTATCTTTGCATGATTAACAGTTCAAAAAGCTCCTTATTTATCTCATACTGGCTCTTTATGCAGCCCCTCAGTTCAGACCTCAAGTTTTGGGCCTTTGACCAACATAGACATCTGATATTATAACAGTAAAAAAAATAGCAGAATGTCACAAAAAGCATGATGTGTCCCCTTTTAAAATGGAACAAAATAGGGACAGTTATACTTTGCCTGTCCCTGAAGTATTCACTTAGTGTTCCAGCCTTAATGGATTATTCACCATCCTCATTGAACATTACGAATCCGACTAATGGACTATAATGTGAGGACTGCCGTCAGTTAATCACAGGCAGCCTTCAGGATGAGCTTTTAAAGGCCTGATGGCCACACATCTATTTGGAGAAGAACATATTTTATCATCTGTGCTTTTACGACGTACGTCCTCTGAGTTCCTAGAAATGTTAATGGTGACGTTAATATTCATCGTTAAGCCAAAACTGATATTCATGTCACTGTAATGCGGCCTGCAGACTGTGAAGGTTAATTGGGTGAATGACTCTGACGGACTGAAGTTGATCTTATGCGCTGCTGTATTCTGACTCCAGGCGACATCAGCCAGAAGACGACGTGGCATCGCGTGTCTGTGTTCAAACCTGGTTTGAGAGACGTGGCCTACCAGTACGTCAAGAAAGGGTACGAACCGCTTGTTCCCTGTACGGCCCGAGGACCTTGAACACAACAGTACAGTACTCGGTTGACAGGAAGTGTGGTGGGGGAGAGGGTTACATGCACGACATATACTGTATGTATAGACCACTAGATCTCTTTGACACCTCTGAAAGTGATACTCTATGCAAAATTTGTATTTTCAGCACCTACACATCCCTGTAGGCTTTAAAGTGATGTTTCATAGAGAACAGCAGCTGTGGTGTTTCCCTCTTAAGTCTCAAAGATGACCTCAAGGAGGATAAAATTACAAGAACAGAAACAAAAGACAAGCTTAAAACCTGTTGGGTGCATCATAACTGTATAAAGCTATGAAAGAAGGGAATGCAGAGCTGTATTTTTTTTTTTTTAGTATCACAATCTGAATAATCAAATAAAAATAATGGAGAAATCCTGAATGTGTGGTGTGTACGACGTGACCGTGACCCTGAGTCTTACCTCGCAGGTCTAGGATTCTAGTGGAGGGAAAGCTGGACTATGGAGAGTACGTGGACAAGAACCAAGTGAGGCGCCAGGCCACCACCATTATCGCAGGTCAGAGAAAACACACACACACTAACACTCAAAACACACACAACTTCTTCCAGCTCGACACCTTAAAAACCCACCTCTTCTCTCTCTCTCTCTCCTCAGACAACATCGTGTTCCTGAGCGACAACATGCGAGACAGAACCTGAAGGGTTTTCCAACACGCTTCTTCTTTTTGTACAGAAATAAGACTGAAGAGCCGAGTGCCACCAAGTAAAGGAACGGTTTTTGATTCGGGACAGAAAATACCATGACACACTGGTGGTGTTTGACTGGGGCGCCTCACACTGGTGGAAAAAGACGACCTTCAGGCATCGAGAAGCAGAAAAAACCAGCCCTTGTAGTGTATATACATATATACACGCTTACAGATTATGATTTTGATTGTACTTCATGTACATACCCATTCCCCTCTTTTTCTTCTACTTAAGAGAATAATTTTGGACAGAATTGGCCTTGTTTGCAAAGATTTAAAGATGAAAATACAGCGTAAAAAAAATGTGTAAATCCATCCAGTTTGCCTCAAAATGCCTGTCATTGATCCTAGCTGTCAGTTTTTGGACTCAGTTTAAGATGTCGTAGCTCCGTTTGGAGCAACTCGAACAGAAGATCATCGTCAAAGTTGTCAGTTTTTCTTCATAATGTGAACTATAACAAGCTCTTTTTCTATTAGCTCAAGAATTCAGATTGTTTCTTGACTAGGAAGACAAAAAAATTCACCTCATAAATGAAGCTATTGTCGTTTTTCATGTTTTGACTTGCTGCTTGAGCGAGGGCAGAAGTAAATCACTTGTGTAAGATAAAGTAAACTCTTTGTCATCAGTTTTGGCATTTTGACCTTAAAATTCACGAAACTTCTTCTTTAAATGATCCAAGTTTGTTCTGGATTTCAAAAGACAAACAGTATTTTCAGCTTGTGTCATGTTCTGCCCTGCGTGACTTGACTCTTCTTGTACTTCTTCATGCAAATCCCTCATGCATGAAGGTTGTTCAACTGGAGTGAAAAGTGCCGATCCCTAAAACACTCGAGGGTAAACCAAGAAAAGAGTTTAGCATGCAAGTATAGAGAAAGGAACTTTGCTCCTGCTTTTTGTTTTCTTGTTTTTTAATCCCTGAATTGTGCATAATTAGAACATTATGATGTATGTTGACACTTTGGTTCCTTTTATCTGTTCCATTTCTTCACGCTTTCTGCTTTGTCACACTCTTGTCAGTTATCATCACATTTATCTGTTAATTCATTTCCTTCCTGAACGGTTTCTGGTTGCTTTCAACTCACTGCTGTTGGTCAGTTTTTCTCTGTAATAGTTGCTATAATACATTTTCCAAAGTATCTTTGTGTTCATTTCTATGATTTAACCTCCCCAGTGTTTCCTAAATTCACTTACAAAGCATTTTTCAGAGGAGAAAAAGGAGAAAAAATACATCTAAAGCAAAGTTAGAAATGTTAGAATAAATCCCAAATGGAAGTTAAAGTAAATAATTGGCAGATATTTGCATAAAAACTAGTAATTACTTCATTTTTATTATGTTTGGAAGTCTGTTTTTATGCTTTTCACTAGTGCATGTTGATTTGCTGTGTCTGAGGCAGGCTTTAGTCGGAGGTATTCTTGGCCTAAACTGATTGGTTGCAGGGAGTGCTGAAGCCTTTCCTGATTGGCTGTGTCACTTCTCAGTTAAAAGGCAGAGTTGCACAGTTCATTTGGCTTTAAACAGAGGAGTGATCTGATTGGTCAGTCAGCTGGAGGTGGGCAGACTGTAGGTTGTGGCGTAAACCTGCGGAGTTGGTGTGAAGAAGCTGCGTCAAGCTGACAGAATTAAACAGGGTGGGACAGGAAATGGGTGAAATGCAGCAAAAATAAAAGCAAAAGTTTTCTTTTTTTTTTAATGTAATTGTGCTGAAAGTAATTTTAACTTCCCTTAAAGGATGGTTTGTAAGTAAGAACTTTAACTGTTTCTTTTACTGTTTTTACCTGAATTTGGCTTGTTCATAAACACATTTTAGGCAACTTCAAAATCAGCGTTTTCTAGGTCAGAAGAAAATCAGAAGGTGGAGAATTTAGTGAAGTCAGTTTTTATATTCCCCCCAAAAACACAAATGTTAGTGAAAGGGCTTTACAGTCTGTATAGTTTAAATAAAATCATCTAACACATTAAATCCAATCATTAGCCCACATGCAGAAGGAAACTACAGCTGCAGAATACATCATTTTTCTTTATTTCCTGTTTTTAAATGTTCCTTTTAGATAGTTTGACATACAAACAGTGACACAGTTTCATATTGTTGGTGTGTGTCAATCAATTGAAAAATGAATAAAATAATAAAAAATATAAGTAGTAGTAAGGAACAAACACACAAAATAAAACAGTTATGATGATTGAATGATTATTAGATGTTTCATTTTTAAATTTGCTCCCTAGAATCTTAAATTTAAGGCTTAAAAGTGGAAGGGGTTCCTGGGTGCAGCAACCAGGTGGTCCCCAGGAAAAAAGGGGGAATAATTTATTTTCAGTATAATTTCATCCATAAGTAACACAATGACAGAGAGTTTTGGTCATGGGTTTCTTCCTGTAATAAAACATCTAAAAGTTAAAATCTCATCAGAAGGGGGTCTGCAGTCTGATCTGTGTCAGTTTTGGGGTCTTGATGTGACAAAGTTGGAGAAGCTGAATGTGTTTAAATGAGAAATGAAGGCTTTATTTTGAAAGTCATCACCGGAAACTAGTTTATTAGAATTGTGTATTTGACACAAATGTCACAAACAGCTGGAAGTTATGAATCACCACAGTTTATCCCTTACATCACATTTATAGCGTCTTAAATTACATTTTACTAACAGTTGTCACACATTTTGTTAATTTCTTTGTTTTCTTTATTTTGTTTTTAATATTGCTCCTCTCTGTGTGTGTGTGTGTGTGACTCCGCCCACACATTCCTGTGTGTCTGGGCAGCGAGAAGTAGGAGAGGAGCGGAGGAAAAACGGGGGGGTGGTGAAAAGTGTCTGAGGACCCTGAGCTGAAGAGGAGATGAACAGCAACAACAACAACAGCAGCGCTCAGTCTGAATCTGGCTGCTGCAGCTCTCACATTTAACACACATCCATCCCTCTGTGTGTGTGCGCGCCTCTGTTTTTATTTATTTTCCTTCACACAACAACAACAACAACAACAAGTTGCTTTGAACTTTTCTTCCTCCCCGCCCGCCCCCCACCCACCCCTTCACGGAGTTGGAGCTTGAGTTTGGTTTCCAGTCTTAACTTCATTGCAACACAACCGCTGCTGTGCTTTGCTGCTTCAGCTGGAGGAAGAAACAAGGAGAAAAAAAGATACGCTCCTGTGAGTCTGGTGTTCAGGAAATCATGGAGATCCTGGACAGTAGTGAACCGTTTTTACACTGGGACAGGAACCTCAGCGAGCTGTCTGAGGCCGGGGAGATCGACTGTGTGCTCTACACTAATGTAAGTTATCGATCAGCGATGGTAGATAGATAGATAGATAGATAGTAGCACAATGCCATTGGTGGAAAGTAAGTAGCCTACATTTACTCAACTTAAGTATAATTTGAGGTACTTGTAGAGTCAAAACAAGCCATATAACAAGTGTAAAATCAACAATCTTATGCAGAAATACAGCACAAACACAAGACAAATGGCTTACAAAGTACAAAAACAGACAGTAATATATTACACAGTGATAAAACAGACACATTAAGAGAAACAGGAGCTTTCATTGTAGAAAATATTGTTTAACAGACATTTAAAATGTTTTAGGGTTAAACATTTGTCCCACCAGAGAGAGTCGTGGAGCATAATTGCAGTTTTTTTTTCCTACTTCTGTATTCATATATGGGATATCCAAGGTAATGCATTCTTGTGAGTGCAGTGCAGTGTCCCATATTGCTGAGTAAAATGGTAGCTTATTGAGGATGGCTTTATAAATGGGAAAAAAGACAGTGTCCTTATGGAGGGATGGATGGAGGGATGGATGGATGGATGGTTGGGGGAGAAAGTGCCAGAATGAACGAGGGATCGATTAGCGCCAGGTGATTATCTCTGCAGCCTCTCAGGTGGAAATAATCACCTTTATCTGAGTTTGATGAGGCATTAAGAGACAGAAGTGGGGAGGGTAATCTATAATCTGTTTAGTGTGTGTGCCTGCCCTGCTCTCCATTCACTAGCTGAACCTTGGGGTCCAGGATGCAGCAGGAATGAGCTGCAAGTTAGAGACTATTTCTCTTCTCTTCTGTCCCCTTCTGCTATTTATTTAAAGCAGAAATGGCCAGAAGGTGTTTAAAATGTCTTATTACATAAACAATATTTAAAGATATGAGCACATACAGCAGAGGGGGAAACCCACCTGAGCTCAGTTCAGTCTGGGACTGCAACTTAAGATACTTTTTTTCATCATTTAGTCTATAAAATGTCAGAAAAAAGTGAAAAGGTTCAAGTGGATGTCTTTGAATAACTTTATATCAACTTAATTACATGTTTTGGTCATATAAAGGTGAGAAAAGCAGCGCATTTTAAAGCTGGGAACAGAGAATACTTGGTATTTTTGCTGGATAAATGGCCCAAATTGTTGTCATTTACTTTTGTGTTAATTGATTAATTGGTTGTTTGTTTCAACAGCAACACATCAACACATGCAGACATAAAACATGCATCTAAAACATCATTATTTTACTGAGCTCAACAAATTTTAGCTGGTAAATCTTTTTTTTTTAGCTCATTAAAAGCTCAGTTTCTCCAATTTTTTTGTAAAAGGACACACTGGGAGTTAATTAAAGCCTCGCTGGTTCCGGTGGTTGAGCTCCGGAGCTGTGTCCATTTAAAAAAAGCAGATTTATGGCAAAAAGTGCGTCTAGCAGAAGCATCGCCTTTCAAATAAATTGATTTTAATGCATAGAAGTTACCTTTGGTTTAAAAAGTTATTGATTACAGTAGAAAGAAGCAAAACTCTACATGAGAATCTGATGCTAGGGGTTACGGGGATAAAGCTTTACCAAATATGAGCCCTAGATGTTTGATATTTTTATGCAAAAAGTGTTTAATACTGGCGAAGTTTTGTTTGCACACAGTTTGATTCTGGGAATTTACATTTTAAGTGTCAAATCTTGGCTACCGATCACAAGGATACGTTTTCCTTTTGCACACACGCAGCATCTCTTCTCAGTGAGACGAACCCTGCTTTCAAATGGCCTCTCTCCTTCAGTTATGTAACTTGTGTGCGCTCCAGCCATATGGCTTTCTGGGTAACACTGCGGGCCAAGAGGAGGGTGTGTGTGACGGAGACTGTGCGCTGTGTGCACATCCCATGTGTGTGTGTGTGTGTTTGTGAGACTCGACAATGGGAAAAATCCAGCTGCTCGGCAGGATGGGAATCAGACACCGTAGAGGCCTTCTGAGCCTGAGACAAAACACACACACACACACATGCGCGCACACACACAAACGCTTTGGCATTTAGCTCTTTGAGGAAAACCTGCGGACAGGTAAAGACTTGCGTTGTTAGAGCTTCACAGAGCTTTAAAGTTGCAAATGTAGGTCCTTTTAAACAAGTCCTGAGGCTACAATTCCTGTCAAATACCAGCAGACATGGCCAGACCAGTGAGCTGCAGCTGCTGAAATGTAGAGCTGAAATAATTTAGTCAATTAATTTGAACACTTAAGTAGTCTGTCACCAGAAGATTCATCAGCTAGCTTTGATATTTGATTCATCATTTCAGTTGTTTTTAAACAAGTAAAAATGCCAAATATTCTTAAATAACCCAGATTTGCATTTCAAACCAACTGAAGTTGTCTGGTGGGGAAATGTCCTGAAAAGTTGTTTATTTCTTTGGTGCATTTGGTTAAAACTTAAGTATACTAATAAATGCAAGAACAGGCAACTAACAATTATTTAAATTTTCTCGATTAATCGTTTTGTTTATAAAATGTCAGAAAATAGTGAAAAATTATGTCTTGGGGCTCTCGGTGACGTCTTCAAATGCCTTATTTTGTCTGAGCAGCAATCCAAAATCTGAAGATATTCAGTTTTCCCATCATGTATGGCACAGAATAGCTTCAAATCTTCACATTTGAGTAGCTGCAACCAGCAAATATTTGTCATTTCTGCTTAAAAAAACGGCTAAAACGATTAGTCAGTTATCAAAATAGTTGCAGATTAATTTTCTGATGACTGACTAATCGTTGCAGCTTTGCATGTAGAGACTTACGCTCCAGTATTTTGATTGCTTGGACATTTTTCTGTTCAGTTCCTACCAAAAGCCCCCTTTTTTTTTGCAGGAGGAGGAGGAGGAGGGTGGTTATGGTAGAAAAGTTGATCTGTGTCAAATGTAAAGCTACTGCCCTCCCACACACACTCATACCAACACATAAAGGCCAGGTTGTGTTAAGAAGAAGTACTAAGATGCTTTTGTTAGTTCAGTGAATATTCTATATATAGTAAAGCATGAATAGTATGTGTGTGTGTGTGTGTGTGTGTTAGAGGGTGGGGGATGCATGAATGTAAAAACCAACAGGACTGTAGTGTTTGAATCTCTGGCAGCATCAGAAACAGACTGGAGTCTTTGTCCCCGGCTGTGCCCCCTCTGGGTTGGGTCTCTTTCTCCCCCTGTGGGTTTGTTGACATGGGATTCCTCACAACAATGTAAACCCTCTCAGCTGGAAGCATGTGTGGGATCCTCAACCCAGCGCCTGCTTCTCTCATCAGTGAGAGGTCACTCCCATCTCTCTATCTCTCTCTCTCTCTATCTGATGTGTAAAAGCTTTTATCATAATCAAGTTTCTCAGGTCTTATAATAATAACATTGCATCAGTATGAAGGTGGAGCCCTGCTTTCTCCTTTCTTCTCCGCTCACCCATGACAAAAAAAAAAAATCTGTATTGACGTCGTAGCGAAGTCACATTTTGGCTTCGTCTGTGTGACGTTTGGGGAGGGGGACCTACTGAAAAGAGTGAGGTCAAGTCAGAAAATCGAAAATATTTTTGTTTCTTCTGCAGTTTTCCGAAGTTTATCGAATTTAAATAACAGTTAAACAGAGATTAGTAATGATTTTCATAATTTGGGTTAGTAAATATTAGCAGCGGGAATTCATATTATGTCAAAATATGGATAGAAGTGTTTCATATGGAGTTAAATTTTGCATTTTCATGATTACACTCGGAAAGATCTTTGTCGGTTGAGTTTTTGTGGGAAGGTTGTTTTGCTCTCATGCTGATAAGATAATGAAATAACCCAGCTGTGTTTTTATAAATTCTTAATGTTCACACCAGGATGTGTTTATAGGCACATGATAGATGCACAGTTGAGAAACTGTTGTAACTGCATCTGTGTTTGTTTGCTTTTTGTGTTTAGGAAACTTGGATTGCCTTGTTTTTCTCTGTATCTACTGTAGACAGATAATCCATCAACCTTAAAGGGGACATACAACACTTTTTTTGTGATTTTCTGTTATTTATATCCTGTTATAATGTTGCATGTGTATGTTAAACATAGTCAAAGTTCCAAAACTTGAGTTGAACATATGTAAAAATGCTTCCTGCAAATCCATAGACAGCTCTATATTTATATTGTGGGGCTCTTCTTTGCATGATTTACAGTTAAAACTCCTTGTTTATCTTCTACTGACCCTTTATGCAGCCCCTCAGTTCAGCCTCTGTCTGAAACAGGCCGTTTTAGTTCCTGTCTCTTTAAGGCCCCCCTCCCGATGAGCCCACTCTGTTCTGATTGGTTAGCTCCCAGTGGCTCAGGAAGCTACGTAAAAAAACAATAGCAGTTGGCCAATATTTCAGGGCTTCCGGTGTAGCCAGTGGATATCCGGATAACAGATATCTGGGCCAAGACTTCCTCTTCCATGTGCCAGTCGTTGTTTACAGTATGATTAGGAACTTGAGACAGTCCAGATGATATTTCAACTAATCTGTATAAACAGATATATGAACATAAATGTTTTTTTAAAAGCTAATAAAAAGCTGAATCGTCATCAGACGATAGCTGATGGGTTCTGAGATTTCATTTCAGCCAATGCGTTCCGCATCTTTTGCTCTCCATACAGACTGTTTACCTGTATGCAACCAACGCCTGCTCAAGCTAATTGGTCAATACTACAAACGGACTACAAACAGAGACCAGAAGGCTTCCGGTACCAAAATCCTGTCTCGTTGCCTACAGATTCTGCATTCATATGTAGATA
This sequence comes from Scomberomorus guttatus, assembly GCA_038419695.1. NCBI lineage: Eukaryota > Metazoa > Chordata > Actinopteri > Scombriformes > Scombridae > Scomberomorus > Scomberomorus guttatus. The sequence continues at coordinate 5,132,273 of CM076466.1, read as the reverse complement.
TCTGTTTATAGTCATAACAGTATAAAAATGGCAGAAAATCACAAAAAGCGTGTCATGTCCCCTTTAATGCTAAAGCGTACAATTTTATTTTAAACTGTAGTTTGCTGCCAATTTTTGTAGCAGCAGTGTGGTGAAAGCTCTTTTCCTGTTTCAACATGACATTAAGTCTGTTCACATGCACTGAAGTAACCCAGTTCGTTAGAGGAACCATAAGTATAAACATTAAAAAAGAAAAAGGGGTTCCCAGTTTGGTGTGGAAGAGCTTGACTGGCCTGCACAGAGTCCTGACCTCAGCCTCATTCAACACATTTGCGATGAGGTGGAACAGCAACTGCGAGCCAGACCTTATCGCCCAACATCAGTGACCGACCTCACTAATGCTCTTGTGGCATGAATGGGAGCAAATCCCTGCAGCCATGGTTCCAAAATCTGGTGGAAAGCCTGAAACCAGAAGAGTGGACTATAGAAGCATATAAGAATCACATAGGGGGTGAAATGTTAGGGGTCAACAAAAGACAAAGCTCAGTTGCAGATAGAGAGGGGAAAAACAAAGACACTGAGATCACGTTCATGTCAGACAGTTCAGAGCGAGTGGCCTTAAACTTAAGTTCATTCTTAACTCCAGTTCGGGCGCATACTCGCACATAGCTTTCAAAAACTGGCATGGTGCTCAGCACATGGTGTACTCGCTGCACTTGTGGTGAGAAGAAGAGACAGACATGCAGAGGAAAAGAGTATATTTGCTCTGCACATGGTGCAGGGATTTCCAACTATGTGCCTGCTTACATAACACACAGCATACCTGCAGATAAAAGACTCACCTCTGTCTATAAATCTAACACCAGCTGTAATCCTGCACTTTTAAGACAGTTTTGATGTCTCAACACACACTCAGGATAGAGATATTTTATTCAGCGTGAGCAAACGCACACACACGCACACACACGCAGAGTCAAGAGTAAACAGCTTGCTCCATGTGCTCACAGTGCAGCGCCTGTTCTCCGTTCAGGCAGAGCATCCTGCTCGCCGGAGGCCTCGCTCTGTCTCTCTCTGAATGGTCCGTGTGTCTGCTGTAACATGAGTGTCAGTCTGCAGGGAGAGAGACGGGTCATTCAGGACACCGAAGATTGAGATTGAATAAATGACGACATGATTTCACAACTAGTCACATTTTATTGCCAATCAAAGGTCGAATTTCTCACCTGTGTAAATTTTACAGTGCTGCCGGTTTTGCACATTGCAACCTGACCAGCTTCCCTACCTGTACCTCAGCTGGAGTGTCTGCTAAAGACAGTCAGTGTAGGAACGTCGCTTTGTCAGATAGTGAAGCACACAGTGTTATTTCTGTAGGTGTGGTGCCGGATCTTCAGGTTGTGCTGTGTGTACCTTCAGGAGTTGACTGCGTGAAACAGACAGCAGCAAAAGATGAAGGCTGCAACTTTCTTTAAGATAGAGATGTCATACAGAGAATTCATAAAAAGCTTCTTGCTGCTGCTTGTAGAAAACTGAAATTTTTAAGAGAAAAACTTTGCTTCAACTGGACAGCAAAGGCTTTTTAAAGAAAACCTTGCACTGTACTATGAATGGGAGTCATTTAATAGGCTCCCAATGGACCATGCAAATTCCCAGTTAAATTTAGAGTCATGATATGCAAAAACTACAATAACATTTCAGTAGTAGTAGTACGCTTTTCACATGGCAGCAGCTGTACAGTACAGTGCACATGGACTTGAGAGTTTGACTTCTTGCTTATTTTAATTAAAAATATCAAAAGAAGGATTCCAGTGATTTAGTTTTTACTCTCTAACACCAAATTGTGTTTCTGAATTCTGGTTACTGGCTAAAATTGATTCATTAGACATATCAGTATGTGATATGCAGCTACTGTAAAGAGACCTTAAAGAGGACATATCTTTATTCTGGGGCTCTACTGGAATATATAACATCTATGCATGATTTACAGTTCAAAAAACTGCTTATTTATCTTATCCTGGCTCTTTATGCAGCCCCCTCAGTTCAGCCTCTGTCTGAAACAGGCCGTTTTACCTCCTGTCTCTATAAGGCCCCCCTCCTGATGAGCCCACTCTGTTCTGATTGGTCAGCTTCAGTCTACGTTAAAAAACAGTAGCTTGTTGGATTTCACTTCTCGAAAAGGAAACTTCTCAAATACATCCGTACATGTTTGAGTCTGAATCCGATCCAAAATATGCGAGTGGATAACGTGATAAACCCGTGGAACAACCTTAGCAACAAAGACTATGAGACGGTTCGGCTGTTTATGTGCATGTGCAAACAATCTGACGTTATCATGAGGAGCAAGTAGAGGTAACTTTGCAAACGGAGTGTTTAGAGCAGACTGAAGCCCTGGCTTTTGACTTAAAGGGAGCATTTTTACAGACGGACCTTAAACCATATTTAACATAGACATCCGACATTATAATAGTATACACATTACAGAAAATCACAAATTTTTGATCAAATTTTACTTACGGGGCTCAAAGTAAAGCCTTCTACTGAAGTTTTTCCACCCTGATGCGAATAAAATCGTGATAGAAATGTTTAATATTTGGCAACTCATGCACCTCGTTATTCATGTCAGCGTTGTCTTAACTGGAGCCACCTTGTTGCCTTTAAATTCTTTGGCTTTAGAAAGTGACAGTAGACTACAGCTGGTGCGCACATGGACGTCAAGGACACGTTTTGCTCTTTCTGCTTTTCAAATCTGATGCAACTTCTCTCCTGACTTTGAAAGTGGACTCAGACTTCAGTGTTCTGCAGGCAGCCATTTGAGAGTGAGGCGAAGGTAGTAATCAGTGTGTGAGGGATCATTATGGAAAATCCACAGGAGCCTTCGTTCTCTGAGGAGAAGCTAAATTTACTCGTCTGTCTGTATTTCTGTCTGTCTGTCTCTTCCTCTACCCTTCTCTCTTTTCTCCTCTTTCATTCTTTATTTGTCTGTCCCTCATCTGCCCCCTCTGTTTTGCTTAAGGCACCATAAAAGGTTTTAAATGTTAGTGTGTGCGTGTGTGGTTGGCAGGGTGTGGGTTTAATATCCCTCTCAGCCCTAAAATGAGCCTAGAAGCAATTTTATGTAGTAGAAATGCTGCTAAATAACTGCTCTTTCTTTCTTCTTCGTGACCTTTTCCACTACTTTCTCTCCCCTTATTGCTTCTTTTCTGAGATACTAAGGTTGAATTTTGAGCTGCTTAAAGTTTGGCTTGTTTTCTGGAGAAAAAAAACGAAATAATATCCGTGTTAAAGACTTTAAAGTTGTAGAATCAGCAGAATTCTACTTAGTTTGTAGTTTTTGTCAGACTTTCTGCATGAGCCCCAGTGTTTTGGGTATTAAAGATCAAAGTGTTTCAAGCCTTTAAACTGCTTATTAAACACTAAGGTGCATAAGCTGCGAGACAGACTCAACTTTGATGTTCCCTTTATGGATGTGCAGCTCATATCCTGTGTTGCTGCTCAAAGTGTACGATGAAGACCCACTGAATACAGAACCTCTCCATCCGCTGTCTAGTTAACCTTTCACCCCTCTTTCCAGCCCTCCTCCTCTTCCTCCTCGTCTGTCGCCCATCCAGAGCGAGCTGAGAGAGGACGAGTCAGCTCCTGTCCAAAATGCCAGAAACTCCTCTAATTCTCGTGCCAAACTCTCACTCTTCTGTGCTCTTCTTTTTGTGTGAAATGTGGCTTGAGCCATCTTTCTTTTGCTCTCCAGCCGCCCCCCTTTTTCTTCCATTTTCCCTTTCCTGCTCCGTTTTTTAATTAAACCTCCTTACTTTTTTGGATGTTCTCACATAGAATCCCATTAGGTGATTTCGTTACTGCCTACGTCACTTCTGCTACAGGGTCAAAGGGCCCCGCACACACCCACTTTATTAGGTCAGTCTCTCGCCAGACAAGCGCCAGATTTGTTTCGCCCGGGCTAGCTAAGAAAACAAAAATGTTTCAAGAAAGAATAAACATGTACAGGCTATTCCAGCTGGTTAGACTGGTAGGACAAAGTCATTTGGCGTTGGTGCGCCGGTAGATTCATCGATAATGAGAATAATTGTTAGTTGCAGCCCAAATAATTAGTCTTCCACCTCGGATCAGAATCTTTTCTTTCTTTTGTGCCTGTCTGTTTTCTACCCATTCCTAATCCCGTCTGTGCACCATTTGTCCCATTATTTGTAGTGTAAACTGCTCCTTGTATACACATGGAGTCTCCAGCTGCTTCTTTTCACTTGACATTTGAGGAAACACCATATCCTGTCCTTTTTTTTACCACAAAAATATTCAGCATTGATAAATTTTAGAGCTCCAGCAGTTGGCGATGACGCAGGAACTTACTCCAAGTAACCAGATAAGTTGGGTTGATTGAGGCTGAGTGTGAGAACTTGAGCCATCTCTGGCCCGTATGTAGTAGCCAGATGGTGCAGGGATTTTAGGGTGCAAACATTTACAGCCAGTTTGGGCTGAGAATCAGCTCCACTTAGCAGCACACAGCCCAGTTTTGGGCCAATCTCAGCTGTTGGAATTAGAGTTGAAAGTATACTTCCTGGTATATCATTCATGACAAGTCTGGCAGTCGGCTGTAATCATTTCGCCAGACAAGAACGTCAAGTTTGAGAAAGATTATGGTTATTGTTAATAAAAAAGGTTGCAGGTCTGTGAACCTGCAACTAATCCGTACCCTTATTTCCACTTTGATCCATAAGGGGCGTACTACTTCCTGGAGTGGCACTGGACATAAATCTTGAGGTGTCAGTCGTCCAATATGGATGAAATTCCTACGTATACTAGACCAGACGTGCATGATGTGGGCAACTGCTGGCTGCCGAGCTTTGTTGGCCACTTGGGATACTGTATTGTGCTATCGTTGTTTAGGCTGTATTATTTACTGTAGGCTAAACTTTGACATCATCGAGTAGTGAAAGGACTGTATCGGTGATTGATGGTGTTAATGTCGAATATATCACAAACTGAAATGTGGGAATACTGTGTTAGTAAAACAGACGAGGGAAATCTGATGTCTGGGCTATTTTTGTCAGCGGGCTGGTAACTGTTAGTAACGATGGCTTCCAGGAGCAGCCCGGTGTTGACGATATTAAGATACACAAATATTGCCACAAGTAGCAGCTTTAAAATGTTAAAATATGAAATGACCGATATATCAGCAGTGGTATCAACCCTAAAAAACTATATCGGTCAAATGCGGCTGCACTTATCTCTTTGGATTCCTCTAAAAGGGCAACCATCCATCACACCGTCCTCTTGCATGAACCTTTTCATTTGGAGAGAAATGAAGCGAACCTATTCACCCGTGCCAAGTTCAATGTGTGTGTCTGACTTGACATTCGAGCGTGCTAGTACTTGGCAAGCATCCGTCTCAGAAAGCTGCGCTTTCACAGAGGAATTAAGACCAGCGGCGCGCCCAAACAAGTTTCCTGGAGTGTTTGCCTTTTCTAAGGATTAAAAAGCTCACTGGAGGTGCCCAGCAAGACAGGCACTGACCCAGATTTTACCAGCATCCAGCAGGAGGCGGAAGGAGGAATCGTTAGCTGAAACGGAGATCTTTACTGATCCTGACGACAAATGATTTGGGGATAATCCTACAACAAACAGCCAGACATGCACAATGAAACACAAATGAGCAGACTGATAAATGAGCTTAGCTTCCACTAAATCTCCAAATATTCTCACTTTCAGACAGAACAGCCCTGAAGTGATTTACAGACAGTTGAGTTGAAGTGATTTTAAACACAAGAGAGTTCAGAGGAAAGGAAGAAGAGACAAGCGAACTTTGTGTTGGAAGCAGAAAATCTGAGAAATACAAAAGGAGAGTTGGCAAAACTCTGGTATGTGTGAGGAGATGGGTGAGGGAGTTCAGTAGTTAAAAACAGCTGGGTGTGTATGTGCACAGAGTGGTACTTGGTCACCGGTCAGTGTTACAGTGGATAGATGGAAAAAATGATGCACGTGTGTGTTTTGACCCAGTTTCTAACAAGCATACACAGATGATTAGAGACATGAAGACACGCTGTGCTTGTGTTTGACACGAACAGATTCTCTGCATCTCATAGCTGTGTTCGTGACGAGGAAGTTGGGTCTATATTATAACAGATTTTAGGGACAGACAGTAACCAGAATTAATTAAATCACTAATATTACGGATTCCTTGACCAATGACCAACCAGAAATGTAACCAGAAGTCCAACATCTTTAAGGATAAAATCAAAACGCTTCAAAATGGCAGTAATAGTTGATGGATTCACTCAAAAGTGACCCAGAAATGAAAAGTAAAGAGATTTACACTACAGATTGTACACTGTAATCTTTAGCTTCTTTAGTGACAGATTTTTAAGCTGGGTGATTGGATATTTCTTGCAGAAATGCACCTTTTACCGCGACTTTTTAATCAGACAACCAGATATTTCCAAACGCATTTGTTAATCTTTTGTACTGATGATTTAACCCGGAGCGTTTGAGCTGTGGAAGAGGTCCAACTGTGAGTCACGTAACACTGTCTGAAAGAAAAAATGTATGGTACTTCTGGATCCACTTCACAACTCTATTAGACTAAACATTAGAAGCTAGCTGGCACAAATAAGGAGTTATGATGTATTGATGTATCTTTAAAAAAAGGTTATAACTACAATCATTTACTGTTATCAAGGTAAATGTAACAATTGACTCGGATAGATTTTAGATCATATTGCTCTAATACATTTAACTACTATTAAATTAATCTATTGAAGCTCAGGAAAATGATAAAAAATGAAGACACATTCCTGCATATTGGACCTACAATGATATAAAATCTCTATTTAACAATATTAACCAGCGAGCTGTTATACTGTTGTCGGCTATATGAGTGTAACTCTGGTGAAGTCATTGAGTAACATCTGGAGGGTCAGTGTGTTTGTGTGTGTGGGGGAAGAGTGGGGGTTGTACTCCATGATCGGTCAGTATGACAGAGCGAGACTGGAAAGTTTGTGTTACTGTCTGTCTGTCTGTGCGTGTGTGCGTGTGTGTGTGTGTGTGTGTGTGTGTGTTGGAGGTAGAATTTTGAACTTTTGGGAAGCTTCTGTGGGGGAGGGAGATTTTTACGAGGAGGGGGACCCACAGGGAGACAAAGAGACGTTTTTTCCATTTGTCATCTTGTAGGTCTGGTTGTCTTTTTCCTCTCGATCTTTCTGTTCAACCCGCCTCTGTATTACTAATTCACACACACACAAACATGCATACACACACACACGTGCACTGTAATATCGCAGCCTGAACACATATCACAGCAGCTCTCAGATAATGACTGACTCATAGTTTTGAACTTTGACTCGGGATGTTTTCCGCTCTCAACATCTCTCCTATTATTAAAACATTTCCTGTCGTAGCTCAGCATAAATTCTCACATTTAGGCCTTTTTTTCCGTCAAGCGTGAAACATTAACGAGACCGGAAAGAGTTTTAAGGCCACAGTGTTAAACAGGAAATGGAAAATTATGTTTGGAAAACAGGTTTTGTAATCTATCTGCTGTGATTTTCTTTCATCTTCCTTTGTAACACTCTTTGTAACACAGACTTTGTGTGTTTATGTATGTCTATTCCCGTCCTCGCCTGTGGGTGGAGAGTAAACACTAGCAGCCCTGATGAATGTCACGCCTACTGTTTTCCCCATCTCACATCCTGTTGTTTACATCCGTTAACCATCACTCCACCCCTGTCACATTTTTGTTTGAGGAAAGATTCAAAAGATGCGATAATATCAAAGCAGATGCTGATATTTTTGATCATTCGGGAGGTTTAAACGTGACAATTTGGATACCATTCTTAGTATCTGCCATGGCAAACAAACACCTATTGAAGACCAGGTAAATAAAACCAGTTCATGCCTAATCAAATGCAGGTGATATAATCAAACAACTAGTATCCTAAACAGATTTGGCTTCTTTTAGAGAAATTCCCTGCTGAGTTACACCTCCAACTAAAGTGTCTGATTAGTCTTTGTGACCTTTGACCTGTCTCAGAGAAAAGAAATCTGCCCTGAGGGTTGGGTGGGTGAAGTCTCCACCTTAGTGCTCCCCAGGAATAGGTTTAATAACCAAAATCTAACAATAAAAACAACATAAAAATACACATTTTAAAAAAGGGGCCACATAAAAACAAAAGTAAAACAGATTAAAATTTACTTCCTTACAAAGACAATTAATCGATTAATCTACGAAAATAATAATTAGTTGCAGCCTTAATTGTTTCAGGTTTTTCTTGTTAGCTGAAAACATGCAGGAGATCCTTTGTTGCTTTTCTTCTTTCTATTATTGTCCAGCTTTTTCTCAGTGAGCTTATCACATCCCTGATTAGCAAATCTTTGTCCAGATTGCTGGTCAGTGAGTGTGTGTGTGTGTGTGTGTGTGTGTGTGTGTGTGTGTGTGTGTGTGTGTGTTGTACTCTCATCCTTGTGAGAACCAGTTGGACTCTCTCTTAGACTGAGAGCATTTTTGTAAAACGAGGTCATTTCAGCCGAGCCTTAGTTAATGGTTGAGATCAGACATGGAACAAATTATGCCAATAAAACAAATGTGTGTTTGTGTGTCTGCATGTGGGGAGAGGGGAAACCTAGAGATGTGGAGCTCCATGAACTTTCTTGTTTATTTATTGTCAGAGACTGTAAGATATTTGTTTAAAAAAAAAAGAAAAAAAAGATGTTGTCACACTAAAGCTGCACTCTGTAAGCACTCCAACACAATCCAGACATGTAGCCTTAGTGCTGCGCTGGTTTTCCCCCAGATAAGACCCAGATAGCAGGAGCCCTCCAAGGCTTGTGATTTGTCTTGTTTTCCTGACACAAGCAATATCAATGCCACAGCTAAGACAGCATACCAGCCTCAAGCCTCGATGCTGTTACAACAGGTGATAAGTGGCTCCACAGTGATATAATGTCCTCATTGTTATCTCATGCATGGGTCGGCTCAGCTAAGGCCTGGATAACATTTAACGGCCTCAGCTTTAGTTGTTTTAAAAAGACGTTTGTTGGGTTTGATCATTCATACCTTAGTTATCAGTGTATGAAAATTAACAGTTTTCCGCACTAGCAGCTGTCAGTGGCGCTGCGTGACTTTTCCACTAGGTGGGGCTACTGACCAGCTCGGCGTGTTTTGGCTGTGAGCGTGCGCCGTACAATGTAGCAGGGAGCCAGCTGCTAGGCTAGCGGCTAGGCTAGTGGTTTTTAAAAGTTTAAAAACCTTTGGAGGCCACTTAGCAACTGCTGTGACTTTACAATTATGACCACAGTACCACAGCAATCTGTGTACGTTTTGCCTGCCTTCAGGGGGTAAATGTTATCTAATAAGGAAGCAGCAATTGGGCGGAAAATCGCCCCATTCTGGCAACATTTCTTGGGTGGAAATTGTCCGCCCCACATCCAGTTGGAGTGCGGTGTCAGCCAATCAGGGGCCACCAGAAAAAGCGAAACATATTACACACATATCGCTGTCGAGCAGATTGCATGCTAATATGCTAAAGTTCAGCATGCTGTACTAACATGCTAATGTTAGCAATCATCAATACACTCATGAAAAACTGAACCGTTTAACAATGTAGAGCTGAGCCTGACAACCTGAGTTTGAGGTGTCCTAAAATTACCACCATACAGAAGATAAACCCTTTTAACTGACACCTTTGTCCTACCAGTGTTAAAAATATAAAAATAGCAAAGTTTATCGTAATTTTTCCATCAAACAATTTTGTTTTTTCGTCTCTAATGAGCATTACAGCCTCTTGGATTTGCTAGCATGGCAATAAACAATTGACAATGGAAAAAAAGGTTAAAAAGGTTTTAATAATAGGTCAAAACAAAGGCTAAAATATTGGTATTGTTATTAGCTGTCACTACTTAAATCCTGTTGTTTCTGTGCAGCTGAATTAATTGACAAGTTATCAAAGATTGTATTTAGAGCCACTGATTGAAGGGATCCCTGCTGCTGCTGCTGCTGTGCAGATAAAGTTTCTACACATGTACTTCAGCTCAGTGTTAAAACAGCTTGCACACATTGTTAGCATTCCAGTGGGTACTTGCTGCACCTTGGCTTACAGCTGCAGCAGTGGGATCCACCGGCTTCAGTCATGAATGCTAACAATGCTAAAATGCCGTCACTACAGCAACTGAGGCTCAAATATGCAAATGTTGTGCATTTTTTTATCTCAAAGTGTTTTGGGAATTTCACCAGAGTGCCAGAGCGGGGGAGAACTATCTGAGAAAGTAGAGAAACAGGATTTCATGAGAATTTTCGACCAGCTGGGAAACTGAGGTTGTGCAAGAAGAATGAAAACTATTCTGTCCTTCAAGATGCAAATGAGTAAAGCACTGAACCACCAAGTACAATAACAAGTTTTAAAATTAAAAATGAAACTATCCAATATTATGTGCAAAGTCCAAGATGATGCTGAATATTTTTTCATAGAGATATTTTGGGGACTTTCAGCCTCATATTCAAAAACCTGTGAGAAGCCTGAAACTGAAACTGGATTTTTATTTTAGAAACCTGCTTGTCTCGTTTCCGCTACCTTTGGGTCTGTACTCATCTGTGGGGATGTATAATATGTATATGCAACTTCCCAGTGCCTCCATTCGTTTGATATTTTATATCATGCACAAATATTTGGACCAAGTCTGAATATGACATAATTATGACATAATAGCTAATAAATCTTTTACTGATGCTTTATTGATTAGTTATAAACTATTTATAAGAAAGACATTTGGGTTTCCAGGTTGTGGCTGCACTTGCTTTGTCTTATTATCTCTTATTTCATGAGGAAGTTTCCTCCAATGGAGAGTTTGACCTTTGACCTTCTGGAAAACTGCTGCAGAGCATCTGGACCAAAGTTTGCTTATTAACAATGTATTAAAATGTGCTACTGCAGACTTAGATTATTGAAAGAAACAGTTATTAATGACTTACTGGCTTTTATAATTGCAGATGACTCACACTAATTTTTGCCACTGGTTTATTAGAAAATGAGAAACTTGTGACTTTTTATTATGACTCCTTAATTGATGTTAACTAGTCTTTATTAATGACTTAATACCATTTATAACTTCAGACTTGTTGGCTTATTAGAAAGTGAGAAACTCTTGACCTTTTTATCAATGACTTGACTATTAATGACTCAACAGTCACCAACATTTTTACCCAAAAGTTATTATTTTTAATGTATTAGCCATTGATTTATTAACTATTAACAAAGCCAGTTGCAGCTTATAAACCTTTTATAAAGGGTGACTTATTAGAGAATTGTACCCAAAGTTTAAATAGTTAAAGTTCTTGCAGATTATCAGGTTATAATAGCACATGTATTGGTAATTAAAGTTTGGTTCAAACCTAGAAACTGGATCCAAAGTGAAGTAATGAGTCATTCAGTTTATCTTGACATTAATTCATGTGTGTTTTAGTGTGTGTGTGTGTTTGTCCTTTTTATTGGTGTGTTTGCAGCCTGTGTGCTCTCTTGTGAAGTGAAGCTGTGTCATCAGCAAAAGTACACAGAGATGAGTCAAGGGCAAAGGTACACACACATGCACTACTACACACACTCAGCTGGAAACACAGTGGAGGGAGATGACCCCGTGTGGCTTTGTGTGTGTGTGTGTGTGTGTGCGCCTTTAGTATTGTCAGACATTTTTTACGGTGTACTCTTACACATCTGGTTTTGCTTTTCAGAGGGGGAAGGTGTTACATCATCAAACTTTCCGCTTCCTGTCCTGAAGCTTAAACCTCTGGTCATTAAGGGTTAAAAACAGACATACAGACACAGAACAATTACACATACAGAACAATTACAGACCTGGAAGGACATTCCTTCTGCTCCTTCCCACTCTCAAACTGCTAATTTAGCCAATGAATAGTGACCAACACAGCTGTCAGGGTTTTTATTGTGAGCCTTATTGCTCACTTCTCTGCCTGGTGGCCTCTCAGGATTTCACCAGCTTGTTTGGGAGACAGGATGATTGGTCAGTTAATTTCCAGCTGATGAGAACAAACTTTTAATTGTTTTGCTTAGGGCTGCAATTAATGATTATTTTCATTATCGATTAATCTGCCAATTATTTTCTCGATTAACTGATTAATCGTTTTGTCTATAAAATGGAATTTTTTCAGTAAAAGAGTGTAAAGTTGAAAATGATCTCTGTCTGGGGTAAAAAACCTGAGGCCACTGTCACGTTCCCTCCCAACAGTGAACTCTGACCTCTTACTGATAGAGCGATGATGATGATAGATTATTTTGTTTACTGCAGTTAAGAGCAACAACATGTCACCCCTCCATATTCTCATTCAGTCCCATGAACTAAAGCTTTGTTTTACATCTGGACAATATTTCCCAATAGAGACCCTGCAAAGCTCATTTTAGTGCTAAATTAGCTCCTGAGTCAGTTTTTCCTTACCCATAATGTACGGCATGATGTCTCAAACTCAGTTGTAAGTTTAGCTGATCATTTTCCTCGACACATAACTCTGCCGCTGATTGTTCGACACAGTTTTCTGACCTTGTTTGGAGTTTGCCCTTCGGTGTTTTTAGCTGATTCGATTAAGGTCAGACACATTAAAAGTATGGCTAAGCTTACAAAAAGGATGTTTCTGCTTGACTGACTCATGATTTCTGTGCACAACACTGATGTTTTACCAGAACTGGAGAGATAATCACTCCTCCATCTACAGCCTTCATTGTGGCTCCAATTAAAAGATTACGATCTGCACTTTCAGCGTTGTTCTCTGCTTCTTGCTAACGTTATTCATAAAAATATGAGAATAGCCTCTTTGTTATCACCACTTCTCCCTCAGAATAGTTACTGACCTACAGATTCTCGCCCTAGTTCCAGTTTAACTCCCACTTTTCCCATTTAGGCTTGAACCTCTTGAGGTTCTGGTTCCCAGCTGGAAAGAGTCAAGTTACAGTCGGCCCTAAATAACACCTCTCTGTTGGGCTGCAAAGACAAAGAGGTTACTGTTGTGTGTGTGATGAGTTACACCCGACCAGTGACTGATCCTGCAGCCCGGTCCACTGCCCTACATCGCATTTTTTTCGTTCACACACAACCACAACGGCACACACTGACTGCAGAAATGACAGGGAGCGTATAAAGCCTCGCTATGTGTCTTTGGTGTGGTTCTGTTTTCATGCAGGCGGAGTTGGACCTCTCCCATTTCCTGTAGACTTAAACAAGACAAGGATTTATTTCTTCATTTTGGTCGGAGTTGATCATTTATTTCTCTTTTTCTCACATTTTAAGAGGATTTTAAAGGAGATTTTAGGGTTTTTCTGGTGTTTTGTAAAGTAGAAAGTAAAGAGAGAAAAGGTTGAAAATCATGAAGATTTGAACCCACAAAATCACCGGCACGCTCCTTGTGTGGTTTAGATTTTTAAGGATGGGTTTTGCACTGTAATTACTCCTCCTTTAAAAACTACACCCTGCATTTTCTGTTCACATCACATCTTTTTGAGCTGAACCCAAACCTGAATCTCTGATCTGCAGAAAAAAATCTTGCAGGAACCAGCAAATGCTACATTAACAGTTAAACATATATTTCCAATTAATATGAATGAGGTTTTAAATTATTGGGCCATGCAAACAACTCAGCAATGTCATAGAAGCTAGATCCTGGATTCTGCGTACACATTTTTAAACAAGAAGTCAAAAAGTAAAGAAAATCTACAGTATTTGAGTAATTGTCACTGTCAAACGCTGACATAACATGTATAATAAGATAAATGCTAGTTAAATCTGTCTAAAGGTTTTTGTAGTTCACTGCAAAAAAGCAACAACCAGTATTAATTTGAGCTGCTATTGTAATTACTATCTTCATCATCATCACAGTAAAACCCATCACTGTCCGTGTGTTATAAGATCTGAAGCTGTAACATCTGCAACAGTAAGATTAGTCTCGGTAACCATGGAGATGTGGTTGCCAGGAGACATTGAGAGGGGAAGTAAAAGGTTGTAAACTACCGTAAATGTTTTTTTTCCCACAGTGCACGCAGTTTCACACACACACACACACACGCACTATCCTATACACTCATATCGTGGCTTGTTTATGTCACAGTGACACACGCTGGAGTTGGAAATGGACCCACTGTTGGATAAATGCGTAAATATTTGTCTTCCCCCCCTTTGAATAGATTCACGGTATGCTGTGGGTGTTTGCATTACACACACACACACGCGCACACACACACACACACACACAGGCTTGAATTCGGGCCATATAGGGCAGCAGACAGCAGCAGGAGTGTGCTGTGTGTTGATGCAGTGAAGAGGTCATTTCACTTTATGTGTGTAAGAGAGAGAAAATGCTAGAAGTAAAGTCCCAACCTCCCTCTCTCTCTCTCTCTGTCTCTCTCTCTCTCACCCTGTAATTGAAGCCTCATGCTTGGCGTTCGGCCTTCCGCCCTCCTCCGGTTTCCTCCATCTTGATTTCACTCTCGCTTTTCCATCTATCCTTTCATCCAACTGCACATCTTCTGTCATCCGTCTTTTGTCTGAAGTTACGTAACTAAACAAAATTTGGCTGTAGATTGTTTCTTTTCTCTTCTCAATCCGCAGTTTAGCTTCACTCGTTTTTGTCTCCAGCTTTAGTTTCATTTATGTTTGATTTAAATTGTTAATTTCAGTCTCATTGGCTGAGACCAAACTGTCCCGAAAATGTATTTCCATTGGACGAGTTCTGCTTATTCTGCCCGGTAACAGAAGTTACATCAGAACTTTTTTGGAGCACCGAGTTGAGTTCAAGTCAGGACAGGACTGGAAACACAAGTCTTCATTTTTTATGTGAATGTTGCACATTTGTAACTTTATTGATCCGTGTGGGGAAAAATACATCATTGTTGTATCCAAATAAGACAAAATATATATAATTATAAAGTAAGTTAGGGTGTAAACATAATTCAACTCACAGTTTTGACCCAAAAAATAATTTCAGTTTTTATTAATTATTGTTTTCATGTGTATTTACTCATATTCGTATGACTTATACTGTGTATATGTTGACCTGCGAGCAGGCAGAGCAAGTTTTTCATTGTTTGGAAATGTACCGGTGGCATTTTAATGTATATGAACTAATAAAGGAAGATTAGTTTTGTGCAAAAATAGAAGTCCATAATGAGGCAAAGAAATGATTCAAAATGTGTGTCATCTGTTGTACTTACCAAACATCTATAATATATGTACACATATTAGAGACCAGTGTATGGAAGTTCATCAATGACAAAACTACTGAGCGAGCAGAAGGTTTGAGATTTCAGAATAATCGACAGAGGACATTTTTTAAGAGCAAGAAAAAAATATTTCTAACATAATAACAACACTTTGAGAAAGTATGCTAATATACTGTAGTATTTTCTTTATGTATTAAATCATATTTATTAAAGACCTTTTATTTTACTTGAATTTTTTACAAATATTTTATACATTTTTTAATATTTTAGTTTTTTTTTTTTACAATTTGTGTTGTCCCAACGATCAGTTAGCTCTTTTTTTATTATACTTTTTTAAAAATTGTATCACCAATAGGGTTAAAATATTACATCTACTAAAAGTAAACTTTTAGCAAGAATAATTTCCTTTAGGGCTGCAACTAAGGATTATTTTCATTATCAATTAATCTGTCGATTATTTAGATTTAGAGTCGAGTTGTTTAAATGTTTCTCAAAGCCCAAGATGCAACCAAAAGTGTCAAAACGATTAATCGACTAATCGCTGCAGTTTCCTTGATACCACCTACTTGTTGATATTCATTCATAAAAACTACACTGTTTCATGTTTGAAAATGATCAAAGAAATCCAGAAATCCAGCTGCGTGTAACTCACAAACACAGTATGTCAGTATTAGTATGTCAGTATGTTATCAACACATCTCCAGCAGGACTTTGCTTTGGCTGCCTTTTGTTTATGTCAGCCATAACACCTGAGCACAGGGGAGGATCTATGCACTCACCTTGTTTAGAGATGGGAGAAAAATGATAGAGAGCAGGATAGACGGAGGGAGGAATGCAGCAACAGGAATGTCGTGAAGGAGGAGGAGAGATGGGGGGGGGGGATAAAGGAAGGGATTAAGTGTAGTGGGGGGAGGGAGGAAGGCTTGTCTGTTAACTTCTGCATGTGTTTTGTAAATGTATCACCACACTGAGAATCACACACACACACACACAGAAAGGGACACACTGATTAGTGGGTGAGATTTTCAGCCAGGTTTGTCTTCAGTGAAAGACAGTTTTACTAGTTTTTGATTGGCTCCTTGCTTTTTCCCCCGGGGGAGAGCTGAAGGGAAAAATTCAAGGAAAGGTGCCAATAAAAAAAAAAGCTTAACAGATGGTAATTACTGAGAGACTCCTAACGATGTGGTTTTATATTACCTGTCTCCTCTTGAATGTAGCCTTGTGTCTGATGGGCTCAAACTGACATTTTGTGCTTTTGTCTGAAAAATATTTACAGCGTTTTCTTTCTCTTTTGTGCAGCACTTCTCCGAGCTTCTGGACGACCTCTCCCAGGATGCTTTGCTTGGCCAGCTGCTCAGCGACCCCTTCCTGTCCGGAGTGAGAGGCGGCATGGAGGAGGCAATGGAGGGGGAGGACGGCAGCGACCTGTCCCCGTCTTCTCCTCTGCCTCCGCACATCACCGCCGAGCACAGCTACTCGCTGTGCGGCGACAGCCGACCACAGTCGCCCCTGTCGCACCTGACCGGAGAGCAAGGCAGTGAAGCGGGTGAGACACACGGATTATCACCTTAAAGTGTGCATATGTATTTTTTTGAAAGATGAAATAACCCAAACATTAATAACCCAAACATTTTTGCTTAAAAAGTGACTAAAACGATTATCAAAATAGTTTCCGGTTTGGCAACGCCTCCTATTACAAACTTTATAAAGGGTTTAGAGGCTGTGAGCCATGGCTTTATTAATGATAATTAATCTTTTACTAACACTTTATAAATCATCAATAAGCCGTTAGTAAGAACAACTTTTCATTGGTTAGTTTTGGGTTGTGAAAAACACCTTTGGCTGGTGTTTATCTTCCACCGCTGCCATAACATAGAGGTAGTAAGTCAGCAGTAAATGTTTATACGTAGTTATAAATATTATTTATAAGGGTTCTTTCGCTTCATTAATCCATCCAGTCTGTGATTGTGAATGTTTTTATAAATTAAAAAAAAAGCCTTTTTCCAAAAGTGGCCAAACTCTAACTAATTTGTGGCTCCTAATTAATTAAAGAATTTGATAAAGAGAACATTTATAACTACAGACGTGACTGTAGTGAAGGACCCTTTATCATATATGACTTTATGACATTTATAATCACATTAATAACATTTACAACGCACTTACAACCCAGAAGTTGTTTTGGTTAGTAGATTATCACTGATTGTTAAAGTATTGTTAAATTATATATTAACCATTAGCTCCAGATTTAAAACTATAAAGCGCCAACAAAGTTCTACACCACAAAGTCTTAATGATAAGTTGGTTGGACCAAAGGTTCAGTAAACAGCAGATAAAGTAAATCCTACCAGATGAAGTTCTACATAGAGAAATGTCATAAATACAGTAAGGACAAGTACTACTTCAGCACTTGTACAGTACTGTTAGTACTACAGTCTTGGTTCACTGTCCCATTCAATAACTTGGTGTCATTTTTGATCAAAATCTCAGTTTAGACAAACATGTTAAATCAATGGTTCAATCCTGCTTTCATCTCAGAAACATTTCAAAGATTAGACCGTTTCTTTCTACCAAACATCTGGAAAACGTGTCATCCACGCCTTCATAACCAGTCGATTGAACTACTGTAATTCCCTCTTCTCCCGCCTCCAGCTCATTCAAAACTCTGCTGCCAGGATTTTAACATTATCACATTTCACTGATCCTGACTTCCCTTCACTGGCTACCTGTTGCTTTCAGAATTGATTTAAAGACATTATTGATTATTTACAAAGCCCAGGGAGGCCTCGCCCCAAGTTATCTCTCAGATCTCTTATTGCACTATGTCCCTTCCAACTCCCTGAGATCATCGGATGCGTCGTTGTTCCAAGGTCCAGATTGACACACAAATGTGAGCCTTTGGAACGACCTGCCTGAGGAGATCAGGGCTGTAAACCCACTTTTTTAAAATTGCTTTTCGGTGAATTCATTTATATTTTAAGGCATTTTAGCTTGTTTTACTCTTGTGGTTTAGTTTTTTTGGCCTTTGGCTCATTTTGTGTTTTAAATGTGTTCTGTTTTTATTGTAAATCTCTGGTTCATCCTCAGTTCAAAGGTTATAGAGAAGAAATATTGGTTGGTTAAAAAAAACAGGCTATTTAAAATCAGAGTCTGCCAAAACAAGAGATAAAGAAAATTTTTGGGGATATCATCTGTACAAAAGGTGCTTGTAGCTCCACAGACACCAACAAGAGTCTGTGTTTCCTGTTCCGCAGCAGAGTCCGACGGGGATTCAGCCGAGTGGCCCATGGAGCAGGACGAGACCATTGACAGCCTCCTGTGTGAGACTCCTTCCCTCCTCCCCACCCTCTCCCTCTCTCTGGCCTCCACTGAGGGCTCCCAAGCACCTGAGGGCCCTGCTGTGGCCCCTGCCGCCGCCCCAGCTCAGACTACAGTCAGCAGTCAAAACCAGGGCAAAGGCATCAAGGTGAGAGCTTAGAAAGTGCAGATGAAAATTAGCCAAACTTACATTTTTAGTCATTATTAAGCTGTTTGTAAACTTTCCTTTTATGTTTGTCTGTCCTGTCTCTCTCTTTACAGATAAAAGAGGAGAATATCATCCCTCAGATTAAACTGGAACCTCATGAAGTGGACCAGTTTCTCAATCTGTCACCCAAAGGTCAGGATTCAAACTTTTCTCTCGTTCCTCCCATTCTTACTGTTGCATGTCAGTTATCTGATGCAATAAGGACGCCTGCTGGTCAGTTCATGAATGTTCCTGCTGTGAAAATGCCTCAAACTGCATAATGGTACAAGTTGATAAGATAACTGATGTTTAACACTAGTAGCAGCAATGTGGCTTGTAGCAAGTTGCATGAAGTGTTTTAAAACAGGATCTTCTGCAAAAAAATCACTTCTGAAAAAAACTTTAAACCTTAAATATGTTTTATCTCAAATATATTTTCTTTAACCCCAAGGAATTTAAATGTCTGCCACCCTTTTGCTTCTGTCTGGCTGAGACAAAACAACAGAGCTAACCGATCAAGCATCATATTTCAGGTCTGGAGTCTCTGCAGATGCCTCCCACCCCCCCCAGTTCCCACGGCAGTGACTCAGAGGGCAGCCAGAGCCCCGTCCACGCCCCGCCCAGCCTGTCCTGCCCCACCTCCCCCACCAGCCCAGCTCCTTCCCAGGCTAGCCTGAAGGTGTCTCCTCGCGGTCCTTCCTCCCTGTCCAACTCCCCTCTGCTCACCGCTCCTCACGTGAGTACAGAACAAAGCACCGACACGGCGTTCATCATCAAATTAAAATAATAAGTCATGTCTACAAAGTCACAAGTTCATATGACAAGAAATTTGGGGACATTTTCTGCTGTTTGTGCAGCACAACAGCGTGACCATTAAACATACAAACTACTGGATTTTACTGTTTTCCTGTTCATACAAATACTGCCGTCTCACAATGCACCAACAATCAATCTCAACCAATTTGAAAGCATTGTGAAAGATAGATTTCACCACATTTTACCTTTTTTGAGTGTCATAACACTTACACTATATTAATTGAATTGGTCTTTTGTGTGTGTGTGTGTGTGTGTGTAGAAACTGCAGGGGTCGGGCCCGCTGATCCTCACTGAGGAGGAGCGTCGCACGCTGGTGGCTGAAGGTTACCCCGTTCCCACCAAACTGCCGCTCACCAAAGCAGAGGAGAAGGCGCTGAAAAAGATCCGCAGGAAGATCAAAAATAAGGTACAGTCACACTACTATACTGACATTAAAGTTACTAAAAAATCAAGGTCAGTACCACTCAAGTTGTTAATTAATAATTGGTTCACTTGAATAGACTCTCACGCTCAGAAAATACTGTCAGTACTCATAATGAAATATGTATCATATATGAAATTCACCAAATGATGACCATGTGCTCTCCAGATTTGAAACTACTCATTACTGAGCAAATATCAATAATTGAGAAAGTATGAAATACTCAGAAGATTGCAAATATTGATAGTGTGCAAAAATCTTTTCATGTAGTTTTCACGAACTTTCCTATTTTCACCCTATCAAGAATAAATATAATTATAGGGGGAAGTTAATAAAAAAAAGTAAATAAAATTTGAATGGATATGAACCTCTCAGCTTTTGGCCCAGCAGCAGTTTCAGTCTGAGATATTAGTATTTGTCTCCAAATCCCCACAAAAGTCAAACAATGTAATTAAAAACTCACATAAAACTCATGTGATTGTTTTATTTTAAATGTTGTTGCTTTCTCTCTTTCTCTCTCAGATCTCAGCTCAAGAGAGTCGCAGGAAGAAGAAAGAGTACATGGACGCTCTGGAGAAGAAGTAAGTCCTCCTCCTGTTGTTATACTCATCATCATACTGTAAGAGAGAAACTGGGATATAAAAATGACTTAATCACTCTGAAGAACAAACAACCACATTCGTTTGGTGCATTTTATTCATTAACCTCATCTGAATTTCCTTCTACATCATTACTTATTTCCGCTCAAATGAAATAATCTGATTTAAACAGTCTCTTTGTGTGATATTCTTAAATAATCTAGAACATATGAGACAATATATAAATCATCTAGTCATGTTAGTTAAAGACGTGTGCATGAATTTATGTTGTGTGAGAGCAGCTGTGTTCAGTCACTGACCTGCAGTGCTCCTGTCTGACCACAGGGTGGAGACCTGCTCCAACGAAAACAACGAACTACGCAGGAAAGTGGAAACTCTGGAGTGTACAAACAAGTAAGAACAAAACAGCCGACGTACAATGATAAATACATATATACAGACATACACTGACTTATTATGTGATTGATTTAAGATACTGTAAAGGTCTTTAATTACCAGAAAGATTTATTTTAGATACTTCTCCTCTACAGCACCCTCACTGTCCATTAACATCCAGTGTTGACGACATGCTGAAAGCAATGAAAGCGAGAGGAGGAAAAAAGAATAGTCATCCCTCTTCAAATCAGCAATACAGTTATCAATAAATAGTGCATAAAATTGAGTCTTCCATCATAACACTGGAGACGTCCTCAGGCACCACCACTATGTGTCAATTCTCTGAGATTAATGTTGGTATTCCTCACTTTCTTTAATAAAAATAATTGTCCACATACTGCCACCTAGTTTTAGGAGCAAGCTAATAGATTCAACTGACTCTTGAACTGATCAAAGGCTTTCCCAGTTTTTGGGGGAAAGACAGCAGCAGTTCAGAGATTTGACTTAGACGAGGGAGCTTCAGGATTGATGACAAGTTTGACTTTTGTGAGTCACAAATATTCAACAATGGTAAAAATCAAAACAACCGGGAAAAAGGGAGGAGGGGGAGGATTCAGACCTAAAAATTTCTGCCTTGCAACCTCGAAACCTCCTCTGAGATTCCACTTTAAACTCCTGCCTTTATTCCCCCTTTTTACATTCAGAGGCATTTGTTTGTTGTACAGTGTAGCGGAGAGGTGCGAGAATGACGAGTCGGGAAACACTGACTGAATTTTGTTACTTGCAAATAAAGCTGAATCAAAAGCTCCCCGTAGATCTGCTCAGCTGCAATTTAGCATCCATGCATAATCATGAGGCTATTTTAATGTAAAATGCTCGAGCTGCTTCAAAAAGACTGTTGTTTGCTCTCGTTATGCATGGATGAACTCTGTGTGTGTGTGTGTGTGTGTGTGTGTGTGTGTGTGTGTGTGTGTGGTGCACCCAGTGAGTGCAGTGTGTTAAATATAGCTGGCTGGAACACAGCTGTTTTGCACTCTGGTAAAGAGTAGGTTTTATCGTCACTGTCTGAAAGTTAAATGAACCAGGTGTGTGTGTGTGTGTGTGTGTGTGTGTGGGTCTGTCATAGGCTACTTTCGGGGACAAATTTCAGACTTAAGACCAGTTAATTGGAGACAGCTTGTCCAACTGGGGACAAAAGCTGTGTCCCTAATTGGTAAAATGCTGATTTCTGGCACAGTGGTCAAGGTTAGGGTTAGGTTAAGTCTCCAGGAAATTAATGTAAGTCTATGTAATGTCCCCAAAAGTGACCTAGGACAACGTGTGTGTGTGTGTGTGTGTGTTGACGCCGGTGCACCTGGACAGTGTGTTTGTGTTGTTGGAGAGCTCAGCTGCCTTTTTTTAATGAAGCAAGCAGCAGAAAAAGCCTGAGTGGAAGAGCTGAGTGATGTTAAATGAGACATGAACACTAAACAAATATCAATAAATTAGTCACCATGAGACTTAGTTTGATCACAAACTTACAGAGGAATTGATCAATATGGTCTGTGGGAAGACCTTAAACTTCTTTGTTGAACTTTCTCTTATGTTATTCTTATATTATGTTGGATTTTAGGATTTTAATGTCATCCTTTGGCGTTCTGATACACTTCTGGTATGAAAGATGATGTCGTTTAGTGACGAAGAACGTCTCCAGGACCTTTACTGACTACTGTCAGCGTTCCCTGCTTGTGTAGAGTACGTCAGCTGTGTATGCGTGATATGTTGAACACGTGTGTGTCTAACCTGTGTGTGTGTGTGCTCCTCCCCAGGTCTCTGCTGCAGCAGCTGCAGTCCCTGCAGGCGGTGGTGGCAGGCAAAGTCCCCAAGTCCTGCAGGGTGGCTGGCACCCAGACATCATCATGCTTAATGGTACCATTGTGTGTTTGTGTGTGTGTTTGTGTGTGTGTGTGTGTTGTGGTGATAAAACATTGATTAAAATATTGAATTGGTAGCATCTGCTTACAACATTCATTAGCAGCTTAGCATTTTGTGATTCATAATTTACTTATGCCTCTCTCTCTCTCTCTCTCTGTCTCCACCCTTCCTCTCTTCCTCTCTTCCTCTCTGTCTCTCTCTCTCTGTAGGTGGTCGTGTTGTGTTTTGCTCTGTTTTTGGGGAGTTTCTACCCCAGCAGTCTGACTCCTTGCTCCACCATCGCTGAAACTGGCCACACTTCCAAACAGCTGGCCGTCAAAGAGTCCTACACAACCACAGGTAGTTACGCCCAAAAAACCCATTCATACGTACAAACTTTATGTAAACACTTGTCATATATTTGGCGGAGATAATCTAAGCACAAACGTACACTTACTAGCATCGTAGCTTTTCAACCATATCTCGTCTTCGTTCAGCGACTAAAGCTGGCTTGGAGGCCAAAAAATTGATATAAGTGATCACAATTTAGTTGATATTTTGACTGATATTAAAAAAACGTTTGTTCTCTACTTTAAAACTATGTGCCAAAGAGTCATGCATTATTGGAAGTAGGCACACACTTGCACACATAAGTGAGTCACATTTCAGCTAAACCAACCTGTCCTGCTGTGCCATTGTAATGAATCATTAGTTCCCGGGGTATAAAAGTGTGGAGGCCAATTATAACATTGCCAATAATCAAATTCCACCTACAGCTCTGCAATAACAGCAACAGAGACTAATTAGAAGAGTTGACCTTTTCACTGCATCCTCTCTGCTACCTCCTACACACTTTTGTAATACAGACCAGATATAATTTTCTTAACAATCAAATTCAGTTTCCAGCCCCATCCTGCCCACACACACACACACACACATACACACACACACAAACAGACAGGCTGAACCGTTTTTCAGCAGGCAGATGATAACATGTGGTGCTACAATATGATGAAGCGCGTGTGTGTGTGTGTGTGTGGGATGCTCTGGTGCCACTGGGTGTGTGCAGTCTGAATAGTTTAAAAAACGTTATTATCCTGTTAAAGATATAGAGAGCGCCGCTTGAAGAAATGAATAAAATAAAAAATACAAATTTATTGTAAATAAAAGTATTGAAATGTTTACTTTCTTCTTTCAGTTAAATCGAGGAATCTGTTATCAACCTTCGAAGACGAGCAGCCACACCTCCTCGGGCTGGGCGGAGAATATCCCGAACAATGGGAGGACACGCCAGCTCTTGTTATGGCAGCGTGGCGTCGCTCGGAGCAACAGAAACTCGGGGCGGAGCCCAGCATGGCGGAGACACACCCGCCTTTCAGGAGTAAAAATAATGATACGCAGACATCAGAAAACCTGCTGCTGGACCTGCACAGGTAAACACGCACAACAACACATATCACAGTTATCTGGAATACACAGAGGGAGACAGTATGAACAGCAAAACTGCAAATAAACCATTTTCAGTTTTGATTAGAGCCGCATTTATATTTATATTTCCTAAATCTAATACAGTAACTTCAATAGAATTCATGTAGCTTTAAACCCTGAAAGAGGTGGTTACAATTAGCCCTCAATGTCCTGAAGTGCTGGATGTTTCTGTGAAAAAGTCACTCCAGCTAGAAGTCATCTTGGATTCAAATGCCTGCCAAGCAGCTGCCAAAGTTTCCACAAAAACCCACAATTAAAATTCTTTTGCCTTCTCGCCCTCATTTTTTTTGTTCTGTATGCAAATTTGCAGCCAGGCTGCTGCATTTTAATGTAGAATTGACTGTAATTTCAAACTTGCCTCCATCTCATTTGTTTTCTTTCATGTGAGCATGCTTGGTATAAAGGCTATTTATTTGTGCATGCAGGTAAGTTTGAGACATGAAGTGTGACGTTCAAAACGTTTTGTGTGATTTTTTGTTATTTTTATACAGTTATGATGTAGGATGTTAAACATGTGTCATGTCAAAGGTCCAAAACTTGAGTGAATGTACAAATGCTGCCTGCAGGGCTTGCACCTGCTGCGAATGCTTTGTTTGCAAGTTACCTCTACTTCCTCCTCGTGATGACATCACATGCCCACAAACGGCCATCTGTTCTATAGTCTTTGTTGCTAAGGTTGTTCCACAGGTTGTTCACGTTGTCCACTCGCATATTTCAGATTGGATTCAAGCTTATACATGTACGGATGTATTTAAGTATTTATGTATTGAAGTTTCCATTTCAAGTAAAGAACTAGAAGATGCAGTGAAATCCAGCTACTACTCTTTGTTTACATAGGCTCCAGAACTACTGGAAGTTGGCAGAAACGCAGCTTCCTGAAGCTAACAAATCAGAGCAGAGTGGGCTCATTGGGAGGGGGGCCTTAAAAAGACAGGAGCTAAAATGGCCTGTTTCAGACAGAGGCTGAACTGAGGGGCTGCATGAAGGGCCAGTATAAGATAAATAAGGAGTTTTTTGAACTGTAAATCATGCAAAGATATTCCAGTAGAGCCCCAGAATATAAGTATAGACCTGGAAATGTGCACGATACGTCCCCTTTAAAGCTTGCAGGGAGAAAAAGAAGAGATGCTCTTGTGCTCGCTCCTCATAGGTTGAAAAAGAAAAAGGAGGGATTGGAGAAAGAGTAGTCTGGAAAAAGTAACAATATAATGAAAAATCATGACAACCCAAACACAGATGAACTCCTTTAGCAAAGTGGGATAAATGTTACTAGCAAGAAAGCTAGCAGACAAAAGACAAAACACCACAGGAACTGTCAATTATGAGCTTCACAGAGCTCATTATGTAAGTAAAGATCAAAGAAAAGTGACATTTGTTGGCGATTGTCTCACCTACCTCTGTTTTTTGTCCCTTCCCCCTCTCCGTCTCTCAGGTCTCTGGAGCAGAGGGCAAATGAGAGCAGTAGTAAAGTGATAGAGCTGGAGCGAACGGTCAACGAGACCTCCTGAGGTTCATGTCACCCCAACCCTACCTTCCCTAAACCCTGTGATGACCTTTGACCTCCCCCCACCTCTCTAGAGCATGGTTCAGTGTCCTGGAGCAAACCTCATAGTTCCCACTGCTGATTGTTTTAGGTCATTTTTTTCTTCCATCTTTGCTTAATCAGATACACTGTAATAGTAAGAATTAATAATAAGATAACGAGGCACTGGCTGCCTTAATTTCTGAAGTAAAGTTGCACTGAATAGTTTTCTACAAATTACACATCTTAGTTATCTATTGTCTTAATTGACCCACCATCAAATCGATCTAGTGAATAATGTAGTGTGGCATTTATTCCAGTGGAAAGTATATTAAAATATGACATGTGAGGCTTTTTACAGGACACTGACAAGAAACTCTATATTTATAGAACTTTTTTTGTTTGTTTTTCAAAAATTATTGCTCTTTGTAGTTGTATTTCTTTTAATATTAAATGTTTTTATCCCATTCCAGTAATGCATACATCCCATTTTGATACTTGTTTGTGTTCATACTGTATTTTGCGTTTTTATTTTATTGTTACTCTTTTATATATTGTTAATATTTTCTAAATCTGCCTCGACGTTTCATGCATCGAGGGCTTAGCTCGGGGTTCCTGCGCTTGTTTGGAAAATCGGAGAAAAAAAAGAATATTTCTGAGAAAAATTAATATTTGTAGAAGTCTAAAAGTTAATAGATTGGCTGCAGAAGAATGAAAAAAACGTGTCTTGACAGTCAAATAATGTAGGACCTATAAATAATGTAGCTGAAGAGCGAATATCATTTTTATACTTTATAGGTGTTCTGACCAATGTCCAGCTGCAGCTACACTTAAAAAAAAGCCTGTAAATACTGAGTGAAATGCTCAAAATGAGTGTCTGCAAAAAGCAAATTGTGGATTTTTTTTCCCACAAACACATATTTGACATGTGGGGACCCTGTTAGCTACGCTTCAGATATTTTTGACTTAGTTCTGTCTGCATGATGGTCACTGTGTGCAAGTTCGGAGTCAATATTTGAGACTTGGTGTCCTGCAAAACAATTTTAGTTAGTTTTACTCACCAAAAGCATTTTAATTTGCTACATTTATTGGTTGCTCTTACAGATATTAGAACAGCTGTTGGACCAGTTTGGTGCACACAGTTGAGCAGCAAACTACACCACAAAATGACTATTATGCATCCCATAATGTTGCCTTTATTTAAAGAATTATGCTTATTTGCTTTCTTGCCTGGATGTATGCTAATTATGAAGTGGCAGGCAGCAGGCTGATAGCTTAGCTTAGCATAAAAACTGGAAACAAGTGGAAAAAGCCAGCTTGGCTTTGTCCAAATGTTGAAAAAACAACTACCAGCACATCTAAAGCTCACAAATTAATACTTTGTGTAATCGTTTGTTTAATCCGTACAAAGACAGAGCCTTGCAGTGACGACTGGGAAGTCACTGCTCCAGGCTAAGAAATAACTCATAACCCCCCTTAAAACCACAACTTAGCGGTTTTATACTTTTTGTACAAATTAAACAAACAAGATACAACGTATTAATTAGTGAGCTTCAGCTAGTAGGCAGATTTCATTTCCTTTGGACAGAGCCAGGCTACCTGTCTCCCTCTGTTTGCAGTCTTATGCTAAGCTAAGCTAACAATCAGTTTGCTGTAGCTTCATATTCACTGTACAGACACGAGAGTGGAATCAATCTTTTCATGTAATTCTCGGCAAGAAAGCAAATAAATACATTTCCAGAAATGACTATTCCTCAAAAAAAGATTCTGAATGGTTTGACGGCATCACAAAATTCAGTCTCCGCACTAACTTTCATGGCCTTTAATCTTGAGATGCTTTAGCCTTGCACATTTTCACTGTCACCTCTGAGAGTCTTTATCTTTGTCAGCATTTGCCAAAAAAATTTCTTCCCAGAAATGAAAAAAAAGAGTATCTATTTTTGTAAATACGAGTTGTTAATAAATAAGAAAGTCTAAATGTGTCTGTAGTTTATAAACCAATCCATAATTCATTCCGAGTCTGCTTGGAGTCTGTGTTGTTGATAAATTATGAGCGTATGATGCCTTAGCCTCACAGTTTGCTGTTGGGTTTAGTTTGTCAATTACAGATCATGGCTTTAAATATCTTAACTGTCCATTTTCAAGAACTATATTACAGATGAGTTTTTAAATTTCCGAGCTTTGGTGAAACATGTTCTTTCATGAGTGTTACAGACTTCTTTGACTCTGAACCCAGACTGTATGTTCATGTTGTAAATAGAAACAGTCTGAATGAAAGTTAATTAAGCCTGGTTGTGTTTTACAACTGAGGTTGAATCAGACTGTCAACAGAAATCAATCCCAGCCCAGTTCAGAGACTAGAAAATGAGATTTGTATGTCTAGATCTTGTATTTTAAGCGTTGTAGACCAGTGGCTAGATCATCAAAGATTTATTGTCAAATATGTATGTTGTTTTGTTGCGTTGATGATAGTCTTTGCTCCATGATATCTACATTCCTCACTGCTGACGAGAAATGATGGGAAACAGCCAGATAAACATACTGAGTATTTTATTTTTAAATTTCTATGGAAGTATTCTGCTCTAGTTTAGACTGAAACTAGCAGCCAGTGGAGAGCATTTTTTTTCCAAATCAGATTTCATTTCGATGTTGCTCTTGTTTAAAGCCGGCCTGAATGAGGCTTTCTGTCTTTTTTGCTTTCAAATGAATAAAGTATTTTCCTTAGTAAAAGCATAATTCCTGTGATTGTGTGTGATCTGTTCATGCTAAAATGTTAAATAAGAAGTATCTTTTGAGCTGAAGATGATGAATGGTCTGCCTCCCTTACAAATACTCACTTTGATGGTACAATTGGTTGGTTTATATTACAGTACAAGTAATATAATGGTAATGTACTGGTAATGGTATAAAAACTGTACCATAGTAACACTGTGTCTAGACTTTAAAGTGGTTGTGGTCATTGTGTAACAGTAGATGATGGAATTTGACTTAAAGATCCCTTTTAGACATGTTTTAGACACATAGAAATACTCTGATTTTTCCTCAAGAAAAAGTTCGACTCGTGTATGACTCAAAATGTGGTTCTATACAGTCGTAGAAAAAGCACATTTGGGGCATATCATAAAAACATCCTGATCAGATGCCCGAACCACCTCAACTGGCTCTTTTTTTATATTATGAAGAAACTGAGTTTTTTATATTGTAGCACTGTGGCATGGTAGTTTGGTCAATACAGGTAAAGTACAGTACCAGAAGTACAGTGGCAACGTCATTTGGTGTAAGTTGTTTTGGCACTGCTGTACTTGTAAAATTGACCATGGTAACCAAATTTTAGCATGACATTTTTAATGGGACTACTTTCTGCAACAGGACATCATCGTATTTTTACAGTTTGTCAGTAGATGGTCATCATTTGTCGCTAGCTTCAAAGCATTTTCCCCCCACAACTTTAAATTAAGTTAAGGCCAAACTCCATTAAGGCAGAACAGAGCCTTATGGTTGACACGCTGGCCTGTAGAGGAGCTTCTATCTCCTCCAACATGACAGGGATCCCAAAATAGATCAGCGGCAGCACCTCATAATAAGTAGTGCGAATTGCTCTGACAGTCCCAAGACAATATGCAGTCCCACAGCTTCATAACAGTCCGGTCTCATAGTAACGCAGCAACAATGAATACAGTAATGGCGCACTTTGTTGGTCATAAAACAGATAGAAATAACAGATCCAACGTTCTGATATGTGTGATGAAACTCTCATAACGGGATGTCAGTGAATAGACGAAGAAGCTACGATCTGATTTAATGCTTTGATTCAGGTTTGCAGGAGTCACATAACTTGTTAATTTTAAATGGAAAATCCTTTAATCAGGGCTTAGAGAGAAAGTTTCTGCATTGTTCTTTCTGCCTTTGTGTCCTGATGTGAGCCTGATCTCATCAAATTGAAAGAAGGATTTTAGACAATACTTCTAAATGAGAAATCAGTGGCAGTGGAAGAAGTATTCAGAACCTCTACTTAAGTAAAAGTACCAATACAGCAACGTAAAAATACTCTGTTAAAGTAAGTAAAAGTCCTGCATGACAAAAAAATAGAAGTAGAAAGTACAATATTTCCCTCTGAAATGTAGTGGAGTAGAAGTATAAAGTAGCATAAAAGGGAAATACTCAAATAAATACAAATACCTCAAAACTGTACTTAAGTACACTTAAGTAGTAAATGTACTTAGTTACTTTCCACCACTGATCAGTGGTCAATTTTTGTAGATGCGGAATGGATTAAGCACAAGATGGTTGTCTACTTTTTCAAGCAAAGCTGTAAAAACTAAACTGCACTCGTGTGAAAATCTGTTGTTTCATCTCTCTATTTTAGTTACAGTACTAATGGAAGAATTTCATAAAATAATGATCATTTCTTCTGGGTATTTACTTGGAAATCAGACGAGTCCAGGCACATGGGCCCGCAGCCAGAAACCTTACAGGTAAGTAAACTAGTTTTGTTTTTGCACATTTATCAGCCAAGAGCTTTGTTTGAAAAGCATCTCTGTTGCCAAAAAGGCTGCAGAACTGAAAGTATACAAAACCACTCGGCTTGAGTGTTTCGATGAGAGGATTCTACATCAGAGGTTTGACAGATAAACTGTAGATTTGTGGAGGATATTTTGGGTTAGAGGCCACTTGCAGCTGGTTATTTTATGTTCACTGAGCAAAAAGGTTCAAACGTTATGCCATTATCAGCTACAATGATTACATGCTAGTGTGTCTTTTTGTATGTTTATAATTGCAGAGAGTGCAGACAGATGCTCCCCTGCAGGAAAAAAAAAGTACAGAAAGGTCAAACAGTTCACCTCAGGTCAGTAATGACTTGATGAACCTCATGGCTCAGTGCAACGAAGTGAAAAAGGAGGCAGATGTGGCCTGATGTCTGCCTTGCAGACATAATGCAAATTACAGAAAAGCACCAACAACATGACAGAATTATCATGAGAGATCTGACACACAGTCCATGAATAGAGCATATGGACTGTGTGTGTGTGCGTGTGTGTGTGTGTGTGTGTGTGTGATTAGAGTTAGAGAGCGAGATACTGACAGCGTGCATGTGTTGGTGGGTGTATGCTCACCCTCTGCCCTACTTTCTGACTGATGATGCTGCAGAATGGAGGAGGAGAGGGAATATCCCACAATGCCACACTGCTCGTCCCCTGGGCCAGATGGATGGATGGATGGATGGACTGACTGACACAGATGGACAAACATACAGATGGATGATGGATGTTGCAGCCAGTTGTAGCGCTGAACACACTGAGCGTGTTTGTTGTCGCCGCCCTCACAGCAGCTCGCGCTTTCGCAGTTTTTAAAACTGACGTCAAGTTAAACAGAACCAAAGAAATGACTTCCGGTCACCTATTTGAAAATAAGGCCTTTGTATGAAAGGGCGTAATGTGACGTTTGTTTGTGGAATACTGTAAATAATAAAGAAGAATGAATATATAAAAAACAGTACTAAAGTATGAAAGTACCAATTAATAACAACAACCATAATGGAGGTTCATACTTTTTATTTATTTGTCTCTTGTCTTAACATAATGGAGAATTATTTATGTGCCATTTGAATCTCCCAGTGATTATTTAGTTACAGATGCATCGTTTAAATATTGTGTTAAGGTGATGAGTCCAATTGAATAGGTCAACTGCCAATAGATAATATGTCTTATTGCCTTATTGGGTTATGTTTTTTCAGACATTAGTTGTTTTATTCTTTAGAAGAAGGTTGGATTACTAATCATCGGGCAAAAGTAGCAACTGCCTCCAGGCTCCAGACCTGCAGGGGCTGAAAAGGCTGCAGATTCACTGTGTGGAAATTAGTTTGTGGTAATTTGATAATTAGCTAATTTGTTTGGCAATAGTTTAGTATAATTTGATTCACTACTAACGAGCGATAAAAACTGAATTGGTAATTGGCTTTGATGTGGCTTCTCCATTCTTTGCCCGGCCCTGAATCTGAGTCAAAATTAGTTGTAATACTGTAAGTATGTTCGTTGATATTATGCGTATACCATGCATATTCCTAAATAAATTTGACCCTAAACAAAATTTCATAAATTATCACAAACTAATTTGGGTACAGGGGTTGAAGGGCAGCTGAATAGGGGCTCCACAGCTCATTTTTACCCCTGTACTAATCACCACATAGCCAATTCTCTATTAAACCTCTGTGTAAATGGGGTAGTGCATTTTTAATAAATATTGCTGTAAATATGCCAGTTAGCCAAAGGCTTATTTTACAATTTTAGTCTCTGAACTGGTGTTACACATTCACCCAAAAAAGAAAGTAAGAATTAAAATTAAACCAGTTATAGTTCATAAGCATTCTGAGCAATAATAAAAACAGAATATCAACATTAGTAAACATATCATACTGGACATCACTATGCCACATTGTCAGTACTAAGTACACAGATGATGGCTGTAGTTAAAGTCCCCCTCCACTCAAAAATATGTTTTTCTTCTTGTTCCTACAGTTGGATGTTTGAGCTTCACTGTGCAGAATGATGATTGTGCAGAGTTTGACACCAGAAGGCTGTTTTCACATTCATCTGCTGAAAGTGGAAAGTTTCTCTGTGCTCATTGAAAATCAAATTTTTAGGGGCGGGCCTACGAACGTGATTTGTGACATCACAACAAGTTTGGAAGCAAATCCTGGTCCAATATTACCTTGCGAGGCAGCTGGATTTGCAAGATCACAACATCACGTCAGAATCCATCTTGTCCGGCCTCAAGTTATGTGGTTCAGACCAATCAGCATCCAGCTGCAGATACACTGAGAATGGACTTTACAGTGAAGTAGGAGACATCTTGTGTCCAGCAGTTAAATTTCTGAGATGAAATATATTTGCATATTTATAGTTTCTGGATTTGTAATGAGGGAGGAGTAGATTATTTAATTATACTTTTTTGTGGAAAGACCATATCAGACAGACATTATTGTGCCAAGCAGAGTATTTTTATATGTCTTAATAATACGTGTCTTTAAACTGGAGACATTTTTTGCATTTATGTTCAACATTTAGATTTGCTTTTATTTTGAAGGGCAAGCCACTTCCTTTCCTGCTGACGTCGGAAGCTTGACGTAGCTCTCTTTCAGTTGGACAGGAGCTCGTGAATGCAGTTCGATCTGTTGTCCAGGCGGCTGCGCGTGCTGCCGTTCCTGGCTGCAGTATTTAAAGGCAGTCAACGGTTGGAAATCACAACGGTCAAACTGTTGGAAACGTCACCGCTCCGGTCCGTTATTCCCCCCCTGTCCACCACCGGCATTTGTGTCCCCCTCTCAAGCCGGGGAAGAGGGGGTCCAGCGCGGGGCGAGACAGTGAGGACTGACCAGCATGGACCCCCAAGCGAAGGACCGCACCAGCCCGGCGGCAGGGGGCTTCGGCGGGCGCCTGGCCTCTCTGGGAGCCGACGGGGGTGACTCGGAGTCCGGAGCCGGCTCGGAGGAGGCAGCCGTCGGCTGCTGCAGCGACACGTTCAGCAGCCTGCCCGACATGGAGCAAGAGACGCTGGAGGAGAAATTAAGAACCCTGGCGTTCAGAAAACAGACCTCGTATCGGTGAGTGGAGAGCTGGGAGGATGCTGGGGCAGGATACAAGTCAGTGAAGGATATGGTGGTGTATTTATTTATCTGTTTATTTTTCACTGACAGATGGATCATATGAATTTCGTTTCATGCTATTGTTTTGCATGTAAGCTAGCTAAAGCTTATCATCACAAACACAGGACAGGACACAAAAAGAGAGATTATTTATTAGTTTGATAGCTAAATTCTCATATAGCTACACATGTTCTGGTGTAGCCACTGTGTGGTCACCACCATCATCTTCATCATGACATTGATGTACACACACACACACACAGAAGCAGCATTTGAGCCCATGACAGTGATGGATCAAAACAATTTTGCATACACAACAGTGTTGTAGCCCTGTTGTGTTGGGGATGGGTGGATGGGTGGGGGTCTGATTTTTGGTCATTATGTGTGTGTGTGTGTGTGTGTGTGTGTGTGTGTGTGTGTGTGTGTGTGTGTGTGTGTGTGTGTGTGTGTGTGTGTGTGTGTGTATGTTTGGTCTCTGGCCAGTTTTCACTATCAACAGCAGCTGCCAGTCGCACCAGGGTGTCAGGCTGCTGCTGGCATTCACACACACAGACACAGACACAGACACACACACACACACACACACACACACACACACACACACAGCAGTTTTAGTTGTCAGATGCCAGTGTCAGGAATGTGTGGTTTCTCTCTATCAATCTGTCTATCTGTCTATCTGTCTATCTGTCTGTCTGTCTGTCTATCTGTGTGTGTGTGTGTGTGTGTGTGTGTGTGTGTGTGTGTGTGTGTGTGTGTGTGCGTGCGCGCCTCTGTATTGGAAATGATCTACATTTGGAGGTCAAATCAATCATTTTAACTTGTTTGTGTCTGACTTGTTTGTGTCTAATTTAGGTCACTGTGGTAAGATAAATTGACCGTTTATGCATCCTAAAGCGCCAAAATCAAACCATAGCTGCATCAAAGCTTCAGCACAGAGAAGGCAAATGAATATTTGTAGAGCTGCAACGATTAGGTGATAAGTTTAGGGCTGCAACTAATGATTATTTTCATTATGAATGTATCTGTCAATTATTTTCTTGATTAGTTGTTTGGTCTATAAAATGTCAGAAAATGGTGAAACTGTGTCTCGATCAATGTTTCCCAAAACGTAAGGTGACTTCCTCAAATGTTTTGTTTTGACCCAACCAAAAGTCCACAGTTTACTATCACAGATGACTAAAGAAACCTGAAAATATTCACATTTGAGGAGCTGGAATCAGAGAATTTTGACTTTTTTCTTAAAAAATGACTCAAAACAATTAATTCATTATCAAAATAGTTGCCGATTGAGTTAGTAGTTGCAACTAATTGACTAATCCTTACAGCTCCAGATAAGACAGAAAATGAATCTGCAACTATTTTGATAATCAAACAATCTTTTTAGTAATTTTTTTTAAGGACAATAACCTTCTCAAACGTGAGGATTTTAAACTTTTATGTGTCATACATGATAGTAAACTGAACATCTTTGGATTTTGGACTCTTTATTAGACAAAACAATACATTTGGAGACGTCACCTTGGGCTTTAAGAAAATAATAACGGGCATTTTTTTACTGGTTTCTGGAGAAAATAATTGGTAGATTAATCAATAATGAAAGTAATCGTTAGTTTTAGCCCCAAATATTTGTACATTTTGTCTCATCTTCAGCCTAGTGTGGTGTTAAGGTCATGTATATCTGTTTGTAGTTTAGTTTAGTTATTTCAATCGTTTGTTTTCTCTCTCCGTCCTTGTGTCTTAATTTAAAAAATATGTTGCACAATAAAATATATATTATGTAGTAAATTAAATCCAATTAAATATGTAAGAAAGATTCATATTAGCTTTACACAGAGCCTTTTATTTCTCCGGTAATTAACAACCCATTCATGTTAAATATGCCTCATGTAAACATATTAAAACAGAAAAAAACGGCCTGTTTAGGAGGGAAATTCATCTCATTTGAAAGGCATGGCACAGTGTAATCCTATTATAATCCATTTGACAGATTATGTCCTGTCAAAACTCCTTTTTTATTATTACTTTTCACTTTTGGCTGATCAATAGGCTTTTTACATATGATCACTCACTTGAGTTACATGTAAGACAAAGACATTACCCGGGGAGGACTCGCCACTCTTTCACTTTTATTGTATCATCATTTACAGAGGCCTTTCACTCCTCTGGGTGTTTTCCCCCGGGGGACACCATCTATGGTTAAGTGAGGTTTCCAGGAGATTGTGTATCATGGAGAGTGCCGCAGCTGGTTGGCCCTCTCCAATTTTATAACTGCAGGAGTAGTTTGTTCCAATAAATGGTTGCCTCAGTCGAAAATACAGCAGTAGACTGGTAAAGAACTGGATTCGGTACTTTGTCAACTCTGTAATGTCACATCAGGAATCAAGAGCTACAACAATTAGTGAATTAACTGAGTAGCTTATCAACAGGAGAAATAATCTTCAGCATTGATTACAATAGTTTTTAAAGCAAATTGTTCTTAATTGTGAGGATTTGCTGTTTTTATTTATCATAAATAATAGTAAACTGAATATCTTTGAGTTTTGGACTGTTGGTCGGACAAAAACAAAGCAATTTGGATTTAGGAAACGGTGATGGGCATTTCTCACTATTTTATGATGTTTTATAGACCAAACAGTAATAATTGTTAGTTGCAACCCTATGGATGTTTGATAAATTCAAGAAACTGAGGTGATACATCTCAACATACAAAATGCAGCTAGATCAGCAGGTGTTTTTTTTTTTTTTTTTAAATCTTGGACTGAAATGGGATCAGGAGTAGAAGTGACGGGATCAATATAACATATAATATATCATATCTTTGCATTTCTGTGAAACAATGGATTGACGTTGATGACAGAAAATTAATTGCCAACTATTTTGATGATAGATTAATCATTTAAGTCATTTATCAAGCAAAAATGCCATTCACGTTTACTGGTTCCAGCTACTGAAATATGAGGATTTTACAGTTTTGTCTGTTTTACATCAGCATGAATTAAACAAGTTTTAAGTTTTGGCCTTTTGGTCAGACTCAACATGTTATTTGAAGACATAACCTTGGACTCCGGGAAACTGTGATGAGCTTTTTTTTTTTGAAGACCTTTTATACACAAAACGATGAATCATTTAATAAAAAAAAAAATCCAATAGTTTACTCTATAGTGAAAATAATTATTAGATGTATTCCAGCTTGGGATAAGAACAACAAATAATGATGCAAGATGGGAATACACTGTTCCACCCGTGTCACCCTCTGTTCTGTAGCCTATTAATTCAGCGCTCATGTGAATGGCTTCATTGAAATCCCTTGCCGGATTAATTTAATTTGGAGAAAATTTGGCTCATGCAAATGCAGCCACTGTTTGCTACTGACCATAAAATGGATTTTGGAGAAAGAAGAATGTGGAAATAATAGGAGTCAACATATTGAAGTTGACATTTTACTCCATTTACTTTTAATGGAGTTTTGCATGATGTTCTCACCATAGGAGAGATTTGAATGTACTCTGGAACATAATAAAATTAAGTCTTTGTCTTTATTGTATTTTTAATCTTTGATTGCATGTTAATTGTATGTTAACAGTGGATGAATACAGTCTAGTTCCTTTAATTATGCCGAATAAATCTGTCTGCTTCTTTTTCTAGCACGTTTCTACCA
The DNA here is from genome assembly GCA_038419695.1 of Scomberomorus guttatus. Taxonomy (NCBI): domain Eukaryota; kingdom Metazoa; phylum Chordata; class Actinopteri; order Scombriformes; family Scombridae; genus Scomberomorus; species Scomberomorus guttatus. Next base: position 5,095,160 of record CM076466.1, on the reverse strand, counting down.
TACATGAAAATGGTGAGAGAGTGTAGCTTACATGTCATGATGTCTTGGTGTTGTTTTGACCTTTGACCTTCCTGGATAAGGCTGAGGATATGTACAGCCGCCCCGGTGAAGGATAATCTGTGAATTTTTCTCTTCATGGAATCAGCCATGTGGAGGAAATAGCATTAGCTGGTCAGGGGAGATGGTTTGTAAGAAGGTAGTTTGCATAGCTTTGAAGTGGCCAGTGCCAAGAAGTGAATCGCCATATGTGGCAATATGAAAAGAGCGAAATGATGCCGTCAAACATCAAAGGCAGTGTGTGTGCTTTTGTGTGTGGGGTTGTGGTATTATGTGTTTATGGCAGAGTAAGGCACGTGTAACATATCTGCCAGACATTCGTCACACTTTGTCTGTTTGTGTGTGTTCCCAGAATACTGTCCCTCCTTTTATCTATTCTTAGACTTCTCACACTGCCTGCATGACCTCAGTCAGAAAGACAGTTCCTCAGTCAGAAAGACAGTTACTTTGCATGTGTGTGTGTGTATGTGTGTGTGTCATGCTGAGCTGTTAGTCAGCAAACCATTTAGACTGTAAGACATTACTTCAATTAGCTAGTGAACCAGTTGGACACTCAATCTGTACAGTAAGTGAGTTAGTGAGTCAGTTACTTGTTTGTCCAGGCACTTCCTGTCTATCTGTGGCTCCCAGTTGCTCAGCATCTCATTTAAGTATTTTTTGGTTTGTCCAGCTGTTGCTACCCGACCCCTACAGTACTGAGTACTCTTAAAATAATTATTCCTTTAACATCTCTGGCTGTTATTGTGGGCAATGTTGCAAATAAACAAGCAGGATTAATTTATGGCAGTTTGTTTTTACATGATTTATAGAGCTGCAACAATTACTTAATTAATCAACTGACAGAAAATTTATGGCCCATTATTATGATAATTGACACTGGTTCCAGCTTCTTAAATGTGAATTTTTCCAGTTTCTTTAGTCTTCTGTGATTAAAAATCTAAATATCTTTGGGCTGTGGTCTGTTGGTCAGTTATATCTATATCTATATATAGAGAGAGAGCATATATTATAGAGCAAATGACTAATCAGTTAATTAAGATCATCAATCAATAATGACAATAATTGTTAGTTTCAGTTATAATGATTTTTGCATCAGTGCGACAAAATATTTTGGTTATTCTGGTTACTTTGTCCATTACCAGATACTCAGATAAACAGATGTAGTTGTGCTGTAACAGTTTATACCATGGCCAATGAGCTTAACTGGACACCTACTGCATGACGTACGTGTTTGTTTGCCGTTCTTCTGTAAATGAATGCAGCAGTATTAAACTGTAGCTGGTGATGGGAGCAACAGTGAGCCTCAGCTAAAGAGCTTGGAGACGGGCTTATTTGTGTAACTGCCACCAACAACCAAAGCTAGGATAAATAGCTTCTCAATGAGGGCGATGCAAATTTGATTTTAAGTGAGAATGATATTTGGCTGAATCTCAAAGTCCAAATTAACTAACAACTTACTAACTAAATACTCAACTTGAAGTTAAATATAAACAGCTCTTTGCACATGTAAAACAAAAACCTCATTGACTTCAGGTTAAAATTAGCTCTACAGAAGTAGAAGATGTCACAACATGTTACGTTCATATCCTCTTAGTATGATTCCATGAAAGTGTACATATGATAATGAGTTGAAATAATTGAATTATAACAAGCCCAAGTGCCACTACAAAACTACAAAACCCTGACAAAACCAGGATAAACAAGTTGGTTGCTGTTTTCAGACTGCACTGAACAATAAATACAAAGTACTGAGTGAAAACGTTCTGTCAGCAGACACTTAATGATTACATTTACGTCTCCTGCTGTGAGTTTCCCAAAGACTTTAAACTTGGATCCACTTTAAGGTGTGGTTAGCTGCTGTTTCCTATCTTTGGTTGTTTGTTTGTCTCCATATGGATGTATCTGTCCCTTTGGCTTCTTTGAGCCCCAGATATTTATGTCATCACTGTCAAGGTTTGAACCACGCAGAGTCACCCATGATGCGACAGTTTGATGGAGCGCTGTATACGCTTAACTTTAATAACTATTTGAAGCCTACAGTCTCCAGTACCAGGCAAACCTACCAGCCGCCCCTGACCTCTGACTTTGCTGGTAAAGCTGCCGACATGACCTGTTTGCCCAAGAGGGAAAATACAAAGAAACAAACTCTTTGTTTCATCACCCAGCTTATCATGTGGTGAGATTTCACCACCGCCGTCGTGGGAAATGGTGCAGAAACACACTGCCACAGGACAGGATGTCGTAATATTATCCCTTCACTATTTACAGCCCACTTCACAAACAGCAGATCACAATAAGTGCTTGTCATACCACAGTCCAATATACTCTGGTTTCCATGTCAGACAATATACAGTAGGGATGGGAAGAAAGACTGGAGAAACAAGAAGAGAGGAAAAACATAAAAAGATATAAATGTATCTCATGTTGCTACTGCTGTGTACCACCTGCAGGGGTAAACAGTGATCAAAGGCCTTTCATCATCTGATGCTACCAGAATATAAAACTCTCTATTCAGCCTTCAATTAGGACAAAATACAGAGGGGAGAGGGAGAATAGAAGGAGGGATAAAACAGATGGGGAGAGAGGAATAGAGGTGGAGACAAACAAAGAGCAAATGTTTGAGACAAAGTCGAAGGTGTGTCGCGGCTCGAGATATGTACGAGAAAACAAAAAGAGCAAAAGAAGAGGAAGCATGAAAAAGCAAAAATAAAGGGGAAGAAAAAGAAGCAGATGCAGACACATTTCAAGACAGATACTGTTATTACCCAATGGAGAACTGATGCAATAAGAGCAATAAGTTAACTGGCTCTAAAAATAAAACAAGTATGACATCCAAGACTGTCTTCTGGGGTAAGAAAAAGGCATTTAAGGTCCCTGATATATTTTTAACAATGAGCGTGTTAGCTGCTGCTTGCTGATGCTGAACTTGGGTCAACATTGATGAAAAGCTCATGCAAGTGTTCTTCCTTCATACCTGTATTATAAAACTTACATCCTTTTTAGATAAAGCTCTTCAAATGGCAGCGCACAGCAGGGAGGCATGTTTGAGTTGAGATTTGTAGTGAAGTCTGTGTCAGATTTCATATGCATACTTACTTTGGGGCTTTTAAAGGCATTCATGTGTTTTTAACCTTGTGATCCAAGTTTGCAGTTGTTTTATATAAACAATGCAAACGGGTCGATAGCCTGAAGGAAGTTTTTCAGCTTTAGAAACCTCTGTAGTGTCATGCTGCTTACAGTAATTGTGCAACAGAGCAATACATCACAGTGCAGTACAATAGCACCGGCTTTCCCCAGGGAAATTACATTTGAAAGGCCAAAACAGAAAAAATACTCATTATACACAATGGGGGACAACACTGAACACATTTACTAGTTCAAAACATCCACAGTTGAATGACTAAGAACAGTAATGATCACATGGAGTACCTGCAACTTATTTTTTTAATCGCTCAGTACAAAGAAAGATTTGTCAGTTTCTGTTTTTAAGTGTTTGGTATGAAACTGAAATTCAGGGAAATTTGGAGAATTATGCATTCAAACATTTTAAGAAGCATACTGACCAACAGTCCACAACCCAAAGATATTCAGTTTACTATCACAGAAGACTAAAGAAACCAGAACATATTCACATTTAAGAAGCTGGAATCAGAATATGTACATGTTTTTTATGTATTTTTAAAAAATGACTCAAAACAATCGATTATCAAAACAGCTGGCGATTAATTTTCTGCCTATCGACTAATCAATTAATCGACTACTCGTTTCAGCTCTACACACAACTTAATACACATATACAAAGCTCAAAAAAACACTTTGGTTAAGGGTAGAGAACGATTGTGGTTTTGGTTAAAGTAAACGTCATGTCTCGTGCTTAAAGTCACTTTTTCAATATTTAACCAAAACCACAATCTTTCTCTTACCATAAAAAGTTCTTTAAGTGTGGTTTGATAACTTCACTTTTCTATTTTTTGGTTGATCTGATTTACTGCATAAACGTTAAACCATGAACTATGCGGATCATAGATTTCCTTCGTTTTCCTTGTACTATCTTGTGCCCCCTTTAATATTTTATGTAGTCTGTGAACAGTTAAATAATTTAGCTCTTCAGTAACAAGTACAAGGTGACATATTTGTTAGTGACCGGCCCAAAGGGAGTGTTCATCTGTCTTCATTTGTTTCTACATGACATCATTTTTAGCTATGCTAGCGGTATAGCTCTAGGGATGACAGTGTTAGTCTGTGGGCTGGTCAGTCATTCCATCACTTTAATCCAGACTGAAATATCTCGGCAACTATCAAATGCAGTTAAATTTGCTGCAGACATTCAAGTTCCCAAGAGGATAAATACTAATAACTTTGGTGATCCGCTGACTTTTCCTCTAGCATCACCAGCAGGTCAAACCTTTGACTTATTCAGTGAAAACATTTAAACACCTACTTGATGGATTAGCACAAACACTCATGATCCCCAGAGGAGGAACTGTGAAAATGTATATGCTCTGCCCTTTCAACACGTGCCATCCTCAGGTTTAAATTACAAAGTACTTTGGCTTGTGACCAAATACATGCACCGCTGTGCTTCAGTAAAGCCTCGCAGAGCTGCTTGGCTGTAGACTGTTTAAACTGTCTGCTCCCCTCTATCCCCATTTTCATGGCTAAAGTGGATCTAACAGATATTCCAAATCAATAAGGAATGAGAGCTTTCACCTGAATACACTTGTACGCTCTATAGAATAGAAAGAGCTGTTGCCTTATGTTTTATACAACCAGTGTATGAGTTGGTTTTGTAGCGCAGTCTGCGTTAAATTCAGTGGAACGCTTGGCTCAGGAGTCTGGGCAGCTTAAAGACACTCATGAATTTTTAAGCAGACGATCAGAGCACCAATTGTTGATGAAATACAAGGCTCACTGACACAATTTCCCCTCTCTGCTCTCATCCTCTGAATGGTTGAACAGATACAGTGCATGCATATTTATGATACTCTTTTCCCGTTATGAGGACGAGGAGGAGGAGGAGGAAGAGTAGGAGAAGAGAGAGGGGGAGTGTATGCTGTATGGTGTATGCTGTATTTTTAACTTCTGAGTACACATAATTTAAAACACATTTAATGCATTTATATATTTTTTTATTATATTCAGTACTTTTTTGGCCCAATAAATTGCTTGAAATGTCCTTTTCAAACATGGTCGACATGTGGACGAAGTCACTGACCACTTGTGGTGAAGATGGGGTCAAACTAAGTATGAAGGGTTTGTACGGGATGGATGCCTTGATACTGTTGGGAAGTTGGTGTTATTTTCCTGGCTCAGTCAAACGTGTTGAATAATGCGTGTGTGTACGTTAGTGTGAGCGTGTGTTAATCATGATGTGGTGTGTTTCTCTGCCTCTCTTCTCCATCTTTATATACACACACATATTAAAGACAGACAGAGGCGGTTGTACATCCCTCCCTACCTTCTCCTGTTCCAGTTGGCCGGTGGTGTGTTTGTGTATGATTATGCATATCAATCATTTTCTGCTAAGAAGAAGAGGAATGATCATGTCTGTTTTAGGAGCAGTAGTGAGATTTCTGACTTCTCTCTCTCTCTCCTTTCCTAGCCTTTTTTAGGAGTGTTTCTGAGTGTGAGTGAGTGTGCGTTGGGGGTTATTTTGCCCATAATGCAATGTGCTGAGGCATTAGGGGGGATTGGCTGACAGGAGCCGCTCCTTATAAGTCGTCTGGCTGGCTGTAAGAGGCTTTTTCTGCTTGGAAATGGAGCTGAAAAAAGAGGGCACAAGGTGAAACAGAAGAGAAAAGAGAAGTGGGTCTTCCTGATGTAATAGAGGAGAAGAGGAACCTTGTTTTTAAACATTTGTCAATTACTTCCTTCTCTGTCAGACACTTGTGTAATTGTGGTGGGGGGTTCTGCAAGGCATAGACTGACATATGTGGCTGGTAGTGGAATTTTTAACAAATGACCAACCAGTGTTGTTCATCAGTACTGGGCTGCACCAGTAGGTCATAAATCCAATACTAAGTTCGTGTTAGTCTTCCAAAGTTCTTACAACTCGTTAGTTTCCAGCCAGTTATTTACTAAATCCGGTAACTTGAGGAATGTCTTAGCAAGTAAAGACTAGTGATGTGCAAATCTTCAATCAAAAGTATTTGCATACTGAGTAAGAACTAATCTCTATGAAAAAACGAGAAGTATTATAAAAAGCAGAATCCCGCTGTCATTTCTAAACTAGCTCTCCAGTGTTTCTCTCACCAGTCAGTAAACACTCCAAAAGAACGCACTGTGAAAGTAACAGCTTGAAAAAAGAGTTGATAATCTAGTATAATAACCAAAAAGGCAGTAGCATTGAACCTTAGCCAGCAAAGGCAGGCCTGCAGCCTAGCAGGTGATTGCTGACCACATCAATACCAACATTCGAATTACAATCATCTAATGGCATTGAATTTGCTGTAATGCAATGAAAGTCTGTTGTGATTTAGGCTACAAGACAAGACACAGCTGCCCGGCCGCTCTAACCCGCTGATTTATATACTGAAGGTGTCTGTTTACATTCCTCACATGTAAAGGAAAGAGGTGTGGGCCAGAGTAGTTTTCTTTTCAAGGAGCAACACAATGCAATATACAGTATTTCTTTCTACAAAAATATAAACAAAATATAGTGTGCACACATTCATTTTAGAGGTTTCCTGATTGCAACAGGAAACCTCTAAATATATATTTTACTGCTTTACTGAGAGGAATGTTTCACTGTTAAAAGCTCTTCATTCATGATGTCAAGCTGTAGTAACACTAGAGGCATTAAGTTGCAAATATTAGTATGAAATCATTTCTGCTTCACTAAATTCTGATGAAAATTGAATGAGAAAATGAATGATTCCCATCATATAACTTAACAGCACAGAACTACTATACCTGCAGGGTTTCTATGTTTATGATTGACACTGATAGACATTAGTTTGCTATAAAACACGAGGTTGTCAGTAACAACCGAGCTATTGTTTTGATCTTGAAGTCATTTTGAAAGGTTATTCTGATTTGTTTCTTTTAGTTGCCCAAAAACAGCGTGTTAAGCATGTTGGCATTTATTGACCACAAGACTGAGCGGTACAGAACTGGACACATTTAAACACCAACAGTGTGTTTAAATGTGGCTGGATGGACAGCCGACTGACTGATTGATTGGATGGCTAATTGACTAAATGAGTGACCGGACTGGCTTACTCACTAGCTGTTAGTGAGATTGTCTCCAAGCTGGAGGTCCTGGATTTGATCCCTTGTAAAGTCAAACCTGCTAATGTAACTTTTATCAAGATACTGAATCTCTTCCTTACCAGAAACACCTGAAAGTAAGATGGATAATTGGCTGACTGTTAGACTCACTTTCTGGCTTATGTGCCCGCTAACTGTCTGAACACTTGCCTGGCTGGATGGCCGTTTGTCTGGCTGATGGACAAATTATAGTAATTATCTCCGTAGATTACGTTTTATAGTTGGATGAAGGTTGTTACAACCCTTGTGGTTATCTAGGGTAAGAAGTGAGGACAAATTCACCTAAAATTGGTTATCCAGTTATTAAAAATGCAGTGATTTTACTTTACACTGGTGTTTCTTTCAGTGTATGTGGGGATTCAGCCCTGCGTTAAAACAATGCAGGGTGCTGCGTTGGTGGGGGCTTGTTGTTTAAGGTACAAGTGAGACAGTGAAATACAACCTGGGAAATTGAGTTGGAGTAACAGATTATATACACAGTGCAGGGGTTTGTAGTACTCACCGTCAGGCTTTTACAACTCTCTCAAAAAGTTATCATGGCTGCAACTGTTTTATGTTTTGTCCTGACAATGGCGAGGTAAACAGCAGAAACATGGTGTTCACATTACAAAGTAATCCACCAGGAATGTGTGCTTGCATGTAGGTGACTGGCCAGTGCAGCGCCTTGCCAGATGACGTCATGTTGTGTTGCAGCAACAGTTGTTTTGTGAGGGCTGTGTAGCAGGGCTAAAGTCAGTCTGTATGCAGCTTAAGCCTTTGGCTTTCTTTTGTTCTAGTGCACGTGTATGTACAATGTTTACAATAGTGAAATAATGGTGCACATACATACAAGTAGAAGAGAAAAAAAGGTGGTGCCAAATCAGAGAAGTTAACAGAACAAAACAGAGCACAATTCTGGACTAGAAAAGGACATTATGGGAAAAGGAAAATCTAACTACTCTAGGGACCGAGGGTGACACTCACCTCTAAACTAGTGTGTTCCAGAGAGATCAGCAGTCATGTTTTCCTATCCGGGAATGCATTTGCACTTTTAAAGTAGCACCTCCTCTCTTCCTTCCAACAAGGCCATCTGTCTCGTCCGGACCGATAATGAACCTGTGGAGTTGACTGCTGAGGTGAGACTGACTCCATCACCGCAACTCTCACTTGCTTTCTCTCTGACTCGCTGGAATATCAGTATCAACTTGGTTTAATGGCACGACATGTACAAACATTTCTGTTGGCAATGTATGGACAGAGGGGAATCATGGGAAATAGGGTAGTAAAAACACAAAAATCTGTCATTGGCAATAAAAGTAAAGCATGAAAAGTTAACATTAAAATATTATCAAGTATGATGATGAACATCTAGCATAATTTTTAATACAAATACTTTCTATTCTTGTTGTAATATAATACTTAGTTAAATGTAAATTAAAAGATTGTTTCCAATAGTTTTGGCTTATGTTTATATTTTTAATCTACCCCTAAAATACAGGAAGAGAAGTATGGAGAAGATTTTTCAAAACCTGAAATATTTAGTCCTTATATTTTTTTTGTATTTTTTGGAAAAGTTCACAAGAAATGTAGGTAGGAGGTAGCAGTAGAAAAAGTTCATTTTTCACGTCTGCACAATTTTTATTGCCTACCCTGATCAGTCTCACGATTTTGACCAATGATCCTTCAATTTGCTTTATTCTCAGACTTCTTATTTTGAGTTATTCTAGCAGATAGATTCTGCTGCAAAGGGACAGACACAGGTTTATTTAATTTTTTGATTTATTCTCATCGCTTTATTTTCTGGTGTAATCATTTCTTTTAAATGTATTTGAAAGGTTTTGATGGATGAGGGAGATCTGTGGCCCTGATGCCAAATGGTTGTGCTGACTAATTTGGTGAAGCTCACAGCCAGCTGCTTCATCCAACAAATGCTGTGTGCTCAGGAGAGATTTGGATGAAGGCGAGTTTATTCTGTCTGGTTCAGATAAAGCCAAAATGTTCTTTTTCAGGTAAATGTGGACATTCAGGTGTATACACAGAAGCTCTATTGTACTTACTCCTACTTCTCTTTTTCTCTTTATATAACAGTTACATCTTCCTCTATTTATAGTTTTCTATTAATATGCACACACACACTATCATGATCATACACATGTATGTGCTGCGTGGATTAACTGTGGCCTTTTGGAAGTGTCTCTTGTGTCTGTGTGTGTGTGTGTGTTTGTGTTTTGCCTATGCAGGTAGGATTACTGAGCGCTGATCATCTCTCAGCACTCAGAAAGATGAGTCTCCACTCAAACTCAAAGCTCTCCCTCTCTCTCTCACACACACACACACTTACACACACAGGGATCCACATACACATATTTAACACACATTATAATGTGGCTCTATAATGGTATCTTTGTTTTAAATTTTTCTCTTATGTTTCCTCCGCTGTTTTTTTCATTTTGTTCCTGACTCAAACAGATAAACACATAGTACGCCCACACACACGCACACACACACGACCTAGCAGACCTCAGCTGCAGAGACACGCTATAATTAGTGAGACAGCATCTTTATCCTGCTCTCTTCTTTCTCTCTCTCTCTCTCTCTCTCTGTGTGTGTGTGTGTGTGTGTGTGTGTGTTTGGTTATTGCTCAGGTTGGATGAGAGTCATTAGTAAATGATTAATTTTATTAGGCAGCTGTAGCCTGAGGTTACAGAGACAGTAAACTCACCTTGTTTTGTAATACTTTTACTCTGTTTAAATGTAAAGATTTTATTTTATTCAACAATTATTATTAATTATTTGCTTTCTCTGTTTTTTCCTTTCCCATTTATTTCTATTTTCTCTGTATTTGCATCTGTCACAGACCAAACTGTCTCCTCTGTCTTGCTTTTCCTCCTCCTCTCTCTCTCTTTAATTCACTTTTACCCCGCTTTCTCTCTTTTTCTTTCATCATCTTCTCTCTTCCTCTTTTTATCCGTTCCCCATTTTCTCTGCTGTCTTCTCTCTGTGTGCGTCTATTCTCAGCAGTAAAGGTCAGATACAGATGCACAGCATGAATCTGATGCCTCCCCCACACTACATGCTCACTCTCTCACACACACACACACACACACACACACACACAAACAGGCACACACATTGACAGACTGTGTAATTATGTAGGTGTCAGAGGAAGATGTGAGAGAGTGGGATCATGGGTGAGGAGAGGGTAGTATGACTCCCATGTTCTGGCAGTGGTTCATGACATTTATTAAGTGATTGTAGAGTAGAATATACATACAGTATCATCTTGTTGCGGTGGCAAGCTGTTCCACAAGTGTGTGAGTGAATGTTCAAATCCTAATCTGTCAATCCAGTGCTTCGTAATGCTTCTTTATTGTTATGTAGAAATTCGTGATGGGGATTTTGTTTAATATAATGTTACAAAACCTTCCCAGAGCACCATTTTTAGAGACATTGCTACTGGTTTTGATCATGATACTTGCGTTCAAACAGTTAGATGGGAAAATATTTCTATCCCCTTTGAAAATAACCCAGTTGATGACTCAAGTTGTGTCAGTCTGAACATGAAGTGAATGGTACTGTGTTTTTAAGCCTCAAACAGCCAATAGAAAAACTTCCCTGACTGACAGTAAAGATGTCTGCCAAAGGTGGAGACATGTATTGATTGTTGAATTGATTATAGCTATGATTCACTTTATTTGTCGCTTGAATTTGTTTTCTGATTCAGGCATTGTTCTCAGTAAGATTGTTTTAACATGTTGAACATGTTTTAACATAACCCTGATCCTGGACTAAAATACTATTTATTGTGAATATGATTGTGAATAATTTTACAATCCAGTTGATCAGGTTTCAGCGCAACCAGCCAGAACTCACCTGATGTTCGTCTCACTCCTATTAAGTTCACTCACCTTCTGCTCTCTCTGCAAACTTCTGCAAACTCTGTTCACCATCTCATCTAATATTAGGGTTTTGTTTTTCTCAGTCTCTTCACCTTTCCCCCACAGCAGCATAAATTAGCATGACAAAGTGTTGTAGATGTGTGTCAGTTTCTTTTTTGGTACAGTCTTGTGCAGAAGACTTGTGTTCTTGTTCTTTTCTTAGTTGTTCAATATGTGTTCCTTTCTGATTGTCAGGACTAAAATAAATCTGTATGTTGGTGAAAATAGCCATTCTGTTTTAGTTGTCTAGTCTATGAAGGATTTAATCATCTTAAATTACCATCTTAACTTGCATCTAAATTGTGAGTGTGTTGTATGCCTGTGTAACTGTGTGCATCCAAAAGTTTGCACCTGAACACACCTTTGGAAGTGCTTGTGAGTTATAAACTGACCTACTGTACGGTGGTTTCCACCTGCCCAGACTTGCAGTCATATTGAAAACCCTCCAAGGTTCCAGCACACTGCTTCAGTAATGCTCGGTATGAATATGCAAAATCAGTGAGACTGACTGCGAAATCCAGTCAGTGTCCTGTCATGGTGTTTTAAGAGGTGAGAACACTGAGGGATTTAGTGTGTGATAAGATTGTTGATTTTGTTTTGTGTTATTTGAAATCAATATCTCATTTTTTTAAAACCTTGCCTTGTTACTCGCAGGTTGGCAGTTAAGTGTCACAACTGGAGGGTGTGTGTGTGTTGTTACAGTGTGTATTTTTAGGCACTAATGTCTCCCATGGGGCTGGCACTGACAAACCTGCCACTGGAAACATTACCAGCCAGTTACACTCCTGTTTAATTGATACTTTAGTGAAGCAAATACAACATGTTTAATTTTAAGAGGGTGTTTAGTATTAGTTCATTGAATCGTCAAATCGGTCTCAGTTTAGTTTGTGACAGCAGCACAGACTTTGTGTGACTTGAACCATCTGTCTCCAGAAAGGACGTGTTTTTTTTTTGTTTTTTTAAACATATTTGTGCGTCTTCTTAGGGGCACACCATGTTTGTAAAGCTTTAACACTTATGGAGGGCTTCACTTCATCTCTCTTTGCTTATATTATGTAATCTACTAAAAATCCACAACCTTCTTTAGACTTTCTGTTTGCATTTTTCCTTGTTTTGCTCCCCAAACCATCAAGATACTGTTGAGATCACTGTTTGTATATGCGTGTGCATGGTTATGTCTTTCTGCAGTATGTTGTGTTGACACTCCACCAGTGTGACTGTTAGTAGTCAGTTCACAGACTATAAGCAGTTCTCTCACTCTCATTCTCTCTTTCCTACTTATAGAAACAGAGTGGGTTTTCTGAGTGGGAGTTTTGGAAAAGATACACTGCTGACTCTGCTGGACAAACAGAGAGATACTGGTTGTGAAGCAGCCAGTGTTTAAAATATAAAATATCAGTTTGAAGAGAAGAAATGTACAGTATTTCTTCTGGGAAAAACGTGTGCATTCAAGTATTTTGTGCTGATTTTAATATGATATGATGACGATGACATACATGTGAATGAAAGTTAGTAACGTTCTGCAGTAATTCACAAGACAGAAGTGAAGATAGGAAAAATAAAATAAGTTTAAAAAAAAAAAAAGTCAGAAAATATAAACATAATCTTGTGTAGCAGAAATGTGTTTTCTCGGGACACCTCAGATTTATGTTGGGGCGTCCTGACCCCCAGGTTAGGAACCACTGTCTTCAGCTATAAAGAAAAATAATTGTGGTATTAATATCATTTCTGTCTCCTATTTGAATCATTTTTCATGATTGCTTGCTCCATAATTTCTTTCTTTCAATCACTTTCTGATGACTTACTGGGTAGTAGGTTTTCTGGTGATAGATGAGCTTAGTTGTGTTTCCCACGATGATCTTAGCCTCTTGATTTGAATCTTGAAGAAGATATTTCCTCACCACTGTGGCTTTCTCTCTCATTTTGTTATCAGTTGGTGGCCACTTTATTTTTTACTGCTGACAGTGTGAAAGGAAGTTGCAGCTAGATTAAACGTGTTGTAAAAAAACAGGTAAGTAGGTTAATGGATTATGTGGCAGCAACCATATTTAATAATACAAACACCCAAAGCTGATCTTGATTATCAAGGCATGTTTTATCATGAATTGGTTTTGTGATTGTTTTATTGGTCAACAAGTCTTTCCACATTCCTCTCCCCAACCTGCTGCTTTGTATTTGAATTAATAAAATCAAATCTGGTCTGAATTTAAACCAAAAATGTTAGTGAGGGGAAAAAAGGGAAGAGAAAATAAACAGTGGGTGGATGGAGGGATGTGAGTACAGAGGTAAACGAGGATGAGGTTGAAGGAGGAGAAGAAGAGAGCAGGAGAGAGTGAAAGTGTGAAGGAGAAATGATGAGGAGGAGGAGGAGAAGGAGAGAAGCCAAGGCCTTTGGGCAAAGCCAAGACCGCCTACAGATGCTCTCTCCTTCACTTCTCTCTCTCTTTTCTCACAGTTATCCCTTTTTCTCTCTCTCTCTCTCTCTCTCTCTCTATCCTTCTCTATCTTCATGTATCCTCTTCTCTATCTCTCACTCATTATCTCCTCCTCCCTTTCTCTCTAATCTGACTCTCTCTCTCTCCCTCCTCATCCACCCCCGGAGGAAAAATAATGTAGGCCAGTGGAGAAGTGAAATGAAGGACAGGCTTGTTCACTCACTCAGTCAAACACACAGACCTTCACCTTGCCCAGTGAAGGACAGCCTCAAATGTGCATATGGTCAACTGGTCCATCTGGAAGTCCTTAAGAGACATAGGAACATGGAAATATGCATTTTTTGGCATTAAATAATTATTACTTGGAGCAGTTGAGTGAATTGGTCTCTTGTTTTTTGTCCTGTAATGTCAGGGAGGCAGATTGGAGTTGTTAGTGATCTGAGAGAACAGGAGAGATGTGAGCTGTGTCCCATTTTCATACTACATACTAATTCTGTGCAGGTTTCGAGTATGTAATGCAGGAGCACTCAAATACAAGTCCACTTAATAAATTTCCACCGCATCAAAGGTCCAGTAAGGCTGCATTACATGATGATATTTCAGTACAAAAACACCAGAACTCTGTACGTGAACAGCATTTCTTTATTAATGGGAGAGGTGACACATTCGTTGTGTAACCAAGTCCTTACAATTGAGTATAAAAAGGTGTGATGGCTGGTCAGAGACACTGGTGTAAGTGTTCATTAGTGGGTTCTTTACTGCATTTACTGTTGAAAATGTTTGCTTTTACAATTATTCTGCTGGAGGCTTGAAATCACAACTTCATCTGGTTCAGTTTTGCGGTTCTCGTCTGTGTTTTTGGGATAGTTTTGTTCATAAACAGGCATGTTTGGTGTCGCAGTGGCGTTTGCTTTCACACTTATTGCCACTGTTTCACTGTAAATAAAGCACAATGGTCTTGTACTTCCCGTTCATTGTATACTAATGAACGTGACTAAGTGTCTCAGTCCAGTCATGCTTAGATGCATGTTTTCACTTTTCTTTTTTTGTACCAGCTGGGTTTGAAGAAGCCATTTCACTCTTCTCTTACATTCCACAACAACCCTGCTGTTGGTGAAGTTTAATTGGGAGTAGCTTTCCAAAGTTGCAGTTTAATTGGTGCAAGAATCATATCATCCCCTGTTAAACAGTAAAGCACATTATCAATAGAATACAGTACAACTTTATTTATCTCTGTAAGGGCAATAGTCTGCAGCAGCTCGCCACCCAGGTCAATAATTGATTGTATACTAACTGGAGTAAACAATATGAATATTAGTTTACAGCACATAAGGTATACATCTTGTGTGTAGTGTTGAATTTGGGCGCAGTGAGTTTAGAAAATGGGAGAACACGAAAATGAGATTGTAAAAATGACATGAATGTTATTGAGAGAAGGAAAGAGAAAGAGAAGGCTTATAAATAGGGGGAGGAAGGTCAGAGGGAAAGAGTCAGGCTTCCTGTATCCAGCCTCACAACCGGATATACACACACACACACACACACACACACAAACACACACAGGCACAGCCACATGCACACACAACAAATAAATATAACGTAAATCTCGTAAGGCTCATATATTGACTAATTAAAAACATGTATATTGTATTATATTGTAATTTGCTGTTCTGTTGTCCTTCCCACTGCTCCACTCTCTTCTCCTGTTCTAAGGATGCAACTAATGATTAATGTAATCACAGATTATCCAGTTCAGCCTTTAAAAATGTAAGGAAATAGTCCAATATGCCAAAACCCAAAGATATTTAATTTACAATGATATAAAACTGAGAAAAGCATCAAATCTTCTCACTTGAGAAGCTGTAGCCAACAATTTATTTGGTATTTTTACTTGATAAATGTCTTAAACAATTAATAAATCATCAAAAATGCTGTTTATTATTATCTGTTGATCAATTAATAGTGTGTAATTGTTTCAGCACTATATATCTATTTTCTGCTCTGTAAAACTCTGCTTATATTTCTTGTGTGTGTGTGTGTTATACGCCTCTTTTTCTCTCTGTGCAGAAAACTGTGTGTGTGTAATTGTGTTTCCGTGTCTGTGTGTTATTGGTCACCACATTGCACCCGCATTCACAAGAACAGTGTGTTGCCCAGAAGTGCCTGCATGTTAACTTTGCGTGTGTGTGTGTGTGTGTGTGTGTGTGTGTGTGAAGACAGTGATCTAATAAGAGTTGATAGTGTACCCAACTGCAGCTGTTCTCACACACCCACTCCCTGTCAAACACACAGAGAAGAGAGAAGTAGACTGTAATTAAATATATTATACTTATTAAAGTAGAGAAAAAAAAGAGTCAGAATCAAACTCATGTTCAAGAGGAACTGAAGAACAGCTGATGTATAGAAATATGACCACAAATATGAGATTAGACTATAAAGTAGCACTAATTAATTCATCAATAAACTATTTGTTAATACTTAGCAAATATTTAAAGGTTCTGGATAACAGAACAGAACATACGTGGATGTTGTTTACTAAGACAAATGCATTTTTTTTAATTTGTCTGCGATATAAAATGTAAACATTTTGTTTATTAACATTTTTCAGACAAAAATGTCAAACATTCTCTGGTTACAGCAAAAATGAGATATTTTTGGATTTTATACTGTTGTTTGGACAAAACAACACATTTGAAAATGTCACCTTATACTGTGGAAAATTACACTGGGCATTTTCTACTATTTTCTGTCATTTTATAAACGATTAGTTGATTAATTGAGATGATAATCATCAGATTCATTGATAACGTAGTGTGTCACAGTGGAAGAGAACCAGTTCATGTCAAAACATGTCAGAATCTCTCTTGTCTAGTTTAGCAGTGTCTACAGTGTACTATGTGATGCGTTGGATGGCATGGTTGTTGAAATTGCTGATCACAACAGTCATAGTGTCTCTTGTCCCTTCTGCCCGATCACCTCTGCATCAAGGGATCAGCTTCAAACAAAGTGAGTGCTTGTCAGATAGTCAAACACTTTATGAAACCCTCTCCTCCCTTTGATGGCAGAGTGGGGGCGCTGCATCCAATAATTTTCATAATTTTCGGACACTGACAATCAAACAGGGCACGCCCACTTCATGTACTGATTGAAGGTGTGAAAGTAGGATTTAAACTTGGATGGGGGATGAAATCCAGTCCTTGTTTTGGGCAAAAATGTAATTAAAAGTTTATCTGAAGATAATATGAGGCTTCAGCTGTCTGAGTTAATCAAATAAAGTGGATATCTTCCACAGTTAGTCTTTTTAGTAAAAAAAAAAAACCCTCTTTGTGTCTTTGTGTTTTCTTGTTCAACTGCAGTGGGAGGATTGCAACAAAAAGAGATATCAGAAAGGTATCAATTAATTTGGACAGCTGAAGCTTCATATTAGCGTCAAATAAACTTTTGAATACATTTTTGCACAAAAGGAGGCTGTGGATTTTGTCCCCCATCACTTAAGCTGAAAGTACATTATGAAGGGATCTTCTAATGGTCAGTATGAACAGGAGGAATGATTACAGCAAGAAAAACTTGAATTGAACATGAACATGAATTTCTGCAGGTTACTGCAGGGCCATAATCATCCAGTCTGACATCATGACCATCTGGAAATGTTGTGTAGTCTGATTGAGGCATAAGTGTGCCAAGTGTGCCAGTGGTGCAGGTTTAGAGCTTTCAAAGCCCACAGGTGCAGAGTGTTTTATTTGGTAGATAATCAGTGTGACACAGCAGGCTGGGCGACCTGCTGGATAAAGTCTTTCAAGCTGGTGGCTGGTTGTCGTCTACTGCCGGGTCAGCACCAGCTCTAAACAGAACTAAGTTATTTAGCAGCTAACGGCTACAGACAGAGACGCACAATCACAAACGCACTAGAAGAGGGAGCAAACAGAGAAACAGAGAGGAAGACAGACAGACAGACAGAGAGGAATGCTGTACGCTCAGATAAAACTGGGAAGGAAGTCTGAGTGGGATGCCATGACAACTCCACCCTTCACACCCTGCCCCCTACACACATGTACACACACGCACACGTAAATACTTTGACAAGCCCAAAGCAGGGAGATGTGTGCATGTGTGATAATTGCAGAATGTGTGCAGATAAGAAATTGTTTTGTGCAGACTGACAATAAATTACCACGCAAGAAACATTATCTGTAGCCCACTATAGTAACTCTTTGTATATGTGTGTCACAGTGTATTGTGTGTTGATTTCTTCCTGCTATTGTCAGTTGTTGAATGTGTGCAGTCATGTTCCTGTGTGTCTCTGTGTGTATTTTTGTGTGCTTGGTGGTCAGACAGAGGCTGAATCTAGAAGCCGCACAGACAGTGTTGTATGTACAGCTGTAGAGTAATACATAGATTGCTTTTCTGAACTTCCTTGTTAATTTAACTTATAACAACATTTTAGCATTTCCAGTACACTTAATTTTGAGTAAATTCTTCTTGTTTGGTGGCGGTAACAGCAAATACAGTTTAATACCACAACATTCACTGAGCAGCAACTGGTGCAGCTGTTTACAGTGCAGCCAAACCAACTCGTGTTGTTTTAATGAAGAAATCGGTCAATAATAATTAAAACTGTTATCTGATTCCATTCTGTACACAGGTCGAGTAGTTTTCCACTCAACAGCAGTCCGCAGTAAAGCTGGTTACCTGAAGGTATGAAGATATGCAGCCTGCAGCTCTAACCGCTCACTGTGGCTGCTCCTTCCTGTGCACTTACTCCTGGAAATATTTTAAACTGATCCACAGTCATGAATAAATAGATAAATAAATAAAACAATCAAAGTGAAGAACACAGAGTGCACTAGTGTCATGTATGCTCTAATTTCCACAGAGGTGCCCAGACCTGACAGAATTTTCCAGATATGTGTTACTTGAATTGAGGATATTGTGGTTCATGGTTGATGTCTTAACCCTTAAGATATGGGGGCGCACTGTAACACTTTTGCCACCTGAATAGCAGCAGCAGTAGGAAATGTTGGGTTTACATTAGCAGTACCTTAATACAGCTCTGATACAGCGTTAGGAGACTGAACAGTAAACAGTGAGGCTGACAGGCTGATCAGTGAGATAAAATTAAAAACAAAAACACTGGATTACATGCTGCATCATTTCCTGTGAATCCCTTGTGCATGTGAAGGCAAACTGAATCCAGAGTGGGAAGGGCGGACTCTACCATAACAATGAAAACTATATAGAATAATTGTATGTAATGTAATTACAAAATGTACCATAAATAATGTCAATAACAGGGTTTGATCTCCTGAAAGTCTTAAGGATTATAACTTCGTAATGAATGAGGAGACTGTGTTTTTTTTAAACAGTGCTATTGTCGGTCTCAGTAAAGCCGTAGGGAGTTTGTGTTCCTGTTTAGCTTCCATGTGGACTTGAGTTGGTGGGTTTTAACCGCAGTGGGCCTCAGGATGCAGTCAGTCAAACATTATCTTTGACCTGCTATCACCAAGTGAGCGCTGAGTGTCTGTTAGCAACTTGCTGTAAGCTACCTGAGCCAGACGAAAGTTTTTCCAAACAAAAAGGCTTTTTTGAAGAGTTTTAAAATGTATTTTAAGACGCCATGCCAGTTCAGTGTTTTAACAGTACATGTATGGGCCTGTGAATGTTAGCATATGTATACACGTGTGTTCCCTGTTCATGATGTGTTAAAAATGGCAACCATTGTCATGAGATGCTGAAACCCTCCTGGCTCCTGTCTCTTAATGTCTGTGAGGGTTTTTTTTGTGTGTTTTTGTTTGTGTGTGGTGATCAACCTTTATCTATCACACCCCGTTACCTGGGGCACTGAAAGGAGGCCTGTGGAGACACAGACACATACTCTGTTGTCCCTCTCGCACACACATGTACACACTCTGGGCATGCTGTGTCACCAGCGGCAACGAACAAGCCTTTCACACTGACCCACATAGAGGGAGAGACAGAAGGAGAGAAAAAAAGGAGATAGAGAAATTGCGATGTGATGGAAAAAAAGGTGAAGATTGAAAGGAGAGAGATAAAGAAACAGAAATGGTGCAACAAAGGAATAAAATGAGGGTTTGTTATATTGTGCTGAATGACTTACAGACTGTCAGCCAGTAACTGTAAAGCGTCCTGAACTGTCAGCACTGATGTTGGAGATTGATGTTTTTACATCTGTTTGTTCAGATTAAGGCTGCAGTCAATAACTTTCTGCCCATTCAAACTACAGTTTACAGATCATCTAGTGTCTGCTGACTGACTGCGGCGGTGAGAATGCAGACTGTGATGAAGTTAGATGTCGCTGTAACACGGACAGGTGCAGCTTGACAAGTTTGAGTTGATAGTTAAAGACATTATTACAGCTGCAACGATTAGTTGATTAATCCTTTAGTTGCACACTATTAAATTAACTGCCAACTAAAGGTTCTCAGACTCCAGTTTCTTTAGACTTCTGTGATAGTAAACTGAATATCTTTGGGTTGTGGACTGTTGGTTGGGACAAAACAAGACATTTGAGGACCTCACCTTGGGCTTTCAGAAACAGTAATCAATATTTTTGACCATTTTCTGGCATTTAATCGATAATGAAAATAATCATCATTTGTAACCCTAGACATTATCCCTCACTGGCTTCCACCTATGAACAGTAGTCCTTTCATTGCATGACAGAGCTGGAGGCCACAACACAAATAATTTAAATTATGAAAAACATTTTGGAAAATAAATGTGTATGTGCAATTATAAAGGAAAACAAAAATGAGACATTTTCAGTTTGGAATTTACACACATGCAGCAACCAAATTAAGACATTATACTCCTCATGTTGTACTTTGTCTTCTCGTAGGAACCCTTAAAAAAGAGTTTTATCATTTTATTTTTGCTCTCAAGGAGACATTTTAATCCTCTGGAACGTCGTTTCTGTGGTTTATTTCCCCTCTTCCCTGCCAAGAATTAAATTCACTGAGAATATCAGCATAAAAATGTCTTGGTCTTGGCCTTTAAATCCCCACATCAGTCTAACTTTACTCTATATTCACATGCACAAGCATTCACCTAAATACCTTTTTTCATAAAAGACTAATAACATGTATGGGTGTGTGTGTGTATGTGTGTGTGTGTGTGTGTGTGTGTGTGTGTGCATGTACTTGTGTGTCTCATGTGTTTCTCCAGGTTGCCCTTGCCAGGTTATCTCTTACGTAATGTTCCAAAAATAGAGCAGATTCACCTGTGAGGGGATGAATGGGGACAGGAGACAGAAAAGAGATGGCAGAAAAGAGGGAGGAGTAGAAGGATGAATAAATAGGGAATAAGAGAAACGTATAAGAAGGTTAAAAATCACTGAAAGAAGGGAAAAAGAAACCATTTTATCCTTTTCTTGGCACTAGATACTCTCCCTTGAAGGACACAGTGTTATGCACAAAAGCAATTTTAAATTAGCAAATACCACACTATTGATAATGTGACAAAATGTCTACTGAATCTATACACACACAAAAAACATTTAAACTACTATACTGGTAACGTCAGTAATGACCAAGCAGGCAGACATACAGTAATAGCCTCTAAAATTGCCAGCTGATCTGTGACAGGGTCCAGACAGATCCATGGTGGATCCCCGCTGGGTCCTTGCTCTGTACTTGTTTGGTGTACACCCACCACCCACCGCCCCCCCCTTAGTAAAGCACTTGTTATTATCATGTTATAAGGTCATGAAAATATTACGCTGAACCTGCTTTTTTTTGTAAGAAATAAAGAACATAATTTGTTACATTTAAAGCTGAATTTTAAAAAAAGGCACGGATAATTAAGAATTTGTTGTCGATAGCATTTCAAAAAGAATATCAACCTTCTCCCAGCTCGGCAAATCATAAAATTGCATGCTTTTTGAAGGGAGTCTAATCGACAAAAGACCGCTGCACATAGGTAGGTGTTTTTGTGTATTTGCTGTTCATTTTCCTCAGCTACCACAGGCTACAAAGTTCAGAAAATGATGTCACTTAACTGTAAAAATCCTAAATTCACAGTAAAAAAGTGGTATATAAAAATGGTTAGCTATAGTCCCTTTAACGTAATAACTGCTTTTTATGATTATTCTGTTGTCTACGCTTGTAAATTTGCTTATTATCTTTAATCTAACAAAAAGAGGCAGAGGGAGGAGAGAGGTAAAGAGGGAGGTGAGGTGTTGTGGATCCAGTGTCATAGTTCATTGGACACCACTGCTCACACACATAAACACACACACACACACTCACAGTAATTTGTTTTATGAGGATCCTCCATTGACTACATCTATTTCCTCACCTACTAATAATAACCTTAACCATGCTATCAATTTCATTTATGACGAAGCCTAATCTCAGCCCAAAACCTCAATCCTAACCCTATACTATTCGTAACCACAACCCTTACTTGAATAAAGAATGAATCAAATAACACACACACACACACACACACACACACACACACACACAATTACTCAGCTCAGATGTCTGGTGTCAGGTCTCCATTGTCTATCATGTTGATTGACATAATTATCTGACCCGTGTTGTGAGTGCGTAGGGAAATAACGACTGGTTGATTCAGTCCGCGCTGGAATTTTAATTCGTTTACCGTGAGAGTCGAGGATAATTGCAGCAGTGTAAGTGAGAGTTTAAGTGAAGAGTCAAAATGATAAATGCCGGAGCCGGTGGACAGGGAAGGAGGAGAGGGAGGGTGAAAAAAGTGCGTTGGTTTCATCGGCTTCTTGGCTACAGGTGAGTGAAACTGTTGAGCAGCTGCCATCTTAACCTTTGAAATTCTGTCTGTAACTGTATCTATACAGGGATTATAACCAGCGTAGCACGTCGCATTATGGCTTTCCTTGTTAACCAGCAGTGAAACAAATCAATTCTTGAGATGTTTCTTGTTATCGCCCACTCTAAATGTCAGGCTGAAGTTGAATGGCTTTGACTGCTCTGTGCTTTTCAAGGCTAATACAGAATTTTTGTAGCGGTGCTGTCAGGATTTTGCGCAGGTGTTCAGTCTCTGTTGGTGCTCGATATGTGTTTTAAATTCAGGTGTTAGTCATACCTTGAAAGGACAGGAATGATCTGAAAAATGAACCGTCTTAGCTGTTGCTCATGGCATAATAGAAGCGAGTGTAGGTCACTCTTTGTTCTGCTCTATGAATCAAATGAAAATGCCTTTTTTTTAAGCAAACCAAGGGATATTTTTCCCATTAGTATTTATTTGGGCCATAGCCTGTATATAAAGATGGACATGGCAAGGTGTAACGTCATCCATTGGTTTGCATTGGAGATGGTTTGAAGCCCAGTTTGCAGCTTTTGGTTGGCGCCCATCTTTTTTCCTGTTTGGAGCCAGGACCCTCCAAATAAAGGAGTGCGTGGTGTTGCCTTTCACGCTCTGGACACACGCCCCGCTACCTCGGACCGAAGCTAACACTAGCTAACTGGGAATGCTGAGCGGTGCACACTTGGATTTACGTTAGCTATTTTAGCTAAATTGTGGTAACAGGGGAGGTAACATAATCAAGTAATATTAAACTTAGTGAAATATTGCGACAATAGTCTGACTCAGTGTGGAGCCGGGAGAGCAGCAGGTTAAAAGCTACTATAAGTCTTTAAATCTTATTGCAGTAACAGAATCTTGATCCATATTTGATCAGCACTGCCTAGTTTCGTTAGCTTTTCTTTTTTTTTCTGTTACCAACTTTATTTCTTTTGGTCTGAGATGCTGGTGCTATAGTGCGACATCTAGTGGGGCTGAATGTCGTATATTGCACCATTTAAGATCTACTGTAGGATTGGCAGGTTTGGTGGAAGAAATACACATTTCTCACATAAACGTCTTAAGCAAATAAGGAAAATAGGGTAAAAAAGACACAAGCAACCATATTTTAATAGCTTTAGACATATCTCATAATGTGTACTGTTTTTCTTGTAAAACTGGAATACAAAACCCACATTATTAACAAACATTTGCCTGCACAGAGAAACCGACTTACCACTAAACCCACACTGGTGCAGTTGTGTTGTCGACCAAAGCCTCCTCCTCCATAATCTAGCTGAAACCACAATGTTTTCTGCTTCACGAGTCAGAAGATGTTAAATTCGATTCCTCCCACTTGCAGCTGCTTTTTTATTTTTGTGGATATTACTTTTGTTCTCACTTTGGCATTAATCATAAATCCTGTTATATGGCTGCTGTGAGGAAAATGGTTAAATGGTATGGAGAAAATAAAACCAGTGTTTGCCACCGATGATACCGCTCAACCACGAGACACCTATTTTTTTCACACCATAATCACCTGAATAGTAGCGAGCCACAGGAAAAGTTCATCCTGTAGTAACTGTTGACCCCTTTATGGTTACTGAGGATCTGTATTTAGACAACAGTTGAGGAATTACAAGGATTGCATCAACCTTAGTGTGTAGGCTGTGAAGTGAAGACGATATATGCGCAGTGTGTGTCCACATGTACACGCAGTCATCCCACATGAGGTGATCAGGGTTCTGTCTAAGTAACTGCATTCACAGTTTACTGTAAAGTTTCTGAAACACGCACACACAGAGCAGATTCTCGACCAATACAATTACTGGATGAGCTGCCGATGCTCCCGCTGTGCTGTTGTCATAGCAACGCTGACAACCCACCTCTGCTGGAAGAGGAGGAGGAGGAGGAGGAGGAGGAGGAAAACAAGAAGAGGAGACAAGGGGGAGGATGAGAAAGAAGAGCAGGGGATGACAGGAGAGGAGAGGAATGGTGGAAGAAGAGGAAGAGGAGGAGCAAAGCAGTGGGAGAAGAAAAGAGGGGGATGGGGGGGAGAACTGAGATGGTGTAGGGACAGGAAGACAAAAAGGAGACACAGTGGAGGAAGAGGTGGAGGAGGAGAATATAAGAAGAGAGTGCAGGAGGAAGAGGAGGGTGATTAGTTCCAGAAAAAAAGCGAGAGACCTTAAAGGGGAAAGTGCTGGATAGAGTATAATAAAGGGCGGAAAGAAGAGAGACAGAATTATAGAGAGATAGAGAGAGTAGGTGGTATTAGAACTGGGAGCGGAGAGGTAGCCTGCGTTGACATCAGCTGCTGTGTTCAACTCCACTATTCAGGGTTCAGTTTAATCTCTTCACTGAAGGCTTCATCACGCTGAGTGTCTGTTTCTCTCTGCTAGCACTTCTCTCACCGGCCCTGTTTAACTGTAAAATTTGAAGAAACCAGCGTCTCAGTTTTGGATGTACAGACGATCTTGCCGAACGAGTGGTTTCTTCAAGTCTTGACTTCCTCCTCTATTGTGAAAGTTTTTGGAACATAATGTGTCGTCGGATGTTTGATCCCTAAATAAAAACTTCCAATTAAGTGGGTGTTCCCCAAACACAGCTAGTAATTAGCCATGCCTCCAAAATCCAGCTGGTGTGCATTCCTCTCCACACCAGCTACCACATATTCAAATTAGGGCTGCAACTAATGATTATTTTTATTATCGATTAATTTTTTGATTATTTTCTCAATTAATCGATTAGTTGTTTCGTCTATACAATGTCAGAAAATGGTTGTCCAAAGCCCAAGGTGCAACCTCAAATGTCTTCTTCTGTCCTGACCAACAGTCCACAACCCAAAGATATTCAGTTTACCATCAGAGAAGACTAAAGAAACCAGAATATATTTATATTTAAGTAGCTAGAATGAGAGAATGTTAGTGTTTTTTCCTTAAAAAATGGAAAAGGATGCATCGATTATCAAAATAGTTGGCAAATAATTTTTAATATGATTTGATAAGACTTTATTTTCAGCTTACACTGAAATTCTTTTTGTGTCCTTAAACAGTTCTATTTAAGAGGTTGACACACAGATTAAACATGCAGTTACACATATGACACTTTTCATAGCCGTACATTACACATCAAACAGTCATGACAGTCATACGTCTCGCATCGTATCTTCTGGATTAGCAGCACACTGATCTTGGTTAAGCAACAGGATAGATTGATATATAAAAGAATTCTTGAGCCTGTTGCATTTAAATTGAGGGACCTATTAGAGGGCAGAAGTTGGTATTCTCTGTTTAAAACATTCGAGGAGTCAGAAGAGATACTGTTAGCAAGTCTGAGCACGCTCTTGTTGTGTTCTACTTGAAAGGAGTGTGCTGCAGGTTGGCCAACAATCTTTGCACAAATTCTGATTTGGTTATATAGTTTAAAGTTTCACAGATAGGCTGCTGAAACAGGCTGTACACAAGGCCGATTAATCAACTAATCGTTCTAATTCAAATGAGTTTGTGTTCCCTAAAAACAATCGTTCATTTCTGGAGTATGTTCCCCAGCTCCTTGTAGATTGTTTCAGCTCATACTTATCAGATCAGTGAGTCGGTGGTAGCAGCATGCATTGCTGTCTACCACAGTATCTTTTTGATTTTAGGGTTACTGATGATGGGTGCCAAAAGTCTGAAATTTTCAAAATTTCATACAAAGGATCATATTTTTAGCATGTTTTGCAACTTACAATTATTTTCATTTTCTATTAATCTGACGATAATTTTCTTGATTAATTGATTAGTTGTTTGGTCCATAAAATGTCAGAAAATGGTGAAAAATGTCGATGACTGTTTTCCAAAGCCTGAGGTGACGTCTTCAAATGTCTTCTTTTGTCCCAACCAACAGTCCACAACCCAAAGATATTCAGTTTACTAACAAAACTGGAAAAAAGAAATCAAAATTGTAGGTAATGTGTTTTTAATTTGGAACACGTCATAGTTTAGTCACCATACATATTTACAGCATCTCTACATTTCTCATTCTTTCCTTTCTCTCTGGTTTTGAAAAGTCATGTAACAGTCATGTAACAGTCATGTAACAGTCATGTAACAGTCACAGCACTGAACAGTCGGGGTGAATGTGGTTGGGATTTGTGTTCTTTCACAAGGTAGTTTTGCTTTTTTTGACCGTTATTCCTGTTTATTTAAATGCTCTTAAACAAGATGTACTTATAAATTGATGAACTTTGACTGCCTTTTTTGTGAACAAATCTACTTAAAATATCTCTGATGCAAAGTGTGTGTGTGTGCGTGTGTGTGTGTGTGTGTGTGTGTGTGCTACCATGGCTATGTGAAGAGCACAGAAAAGCTTCACACTTTTTTTTTTGTTTAGAGTTTAGGAGTGAGCCTTAATGCCCGTGATCCTGTCTGCTTTTAGTAGATTAGGACTCACTCAAATATAATGGTGCCCCATGACCTCTGAATGAGAGGAGAGTGTGTACGTGTGTGTGTGTGTGTGTGAGAGATGAGTATGTGAACTACAGTGTTTCACTTTCACTTTCTGCCTGTTAGCGATAAAAACACACTCACGTAATCTAATGGAAACACGGCTATAAACACTTTCATGGAAGGACTGTTTCATTACAAGTAGGATGTACATTCACACAAACACAAAACACACACACACACACACACAGCCTATTCATTCATATCTGATCAACTAAAATCAGTTTATAATAATCCTCACCGTTCAACACTCAAAGCAGCGGGGTTAAGTGTGTGTGTGTGGATCTTATTGTCATAGTTTGGCCATTGTTCCCACCAGTTATGAATATTTTACTCACCCACTTGATGGTTGAGAGCTGGGGACACAAACAAGAACAGAAGTCGGTCAGTCAAAAAAATCTGTCAGGTCGTAAACAAACACAATTGTTTGCAAGTGAAAATAAAAGTGAACCACACCCACATATCCATTTCAGTCATCCATTGCACTGAAAAACTGTGTGCTCACAACAGAAAGGACAGTAGGTCAAAGTTGAATCAGAAAGTAAAACATTTTCCATCATTTTCACTAGATTTTTATGGAGATTTTCCAAAAAAAACATATTAACATATCTTCCAATGAAACTTCCAACATCCAACAGAGCCAAAAAAAACAAAAGCTACAGCTGAGATTATTAAACATATAAACAAAGCAAAACAAACCACAAAGAAATGCCCCCAGTCAGTCTTTTATACCTTATCAACTTTGTTCACATATTCACTTTCTGCTTTTGGTTTCACTTCCAAATAATTAGTTTCAATAAAACTGTGTGGATTCAGTTCACAACCTGTCTGAACGTCTCGTCGCTCATGTTACTTCCCCTAATAGGCTGTTGCCATGTCAGCGGTTAGGTTCATGAGCACAAAGTTATGTATGTAAATGATGGCCAAAACAACTAAAATAAATCCACAATAAGAAACTGTAAGCATCCTTTAATCATGTAATCTTTCCACCAGAAATGCACGTTCATGAGAATTGATTTATGACCTTAGACTCATGAAGTGTGTTAGTTTGTGTGTGTGTGTGTGTGTGTGTGTGGTCCCCTGTTCTATATGGCATATGTCCAGTCACCATACGTCCTTGCATTTGTGCTGTTGTCACCCACGCAAAACTATTTATATCCCAAGAGTCGTGAGTGTGCGTACATGCATGTGTGTATACAGTATATGTGTGTGTGTGTGTGTGTGTGTGTGTGTGTGTGTGTGTGTCAGGGCCTGTCATCAGGTTACAGGGGTGTGTAAGTGGACTCCTTTTTGTCCTGGTTGATAATTTAGACAGACGGCCACTGAAACTTTCAACAGGGGGGTCAGATGCTCTGTGCAACCTTTTCCACCGACAATCACACGCACGCGCACACACACACCTCCGTTCATTCCTATAATTACCAATTTATAATAAAAGTCTTGCCCATCAAACACTACTTCTAATTCATGCATTCTGCATTATCCATATCTTGAAAAGTATTGATGTTGATGTGAGAATGTGGAAAGTACAGATGTTTTGTCCCTACAGACATTTCATAAAGCACACAGGTCTTCTCTTAAAGTGAGATTTCAGTTTTTAAGTCCATGGTATAGGACCAAAGCTCTTGGGGTCTAATGTGTTTTATTCTCTTGACAAATACTGTACAAAGATATGATTCCTCCTGGCTGAGGCTGTGTATATATTATTTATTTATATTTGTTTTATAGCTTTTATATTGTCAATAAAGAATTTTAGTCAATCAATCATAGGTAAATTGCCATGATTATAGTATATGAAGTATAATGTATAAAAGTATAAGTACAAAAACAAATTAAACCAACGAAAATCACTGAATACTTAATTTACTTTTATTGCAATTTTTGTCAGAAAAAGTCATATTTAAAGATCCCCTCCAGCTATGTTTGAGGGTGTATATAAAATACTAGTAAAATTATCTTAATCTCAATATCCTGCTTCTCCCCTATTAAACATTCCAGTATCTATGAATATGTAAATATTTTTTATTTCAAAAGTTCAAATCCAAATATTCATCTACAGTATAACGTTACGTATTTATCACCACATGAGCAACAATTAAAGCTAACGTTTGGAAAGAAAATCTAATTAAGTAATTTACTTAATTGGGACTGTGTGAGTGTGTTTTGATCAAATTTGATTGACAGCACTGGCAGCATAAGCAAACAACCCCACAACTGTCAGCACATTTTGAGTCAAAAGCTGTTAAACTCTGATCGGTGTGCAGAAAATGACGGACTCCATCGATCACAGTCAGAAGCCTATTAAGAAAAAATAGTTTGTATCTAGTTAACTGTTTTAGAGTGTAGCTCATAGAAGTGGGGGTGACGTACTGAGAACTTACTATAGACAGATGAGGTATGAGTTAGAGAGAGTGAGGGGAAATTTCAGACAGTGATAAACATATAGACAGGAAAAATTCAGGAGAAAGGGGGAGAGAAAGTATAATAGGCCGAGTGTCAGAGACTGAAACATGGATAGAGAGAGATGACTGCTGACTCATCCTCTGACAGAACGGATCTGTCCCCGTCTCTCTCTCATCACCCCAAAGTGCTGCTGGCAGTCTCTCCTCCAAGCTGTTCCCATTCCTCCTCGACCAAATATCTCCTGCTGAACCCGCTGAAATGTGGTCTCATAACATGAATAATTAATTTACGTACTAAATTATACTGAAATCTAGTTCTCTCTGTGATTTAGATGCTCTGTGGTGAGAGCGCTGTGTCACCAGTAAGGATGACGGCACTATATTTGCATCGCATTACAGGCAAACTACATGTTGATAAAGTGGAAAAACGGTGATTGTGAATCCAATTTTCTTGTTTGTTTCTGTTGTTTTTTTTAGGAAAGCAATCTCCCGTTCAGGCCTCCAGCATCTCGGTCCACCCCAGCCCTCCCTGCCTCCCGCATCCAACGGCCCCAACAAGGAGCTACGTACCGGCGTGGACTGGACGGTCAGACATGCACATACACTTAGTTTATTCTTTGCCTCTTGATTATGTCTATTTATAGCACATATATCTTGTTTTCTATGACTTTTAATGGTAGATTGTTTGTACTTAAAAGAACTTAAATGCATGATAACGAGTAAGTATGATAATGAATCATCATGCATATACACTCATACAGGTACAATTACAGCACACACAGACACTGTTCTGTTCTGTCTGGCTGAATCACTGATTGACATTTGGATTTTCATGCCAACAGATTTGCCAGCAGACTGGTTTTAGCAGCCGTATGTTCATGTGGAAATGAAAAGCAGCAATTTTCTTTTAGGTTCTTGATCATTACTGCAGAAGGTTTTGGTAACGAGGAAAAGACAGTTTTATGTCAGCACTTTATTGGATGTGATTTTATCAGGATTTATCTGGCAGAATTTAATGGATTTCATCTCTGACGCACCTCGCAAAAGCTAAGGAGCCATTTTAAAACACTTTCTGCTTTGAAATGTAGCAGAAGCTACATGTGAACACCAATGCTCAGGGAAATGCCAGGATGTGGTGGAAAGTAAAATGTCATGAAACAACTTTGCAAATTAGACAGCCAGGGTCAAAAACACTGAAATACATGTGAATAAAAAATATATTACATTTGCAAAATCATTCCACCCCACTGAGATATGCAAAATTCACGTTTGTCCATTTCGGTTGTGGCACTCCAAGCTTTTTTTTCCATTTTGTGATCTTGTAATGGCAACAATTAACATGACACATTATTTGAAAGCGTGTGCAGTAAAATGTTGACGTTTGCCTACATTTCAGCAGAAAGGGTCGAAATCTGAAGAATGTTTACACATTTTCAGTAATCAGTGACTGTTTCTTCACAAGATAATTCAACCATTCAACTATTAACTATTTCAGATTTCGTAATGATTGTGTCTCTTTCTGAAAAAAAGGGGTGTGCAGAAGTGACTACTGCCAACTTTACAGTGTTTACAGTGGATTTAACAGAAGACAGGCACACTTCTATCTTTATCTGATTCAACAAAAAAAAGAAGGACTGTAACAGAGGGAGGTTTTTACTTTAGAATCATCAAAGTTGGAATATTTTCAATTTGGAGCACCTCAGTCTCAGAAAAGAAAACAAACAAAGCATTTTGGGCACAAAAACAGCATAAATTAAAAAAAAAAATGCTAGAAATGCACCCGGTGGTCTAAAACATTGGCAAAAACAAAAATGTCAGTGTGGGAGATTTAAAGTCTCAAGTGATTTTGGTCAACTCAGTAATTGTGTGGTCCTATGACAGCTGACACTATTTGATACAGATACTGTAAAGTTAGCCACCAAATAAATCATGATCCACTAATGAATAGTAAATAAAATGTGCTGTATTATTAATTGGAAGGTGTAAGTAGACAAACTGTTGTCGGCCCACATCTGAGACTCCCCTCAAGCTCTGTCTGCAGGGACACTTCCACCACGTCATCACTGGCCTTTAGCTCTCTTCACGACACACACACACGCACTCATATGTAATCAATGCACTTAATCACTCATTAATATACACTAAGGGGTTGATTTCAGGAAGGATTTATGGACGTTTTTAGGTGCCAATGAGTCAGATAGTGCTTGGAGTTATTTACTATAATAATAATAACTTTAACTTTATTTATACTACAGTGTTGCACCACATTTTGGGCAAAATGACAGAATAGTAGCACAGCTAGAGATGTATTTTATGAATAAATGCAATTTCAATTCAATTCAAAATACTTTTTTTCCCTCAAGGGGCAGTTTTAGCCAAGCAAGTCTGCAAACAAAGTACACATATACAGTTCTTTCACGCACAAACACACACAGACAATCTTAAAAAAAAATATGACACCATCAGAAAGAGTTAAAATACACAGGGATTAATGGTAATGGCCGGTCTTTAGCTGGCCAGCAATATCCAACACCACAAAGGCACATATTATGTAAAAAGTCCCATACATAAAAAGTTACATACAGATAATGTAAAACACATTCCTGATGGCTTTAGCTTTAAGTAGTCATAGAGGACATGTGTGGGGTCGTTGATAATCTTATATGCTTTATTGAGGACTTGTTTAGTATTAAGCTGCGTGCCAATAATTTTAGAGCTGAGGTTAACAGCACCTTGGTCCTCGTCCTTTTGACAAAAGGATGTAAACAAGCAAATAATTGAAAAGTTTAAATACTTTCAATAAAAGAGGACGTCATCAATATTCTCCGATCTACTCCAAAGGAATTTAGTTTACGTAGGCAGTACAGATGCTGCTGAGCATTTTTTACAATAACATCTGTCAAAATCTCAGTCTATGATTTCAACACTTAAGTCCTGAATGACTGTTAGAAGATGTGAAGTCTGTGTATTTTGGTGAGATCACCATTTCTTTAGTTTTTGAAATATTTAAATTTAAAAAGGATCTATCGCACAAGTCCACAATGCAATTTGTATCTTAGGGCATTCTTATGTAGGACCACAGGATGTAAGAGGAGGAAATGGAAATGTGTACAAATGGACATTGAAAGTGAAACATATAGTGAAACTATATGGCTGATTAACCACAGTGGCTGAGGCACTTTTGGCCACCATTTAATGTCTGGAAGAGGCGAGAGACAGAGATAGAGATTAGAAAAAGATTAGACAGCTTTAGCTCTTCTTATCACAGTCCAGCTCTGTTTGGCCGGTTGGTTACGTCTCATCATTTCAGTAATAGCTGCAGTATATGACAATAATCACATGATATTGGCACTGAATGCAGCCAATTTGGAGATTTTGTAAATTGCACTTTTTGTTGAACACACACAACAAGACTAAGAGTTTACAGCGATGCTTGTTGGTTCTGTGAGGCTGTACTAAAGAACAGTAGTGATTTGAGCTCAATGCTAATGTCTGCAAAAACATATTTTAATCCAACGTTTAAATGTTTTAACCTTTCATAAGTCTGAGAGGTCTTTTTAAATAAATCACTGACCATTTTGTTGAGCAGACGGCATTATTTAACATATATTTCCTAACTTTATTCCTTGTGGGAAGAGTGCATAATTGCAGTTTCAAAACTACTATATTTATTTGATTTTTCAGTATTTCGAGTTCAGTAGCAGAGAAGTTGGACTTTCATTTGTGCCATTGCTCTTAAATGTGATTAATGGAGGATTCAAATGAACTCAGCTGCATCTGTGTTTATTCATATGATCACATGAGTTGAAAACATGATGATGCAGACACATCATTTGCATAAGGCCCTGTAAATCAACTCATAACTCAGCATTTACACGGTATACAATAAACCTAGTGACATCATTTTACTGACACACACACATGCATGCAATCACACACACTTAGATGTTTGCATATGGGCGTGTGTGCTGTGAAGGTGTGTGTGTGTCTGTGTGTGCACTTGAATTGGGAGCTCCAGTAGTGTTTTGATTAGCGCCTTAAATTAACATGTGCTGTGAAATTACCCACCTACTCAGCAGCAACAATTATGTGCTTGACACACTTCTTGACCGCTCTCACAGCAGAGTGTTTATGCGCATATGGTTGCAATTTAATGCGACTGAAAATAATCAGAGTGAGAGATGCACGAGGATAATGTGAGTTATTATATCATTATTTCTGTCTCTCTGCAGGAGAACGCAGTGAATGGGGATCACCTGTGGATGGAGACGAGCTGCTCGGGAGAGCTCTGTTATCTCGGAGAGGACACCTGCCTACTAAAGACCGCAGTGAGTAGTATTCACACTGACCACTTGTGTGTGTGATATCTTGTACTTATATCTTTTTGATTACCTCCATAAGTGAAGTGAAATAGCAGTAAGGTCTAAAAAGTGTTTTGGAAATTTGGAAGAATTTGGTGAGCTGACAGGAAGTATTCAGAAAAAATGCAGCACAGACTGCGCCAAATTCAAGGTAAGTACTGCCAGTAGATAAAAGAACCAGTGTATGAAATAAATAAATAAATACATAAATGGCATTAGAGTAAAAATATTAGATGCTATGAGTATGGAGTAAGCTGTTTAGGGACTGTAAGCTGTTTAGGGAGAGAGAGAGATATGACTATTTCTGTCTCATAGCAGCATGGTCATTTAAAGTGACGAGTGCAGTGTGTTGCATATGTCAGTGGTTCACTGACTCAACCACTGATTTTTAAGAGGTGATCCATATTTTCAAAGCAGGTCTTTGGTCATTATGTCTCCTTAATGTAGCAGCAAAGTAGGTTTAGACCAATAAATCAATCTCTTTAAATGGCTTGTTTTGCCAAGCAGACATCACTTCAGCTGGGAAGAATTGATGACTTTAGAACCCGTAGCAGGTAATACTTAACGTCACCGGCCTATAAAAGCTTGTGGAGCAACATGGTTATCAACCAGGTGTGGCTGGTCTATAAAAAGGTCAGACACCGGCCACAAACCAGGCATCAGAGAAGATTAACTATTGCTACAGTATTGCAGCAGTTGTAAAAAAAAAAAAATGTCTTTTTCTACTGTTGTTCTAAATTTCACATCAACAGAGAGACTTGGAAGAAAAAGAACAGACTGAACTGTGATTTCTTAAAACACACTGCTCAAAACAAGGCTGTGATTTTAGTGCCAGCAACTCATAAAATTTGATTTATTACAGGATTAAATGATTTTTTTCACACATTTGTTGTTCGATATTTTAAAATGTACAAAAATCAAATGCATAAAATGTGTTCTGCTCCATCTTCCCTTCATGATTCATGAAGTCAAAGCAGTGTAGTAGGATGCAGCGTTGGACAAAGCAGGTGGTCCAAGTGTTTTGGAAACAGATCCTTGCATCCTTGCGTTCCTAAACATCTAGAAATGTAGCGTTATTTTATACAGGATGCCACACTCTCATTCAGATGAACCGTGTCTACAAAGCAGCAGAAGAAATGACTTGGAAAGCAGACAAAAAGCCATTTCAAGTTGCATTAACCACAAGTATGCAGAGCTGTGTAAAAAGCATATTTAAATTACAGGTTTTATAGGCTCTTTCTCCTTATATGGAACAACAGCTCTTGGAATAGAGAGCTGGGAAATAACCTTTAATATTCACATTAATACAGTTTAATGACACATTCATGTACATTTCCAGTGATGGTATGCCTTTACAGTGTCTATATAAGATCACGGTGAGACTGCTACCAGAGCAAAAATAAATATGCTGTAATCTCTTCTCAGTCATAACTTTAATGAGATAAATATTCCATCAGCTCTGTGTGCTTTTAGTTACTTAAGTGGACAACCTGAAATCAGTGGAATCTCAGATTGCTTTGACAGTCATGGATCACATGAATAAGCACATTCCTACCTGTGCTCAGCTAGATACGGCTGATTTCATTTTAATCAAGGGGAAAAAACCTGGCAGTCTGAGGGATGCTGCAGAGACTTTGAATATTGAAAGTAACGTGAGATTCATGCGGTTCATGCTTTGTGTATAAATTCTCACAGTAGTTTGTAGGGAGACTCTTGAGGGACCATTATGATGTGTAGGGGGAGGGTCACATGACGGACGGGGCCAACTGAAGGTGTCTTGAAAATTAGTAAAACTACAAGTAAAAAATATTTGTAGGAGGGGGATTCGATTCGATCACCACTAAACGCTCCAGCTGGTGGTGACGTGCTGGGTGACGTACTGAAACAGAAAATTGTTGAGAAGCTGGAACCAGAAAATGTTGGGCATTTTTGCTTGAAAAATAATTGAAACAATTATTTGATTATCAAAATGGTTGCTGATTCCTTTTCTGTCGTTCGACTAATCGATTAATCATTGCAGCTCTATTATGGATCTGTCACAAGCAAAAGATTTCCACCGGCTCTGATCAGAATCACAGCTCAATGACATTTTAGTAAAAGAATAACTAATGGCATTTTCAATAATAAATTCCTACTAAAATGTGTCAATTGAAAGATTTTTCTTTATAAAAACACATAAAACAACATTGTCCAACCCTCAGACAGTGTGGTCTATAAGACAAGTTAACTGCAGTAAACATGCTAGCAAATTAGCTCGCTATTGGTAGTGCTAATTCAACTACCCCACTGTTCATGTGACCCTCAAGAGTCTCCCGGAGTTTGCACGACTGAGTAAGGAGGGTCACGAGGTGGAAAAGGATGAAGAGGATCGCTCCTTCCTGTGCCTCTGCACTATGCTCTCCCTCTGAGACTGTATTAACTGTCAGTTCTACCTTTGCAGTTATGCAGTTTTTGCTGGCTGTTTCATGAATTGTAACACTCTTGATGAAAGGAATTAATGCAGCTATTTAAGTGATAATAGTTGCATTAATTCCTTTCATCAACAGAGCGTTAAACTCTTTTAAAAACCACGACTGTAGGATTATGTAACCCTCAGTATAAAAGGGTGATGAAGATGATGGACTGAGTACATTTCTACATTATCAGCTTGCAAATTAAGCATATTGTAGCTACAAAAAAGCCAATTTCTGGTAAACAAGTTCCTCCATTAACACCTCTGCAATTTACTTTAATCATGTTGTCAAAGATGCATCATTTGCCTCTCAGTCAGAGCATCTTGCAGAAGAACTTCTAGCTTTCTTAATGTGTTGTATTTTATGTTAAAAGAGGATTTTGTGGAGGGACTTGGGTGTGATGAGAACATTTATAACCGCTAACCAATCAGATGTTAGAGTGAAAGGCTTTTTTTTTTTTTTTTAATGATACATGTAGCAGCCATTAAGTGTTTCTCGCTGTGACTGAGTGAACCCATTGACTGGAGTTGAGACCACTCCATTATCTGCTGTCATAATATTACCCATAATGAGCGGTAAGAGCAAGGGCAGCAAACAGCACTCTCATCTTGAGTGTTTGCCTATTATTTTTCATTTCCAGTCACACCTCGTAATAAATGACTGAGGTCATCTCTGTGCCACCAATTTGACATTTTCTCACAGCCCTCATTTAAAGGTTTAGTTTTTATTAGTAGGAATATTATTGTTTTTCTGGCTTAATAATTTAGTAACTGAAAAATTAGAGTGCATTTTTGGGCTTGTTGCTTTTAGGAGCACCAACAATGTTAACCACCGACTTATTTAATGTCAACATAATTCCTTTTTTCATTTTGAGTCATGCCTGTTGAAGAAAAATAACTGAAACTGACATGTCAAGGTGTCCCTTCTTATGTCTGGAGTGTCATTGTACTGTTAATCCTGTTAATAAAAAGCTTTTTAAACAGGAAGAGAAGTGAAATGTTTGGGCACCTTGAGCACATTTCTGTGTATTTGCGTGTCTTTCATCTATGTTTAACAGGTTGTTTATATCATCTGCAAGCATTCTTGCACTGCTTGTGTTGTGTGCTTTCAGTGTTTTTGTGCATCTCACCGCCCTCTGTGCTGTGTCTCTGTTGTCTCCTTTAAGAAGTCGGCCCCCAGGAGGAAATGTGCAGCCTGTAAGATCGTTGTTCACACTGGCTGCATAGAGCAACTAGAAAAGGTACCTACCACCACACCCACACATACAAAGTTGTGAAAACATATTTTTGAGTTTTGACAGTTATTTGAGAAGACTGAGTTTTCTGTTCCTCTTCCACTCTTTGAACTACATTTAGACATAATAGGCGTATGCATGAGAACACCAGATGTGCATTTGTGGCTGCATGTTTGCTAAAGTAGCGTAAACGAAGGTGAAAAGGTCTGCTGTCTTTTCCAGGATGTGTTAAAGTTGTGTTCATTTCACACTGTTGGTGAATATCATTTTTTTTTAATTGAAACTCTTTTAATAGTCATAATAATGTCCTGACATACAGCGTTGATCAGTTGCCGCAACTTTACACTGACATGTTCAGAATAGCTTTTAAAAAACGCAGCCTCCTCATTCATGTCAATGCGTGTTGGCAAAGCAGTGGTGCTGACGCAGCGGCAAAAACTCTCTCAATTTTAGCCTCAGACCTCTGACTAGTTTTGGGTCTTTAACAGAACAACATTTTAGTTGGCAAAAATAACCAAAATAGATTTGCAGCATTTTTTCAACAGTGGACATTTTATTATTGCATGACTGTATTTTACATTTTTCAACAGTTAGACACTTCGTCAATTATTTATTCTAGTTGTTAAATATTAATATTGTTACCTCATGGTACAAATATTTTAGTATATAAGCTGCCAGGATTTGATGTTTTGTGCCAAAAAAAAAAAAGATTTATCTCTCTTTTTCTCTCTCCAGATCAACTTCAGATGCAAGCCAACTTTCAGAGAGGGAGGATCCCGGTGCCTCAGAGATGTAAGTTAGTGCGTGCGTGTGTGTGTGTGTGTGTGTGTGTGTGAGTAAATGACTATATACACCTGAGAGAAAATAATAAGTACGTATCCTGTTTGGATTGTGTGTGTGAGAGAGAAAAAAAACGCGATTGTGTTCAGCATCTGTCTCTCCGACAGCAGAACATACTGAGACATCACTGGGTTCACAGACGAAGGCAGGAGGGGAAATGTAGACAGTGTGGAAAGGTAAGCACACACACGCACACACATAAATGTTGTTAACAGTTATTGCTTTTCATACAGACTATCTCAGTGTATTTCTTTCTGTTCCCATAGAGTTTTCAACAGAAGTTCTTCCACAGTAAAGAAATCATCGCCATCAGTTGTTCCTGGTGTAAACAGGCTGTAAGTACTCAGCCACTGTCCTGCTGTCAGGAACATTAACCAGACGTACACAATATAACTTTACGTATGAAAGTTATTTAAAGGATAATTCCGATTTATTTCAACCTGACGTACCAACCTGATTTCCCATAAATGTGGCTATCGTGGCTCTATGGGCCATGCTAACTTTGCGCTTTCCAGCTGTAGTGTGTCCATGTAGATCCTGAGGCAGTTAGCCATAACAGCTGCTACAGGCAGCTAGTTTCTGTGCTACATTTCTTTCAGACTTAGAGTCAAACACTTTAAATGATTCATGTAAAAATCGTGTTTATTTGGAGCCTCAGCACTTTGCCCTGATATACTGTGTGACGTTTTCCCCAAATCTCTATAGTGGCACTGGTGAGTGCAAAGGTTGAAATAAACTGGAATTATCTTTAAAACAGGTAAAACAAAATTTGTTTTCTTCAGAAAGTCTCCTTCTCCTACATGGTCTGCTGTCATGTATATTTCTAGTTGTTCAGTTGTGAAACCTCAAGGATCTGTTCAGCCAAGTCATACTGTAATGTAAATGTATAATTTGTAATTGATAAAATGATTGATAGGATAAATAATGAGACGTTTCTGTTGCAGTTCCACAACAAGGTGACATGTTTCATGCTGCACCAGATTGAGGAGCCATGTTCACTGGGGGCCCACGCTGGAGTCATAGTGCCTCCATCCTGGATCATCAAAGTCAGGAAACCACAGGTGTACACACACACACACACACACACACACACACACACACACTGCCCCAGCAGTTAGTCCACTGGTTGATAAAGTTCAGCTGTCATTTTGTGACAGTAACAAGAACTGACTGTTGGATCTAAATTTAAAACTGCAAAAAGAAGGCGTGTGTCAAAAACTGTGTGCATGTCTTTGTGCGCGTGTTGATGTGTGTGTGTGTGTGCGTGTGTGTGTGTGTGTGTGCGTGTGCGTGTGATTTTTGGCCGTGATGTGATATGAGCTGACACATGTCTGATCTGTCTGAGAGAACTCTGGGTTTCTGTCTCGTTGTCGCACACACACGCGCGCGCACACACACACAAACACATATCCCTTAGTCACATCACATGCTTCATTGCACTTTTAATTACCACCACAAGGGACATGGTGACAGTGAACTAACCATTGGACTGTCTGTGTTGTGTGTGTATGTGTATGTGTATGTGTATGTGTATGTGTGTGTGTGTGTGTGTGTGTGTGTTTGTGTACCCTAGAGCTCACTTAAGAACTCTGCCAGAAGAAAAAAACGGACATCTTTCAAACGAAGGACAAGCAAGAAGGGAATGGATGTAAGTAACAATGTGAAAGAGGCGGAGAAAGAGGGAGACAGAGGATATTAGTATTCGGGCTTTTGAAGTGTTTATAAATTTAGATTTTCCTTTCACACAGTTTCAAAGTTAAACAGAGCTAGAATGTTCTACAACTCAACATGTACATAATACATGATGTCCCCAGCTGAAACTGAACATCGAGTGCTGTGTTCATTTATTCTCTAGGCCACCAGATGCCCCATCAGTCAAGTTTTTTTAAAATAAATTTGTATATACAGTATCTGTGTCTTTCCATATGCGCCTTTTGTCACGTTTGGCACATCTTATTGTGTCTTTCTGTCTTTTTCTCCCTAGGAGTCCAAATGGCGTCCGTTCATGTTGAAGCCTCTCCCCTCTCCTCTCATGAAGCCCATCTTAGTTTTTGTTAATCCCAAGAGCGGGGGCAACCAGGTCAGCACACATTTTAATCTTTTGTTGTCACCTACCTAATACCATTACAAGCTAGCCTCATTTGAACAGTGGGGAGGGTCCTGTAATCTAATTTATACCCACTAGTTGCTATAATTTCAAAGGACTGTTTAGAGAATTTTTGCCAAATTATTGCTTGTAGCTTAAGATGTAAAACACTGCGCCCCTGTTATGTAATGCTATTTTCTCTGTCTACAATTATTTTAAAATGCAGGAAGACATACTGTACTAATTTTTTTCTGACACTGGATTTAACCAACAACCTTTTCTACTGAACACTTTCATACTTTACAAGAAATAATGTTGCATCATGGCATTATCATAATTTTCATAAATTAAAGTCCAGTTCAAACTGGATTAGTTTTATCAGATCAACAGAGCTCTTTAAAAATGTTTTACTCTATGGTAAGTATCATAATCATAACATCACAATGGACTCAATTGATATTTCTCTTTCTCCCTGTAGGGTGCCAAGGTGTTACAGATGTTCATGTGGATCTTGAACCCGCGACAAGTCTTTGACCTGTCGCAGGGTGGGCTTCGAGAGGCGTAAGTACCCTTCACTAGGAGCAGTGTTCAGCTTTAATTAAAAAACATGCTCCTTACACAATCGGGTTAAAGGCTGCGTAACAGTCTGGAATAGACTGACTGCACTTGGTGAATCTGTAATAATTTTCTCCTCAATTCCTCATCACACTTATAATTATCACAGTGAACTGCTGGGTGAAAATTGCTTTCCTATATCTTCTCACTTCAGTTTTAGTCTCTTTTATTCAAGTGCACTGCCCATGGGTTGAGCAATTTTCATCAAACATTGACCAATTACACCCACTCAACACCAATCAGTCTCCTTTATTCTATAACCAGGCCTCTCTCTGCTTTGTCCACTTTGCAAATTGTCAGGTTGGAGTTGTACAGGAAAGTGCCAAATCTGAGGATCCTCGCCTGTGGAGGTGATGGGACGGTAAGGGTCTGTTTTATTCTATTTTTATTTCTACGACATGTATTCTTTTCTAAATCTCTGCAGCTTATATGTTCTGTGCATGTCTCTCTGTAGGTGGGGTGGATCCTGTCCGCTCTAGATGAGCTACAGATGAACCCCCAGCCTCCTGTTGCAGTTCTTCCTCTGGGAACAGGAAATGACCTCGCCAGGACGCTCAACTGGGGTGGGGTGAGTTCCTAGCCTTGACTTCTGCCGCAGAGTTAACAGAGAGTGGCAGGACGTGCTGTAACAGTTTCTCCTCCCTGTATTTATTCATTCAAAAGTGTCTGTTTAATGACCTTGAGGTCAGCTTGATTATCCATATCATGAATAAAATATGATAGATTAAACTGTAGGGTCATTGCAGGAGGGAAGTTATGGTAAGGTACTGCAAAAAAAAGAAGAATATATAAAATAGGGCTTATGTAAATACACACAACCAGCAAACGCAGCACTTATAACTTAAATAGAAATGTGTGAATGAAAAGTCCAGTACTGTATATGTGAATAACATTACCAGGTTATCCAAAAAAGCAGGAATAGCTATTTCCTGGACAAATATAAAACAATGAAGTGTATGCATTATGCAAAATAATAATATGC
Source organism: Scomberomorus guttatus (assembly GCA_038419695.1). Taxonomy (NCBI): domain Eukaryota; kingdom Metazoa; phylum Chordata; class Actinopteri; order Scombriformes; family Scombridae; genus Scomberomorus; species Scomberomorus guttatus. The sequence continues at coordinate 5,053,244 of CM076466.1, read as the reverse complement.
AGTTAAAATAAATCCATTATTTACGTCTCTGACACTTCTGGGAGCTATAGAATAACTCAGCCACATTCCAGGAAGTCTACGAGAGCTTTCTTCCTGTGTATCTCATCCTCTAAACCCTGACTTTTAACTATTGTCTGAAGCTTTCCAGAGCACAACACGTCAAGTAAAGATGTTGTTGTTGCTCTCATTGTATAAATGATTTTATCCTGTATCTGTTCTGCGTGAGTGCTGCATATAACGTTATATAGTTAAACCACGTTAGTTCAATACAATATCACTTCTGACTTTTTATTTTAAATTAGACGTTTCAATAATTCCTTTCATGCTTTTGATTCCAGAGATGTTTTAGTATATACATCAAACTAATAATTTGCACCAAGTTTAGAAATTCATCTGTCAAATTTTCCAATTAATGTTTTGTGATTTTTAACTTGATTAACATGACGATTAACACGACAGATTTTTCTTCAAGAATCAGTCAGAATCAGTAAAAAGTGTTTGGTTGCTCAGTGCTGCTGTAACTGTATTTTCATTTTTGACTTCAGCATCACCTTTGCTTCCCTACATCAGTGACAACAAGCATAAACTACTGTCAGAGTCTTTTTTTCAGTCTTTTACTGAGACCTAAGCGCTCAGAGTTGCTGAAACTTAAAAAGATAAAATATAATGCACTATTCTTCTTTATGAAGGCACTTTATACTCTTGCGGTTTGTTACTAAAATAAGGTGAAGAGCTGAAGCATCAAGAATCTGCCCCTTGACACACACTCACACATACATTACATAACCACACTGCAACATAAAGAAGACCTTTGCAAGCTCCCACATTCTTCCATTAGGCTTTTCTTTAGAGCAGTTATGTGGGCTTGTGGCAGTGATAATACATCAAATATCTCTCTGAAGTCTGAGTCAAAAAACAAATTATTTTTCCTGGTATTTTTAATTGAATTACATTAAAACTTTATGACATAATTTGGACATTTTCACGTTAATTTAACATCACTGAAGATACATTATCTGCATCATCTTCTGCATTACATTATCATATGCGTCACATTAACTGGGTTAATTTAGTTTTCAAGGGACATTTAAATAAATTTTTAGAAGGTTTATAGTAAGGATTCAGTTATTTCTTCGCCTGCTGTGCCTTCTTATGACAAAAATACAGGTATGTTGTTATGAGTCTTCACAGAAAGACTGTCATAGGAATGCTCAAATATTTGGGAAGACTGGAATGTTGGTTAACAGTTGATCGCATGGACCCAAAAATCATTATTTTTCAAATTGGGTCGTTCATTTCATCACTTTTTGGTCTTCTAGCTACTGCTACTACTTGTAGCTTTTGCGAGGCTTGCTTTAGCTGGCAGGAAGATGCACGACGAGGTGACCTTTCAACTTACTGGGCCGATTAATGTGGTCACGCTGTACAGATTGCATTTACACCTGCGGAGATTATTTTACTACTTATGGTGAATGATGGGCCGAGGATACATAAATTACTTTTCATTCCAGGAATACAATGTTGAAAAATTGATAGAGAGAGAGATACTGTAGATGCTTTGAACAAGTGTAGAGCTGAGTGAAAATGCAGATCTCCACTGTGTGTAATTAGTAGTGTGTCCTTTTTGTCCTTTCTTTTGTTTGGTATTTCTGCCTGCAGGTTCCCTATCTACTTTGTCTCTGTTGTTTTTTCCTTCTCTTTCCCTCAGTTCCTTCTTTTTCCCTCGCCTTTACCTATTTTTTCTCTTCCTTTCCCCATTCCCTTACCTGTACCTTTTCCTTTCCATTCTCATCTCTTTCTGACGGTTACTTACTGCTCCACCTGCCCTAGCTCACCTCCTGCCCTGTCTCTGTGTGAGTGTGAATGTCCCTGTGACGTGCTGTGCGAGTGTGAGCTCTGCTGTGTGTGTGTGTTAGAACACCTCAGAGGAGGCCCTGCTGATGAGCGCTACTATCATCAGATTGTTGTCTCCTCGTGTGTGCGTGTGTGTGTGTGTGTCACTCACTGCAGTCCTTGGTACTCTGATTTCCTGACCCTGTCCACAGGGAGAAAGGAAATAAAAAACTGAGAAAATAGTGACAGAGGACAGAATGGGGGGGTGAAGACATGTATTTATGCATGTGTTTGTGGTGTGCTCTCAGCTTTCTTTTCACTTAAAGAGGTTATTGTGTCAGTAAAGCAGCCTCAGTGACCCCTCAATGAAAGCCAGTCATTACATGCTCTCATTCTCGATTCCACTCTCTCTCTCTCTGTCACTCTCTGTGTGTGTTGACCTCTTGTTGGCAAGCAGATAAGAGGACGAGAGACCTTGGTGGTTTGACAGATAGAAAGACCAAATGGCATATAGGCCATAATTTAGATAGAAAGACAAAACCCTCCCTTCATCTCTCTTCCTCCCTACCATCTGATTCTCTCTGCTTTCCTGCTCTCTCCCTCTTTTTTCCTCCCTTTCCTCTTTATTCACCTTTCTCATTTTGCTCCCTTTTCTCCCCTTTTTCTTAGTGTCAACAAATCTCATGTGCAGAGTCAAACCAACAATGAATTGATCTACTTACAAGTATTGCTTGTATATCCGAAACCTGCAAATTCACTTCTTCTCTGTGTGTCTATCTGCCCTCGTGTTCATCCCTCTCTCTGCAGGGTTACACAGATGAGCCGGTGTCCAAGGTTTTGTGTCACGTGGAGGACGGTTCGGTGGTGCAGCTGGACAGGTGGAACCTTCTGGTAGAGAAAAGTGCCGTCCAACCAGAGGAGGGCACACAGAAGGTCAGAAATCAGCTGAGCGTCTAAGCTGATGGTTGGGGTGTGCATGTGAACTTTAATTACATTGTGGGGGGCTGGTGTGTCCAACAATGTTAATGTTAATAAATTTACACATAACTTATTTAATACACTTCACAAAACAACATTAAATTGAAGCATAACAGGATAAATATCTGTGCAGACGTGTTGGAAAAGAAGTGTGTGTACAGAAAATGTAAATTTGTTTTTCAGTTTTAATGGTTGTACATTATGAAAGGGAACCAGGATGTGAGCTGTTTGGTCAGTGCTGTCTGTGTGAAAATGTTATATAACATTTCTACAAACACACTCACTTTTAATATTTCCTCTTGTGCCCTCAGCTGCCTCTGAATGTGTTCAACAACTACTTCAGCTTGGGCTTCGATGCTCACGTCACCCTCGAGTTCCACGAATCCAGAGGTCAGTCAGATCTATTTTAGTGCCTTTCCTCTACATTTCAACTCATATTAACTCTATTTATACCCCATTAAGTTCATCTCCTTCCAGTTAATGCATTGTATTCCACTGTTGTAAAAGAAAGATGAGGAGAATAAGATAAAATATTAAAAGGACACACGTGTGCAGTCATGCATGCACAAATGAGTTTCTCACTCCATTATTTTACGTTTTCGTTATCTTTGCCAGATATTTAATGTATTCTCCCTCTTTTTCTCTTTCTCTGACTGTGTCTTTCCAGAGGCCAACCCAGAAAAGTTTAACAGTCGCTTCCGCAACAAGATGTTCTATGCAGGAGTGAGTGTCCCATTTGACTTATTGCACACACACATTCACACACACACTTTCAGCACACACACAAAGACTTACGCAGCTCAAACTTCTCTCTTTTTCTTCTCTCTCTGTCTGTCTTAATAAGACACACAGACATACACACATGTACTGAGAGGGCAAAGAAAAGGCCAGTTAGAAGAGGTGATATCTTGCTACAATACAAAAATAAATTTATTTGCATTTATTGGTGATTTTAAAGCAATAAAAACAGTGTCAGACATGCAATAAAGATCCTGTGTGCTTAACTAAAAATGTGGATGTCAGAGTTTTCAGCAGTTAATTTTGTCCTTATATTTTGCACTTTTATAGTATTTATTATCATTTTTAGTATAGTAGTCGTACAGAATGTTTGACTAGCTTTAACTAGTAATGTTTCTATTCACTATTTTTCCAGCTTCCAGCATCAGACTTAGAAAATCTTTGTGTTTTTTGGAACCTGTAGGTACAGATGTAGATGGGAGATGGAAGGAAGACATTATGGGTGGGAGTTAAAGAGGAAGCATGTAGGGGGGTTATCTCTTTTTAATGAGGGAAATGTAATGAACTGTAATTCTGTTTGATTGGGTCCTTTTCTCTGTTCGTGTGTGTGTGTGTGTGTGTGTGTGTGTGTGTGTGTGTGTGTGTGTGTGTGTGTGTGTGTGTGTGTGTGTGTGTGTGTGTGTACAGGCTGCGTTCTCAGATTTCCTCCAGAGAAGCTCCAGGGATTTGTCCAAGCACGTCAGAGTGGTGGTGAGTGTTAACACACACTCTCTCTCTCTCAGGCTGTATCGTTTTCCATGTCGACATGTCTGGGCAGCAGGTCGGCCTGGTGATTAAAAATGCTGTCTTTCAGCTGCTCCGTTAACATCCACCATGCTGAAGTGTCCTTCAGCGGGACATTGAACAGACAACAGACAGCGCTCTGTCACTGACCCTGACCACTGACCTCCCTCCAAGCACAACATTATTATCACATTGTATCTCATATTTGGGATTTAATTGGGATGTTAAAGTTTATTATTTTGGTTTCTATGTCATGGATTTCCTCACATCTGATGAAATTTATGTTCCAGAAATGTTAGTGTCAACAAGCCTTATTTTTTTCTTCTTTGTATTTTATTGTGCTTTGGACTCCTCATGAGTTGTGTCCGTAATAAAGTCTGAACTGAATAGAAATCCCATGAAAACACCAAAACCACCAATGCATTACTCCATGTCTCCGTACTCAGAACTTCCCCTTTCTGTCTGTGGCGCTCAAGCCCAAGCGCAGCCTATTTAGCAAGTAAATTTTTAAAAAATGGTGACAAATTTCTACTTTCATTAAAAAAAAAAAAGACTTTCCTAAAACGGGTGGGCTCTGTAGTATTTAGCAAACCGTACCAGAGGAAATTGTGCATTTGTTGGACCATTTTCAGCTGCATATTTGGTGTATTGACAGCAGCTGTGTTCATGGTAATGAAGGAACATGTCACCCAGTGCAATAATGTGGCTCATTGATGTGTTTTTAATAGTTTTTGGACAACAATGGAGCTCTATAGCACAGAGGAATAAGATATATCAGACAATACTTGTCAGTAGTAGGATCAATTCATTTTTGGTTGTAATGTTTTCATGGGATTTGTTGACAGTAAAAGGCATAAAGAATATCATATAAGTAAACAACCCTGACCCTGAAACATAATCCCTTATTCAGAAAATATCTTACCTCCGGCCTACAGTTCATATTTCTTGTTGTTGCGACAACTCCTTGATGGCGTCCAATAGAGAGCTGAGTGAGCAGGTCCGACATGACCCCTGAGCTGTATCGGTCGCTTTCCAGCCCCCCCACATCAAAACAGGTTTAAGACCAAGAGCGAGAACACTGAAAATGAGACTGAAAACTGAGAATTGAGAGTGAAGCTGGGACAGACATGTAAAACCAAGGAAAGGATCTGAGAGTGAAAATCTCTTGTTCTCCCAAATTGGCATTAGTTACAGCTTATTCAAACAGTGGATTATATTCATTCATGTTCAGGTATGTCAGCCAGCTCAATTTTGAAGCCACACAGGTGGTCAACGAAGCCCATTTTGTAAACCACTGGTCCTGATCATAAAGCACAGCATAAATGACTCTATCTAACCCACATTTTCACTTTCTCTGTCTTTCTCAGTGTGATGGTACAGATCTAACTCCTAAGATCCAGGAGTTAAAATTCCAGTGCATTGTGTTTCTAAACATTCCCAGGTAGGTGTACATACAGAGCCAATGATACTGTGCTATACTTGTTTGTAAATAATAATAATAATAATAATGATAATAATAATAAAAATGGCAAAATGGTGAAAGGGAGCTAGAATAATAAAAAATAAATCATTGAGTGATAATCGGCTAGCTAGTTTTCCTGGACACAGTAATTATAATGTTAAATTATGTTACATTATAGTGCTTTATTTACATTAGACTGATATATCAGATACTGCCAGTATCTGACGCTGTGTGCCAGTAAGAAACATCTTGATCACTTTAATGTCCCAAAAATTCCACCTAATTATAATTATGTAGACTATTCCCATCAGAGTGAAAAAGCTAGAGCCGCTAAAACGTTTTAGTGACTAATTAAATTCCTTTAAGTGGGTTAGTACAGTAGCTGCTTAAAGCAAGAGACAGGAGGTCTAATTTTGGTTTGGTACTCTGAAACTGAAGCTGTTAGAAGAAGAATTAAATCCTCCCAAACCAAACCGAAGTTACAATATTCCTCTGGTCAGACATCTGAATGATAAATTCACTATCTGTGTTCAGGGGAGAATCTCCATCATGATGTTAGATGATACCGTCTAGAAGATACCTGATATCAGCTCTGTATGTTATTGACAACCAGATGTTGCTTATCTGGAATTACCAAACTCTTATTTGTTTGTTACTGTGTGTGTGCGTGCGTGTGTGTAGGTACTGTGCTGGCACCATGCCGTGGGGAAACACAGGGGACCACCGGGACTTTGAACCGCAGCGCCATGACGACGGCTGCATCGAGGTTATTGGCTTCACCATGGCCTCACTGGTGAGAGAAACAAGTGAACATGGGAACAAAATAAACACAATTAACAACGAGAACTAGAACACACAATCAAAGAAAAAGGAACAGGGTTGGTATATTTTTTTTCTGTTAATGCTCCCACAACTGTTCACCTCTGGTGTACATTTCTCCTCCTGTCCACCAGGCGGCGCTACAGGTGGGAGGTCACGGGGAGAGACTGCACCAATGCAGAGAGGTCGTCCTCACCACGTTCAAGACCGTACCTGTTCAGGTGAGCACACACACTCACTGGCTTCCCTGCTAAAGGAGTAGAATATTTATTGACTGAAGTATTTGTGTAATTGTCTACAGATTATATCCATAGAAAGTTTTTTTTTTTTTTTTAAAAAGATAAAATGAAACTGAAGATTTTAGAGGAGAACATTAGCAAAAGTTGTGGCTTAATTTTACTGCTTTTGACTATAAAAGTACATGTTTTGATACATAGGACTCATCAAGCAAGGGAAAAGAACAGAGTTTGAAATGTTAAAAATGCACTTTAACTAAATATATTCATGAATCTTATTGCCTGTCACCCTTAAAATGGTTAAAGCAGTATGTTCATTTATATTTAGATATATTCATAAATGTTGTATAAGCTCTGGGATAAGCTCATATTTCAAAATACTGACTTGCTTTAATTTATTCTGTGGCACATTCAGGGCTTCAAATAATTTGCCTGTTCACAAATTGCAGCTATTTTTCATCTTGGGCAAGTCAGATCAAAGACAGATTTGCTAAGATGTAAGAATATGTTTAAGGAGGAAGCTTAAAACAAAGGTCCACTCACTCGGTATTTCCATAACTTTTAGCCAAATCTCGTGACCTTTATCAATGGATTGAGTTTGCTCAGTTGGTCAAAAATTTAAGGTCAAAAATTTACTTTCAAGCTCAGCCGTCCATCGCTGCCATGTCACATAGACAATCACTGCCCCTGCTGGAGGTTGGGTTGAATAAATAAATAATATTAAAATTCAGTCGTCTCTGCCTCGTCCTGCCTCAGCTCTGTTGCTACAGTATGTGAAACTGCTCAAAGCTGAGGTAACAAGAGAAGCTTTCACAATCTTTAGTTGTTTTACTCACTGACTGATATAAACGGCCTCAATAATCTTCTGTTCTATTTAACTATTAGTCCTTTTAAAGGGGGCATATCATGCCTTTTGTGATTTTCTGTTATTTTTGTACTGTTATGATGTTAGATGTTAAACATTGTCAAAGTTACAAAACTTGAGAGAGTGAACGTATGTAAAAATGCTGCCTGCAAGTCAAAAGCCAGGGCTTCAGTCAGTCTTTTCCTGCTTGTGATGACATCAGATAGTTCGCACATGCCCACAAACGGCCATCCATTCTGTAGTCTTTGTTGCTAAGGTTGTTGCTAAGGTTGTTCACATTGCCAACTTGCATATTTCAGACCGGATTCAGGCTTGAACATGTTTGAAAGGTTTCCATTTTAAGTACAGAATGAGAAAAAGAAGAAATCCTGCTACTATTGTTTATTTACGTATCCTCCATAGAGACAGGAGCTAAAACAGCCTGTTTCAGACAGAGGCTGAACTGAGAGGCTGCATAAATTACCAGTGTAAGATAAATAAGGAGTTTTTAGAGATTACATCCAAAGTGTTCATCGTTGTGTCTTTCAGGTGGATGGCGAGCCATGTCGACTGGCTCCCTCCACTCTCCGCATCTCCCTTCGAAATCAGGCCAACATGGTCCAGAAGAGCAAGAGACGCACCTCTGTGCCCCTGCTGAACGAGTGAGTCACTTGCACACACCAACACACACACACAGACTGAGGAAGTAGGCCAGCAGTGTTGTAAAAGCCCGGGTTGCACTGAGTGAGTCATACAATCTGTTTAGTGGGAGCTGACATTCACTCCTCTTATTGTCCCACATCTCTCTTCAGCTCGCCAAACCACAACCAGAAGAGGGATATGTATGTTGTCCACTCAGATAATCAAAACGAAAGGCCGAGGAGTATCTCAGATGACACACTGACATGTAACACTGTGTGGTTTTTCCTAAATTATCTGTCAGCTGAGAAGAAGAATAATCTATTGAGTCTATTGATTTCTCTCTGGGGTAAAGCAGCAGTGCAGCATTGGTGTCGCCTGCTGTACAAAGTCGGATTTAACAATGTTTATATCTGAAATGATGTGGCTACTAACTCTCCTCCATCCCTGTAGCACTAATAATTCTTCATGTATATCTTTATGTATATATGTGAGTCTATTTTTAACTGTCGACAAGCCACAATAAACGTGTGTGTGCATGTGAGACAAAGAACAATAGAGAAATATTACTGGCTGTAGCTGCAGTAACTAGTGTCTTTGCTTGATGTACTGCTATGCTACTGTACTCTGTGCTTATCAGTGTTTGTCCACTTACCTCTGGGCTTTTCTCCGTCTGTCCCTCCTCCTCTTCTTTTTGTCTGGTTTCCCTTCATTCTCCCTCCTCCAAAACACATCTGTAATCTATTTAATTATTTATTATTTTCATTTTGTTTACCTTGACTCCTCTTGTTTCCTGTTTTCTCCTCTCCCGAATTCTCCTTCCTTCATTCTCTCTCATCTCCTCTCCCTCTCTCCTCCTAATCTCTTCTCCTGCCTTTTTCTCTTTTCCTTTCCTCTCCTATCTTTTCCTCTCCCTTTCTTCTCTCCTCATCCCTCTTCTTTTCCTTGTCTCCTCTTCTCTCCTTTTATTTCATCTCTTTTTCACCCCCTCTCCTGCTAATCTCTTTTCCTCTCCTTGTCTCCTCTCCTGGTCTACTCTCTTATTTCCTCTTCTCTCTTTCTCACCTAATCTCTTTTCCTCTCCTTTTCTTCTCTCCCTCTCTCCTCCTAATCTCTTTTCCTGTTTTCTGTTTTCCTCTAATTTCCTCTCCTCCTCCTTATTTTATTTCTTTGCTGCTCCTCTCCCCTCTTGTTTCTTTTTCTCTTTCCTCTCTCCTTTCTCCTGGTTTCCTATCCTCTCCTCTCCACTCCTTTCCCTCTCTCCTCTTAATCTCTTTTTCTATCATTTCCTCTCCTCTCTTGCTTCCTTTCCTCTCCTCTCTTGCTTCCTCTCCTCTCTCCTCTCCTTTCTTATTTCCTCTCCTCTCCTCTCTGCTCATCTCCTCTCCTCTCTCCACCATACATTCCTCCTCTCTTCTGTGTGTGTGTGTGCGGCCGTAGTATTCAGAAGGTGTGTGCAGCTGATCTGCGCCGCCTCTCTGCTCCCCCCGACTCCTTCTCTGTGTAAGTACCTCAGCCCTCTGTCACTGTACTGTTTGTATGTTTGTTTGAATGAGTCGGTGGTGTTGTATCATGGTTTGTTCAGGGTTGGACCAATATTTAATTTTCTGATATTTCTTATCCTTTTATTGAAACCAGACCTGATCCAGTCAATGTTTTAACCTCTGATATGATACATACAATGCAGAATGCAGTTTGATTGATTAAATGACAGAAAAAAATGTTTGGTTCACATAAAGTGTATTTTACCCTCCATTAAACATACTGCTGACATAATAAGTTATTTTTAGCTGCCTAACAGTCCATGCAGACATAATATAATGAATTATATAATATTCTTTTTCATGACAGAACTCACATTTTGCTGCTTCTTAAAGATTATGTCTGTAGAATATGTGTTATATTTGATTTTAGGGCTGCAGCAGTTTGTTTGTACTATCAATTAATCTGTCAATATTTTTAATGAATCTTTTGGTTTATACAATGTCAGAAAATTGTCAAAAATTGCCATCACAAGTTTCGAGAGCCCAAGATAACATCATCAGATGTCTTGTTTTCATATATATTCAATTTACAATGAAATAAAGCAGAGAAAAATGGCCAATCTTCACATTAAAGAAGCTGGAAGCAACAATTTTTTGCTATTTTTGCTTCATACTTTAGGTAAATTATCACAATCTTTGTGAATTATTTTTCAATCAGTGGACTAATTGATTAATCTGAAAATCATTTTAGTACTATCTGATTTGACTATTTATATATATATATATATATTTTCTCCATAAGTGAACTTTTAGTCAGATATAAAATATCCAAAATATCAAATCTAAAAGTTAATCAATATAGGAGGACGCCTACAAGTCACAGAGTATTTATACTAATTTTGGTTTTAAAAATTCATATTGGTCACACTCTAGTTGAGTCATGAATGTGAGTTTTTTAGTGTTTTGTATGTGAGTAATACGTGGTGAGAGAGAGAGAGAGAGAGAGCGAGCACGGCAGCATGCTGAAGCCTTTCCACTTCTCAATGTGCTTCTGCCTCTCTTTTGTCTTGGTGTTTTTCCCGCTGTAGTCCCTTTACCTTTAACTTTACCCTGAACTGTGCTTTTATTTATACCCGCACCAACCCTTGGCTCTCACTTGATGTCCATGCCCTCCCCCAGAAAAGCTGTTCTCATCATTTTGCATCAGTTTTGATTGAGAAGAATATAAGCGGCATTAATGACGTACCTAACTTTAATTTTAAATCCTTTGAGTTCCTTTGCAGGTAAGTTTTTGAGCTTTGAGGCAGGGTGGATGGGTGATTTTGCCAACATTGTTTTCTCATTGTACTTTTTGTTTATCGCCCTCCATGTTTTTTTTTGTTTTGTTTTGTTAATATACTTTTTTGGGCCATTTTATGCCTTTATTAGATAGCAACAGTTGATAGATGACAGGATATAAGGGGAGAGAGACATGCAACAAAGGTCCGCTGCCAGATTCGAACCGCAGACGTTGCAGTTATGTGGCAGTGGCCTTAACCAGCGGCCTATCGGGGCATGCCGCCCACCATGTTTTTGATGTCAATACTCTGCCTTCATCAACCTCCATCCATGTTGAAGGCAATATTGCCCACAAACATTGACTTCACAATGTTGACCCGCCTCAAACTCAAACACAGAATCAGAGTCGTGTCACGAGATGATAGCAAAGGCCTTTATCTTTACAGTAAAAAGCTGCTCTACTAGGGGGAGTGTTTACTACTTTATAACTACTACTACTACCACCTCCAGTTATCAGAAATGTTAAACTTTTAAGTTATAAAACTTCTAGGCTCTAACTGGAAGTGTGAAGAGATCCCAGCTGTTTAAAAACAAGACAGACAGGCGAGAAATTGAATATGATTATGTTGAGAAACTGTGATTCTGTTTGTGACTTGTGTGTGTGTGCATGTGTGTGTGTGCGTGTGTGTGCATGTATGTATTGTGTGTCCTTTTCGTTGTATAATTGTCCGAACTGCGTGACTGCTTGGCATGATTGTATATGTGTGCGTGCACGTACATGCACATGTGTGTGTGTGTGTGTGTGTGTGTGTTTTTTCCAGTCCTCATGCAGTTCCAGATCGTCTTCGTCTGCGAGTTAATCGGATTAGCCTCCAGGAGTACGACAGACTGCAGTACGACAAGGAACAACTAAGAGACATCTGTAAGGCTGTGTGTGTGTGTGTGTGTGTGTGTGTGTGTGTGTCTGCTATTAAATCAAAGTATTTAAGCTTTTTTCCCCCCCGTATTACAGCCTTAAGTGTGTGTTTTTGTATTCCAGCCATCCCAGTAGGCATTGTGGTGGTGAGGGGGGACTGTGACCTGGAGACATGCAGACTCTACATCGACAGATTACAAGAGGCAAGTCTTCATCATCACAATTTTTTTTTTTGCCTCTTCTGTTTCCCTTCTTCTTCATCATTATTTCATGAAGCATACGGCGTGATTTCTTACTCTGTTATTTATAGATGTATAATGGATAAACATCAGTGGGAATGCAGAGCTGTTCTTTAACTGTGTGTCTCATATTGGAAACGTTCACTAACCAAGTTAACATGCTTTGGCTGTTTGTTAACCTTGAAACCTGTCTGCTGTGCTTGCTAGGATTTACACCAGGCGCCATCTACTGGCCCCAGAGTGCACTATCAGGTATACGACTTTTTGGGTGTCTTTCTGCAGGCAAAGGTTGATCAGTATCAGTTTATATTAGCTGTTTGTTACATATTTATAATTTCCTGATTAGACTATTTATTATGCCTAAAAGAACTGTGGACTTTTTAACCCCCAAATATAATTATATATATTAATAAACAATGTCAGAAAAAACCTGGATAATTATGTGGTAGCTATTATATTTTTAGGTGTGTTCATGGTTCCCTAAAGCATAAAATGGTGATATATATCACCATATTAAATGAAGAGTTCACTTACAAAAAGGAAGAAAAGCACAATAAACTGACACCCATGGTGAGTAAAATCCTCTCCTATCACACTAGAATAACTTGGGTCTAACAGTAATAATATAAACATATTGAGTAGTTGTGGACAGGCAGGGAGAGGACTCTTCTGTTTCAGTCGAACACTAATTTGAATGACACTAAACACTCTCATTGTCCTGGTTGTCTGTCTCGTTATTAATTGTACAACCACAGCTACAAAAACAAAACCCTTCAAAAATACCTTTCTCTTTCTTTGCCTGTGTCTGAATTTCTCTCTTTTGCTTTCTCTTTCTTCCAATAATTCTTGCGTTAACCTTTTTACATTTAGTTTATTGTGTAGTGGAGGGATGATAGAGGTCACAGTGTCTCTTTGTCTTCAGGATGAGAGCAGAGGTGTCAACAGGACCAGTTCATCCAGTAGACTCTCTCCCAACTGGAGCTTCTTGGATTGTGAGTGACTGAAACATTGAGAAACAAAGCAAACAAATACAAGAAAGTAATTAGAATTTTTTCATTAGGATAAGTAATAAAAGTGGACACTAATACAGATTTTAATAATTTACTTACAGTACCTCCTCAATAGAAATCATACTTTTAAAATATACACCAAAACGCCCCAAATTGTTTTTTATCACTTTTGTTAGAGCTGACTCTCAACAAAAAATATGCAAAAACTAGATTCAGTAAGTAACAAGTGAATCCCCTCAACAGGTTTCACATTCAAAAGTAGATATGTTTAGAACCTTGTGTAAAAATAAATCTGTTCTGTACTTTTATTAGCCTTCCACATCCATTTACATATATCCACATTTACACATCTGCCTCTTTATTATCACTCCACCTCACTGACGGGCTTTCTAGGTGTCATAGTTCATATAAAACTGACAATCCTTATGTATTTCTAAAAGTTCATCCTGTTGACATGCATGTCTCTGCTCTACAGCCACATCAGCTGATCGCTTCTATCGCATTGACAAGGCTCAGGTAAAAGATTGCTGATTTTATTGGTGACTGAATAAAAAATAGCAGTTCAGATGCAACTAAACTGATGTTTTCATTGTTCACTAAAATATTTAAAAAATGTATATTATCAGTCAAATGTCTTCTGATTTCACCCGTGTCTGCCTGTAAATACTCTACATATCTGCCTTTGTACCTTATGTGTGTGCGTTTGTAGGAGCACCTCCACTTTGTAACAGAAATTTGTCAGGACGAGGTGTTTATCCTGGACCACGAGGGACCTGTGGTGAGCCAGGTGTCGTCCACGGGGATGCCCGATCTGGTGGTGGAACCTACTGCTGGGTACGTCCGCAGACACGCGGCGGATACCTGAAAAACACACACACACATAAAAATGTGTACATACACTACGTGCACCCACACGTTTGATACACATGTACATCACTGATTTAATGAATACATAGACTGATATACATGTCCTTTGACTGATGAAGACACAGTAGTGTCGAAACGTTGGTCTGTTTGCACTATTAAAGGCTGCAAATGAATCAGTGTCCTCCAGTCTGTTCTCAACTGATATACATGTGTTTCTGTATAAGTTATGACTCAATACTACATATATAACACGTGTGTTGTTTAAATATACAGTATAACAATCGGTTGATGAATTATATTGTTGTAAATTTAATATCTTTTGGTTTTGGATTGTTACTTTGTACAAAACAAGCAATTTGAAAATATCCCTGTGGGCTCTGAGACCTTGTGATGGGTGTTTTTCACCATTCTTTTTATTTTAGCTACATAAGCCAATCATATATTAATTCCCTCTGTTTCTATTTCTATTTTCAGTGCTCCCTTGACACCTGAGGAACAAGGTATAATACACACACAAACAAATTAAAAAATTAAAAAAAACCTTTTATGCTTTCCAGAAGGATGTTATTTTATCATTTCCTTGTTAATCACAAGGAAGTTAATGCATTTTCATGTATTACGAAATATCCTGATTTCTGTCATTTTCAGCAACATTTTAAATATCAATCACCGGGTCAAAGGTTTTCTAGGTGTGTGTGTGTGTGTGTGTGTGTGCGCGCGCACGTGTTTCACACACACACACACACACACACAATCTGAACATTGTTTGAGAGCCTTGAAGATGTCGCACTTTGGAGTTTTCAAAACAGCTTTCAGTCCCTCAGAAATCACCCTATCAAGCTTGTCAAGTTTATAACAATAGCGTTCTCTAGAGACTTTTTTGTTTTGGGAAAGTTGGCTGTGGCTTGGTTATCAGTTGGTCATGTGTTAGTAATAAGTCATTGTAATTGCTGGGACTCTCCAGTTTAATGAACCTCATCATGTCCTTTCAGTTACTCTGAACCTTTACACTGTGCTCCAACATCAAACACTTGAAACAGACAAGTGTATAATAACTGTATAATATGCAGTCCACACTTTTAGATTAACAGTATGAGGTGTAGAACTTTTTTTCCCGTGCTGTATCTGCTTCACCAAATTTAAATGGATTTGATGTCTTTTAAAAATGTTCTGTTGTACTTTTTCTTGTTCTGCTTTGTTATAATTTCATACGATTTTTAGTTCTTACATTCAGTTCCAGAAAGCAGTAAAGGGTTGTAATCGGTTATCAGTTTTGCTTTCTAAAATCTGCTGATATAGCACTCATCGTCATAAAAACAAGGAAGTAACACAGCCTACAGTATTTTTACTTATCTGAAAATTATCAACCACACACTTACCAGCGTTTTGCTTTGTAGATCAGTAAAACATCATAAAACATTTGACCTTTTTCTTGGTACCTGTAGCTCCCCATCAGTCACTTGTATTCAATCATAGACTCTGGTCTACAGTATAAATGCTACTTACACACATACAGATACACACAAGACAAAGTAGAGTCAGGGAATTCTAGTTGGTTATTCTTGTCACTAAGTATTTTTAGATGTGCTATTGAGGGCAGTTTGATGGCTCCAGAGATGATAAAAAAATATTCTGCCACAAGGAAGTAATCTCAACCTTAACCTGAGCCACGAGCAGATGTTCAATTTCTAAGAAAGTGAAACAGAAAGTTGCAAACTAAGACTTCAGAAAAACTTCAGGGGGAAGTTGCATGAAAATATATCTTCCTTTATTTATATCTTCTTTTGTCTTGACAACAAAACAAGGATTTACTTGGAACATTTTTATTGTTCATCAGAATAAATAAAAAAACAAACACGATTAATGTCTTTTAGCAGAGACAGAGAGAGGAAGATGTTGTGTTTGCATACAAAAACAAGTG
Source organism: Scomberomorus guttatus (assembly GCA_038419695.1). Taxonomy (NCBI): domain Eukaryota; kingdom Metazoa; phylum Chordata; class Actinopteri; order Scombriformes; family Scombridae; genus Scomberomorus; species Scomberomorus guttatus. The sequence goes on along the minus strand of CM076466.1, from coordinate 5,037,197 downwards.
CATATCACATGATGAATGTGTGTTTTTGTGTGTTCACAGCTTTGCTGACAGCAGCCAGTTGTGGGGATCTCTCTATGGTAAAGTACAAACACACAGACTGTCGAGGAACGTGTAATTATAACTAGTGTAACCTGTCTGTATCTGCTGCGCTCCACTGTGGCCTATAAACACCCAACCAAACAGTCTGGCAAGCTTAATCTTACCTTCACATGTTATGTAAATCTGTTCAGTTTCTGTCTTTCACCGTCTGATATGAAGCAATAATGATTCACCCAAAGTCAGTTCATTAAATCTGCTGAATGCACACTGGAAGGTTTTAGCTGCAAACTTCCTGATAAAGGTCAATCTTAGAAGTTAAGAGTTGAGCGAGTGCACTTGTGCTGTTAAGAGCTTCTTAACGGTTTTTGTGAGATGCTAAAGAGAATGCTGAATGCACTTTAAAGTAACATTTAACTGTCTATATGCTGTACTTTATGTTAAAAAATACATAAATCACAAAGCATACAGTAATAAAAAGAAGTGTTTTATACCTGGAATCAGTCAGAGTAAAAACAAGCTTAATTTACAGTCAACAGTCTGACCTTTCAGCTCACTGCCTGTTATTCTCATTCATGCTGCTGGGTGGAAGTCACTGTGGCTGTGATGGTTTCTGCAAACTCATGCAGAAAGAAGCACATGCACCATAAATAAAAGAAAGAAGAAATGATTAGTCAATTAACAGTTTAGTTGAAAGACAGAATTCACAGTTTTGATAATTGATTCATTATTTTAGTAATTTTTTCAACAAAAAATGCTTAACATTCACTATTTCCTTTAATCAAAATGCGAGAAGTTAGTGCTTTTCTATGTTATAAATATAAATTATTAGTCTTGTTTTGGACTATAGTTGGACATTTCTTAGACTAAACATGAATCTATTAATTATAAAAATAAGTTATCAAGATCAAATAATCTTTTATGCAGCCATAATGGAAACTGAAAACATTACATTAGTGAAAGTAGCATTTCAGCCAGAAGACATTCATTTATCACGTGAGAACATTGTTTCTGTCCTGTTATTATCACTCGTTTCACATCAAACATCACTTAACAGAGAGCGGCAGAGGTCATGATAAAAGTAGAAACTATAAACTGAACAAAAACACCAATACATTAGTGAAACATTAGAGCCTGGAGCTGGAGCCTCTTAAACTGATCGTAGCTTCTACGAGTAGGTAGGAGACACTCCTTCATCGTCAGTCAGTTCTGTAATTACAATACTTTTGGAAAACACCTTTTATGCTTAAAGTGGTTTCACTTTAAGATGCTTTTGGGAAACAGAGTGCTGGTTTGTTTGGAATAAACAGAAGAGAAGGATTTGTATGAGTAAGAGAGGAACTACCAAAACCAGAATTAAACCTCATCTGCAGAAAATCAACAACGACGTTTCATCACAATAGTGACATTGTTTAATATGAAGGTGTGCCTTGGGCAGTGGTGAAACACCATAATAAACATTAAGCACCAACGACAGATTCAACAATATACAAAAAAAAAGAATCGCTTTGATTCTTATGAGTAATGTATTAGTCATGTAAACATTTCTGTTTCTATTTTCACCTTTATTGACCCTGAAGCTACAAAGAGCTTCCTCTGTATTTTCTCTAAACTTTTTAGTGGACGTAACTTCAGTTCAATTTAAACATTTGTTTGTTGTTTTGTTTCCTGTCATTCTCCAGATGTCAGAGTGTGTGCGTCGCGGCGTCAGCTTGTTGGTTAGAGACTCTGGAGGTTGTTCAGCGTTGCATAAAGCTGCCCACAATGGACATGCAGAGATGGTCAGCTACATACTGCAACAGGGTGAGCATGTGCATGTAAATGCGTGAAAGGAGTGGTATGTTGCATTTTAACATCAATAAATCACCTTTATTACTGTAAACAAATGACTCCAACAGCTTCCTGTATTTATTTTACATTGTCTTCCAAACTTCAACAGAAAATCACTTTTGACATGTTTAAAGTTATAAGATTTCAGTCCTGGTTTATGTGGCGACACCCTCGGTAAAAGCAAGTGCAATTTATTACTACAGGTCCCCGAATTCTGGGGGCAGCAAACCCTTTTTCCATCATGCCGGTAATAATCAGACTGGTATATTTTTTAGATGTTTTGTCAATTAACAGAACAGCTACTTGCAGCTGTTCGTTTAACATCTCACTGTGGGTGCTCCTTCATGTTCCATTACTACAATATTTAAAACTGATCTGCTACCAGTAAATGCAAAAATGAACCACTGGCTTGTTCTGATGCATTTTTGATGATTGAGAGTGTAAATACATAGAATGGTTATTGCTGAAAAGATGCTGAGCAAAAATTGCTTAAAAAAGAGTTTTGATTTCATGAAAATCTTTAAGGATTATAACTTTAAACATGTTTATATTATTAAAGTGAACCAGAAAGCAGCATTTACAACAAGAGGCAACAGGCTTTATTGGACATTTTAGAAAATGCCACTTACAATAGCACAAAGTGTTGTTTTTTTTTTTTGTTTTTTTTCAATCTTTTCTCACTTGTGGCTGCATTCATAGGTCCTAAAATGATGGCCTTCTTTTCCTACTCATTTTCAAGAGCACAGAAGCAGCTCAAATTAATAGTTTTGAAAATATGATCCGTATATTTCAAACTGATTTCATTAACAGCAAATACACCAGTCTGAAGAAATCTTACATGACATAACAACAGCTGACTTTTCTTTACAGTAATTATATCCAAAATATGAAAAGCAAGTAAAGCTTTACATCATTTCTGGGTAAACTCAATATAAAAGTTGAGTAAGTGTGTATTAAAACATTCTTCTGTCTTATGCTGCATATGTTTTTTTCTCCTCAGGCTCCAAAGTGCTTCTGGATTTGGCAGATAGAGAGAAGTATGACAGCTATCTGGTTTCCATTTTAATGGCAGCTTCCTTTCTGTTATTACGTCACTGTGGTCAATGTACCACTAGTCTTACTTTCAATTGCAAAAGCAACTTATGTCAAGACACATTTCAAATGTTCTCACAGCTTATCTGATCATTGTCATGACGTGTGTGTGTGTGCGTGTGCGTGTGTGTGTGTGTGTGTGTGTGTGTGTGTGTGTGTGTGTGTGTGTGTGTGTGTGTGTGTGTGTGTGTGTGTGCCCGCACGTAGAGGGGACACTGCCTTGCACAAAGCTGCCTCAGAAAAGCAACATGACGTGTGTCGATTGCTGGTTGAGGCCGGCGCGTCGCTCGAGAAAACCAACTTCCAGGTAAACACACACACACGCCCTTCCCATAAGTCCAGCTGATAATGAGTCAAAACATACAGGCTGTCAGGTGACTCCGCTTCTTTCACTTTGTTAAACAGACTACACACTCTCTCTCTTTCTCTCTCCCTCTCCCTTTGTTTCCTGTCTGCCTCTTCACTTCACTATCAACTGTCCAATAAAGGTGAAAATGCTCAAAAACAAATCTTAAGAAAAAAAAAAAAACCCATTTAAATTTCATTATATTTTAATGCTGATTCAAACCTTCTAGCCATTTGTCTTTGACAAATAAAAATATACACATGGAGTTAAAAACAAAACAATATAGGAAGTACAATATAATATAGGAAGTACCAGAAAAGAAAGGCTGTATACAGATCTATTCAGCTATCAAACTTTTAAATTGCTTTTCTAATTTTAATACAGTAGTGTTGTGCAGTAGGGACTTGTGGCACAATTTTACCTGCGTCCAAGGTGCACAGAGAAGGGAAAAAGGTTAAACCTCCATCAGCACTTCTACAGTAGTAGAGCAAAGTTCATTTGTTTTGGCTTGTAGCCTTCATGGATGGATGAGTGTGATGAGGGTTAAAAGCTGAAACATGTTGGTCTCCCAATAAAGGTGTTTTTATACTACTGTGTTGCTGAAGGTTTGTCCTCTTCAACTGTGTACAGGCAACAGTAATAAAAACTAATATTACATTGGACTGAAGATACTGAAGGACTGTGATTGTGAAATATACCAGTTACCAGTTTAATATACAGTATGCACCTGTAAGTGTAGTGTACCTCTAATGCAACTGTTGCAACAGCCTTGCAAGTAATCCTGTCTTTGTGAAGCTGCTGTGAATGTTTCTTTGCAAAGGTACTTTTACTTCCTCCTCATAATGACGTCAGATTGTTCGCACATGCCCACAAACGGCCATCCGTTCTGTAGCCTTTGTTGCTAAGGATGTTCACGTTGTCCAGTCGCATATTTCAGATCAGATATTCGAGTAGAGCTGCAGAATATGAACATATAGACCTGGAAATGTGCATGTTATGTCCCATTTAAACTCTGTTGGTATTTTCAAGGCTATAATTTGTGGTGGTGATTTGGACTGCATTATATTGAAATCTGTTTCTATATTTTATCCACCTCAGTTTACAGTCATGGCACTTTATTAATGACCCTTCATTTCAACTCACAGCACAAGGAAGAAAGGCATTAACATGTGTGTCTGTCTGTCTGTGTGTGTGTGTGTGTGTGTGTGTGTGTGTGTGTGTGTGTGTGTGTGTGTGTGTGTGTGTGTGTGTGTGTGTGTGTGTGTGTGTGTGTGTGTGTGTGTCTGTGTGTGTGTGTGTGTCCACTAGGGGAAGACACCAGTGGAACAAGCAGACGGAGACTCTGAGCTGGCCGCCTACCTGAGCAGCCAACAACACAAGTCTTCTGCCACACACGAAGACTTGGAGACCGCTGTCTGAGGCGCGCACACACTCACACACGCTCACTCACTCTGTCTCTCTGGACTCTGCACACACTTGTAGTGGAGAAGACTCTGAGAGAGAGAAAAGTGTAAAAAAAAAAAAACAACAACAAACAAACAGAGTCTGGATTTGGCTCCAGCGTCTCTACAGACGGAGGGATAAATCACAGAAGTGAACTGCTTCAGCTCACAACAGCACCGCAGTGGAGAAAATGTTTTAATGTTCAACTATTTATTTGTATTTATTTATTCATATTCTATTTATTGGTTGTACTGATTGATGGATTGAGTGATTGATTGTACAATAGGACTCTTAACGGTTCAGGATGCAAGTGCACTTTGACCAGCCGAAAACATGTCGTCTCTCATCTTCTAAAGGATTTATTTGGATCACAGATCATATTTTTAAAAAACCAGGGGTCCTGGGTTAGACTTCTACGGTGGACAAAAGTGTGAAAATAGTCAAAATAACATAAAGTCTCATTTCAGAACTGATGGACATATTGAAGGTTTATATGTTTACCCCATAAAACCTGTGTGCCAAAGACATTACGCTGATGTAGTGTCCTATCCAGCAGTTTATGTAATGATCGCAGTGTTTATCACATTAGTTGGTTTTAACATTCTCATGAATCTCCAAAACTGATTATATGTCTTGCTTTAACACTAAATTATGTTATGATAAGACTTCAATCATGCTGTTTCATTCCGTATCTCCATTTCTGAGTCAATGAAGGGCTGTGATAACTACTTTTAACTGTTACACATTAGCTTAAGTAAGTAAGGAAGGAATGAAAGTAAAAGCACCTTTCAAAACTACACTTACAAAGTGCTTCACATGTAAAGATACCAGAAACTACAACAAAACAATGACAGGGAACAATCAAACTTAAGAGAATTCAAATAAAATCATATACAAACAACATACAACTATTAGAGTAATAAGTTATAGAAATGCCAGATTGTACAAGGAGGTAATAATTTTTAAATGTGGTCCAGTGGTTCCTAACCTGGGGGGTCCCAAGATGATTAAAGGTAGAAGAAAGAAATGAGACAAAATTATGGCTTTACTGAATACTTTCACATCTTTGAGCCTCTAAAAATTCCTTCAAATGCAACAATATCAGAAGAAAAAGATTCACTTTTTGGTCAGAGTGCTTGTGAAGACCTTGATTTGTTTGAAGCCAAACAGGCTGGGAACCACTGGTGTTTTCCACAGCGTTGGAGCTGAAACTGTAAAGATATAATCCCCCCCCCCCCCCGCCCCCCTTCCTTTAATTTAGATCATGCAACGTGTTGACAGGGCTGAGGGGGGGGGGGACAAAATATTTTGTTCAAAGTACAGAAATATAAAATTACAGCCAATGTAATGCATCCAGGACTGCAGAAATAAGCTTTATGCAGTTCGGTTATTTTCAAATAACCAGATTTTGGGTGCCAGGTGGTCTTGTTTTAAAATCTCAACCTTCTTTTTTATCATCCTCTTCTTAGAGGTTCTTCTGAAAGTTGATAAATTATATTATTGAATTATAGTGCAGCCCTATCTCTAGTAAAACTGAAACAATTAGCGGATTAATCAACAGAAAACTGTTCGTAAACTGTTTGGATAATATATTATTCATTTAAGTATTTTTTGTTTTTGTGTAAAAATGCCAAAAAAATCACTGGTTTCAGCTTCTTAAATGTGAATATTTGCTGGTTTTCTTAGTTATTTATGACAGTAAATTAAATATCTTTTGGTTTTGGACTGTTGGGCAGTTTCAATATTTTCTGACATTTTATAGGCCAAACAATTAATCGAGAAAACATTGGCATATTAAGCAATAATGAAAATAATCTAATTCAGAGCATCAGACTAAAACTTTCAACTGAAAACTTTGCTTACAATCTAATCAAAACGTTGTATCCAATCTAGTTTTTGTCATGAACGTGTAATCAAACAAAACAAAGCTGAATCCATCCTGTCGCAGGTGGATGACAGAGACCAGTTCTGAATTTAGAGAAAAGACCAGTATCAGAGGAAAACCAAAACACATTAGTTCAACCATGAATCCATCCGCAGGTGTTAGCGAACATTCAGCAGGTGCAGTCGGTTGATTACGGGAGATAAACCAGGGTGTTTAAAAAAAAAAAAAGAGACGTTTAAAGCATAATCAGTTAATTTCAAACATCTGACTCTCCAGCTGCCAAACAAATATTTTAACTTTTCGCAGTGGGATAGTGTGTATCTGGTACTCCTGACCCGACAAAGCTTTTTACATGCAATTTGTTTGTGTGTGTGTGTGTGTTAGCAAGTGTGTGTGTGTATGTTAGCAAGTGTGTGTGTGTGTGTGTGATGATATTCTTCATTCCATATCAAATCTGAAAAAATAGTACAACTGCAACAAAACGAGACCGAAGCAGGGTAGAAACGCTCTTTATTCTGCCCTCTGTGCAGCATGTACATAACTACAGACTGTGTGTTCTGTTACAGTAGTGTGTGTACCTCCATAACACATGCCCGTGTGTGTGTGTGTGTGCGTGCGTGCGTATGTGTGTGTTTGCAGCATTTATCCAAGAAAAAAGAAATCTGAGCCATATTCAATGCAATATGAATAGATGACGTCTTTTTGCATTTCTCTATTAATCGTTTACATTACATTAATGTTTTTAACATAGTCGACCATTTAGCACCGAGGAGTATTGAATGTGCAATTTTACTTCAGTGCTGGTTGGGTATATGATTGTCTTGTTTTATTTTTCGTTTGTGTGCATGTATGTCGATGGATTGAACTTTTTTTTTTTTTAGACCCTGCGAGGTTTGTTTTGATATAACCCGTTGTAAACTAAATTGATTCCCAGCTGGATGTGGGGGCGTTTTTAAAGGCTCAGCTGTAGCCATCATAGAGGTCCTTCCTGCTGCGTGTTACACATTCCCTCGGAAATTCCTACAAAGATTTACAGCATTCCTCGAAGACACATTTATGAGTCATTGCTTACCGTACTTGTATGACTCCAGGTATGACTCCAAGATAACTGGGTTCTGGTCCAGATACATATTTAAATGGGATGTATCATGCACATTTCCAGGTCTATATTTTTATTCTGGGGCTCTACTGGAATATCTTATGATTCACAGTTTTAAAAAACTCCCTATTTATTTATACTAGCTCTACATGCAGCCCCTCAGTTCAGCCTCTGTCTGAAACAGGCCGTTTTAGTTTCTGTTTTTTTTTTTTAAGGCCCGCCTCCTGATGAGCTTCTGCTGGCACCAGAGGCTACATAAACAAACAGTAATATTAGGATTTTGCCCCGGTTTCGTTTCTTCTTTACTTGAAATGTCAACTTCTCAAATACATCCGTACATGTTGGAGCCTGAATCAGATCCAAAATATGCGAGTGGACAACGTGAACATCCTTAGCGACAAAGGCCGTTTGTGGGCATGTTTGTTTCGAGTCAACTTTTATTTGTATAGCCCAATATCACAAATCACAAATTTGCCTCAGGGGACTTTACAATCTGTACAGCAATACAACATCCTCTGTCCTTAGACCCTCAATTTGAATAAAGGAAAACTTCCTTAAAAAGCCTTTAAATGATGTCAGTTCAATTGGGAAGAAGACTTTAAAATAGAGCGTTCAGAGCAGGTTGAAGCCCTTTTGACTTCTTGACATCTTTAGATATGTTCACCTCAAGTTTTGGAACTTTGACCATGTTTAATATAGACATCCGACATTGTCGACCAAATATCGACAGGTGAGGTTTTCCTGCCCTACAGATGATACGTATAAAGTATATTAGGTGACAAGTTTTGGTATCAAAATTTGTGACTGAATACTAGGCAGGCACCATTTCTGGCAACAGCTATTGATCGGGTCTCAGAATCTGCTGGGTCACATCTGAACAGTGTTTTTCTGATGCCAAGTATTTTCTGTAGCCATGGTACAGTTTAATATAACAAATGGTTTGTTTGACCACTCATTGAACTGACTTTGCTTTAGTACTTAAAACCATTTAAGAGTTAAATTAATGGCTGTTGTCATGTAAAATGTGTCTGAATTGTCGTAACACTGATGATTTTTACATTTTTAAAGCAAAACTTTCTCTCCTTCTTCGACTAAATCCACATTTTAAGCATTTGAAGTGTTTGTTTTTCCATAAATATTCACGACGCAGGACTTCTACGATGGCTACCAGTGTAGACATCCAACACTGAGACTTTCCTCTGAGTGTCTGGAGATTATAAAATAGACAAAAAAATGTGTGTAAATTGAAATCCTTAAACTGAAGTTTCTGTGAATGGTGATGACATTTTCTATGAACTGTGGTAATAAGCTAGGCCCGTCCTGAATGACATACACACACGCTTATCACTCTTTCTATTGAGTAGAAACATGACTTTGTATTAAATTGTGTCTCTCATCAGCGTCAGTTATGCATGGCATTCTTCTTACCTCCATGGGATTGATTATTTTCTGGTAATGGCATAGAAAATGGCATTATTGTTGTTTAAACTATTAAATTATTATAGTTTTAAATGATTGATACCTTGAGTTTCCTCTTTAGTTGGATATCTGTTTTTGTTTTGCTTTTGTATCTCTTATTTTTGTGCTGATGATGATGATGATGATGATGATTACTTGAAGCCTGCTTTATTTTCGTCATCTGTTAAACAAAGAAGTGACGCTGTAGTTTTTTTCGCCTCTGATGTTATGTTCTATTTGAGTGATTGTTGGGGAAATCCCCCTCAGGCCAGTTAAGACAAGTTTCCTGTTTCAACAGCCACAAACCAAAACAAAATTATTTGTCCAAACTGGAAGCCTGCTGCACTTTTTCGTGCTGAGTTCATGCAAATTTTAACAAATACAAAGATACAAAGATTTCCCAAAGTGCACAGTTCTGCTTTTTGTCAACGTTTCACAGCCAGCGTCAAAGTTGTTACACAGACTATTTTCAGTTTTAAGTTAAGGTTGACAAAGAAATCTTCATTACAAGGCCCACAAAGCTGTTCTGGAGCTTTCGACTGTATCAAAACATCTTCCTCAGCAGGTGGAGTTTGCTGAGTTGGAAATGAAGGTGTTCAAATGTCCACTTTTCTCTGAAGAGGATCTGAACTCCAGCTACTGAGGAGGGCTTGCATGATACAATCAAAAGCTCCAGAACAGCTAATAAATTGGCCTTTTAATGATCTTGTTTTGTCAGCTGTTGTTTCAAAGGTCAAGAATTTACTTTCAATCAGTGGCAGCTTATTGAAATAAAACCAAAATTGACTCATAAAACCATAAACTGACGATTATAAGATAATTAAAATAATGAAATGAAATGAAGTTAAAATAATGAAAGTGTGGAAAAATTAAAAGTAGAAATTCATTTGCTGCAGGTTCATATCAGATGTGAGAAGTTATTTCCCAATAACTCAGTGTTTGTCTTACTCCATCTGGAGTGCCAGACGGGTGGAGTTAAGTCTATCTGGACAGTTTTTACTGTGCAGATGGTAGATGTGCAGTTTGACTGTGATACAGAAACTTTACAGTAAATCACTTTCTACGCGCCTTGTTGGGCTCGATCAGAACTGAAAATTATATTTAAATTACTTTTTGATTGAAACTTCTCCTCATAAAGTCTTTTACCGCCCACTGTTCTTTCCTGCTGGACTTCAGCACTATGTTGACATTTCACAGACTGCTACCAATAAGAAAAGTTACATGAATATATAATATCGATCTTATCTTTTAAGTCATTGTAATCATTTTCAAAATGAACACCTTGTTATATAAATAATCCAGGTACAACGTACAGCAGAGTATATAACTAAAACCTTCAAAAATAGCAAACATGTTGGGTTTTAATGTGGTTAAAATTTATATAATGTTTGTTTTGGTTCAAATAGGACTGTTATCAGCTTTGGAGGGATGCCTTGAAATTGTAAATCAGAGCAGATTCCTAATCAGCTGCTTTAAAAGCCATTTGGTTTCTTAATGTCTGCTTTTTGTCTTCAGTATCCACAGAATATACAGCTCACTTCTGTTCATCATTATCAGTCATTACTACAAGGTATGTAAAGTTATTTAGTGTTTGTAATATTATAACCAGAAGGCTTTTTTTCTGTTTTAAAGCAGCTTTCTCTCTTCAGAAGAACCACACTGTAGGAGATAACAGTATTATGTAACAGTTAACTCCCTCACTGCCATTAGAAACAAGTTTTATCTGATTTGTTGTTCACACTTTCCTCATGTGCTACAGGAACTTGCATAATATTTCAGTATTCATTGTGGTATTTGGGTTGTAAACTCCATATTGAATTTACAATAACTTGATTAACTATGATGGTGTGGTGTGGGTGTGGTTTCATTTGTAGGCACACTGAAACATTTTTTTTCTGTCCTCACAAGTTCAATCAGCTTTTTAATCTACCACCTAACCAGGATATGAACTATCATCCAGATTGCTGCGTAAAAAAACAACCTCAAGTGTGACACAAAGCCGCCAGATTTTACAAACGGTTGTTAAGTCAAATACAGTTTGAAGTGTACACCCAGCTGAGTCACAACAGGGTTTTTCCAAAAAGCATTTACTCTAATCATTTCTCCAAAACGAAAACATACTTGCACAGTATCTGTTAAAGCAGTCACTTCCAAAGTTACAAGTTAACATGTATGACAAAAATAGAAAGTTTAACATCTACAGTTCCATGACAACATTGTGGAAGGATGTTTGTGATACAAATGAAAGCTCCAGAACAGCTACTAAATGGACCTTATGTTGTGATTGTTTTGCCAACTTCTGTTTTAAAGGTCAAAAATTAACTTTTAGCCTCAAAATATTTGTAGTTTTTTTGAGTCTATATTGATAACCAACTGTTGAAACAGGCAGAATTGGTGCAGCTGGAAATGCACAAAACAGTCTAATTATAATAAAATACATCTAAAACCGGAGTTAAGTGTAAACTGTTTGTTTTACAAAACCTGAGAAAATACAGCAGAGTCTGTGTGCGGAGAATTATTGGAGTATCTGAAGTAACTGAAACTGGGATTAATCAGCTTACTTTTTTCAGTATTTAGATTATAATATAAATTTACAGGTTTGTCTAGACCAGTGTTGTTTTTTTGCTTGTAAACACTCAAAAAGAACCAATATCTGTCACAGGTTGTCTTGTTTTATGTTAACAACTTTTAAATGCCCGATGAGATAAAATTATTCAATAATTCACCAGAAAAACACCAAAATCAGAGAAAAGTCTGAAAAAATAGACAATTCTGGGTAGCAGAAGTATTTTTTTCTATCGTCCTTTCCTTTTAGCCCTCTTGCGACCCTTGTGACCTTATGAGGGCCTCCACCCCCAGGTTGGGGGTCTAGAAAATTAACAGTTTCAGAGGCAACATACCATAAAAGATGGTTAAAAAAAAAGTCTGTATTTGGAAAACCAGGCAAAAATGTGTCAAACTTGAATCTGAGGTTCCTTTTAATGGTTAACAGTGAGGTTTAACATGACTGTGTGCCTGCGTGCATGGCTGCTGTGACTTGAAAGAGGTGAATCAGACACTGCTGCAACATGTGTCATGTCAGTGAATAGTCAGAAATGCATTTATCCGTTAGAAAACATCCTTGTGAAAAGGAGGCATCCTTCTTCCCATTCATCGTCAAAACAAGTACAAGGTGTGTTTCTAAAGTTTTATTCTCTTTTTTGAGGCAACGTTTCGATGTGTAAGATCTTCCTCTGGCAGTGTGAAATTATTTATTGGGAGCTTAACAGTGTGCAGAGCCTTTTTTTTTTTGTCTTGCACCTGAATAATTTGCCTGGATGTGCGCACACTTGGTCCCTTTTCTGGTGTTTCAAAAATGTGCCAGGTTTCTGTGAAGATTGACCCAGACCCTAGTTATAAAAATCATTACTGTATTAAGTGAAATATATGTATGAATGTAAACTTCTTCTTTCTTATTTTAGTTCATTTTTCTGATTGTCACAGATTTCCTTTTTTCTCTCTAGTACTCGATGCCATACATACAGTATTTTGATGTTAAACAAGGTTATTTTAACACTGAAAATGTCATTCAAAACAAAAGCAGCTTTCAGTCTTTTACCAACATTAAGAGATTATGGGTGATTCTGCTTGAACAAAAACTGTGTTTAGTTTGGTGGATACTTTTAAATGTTTATGGGAAGAAAATAAAACATGTACAGTATATACATTTGAGAGGCATAATGACAAAGCATGCCAGATTGTACAATTGTAACATCATTTGAGTAAACCTTATCATTTTAGAAATAAATCAAGTTGAAACCCCCTTTTTTTGCTGTGTCACTTGTTTATGTCAGTTTCACTTTGTTAAAAAAAGAGAAAATAGATAGAAAAATCTGGAATATTTCGGTTTTGTGAAAGTGAGTGTTACTATGTACTCTTGCTGTGGTCATATTTGGGCTCAACATGATCATTTATTGCCTTCATTTAGATTAAAATTATTATAGACGAGACCAAAATTTGCTCCTTTTTAAATTCTTTTATTAGTCGCGTCAGTACGCGTAAGCACGCACACTTGACGTAAGCACGCACACTTGACGTAAGCACGCACGTAGATATTTAAATAGCAGAGATCAGCTGAGTGGCGGTTGATGCCAGCAGTCGTTGAAGAGAAAACACAGCGTTTTTTTTTTTGTTTTTTAACATTCCTGTCTTTTTTGACCATTTGCTCCGTAAGTACTCCTGTTTTTACGTTTTTAAATACGTTTTCTGTGTATATAAAGTATTTAAAATTAGGGTAAAGTGGTTTTTTTTGTGGATTTTGACAGTCGCTGTATCGGGAAAAAGTTAATGATTCAGTGACAAAATTAACGTTGACCGTCATGTTTTTACCGGCTAAACCAGACAAATAACAGCTAAAAAAGTACACTTCCACATTGGTTTTGTACTTTTTAAGGCGTTGTCTCTCGACGAGGAAGCTAACAAGTGGCATTTAACTTTTTTTTTTAACTATTCCTAACAGTTATGGTTAAATATGTGCCGCTAAACACACTAATTCAGGTAGTTTTAAAGTCTACTTTTAACGCTTACCACATATTTTGACCTGATACAGTTTAACAGTCGTAACACAAACTAAAAACCTTTTTTAACAACTTTCTCAGTCGGTGTTTAATAGTAAATGATTAAAACATGTCGTGTAACAGTTAATTCGTTTATTCTTAAAGCTGTTTTCTGTGTTGTTTCGTGTGTATGATGAAACAGCAGGTTGCTTCGTGTGTTTGACAGCTTCTGACGGGTTACATGCCTCGACATGACTCGTTACTTTTAGTTTGATTCCTCCAGATGGCGACAAATTGCGCTAAAAACACAAACAAAATAACGTGAATCTATTGAAATAATTAGTAACTGTAACTGAAAAATAACTGTCTTGGGTCTATTTTGATCTTTCATTCAGGGCTGTAACTATTTTCATTATTGATTTATCTTTTGATTATTTTCTCGAATATTTGATGAGTTGTTGGTCTGTAAAATGTCAGAAAATGGTGAAAGAAAAAAAAAGCCCACAACCCAAAAATACTCAGTTTACTATCACAGGAGACTAAAAATAACCAGAAAACATCCACATTTGATGAACTGCAACCAGAGAATTTTGAGCAAAAATTACTCAAAACGATGAATCAATTATCCAAATAATAATAATAATAATAAATTTAATTTGTACAGCACTTTTCATTCATAGTGAAACTCAAAGTGCTGCAGTAGAGAGTGGAGATGAAAAAGCCGCCCTGAATAGAAAGGATTTTAGATTTACTCTTTAAAGGAGACTAGACTAGACTATCGTTTTTGTTTTTTGGGGGTTTTTTTTTTTTAAATGATGTATAAAGCAAAAAAATCAAACATTATGTGATTCCACCTTATTAAATGTGAGGATTGTCTGCTTTTCTCTATTTTATATCATTGTAAAATGAATATTTTGGGGTTTGGAGTGTTCAGACAAAACAGCAACACCCTTTGAGACATTATTTAGGGCTCTGTTTTCTGACATAGATGTGATAGACTGAACGATGGATGGATTATTTAAGAAAATATCCAGCAGATTAATCATTAATGAAGAAAAATGCTGGTTGAAGGTCTAAATATAACTACAATACACTTATAGTAAACTATAAAACTATAAAAATGTTTGTTACAGAACTATAAGGATGTGCAAAACACAAGCAATGTAAACATAAAAATGAGTAGGCTGATTCAGTTATTCCTATAAATAAAACAGAATTTGTAGCTTGTATGATCAGACAGCAAAACTAAATACCTCACGTTTCAAACAGTCCTAAACTGTTAATCATTTTTCATTAATATATAATGAAATTAAACAGCAAATCTGCACACTTGAGAAGCTAGAAACTGCTTGATTAATGACTCAAACAATTATATGAACAATTATAAAAATAGTTGTAATGAGTAATTGATGAATCGACTCATAGTTTCAATTCTAGTTAGAAGGTAGCATGAAATTAGACCCAAAAAAAAAACCCCACCTCACACTCTCAAAATCAGGAGATCAAACCAGACTGTAGCAGTGTTTTAGCAACTGTCGAGTCTTGTTGTGACTTGTTTTGATTTTTATTGTCTTACAGTAAATAAAGATGGCAAACGGGCACATTGAGATCCACGACCCCCTCTCCAACAACGACCTCACCAGCTGTACAAACTGTAAATCTACCTCAGACACAGACAGCATGGAGGACACAGATGAGTTCAGAGTCATGATGGCGTATGCACAGAGGAGACGGAGGAAAATTAACATTGAATCATCCAAACTGGAAAGCCCGGACACACTTAATGGTGGCTCAGTTTCAAATGGAACATCCTCGCCTCAGATGCCGGCTAAGAATGAAAAAGAAGCACCAGAGAAGGAGGAGAAGAAGAGGAAGGGGGGGAAGAAGAAATATCTGCTGAGAATTTTTAGATGCATCAAACCTCAGACACAAGATGACGAACCACAGAAAACACCCGAGAGTCCAAATGATGAAGACGACAGATGTATTAAAGATGGTGAGTATCAGGATCTCGGATAACTCCACTATACACAGATCTCCACATGTTGTATGAAAAATCAGGGCCGTATTCACAAAGTTTCTTATCTTACTACTAGGAGTCCTCAATGGCACTGAAAGTTTTTAACTTAAGAGTTTCCTCTTCAGAAAAATTCACTGAACTGAGACCTCCTGAGCTAACAGTTGACCCTGTTGCTATGGGTTACATCATGTTTAATAAATGAACTAACTCACTATCTGGTTATTAGGTGAAATAAAAATATTCATCAATACGTAAGAGCACAAGATGAATAGAAAGATCTCATTTCTCTTTAACAGACATTTTAGAGATTTTGTAAACTGTGTCACACATTTCATACGTGAAACAAGGTAAAATATTGATACTTTGAATAGATTGTATCTGGCGTCAAACACAATCACCATTTGATTTTTAATAGTTCATAGCAGGACCAGTTCAGTGCGACATGATTGAAGCTAACTAACATTTCCCCACATTAAGCTTTTTTGTGAGATGAATACACACTTGTGGTTCCAAAACTGTTGGTTACTGATGGTAATTTGCAGTATACTGAGTAAATATCCCTCAAACTTTGTAACACTGTAAGTTTACTGGTATGAACTGAGAGGAAATGGTGTAAATGAATTGTGGAACTGCGGTTCTTCTCCTCACTTCTTTTTCACCACAACACAATATGATCTACGTCACAACTCCCGCTGAGTCATAAAACTCATCTGTTTTTGTACCTTTGCCTGGGTGCAAATACATTCTCAGCCTTTGTAAACTGGGTTAAGAAGCACAAATATAGACGCAGACATGCAAGTGCACGTTCTTGTTTACTCACTTTTCTTCAGAAGTACCTGGTGAGCTGTGAGTCAGGTTTCATGGCAGGGTGGTGACGTGTACTCTTTGGTTTCCTGGTAACAGATTTGTCATAGAAGGCACTTTCTCAAGCATCTTGTGTCTTACATGCGTGGGAAAGCCTGTTTAAAATACAGGCTTGTGCTTGTAGTCAGGACTGTATCTGTTGTTTTATGCCTGTGTTCATTTCCTCTCTTTAACTTTTTATCTGTGTGGTTATCATTTCTTTCAGATAATGTAAAAGGTGATAAGTTTGATGAGGTCGCGAGCAGGCTGGCGGAAATCGCAGACGAAATCCCGTTCACGCCTCCAGAACTGGAGTCAGATGCACCAGATGGTGAGTTCTGGTTCCCTCTCAAGTCATATTCAGCAAACCCTCTGACCTGCAAAAAGCTTGCTGTAAATCGCTCCTTTCAACTTGATGTTCATGAAATATTATTGAGTCGTAGCAGTTTATGGAACATTGTGGCGTCTCAAACCTGCAGTATGTTCAGTTCTTATCCACGTGGTTGTCTTGTATTTTGGAGGCTGATTGATAATCGTGTGTTCTGTCTGTGGATTAGACGAGGTGGAGAAGGTGATCGGCCTGCTGCTGAGGGAGAGTGGAGACAGACTGAATGAGAGGGTAAGAAATACTGACATCAATATCACTGATGTCCTTCAACCCTTCGCATCAGATTGTAGGAAATTGTTTGAGGATTTTTATGTCAAAGTAACATCCAACATTTAAAAAGATCTATATTATAGTTTGTGAAATAATGTCAGTTGTTTCCTTTTGTGATAATAAAATAGGTCAAAGTGGTTACTTATCAAGGTGAGATGTGTACATTTTTTTAAAAACTAATCAGAAAATGTCTCATGTCTCCACCAGGAGCTGAAAAATGCCTCTATAGCCACAGAGCTCTTTTGGAACTACAGTTTCTTTGAAACGTTAATAACGACGCTCCTCAGAAGGATGGGCCTCTGGACCTCTGACCCCGAAGCTCCGGGGCCACAAACGTCACCCAAGACCCAGATCGCCGTGACCTGTGAGGTAAGAACAACGTTATAGTGTCATACAAACCTCAAGTAAACCTGCATGCATCACCCTGATTTCTACACAAATTGAACACACACCGACCGGGTCATCTACATCACACAGGGTCTGCCAGTCCTGCCTTCCTGAAGAATTTTACTTTTCCGGAGAATTAATGCAGTCGAGGCTGGAAAATTGAAGAGTCATGTATCCTGACAAGTTGACACATTTCAGCCTGTCATGATGCTGTTGGTGCCTCTTGTGTCATTTTTTTGGCATGAAACAAGTCAAATTTCAAGGAGTGGGCACGAATAACTGGCACAAACTATCAGTATTTCCTAATAAACTAAGATGTGCTCAGACTTTACACAAGGTTAAATATAAAGTCAGTGCAAAAAATCATGTAAAAAAACAGTTTGTGATCTGCGAACTATCTCTTTAAGATACTTCTGCATTGGCTTCAGCTTAAGGCTGTGGTAGTTTCCTTTTGGATTTATTTATGTGTGACTAATTTTCTTTTAAATGTCTCTTTGTTTTAAGGTCGCCAGTCGTCTGTCTGCAGTGGACACGCTGCCGATGAACCGACTGCTGGGCTATGGAGCCACATATCTGCAGACCCATTATTCATCCTGGGCAGAGCAGCAGGGGGGATATGTACGTCTCTCTCTCTCACACACACACACACACACACAGAGTTAATACTATGTTTAAACACTTTGTTATACCTATAAACCTTTTAAAATAACTCTTTTCTATGTTTTGCTTTTTTTTTTCTCTTGTACAGGAGGCAGCCTTTGACAGTGAGGATGAGGAGGATGTTCAGTGATAAGCTCAACAGCGCTCTCTGCTGTGAAACTTGTCACACTGCACCTTCAGGATCCGCTGAATCACGAGTCGTTTCCTTGCGTTTGACTTTAAATGGACACACCTCAACTATACACAACTCATCTTGGTAAACGTCATTCTTGAAGCGTTTGATTGCTCTCTTTGGTACAAGGAAGACAATGAGACTCAGGACACGGAAGGTCTTTTCTGCCAATCAAGTTTACATGCACATAAAAACCCAACTGGACAAGCAATACATCTGCAGATCAATGCATTAGAAAAACATTAAATCATGTCTATTTCTATCCTATAAGTTTTTCAGAAGCTTTAAACAGATCTTGAGCCAGAGAAGATTGCATTTGTGCCTTTAACAACTACTTTTATGTGATTTAAGCATCATGTCATAAACTTGCATTGAACTGTAATCAGGGATATGTTGTGTAGCTGTAGACTTTTAAAAATGGTACTGTTTGTGATACAGTTTATTATCTTTTTTTAATTAAGTATTTTTCAGCACTTGCACTTTTTCATTAACCTAAATAGGAAATGATTTATTTTAAATTTACTGCATTAATGTGTTTTTGAGGGATGTGACAAGTTGCTAATCTGTGATTGTTGCCGTTATTTACTGATTGCTTTTTTATCAGTGCCCAAAAAAATGCTAAATACATTTTGTTAAAGAAATGTCTTGTGTACTGTCTGAATTTGTTAGTTTTTCCACACAATAATGAATGTATGAGCTGTACTGGCTGTAATTTAATATCAGTTCAGTCATATTAGAGCTGCAGCTAACGATTATTTTAATTATCCTTTAATCTGATTATTTCCTCAATTAATTGATTAGTTGTTGGTCCATAGAATATCAGAAAATGGTGGAAAAAAGCCCAAGATGACATCATCAAACATCTTTTTTTTTTTTGATTATCAAAATAATTGGCAATTAATCGACTAATTGTTGCAGCTCTCAGTCGTATTAAGTGATCCCAGCTCAGATTCATTCACTTGTCAAAAGGTTTTTAAGAGTAGCAGGAAAAATAGACTCTGACAATCTTTAAAACAGAACACTTACTGGTGAACTGTGCAGGATATTAAAGGCACTTTAAGTCACAAGATGTTGATGTTTCTCATGTTTCATGACACATCCAGTATCAGACTGCAGAGGGAAATCTGGCCAGGTGGGAAACTGCAATATGATCAAAGTCAAGAGGTAATCTGTCCCATAATGTCATTAAAACTGTGATAATAAACTTTATTTGTATAACATTTTTAAAAACAGCATTACAAATCCCTTCACAAAAGACCTAAATAATAAAAAATGAAATATTCATTTCAAATAGATCTAAAAAAACAAACAATAACAGTAATAATAGCAAAAGTACTATGCAATATACAAGGTAGAAGTTAAAGGTGACATGGCACATTAAGACCATTTAATGCATAAATGGAAAAAAAAGTCTGGGAGACCTGACAGCGTATGCACAATCTGCTTTAGTTTTAATTCTAGATCTGAGGATTTAGAATTGTTGAAATTTTATTTATAAATTTAATATAAAGTAAACATCCTTGTTTTCCTCTTAATTTGCTGATGATGCTGAATGAACACAGCACCTCCTTGTGGTCAAAGGAGGAACAGATTATCATACAGTGGTTACCTTCTCCATTCTATCTAATGTTGATAAGTCACTGTGTTTTTACATTTTTATTTTCTGCTTTTACTGTATTATTATTATTCTTGTAGTATATTAATTAATTTTTTTCATCAAACATACTATAAACAATGCAGGCCACACATTTCATCATTCCCCCACCCCGGGCCATAAACAAACAAACAAACACCAACGAAAAGAAAACAGCTCTTCGATTATATACAATGAGCCAAAATTATGTCTTTGCCAACAGTCCATTAAACTTTTTTTTTTATACAAATACAAGACAAAGGGTGACTAAAATCAAAGAAAGTTTGTCCACATTTTTTGTTTCACAATGACGACTTCTGTAGAGGAAGAAAATAATATATTTCATCAAGAAATACATTAAAAATTGGGGCAGTCTCGTCTTTACAACACAACAAATTACTTTTTTTTTTTGCAAAGTAAGTAAAGGTGATTATTCTTATTTTTAATTTATCTAAGTTCTGATTTGGCATGGCATTTGCATTGATTTTGTGGAGTTATATATTGATTTCCAAAAGGTGCCTAATTTCTCACACCAGTGACACATTTGCTTTAAATAAATCTCTACTTTGACATTTGGTGCGCAGTGCAGAGGAAGTAATCTAACAGATGATAAAAATGTCCCAACTTGCGGTTGGAAGACTATCTAGCCATCCACCAAGCAGGTAGCTCAGCCAATGCTATAAGTGCCTTAAACCTCCATTCTCTGTAATGGCCAGCAGGGGGCGACTCCACTGGTTACAAAAAGAAGTCTGATTGTATAGATTATTCCTAATGTGTTTATGGTCTCAATCGCTAGTTTCAAGTCTTCTTCAATACATCATGATGTTCATTTTGTAAATTATGTTCAGACTTTCTGGTAAGTACATTTTGTTTTAATGGTTTTAAGCCTGTTTTTTGCTAGCGAAAATTAGCATTAGCATTATCACAGTTAACCACAGACTGTAAATGCAAAGTGCTAACCAAGCTAGCAGCTAGCAGCTAGCACTAGGGTCAGCTCCACCCTCTTGTCCAAGTATGGTCACTTCTGGCTCCAAAAATCAAAGATGGCGACGTTCAAAATAAACTCGAGGCTTCAAAACGGCAGTCCACAGACCAGTGGGTGACGTCGCGGTGTCTACATCCATTTTTTTTACAGTCTATGCCATCTACCCATCCCGCCTCCTCATCATAAGGAAGTCACCTTATATTGACGTCATTTGAACTGCGTCACTAATTACTACGACTGCTAGATGGCGTCTGTCACTCAAACCTAACTATAGGTCGTTTTTGGCAACTGAATTTACGACCTATGGTGTCATTTTTCTTGGGAGGTCACTTTTACAGTATTTTTGTATTAATAGTTTTACTTATGATACAGTTTTGAGTACTTCTTCTACCACTGTCAGTACCAACATTCCCAGTTAGATAAAAGGATGAAAATAAAGTAAGAGAGGATGAGGAGGATGTTCAGTTTTGGGGGCCCCAGGCAAACTCTGGGACGCCCAAATCACTAAATCCGCCCCTGCCTGCACACCTCCGACTGCCTCAACCTGCTTACCGACAACAAACACGGCTCATCACAACAGCGACGTCTCACCTGCTGTGTGTCACTGTTTAACACACCTGTACCGACCTTTAACGCAGCAGAGTATGAGGAGCGTGCGTAATGTTTAACGTCATGCACCAGGGTCGGAAATACGCCCCCACGCGCTCCTCGGTCCGGGATGACTCTCCGTTAACCGTTCAGGCGGTTCATGTCATACGCACCCCGGTTAGACTCATCGAGCCACCGGAGGCGACGTGGCCGCCACCGGGCGCCAAGATGCGGATCTCCAAGGGCGCGGTGGTGGTGAGAGCTGACCGGCGGCATGCGTCTCCTCAGCCGGCCAGTCTGGAGAGCCTGGAGGCGGCTTGGGGCGAGAGGGGGCACCCGGAGAGGAATAACGGCGAGGCGGAGGCGGCTGAGGACGGACTGGAGGATCACGGAGGAGGGCCGCCCCGGGGCAGGAAGAAGGGGTTCAGACCTCCAGATGTGAGGACCATCTTCTCCCCCGGGGAGAGGGACCCCAGGGTGAAGCAGGAGTCCGGGGAGGGCCACACCTTCTGGCCCAGCGGGGAGGGCACCTGGTGTGATGTGTGCTGCCACTACATCTTCCAGGATGGTCTCACCTGTGCAGGTGAGTGTGCTGATTATGGGTCGTTGGGTCCCACAGTGAATGAGCCCCCTCAGAGGACTAAAGACATATTTTAAAAGTTTTCAGACTCATGAGTGTCAAACCTTTTACTTGTAATTTTGTGTAGGATCATAATCATGTATTTATTGTGAGTAGGGTCAATTTAAATGGAAATTAAACATTTAATGGCTTTAAATTGACTATTTTTATGCCAAATATCCTCACACAGACAACCAGTGTAATACTGATCAATTCTACAATACATGTGAAATCAATAAGCATCATATCAGAGAAGGATTGCTGTTTTTCAGTGTATGAATGTTAAGGCAAAACAGTATTTAAATCTAACCTGAGCAGATCAGCTGTAGCACCTGTGAGGACAAAGAGGTCGTGACCTCATGACCTCTGTTATATCTGGAGGGTTTATAATGACACAAAAAGGAGTTTACTCTGGACTGTAATGTAGGGAAGATGAAATGTTTTTACAATAAATATAACTGAACAGTAACATTATAAATAAGTGTATCTTTGTGATTTTTTTTCTTAAATACTTGGTTGCTTTGGTTGGTGACCTCAGTGTTTGTAAAATCATGGTTATGGCCGAGCAAAGGGTAAACCCACCCAAACCATGTCTGCTTTTATATTTTTTGACTTACTGTTTTAGCTTATATTGATCTTTTTGACACGATTAAGCGGTTCGTTGATTGTCAGGCAGTTCATCCAACTAAAGCAGAAAGGCTAAACATTTACTGCTTTTTTCTGTTTTATATCTTTGGCAACTTGATATCTTTTAAGTTTTGGACTGTTGAGTTTGGGGGTCTGAGAAATTTTGATTGGCATTTGTCCCTATTTTCTCACATTTTATTAAACTCTTAATGGTTTAATCGAAAAATAATAATCCACAGATTAATCAGTGATGAAATTAATCATTAGTTGCAACCCTAATCTCATCTATAGCAGCACAGTACAAGCATTACATGGTATAAGTGACAGATAATGGGGATTAAGGGAAAATAGAGCATAATTCAGTAGTTTTATTAAAATATAATTTGAGTTTTTGGGGTTTGTAGTGTCAAAAATGAGCCAGAAACTTTACCAGCAGCTACTTTATGGACTGACTGACTTAATGGACTTTCAAGGTACCTCTTAAATCATTTGATTAACCAGGTTCTTATCAAAAAGCCATCAGATCTTGTAGGATATATTTTCTGACATACAGTGAGATCACATGTTTGACACTGTTGATGGCATAAATAGGCATGGCTCTGAAAGGCAGCACAGCAGCTGGAATGCAGTCGGTATGCAGACGGACCGGTTCAGGTCTGACAGGAAACGAGTGTCTCCTCGAGTAGAAACTCTGGACCTCCTTCTCTGTCCACTTCTGTCTGACGAACAATGAAAATAGGAAACACAGAAAAAGGCTTTTCTTCCTCCTAACATGGCTCCTAACATGGCTGCTACGGTGCGTTTGTTAGTGCTGGAATGGAAACCTTCATCAAACCTTAATCAAACCTTCATTGTCACTGAAAGTTTTTTATAAAATCAGTATGTTTTCCCCCTTGTCTCCTACGTCCTCCATTTGCTTAGTTGTCCTGTCAGGTAAATGTCACTTTGAAACGTCACTGGTGGAAAAAAACCACAACAAAGAATCTCAGTCATGCATTCCAGTTATGTCTTTGGCACTGTGACAAAACAGCTTTGGGCAAAAGTCCAAACGTATTACATTTAGCTTTTTAAATTTAGCTTTTCTGCATCAAATTAATTTAAATAGTCAAAATTTAATCACACTTTTTATGAAACATGCATACAAACTGAAATTACACAGCAATCAATTCAGTATATGGTGTCAAAAAGATGCTGTGCAACTTTTAAAAAAAGAAAAAAATACAATAAATAATATAATATGCAAATAAAAGTTAAATTAATACCCTGTAAAATGCACCTTTGCTTCAGTGAACTCAGGTGTTCACTTTATGCCTTTTGCTGCCTTTTAGCATGTCAAGTAAACATTACATTGAGTTTATAGCAGAAATAAAATAAGTGTCGTGGAAATTTAAAGATGAATTCACAGAGATTTGTCTTTCAGAGTTTTATTGCAATAAACAGTTCACATCTGCAATTGCAGATCCCCCAGTTTGCTCTGCTGAGGAGATACTGTATGAAGTTCAGTGTCAGTATTTGTACATACAGCCGCGTGCATCACAATCATCCCATATTAGTTTTTTTTAATTAATTTACCATCTCTCTGGGGAGTTTCTCTCCGTCTTCTGAGAATTAAGAGTTGAAAGCTGAATCCTCATCTGCCTTTCCCTCTCTGCCTCTGTCTCATGAGCAGTAAAGGTTACAGTGACCCACAGCTCACCTTTGTTGGTACCTGTCGGGAACATTTTCACACGGGAAGCAGAGAGCACAAAGTCTTACAATGCGTAAGGCTATAAGACAGTATAACATAATCTTAAAACAGTAACATGAGGGTATAAGTTTCCATTTCTGTAATAAACACGCCGTACCTCACCAGGAGTTTGTTTTCGTGCTCATGTTGGTATTTTCTTAGTCTGGTCATAGTCTCACTTTAACAGCAAAAAAATTTTAAAAAGGTCATATCACTGCTTATCGGTTAATTGGAGTGAAAATATTTTGCCGCCCTCATGTATGTTAATGGGGTGGACAAAAATTAACACTATAATGCACTCCGGTACCCCACCACCACCACAGCTATGACCTTGATAATAAGTGTGCAATAATAAGTTAATAATGAGTGAGTGTAGGTACATAGAGAAGAGGCAAGGACACTCAAGGAGGTTTGGAAGAAACAAAATACAATAAAACCAAAACATAATAAACAATCCATGAGTGTATCGTGTTGGCAGCAGCTCTGTCATTAAACATTTGCCACCAAGTTAAAGTAGAAACTGCACAAATAGCTTTGTGTAATCTGTGAATTTGTGCCTCGAGTGCAAAGTTATTTATAGGGCACTGAATATATTGGCTTCATCTACTGTAATATTTTAAACCAAACACACAGAAACATGATAACAACATGACATCTGATGCTTATACTGAAAACAAGGCTGATGGATACTAAACTAAATATTCTTCTTCCTCTGCCTTCGTCCATTTACTGTTTTAACCTCATTATGTTAACAGACAGTATGCCTGCACAGTGAGCTCTGTGTTTCCTGTCAGTTTTACCAGCAGTGCTGATGAAGTTGTGTCTGTGCGGCTGTGTTTGCTGATAATTTTCATTTAAGAGGCGTTTCCACAGTTGATTGCCACTCAGGAAGCTTGTTAAGAGCCCATTACTAGATCCAGATTTCAACAAAATGGATGACTCGCCTTCTCAAAGGGACAGAAAATGTCATTGCTAATGCCTCGGAGGGAAGCTCTCTACACAGAGCTCTGGCATTTTCCAGTTAAACCACTGGTTCACTTATTAATACGCAGAAAAAGTCACTTATAAACTGGTTGTGCAACAGCAGCAGCAGCAGTTTTGTTCTATTCCTTCTTTTAAAAAAATCATTTCTCCTGCTGGGAGCACACTCCTCTAATGCAGGCTTTGAAATACTGATACTGATCTGATTCAGGACATGCAAACAAGTCATGTTCATTGGTAGATTCCAGTTCACAAAATACGCAGTAGATGCCTTTCACTGGACTTAAATATACACACATTTTCATCACTTTGTGAATGCAATGCTCATGACCGTTCGTTCAACTCCTCTCCTGAACAGTGATTGTCCCGTCATATCTTAGCGTCCGTAATTAGGCACGACAGTCGTCATCGTAAAAACCATTTCTCTTGTAACGTGAAAAACATACTGTATGAAAATATGAACATAAGTGCAAGCATAAATCTAACCTCTTGCTAAGCAGCTAAAGTGGGTTATTTTGAATAAAAAAGCCTAGGACAAACTAGCTGTACGCAAACTTTGTTTATAAATGAATTGAAAGTTGTATCCAGTAGGGGGCAGACTGGGCCCTAATCCTCCTTTGTTGACACCACAATATCTTCCTTGACCCACAGAGACTCGAGCAGGTTACAATATTGTTAAAGTCAGAAAAAGCGGCAGCGGCGACATCGAGCACTGGCATAGAGACATCGTATAGATGAGGGTAGCTGCGGACAGGCTCTATGAGTTTCTCTTCTAAACTTTCTGTCGATACTGCCCCCACTGGTCGCTGCGCTGAACTGCATCTTGTGGACACTCGAGGTAGCCATGATGTGCACACAAACACGTAGTTAAAAGCAAGTATATCAGTGGTTTTAGCAAACAACCCGAGTATGACTGGAGCCTGAGTGTTTCAGGTTTTTTAAGGCCAATGCAGATATCGGTATTTGAGAATTTAGAAACTCTGATAACAATATTACTGTATCAGCCAATTTTTCAACATCTAAACACTTTTGATTCCTTAAATTTGGTTTTTGAAGACACAAACTGAACAGGACATTTTACAGTTAAGAAGTAAATGTGTCCATTCTCTCTTTTGGACAAATTATGTAACAGCAACCCTGTTTCTAAATGACCTGAACCATATCTTTAGCTTTTCTGTGCTGATATATCGGCCGAGCTCTAATGAGAACAACATGGCTGAAAAGTAACTAAAGCTGTCAAATAAATTTAGTGGAGTAGAAAGTATAATATTTGCCTCTGAAATGTAGTGAAGTGGAAGTATAAAGTAGCATCAAATGGAGTACAAGTACCTCAAAATTGTCCTTAAGTACAGTACTTGAGTAAATGTACTTAGTTACTTTCCACCAGTGAAATTGATGTGTATATGTATTTACACACATAGTAGTTGTGTAGTTTTATCCTCATTGAGCCCATTTCAGTGTTTCTACTTGTGTCTCAAAGTGGGTCAGATGAGATTCGATAAGAGCTGTTCCTGAAAAGACAGACTCTCTCTCTCTTTCTCTCTCTATCACTCTTCCTGTGGGTCTCTCGTCCTTTGTCTCTTTCCAAGGTGAAGTAACAGAAACCTGCCAAACAGAGCCGGAGTTCTTTGTCCGACAGGGTTTAGTGTTGCATTACTGTGTGTTTTCATTAGTCATGGGTAGGTGGAGTGTATTAAAGTGTCTCTAATAGCTCCCTGGTAGCATCTACAGTCCGCCGCAGCTCGATTTCAAGCTGCCCTCTGTTAGTTTCACATCATACAACAGAATCTGTTTACTCTCCAAAAATAGTGGATGTGTGGAAAATTGTGATTTTTGTTGTCTGTTGGATGGTGAAGTCAGTCAGATAGTCCGTCCAGTATTTGGGTTCAGAAAAAGACTAACAGCTAGTGGCCAGATTTCAACTAAATTTATGTTCCACAGAGGATGAATTCCCAAAGGTTTTTTGTGAACCTCTCACCTCCAGCTGGGCAATATATCGACTTAATTCAGCTCAGTTTTGCACAATGTATAAAATATCTAAATCATGAAAATCATGCACAAAAAGATTTAATCAAAAAGTAATGAAGATGGTAGCTGCTACATTTGCCACCTTGAGTCATGACAGTCCCGTAAACTGTGACGTGAATGTTTACACGATGTGAACACCTGCCGGAGTTTACGAGGCTGTCGTGACTCCAGGTGGCAGCGGCAGCACGAGCGGCAGTCTGCAGATATCAGGCAAGAAACACAAACAGCAGATGAATTAGTAAACAGACTTTTCTTGTCTGTCTGTGCTGAAACTGATTATTAAACTGGATATCTGTTCTCTACATGAGGCACCTTTAGACTTTTCTTTTTATACTGTATCTTGCAACCTTTTAGCCATATTTTTTGAGCTCAGATAACTCTTTAATTTCAATGACCCTATGACCTTTCAGTTTTTGGCTCATATTTTTTGATATTAAGGCCAAATGGTCGGCACAGACCACCACCGGAGATTTAGACTTTTAGTTTGGATGATACTCATACTGTATGTTTAGTTTAGTGTATATTTAAAGCTGCTATAATCTATATTTTTATAATAACAATGTAATGTGTCTGCTGCCTTTAAGTGGCCAAAAAAATAGTTAATGCAGGTTTAAACAACAAAAAGACAATTTTAATGTCAGAAATGTAAAATAACTACAGATATTCAGTGATTCCTCAGGTATTTTATTCTTGTCAGGGTAAAAGAATACGAAAAACTAATTTACGCATTTTTGATTAAAATGTCAAATAAGGGATTAGTTCTTGGCTCTGAAGTATAGATCAGCTTCACAGTGAGTGGAGGTCTGCCTTTTTTATTTTTAAACTTTGTAAATAGCAGAGCAACAGAGGAAAGGTTTCACATTGTTTAAAGTTTTTAAATATTTTGGAGGATGGAGGCTCGTTTTGAACCACTGTGAGAAATACTGAAGCTGATTGACTCTCAAACTCTACAGTGCAGTCAGTCTTCACCTGTGTGTGTGTCATTAGCTGCCACAAATGAGTGTGTTGTGTCTCTTGTGGAGCCAAACTGTCACAGCGACTGAACAAACAAAGGACGGCAGCTGACACACACACACACACACACACACACACACACACACACACACACTCTCTCTGGAAGGGACCAGTGTAGACCTGACCTGAGACGCAGACACATCATGGATGATAGTGGAGGATTAAATTTGAGTTATTGTTGGATATAAATCAACATCTGGAGCCTGTAGTATATGTGTGTGTGTGTGTGTGTGTGTGTGTGTGGCAGATAGAGAGTGTGTGGGAGTGATGGGATTTGCCAGAAACTTTGGCAAAACGTTTAGGAGGATGTCTGGATTTTTCTATCGCTTTCCGAAAGTGATGAGACGCTCCGGTCGCTTGGAAGTCAATCTGCTGTGGAGGAACTCTGGTGAGTTTTGTGTGTGTGTGTGTGTGTGTGTGTGTGTGTTTAATTCAGTTCAATTCAAATTTTATTTGCAGAGCGCCATTTCATCCAAAAGCAGCTCAAAGTGCTGTACATTACCATAAAATAATAAAACGAGTTAGATATGTGCTTATACACACACGTATACACATACACACATCCATACAAGCAGATAAGAAATGTACATTCCTACACATACATGTATACATACATAAACATATACCCACACTTACATACATACATATACATACGTGACATGTCCATCACACGGTCTCTTTACTGTGGGGGATGCTGGGTGATCTTTACCTTTAGCAGAAGTTGTTTTGTGATTTATTTATTTATGTTTATTTTCACTTTATCGTATCTGTTGTGGTCTGGCAAAAGGAAACAGAAAAATATCTTGTGGGAATATAAAATGCAAAATGAAAAGCAGTTTAATCAGTTCTGCTCCTTTTATAAAATCTGGGTTTTGCTTGATGAAAATTTGTAAAAAAAAGAAAACAGAAAGTGTCTTTATTGTGTCTCTTTATCAGCCCCGTTCATTGTGCCTGATTGTCCGTGTAGACTTGTACAGTGTGTGTTTGTGTGTGTGTGTGTGTGTGTGTTGAGGTAATATAATAACACTCACAGAGACTTTCCACTGTTCAGTTTTGATTGAATAGTAAAACACCGGAGCGCATGTTCAAACAGGTAGAAAGAAAAAGGAAAAAAAGAAAGAATATAATGAAGAATAAGGAGACAACAGATGGTTTCTGTATTCAGCATGCACCTGTCCTTACACACACACCACACACACACACACATACACACACACACACACACACACACCTGTCTTTGTCATCCAACTACTGTACAAGCATTTGCACTAAAAAAGGGAATTTTATACTAAAAAAGACCATAACTTTGGAAGATATCCACTTGATTTGACTAACTCAGACTGCTGAAGCCTCATATTAACTTCAGATAAACCTTTAAGGGGGACTCATCATGCTTTTTGTGATTTTCTGTTATTTTTATACTGTTATGATGTTAGATGTTAAACATGGTCAAGCCAGGGCTTCAGCCTGCTCTGAACACTCCGTTTGCAAAGTTACCTTATTTCCTCCTTGTGATGACATCAGATTGTTCGCACATGCCCACAAACGACCTTCTTGCTAAGGTTGTTCACGCTTTCCACTCGCATATTTTGGATCGGATTCAGGCTCATATACGGATGTATTTGAGAAGTTTTCATTTCGAGTAAAGAAGTAGAGTTTGTTTACGTAACGTCTGGAACCACCACTGAAAGTTAACCAATCAGAACAGAGTGGGCTCATTGGGGGGCCTTAAAGAGACAGGAGCTAAAACAGCCTGTTTCAGACAGAGGCTGAACTGAGGGGCTGCATAAAGGGCCAGTATAAGACAAATAAGGAATTTTTAACTGTAAATCCTGCAAAGATATTCCAGTAGAGCCACAGACTAAAAACAAAGACCTGGAAATGTGCATGATATGTCCTCCAGCATAATTTTAAGTGACCTCAAACATCCTCTTTGCTGAACTCTCTGCTACCTTTGACTTCTCGAGAGTTATAGGCGGGCGGTGGGATGAGTTAAAGACTAATTTGAAGGATAATCCCACCACCAACTATCCCAAACTGTGTGTAAACAGTTTGCAGAGCTGTGTGTGGTGGATCAGCTGTTCACTCCCATAGCCCAAATCCAAATGGTGTGTGTGTGTGTGTGTGTGTGTGTGCAGTAAGTAAAGTGAGTCTTTTTCAGCAGATGAGTGTCAGAGGAGCTGGAGGCTCATTGTTCCTTCATCTGCACACACAAACCTGATTAGAAACCTCATGCTAAAAAAAACTTTCACACACAGGAGAAAAAAAAAAAAACTGTCGAGTCTGACCAGTTTGCAGTTTCTGACCTTTGACCTCACAGCTGAGATCCTGCTGAGTGCACCAAGTTTCGCAGTAAGAGCCGTCTGTGTTTTGATTTACAGGCTGCTGTTTGTGGTTTGGCACAGATGCAACATAGACTGCTGTACTTTCATAAAATATACACAACAATGATCTGCAAATACAGCAAATTATGTCATGTTTTTACAAAGGACAAATCATCTACACGAAGCAATCAAAACAGACAATTTACGATAAATTTTATGTGCAACATCCAAATAAAAACATCTGGTAACTAGGAGTAGTTTTACATAAAGAAAATAATGAGATTTTGATGCAACCGCTGTTATCTGACTATCGTTAATTCATCCTAATATAATAATGATTTCATATCAATCAGTCTATCCAATTTATAATACATTCACCTGTAAATCACAGTGGTTTAGTTAGCTTTTTATCACAAGTTAAAGAGTTAAATATGAGAGTGTATTCAGTAAAGGGCTCTGATTCATAGCTGTTAAAGAAAATATTTAAATATCTTAAATATCTTAAATCAGAGGCATAATACTAAATGTGTATTATTTGTGTCCTTATTTAACATAAAACTGTACACTTTTATGATGTCATGATTCATTCTGTTTACCATTTAATCAATTAGTTCTAGTTCTACAGTGAAAATACATCAACTCTCCCTCCTAAAAATCAGTCTTTACATATTTATAGAGTTGAGGTTGTAAATATAAATTATATACCATTATTTTTCCTTCTGTTGTAAAAGCGTCAAAGGTTAAAGAGTCTGTGTGTCTTCTGCCAGAGTGATTGAGTCTGATCGATTGGTGGCGTCTGGGAAATGCTTTTATCCCTGAGACAGCAGAGAGGAAGAGCGATGAAGAGGAAGAAGAGGGGAAGACAGAAAGAAGGAGAAGTGGGGAAGAGAAAGGCAGCAGAGAGGGAAGAGACACACTTTCACCTTTTCATTCATTTTATTAATACACATTTGGTGTTCTTGTGAGTATTACTCACAAGTATTACTTAGTATTACTTAACTACAGTGTGTGTGTTCATTGAAATGAACGAACATGTCATCCAGTGCAGTGATGTGGCTCATTGATGTGTTTTTAATAGTTTTTGGACAACAGCTGAGGTCCAAGGCACAGAGGAGAGGCTCAGAGGCTCTTTGTAGGAGCTTTAGCAACTTTTAGCTCATTGTTTTGGTTTTTGCGGCATGCAACTTTATGGTTTTGTGTCACTCTCACCGCTCTCATAAGGTCGTTTTCGGATTCAACAGGCAGTTTTTTTCACTGAAACAGCCCCTTAAAAACCCACCGTGCACTACCTGTCCACCACCAAACGGCAGGCAGATGATGAACATAGTCGAGCCTTTTGATCCAGATATTTCTGGAGGAGTTGGTGGAGACCAAAACAGAGCTAAAAGAAGAGCGAATATTGGACCTAAATTCGTCAGGTGGAGAAAAAAAAACGACTCCAAATGAATGCTAATGTTGCTCCGTGTCTGCTGGATGTTTAAAAAGTCAAATATTTGCTAACAAGTTCACTTTAAAGGTAAAAATGTGTCAGTGGTTTGTTCACAGTTCGCTTCTGCTGCCCCCAAGTGGCCAAAAAAATCAGTTATTGCAGGTACTTGCAGTTACATTTTAGTCACCATTTTCAGTAAAAACATTTGGATCCAGTATCGCGCCTATCTATGAGTAAATTGGTAAAAATGCAAATTTAGTGTACCATTTTTCTCTGTTTTATGTTTTATTGGATTATCATGAGTATCTGTATCACATCTAAAAATAAACACCCATCTGGATGGACGTAGAAGGATCTTCCTCTGTGGATAAGGTTCATTGTCAAAAGGGATCGAGATGGACGATAGGGTGGACGGATGAGTGGAGAGAGAGAGTGGGTGCAGGAAACTGTGTAGTCACAAACGCGCACATATGCACACACACTAATCATAACAAGCTACGTAATCGAGCAAAGGGAAACAGAGAGGAGTGGAGGAGAGAAAGAGTGAGTGATTGCAGATGACTGAGTCAGCAGTCCTATTCCCCCTCTCCTGTCTGTCTGTCCATCACACTGTGGCCTCCATTTGACTGTTAAATCACCCACTCAGCACAACAACACAGAGGCAGGGAGACGGGGAAACAGAGAGAATGGTGGCTACGCAAATCAGCATCTGAAGTGCCTGATAGGGGCTAGAGCAGAGCCGAGAGACGCTGAGAAAGACTGCAGAGAGACAGAGAGAGAGCCCCAGTACTGTATGTGTGATTTACTCCTCTCTCTCTCTCTCGCTGTGTGTGTGTGTGTGTGTGTGTGTGCGCAGAGGATAAAGTGATGTAATAGATCTCGGCGAGGAGACTGAGTTGAATGTGTGTTTGTGTGTATAAGATGAAGATGGGAGATGGGAGCAGCTATGTGCAAACTGTCGGATAAAGTTGGACAGCACGTGAAAAAGAGGTCGCCAGGTAGGATCATGGGCACACACGCGCACACACACACACACACACACACAGAGTTAGTTTAGGTCTTTGTTAGCGTGTTGCTGTGTCATTGTCAGAGTGTGTCGGAGTGTATGATGTTTGTTAAAAGGAAGAGAGCAAAAAACGCATCCTCTTCCCTTCTGTGTGAGTTGTTTCAGTACTTAATGGTGCTGCTGGATTCTGGCCAGTCTTGAAGGTTTAGTGTGTGTGTGTGTGTGTGTGTGTGTGTGTGTGTGTGTGTGTGTGTGTGTGTGTGTGTGTGTGTGTGTGTGTGTGAGAGAGAGAAAGACTACGGCAGATGGGCTAAATTAATGTTGATGTTATTATATTTTCAAAAATTCAAAAGTTAAATCAATTAGGGCTGCTACTGGCAGTTATTTTCATAATTAATTAATCCATTAATTATTAGTTTTTTAACAACAGATTAATCGATTGATGTATAAAATGTTAAGAGTCCAGCACTCAAAGTAAATATTGAATTTAAAATGATATAAATCAGAGAAAATCAGTAAATTCTCACATTTATAAGCTAAAGTCAGACACATTTGGCATTTTCTTGATAAATGACCTAAACAGTTAAAGTTCAAAAATCAAAATTGTTATCAATCAATTTTCTGTTAATCAATCCACAAATTGTTTCAGCCCCAAAAGTCACGTTTGTCCCACTAAGTCAAATATATTTCTGTGTTTTGATTCTAGAAAAGACTTTTGTTGTCTGTATACAGGTGTGCGATTCAAAAAATATTATGCTGGCAGATTTAGTTAAAATTTTACTTGTCATTCATTTAGACATACAAACTGTGACGTACAGTATCTCACAATGCAAATATTATGTCATGATATGATTATATGGAAAGATGAAAAACAGTAGCTGCTGAATTATCGACAAGCAAAGTAAAGATTTTGTTGTATTGGAGCGGCTGCTTGCTTACTTGAGCTGATAATCAGTTGTTTTTTTTTCAGTAAGTCTTCAGTAAGTTTTTTTAACCTTCTCCAGCCCAACAAGTTTTTATGTCCCAAAAACTTGATTGTTTAAGTTTTGATTGTTTGTAGATTTTTAAGAAGCCCGCAAACTTTCACATTGTTCACATTTTCAGAATTCACATTTAACTTTTGAGCGACTAACATCAGCTGTTTTTAAAAAGTTGAAATGTTTTTTGTATATTCTGGGTCAGATTAGGAGAAGTCATCAAATTTCAGGCTAAAAAAAAGTTTTCAGGGTGTTTTTACTGCTGTCAAATGTAAAAATGGGTCAAATTTTAACCTGAGCAGTATGTAAGGGGTTAAAGCCTTTAAATGTTAAAAACATATATGGGTGAAATCCTGTTTTGGAACTGAGGCAAACTGACAGTTTCCTCTTTCGTATTTTATCCCAGGTGGTAACGCAGGTCAGAATTTGCATGTTGTTGGTTTCCATTTGCAAAGAGAAACTCTGACCTCAACTGACAGACTCTGACGATATCAAACACTTATTTGCATATACGTTACACACACGCAGTCGAGTCTTTATACCTGCACGTACCTCGCGTGTGTCATTTTACAATCACAGATAAACCTCTTTTTTTTCCTCTTTTTTTGTGACAATCACTCAATTAATCCATTGATTTCTCTGCAGGTTGTAAGTACACGTGTCACGCTGCTTGTCGGGACAAAGTGTCACTTGACTGTCATCCTGCAGCTTCACCCGTCAGCCCGGACCAGCTCAACAACAACAACACACAGCTCCATGTGAGTACATACAACACTGTGTGTGTGTGTTTCATTTAGGTCTTTTTTCCTTCCTATATTATATAAAACATCAGTATTAGATGTTCTCAATCTAAAATATGGGTCTAGTCTTGTCAATGTCGTCTACACCTGGTATAATAATATAATAATGTAGAATAAATAAGTACTGTGTGAAGCTCTTTGTTGAACATTTAATTGGATAATCCAGGACTTTGCATGAGTATAAACTTTTTATAATTTTTAAAATTATTCTTGTTGCTTTGATTGGAGAATTTAGCTTTTGCACGATGCTCTAAATACGATTTCAGAGGCTTTTTCCATCCTAACAAACTTCTGAATAGTCTGAAGTTTGAATTTTGGCTCTAAATGTTTTCACACGGTGTCAATATCAGCCTTCACACACATCACTGATAGACTTTAACCGGGTTCAGGCTAATTTCAGGTTGGGCAGTATTGTGTATCACCACCAGGGAGAGGTATAATCAAAGATTTTGGGCTGCCGTGGTTTGTTGTTACATCTCCTGAGCCATCAATCCAAGCAGTGCAGGCAAAATAACCAGGAAAAACAGTGTAGTATTGTCTGTATTAGCTGGACATTAATGTTATTCCACGTGGATTGGACTTTTTCTGCTGCAAATATCAGAAAATACTGGTAAAAATTTTTTTTAAATGAGGTATTTAAGTACACAATGTCAATTCCACGATCATACGGTGATATGAGGAAAAACTGTATGAATTTCAGTAAATTACAATATGATAATGTGTGTAAAGTGATGGCAAAAACACAACCATGTGGCAGATATTATATAGTAAGACAGTTAGAGCTGCAACAATTAATCAATTAATCAATTAGTCGATGGACAGAAAATTAATCTGCAACTATTTTGATTATAAATAATTTTCAAGTCATTTTTCAAGCATAAATACCAAATATTTGATGGATCCAGGTTCTTAAAGTTGAGAAGTTGCTGCTTTTCTTTGTTTTACGTTATTATAATTTAAATATTTTTGGGGTTTTAACTATTTGTTGGTCAAAAGAAGACATTGAATGATGTCACTTTGTGCTCCAGGATGTTGTGATTATCATTTTTCATTGTGTCAATTTAAAAAAATATTGATAATGAAAATAATTGTTGGTTGCAGCTTAAAAGACAATAACGTGTCTGAGCTGTAACATGAGTTTCAGTTTGTGTGTGTTTACTGTAATGTGTCAGATTCCATTCTGCTTCGATAAAACATTGGACCCCGAGTTTGTGCACACACACCCCTCACGCATCACTCATAAAGAATGGCTGGTGTGTGTGTGTGTGTGTGTGTGTGTAATTTCTAGAAGACAGCTGGGTGTGTAGCAGGTCTGGTTCATGTTATCGTTGTTGCACTTCATTATGAAGAATATAGTTACAGTAGTTTGTTTAGAAACGTCTCCAGAGACTAAGAACAGTCTCAGGAGAGTAGTTCTGTGTAAGGCGGCTCTGTTTACAGCTCTTTGCTACATATCACAACCTCTTGACTTTGTACTACATTGTAAATTTCTCAAAGAACTTCAGTACGAGAGGTTGTGATATGTAGCACAACAAGCTGGTGAATCGCTGTAAACAGAACCGTGTTCCCGCACATGCTCAGTGGCATCTGCCTTACACAGAACTACTCTCCTGAGACTGAAATTGCGATGCTGTTATTAGTCTTTGGAGATGTTTCTAAACAAACTAATGTGCCCAAACTCTTTGGGGCCATGGAACAACCTGTCCATCACCTTATAGCAGAGCCTTTATACCAAGTGAGCGGTGGAAACTTTAGTCTTTTATTTTAATCTTCTAAGGTGGAAATTCAGACATGTTAGCGGCACTAGAGGAACGTTTCACCTTTAGGATTCATCCTCCTGTAAAAACAAATGCTTACATTAACTTTCATGTCAGTCTGGTACATTGTTTTTGAGATACGCTGTCATGGATCAAGGTATCGGGAAAGGGAACATTTTGGTAACAATTTGACTTGATGGTGGTGTTAGAGGAAAGGTCAGGGAGTCACTAAAATGGTTATGAACTATCCTACTGTGGACTAAAGCTTGTTTATTTTCTATTTTGTATTATTATAGCTGCTGTCGGTTCTTTATGCTACATTATTAGCTTACATTTTGTCAACCCTTACTGAAATACTACAACCGAACAAGCCGACATTACCCCTCAGTGTTTACATCTCAGCTGGCAGTAATATTTTTCAGTCTGGGTTTGGCTCCTCTGCTTGTTTTTTTTCCTGCAGCATGAAGAAGATTATCTCAGCACATTTCAAACCAAGCCGTGCTGAGTGTGGTGCTACGGGCTTTTAGCTTCTGTCTGCTATTTCATAAAAATACATTTTTGGTGTGTTTGCAGTTGGATACAGTGAGGTCAGAGTGTGTGTGTGTGTGTGTGTGTGTGTGTGTGGTTGCAAGTGTGTATCTGTGCACTTGAGAGCTGTCAAAGCTTCCCACAGACATGCCAGTGTGTGTGTGTGTGTGTGTGTGTGTGTGTGTGTGTATTTGATTTACAAGTAGTTATAGGATTATAAAACATATTAGAAATACTTTGTTTTGCTACTTTATGTACTTTTACTGTGTATCAAGATTTTTTTCTTCTGTGTAAAGTCCCTTTGAGTACTTTGAAGAGCGCTCTATAAATAAAATGTATTATTATTATTATTATTATGAAAGAAAGGTTGCTCAAATTGAATTTTAAAAAATCTCAGTATCTTACTCTTTAACAAAAAAGTAAAAATTTTTTTATTCATGGTGGAAGTTATTTAATGCACATACGGACATGTTTGATAT
Source organism: Scomberomorus guttatus (assembly GCA_038419695.1). Classification (NCBI taxonomy): domain Eukaryota; kingdom Metazoa; phylum Chordata; class Actinopteri; order Scombriformes; family Scombridae; genus Scomberomorus; species Scomberomorus guttatus. The sequence goes on along the minus strand of CM076466.1, from coordinate 4,999,232 downwards.
CTGAAACATACACATATATGTGCCAGTGCCGAGGTTTGAGTATGTAACTGTCAGCATTGTTGTAATGTTGGTACTGAAACTGAAGCTACAGATAATAATAATAATGATAATCATAATAAACTTTATTTATACAGCAGTTTCCAGAACAAAATTACAAAGTGCTTTACATGGTTTGAACCAGCATTAAAACATTTAAGGACTACAAGGAGGCAGTAAAATCAGACAATAAAACAAAACAAAATGGACTAAAATACACCAAATATAAGATAAAAAACAATGAAAACCACAGTAGTAATAAAATAATTGATGGTAACACTGCATTTCTACATTTGCATTGCATTTCTGCATTTCTACATCATAATAAAGAGTTAAGCATCATGGAAAATGTATTTCTCTCTTAAGATGGAGTTCAGAGTTTGTTTCTGTTCTGTTCTGTTGGAATATTTACAAAAACGCCGAAACATCTGAAAGAGCTGCTGTGTCTCCATATACAGCTCTCACTGTGTTTCTGTCTGTCTGTCTGCGGTTTGTGGTGCAGAAGCCGTCCAGAAACTGAATGTCAGAGATAATAACATGATGTGCAGCCATAAGACAGTCATAAGCTCCCATGTGTTTCAGCGAAAGAGATGGAATCACGCTGGAAGTTCATGTGTGTGTGTTTGTGTTTCTCTCTGTGTGTGTTTAAGGTTAAATATGATCTTTGAATTTAAAGGGAGTAACACATCTCAGCCACCAAATGTTGACATACTTTATACTTTTATGCTTTGGGAAGCAGTGATCTACATTTTTCACCATTTTCTTACATTTTAAAGACTAAATGACTAATCGATTAATCCAGAAAATAATCAAAAGATTAATTGATAATGAAAATAATCATTAGTTGCAGTCCTGTATTAAATTGTATCTTTAGTGAGCCTCAACATGCTGACTTATATCATTAGTTTTCTGTCTTCCACTTGGACCCAAGGAAGAGTCGTCATTCCCAAGGGAACAATTAACAGGGACCTAAATAAAGCCCCCCCCACAGTGAATCTATGAGTTGTTAGTTTTGCTGCATGTTGACAGTATCTGTACACATAAACTCTGTGTGTTTGTGTGTGTGTGTGTGTGTGTGTCGTGTGTAGTACTTTAAATGACTCAATCAGCGGTGCTCTCTTTGGTACGTGGATGCCTGTCGACACTAACTGATTTACACTCACACACTCTCACGCACACACCTGTGTCAGTTATCACAGCAACAGTGATCTAACAGGGCAGCCAGCTAAGACATGTACTCTGCTAGCAAGTAATACTCATGTAGGGAAGAGTGAACATGAGTATCTACTCCACTGGCATCTCTTCTTCTGGTTATTTACTGCTAAAAAGCTGCATTTTATGTCTGAACAATAAACCAAATTTATCAAATTAGAAACTTAATGGACTTAAAATTAGTCACAATGCAATTTTCTACGTCTGAATTCCCTGTAATCAAGCTGAAAATAGCTACAACAGGCAAACAGCAGATACAGAATAGAGATACAATTTGAAGTTTGACGTCAATCTGGGCCATCGGATCTTGTTAGTGACTAACACAATCACCAGTCAATTCAATCAGCTGGCCTGAATCTGCAGCACACGAAACGTAACCATGAGAACTCTTGAACCTGAAAGTGCCTGATAGCTAATATGTTGTGCAGATTTCTGTACAGTAAATTACATAATTTTTGTGTCAAAGTGAATCTTTTTATGTGTCTGAAACAGCATTTAGGCTATTAAAGCACTAAAAAACTCTCTTCTTCCAATAGCAAATTTCGGTACTGATTAAAATGTGTAGTTAAATAAATTAGGTGTTGAATATCAAATTGTCAAATCAAATTTTAGAATGAGTTATGACCACCACCTGTATGTCTGTATAGCATGAGTCACAGTTCATCCTCCTCTCCTGCCATGTGATTGGTTAAGCTAAAAGGAGAGGTGGTAAATGATTGACAGAGAGAAAGAGAGAATAACTGGTCGTGGGGTCCACTTCCTGTCTGCTGGGAAAGACAAACACAGGCGGAGGGAGATGGAGAGAAAACAAAGACAGCAGAGGGAGGGAAAATAAACAGGGAGTCCGGATAGAGAGGAATGTTCATGTGTTTTCTCTTTGGCTCTAATGGCAACTCATTAACACCAGCAGGTCAGAGATGGTGATAATTTATCTGAGCCTGGCACTGCTGTCACGTTAAAGACCCCGTCGGCTTTATAGGAAAACATCAGAAAGTGTAAAGTTGAGCTACACGAAAGAATGAAATCTCTCAATTTTCTCACAGTTAACACCTCTGTTGGCTTATATATGAGTCAATTTTGTACTTTTATTAAAATCTGATGTGTTCTAGGAGTGTATTTTACCTCTGATATGATACTCACAGCATGATAAACAGTACAGGTGGCTCCCAAACAACCAGAAAACCAATCATAAGCAGTGTCTGCATGTGACCCGTCATCACAAGCAGTTCAACAAAAGATTTTTTAGCTCCTCAGATTGTTTTATTTGAGTGATTTTGGCAGGTTTGAAGAGGTGAAAGTATCCAGTATTTCTCTAGAAAAAAGAAAAAATTGAAAAGTATATTGTTTTTGTCTTTTTTATCCCTTTAATCATGTGACCCCTCAGATCTTGGTGGGACTCTTTGGGGGGGGGTGCCAACCCTGGAGGTCAGGAAACACTATATACAGTATATTTTTGATCGTATAAGTTGTTTGCAATTGTTCAATATTTTAGTTGTTTTCTATTAGGAGATTCATTTATTTTCCCATAATGCAATCTTATCATTTCCCAGGAGATTTTATAAATGTAGCATGATAGTCTAAACGCTGTTTTAGAGGCTTCTGACAAAAGTGAAAGAAAACTTCTCGTCAGTAAATGGTCAAAATAAACTAGAGCTGCAACAATTGATTGAAAAAATTTTCAACCAAGCGTGCTCTCGTTCAAGCTTCTCAATGTGATGATTTGCTGTTTTTCTTTATAATACATGACAGAAAATTGAATATCTGAAGGCTTTGGACTGTTAGTCCGACAAAACAAGCAAACTGAAGACGTCATCGTGGGTTTTGAGAAATTATGAATGCATTTTTTCTTTTTTAGCATTTCGTTGACTAAAAGATTAGTCGAGACAATAATCAGCAGATTAATCAATAATGAAAATAATTGTTAGTTGCAGTTGCCCTAAAATAAACATATCAACATTAATTCAGTTAGCTGTTGGTAGCTTCAATCTTTGATGATGCTCGGAAATAGCAAGTTAATCGTTTATGTGTAACATTTAGCTTGTTAGCTTATTAGCATTATATGTATTTCAAAACATTTGCAACAAATGCTAATATTATAACGTATATATATTTACTACATGAAAGAAGTACCATATTTTCGCTTTTAAGTACTGAATAGATGGTTTATCAGCATTCTGACATGCTAACGTTAGCATGTGTGTGCACACTTAGCAATTTAACATCTTCGTTTCATCATCATTTTACAATATAATGTTTGCATGTTAGAACATTAATATGTGTGTACAGATAGTATGGCATACTACATTTTTTGTATATGTTACTTTTCTACTTTTTGTTCTACTTTTTTTATTTAGCATGGGGGAAATTTTGACATGTTGGTGGCAGTCAGTAAAAAGTCAGAAGATAATTATGGGGTAGAATTCATCCTCTTTAGACTGTTAATTTCTCTGCCAAATTTTATGCAAATCCATCCAGGATTTGTTAAGATATTTTACTCTTTACCACAGTGTTGGACCGACAGACCAACAGAATAATACCGCACTAGCATAACATATTTCAGAAATACATGGACATCAGGGAAGAAAACACTCTTTACCTCCATCTTGTACATTAGTGTTATTATCTCTGATATCTTCATGCTTGAAGAAACGTACGGAGGTCAGCATTAATGGTGACCAAATATGGATCTCAAAGTACAATTACTACCTTCCTTTTACATAATGCTAAAGTGTTAAAAGTTAGAAAAGTACATTTATAAAAAGAAAAAAGGAATGTTAATGTGTTTTCCCTCTGTGTTTTATGGTCACTCATTAACAGCTATTGGCTAGGTTAGGGCCCGGGGTGGGGTGGGGTCTAACTACAGTACACACAAGGAAAAACCACAGAGGGAAAACATACAACTGTTGTAAAACTTAAGAAAACATATTCCAGTGTGGGAAGCTGTTTCTCTTCTTCTCCCTGCTGCCGTAATGTCTACTCTGTTACTCTTTCTTGTGTCTTAAAGAATCTGATCTTTGACCTGTCGTGGCTGTTATCTGAAGTCGGATGGTTTCTCCTCGTACATCTTTATGACCTCAGCTCTGTTATGTCACCTATCATTAGGAGGAGGGGTGGACTGATAGGGGCATTTGAAGGCTGATACTGATATTTAAGTTATTTGTAGGTGCTTCAAACACCAGGAGAAGGTTTTAGGTTTGTGTTAGTGTATTGTTAATGTTACATGAACATGTAACATAGGGAGTATTTCAGAAATGGGAGAGAAAAGAGCGTTTGTTTTTAGTTTTTGGACTTTTTCTCTAATCTTTGATTTTTGGTGAAATATCGGATCATTTGGACATTTATTGAGATGAAACCACGTGAGAAGTTTAGAGGAAAAAATCACTATTTGGTGGAGCTGTTAACAACTCATAGACATCTGAAATGTGACCCTGACTACACACTGCTGACATCAAAAGCCAAAAAGGTTGGAAACCACTGGTTTCATCTTGAACAATGTGTTGTCATCTGGTTTTATACAGTTCTTCCTGTAAACAAACATCATCACCATCTGCTTATCATATTCTCTTCCTCTTCGTGTATCTCTTGTAATCGTCCCCTTTCCTCCAGTCCTCTAATCAGCTGCCTATTGTGTTAAGGAAAAACGCAAACAGAGAGGAGGCTTACCTGCCAAACACAGAGAGGGAAACGGAGGAGGAGTCTGGGAGAAAAGTCAAATTTGTTGAGATAAAACATGTTTACATAAAGCCAAATGCCAGTTTAGCAGAAAGAAAGAGGCAGACAGGGAGATGCACGCACACAGGATGGACAAAAGCATGGAAAATTTTACTCAATGTAAGCATCAAAAAGTTAATCACAACCAGCTTCTATCCAATACCAGCAAAAATGCACATAATTCTGGTCCTATTTATAGCATTCAGGCAAAAAAAAGAATATTTCTTATATTACAAGAGCTTTTTTATCGTTTTATTCATCTACTGTACTGTATAAACAGACACTGTGACTCAAAGACATTACAGGCAGAAACAGAGAGATGAATTATGGCAGACAGGACTGAACAACACTGTAATCTTTGTGGATTGTGAAGGATTAACTCCTCGGTCAGATGCAGGTCCGACAGACAAAGCTCCCCCATCATCAGCTGAAACAGGACACCAGCCGACAAGCTTAAGAGACACACTAACAGACGAGTCCCATTGATTTCCTTCACTTTTGGCACCGAACATGTCCCAACATGGCCAACAAGTTCAACCGGATGCCAGCTGAGCCCCGCATTGCCTTTAAGGACTCTTTGTGGTCTTGTGTGTGTCACTCGGTCCAACAGGAGATGAGATTGCGGAGACAGTTTATGTTGAATAATCGATAAAGTGATAGTCACAAAGGCTAAAAGTAATTTCTTGGTTTCTGCATTAAAACATTTGATTAAATCACAATTTTATGCGTGTGCGTGTCTATTGATATCAGTCCATATTTCTGATTTGAGGTGCATTTGCATTAGTCTTGTACGTTGTGTTAACTCACTCTACATGTTATAATTGGTGTTTCTGCGACTTTTATGCTCACACTTTTCGGATTAATTAATCGGCTACAACGTGGGAGCTGAACGTAAGCAGGTTTTGGTTTTGTCCAATGACAATTCTAATTAAATTTATTCAAACAAGACGACCATGTCCTCAACAACGTTGACAAAAGGCAGCATTACTTTATGCGATTCTACTATGAACAGAAAGCAAGACAAAAAATTTATATTGTTTCAGTCAAGACAAGAGTTTCAGCCACAACATGTAGCAGCGGTTACTCAAATAATATTAAAACAAGCTCACTATAGTTTAAAACATATTTTGACAGCAGCCATGTGGGAAATTAGACCGTGGAACTGCTAAAACTGCAGACAGCCGAACAATGTTTCTGACCTGCCAGAAATCCAACTGATCATCCGAGAGCCAGATGGTTGATTGTTCAGGATTGTTCAGTGACTTCAAACTGCACATGAAACAACACCTGAGATGGCAGAAATTTGTCTCGATCCTAAGACTAGTCTGGGGCAACCAAATCAGGGTTAAAATTGGGTTTAATGTGTACAGTGTCGGCCCCGCATTACTCAGACAAGTTATCCAGATAACTTAATACTTACTTACTGTTTCTAGGAACAGGCCTCTTGTACCGTGATCAACTTGTGATGACAGAGAGAGTTGGAAGGAGCAGTAAGAAAGCCTCTTAGCTTTGCAAGTACTTGAGTATGTCTTTATCTAGATTTCGTTCCAAATGTAGTGTGAATTTCAACTGAATTTCTCGAAAATTGGCAAAAGAAAATTTGAATTCATATGTGTTTCCATTCATGTCGTTATTGGAATTATTTTCCAGTCGGAGGCCATTAAACCATTGCAGAATAAGCGGACATTCACTTCTCTTTCAAATCCAACATCCCAAGATATGAGAGGAAAGTTTTGTTCTTGCAACTGCATTTATAACCTTTTTTTGGACTCAAATGTTGCTTAACCATGTGATATGTTACTTCAGTGCACTTTAACAACAAATATTACTGGGACCGCTGCAGATGAACATTTACTATCCAGGAATTCACATTATAGACACTACCACTGTCTCTCTCTGTAACAAATTGGCCACAATATCGCACATTGACCATACACGGTCCAGCCATAAACTAAGTTTTGACCTCGTCTTCTTCTGCTTAGTTTACGGGAGGTTCCAAGGAAAACACAGATCTGTATCAGGGTGGGACGCAACAGTGTGTGTGTGTGTCTGTGTATGCAATGCAGCACAGTGTATTTTTGTTTACTCTTATCTTGGATCTTGTCTTTATCCCGGCGGACAATCTGAGCCTCAGATACCGACCAGCCAGGATAAGAGTTCACCGTAAAAATGTAAAGCATTCATCCAGCTTTAACAGAGCAGCGACACACTGACCTTACTGTACTGTAGGCAAAACAAAATACACAGAATATGTCTGTGTATGAATGCACGCTGACAGACCTCAGATTGAAATAGAGGAGATATACAAACAAAAAGAACACAAGCACTACTGTTGTTTTGTTTATCAAACCCCTAAAATGTTCAAGTTTAGCTCATGTCAGCACTCAGTGAGATCTTCATATTTTTTCATTTATTTGTACGATTTTTTTAAATTGATAAAAAAATATATTGTTTTATCTGAGTTCAGCTGAAGTGCGTATAGGAAATAGACACGATGAGAGGGAGGAAAAGAGATTGTGTTGACAGAGTAAGAAAATCTTATCACGCCAATACATCTCCTTGAATTGAATTAAACTGTGTGTGTTTGGCTGGTGACTCTGTACCTCTCACAATTCTGTTATTGTGCTGCTGCTGCTGCTGCTGCTTCAGAATAGTTCCCTTCAACTCTGTGAGTTCAGACCAGCTGCTTTGCCTTATCCTGTTAGATTTAAAGTAATTTAATTTAAAATATTATTTTTACGCAACCACTGTTTCCTCCAAATGACCCCATGCTCATATAACTCCCATTGGTCTGGATATAAACATTTATGTCTGCCTAGAAAAGATCAGTTTAACACAAGTATTGGGTCCCTTGAATCCTAAACCTTTTTCAGTCCATTTTTTCTACACATTTCCTCCATACTGAGAATGTCATGTACATGCAGAGGCTTGATATGAGCAGGAGTTGATCTCAGCGGGCGTTATCAGAAGAGTCATAAAGTTCACAGGCCTACGCTGGCCTAGTTTCCATCACACAGATCCTATTTATAGCTAGCTACTATAGCTCATGTCAGTATTGTTAGAAAAACTCATTCAGCAAGCGTCACCACGGACATGCAAAACCATTTTATGATTGTGATATCCACAATGATAAATAGCAGCTGCAAAGTTAGATACTGACTTCAATGTGGAGACTGGAGAAAAATGGTAACGGTCGTTTTTTTCAAATGATCCGTGTTTAGATTTTCCTGACAAGCAACCTCTTGTGTTATAATAAAGGGTTCAGTGTGCATCAGAGGAGCTAGCTCGTACCAGTTTACCTGTTTCTAAAGGCCACACTTGAATGGGGGGCGAAAAGCCTGCTGCCTGCTTTCTCACCTCCGCACACCACGCCATGTGAAGTGGCCGTGATTATCAGATTGACAGTTTCGAAAAAACAGTCTCAAAACAACATCTTATGGTTGCGTGAGTAATAAAGGGTTCAGTATGCTTCAAAGGTGTTTTTACCTGTTCCTAACAGCCACACTCGAAGGTGAAAAAAAGTCCTGCTGTCATAGAGAGGAGCAAGAAACAATGAACCACTTATCCCGAATAAGTCCGAATAAGTTCGGGATAAGTGGGGCGCACACTTTCTCCTCGAAGGAATTCAGTGTTGCGCTTGTTTGTACAAGCGCATGTATCTTGTCTTGCAAGATCAGATATTTGGGCAGAAAAAAAAATTTGCAACTTGCCAGATACACTCATTAACAATATTTTCTCCTTATGTTGACAGAAAGTGTAATTCGGGCGGCATGTTTCCTTCAAAATGAATTTGCTGCTTCAATTTAGCAGTGTACAAACTTAATTTGTAGGAGTCTGGGTTGCGCCTCTCCCACATTAACCATCAATAGCCGTGTAATCCTGCTGCCCCAGCTGTGTAACCCACGGGGCTGCAGTGTTTGAATTGAAGCCTGCATCCCTCCTCTCGCTGTCTGTCTGTGATTATGTGATACACCGAGGCTGCGTGTGATCCTCAGACAGCATTCCTCCGCTCTTTGATCACGAGGCACCCGATGTTTTGTCTGTCAGGAAGAAATACTGGGCCTCCAGGGGGAAACACAGGATGCTGGGGCACACAGCAAAAGCTCAAATACACACAAAATATTGGCTATCAGCATCTGAAATCCAAAAATATACTAGTAACATCTCCATGGACAGAATGAGTGAAATACACAATGCACACAAAGGCTTTCATGCAATTTGCAGATCACTTTCACGGCCCGAGGCTATTTGGAGATCTGGTTGGATATTCAACACCTGTAACACCACCACAATGGAGTCCACACAGGTGTTATAGGACTATGAAGGCCCCACATCGTGCTGCATTACCAAAAACTGTTGCTGTTTCTTGTTTCTGTCCTTAAGCGGCGAATCTGCTTCTTAGTATTCCATCTTTTCACTTTCAGGCTTTGGCACAATTCTCTCCTCTATAGTAAGAGTTTTGGTGTTTGCTTCAACTTACTAGAGTCTTATTAGTGCTTAAAAAACAACCCTGAAATTAGTGATTTAACCCAGCGAGTGTGGTTAAACTTTATTTTTCATCTATGCGTTTTCTTCTTCCTCAGCTGTTTAATCAGATTCACAGTGGTATGACAATAGTCAGCTAGCTTGTCTTGGCTTCCCATGAGAAAGGGACTCCTGAGAAGTTATTTTCCTCTCACACGGGTGGAGTACTTTTGTTGGCAGTCAGCTAGCTGTTGACTTCAGAATTAGACAGAAGACATGAGGTGACGTGAGATGACCAAAAGAAGATGATCTGTGTTGGAGCTAATTCTTTAGGTCAGCTTTGTGCGATGGTTCTGTACTTTAGTTTTAGAAAACCAAACTTTTTAAAACTTTTTATGTGCCTATAAAAAAGTAAATTCTTTATTTACATGTGTGGTGTCTGGTAGTTTGTACTTTATGTTAAGCTTGAACTACTCTTTCTGTCACTAGCTAGTTTTCCGTCCAATGTAGCGAAAATTTTAACCAGATTTCCAAAATTGACAAAAATCTATAGCATTTTTAAAAAAAAATGTATTTCATCTGCCACTATTTTTCGTCTCTTCAGTGGATGTTAAGTCACATGCTTTATATACGTCATGATTTATTCGCTTAATCTGTTTCCATTGTACTTTGTGCTGCATTTTGCTTTTATCCACCTCAGCCAAGCATAAAAAATTTTTTGCGATATGTCAGGATTTTTTAAAAATTGTCGACGTTTCCAAGGTTTTTATTATGCGTTGAAAATGCAAATAAAAACATGTCACTCTGAATGAGATCACCAGCTAAATGACTAAAACACTGTGCAGCACTAAATTTAGGTTTCAGTCTCGAGTATTATTGTCTAGGAGTCGTTTCAGTTTTGACCAGTGACCTCACTGGTCAGGTCTGATGTTGAGCTGTAAAACCTCCATTTCTCAACAGAAACACACTCACTGTTGGTTCTCGCCTTTAAAGTAGATTTAAAACACACTGCCTTTAAATTAGGGACACACCGACCTGCAGAAAACACACACCCCTCTTCCAAACACACACCTGTGCACATGCACAAACACACAGTAAAAGTCTCTCACACACTCTAACACAAGGTCTCTCTTTACCGAATGCGGTCATGGGAGCCTGAGGGGAAATATTTAACATCTCCCTCCCTTTCTTTCTGTCTTTCTCTCTCATTCTTAGGTGGTTTTATAAATATGACACATTCCTCAAAGTTTGACCTTTCACCTTTGTCCACCCTTTAACCCCCTCCACCCTAACCTCTCCCACAACGTGACTTCTTACCCTCCACACTTATCTACACCAACAACCCTGCCCAAGCCTTTAAAGCTAAACTTAGCCACAGTCACGTTATATATGCAGCCAGAATTAAAGGACGGGTTCACAGTTTTTCAAGTCTGTCTTAAAACAACAGTCAGGTGCCCAAATTAATATTGAAACATATTTTTCTTGCTGTAATCATTCCTCCTGTTCATACTGACCATTAGAAGATCCCTTCATAATGCACTTACAATGTAAGTGATGGGCGACAAAATCCATAGTCTGTGCAAAAAGTTTTAAAAGCTAATACGAAGCTTCAGCCGTCTAAATGAGTCAAATCAAGTAGATATCTTTCAATGTTACAGTCTTTTTAGTGTCAAAGTCCCTCTTTTTGTTACTATACTTAACAAGGAAACACTGTCTGAGGAAACACAAAGAGGGAATTTGATGCTAAAAAGACTGTAAATGTGGCAGATATCCACTTGATATGACTAACTCAGACAGACTTGAAAAATTGTGAACCTTTCCTTTAAATATAATTGACTGTTCACTAAGCCCCCTCCCCTTAGTTGCTATTGTTGCTACACCTGTCAACCTTTCTGTTTTGGCATGTTTCATGTTCTGTTTTCAAAGATAACGTTGGCAGAACAAGAAATCAGGAACAATGGGTTCTTGATTTCAGACAGAGTTAAACAACAATAGTCTTATTATTTCAAGCCGGTGACTAGTTTTGCCAGTTTAACTGCTGGCTAGCTTGTTTTAGCTAGATGGCTAATTAAGATAACATTTTAATGTCTGTTTTAAAACAAGAATCTTGTAAAAGTGATCTTAAATATGTACTTGATGACTACGTACATGATATTGTGCTAAAAGACTGAGGCTAAAGCTGCATGTTCCAGGCAAAAAGTCAACAGTCTCACTGATTGATGATCCAGGTAGATAACAGCATTGTTCTTATAGGAAACAAACCAGAAATACAGAGTTTATGAGAAGAACAACATGTCAAATGGTTTTTAGGTCTTAAACTACACGAATCACAAAAGTAATGGGTGAAAAACCCCTCTGTTAGTGGGATTAGAGTGCATCATTAGCTATTAGCTTCAGTAAATAGCAGTTTAGCCAAAATGTCAAATTTACAATTCATTTTACATACGTGGAAGAACATCTTAGTGAGGATAAGTTTGCGTTTACATAGTTGTTTATTGATGTTCTAATTTATTTCTGTTGTATTTAGTCTTTTTTTTAATATATTTAAGTATCTCTAGATTATTATGCTACAGGATTGCGTCCAAATTATATTTATTATATCAAGTTTTTACAAAATTCAAGTTTTTTGAATGTTGTAAAATGTTGAAATGCGACAACAAACACAAATTTAAATGACCAAAAGAAAAAAACAACTCTATGGGACATACAGCTCTGTCTAAAGGTTCAGTTCAACCAAATTACAAACAAATTTTATTTAAAAAATTCTCATTAACTCTCTGAGATGTCCACTGCTATCCCAATAAAAAAATGACAGTTAATTTCTGAGATGTTTGGAGGGGTTTTATAGCGTTTTAAGAGATAGAACTTTTTCAGGACATAAAAGAGCATACAATTCTTTAACTTATCTGGAAATGTAAAAATAACACTTTGAGATTTGTTTCTGCCTTGATTCAGTTTCCTAACATTTCATGTTGTGTTATTTTTCACTCAGCCAAAATGCATTTTACATTTTGGGAAAGTTTTAACCTTTTAATCTTGCTGTTACTCGTCCCCTGTGTGCCTTCATATTGACAACCACAGAGTTACAGTATAGTGGCTGTATGTTAGTTAGGAGCTGCCCTCACTGGAATGTCAGTAATGTGTAACCAGACTGGCTCCAGGCCAAAGTGACTGGACAGCAGCTTACACACACACACCTCTCTGTGCATGTGTGGGTGTGTGTGTGTGTACATGCTTGTCCTGGGTGTGACTCTCCGTTCAACTACGGTGAAGAAATAGTTTTTTTCTGAATGAGTGTGTGTGTGTGTGTGTGTGTGTGTGTGTGTGAAACCTTGTCAGGGCTGGTTTCACACGCTCCCACTCGGTCACCTTCAGGAGTCCTGCTGGAGCCAACCACAGACCGAGTGTGTGTGAATACAATATACAGCAGATTAATGATTGACTGACGCTGGGGGAACAATAGACTGTTAACAAGTGTGTAATCAGCAGATACAGCACTGTATGTTCATAAAAAATGAATGAGTGAATCATTGTTTGAATTTATTACAACGACTAATGTTATGAATGCTACATACTAGATTTGCACCAATATCACACTCTGGCAAACTCATTCTTCAATCCAGATCAATTCTCTTAAACCTTGATTAATTGATTTTTTGGCCACTTGGGGGCAGCTGAAACAAGTTGTGAACACAACTGTCATATCATTTAAGTTGATATGTTGAACTTGTTAGCAAACAGTTGCTTATTTACACATCCAGCAGTTATGGAGCAACATTATTGCTCATTTGGAGTCATGTTTCTGTCCACCTGGTGAATGTAAGTCTAATTTCACTCTCTTTTAGCTCCGTTTTAGTCAGAATTAAATGAATCAGTTTGCAGATTGAACCAATACTGCTAATTAATAATGAATTGTGTTGTCATTGTTCTCACCTCTGACATGCAGGATTAGATGCAGTTTGATTGCATTTTCTGGTGTAATACTTTTCCATTTTGATCAGGTTTCACTGATGTTTGCATGAATACGTCACCATTCTCACACCATGACACTCTCAAGTAGTTTTTGCAATTTCTAAGTTGTTTTCTATTGTTCAAATTTAAAAGTGCCTGATTACAAGTGCAAAATATCCCAGTTTATTTATATTTGAAAGCTTGCAGAAACCATTTCACACGTGTCTGGTGGACAAAAATAATGTAAAATGAGGCAGAGAAGGTTAAAGGATACAAAGATTTTCTGATTTGGTTCAGATGATAGTGTAAAAATGCTAAAATAATTAGTCTGAGCGCTCAAAATGGCCTAGTTGTTAACTTCAATCGTGTATTTCTGTCTCCTGTTGTAGCACATTGGACAATGCAGTGCAGTGAAGCAAAGGACAAGATGGTGACATGCCTGCTTATCTGTGGAGTGTGTGTGTGTGTTTTGGATAGATCTCTGGAGCATTTTAAAGGACAAGATGGATGGTGGTTTGGCTGCCCCTGATGTGCCATATTTATTCTTGGTGCCTTTTCTAACCCCACTGGTTTTAAATTAGAGCTTGTCTATCTAAAAATCTCCCAGCTAGTCCACTAGTTGTTCCCAGCGCGTGTGCATGTGTGTATGTATGTGTATGTATGTGTGTGTTTGGGTTAGGCTTGATTTAGTGCAGATGTACCATAGATTTTACCCCACAGCTGAACCTGCTTTGCTGATGTTTTTGGCCTTTTTTTTTTTTTGCAAACTGGGTGGGTTGTTATACGAACATGCAACATTAAAATCTTTAACTCTCCATCCAGTAGGGAACAAGGTCCTGGAAGTAGCTGAAAACAGAAGGTACTTACACTTTTAATTGTCTTTCTGCTCAGTAATAGCTTCCAGTTGTTGGCCTGTGAAGGGGCGATAGACTTTAACGCCACCCGCTGAAAACATGAGTAAAACTCTGATTCATTTTACGACCACATTAACTCAGCAGTCGCTCAGGTTGCTGCTCGACCGAACATATGTATAATATGCTTTCATTATGTGTGTTTTGACTCTTATTCATGTTTTATGATGCTGTATGACGACAGCACACAGGCCCTATAGGTGCATTTCTCACATTAAACCATATTACCACCACCTAGAGCCTGGTTCTGCTTGAGGTTTCTTCCCGTTAAAGGGGAGTTTTTCCTTGCCGCTGTCGCCAAGTGCTTGCTCATCAGGGAATGATGGGTCTCTGTAAATTAAAGAGTACGGTCTAGACCTGCTCTGTGTGAAAAGTGTCCTGAGATAACTTCTGTTGCGACTTGGCTCTATATAATTAAAATTGAATTGAATTGAATATTAGAAACACATTGCAGAAAAGGCCTCTGTGTATTGCTGTAGAAAAATTAGCTGCAGAACAAGTCAAAGCAGGTTTTTGTTGATGTTAATGTGAGTAAAAAGACAAATATCAGTGACAGACTTATTCACGCTTACTCATAAAATGCTTTTGAAAAATCAGTTTCTCCTTTTTAACTTTGATTGGGTTTAATTTCAGACATGCAACAGACTGACATGCATTTTTATTTTATTTTATTATATATACATACATGAATATAGAAATATTAAAATAGAATATAGGAAGGGATATATAGGTCCTTGGTGTACTGTAAGGAGAAAAATGTTAGTATATCATGTTGTTTTCTAAGCTGCTCCATAGTGAAAAAAAGTAAAATTTTGGGGAAAACACAAAATTTTGCACTGAATGTTTCTGCAGGAGAAAAAATTCAAAGTGAAATATACTGAATGTCAGCACAAGATATCAAGTATCAGAAGCCTAAATCCAAAAATATTGGTGGCGACCTTCAAAATCTAAATGGTTCGAACCCAATAATAGATTTTATTAGTCAGTATTTCTTCCTGTCCTCTCTCCCTGTGAAAGGTTAACTCCCTGGATGCATCTCTGCACCAAAACCATGCCTTATGGTAAAACCGAACCACACCACATCGAGACATGACTACTGATTTGGGTTTGGCTGGTTTTATTCTGAGCCTCTCATTGTCCCAGGCAAACATTTGCATGACCCATGAAAAACATGTCAGACAAACAGATTTATAGACATTGATGTACTCATACCAACATTGTTTTTAGTGTGTCAGTAGTTATTTTTATTTTGTGTTACTTGCAAAGGACATTTGGATCGATGGATGCTTTCTGCTGTCAGTGTGATCTTCTTCTTGTCTGAGGCTTCTTCTCAGGTTCATCTAATGAATTAGAGGCAGAGTGAACATTTGTTTGGTCAGGAGACAAAACGAATTGACCACTAACAAACACCTTGAGGGCTCCAGCTAATTTTTTACAAAGTAATTACATTCAGAAACGGAGTTAAAAGATAAATGTCCTCATTCTAGCTAGAGCACTTTAGCTCTGGCTACATAAAAACATTCACAGAGGTAAAAGGCTGTTAGAGAATGAAAAAAAATCCATCTTGTTTTAATTAAATAATGACTGTGATGAAACATTACCTCCCACCAACCTCACCAAACACTATGAAGCCCTTCTGGAAATGTTAAAAATGCCTGAAAGTGCCAGTGAGCCCTTTTCCACCCGTTGAGAAGTGTGTGAACATTCTCCTCAGCAATCACACACACACGAAATGCATCAGTCCAGCAGCAGCAGCTATTAATTGCCTTTGGTGTCAGTATTTTTAGTTTACTTAATGCCAGCTGGGGCAGGACAAGCATGTTGTAAAGGAAAAAACCTCAAAGCGAGCTTTTGTTTGCTGCCTGTTGATTGAGGTAAGACGCTGCTTTTTGCTTTTTGCTTTTTGCTTATAGGTTGTAGCTATAGCTCATAGCTCTGTAACTGACCTCTGACCTACTGTTTTAGGAATGTGGGTAACCCTATTCTTGTTGATGGTGTTCTTTTCAAGCTTTGTTTGGAATATACTGAGGTTTAAGGGTGACATTGATCCTGACTGAACTCCTCAGCTCCACCTGAGACAGAGAGAAGATGGGAGGGGAGGGGGGGGACATCATCAGAAGGAGCAGGGAGCACTTAATAAAGGAACAAACCACCTTTTCAGGCTGGAAAGTGTCACAGTTTGTATTTTACTATTGACCAGGTCACAATAGGCCCTTAAAACAATACAGTATGCTTCAGTAAAAGTCCTTTACTGAACAAAAAGTTTACTGAGAGAAGGACAATTTCTGGTGTAAATGTAATATACTTGGCATAAAAATGGCAGGATGTTAAGTATTGAATATTATAGGTGTGATATTTTTTAAAGTTCTCCTCCAGACATGTTTTAAGACATATGAGAATACTCTGCTTTAAATAAATATTTTTGTGTCTGATATGATTTTTCCACAAAAAGTTAAATTACCTTGTTAAAAAGGTAAAACACATCTATTCCTTCTCCCTCATTGAAATATCCAGAATGTGTGAATATGCAAATATTTTAAATGTTTAACTGCTGGACGTAACACATCCCAGTGAAAGGTATGTGTTTTGAAATAAATTAGATAGATAGATAGATAGATAGATACTTTATTAAGTATCTAGCAATAAGCAATATAATCATAGTTATAACTGTAATATACTATTTGCTGAGTATACACTGTTCAATTATGTTAATATGCTATAGTATGGTAAACTGTACATTAGTGCAAGTCAAGTGGATATTATATATATTATTATTCATAATAATATGCCTAAGGTGCATGGATGTTAGAATTAAGTGTACATTGAAACATGAATAATTTACACAAATGTATGCATACAGGAGGCAATTTCAAATATGAGCTAATTACAGTGTTTCTTCTTCTTCAACATAACACTATAATGGTTGTACTCAAACTGGCCATCAAAGCGCTGATTGGCTGGATGTAGTGTTGTGGGAGTTGCTCTAGTAACTGTAAGACGTGTGATTGGTTGGCTGCAGTTAGCCCCTCGTAAGTGGGCGGGGCCCTACTGTAGCCTGGCTGTCACACAGAGAAGTTACACCAAACGTTAAACAGTGTAACTGCAGAGTCGAGTAACCGGAACTTTGCGTTGGATTTCGGTCGTTATCCCTTTTTTAAACTGTCAAATTAGTAAAAGTTAGTAGACCGACGTCTTTATAACGACTTCTTTTTTTGTTTTGTTCTTTGATAATGGAGACCTTTAAATGAGTTTTGGCCATGCCGGTGGAGGAAAGCGACCGTGTTTGACGGGAGAAGAGGAAGAGGGGATTGGGACACAGTTGAGCGGATTTGAAAGAGGAAATCATCCCATACTGAGCAAACATCGATTCGTGTGAACACAAACAGCTTTTTCAGCTTGTGTGGAGTTTGTTTTTTTTAAGCTAATAACTGTTCAGTTTGGGGAGGGGGGAGGTGGTATTTGATGTGGCCGAGTTTGAGTCGAGTTTTCTCCGCAAATGACGTGGAATAGCACGATGAGCAGTGGCTACAGTAGCTTGGAGGAGGACTCCGAAGAATACTTTTTCACGGCCAGGACCTCTTTTTTCAAGAAACCCTCGGGCAAAGTCACAGAGAGCAAGGTAAACATGACACACCACCAGCCTCTTTCTCCCCGTAAGCTGTTTGTGTTTTGTAGACGAGTAATTGCCTGGTAGATCAACTCTAAAGTCTGGCTGTCTCACTCCGAGGAGGCTCCATTCAGAATTCCATTCAGCAATCTGTCAAATCAACACTCCCTATCTTATTTGCAAGGATACCTATCAAGAAGAAATATGGTGAACACCACCTGCAAATCCTTAGCAATCATTCTTGACTTCGGCATGCATCCAGCATAAAAAACAGCACAATTTTAAATAAAATCATCACTTCTTTAGCTTGTCCACCTGTTGTTTCCTGTTCCCTTCTCCCAACAAAATCCACTGTGAAGTGGCGCAGCCTGGTTTAAAAGTTAGGATTTTTTAAAATTGTTTTCTATGCCGAATTTATCTATTATTTATATAATTAATTATGAAGTTATGCCTTTTTATGCTCTGCCTCTGATTTGCCTTGCCTATGAGCAAGCAAACATTAAATCGGCATAATTTGCAATGTAGTTTGGCACGTCTTGGAGCAAGTTATAGGAATATTTGCATAACAACCAGCTTGTGGCTTAATCCCCTTTTGACAGTTGTCAGGTTTAACCTATTTTCATTTGACAATAAATGTCCTCTTTTCTCCCTGTCGCATTGACTTTTCTCAGCTATACAGGTCTTAAAAGTGAGAACAAACACTTGTATTCACATTTTAACATGTTTTTTGCATTTAGATTTACCCTAAATTAAATAGTAACTGATAATAAAAGATTGTATGATACAGAATTGAGTCTCAGTGGTCATTAGCCCCTAGGGACTCTGATGATCCTATCACAGCCTCACCCTTGTGACTCATTTTGGCCCCCAACCCAGAGTTTAAACAACCATAAACAAAATTATGCATTCTAACCTAGATTCAAATTTGTTTGTGAATTCTTTCCTTGCCTCCAGACTGAGAGAATTAGGTCCAGTCTGAGCATTGGATTGAGTTAAGACCAAAGACATTCGGGCTTTATCATGTCTGGAACTCAAAATTAGGTCACTCTCCATCACTCTCCTTGACCAAATACAGGCCTGCTACAGTCTTCAAGTAGCTCTCAGTCCCACTTGTGCACACACATGCATGCATTAACAACATACACATATGCTCACACAGTATCAGACAGACTGTATTGCAAACACAGCTGGTTTGTTCCATGCACTCAAGACTCGCATTGTAACAGAATTGAGCAATTCTTCTTCTTCTCTGCCCACTTAATGTGTGAGTGTGACATCGACTACTTGCAAAATCTGCAATGCAAGACTCTTCACTTTCACCACAACAGGCCACAGGTCTCCATTCCTCATGGCAGTGTGTGTTTGTGTATATGTGTGTGTGTGGAGTGGATGCACAATGTGGCCCATACAAGTGCTGCAAGAGGGGTTGTGACCTGTGGTGTCTCAAACTGTGGCTCCGGGCCTGAAATGGGGACGCTGGCTGCTGTCTGGTGGTTTCCCACATGCCAACTGTAATTACAACTAGAGAAGGGACGTGTCCTTTGGGAAAAATGTGTTGGCCCCGCCGTATGAAATTACTGGTTCTGTATCGGAAAAATAGAAGGTTATTGTGCGAGTCAATGTGTATTTATGTTTACCGCTGAGTAGTGCTTATTGTACCGAAGTGGCAACTACCACGGCTTGAGACTGAAGCCAATGCAGAAGTATCTTAAAGAACAACGCAACCGACGGCCCATAGATGCTGACTCCAATAGACTCCCATTCAAAAAGCATCAACTTACCTCTAGAAATACTAAGTCAGTAACTTTTTTTCAAGGAGTCTCGATCATTAAATTCACGCCTCCTAATAAGTGGTCATTGCGTGATTGAAATTATTGCTCCTTTAATAAGATTTGAAGACGGAAAAGATGGCGCCAACCATAAGCTAACTCAGTGCTATAAATTGCTAGACGTTGTGAACTAGCTGGAGCCAACACCATGTTGACATCAGGGCTGCAATTAATGATGATTTTCATTATCTGTTGACTTTGTTTTCCCAATCAGTCACTTTCCTAGAGCACTTGGTGACGCCTTCAGATGTTTTTTGTTTGACCAACAGTCCCAAAATGTAATTTACTGTGAAATAAAAGAAAAAAGCAGTAAATCCTTATATTGGAAAAGCTGAAATTAGTGAATAAAATGACTTAAACGATTAATCAATTATCGGTATAGTTGCAGATTAAAATGTTACCAATTTCTTGTACCAATATATGTATTATGAGTTGATATTTGCTAATATCGGTTTAAGATTCCTTTCAAAAGTCTGTGCAGAAATGCCATTGAAAGTGCACATCAGTTGAAAAGTGGTGCATTCATGTCTGTTTGTACGGAGCAAATACGTAAAGTTAGTTTGTGAATACTGTGCTGTGCAAATTAACTCTCAACCTGTGAGATACACTGAAATGTGCAGCAGTATTTGCAGTAACTGCAGTTGCATTTTATAGTGAGTCCATTCATAACTCTTAATCACAGTGTTTCCCAGGAGAAAAGGAGACATTTCTCATTAAGCTCTACCAAGCTGGGGTCTTTATGAGAAAGTGAAGTTTAATAAGCTTGAGTGTAAACGGAGAGACGGAAGACAAACAGAGAGAAACACAAAGGCTGACTGAAGGACTGATGGCTGATAAACTGATTCTGGATGGTCAAACAGGGAAATGAAATGTAACAGTCTGGCCAGAAGAGGATTTATCTCTATATCCTGCACACACGCACAGACAGACAGACACACACACACACACACACACACTGAAGCAGGCTTTATGCCCCCTCCCC
The DNA here is from genome assembly GCA_038419695.1 of Scomberomorus guttatus. Lineage (NCBI taxonomy): Eukaryota > Metazoa > Chordata > Actinopteri > Scombriformes > Scombridae > Scomberomorus > Scomberomorus guttatus. The sequence continues at coordinate 4,978,529 of CM076466.1, read as the reverse complement.
ACCAACACACACACACACATTCTCGCCCCCGTTTCTCCACCCGTCCACCTTTTCAGTGTGTGAATGGTGGGTCTGTCGGGAAATGTCATGCTGACCAGTGGGTTTGTGTGTCTCGTGAAAAAACACTAGAGGGTAATCTCGCCCAACCCCCCGGACGCGCACGCACACACACACACACACACACTGGACAGCTAAATCAGCTCATCTTCAATTCAAATCATGCTCACAGACTGTACAGTAGGCTTACTGTGGCGTATTCATCATCTTTCAGACATGACATTTTAAAGGGGACATATTAAAGCCGGAGTGGGGGACTTTTGTCTGCCCCCTCTGGCAGTGAGAGTAAATTGGGGGGGGGGGGTTGGCTGTGATTGCCTGACACAGGCATGCAGCACGCTCCGTTGCGCACCCCGAATGACCGGCACACAGAAAGGGCCGGTAAAACGGATATGTTTTGACAGTCCACCTGCCTAAAAACATATTTTTCTGACAGTCCAGCAGCTCACCGGGATTTTTCCCAGTATGCCCGTTCACTACTTGCTGTGACCTACTGTTGGGGCTGGAAAACGGTGGATAAATTGTTTTGAGTGCCACGCAACCCCCATGAAATGACTCGTTCCACTATTAGAAATTGATCCATTCGGTCTGATAACATTTGGAAAGTCTAGAAGAGTAAAATAATAGAAAGATAAACCATTAGTTGCGGCTCTCAATGGCTCAAAACAACAAACTGTTTATCAAAATTGTTGCTGATCCATTTCTGCCAGTTGATTAATCATTAATCGCATTAATTGCAGCTCTGAAATACACTTTTGACAGGCTGCCATTGTTATTAAGAGACAAATACAGTCACACCTAGGGGCAAAGTACGATGAGTTTCCATAAAACATAATGGAATGAAAATTATTCATAAGACTCCAAAAAAAGTTGTGAATTTACATGTGGAGTGTAGTATTCTTTTGTCCAACTGAGTTATATAGAAATTATCAATCAAATAAGCACAAATGTTGTTGTCTTAAATATCCTACGACTCTGTCTGCATATCAACTGACACCATAAAGGCTCCTGAGTCAGTTGGTGCAGAAACTTTGCACTGAAAATGAGATTAAACGCTTGTATACACCCCTGATATATTTCCTTGGTCATAAATAAAGTGATACAATCAACAATCCTGGTTTTGTTCTGCAGTGTGTGTTGGCTGTGTTCGCTTGTGGTTTTCTGTACGTCTCACAACAGCTTGGCTGTACATTTTGGAACATTTAATGTAGTTTTCTCTGACAGTGGTTGTGTTGTGCTTGTGTAATGGATGGATGTCCGCAGGTCAGCAGTTGGTCACCAGTTGGTCACCAGTGTCAGCTGATCGTGAAGATCGTTAATATGCAGAGTAGTATTGAGAACTCTGAAATGTTTTCAAGAAATTGAAATTGTGCTTCTGTCCATGTAGCACTTATGCAAAGGTTTATATTACGGTACTTTATCATTATTCCAAATGAAACTTTGTCTTGCAATAATAAGGTTATTGGTATAACTGTAGTAGACATTGTTTCATCTAAACTGCAGGTACTAGTACTTCAAAGTGTGGCTAAGCTTCATACATCAATCCCTGTGTAAAAATTATTTCACTTAATTAAGTCTGTCTAACATGATGAAGTATTTCTTACAGCGTGGTATAAGAATTCAGCATTTTTGATGTTCCCTGGTTCATGTATCCCCTAGAAAAGGCTGATACTAGCATGTCCAGGATGTAAAAACAAGTGTAAGGCTGCAAACAATTAACTTGAACATGGCAACATAGAGCATATTTATATATTTCTTTATTTTCCAATGCCTCTTTACCAAAAAGAATGGCAACATACCTCAAAATTAATGACAAATGACTGTTTATGACAACTAGAGCTTCCACAAAACTAGGTTTTGTTTATAAAATATCACATGAACATTCATCAATGATGAAAATCGCCCTTTATCATTTCATCGCAGTCACAGTGACGTCTTCAAATGTCTGATTTTTATCTTATCAACAGTCCAAAACCCAAAGATACTCCGTTTACCATCACGTATGACACAGAAAAGTTTCACATCCTCACATTTGAGAAGCTGCAAAAAATGATCACTCAATTATCAAAATAGTTGCTGATTAATTTTCTCTTGATTGACTGATTGATCGACTAATCATTGCAGCTCTAACGGCAACCTAAACCTGTGAAAATAAAGGAGGTTTTTGCTGTAAATGTATTTTAGTTTAGTTGAATAATATGATATGATTCAGATCAGGGATTCGATAAGAATCTGAATCAATAAGCTCTAAAGAGCACCCGCTCTTTGCATTATACCACAGTCCATTCAATATATCACTTCAAAAAAAAAAAAGGAAGTGGAATATTCAGCTTGAGGGCCTTTGTGCTCAGAGATGAGCTGTAACATAAAGCATTGATCTCAACACACTCCCAGTGCTTTCTAACAGTGCATCAGTCATACCAGAAAGCTGAATTTCCCAACTTATAAATCGGCTTATTATTTCAGCAGACAGTATTAATGTTGGCGCTGTGTCACAGATTCATGAGAAGAACGTTGTGTCAGTCTAGAAAAAAAAAGAAGTGGTATTTCCTCAGAAGCTGTGCAGTGCACCGCGTGTTGAAAAAAAAAAAAGCGTCCTGTTCCACTGATCAGTCTAAAGAAGACAACAGTGTTCTCAGTAATGTTCTGTTTGCCTTTGAAATGAATTGAGGCCAAACGCTGACATCATAGTGTATTTTACAGTGTTTGATAACGAGAGGTTGTTTGTTGTTCCTTCCCCGTTGCTGACCGCTCAGAGCTGATAGAGTTATGCTATGATATGTCGTACGTGACCGCGCCCTGCAGCCCTCTCAAGGTGTGTTTTCCATTCTGTTCAGTTTTGTTAGCCTTTAAACATATCGACAGTCATTTCATGTCTCCGGTTAGACCAGTCTCTGTGCTTCTTGATTACTTTCCCACTGCTTTTATTTATTCTAATCAGTTTTGTTTTTTTTTTTTAATGGGGATTTCTTTGGAATCCCAGCACACCTTAAAGTACCATGAAGGAAAGATTTCAACTTCCTTATCTGTTTGCTGTGGGAAAAGTACCTTATGGTTTTTATCTCCAAGGGCAACTGATAGACAGACTGACTGCCACAGTGGTAGACGGATACAGATCTTATCCTTCACTCTCTCCTGCTCTCTTTTTCCCTTCTCACACACTCAGTAAACTGCTCCATGGCTTCACCGACCAGCATATTGTTCCAGCCTGCAGCAACAAACTGGTCACGCTTCATTTTGCAGACAGCGAACAGTCTTTTACCTGCAAACTGATGCTTTTTTAGAGCAGTTATTGTGTTTTTGTTGTTTAGTTTTCATCTCATATTGCAGTGCTTCCTAAACCTTTTGGCTTGTGCCCCCTTCTAAAGAAACCCTTCTAATTTACAACCTCTTGGGGGTCCTACTTGAGCCACATGTAGGGTTTTAACCAGAATGTAAAATTAGTTAACTCTTCTCATAGATGACTAGTGTCTAACAGATGTATTTTAAACCAAAGTTACTGTATTCCTACAGTAGAGGGACAACATTGTCCTATTTATATTACAAAGCCAGTTTAGTAAAATCCGGAGTTGTCTTTCCTGTCCTCAAGGACATCTGCATCCCTCCTTTCTCATATTCTCCCTCTCTAGATTTCCTTCCTCTTGTCGGTCCATCCTCACCCCCTCTCCTCCTCCTCCTCCTCACCCCTCCATCCTCCTCCTCACCCCTCCATCCTCCTCTTCACCCCTCCATCCTCCTCTCTCTCCTCCATTCATCCGGGTTCCTCCTCTATTGTATGTCACGTCCTGCCTGTTGTCAGCCCCTCTATCCTGTTCTCTCATCACAAGGCCACCCAGTGTTTGTTATAGTTCAGTGACTAAAACCGAACTGATCCTCAGTAATGACACCATGAGCTGATTTGAGACATAGATTCCATCCATGACTTATTGTTTCGAACATCCTCAAGATGGACTTTGACTTGTAACATACAACAGTGGACAATATTCTTGTTCTTTTAGACACTTTAAATCACTTTTTTGACCCTGTCAGGCAGGCAGCTTGTGATGCTACACAGGCTTTTTGTTGGTCCAATCAAAAACATTTTTCCTGAGCTTTAACAAAATACTATAACAACTAGGACTGCAACTAATGATTGCTTTCATTATCAATTAATCTACCAATCATGTCTCGATTAGTTGCTGAATCATTTAGTTTATGAAATGGTAAAAAATAATGAAAAAACATTCAAAACAGTCGATTAGTTGCCAACTATTAAATCGATTGCCACCTATTTTGATAATTGGTTTGGACAAAAGAAGATATTTCCTGACATTTTATGTACCGACAACTAATCGATTAATCGCTAAAATAATCATCAGATTAATCGTTGGTTAAAATAATTGTTAGTTGCATCTCTAATTCCATTAACTGTCATATATGACACATTTGAGAAGCTGCAACCATCAAATGTTTGCTTTTTGTGCTTGAAAAATGACTGACACAATGAATTAGTTATCAAAATAGTTACTGATTAATTTTCTGATGATTGACTAACTGATTAATCCACTAATCATCGCAGCTCTACACATATTTCCGTGTTTCATCTCATTTATTGCTGTGATCCAGCGTTTCTAAGCTGTTGTTTTGCAGAGGTGGGAAGCCATCCAGGTCCTGACGTATCTCATTTTGTGACTAATTAACTGAGTAGAAAATGGCCTGAACATTACTCATTCTCATTAAATAAATCTGCATCTGCTGTGTGAAATAGCGCTTCAGCTTTTCCTCATGTGTAATGATGTTCATGACGTTAGCAGAGGGCGGCTTGTATGCGAGATGGCCCTCCCCTGCTACGATAAAACACTGCAGGAAACCCTATGAAGAACTACATGAACATAAACTCTAAAGATAAATGACTAAATTCACCTAGGAGGGACTGATTTGTGCTGTCTGTCTGTGTGTGTTAATGATTTTTCATTGCCTTTGTGAACCAAACTCCTCCTGCTTGCCTTTCACAGGATCTGGTGACACATTATACATATTTATATTGTTATCATGTTTGAACCATGAACCACCTTTTCCTCAAATTGTCAAATCTTCCTTCTGCTGCTACCACATCTGCTTTTAAAACCTGATTCCTGACTGAAACTGTGTAACACTCCTGACACACTTTCTACCCCTGCTGACAAGGTGTCTGTAGCTCTTGATGTTAGACTTGTATTACAGCAAAAATGTAGTATCTGTGCCCAGTTTTCGCCTGCTACGCCTGCTTGATGCTGTATGTGTAAGCCTGCCAGTTAGAGTCTCAGTTGAGCTGTCCTTGGCCGTCTTTGAACCTCGCTAAAGACTATTAGTCCACATCTACTGATGCAGATTAAACTCATGACCCGCTAAGAATTGTTCCTCCTTTTTAAAAGCCGTTTAAAAAGTGCCCGATCCATCTATTTAATTAATAAAAAGTGTTGCTGCAGCAGAATCACCCGCTCAGTCTGTTATTGAAAACAATGAGGATTTCACAAGAGTGTGATTATAGCTTCCTCAGTTGCCACAGCAAGAGGCCACAGGTCGGTAATCTGGCACATGGAGCATCATGTGAGTGACTTTGTGTGTTTGTGACTTTGCATTATGTGAACTGCAGTTGTGTTTGAAGTCCTCTCAGTCAACCTTACAGGTGTTTAGACTCATAACACTGCCAAGCTAACCATAAACACAAGAGTTAGTGTTGGAGGTCTTTCTCTCTTCATGTTTGTGTCTACAAAAGGCTTCGCTAATAGTACCACATGCAACTCGTTAAACCAGTTGCTGTGCTGAAAGATTGAGCTGATTTTGGTGTTTTATTAAAACATAACACCACCTCTGATATGACAAACCTTTTTTTTTTTTCCTGCAAGGCCACATTTAGTGTATCATGTTTCCGTTGTTATTTTTATGCTAGAAAAAGCCTTTCAGGGCGTTGACGGAAGATTTTATGCAGCCACAGTGGTGTTAAAGACTGCAGTTGAACTTTGCCTCCTCACACATAAACTTTCATTTTCGTTTTTAGTGTCCCTTGCTGGTCTTCATTGAGAGTCTTAGAGGTCCATTTACTAATTTTCTACCACATTTTGTAAGGTCCACAGGTCCAGTGAGGGTGCATTAAATTATATATATATATATATATATATTATAAGTTCTAAAAAACTCCAGAACTATGCTCATGAACAGCATTTCTGTATTTATGGGAGATGTGACACCTTTGTCCTTAAACTTGAGTATAAAAAGGTGCGATGGCCAGACGGAGACAGTGTTGTAAGGGGACGTTCAGACCCGCATCAGCAGTAGGAGCAGCGCGATGACGCAGCGGGGGTGCCACCGCAGCTTGCTCGGCCAAAAAAAACGCAGCAGTCATCCGGCAAAAAAGCTGAACTGAGCCCAATTTTTGCTGCAATGCAACTTGTGATCTGGCAAGGTGCTGCGTTGACCAATCACATACATGCATGGACACATTCCTGGCTGATTACTTTGTAACATGAACGGCGTATTTCACTGTTTACCTCGTGATCGTCGCGACGAAAAGATAAAACAGTTGCCGCCTGTCTGTGAGTATTTCTGTTTTGGCTTCTGATGAGCCTGATAAGATCTGTAACAACTGGACTTTTTGGATTATATTTCATTGTCTCACCAGTACATCAAACAGCACATCCACACCAACGCAGCCCTTTGTACTTTTTTAACACGGGGCTGTTTTCAGTCAGAACGCCGCCTGAGTGTTCATTAGTGAGTCTGCTGCGGTTTGCGTTCTTGGCTGTGTTTATTGTTGAAATTGTCAGTGATTTTACAATTATTCTGCAGGAGGCTTGATATGACGTCTTCAACTGGTTCAGTTTTGTGGTTCTTACCTCCAGTGTTCTGCGGATAGCTTTGTTCAAAATGGGCATGTTTTATGTCGTAGTGGTGTTTTGCGTTCCCACTCTTCTACATACTGTAGGCACATACAGAAACCACTGCTTTTCCACTTTAACTTACCTTAGACATGAAATATAATCTATTAATTACTTGAACTAGCATAATTAATGTCAAACATCAAGCAAAAATGACCAGTTTAGGTATGAAATAAGTTTACAATCTTGCTCTTTTGCTCTCTCTCAAGCCTAATATAGTTCTTCAGGAAGTGTGTGTCTGTGTGTGTTGAGACCTATTGCAGTCTGGTGTTTTGAAGTCCAGTCCCTGTTGACTGTCTGCAGGTTACATAAAGCTTTTTATGAGACTCTCTTGCCTTTCCTCTCTCTCCCGTGCTCTGCCTTTCCAAAGGAAACATAAGTGGGATTGTTCTTGACTGTGCGGCCCTCGCTATCTCTTCAAACAGGACTGGAGTGCTTTTATATGCCTGGAAATACACACACACACACACGACAGTGGGCTGTGTTGTATAATAAGATAAATCTGCCTTTGAAAGGAGCCACCTGCGTCATGGAGAATATGAGGTGTTTTTCAGAACTGTGTGCGAGAGAAAAAGTGGAAAAGGGAAAGATTGAGAGAATCTACAAGGATGCATTCAAGATATAAATAAAATGACTTTGCAATGAAAATAATATCATTATATACCTCGTATATGATGGATATGATGTGATTTTAATATAGATGGATCAATACTAGATACTGGAAGCATATGGGAAACCTTAATGTTAATATAATATTTATGTTGGATCATATTGTGATGAGAAATCGGAGGTTTGAACTGAATATTTGTTTGAATATAACATATCAGGATTCATCAGGATTCACGTCTGGGGCTCGATACTGTATGTAACTTACAGTACAGACCGAAATGTAGTCGTTACATTGAGTATCAAAGTGTCAAGTATAGTCTTGTTTATTATTCTTTCATCAGATATTTCAAAAAAACTTAATCGACAACCAATTTCATAATTGATTTATCGTTTGAGTCACTTATCAAGCAAAACATTAGCTTATAACTGCTTCTCCAATGTGAGGCTTTGCTGTATTTTTCTGTCTCAGCTTGTCTTTTATATCATTGTAAATCAGATATCTTTGGATTTTGGACTGTTGGGACTTAACATGAATTTTAAAAACGTCACCTCGGGCTGTGGGAACTTGTGTCGATACTTTTTCACAGTTCACTCTTACATTTTATAGACTAAACGATTGCAGTCAGACAGATTAATCGACAATAAAAAACAACCTTTAGCTCCTACTATTATTGTCTGTGTTTTACCCGACATGCGTGCCTGCTCACAGCTTATGCAGCTAGTTGACAGTGATGAATCAGGCGACCAGCTGCTTTAAACAGACTATTAACTGTACGGCTCTCGTCCAAACTCACGAACAGGTGGTCAAGTGGTTTGTAACCCCTCCTCTCCTACTTCTCCTGCCCCCACTCAGTCTTACCCCTCTGTGGAGAAACTGACCACCTGTAGCATCATGTTATAAGGCCAAAGGGTACAAGATGGGGGTTGTAACCTGCCTTTTTAGGGTACTACAGTGTCATATTCTTACTTGGATTAGTGTTTTTTTTTTACTAACAGTGGCAGTAGACATTCCTAAAATTCCTAAAATGTATCATCATGCTATGAAGAGTATTGGAAGAAAAAAGGTTTTAAAGTTATAAAATGTCATTCTTAATTATGATTAAAGATGATGTTTTCTAAATATCTTTTAGGGCTGCAACTAACGTTTATTTTCATTATCGTCTAATCTGCCGATTATTTTCTCGATTAAACGTCTATGAAATGTCAAAAAGTGTAAAAAAACGCATACCATTCTGTCTGAGTCCTAGATAACGCCCTCAAATGTCTTGTTTTGTCCGACCATCAGTCAAAAACCCAAAGATATTCAATTTACAATAATTTTAAACAAAGGAAAGCAGCAAATTTGGGGCATTTTTGCTGGAAAGAGGACTGAAATGATTAAATGATCATCAAAATAGGTGCAGATTTAAACATTTTTTTAATCTTTTGGTCAATTTTACGACTAAATGTTGCAGCTTTTTGAATATATCTTAGAATGCAGTGACCTTCTGGCATTTTAACAGTCTGCAGATGACTGATGACAGGTGCTGGAACTGCTACACTCCAGTACATCATATAAGTTGCTAAACTCAAAGTCTTTGTATATAAGTACTTTCCCTGAACTAAACCCTTATGACAGAGTGTATGACCCAAATGTAATGTGAGGCAAAAGCAAAAAATGTTACTCTTATCTCTTTTAGATTGTCAGCTCTGATGTAGAAAAAATATGTATTCCAGAGAATTCAGCGTGCTTGTTTTGAATAATTTCACTCTTTCAACCAAGTTTAGATTAGCTTTGCTGCTGAAAGTGTGAAACTGTTTAATCAGCTTGTAGAGAAGTGAGTGCAGGCCTTGCTCTCTCTGTGTTTATATGATCAGTAATGAAGCATGTGTTGGCTGGCCTTTACTGTTACAGCCATGCTCTGGGAGCTGCTCTGTCACATATTTTACTGCTCTTCACTTAGGCGCTCATCTGGGAGCAGTTTAGACTGGCTGTGATCTCCGGGACACCATTATCACCAAACCACATCGCACTTTGAGGTGGTTTCGTGCTCTCTTTGATGTGCACAGGAGAAAGTGAGATGATAAATTACAACTCGGGTCTACTGAAACGGTGTGTTTAAACACAATCATCAATCCCAGGAGATTTTTTGGAGGTTCTCACTTTTCAGAGGGACATTTTTGGAGCGTTAGTAAGTGTTGAGGTTTGGTTTAGGTTAAAGCGTGGGCCGGAAGGAGGCAAAAACTGAAGGTTAAGGTTGTGAATGTTATGTGTGAGCAATGTTTTCTCTGCAACATTCACATAACTTAACATTATTCTTTTAAAAGCTAGACCTATAAATTGATCGGGCCAGTATGAGCTTATTGCAGATGTATCATAACATGTGTTTCAGCCAGTAAGTAACAAGAAATTGCAGTACTGAAATACCAATGAGTTTGAGCTATTTTAAAAATAATGTCCCCATTATAATGTTTGTCCAAAGGGTGCAAAATATGTGTAAAACATCCAATATCCAGTACACATTGTACTCCCAGTTCTTAAAAAACCATTACAACTACTTGAGAAATAATTTTTCAAGGAAAAATGACAAAATTTCACTGGTTCAGCTTCTCAAAAGTGAACATTTTCTGGTTTTCCACGTGGTAAACTGCTTTTTTTGCTGAGAGTTAGATGAGAAGATCAGTACCACTCTCATGTATGTAAGCTAAATATGTAGCTACAGGTTAGCTTAGCTTAGCATACAGACTGGAAACAGGAGGAAACAGCTACCCTGGCTCTGTCCAAAGGTAGTTCACTTTTTGTACTGATTAAACAAACAAGATACTGTACGACTTGTTAATTAGTGACCTTTAGATGTACTGGTAGGCAGATTTTTTACCTTTGGACAAAGGCAAGTTTCCAGTCTTTATGCTAAGCTAAGCTAACCGACTGCTGGCTGCAGCGTCATATTGAGCAGACAAACATGAGAGTGGTATCAATCTTCTCGTCTAATTCTCGGCAAGAAAGCAAATAAGCATAATTCCCAAAATGTTGAACTATTTCTGTAAAGTCTCAAATATTGATATTGGTATCAGCCTCAAAAATCAAGTATCTGTTTGACTGGTATTAATGCCTCATCCTTCTGGACATGTTTTAAATTTGAATTTCATATATATAGCTTAAAGGAGAGATTCACAATTTTTCAAGTCTGTCTGAGGCTAATATAAAGCTTCAGCCGTCCAAATGAGTCAAATCAAGCAGATATCTTTCACCTTTACAGTCTTTTTAGTGCCAATGTTGAAGTTGCCATTTTAAGGGGATCTTTTAATAGCCAGTATGTCTTCGAAAATGACATTAAACAGTGTCATTGGCGTTGCAGAGCAGTAAATGACATTCCGTACATCTTTCTCATCACACCATAATGTGCTTAATGTCAGGTTCACACATAATTATGGTACATACACTCAGGTTTGCGTGCTAAATAACCCATCATCCTGTGTGTGGTTAGTTCTTTCATGTGACACTTAAAATGGAGGAACTCTGAACATGCTGCGCTGCACACATACTTGCAAATTCCTACTAAAAACCTCCAAGGTCTGTGGGTCTTTAAATGTGCTGGCTGATCATTATGTAGATGTGTGTAGAGGTTGTGAACTAGGATTTGGCTCCCGCTGGTTGAATATCACTCAGTCTGTGTTTTGGCTAGTTTGATGTGGGAATATGTGTGTGTTCTGTGTCTGAGTGTGGGGGGATTTTCCACTGTAGCCCAGGTGAAGGAGCTGGAGTGACATTATACTGTAGTCATCGTTACACACTCACAGAGCAGCAGGTTTTGTTTCCCTTGTTTCCCAATATCAGGCCCCACACAGACACACCTTCCTTTCACATCCTCATTGTCTTTATTGTATCACAGCAGTGACTAGCAGTACTGTGATACCACATTATGTAATTTAAGACTCATTTGTATGTTTTCACATGAGCTACAAATACTCAGCTTAAAATACACCTGACATAAAATACAGGATAAACTTTTTTTTTTCTTGACACAGGCATTATCTGTGGGCCATACCTGCAGTAAAAACAGAAAAGTGTCATAAACACATACATTACTGTCTGTTTGAGCAGCCTACAGAGGCTCCATATACAGCAATGCTCATGTAGGAGGGGCGTCAGACAGAAGGAGGGCCTTTTAGTAACAAAGCTGTCGGATATGACTGATGGTGACTGGCTTGTTGATCTGTTGCTTCATATCTGACTCACGGAGGCTGCTGCGCTGCGAGGTGGCTGCAGTGAACCTTGCTTTCATTATCATTCATTACTGGTGTTTTGTTTGTTTGCTTCCCTTTGTTTAATTTCTTAAAATCTTATTTAGTTCTTCTGTGGCTTCTAAAAAGTTCTACTGTCCAATTTAACTAGTCTAACTTTGTTGAGGCGGTTTTGGCATGAAAGTTGATGATGTAGGACTTTGGAGAGTGGTTTAGGGTTTCCCTCAGTGTTGTTGTTTTGCAACAAACATTAATCTTCTGAACTCATGTTAGTGTCAGCGACTTTTTAAGTCTTGAGTCTTCTCCGGAAATGTGTGTGTGTGACCTTTTTAGTCTCCTTTTCTGCTTATTATTTGGTCCACAGCTTTCTGTTAATAATTTGGAAACTAAAAGAAAGGGTGTGCTTATCCTGGACTGTACCACCCTGAAACTGCTGATTAATTGAGTCTTTTCCAACCTGACGAGAATAATATTCTAATGGAAAAACTAAAACTAAATTGAAGACACATCTCTTTGCCATGGCTTTAATTAAATTTTAGAGCTGCACTTCATAATTTTTATCGTTAACGTTACCTTTTAATGCTTTTAGTTGCAGCCCTATTATTATTGTGAATTCAATATTTTGGGGGTTTAGGCTGTTTTTTCAGACAAAACGAGCTATTTGAAGATGTCACTTGGGAACATTTTTCACTATTTTCTGACACTTTATAGACTAAACAATGAAAGATTCATCAGAAAAATAACCAATCGGTTATTTGATAATGAAAACACTCATTACTTACAGCCCTGCAGGCATGTTCTGTGCGTACCGATGATTGCAGCTGGCTGACGAATGAAACTCTGCAGGGGAAGTCTGGCTTATTGTTGGCTCACTGTTCTCAAACACTCACACACCTCTTTTCTTCCACTGCCCCTCCCATGTTGTCTTCCTCCAAGGTCAGAACCATGAAGTTTCATAATCTCAGCCCGCACACGCTTACTCACTGGGTCTATTGCCCAATTCTTACTGTTCAACGAATATGAATTCTGTGCAGAGACTTTTTTACAAGTTGTATTTAGCAATCTTTCAACTTCAGAAATGACAGATAATAACTAAACATGAACTTTGTCTGTTTGTGCGCATGAATATACAAGCCTTGGCCGGCGGCGGCGTTCCCCAGTATGTAGCTGTTTTAATCAAAAGCCATTTTTCAGTCTAATGAGAACATTTCACAGCGGGCCGGTAGCAGCGTGAGCTGACGATCAGATTAAATGGCCAGCAGCTGCGTCATGTTTTCAATGTTGTATTTATATCCAAAGCAACCAATTGTTAATTGCATGACTAGTAGCTGTGTTTCTTCTATTTCACATTTTTCTTCTCCCTTTTAACATCTTCATTCCTCTAATCAGTCTTTAGCTACTTTTCCTCCTTTGACGTCTCCCCTCCTTATTCTTTTTCTCTTCCTTCCTCATCCTCCTTCACATTTTCTTCCTCTTTCTTTTAACCCTGCCTGTACTCATCGTCTTGCCTCACCTCCTTTGCTTCTCCATAATTATTCTTAACCTTCGCTTGTGTCTTCTTCCCTTTTCATTATTTTTTTCTGTCCTCCACATCCACACTTTTCGTCCTCCTCTTCCTCTGTGTTGGTAAAGGCCTTGATGAAGCTCACTTTCCTGGGTGGTCCCTCCAAACAGACTCCTTGTAGTCTCCACAAAGTCTATTGCAGGGAGGAGAACCATAACTGTGTGTCTTGTACTCTCTCTGCCCTCCATACTGTACACAGTGAACCACACTGGAAACATACTGACAGTACTGCAGCGTGTTCCCAGTCGTCCAGTTTGGTTCACATCATTGTACTGAACGCAGCCTCTTTGTCTCCATGTGGTCCAGCTTAGTTTAGTCTGCAGGTTTCACTTCTCTTTTTGCAAAAACAATAGCGCAATTTTCCTCTTCTGTTCTCCTCTGTCTTCAAAAGAGAAGACGAGGTGCTGATACGGGACTTTTGAGGCAGATACAAGGCTGCAGCTAACAATTATTTTCATTATCAATTAATCTCCCAATGACTTTCCAGATTACTCGATTAATCGTTTCCCAGAGTTAAAGGCGCTCTAAACATTTCTGACAAGGATCCCTAAAATTACATAATTAAAAAGTTGTGACAAAGGTATTGAGGCAGGATGTTTTACAGTTGAAAAAAACATAATATTAAAGTCCACTTTCACTCAAAAATGCATTTTTTATCTTGTTTCTTCAGTTGGATGTTTAAATCTAAGTTTAAGATGTGTACCTGCAAGCATGAATTGTGACATCACAACAGGTTTGGAGCCAATCGTGGTCCAGTATTCAGTTTGCACTTTCAAGTGTGACGTGGAAACTCGAAGCCTGAAGTGCACATACACTGAGAATTGACTTTTCAGTGAAGTAGGAGACACCTTGTCTCACTTACACTTTTGAAATGAACAATATTTACATATTCATAGTTTCTGGAAATTTTTAAAGTAGATTGTTTATTCTACATTCTACTTTATAATTATTATATAAACAACAAAAAATGCAAAAACAGCTAAAATACATGAAAATTGAAAAAAGTGAGCCAATTTACAAAATGTCAGACATTTATGTACTGTAATTTCTTTCATACTCCATCTGCCAATGTCATGTTGAAAAAATCTTAAATAATAACACACAGACAGCTTCAAACCCAAAATACAGGTATCTGTATCAGCCTTGAAGCACTGCAAGTCACCCAGGTGCAAATGAATGCTGGTTAGTGGTAGAAAATGGACAGCTGCGGTCACTTAATAGCATATACAGTAGTTAGCGCTGAACAACAGAGATGGAGATGCCTATAAAAGGCTTTAACGACGCTCTACTGAATCTTTGACCGTCCATTAGCTCAGGAATGTCCACTTAAGAAGAAGTGTTTGAGCGATTGTGTGTTTCTGTCCATTAGCAGAATGTCACAGAGGAAAGGTGTGAGCACTTCCATTCGTCCAGCGCATTTATGTGGCGTTGTGCGTGCACGTGTGTACCCATTAGTGCAGGAATGCTGGGAGGAAAGGTGTGGCCAATCTCGACTTCCCCCCATGGACTCAACAGGAAGTAACAGGGAGAGAGGGGATGAGGGCGAGGTGGGAAAAGAATGTACATAAGAAAGTTTTAGAAGAAATTAACGATGAGAAAGTAGATCCAGTATTGATTAATTACTAAAGGTTTTTAGAAAGGTGTTTATGTTGGTGTTGCTTCCAAATCTGTAAGTAAGTATATTTTTGGAAGGAAATTTGATCAAAACTGTAAAATAATAGCAGAGTGATTAGAGGAATATGTCATGTTGGCAGAGGAAAACGGCCTTGGCAGTGGAAACTTCCTCGCTATTGTTTTGCAAATTGAAAATGACCTTTCAAACATTCACAGCTAAATGGAAAACTGTTGCATGAAGAAGTAAACACTTCTTAGTAAAGTCTTTCTTGTTCTTTAAAGGAGACGTATCACGTACATTTCCAGGTCTATATTTATATTCTGGGGCTCTACTGGAATATCTTTGCAGGATTTACTGTTTAAAAAAACTCCACATTTATCTCAGTGTTTCCCACATAATTAGATTCTGGTGGTACCTGACTGGGGGGGTGGGGGGTGTATTACAAGCCTGAGTTGATCACCCGCTGAGCCTAAGCATCAGGGAATTTAAAAAAAAAAACAATTAATGTTTTCTAAACTTAAATGTGTTTTACAAGTTGCATAGCTACTTAAAGGAATAGCTCAGTGCGTAGCGAGTGAGAGAGAGAGCGTGTGTGTGTGCGTGCGTGCGTGCGTGCGTGCGTGCGTGCGTGCGTGCGTGCGGCACACAGATGCAGGACAAGCCAGAGGATGACCGCTGCTTAGAACCAGAACCGGAGCAACCTGCCTGCCATCCGGAGAAAGACTCACCAAGAGCAGGCTGAGCAGGCAGAGAGCGGGAGGGAGGACAGATGTCTCACTCCGCTACTCTGTGCTGCGACTCTGCTGCTGCAGACTCATGGAGCAGACACTTTAGTTTATAACTGTAGCATCAGTCATCCGACTAAGTATTGATAACAGCTTTACATACGCATGCAGCTCTACTATGAAATAAGATTTTACCCATTTTAAATAGTAAAAAAGAAAATCAATATGTGGCGGTCAATGTTGATATTGTGGTGGGCCGCCACAAATAAATGAATGCAACCTGTATTTCATACTGGCTCTTTATGCAGCCCCTCGGTTCAGCCTCTGTCTGAAACAGGCCGTTTTAGCTTGTGTCTCTTTAAGGCCCCCCTCCCTTTAAAAAGATCCAACTAAATCACTGTGTTTGGTCTTCCTGTAGCCTCCATAACACGCAAACACACAGTCCAGTGCTACAGAGTGCTATTTAGCCAAGCTAAGCATGTTTTGTCTGTGCACACACTCGCACGGTGATGTCATTTATTTGCAGGCCGTGTATGCAGACGAGCGTGACAGTGCTAAACAAAGGCAGGAATGCTGGAGGTGTGTGTGTGATAAATGGTTGAGGAAGAGGTGTCATTACCCTCTCACACATAAATACACTCACACACACACATACAGACTTAACTTAAACCACTAAGATATTCTTAAAACAGTCAGAGAACAGGGAGACACTGACATGGAGGTAAATATAAAACCTGATACAATTCTCCTCCTCTGTGTGTTTCTCTCTCAGGTTTTTCCCTTCACACTTCTTGTTGTATTCTCTCTCTTTCTGCATTTTTCCAGTGAAAACGCCAAAAAAGTTTCAGGTTTTTATCCTCTTCTGCTGTACCTAACAAGCGTAGCAATGAGACATAAAATTTGATTACTCTTTAAGTTTCCGCTCCTGGAAAGTATTTTTAATAGTCCTATTCTAGAGTTCAGCAAAGGGGGAATATGTTGGCTGTCATAATAGGATTAATGTATGGAAAATATACCTTCTTTGTCTGATTTAAATGACCAAAATAACACTATAGGGTGTCATAAACGACATAAAACAACTAATGCTGCGCATTAGAGAGTTTTTCACATCTCATTGTCCTTTAAACTCACTGTACACTAAATTACAAAAGTTTATCAAGATTTACATTGTCTGACTTGCTCTTAAGTTGGCCGTCCACTGCGTCTGGTTGACATCATCCTCTTATCTGTGTCTTCTGTTGCCCAGAAATTAAAAGGGAACTTGTGCTGTTGGACACAGGCCTAGCATGCAAAACCTTAAAACACTGCATTTACTTAGATTTGGTTTGGTAATAAGTGCAGTAGTTCTAACTCTGCCGGACTGGCCTATATTTATCATTTCTATAACACAGTTTGTAATTTGTAATACTTAATACATAGTGCCTATCTTGCCTAAAGCAGTAGAGCCTCTGTTTCAGTCAACTTTAAACATGTAAAAACTAGGGCTGACCCTAAAAAGCTGCACACGAATGAGCATGATCAAATGTGTGTTTACCAGCAATGACACGTCATGCAATATATATATGAAGATTTCCTAGGAAACTCACCGATGTAACTACCTTTAAATTGTTTTTTTTATTCCAACCGAAGATTGCAGTCTGTGAAATGATGTCGACTGCAGGTAAAGCTATTATTCTCTTTCAATGTTATTATTATAAAAGTCCTTGCAAATGTATTATTCATGATTATGAATGGAGTATGAGGGCCTATTTAAACCTACTGTAGCTACTGTCTTTGTCTTTTCTCTCTATCCTCTCATCTCCCTTCTGTCCAGTGTTGATCTTCCAGCTCGAGTGGGAGGATTCTCTGTGCTCTTAAATAGGACCATGACCTCACTGTGTTGTAGCTGGGCTGTGCTCTGCTTCTCCTGTTTGTTTGGATATGGTTGCTCTCATCCTCCCAGTTCCTCTTAACCCTCTCTGTGCACGGCCTGGACTGGACACATGCACAAGGGTTACAGTGATGTTTTCGGGCCAATAAAGTCACTGCAGGCTAGCTCAGATGTGATGAAGCTTCCTCTCTGAACACGGCCAGTAAAAGTATTTTTTAATTTGACTCAGCATAAAACTAGCAGTGACTACTGCCTTTGTTGGAGAGTTTTAGTGTCCCTTGATGGTCAAAAAGTTGTTTCAGAAGCTTCTCCACCCTGACAAGAATAAAATTCTGGAGGGAACACTTGGGACTTGTTTTTTTTTTTTTTGTTTTTTTTTTGGCATGAAAAGAATTAGAAATAAAGAAAACAACAGTCATAAGCTGCTCCAATCCAAAAACATTAAAACTGGCCTGTAAAAGTTTATTCAAGTCTAATACATGATAATGACAGACATGCGTAGAAACCGCCATAGCAGGTCAACAGGGGTCTGCAAGGTCTCTGAAGTTCAATGAAGTTCAAAACAAAGACAACGTGAGTGACATCTGTGGTGAAGTTACAGCTAACAACTACAGGAGGTAGACGATACGAGAAAAGAGTAGTGTGAACGAAGCTGAAGTTGCACAACGTGAGAAAAAAGGTAAACGATCATTCTGCGTTCAGAGATCTGATCCATTTAATGGATGATCAGTGCAAATGTATTCATCTAGTCAAGGTGCAAAACAAGGTAACAATTAACCTGGAAACTTGTCCCAAGGCTACACACAAAAAGCACAATATGACTTTGTTTGACCGATCTCGAGCACCAATCACAGCTAAGCACAAATTTGTGTACCTTTGGTCATCTTTCCACTCTAATGCCTTCGTTTACTGCCAGTTCAAGAGGTTTTAGATGATGGTGTGAGACATGTCCTCCAAATGTTTGAATATTATCAAATAAAGACCTGAAATCTGCAGAGATCGGAAAAGATTAATCAATTGGTCGATTAACACAAATTTATTTATTTTTATGACTCACTGGTTCCAGTGTATCAAATGTGAATATTTGCTGTTTCTCTCAGTCTGCTTTGATAATATTTAGAATATCTTTGGGTTTTGGACTGTTAGTCAAACAAAGCAAGTAATTTGAAGCCCAACCAACAAATCTGCCAGCTGATAAATGACAAGAAATTGAAGTAAACAAAATGCCAAATATGCCTGCAAATATGTTCTGGGTGGAACTCGAGCACTAGAATTATTAATTGGATTATACTGTAATTACCGATAATGGAAGCAGATCAGAAAACAAGGAGGCTTCGTACTAAAATATGAGCAAAATACTTCTACCTCTCTCCAATATAAGCTTGCTTCCAATAAAGGCCTGGTACCCTGTATTAGAGGAAATACGGCAATCAACTAAGTCACCCAGTTTAGCTGACAGCACACACAAACAAACACACACTGCTCAGTCACGAGATGAAGGATTCGCCTGAGGGACTTTCATTTATCATGTATTTGTTTTTGTCCCCCCCCCCCCTCCCCCCGTCAGTCCTTTTGTGGATGACAGATAATCTCCTTACCTGTCACTTCCTGGTAATAAGCTTTAGCTCAACTGACCCGGCAGGTGCTGAAGGTGACGACTGAATGTTGGAAAAACCTTTCGCGTTGCATCATACAGCACATTTTAACTTAAGCGTTTAGACAGAAATCAGCCTCAGATTCACGCTGTTGTGACTTTGTGTGTTGTTATGTCGCTGCAAAAGATTAGCTGAGCTCTTCTGTCCTCGTGTGTCTTCCTTAAATCCTGATGAGTCAGTGTCTGTCTGTCAGAGGGACAAACAGACAGGCCGCCATCACTGAGGTGTCGAGACCTAACTTCATCAAGCTGAGTCGCTCTATGCACCAATGAGCCTTTAAATTTTTTAATGAATGTATATCTATTAAATGTTTTTCCTTTAACCTAAATTGTCCTTGAGAAAATAATCTAAAGCTATACTTACATAAAGCTGACTATATTTTAATATATTCTATATTTTATTTTATTGTATTTGATTTGATTCCATTCAAATTTTAGGGATTCCTAATGAAACCAGGTGGGTTGTTGTTGTTATAATAATAACAACAACAATAGTCATAATAAACTTTATTTCTATATCACAATTCACAAAATGCTTAACTTAAAAGCCAAGCATTTACATTGAAGCAATAAAACAAGGATAAATATTCTTTTTTAAATTCATTGTTGAATCTCTAAATGTAATTGAAAATAGTGAAAAATAATGAATGAAAGAAGTCCTTACTTTACTAGTTTTGTCCAACCAATGATCTAAACCCACAAACATGAATATTGGCATATTCATGAAAGCAGAAATTAAAGAAAATCCACCCTGATGATGGACTTCCCATAGAAAGCCGGGGTCCACAGGGTCATATTACCATTCCAGCTGTGAATGACACTGACTGGACCAGATGTGAGTTGCATAAAATGCCAGATTTGACCTCACATCTCGTCTGTCTTATCTAAATTTCTCATCTGTAGTGCTGTGAACACCCAGTCCCCCTGCAGAGATCATCAAACATTCATATAATCCAATCTAAACACGTGAAAGGGGAACATAAAGGGGAGTGAACGGCACTCCTGCTCTTTCTCAGAGCTATAAACCCATCAGTGGACAGGATTACAATGTTAGAGACTCTCAGGGCTGCTGTGTGTGTGTTTGTGTGCAGTGTTTGCACATGCTGCATTGGCACCTTGTCTTTCCCTTGAGCAGTGTGTGTTATCCATATAAGGGTGTATGTGCTTTCAAAGCCTCCTTGGATTCTGCACTGTGTGTGTGTATATGTGTGTGTGTGTGTGTGTGTGTGTGGTTTTTAATAGATGCAGAGGACAGAGCAGTGCTATGCCCATGTAAGCACACACTACAACGGGGAATTAAACTCGGTCTAAAGACGCTGGGTTGGCACTCACATACGCACATCTGTCTGTCTGATAATAGAAAACATCAGGACAGGCTTTGGAGGTTTTACATCCCGTTTAATACAGCTATAACCAGTTTGTTTCAAGGCTTAAAAAAGCTAAAATTGGTGCAAAAAGATTGTGGCCTTCACCCAGATAGACTCACAAATAGACTGAAACACAAGGATACGTTCGTCATCATATGCAAATGTAGATTAGAGCTGCAAGTAATGATTATTTTCATTGTCATCTATCTACTAAAGGAAGGACTCTCTGTATGTCTGTATGTATGTCCTTTGCATATCTCTTGAACTGTTCATCCGAGCGACTCCACACTTGGCAGGTATATGGCTGGGAACCCGAGGGAGTGCAGTGTCGAATTTGGTGCAATTTGGACACATTGTATATTTAATATTGATAACCTGTGTCTACACAGGAGGCGTTCAGGTACATCGTGTCTTAATTGGTTCTTGTGACGTTAATCAAACCTTCCTTGTTTAGTCCGGGTGAATCGGACTCTAGTTTGTTTTCCCCCTCGGTGCGATTTGTTTGGGCAGATCATGCTCGGGTTTGGACCAGAAGACCGAACAGAGACCGCTTCCTAAACAAATTCTGGAGCGGTTTGTTTGTGGTGGGAAGGTGAACTACTAGGTGTACTCTGCAAGTTTGAGCTAAACGGCTTCCCTAGCCAGGTGTGCTTTGCATGCTGGGATGCGGATTAGCAAAATCAACAGTTGCTAGCAAGTAGCCAGAGAATGAATTAAGGTCTGACATGGACTCGTAGTACGTTGTTTTTGGCCAGAGGAGCTTCTTCCTGTGTTTACATTCTTGGTCCCGCCCCAGAAACAACTAACACATTATTGAATGTTCTCACATGGCTTTTAGTGATGCAGTTTAGTTGGAAATCAAGTTTACCAACTCATCCACTGATTTGGACCAGAGCAAACGAACTTTAGGTTTGAAAACGCCTTTAGGTTCACCTTGATTGACCTTTTCACGTTACATAGACTCATTAGATTCAACTGATCAGCGCTTTAAAAACATAACATATCCTGTTATGCAGGTCTAAACTTGTCAACAGTCATTATTTTGAAACAAACTGTCGATTTATTGTTTGAAATGTTGAAGCAGAGCGGTCTGAGAACAGGATGTCCAGTTGTGAATGTGCGTCCTGAAAATGAAGGATCTGCCTGAAAACACTTTAATTGGTTCTGAGGTCAGTGGACAGGCTCTTTAAAACTGATTTTTTTTAACATATTTGGCTTTGTCATGGGACCTAAATTATAACTTTACATGTTTTTTGCAGTTGCAGCTGTGTCCTTGTAAAACAACAAAAAGAAGGACGACTTGACTTCAGTAAATCCAACTTTATCAGGGTTGGACTGAACTCACACGGTCTGTGTGTTTTGATGACATCTGCTGAGGAAAAACGGATGTGTTCGTTTCACATGCAGATGTGCAGACTCTGAGGCTCTGCGCGCACACGTGTGTCTGTCATTTTTATCCAGAGCTTTCTCTTATCAGCTGACCTCTATTTTGACCTTCCCCACTCTCTGAGGCTATTTATACATCAACACAGTGTCGACTGCTGACTGTGACTCTCCTCTGTCCTCACATGAAGCCTCTTGCCTGGCTGACTTTACAAACACATATGTGCATACACACACATCACAGGCTGTTTAAAATCAGTTTTACACACTCTCCAAGAACTGAGATGATGCCTCTCAGTCAGTCAGTCAAACTAATCTCAAACATTTCTTGCATTTGTTGAGTTGTGAATTGTTTACTCGTAATACCAGGAGCTCTTTTCCTGGAGGAGCTTTCCATCTTCATATCTAAAATTAGAAGTCAGTCGCTCACCATGGGACCCCGGCTGATTAGAAATGTGTTTCTGTCATGTGTTGACCCTCCAGCAGAGACGGCCTCTCCACATTTATGAATCGGAGCCTGATAAACCTTGTTGGGGTTGTTTTCAGCCAGGCTACAGCGGCTCCTTTTGTCAAATGTCCCCATAACTGTACATATTAAAAGAAGCAGCAGACTTGGCTTTGCCTGGGTACTAATACAGTAATATAATACACCACAAACATGAGCTACTCAAGTCATCTCCTCCCTCCTTATTATCATATGAGTGGGCCGGGCCACATGGAAAATACTATAATGCTGTATTGCACCGTATAATGACATTAAGTGTATATATATATACAAAAAGAAAAAGCACTCAGGCTGTTATTCTGCTTCCTGAAGGCCTTCACTACTGTTATGGTTCTCATCCCAAAGGTAAAGAATAAAATCCACTTTATTATTTATCTGTTATATTATTTGTCAACAACTTTCTCCCTTCTTAAAATGGATTGTTGTTTTGTCTGTACAACTGAGATGCCATTTTTTTTAAGGATTCTCGTACCATTTTTATTCTAAACAAGGTGGAAATCGATTTTTGTTTCTGCTTATCCTCTTGTACAATCCGGCTTTGATTCCGCTAGAGCTGCAACAATTAGTTAATTAATCTGTTAGTCAGTGGATAGAAAAATTATTGGCCAACTAAGTGTTTTTTTTTTTTAGGAAAAATGTCCAAATTCTCTGATTCCAGCTTCTCAAATATATATATTTTCTGGTTTCTTTAGTCTTCTTTGACAGTAAACTGAACATCTTTGGGTTGTGGACTGTTGGTCGGGACCAAAGTAGACATTTAGGGACGTCTTCTTGGGCTTCGGGAAACAAAACAAGATTTTCACCATTTTCTGACATTACATAGACTAAACAACAAATAGATTAATTGAGAAAATAATCGACAGATTAATCAATAATGAAAATAATCGTTGGCTGCAGCTCTCGATTCCACGTTTTCCATTTCACATGCTGCCGCTTCTTCAATTATGCATTTGAAAGCACCATGACAGTGTCAAAAAATAAGTTTTTACACATAACAGTGCGATTTATATCAGAAAGTTGGTTGGTCACCTCTAATAACCAGACAGGAATTGCATCTATCTTCTGTTTTTTGTTGCTGTTTATCATGAGCTTCACATTGACACATCCTGATACCATGGTCTGCCAGGTTAAATAAATAACACTTGAAAAAGTGCCTACGTGGGAAAGTGCTACAGCAGGAAGGTCAAATCTACTTTATCTGTATGACCCCAACATCCCAGATTTGTCTCAACACATGACAAGTTCTACATAGACTCTCAGCTCTGAAAAGGAAAACTCTACTCGTCCACGTGTCCCGCTGCTATTGTCTGAACAGACTCTGTATTGTTTTATTAATTTCTTTAGTCGGCTTGTGACTCGTCATAACATGTTTCTCTTCATTTTCTCTCCATCTTTGTCTTTCTCAGGATGTGGAGAAGGAGAGAAAGTTGCGGACGGAGTTCAGCAGAGAGGAAATCAGGCAGAAGATCGAGCAGTACAACTCCCTGACCAAAGACCACCTTAAAATGACACTTGTGAGTTGAGAACACACACATACACACACACACACACACACACACAAACACACACTAGGTCAGCCAGTGAGTTGTATATATTTGGCTTGAAGCTTGTTTCTCCTTTAAAAACTGAGCGCAGTGTTTTATCAACACTGGATTATGGAGATAATTCTGTAAGCTACTGCCACTATCATTAAACTGCTGTATGACATTTACCACAGCGCCGTTTCATTTAATCAGCCAAAGCCGGCATCACACTCAATATTGTGACTTAATGAAAAAGTCACATAGTCATCAAGGATATTGGAGGCATCATCATACCTGTGTTGTTATTTAAAAGGGCTTAAAAAGGGTTTAAAAATACCCAAGCAAGATAGTCTTTACAGCATCTTACTACAGGAATAATCTGCAACACCACTTCAAGTTAGTGTCAAGTTTGTGCACGATTGCGTCCATTTTTCCACTATTTTTTTAGCATTTCTTTTTCTTTTAGCATCTTCAGATTAATCAATAATACTCGTTAGTTGCAGCTCTGTGTTGTACTATTAATTTTATCTAAATGTTCTCAACTGGTGGATATGTGACAGCACAGAAACTCTGCTGCACCCAAAAGATTTCATGTCAACGTGGTGTGAATATAACTTCAGGCCGTTTTTACACCGCCAAGGAAAACAGTGTGGGGGAGAACAATAGCAGGAATAACATCACATCGCTCTGATGTGACTGCTGAGGAATGCTGAGAGCAGGAGGAAGGCAATGTGGATGTTGAGTCATCATCAGCACACCTCAAATGTTAAGATTGCCAGTGATTGCCAATAGTTTTCTTTTCATCGACTATTTAATCGACTAATATTCGCAGTGATAGTACAATATATATAAAAAGATTTCTCAAGTTATCTGGAAACATCGATAAATATTTGGGAAAATCTTTTGCAAGTTAAATTAGTTAAATGGAAATTAACTTTTTAGAAACAGCAAGTATTCACGTAAAAAGAAGAAGGAAAAGTACAAATATAAGTCTAAAACCTGCTGCTCGAGGTGTTTAACGTCAGAGCTGATAGTGTCGCTGTGTGAAGACACATCGTTCTGGTTTTGTTGTTCTCGATTATTCACACCCTTTGTTTCTATTTCTGTCTTCGCTTCTTATTTTTCATTCTTTTCTATTTCTGCCCTTCTTTGTCTTTCTATCACTTCATCTGTGATGGTGAAAGCTTCTCTCTGTCTTTAGTTTCAGCTTGTGTCTTTTGTCAGCTTATGACCTTAACAGACACACATATATACTCACACGCACAGGCCTCCAGGCCCCATATGGAGTAATGAGATTTAGATGCTCTTCCTCCGTCTGGGGCCATCTGTCCTGCAGGACACACTGGACTTATTGGGTGAACTGGTCTCATCTGCAGAGATCATATAACATGAACTGAAGCTCTAGAAACTTTGAAGTTAGCTAAATGAGGAAAAATACATCAGATGATGTACTTTCACTTATTTTATTCAGCCATCTGCGATGTAAATTTGATTTTAATTTAGTTTTAATCACATTTTAGTCATTTGATTATTGATTATTGTTAGTTTTAGTCAGGGGCACACTGGTGCAGCAATGATTAGCAGATTAATAGATTTGTGGATCGACAGAAAATTAATCAGCAAGTATTTTGATGATCGTTTTAATCATTTTTCAAGCAGAAATGCCAAAACGTTTCCAGCATCAGCTTCGCAAATGTGAGAATTTGACGCGTTTCTTTTGTTTTGTCCGTCTGTCACATTGTCCCGTAGTTTTTATTCATTGACAGAAACTGTAATACATTTCATCGTAGTTTTTGTTTTTAAAAAACTTTCTATTTATTGTTTTTATCATGAGGAAAAAAAAAGGTCGTCAGCTACTATTTTTTATCATAATTTATGTTGATGAGATTAGCAGTGGCCATATCATTATTTAATCATTATTTTATTGCTTTATCAGCCTAAAACTTTCAGTTTTAACAGCATCCCATCCCCCAAACTAAGATGCTGCAGATGCGCCCTGTTTCACTAAATGAAGTTCCAGTGATGTTATCTTTATTCTTCTTATCTGGCCACAGGAAGTTATTAACTAAAACGGTCCAAACAGTGAGTGGGAGTCCAGTTTACAGAAAATCTGGACTCCACCTTTTCACCACCACACATCCACCCTAACAGATCTAAGACGACAGTAAATAGGTCAACTGAAAATATCAGGATACCGACTTTGAGTGTTTTGTCAAGCAAAGCACAAATATCATCACAAATGTCAGAGGCGTGTCTCGTAGTGATGAAGCTACGGAGAATTATCAGCGACTCTGCAGCTCCTCTCGGCTTTACGGAGCTTTATAGCGAGCTTCAGCTCATTGTTTATCTGTCCGGCTGCAACTTTACTGTTTTGGTTCACTCTCAGCGTCGTTTCCAGACAAAAAGCTCTTTACTTTATTGGCATGAACATAAGGAAGTACTGTATTGCCAAAGCAGGTTGTACAAGGTTCATAATTAAAGTTTGAGGTTTTAGAAAGAAAAAAAAAGACAACAAATATACTGTACACTTTACACATAGTACTACAACTCTCACTCTCTCTCCATCTCTCTCTCAGGGTCATACTGGTGTGTATACTGGTTTCGTCAAGGTCCAGATGGATCTGAGGAGGCCGGTGACAATGCGGGGGGGTCAGAGAGGAGCAGGAGTAGCCATGGTGGCGGAGGCCTTCTATCTGCCCAAAGGAGTCACCAACACCCTCCACATCAGCTCCAATAACACCGTCAAACAGGTGGCTAACACACACACACACACACATATGTCAACACACTGTACAGCCTGCTAATTTAACTTGATTAGGATCTGATGACATACGGGTTGAAGTCGCAGTTAGACAGAAGCCGACTGATGTTGAACTTTTTTTTAAAAATTGGATCGACTCCAGTCAGTTTTGTCTCTCACAGTTTGTCTTCTGTCTTGTTCATTAACCTGAACTGATTTAATACGTCGTTAATCCACAACCACGGAAAATATGTTTGTTAAAATTGAATTACAGGACAACTAAAACATATTCAGGGCAAGTATTTTTGTATAGTCTCTTTAAAACACACAAGCTTCACATAAGAAAAAGAAATTCATCAGAACAATACACAAAACACAGTAAAGAAGAAAACTAAACCTAAAAGCAGGACTTTGCCTTTTTATTGTGATTATTGCACTCAAAATGCTTATTTCTGCAATGTTTTTTGTCCTGTTTTTGCGGTAAAATTGTGAGAATTGGGAAAAATTGCAAGCAAAGGAAAATAATGCGATTATTTAAAACTACTACCAATGAAGAGTCATATGTATTCATTTCCTGCGTGCTGCGATGACGCAAGTCACCACGACACGATATGAGACAATTGGTCCAAATCACAAGCGGTCTGTTGATTTGGCCATTTAATGCGGAAAAGTTGCGGTAAATTTAGCAAAATCGCAAGCTCTCGCAAATTATTGCAATCGCGATTTCCTGGAGACACTTATAAAGAAGATACAGTACAAACAGTTTCAGAGCAGTAATCAATTGACAGTTCTTGTAAGCACTTTAACCACAGCTCTAAATATATGCTCAGTCTACAGTAAACTGTAGGTAACCATAGCAACAGCACTGCTGCCTTGTGCTACATTACTGGCTCACTCTTAGTAGTAAAACTTACCAAACCATGAGTCAAACTGACTGCAAACACACGTATCAGTAGATGATGAAGTGGCCGTGGTTTACGTAAAATAAGACTATGAGGTGTTCAGTTATAGAAAATAATGCACTGCACAAATGAAACTGTGTGACATCTTATTGTATTTAACCTCTGTCTCATTATTTTTACATATCTGGAGACGTCATGGTGTGTAACCACTTGCATATTGGTTTTGTATCAGCTTTCAGAAAGATATTAGCTGTGGTCTAGATTCATGTGCTGTGCTCATTTATCTTAACATATGATCGTAAACCACATGAATAACTGCAATAAGCTGCAACGATTAGTCGATTAATCGATAAGTCGATTTGACAGAAAATGAATTGGCAACTACTTTGATAATCAAATAATCGTTTTAGTCATTTTTAAATTAATATTTTATATTATATAAGTAAGTAAATTCGGACTTGTCTAATGTTTCTGCGTGTTTTGTTCTTGTGTGTGTGTGTTCAGGTGATCATCGCCCTGCTGAACAAGTTCACAGTTGCGGACAACCCGGCTAAATATGCTCTGTACAAACGCTATCGCACGGAGGAGCAGGGTAAGACTCAGCGCCTACTGACTCTGTGTGTGTGTGTTGGTGTGTTTGTGTGTGTGTGTGTGTGTGTGTGTGTGTGTGTGTGAGAGACAGTGAAAGAGACACACAGTGAAAGCGACAGGGCCGGAGACAGTGTTTCATGCCGCTCATGCCAAGCTCGGTATCAGATGCTTTGGCACTGACATAGTGTCAATGGTGTGTGTGTGTGTGTGTGTGTGTGTGTGAGTGTGAGTGTGTGTGTGTGATTTTGCATCTGTGTGTGAGTGTGAGTGTATTTCTGGACACCTTGGCCTCATGTTGCTGGTTGTTGGATGCCACAGGGCTCTCCCCACTATCAACAGCTCACCAGGAATATCCAGGGATACACACACATATATATAAATACACACACACTGTGAATCAACAGCTGTCGCAAGGCTGCAGGGTATCAAATATTATCTTTCAGTCCATTTAGCATCTCCAAGTAAGGAAAAGACAGAGTTTATTAGCCCTGTACAAGACCCTAAGTTACTCTTGGATTAATTGAATTTGTGCGTCTTGTTTTTATGTCTCATTAAAAGCATTTTGCCCCCAAACTTTTATAGAAATTTGCGGTGTTTTTCCCCTTCATGTTGCTGTTGTCATATAAGCTTCTGGCCTGGTTTTCGCTCATTACTGGAGACGTACAGTGAGATGTAGCCTGCTCATAAAAGACAATGTCTAGACAGAAGTCTGACTTAGACATACAGCATATGTACATGAGCTCATATGTAAACTTCTCAGACAACAGCTGGGTGATGCTTTCATTCACGTCCTAAAAAACACGAGATGTTGTCGCTCTTTCATCGGAAACATGAAGCTGTGGTCTAGAAATGTAGAGATGTCTATGACCTTCGGTTTCAGGAAGAGACTGAATGACAACAGTTGAGGTCTCGACAGAACATCTAAGACAAGCTGGATGTTTGCTGGAAAGAAAAATAAAGAAAAGAGAAATAATACACTTGGTTTGAGATCACAGGAGCCTTGAACAGCGAAATATCTCTCTCAATGTTTCTGTCACTTTCTCATCTGGGTGATATTTCGTGAGACATTCAGCTTATTTATCATGTAAAGGATATGTCTGGCTATTTTCTATATTTTTCTTACTGTCAACAAATCTCAAACTAGCAATGAACTGATCTAGTTACTGTGTGTTGTGTGTGTATCCAAAGCCTGATGTCTTATTCCTCTGTGCCGTAGACCTCCATTGTCGTTCAAAAACCATTAAAAACATGTCAGTGAGCCACACTGCAGCACTAGGAGACATGTTCCTTCACCACAAAGAGTTTTGGGTACCACAGTTTGTCTCAGGAGAGTAGTTCTGTGTAAGGCAGACGCCACTAAGCATGTGTGGGAACGTGGTCCTGTTTCATTAACTTGTTGTGCGACATATCACAACAAATTTGTACCACATTTTAAATTTCTCAAAGAACTTTAGTATAAAGCATGAAACTGCATTCACGCACATGCTCAGTGGTGTCTGTCTTGCACAGAACTACTCTCCAGAGACTTCATAATGTATTAATTCCATTTTTATGTATTCTTGAATTTCAATTTTAGTTATATTTGTGCTTTTATTTATAGTTATTATGTATAATAATCAAATAATTTTTTTTACTCTTAATCTCCTGATGCAATATGGTAAATCTTTCTTAAAATAATACTAAAATTAATAGTGAAGTTGACTGTTTAAAGGTAAGTTATCTGGTATAATTGTCATCTTTGCTTAAAGTTGATAAAGTTTTTTGTTAACTGTGAAATATCCTGCTGCAGAAATGTCCAACACAACCCTTAAATAACCAAAGTTGAGAGATACTTCCCAAATGTGTTTGTTCAAAAATGGCAGATTATATCGTTATCAGATGTTTATTCTGGATTATTTATATATTTTTTGGCCTAAAGATCCAGTATCTGGCTCAGCTGTTGTTCAGTGTAATAACATGGATCTCTCTGTTTGTGTAAATGACTGTGGTTGTTAATGTGCCACACCCATCCTTTCATGCTCTGCCATGTCTGTTTATACACACACACACAGCGCAAAATTTAACTACAGCGACCGCAGTGGTGCCTGCATGCATGTGGTTTGATGAAACGGGCATCTTGTACAGACTGAATTAATCTGTGTGCGTGTGTGTGTGTGTCATGCAGTGTATGTGTGCAAGCTGGCGGATGGCGAGCAGCCGTTGTTCCTTCGTCTGGTGGCGGGCCCCGACGACGACACGCTCAGCTTCGTACTGAGAGAACAACAGACTGGAGAAGTCATGGTAAACACTACAGCTCTCTACCTCTTCTTCTCCCTTTTAAACTGCAAATTCTAACATTTATAGTTAGATTTTTATTTCTTTATTCATCCTTTTTTTCCTTTTTTTGTTTAGTTTTTTTTGTTGTCCTGCTTCTTTTTCTTTCTGTGAACTCTACATACTGGTAAAAATAGTAACCTAACAACAGCAGCATAATATAATAATAACAATAACCATTATAATTATCATTATTATCCTAATTTTCATCAAATTTAGAAGAAAAACCTCTTCCATAACCATAATAAAAGGAAGGACCATACTCACTGTACAATGAAGAGACATTCTGTTTACATATGTTTAGATAAGGGCAGTAGCTTTTTGAAAAATGATCTAATATCGTTGTTTATTCAATATTTATGTTTAATAAACACCATTTCCCATAAGTCCTAGACCTTCATGGGCTAAACGTCACGGCCTCGACAGAAGAGACAGAGTCGAATATCTGAGATGCAGTTTCTTTCTGTAATCGTTTAACTTTGTTAGAATCACAAAGGTTTCAACTTCTGATAGCAGCTGCTGTAGTGGATGCAGTTATCTTAGAATTTGGAAAGTAAACTCCAGGAACTTCATTTTTCACGCTTCAAGACTAAAAGAAACACTGAATGAGAGATTGCCCTGAGTTACAGAAGCTAGTGGAGGCTAACCCGGACATGACATCGCCATATAAACATGTACTTTATCATCCAAAAGAAACAAACAAAATCCTAAAATGTGCAATACAAATTAAGTTTGTTTTCTTGCTCCTCTTCTCAGTGGGATGCGTTCTCCATCCCCGAGCTGCGTAACTTCCTGCGGATCCTCGACAAGGAGGAGGAGGAGCAGAGGGAGGCAGTGATTCGCCGCTACGAGAAGTACCGCCAGAGACTGCAGGAGGCGCTGAGGGAGGTCAGAGGCCCCTCTTAGAGGATTAACCTCCATAAAACAGGACTACTTTACCCCCCCAGAGGGACGGAAGAGGTGTTTTTTCTTTTTACCTCCTCAGAGGATAAAAATAGTGTACATTTTGACGGAGAGAGGGATGTGAACGCAGATTAAGAAGAGAGGATCCAGCGCCTGAAAGAAGGGATGACAGACAGAGGGATGATATAAAATATGACAAGGACAAAAAAAAAAAAAAAGGACGGCAAGCAAAGAGACACCTGAATGGACAAAATTTGGATTTACTGGAGGCCGCTGGAGTTTGTTTCAGCCTGGATTCAAGACTTCAAACTGCTGCCTGCTCTGCTCCGTCTGCCTGCACACACCAAAGATTCACTCTGATAATCATTGTGCCATATTCATTCATCCTCTCTCCCTCTCTCCGTCCATCCCTCTCTTCTTCTTCTTCTCTCACTCTGTCCCGCTATCACATAATTTATGCAGTGTATCTGATTCCTCTTTGTTTTTCCTTTTTCATCCTTTAAACTTGTGAAAGACTCAAGGCCATACTGTACGTTGATTTAGAGTTTTATTTAATTTGTTTGTCGCTACGGTTTGTACATATTTTTTTTTCTTAATTTATATGGGTGAAGCTTTTTATTGTTTTTTTTTTTTCTTAAAATGAAAAAGTCTTATTTTAGTTTATTCTACAGAGGCGGAGCAACAATCTGGTTGTTGACACAGATACAGAGAATAGTTTATCCAGACTTCTACTAGAGGTGGATACACAAGATTAGATTTGGATGCACTAACGGGCCCATAAACTGCAGTTATAATATGACAGGAAAACCTGATTTATAGGAGAATGACCTGCAAGTGAAGACGTCTTGAGCGGTGTTCAGTTATGTTTGGATTAGCTTGAAAGTTGAGAAGTATTTCTGAAGTGAGAAAGGGGAAATTAGTCTGCAAGCTACGGAGTCTCGAGTGTGCCACCGTAAAAATGTATAGACTTTTTAAAAAAGGTCAAAAAATTTTAAAAAGCAATTATAAATTGATTAATTAAAATTGTATTTTAGTGGTGCACTCAAAGTAAAAAAGATAATTAAATTTGATAATTATGTTTTCAGATTTTGTCCTTTTAATGATACATTGATAATTAAAGTTTAAAAGAATTTAAAACATTTAAAAGGCTTCTAAATTTTACTCTTAGTCCATTTATTTATGTGTCTGCCAACATATTCAATCTCATAATTAATTTGTCTCCTGGTTTAATGTTTACACAGTTTTTACAACTTAGTAACTTAGTAAACAATAAATAAATAAACTAATAAAGTGATTTATTAATTGGAAATTTTAACTTTTTGTTTATAATTATGTGTAATTTTATTGCTAATTAATTTAATCAATTGATAATTGCTTTTTAAAAAAAATCTTTAATCATCATTATTATTGGCACATTTCAGACTCCATACAACGCTGCCTTGAAACTGTATGTTGTAGAAAGTGCAGAAAGAAAGATTGAATGTGGCTGTAAACAGACAGACACAAACATAACCAAAGAGGGAAGGTTTCAGTAGAAAACCAGAAAGAGTAGAGTGTCAAATAGAAGCTCACAAGCACAGGAAGTAGTTTAGTTTAGGTTGCGGTCTGTAAAAAGTGATGATTGTTTGTTATGACGAATGGAGACGCGAGTGGTGGGATTTAAAGCCTTTGTTTGCATTTTCACACCACCAGCAGAGTTTGATGAAGCACAAACTGAATAGGTCGACACAGTTTGGATAGACTGTGACCCCTGACCTCCCACCCAGTATGGGCGGAGGCAGAGCAGTGAGAATAGACTGGTTTCTGGAAGTTGGCGTATTATGGCATAGAGTAAGTAGAAGAGAATCATTAGATTGAGGAAGGAAGGACAATAAATAAAACAGAAGTAGATTAGTTTTGTTTTTGACAGGTCAGAGGAGAAATGCATGGTTAAGATTGTCTTAAAAGCAGCGTGATCATAACCTTGAGGACAATGAAGGGATTTTCCTCACTGTGATTAACTGCTTGTTCACTGTTTGCATTTATGAAAGCTCCTATAATCTACAGCTGAGAGAAAAGGAGGTCTGTAAGGGCTGATAGCTGCAGAGGACAGGAGAGGAAAATGGTCGCATTGTCCTGACCTCCTCTGTCGTTCTGTCTCTCTGCAGGCATTCATTTAAAACGCCTGTGTTTCTGCCCTTATCTTGAGTTATAACGTGCAGCTGTGACCTCCTCGTCAACCTGGGGTGTTTTTTTTTTTTTTTCCTGCTGGATAAAAGGGAAAAATATAAGAAAGAAGGACAGTGGTAGAGAGGGAATACACAGAAGAGGATAAAATAACAGTTGGAAATTAAAGACAAATATGCACCAGCAAGTGCAAAAGACGGTACAAAAGTCAAAGTTAAGGCCTGTGTGTGCAGTTTGGGTTCATGAAAGGCTTCTTATAAGGTCTTTTGATAGTGCTGCAAGTAAATAGCTGCCTTAAAATATATTTATTCAATGTCTTCTTTGGTATATATATAATCTATTTTACTGCATATGACTTAGAGACCAAAGAGGCTGAAGAAAAATCTCTTGTTCTGCTTTTAGAATCAGACATTTTTCTGGTATTTGGTGAAACAACCAACAAACAAATTAATTTAAATCAAAAAGACAATCAGGCTGTTAAAATGTATCATTGCTCATCAAAAGAAGAGATGCTTCCTTGTTAGAGCTGGCAGGTACTGAATGAAGTCAAGCTGACGGTGCTGCGCTGCATTTCTATACAATACCGCCATCTAGTGGACAAATACTGCAACTATTCTCTCATTTCTGTGTCAAACATGTATTGATCATCTTACAGATTTATTTTGATTTATTTTTTTTATGTTATAACCAAAGATATTTTTGTGGTGTTGCCTGGAGCAAAGAATATTAGAGGCCTCGTCCCACTGAGGGGAAAATATATAGTGTAGAGTTTTATTTAAAGGGTAGTTTATTCTACAAACAAACACTGGGTTAATATTACGGAAGCAAAGAAAGGTCGAAAGGATTTCAACCTTAAAGCAGCTGTGACATTTAAAGGGGCATTGCAACAATTTTATGCATGGAGCTAAGTTTACCCGCCTGTGAAAACAGTTGTATAATGTCTTCTGTGGTTTAAAAATAACCCTGATGATAAACAAAAAGCCTGCATTGGACTTAACATTTAAAAAAGAAAGCCTGCGTTACAAACTAGGGAAGGAAAGAAGTGGTTCATTTAGGAGGCAGGGACAGTTTAATGGAAGATGTTGCATTATGGAAAATGTAGGATCCAGTGTTTTATGAGCTTGACCCATACTAGGTACTAAAAGCCAGGATATCTCGGCCATCAATTATGACTTTTTTAAAATTTTATTTTTTATCTGTTTTTTGCAAGTCTTCAAACTTTATGGAAGTGCAGTACTAAATCATTGGAGTACCCCTGAATATTTAATGTATAAAATAAAAAAAAACACTTAATTTATAGTGATGAAATATCATTATAAATGTATGTAGTTTGAATTCCTCTCTTACATTTCCAGTAGGTAATTTCAAGTTGAAAAAAAAACTTGATTTTGCTAAATTTTTTAGGGTTCACAAGTTCAGATTTGAAAAAAAAAAAAAAGTTCCCAATATGCAAAACTTACATTGCTCCCATTTAATTGGTCATTTTGGATCTAAAAGTTCATAAAATCAAATTGCTGACATCTGTCCAATCAGGTAACATTTGGCATGACATGAGTTATCAGTTGCTTAGAAAAAAATAATTAAAATAGTTTTGGCCTTTCTTTGCTTCCATATAATATAATTTAAAATGATACAAGTGTCTGCATGGAAACATTTAATGAATCTTAATATGTTGTTGTTGTTGTTGTTGTTTGTGTATCTGATAAACAACTTTAGCTGTTAAAACACAACAGACCAGACCAGTCGTATCAACTAAACTATCTTTTTTTTGGGCACTTTAACTTCTAATTCAGGGAAGACGGGTTTTTGATTTTTCTTTTTCACCAGTTTAATCTGACGCGTGCGAACCGCCATCACACTCTGTACTTTTATCTTAACATGTAACACGCTGTGATGTAATCTTATTTTTGGAAGATCTTGTTAAAGCTCCACTCATAATTTGATGTTTTTTTTTTTTTTTCCTTTTTAACAAAATGAAAATGCAGCGTGAAAGAAGTTAGTTTTCTTATTTTAAGCTCTTTTTTTTTTTAATTTTGTGTCTGGACGAGCTTCTGTATGATCTGCTCCGAGTTAGCTGTAGACTGTGAAACGTTTGGTTGATTCTCAACTCTCGCATGTGTTCCAGTTTGTCTTTTTTTGTATACATACATGATTATTACTGTACACACTACTGGGCTGTTCAACATTAAAGCATGCGTATATAAAACAGAGATGGCATTTGGAAAATAGTTTAAATACTATTTTTCAAATGCTGTCAGATCTGATATTATTAAAAATTAGGCTTGTTGATCTATTTATCTGTTATGAGAAGCTTTTGGGCCAGTAGTGTTAATGTATGAAGAGTTGATATACAGTATGATACCTGTTGTGTATTCAGAGATCTTGTTTTTTAAGGCTGTTCAATCAGAATTAGAGGCGGAGAGCGAGCAAACGATCGTCTGAACTTTGAGTTTGACAAAAAAAAATATTATCACAAGGTCCACTTACTTGGTCTTTCAGACATATCTCCTGGCCTTCATCAGCGGTTGGAGTTTTCATGGAGATGGTTTTGTTGTTATAATGAGATGTGGCTGAAAGCTCCAGAACAGTAGACCTTGTTATGACCCTTTTTTTTTGTCATAATGGCTGAACTGTATAACAATAATGCATCCTATAATATGATTTTATTATTTTGTTTAGCTAGAATTACTTTTATACATTTAGTTTTGTCTAAATAAAAGGATCAGCCTGATTTTATGGAGTCCCAAGGATGCCCCACAAATTTAAGGTAAACCTTTTAACAACATCCCCAATAATTACATGCTGTCAGTGAATATAAATTTCACATATCAGCATTATATCATGTAAAATGAAAGTTGAATTTATACTTGACATAAGAATACAGTATTTGTTTGCTTTTTGTTGTGTTTTTTTTTTAAATCACTAATTTATTATTGTTTGGTTCAAAGTTAATTCTTGAGCTTTGAAACAGCTGTTGAAGAGAAAAATCCCATCAAGACCTCATAGCTAGAATTACTAGCTGTTCTGGAGCTTTCAGTCATATTACATGATCTTCATCAGCTCAAGAAACTGTAGATTTTCAAATTTCCAGTTTTTCTGAGCACTTTTAAGGATTTAAAGGACCTTGAAACAATAGTTGAAGAAACCAACTCATGATATGACTGAAAGCTCCAGAACAGCTACTAAATGGATCTGGTGGCGAGATTGTTTTCTCAACAGCTCCTGAATGAGTTACTGAAAATATCAGCTTAAATCTCATCTGTTTTTAGGCTCTTAAGATCAGTTTTGTGCGATCTGTGTCTCTAGTTTGAACAGCCAAAAACTGTAATGTTAAATTCAAAAGCCAAAGATCTGTGTGTAGCTCTTCTGCCGTTTACTAATTATTTTTTTTCCAACGATGCTGTTTTTGTTGTACGCAGGGACTGACTTTAGAGAGTAGACGCCCTGTGAACCATCAGGTTTATCTCACATGATTGGTTCCTCGTGAGCTTTTGAGTGCAAAAACACACTCTGCTGCGGAAAAGAAAAAAAAAAAAAAGGTCACGTGTTTTAATTTCAGACCGAGTTGCAAAGTTCCAAAATTACATCGCCTTAATCGGGTCAGAGAAGATTAATTCTCTCATTTAAATTCACTAATCTGTCTACTCAAGATTTATATTAATAGAAGTCATATTTAAGGACATTTTTAGTTGAATTTTGGCCCTCAGCTCGGTCTGAAAGCTCTGGCCTCAGCAGTGCCTTTCTGAAGTTTGACAGCAGCAGAATGAGGAGCCGCAGACAGAAAACAAACCTGCAGGAGAGATCATCAGATGTTGCTTTTTGTTGTAGGGAAACAGTAACTGCAGCAGGTTTATTTTTGTAGGTTTATCTTTTGAATCGTTACCAAACGTGGCCTTTCTTCCTCACACAAGGCGGGCTGCATCTATTAAAGGTGAAATTAAAAAGCAAAAAAAGGGCGTCTGTGTTGTGTCTCTTAATTTAATGAGGTTTTGTGAAGAAACTTCCCCTCCAGCTTTTCATCGTGAGATCTTTTGAGGTTGAATTATGATGCTATGCTAAGATTATTTTCCAATTTTCTTTTTTTCTGCTGTTTATTATATTTAAGGAGAGCTGAAAGAGTACTAGGTTGAAAGAAAGGTAATCAGCAACTATTTTGATAATAGATTTTTTTTTTTTAATTAAGGGGAAAAAAGGCAAAAATTACTGGTTCCAGCTTTTTAAATGTGAACATTTGTCTGTTTCAATATCATATAAATTGAATTTTGGGGGGTTTGGACAGTTCAAACAAAACAAAATATCTGTAGACGTCACCTTGAACTTTTTCTACATTCTGACATTTTATTGACCAAAAATTGTATCAATTAATTAAGAAAATTACAGCAGATTAACCAATAATGAAAATAATTGTCAGTTTCAGCCCCACATTTAACATTTATTGTTTCCAAACTAACAAACACGTTAATTAATCTCTTAATGACAGTCAGCCAGTAACATGTAAAGTTTCCACTTTGTCTCTTGTTCATCAAATAAAATGAGTTGGATCTTTAGAAAAAGTTAATATTTGCTTATTTCAACCTTTTAAAATATCCTAAACCCTCATCATGCATACAAATTCTCTGCTTCGAGCCTTTAAACACTTTAAAACTTTAAAAGAATATTTTCATATTCTTGAAAAAACTCTTATTCAATACCACTAGCCAGCAGCTGGTTAGCGTAGCTTAGCATAAAGTCTTTGGCTCTGTCCAAAGGTAACAAAATCCCCCTACCAGCAACTTTAAAGCTCACTAATTAACACATAATATCTTATTTGTGAAATCCATACAAAAAAAAAGAAAAGTGTAAAACTAGAAATTGATATTTCACTGTAAGTTTTGTTACCTTTTCAAATTGTTTTGGACAGAGCCAGGCTAGCAGTTTCGCCCTGCTTCCAGTCTTTATGCTAAGCTATGCTAACCATAAACCGGCTTTAGCTTCATATTTAAGGGACAGACATGAGAGTGGTATCAATATTCTCATCTAACTCGCCATGAAAGCAAATAGATGTCAAACTATTCCTTTAAAGGTGCAGTGTGTAGAATTTAGTGGCATCTAGCAGACTTGGCAGAAATGGAATATAATATTGATAAGTATGTTTTGATTAGTGTATAATCACCTAAAAATAAGAATCGTGTATTCATTACCTTAGAATGAGCCCTTTATATCTACATAGGGAGCGGGTCCTCTTCCACGGAGCCCGCCATGTTGCACCGCCATGTTTCTACAGTAGCTCAGAACGGACAAACCAACACTGGCTCTAGAGAGGGCCTTTTGTGTTTTTCGTGGCCACCGTGGGTTCTCCTACACGCATGGAAGGGGAGGGAAGGGGTATTCAGCTGGTTGCAATCTGCAACCTCACCGCCGGATGCCACTAAATTTTACACACTGGTCCTTTAACTATCAGGCTCTAATAAATTCCATTGATTTTAATGTTATTTTATTTTTTTGCTTTGCATCTCAAATATCAATATGCAGACTTTGATTTTTGTCTTTTAAAATTCTAGTGTTGCATGACACTATTTATAACTCACTGCATATATATTGTGTTTATACTGTTGTTGTTGCTCCGCTGTTGTCAGTGTTTTGGCAGCACTGAAGTCTGGAACAGAAGCAAGCACTCCTCCTCTTGTCCTCTGTTTGACCCCAATTCAAATAACCTCAAAGGCAGTAAATGGGAATCCTCCTCCTCCTCCTCCTCCTACTCCTCCTTCTCCTCCTCATGTCTCACACACACACTAAACTCTGTGTGTCAAACTGCAGACGTTAGCCAGAAAAATACAGGAGGAAAAGCGATGCTGCCTTCAAAGTAGGAGCTCAGAATGTTTTCTCTGGTTTGTGGTTTGAGGGCATGTGAGATAAACATCCAAAATCTGACCTTAAAAAAATCTGAATTGTGAATTTCTGGTAAAATAGCAACTGCAAGGTGGAGCCTGCAAGTGTTTTGTTAGTTGATTAAGTCATTGTTCATAAAAATAAAATAAAAAAACATTCCCTACTTCTATCTTCCAGGTTCTAAATTGTAAGTATTTGCTTGTTATGTTTTTGTGTAACAGGATATTTTAAGGCTCTGTCGTGCAGAGGGGGCCTCAGAATATATATTTAACACCTAGTAAAATAAATTTGTGTTGAATCAAATTACCACAAATAAAATGTCAGGAGCACTAGTAGGTTTTGAAGCGTCTTATGTTTTCTGTCCTCAACAGGAACTTGGAGGTGATGTTATACAAACACAAAGCACAGAGGGAAGTAGCTGCAGGGACGGCAAATGCCAAAAATTTCACCGGGCCCTGAGAATGTGTTTATTCAGCAGTGCACAATGCTGACTTTTCATTTCAGATACTTCAAGTCAAAAGTACAATATTTCCCTCAGTACTGTGGTCTGGTGTCTCTTTAAACTCAAGTTAAGACCTTTCTGTAAAACTGTACTCAGGTTCAGTACCTGAGTTAACTATCTGAAAAGCAGCGGTAGAAGAAGTATTCAGGTCCTTTACTTAAGTAAAAGTTAAAGTATTGCAGTAAAAGTAGTGGTTTGGTCCCTCTGACTGATATATTATTATATATGACATCATTAGATTATTAATAGTGAAGCATCAGTGTGTAAGCAGCATGTTACTGTTGTAGCTGCTGGAGGTGGAGCTAGTTTCAACTACTTTATATACAGTTAGCTAGTTTAGTCCAGTGGTTCCCAACCTAGGGGTCGGGCCCCTCCAAAGGGTTGTGTTGTATTTTAAAAGTGTCAAATCTTCATCTGAAAAGTAACTAAAGCTGTCAAATAAATGTAGTGGAGCAATATTTGCAATATTTCCCTCTGAACTGTAGTATAGTGGAAGTATAAAGTAGCATCACATTGAAATACTCTAGTAAAGTTCTCATGTAGTAGACTGGAAACCTGTACCTCGACATTGCTTTTATTTTAAGTCATAACCGGATGTGCCGTTTATGTTATACACACTTTGCTCTCCGTGTCCCACTCGCGATATTTATTTTCCCTAGGATGGCGAAGTCATGACCCGCCCTCCTCTGCCTCTGATTGGCTGACTCTGATATACCTACACAAATCCTAACCAATCTCACTCATCATACTTAAACGTAACCAATCGTACTAACGAAGGCAACGAGTACTAGCCAATCAGAGACAGAGGGGGGCGGGTCATGACCTCGCTATCCTAGGAAATAAACTTTTGGCGTCAATTCAGTTGCTCTCTCCGCTCTTATTCAACTGGAAGAGGCGACGTTAAGACTC
Source organism: Scomberomorus guttatus (assembly GCA_038419695.1). Taxonomy (NCBI): domain Eukaryota; kingdom Metazoa; phylum Chordata; class Actinopteri; order Scombriformes; family Scombridae; genus Scomberomorus; species Scomberomorus guttatus. The sequence goes on along the minus strand of CM076466.1, from coordinate 4,937,643 downwards.
AAAACTCAACAATGTAAGTTTGACACTTTGTTAACTCTCAACTGACGCGCACACAGTTGATTATTCAATGTGTTTGTATGTAAAGTATGAGAGTTACTCCTGAGTCGCCAAACCGCGTTCAGAAATCTGTCAGTTTAATTTTACTTTATTTATCGTGATACCAGGCGCGACGTAAAAATCAATTCAACACCTCTTTTAAAACCATTAAGAGTCAGTCTACGTTTCGGGATTAATTAAATGTATCCAGCAGCAGTTATATTAATAAAATAAACCTGCAGGTTACCCCCACAGGTAATTAATCAGATTACACAGTTTGTGGGCGGTTGTTGAAGGTTAAAGTTGACCACAGCAGATTACCTGCTTCTCAGGGGCGGATTTAGTGATTTGGGGGCCTCAGGCAAACTTTTGCTTTATTTTTATCCTTTCTCTAACTGGGAATGCTGGTATTTGCAGTGGTAGAAGAAGTATTCAAAACTGTTTTCTGAAGTAAAGTGAAGAGTGAAAGAGAGGAATTATCAGCACAATGTACTTAACTGTGTTCAAGGTGGAGCTTTTAATATCACGCTGGATAGTTTAATGAGTAATAATACATCATATTTTAATTGTTACATTTTGTGAGTAAAATCTGAATCTGCAGCGTGATATTTATCTGTAAATTTTGTGATAAAATGCAGGTTTTACCTGGATTTTTCTGAGGCATGCAGAGTCTGAGGCGTGCACAGTTTACACCTTTGGAGTGTCTCAGACTTTAGTGAAGTGAAAAAAAATCACGTTTTGAAAGACAGAAGTGTCCATAAGTATTTAAATTTGATACCAAGATGGAACAAACAGAGGAAAAATAAAGGTTGAGACAACCTACTATCACGATACTTGGGTGCCGATTCGATTCAGAATCGATTCTCAGTTGAATAAATAGAAAAGCCGACACTATTTTCAGTCTCTTGCTCCAGTATACTGTGTGCCAAACCATTCACTGGTGTCCTTAGTCCACTGAAAGACAATATCATTTTTCAGCAAAGGCAGCAGCCAGTAATACAAAAGCCTTTGAGTTAAATAGGCAGGGAAGTATAGAACCAATCACAGTGTTTGTTTACAATAAGTCAGTTTACAAGTCTACAAATGATGGAATATAGTTTTGACACTTTCTGCACGCGCTGGTGTTTTTTCAGTTACACTGTTCACTGCAGAGCTTTGTCAGCATGTCTTAGACAACACATTGATCAAAGTTTAGCTGATGAAGTAACAACAGTTTAGGTCATTTTATGTGCTGGTTTAAAGCCCCTTAGGGAACTTTTTTTTTAATGTTTTCCCTCCTTTTTAAACAATATAATTGAACTTCTGTGTGGAAAAACCACAGCAGACACAAATTTGATTCAAAGCAGAGTATTATATGTCTTAAAACATGTCTGGAGGGGATCTTAAAGTTTTATATGGCACCTTTTTTTTTTTTTTTTTAAAGGGAAAATTGGAATCGAACATGTTAAAATTTTGACACCTTTGCTGCTTCACCTCGTCCTCTTTTTACTTCTGATAGCGTGAAATATATCATGTAAAGGAATCCCACGTAAACACTTTACAATCTCATTGATGTACTTAAACATTGATCTGTTTCCTTTGCATAACTGTCTAACAGACACATCTCATACAGGTCAAAGTTCACTTCAGCAAATGTGTCACCACACTGTTGACTTATTAACTAGATAATGAGCTGCAAAGACAAGAAAACAGCAGCTTTAAAAAACTTGTTATATTAAATTCAAGATGAAATGGAAAAATCACTTTTTAATCCTTTTAGATCACATAACAGTTCATATTGTGCAACTATTTATCAAATAAACAAATAAAATACAAAAAAATCAATTTCTTTGTATTCTTATATCAAAATCCAATCATGTTTTCCTTCTGTAAAACAGGACTTTTCAACGGTCAAATCAAATTCCTCCCAACGTTACGTCCCACCTGTCTATCCTGTTTCCTCACAATAGATACGGAAGTACCCCAGTGAACACAGTATGAGGCATTTACTGGAAAAGATAAATACACTTAAAACAATACACATCACTGCACTGTCACATTAACAAAATGGCTAAATTGTCTAACAAAGGCAGTAAAGAGGATTTAACAGTTTGTGGTTTCTCTGTGTGTCTAAGTGTGTTTTGTAGTCATTTCCAGCTGTTTTTTGTTGTCAGGTTGGGTAAAAGATCGTTATCAGTGGCTCTGCTCGCTGTGGCTGTTGGAGTTTACCTGCTGCCTTCTCCCATAGACCCCAAACCACATGTGTAAGTATACACACACAAGTCGATTGACAGAAAACGTATTAGTGTCTAATAGGTATCAGTTAAATTTGTTCCTCCAGACTGAAGGGGCCTCCTCCAGCCCTCGAGGGGCCCCTGGCTGTCAACACCCGTCTTCAGAAGGGCCGCAGACTGTTTGCTGGGAAACTACACGGACCAGAATCCTTCACTGCTGATGAGGAGGGTGAGTGTGCTGGATTTAATGTGTGTCTGAGTTAAACAAGTGATTTACACTTTGTAGGCAGATTTGTTTTTGACTCTCAGACGTTATCGTGTCAGGGAATTTGACCTTTGACCCTCTTGTCTGGTCTAGACCTTTGATAGATGCCTGTGTTATAGATCTTGAACTGATCTGCTCAGATACCTGGTTTTATGACACATTTTTTTATGTTTATTAATTTAAAATATTTTTTGCTTTTTGTAGTTTTTTCAGTTCTGCTTTGTGACTTTCTTTCCATACCTTAGTAAAAAATGTAAATCTAAAATCACAAAAAAAAATCTACCTGAAAAAGTGTGTTTGTGTCTTTTTTCAGGTAATGTGTACACAGGAACAGTTGATGGGAAGTTGTGGAGGATCGGTCCTGACGACAGCCTCACTCTCATCACCCACATGGGCCAGAATTTACCAGAATGTGGTTTGTGTTTCATTTTGTCTGTTTCTTCTTCTTCTGTGTTTCTTCAGAGACGACTGTCTTCTTCCTCTCGTCCTATCTGGCACTTTTTCCTGCACATATTTTTAGCCTTTCGCTCCACAACTTTACAGTATGTCAGTGTGTGACTATTTTTTCTTTTCAACACTGCAGCCTGTATTTTGATAGATTGACAGAAAATTAATTGGCAACTGTTTTGACAATCGATTAATCGCTTCAGTCATTTTTCAAGCAAATATACCCAAAAATTCTCTATTTTCAGTTTCTCAAATGTTTGACGAATTTCTGTTTTTCTTTATCATATATGACACTGAATTGATTATTGTTTTGGTTTTGGACTATAAGTCAAACAAAGCAAGCAAATTGAAGACATCACTGATAAATTGTGAATGCCGTTTTTTCACAGTTTTTAATATTTTGCTTACTAAATGATTCAAACAGAAAATCATCAGCAGATTAATTGATAATGATAATAATCGTTAGTTGCAGCCCTAGAAGGCCTCATCTTATCTTCAGATGAACTTTAAAACGTCTTCCATCACTTACATTAATTTTAGGAAGGGATCTTTTTTGTAGGCAGTTTGGACAAACAGGACAATTAAAGCGACCAAATAACTCCTTTAATGTACATGTGAGTATTGTGTTAAAATACAATTGAAAACCTATGAACCTTTCCTTTTAACCCTCATTATAAAGTATCTGAAGTGTGTTAACATGCTGACTGGTCTGAGTATTTCACATTTCACACATTCTGAGGGACTCGGGCCTGTTAGCAACATAAATCGAGAGATTCTTTTTTCTTCTCTTTTGTTTCTCTACACTTTCTGTAACCAGATCTTTATTTGACTACAAACTGGAGGGAACAGTATGTTCTAGCAGGAGGATATGAAACTTTCTTTGATGCATCAAATCTTAAATCCATGTTGAATATATTTTAAATACTATAGCGTAACAATTTTTAAAAATCTGGATGTTTTCATGTTTTTTTTTTTTTTTTAGTTCTTCTCACCTAAGTTCAGATTTTATCTCTGCATCATCTTCTCAGTTTCTCAGCAGATAATCATCAGTAGCCAGAAAGCACAAACAAAGTATTTTGTGTCTCTTTGTCTGCAGGCAGCAGTACAGATTATGAGCCTGTGTGCGGTCGTCCTCATGGTGTTCGTCTGGATCGCCACGGTCAGCTGATAGTCGCCGACTCTTACTTTGGGCTGCACAGCGTCGACCCCAAAACTGGAGAAAAGACTCTACTGCTGGCTAATTCACAAGGTTAGAGAGTGTGTGTGTGTTTGTTGGCACACATGAAGCCAAGTTAATAAGAATTTGCAAATATATTCTCTGTCTGTGACCCTTTGTTTCTCCTCTCTGTCCTCAGGTGCTGACGGTGTTCCCTTCGCCTTTTTAAACGGCCTGGAGATTTCCTCCCAAACTGGGATAATTTATTTCACAGACTCTTCCAGTCGCTGGGGACGCAGACATGTCAAACTGGAGGTGAGATGCAGAGAAATATGAATCAGTTCAGGGCCAATTAGAAGCTTTAAAATAATCTAATCATTTTTAGATGTGAATTTTAAAAGCAGTGAAGGGTCTAAAAGAGTTGAAAAGAGGCCAAATGAAGTAAGAAGTGGGTGTGTGGCTGTTCTAGAAAACACTTTGGTCTTCTAACAAATAACCAGGCAGAGGAAGGCTGATGCATTCAGGGTCCATTAAGTTTTTTTTAGTGTTGCTTGGTAACTGCAACCCTCCAAAACACACAAGGACACTCGGGTCTCTTGTCGTCCATCCGGCCGATTTGCCAAGAAAGGAAAATGCTAAACGTTTATTCATTTCAGCAAACTGCTGCACACGTCTGTTGGGCCCAGATCATCTGGGGATCACAAATATTCACTACAAATACTGAAAATCCAGCCATTAGTTTTCAAGATACTAACTGTCATGGACCAAATTGTTGGAGGTTAAACTATAGAAGTAACAGAGTGACATGTATATTTATGCAACAAATGTACAGAAATGGTGAAATTAAACATACATTTTTATATTTTATATGAAATTCTATACTTTCCTAGATCTAATTTGTTTGTAATTACTCTGAACTAAACTAAACTAAGCCAAGCCAAACTAAACTAAATTGTACAAAACTAGGCAAAGCTTAACTAAATTAAAGTTAGCTAAACTAAGGAAAAACTAAACAAAAGATAACCAAAGCTTAACTAGAAATCTTAACTAAGCTAAAATAAACTAAAAGGATAAAGTAAGCTAAGCTAAAATAAATCAATAAACTAAATTAAGCTAAGATAAACTAAGTATAAACTAAGCCAGGTTTAACTAAACTTAATTAAGCACTAAATTATACTAACTAAAATTAAGTTAGCTAAATTGCTAAACTTAAAAAACACTAAACAAAATATAAACAAAGCTTAACTAAGCTAAACCAAACAAAAAAGCTAACATAAACTTAACTAAACTAGGCTTAACTAAAATAACTTAAGCTTAATTAAACTAAAATGACAAAAGCTTAACTAACCTAAACTAATATTAAAAACAAACTAAGCTAAGATAAATTTAAAGTTAGTTTAATGTATAAAATCTTAACTCAAGGTCCACATAGTAACGTTTTCCAGAGCTTTCAACTGTGGTCCTCCTCAGTGAATGCAGCTCAGTTGTTATAAAGAAAATAAGATGAGCTCAGCAGGACTAAACCAAGTTAAACAGAAAACTAAGATAAGCTTAAGTAGACTAAACTGAACTGAACTGAACTGTCTGATGTTTCAGGTGATCGAGCTGAACAGCCTCGGCCGTCTTCTGTCCTATGATCCTCAGACAGGAAGTGTGAACGTCCTGCTGGATTCTCTCTACATGCCCAACGGCATCGTCCTGTCGCCTGACGAACGCTTCCTGTTGCTGGCGGAGACCAGCATCGGACGCATACTGAGGTAACCACACACACACACACACACACGATAAGATACACATCAGTTACATCAGGACAAATACACTCTGTCTTCTCTCAGATATTGGCTCAAAGGCCCCAAGGCTGGTACCAAGGAGATCATCATGGACAACATGATCGGTTACCCTGACAACATCCGCCTTAGTGACCATGGAACATTCCTGGTTGGCATAACAACGCCTCGATTTCGGAGGTTCATGCCTCCCTTCCTGGACATGATCGCTCCGTACCCGGCGGTCAAACGCTTCCTGGCCAAGGTTAGTGTCACTGGGAGGGTTATAATCACATTATTGATTATTTCCAAAACTTCCAGTTAGAGATAAATGTGATCTCAGGAGAAACTGTGATGAGCAGTGCGGAAAAGGACGCTTACTACCTGAAATTATGTTATTAGCATCTAAAAGTGGATCATCTGTGTTTGAAGATTTTTTGAAACTATATAATCACAGGAAAGTACAGATGATTCTGATCCTTGTTTTCTTATAAATAGTAAAATTGTATTTAAATGACCCTAAAACATAAATCTACAGCTGTTGCAACTTAGAAAATGGGTGAAAATACTGTATGTCAACGTGCAAATGTGAAATGAAATATTGTTTCCTGAAGTAACGGTATTAAAACTCAAGATCACAGTATGAACCAAAATAACCAATCACCTACTGAAAGTTCTCATTTTGGTGTAAACTGAATAGTTTTTAAATAAAAAATATTAAAACACTGACCCATCAAACTCCAAATCCTGATATCCAAATAACATTTAAGGCCGTGCAGCAGAGTAGCGTTATCAGCAGTTATAACCAAATCTACTTTCCCATGATGCATTTGCTCCTTGTGGAACGCTGTGTGATTCATGATTGTTTTGTCTGTTAGTCAGCAGGGAATAACAGGCTTTGTTCTGGGCTGCACTGAGACTAGATAGTGTGAAATCTCACAGGACAGGCGCAGGACCCTTTACTAACACACACACACACACACACACACACACACACACATTACATTGAATACACTTCTCTGACACACACATGCTTAAAGATAATTGTCATTTCCACCTGCAGTGGTGTGTGTAGCAGGACTGAACTCCCTGTGAACTCTGGGAAATGTCAGTTGAGGTCACACTGACGGAGAAACTCTTAAAATGTTAAATGAGCTGCGGACCAGTGACTCAAGTTCAGCTGCAGGAAAAATCCCATTAAGAGAAAAGTACTGAAGCTTAGTTAAACCTAATTAGAAAAAGTGACTGCTTAGAAAAACTTAACTGAAAAATCAGCCCGAAGTATGAAAAGTTATCTCTAAGTAGATTATTTTATTGAAAACTGAAAAATTGTTTGGTTTGTTGACACCTAAATGTCTCATTTTGAGTCAAAGTTAAAGAACCACACCAGTGTTTACTCACTTTATCACTTCTGACAACCATTTTTCTAGTGCTTTATATTTTGTAATCTGTATTTTTTTATTTGCCATTTGACAGAGTTAAATGTATAATCATCATTTGTCATTCGACACTGACTGGCTGATATCCAGGTTATGAAAACTTAAACAGTATTAAAGTTGAAGTGTTTGTGTTTCCAGGTGATTCCTCTGAGCGGCTACAACCTTCTGCTGCCGCGCTACGCTCTGGTCCTGGAGCTGGGATTGGACGGCGAGCTTGTGGGAACGCTGCACGACCCCGAAGGCAGGCTGACGCGGGCCATCAGCGACGTCTTCCAGCACCGAGGGAGAACCTACCTGGGCAGCACCGACCTGCCCTTCCTGGCTGTCCTCGAAGGATGGGAGAGCTGATGATGGCGCAACAAAAAAGTGGACTTCAAGCTGGGCAAACACTGAAAACTAAATGTACAGTAGACTTGTTTTAATTTCTGGATTTTTACATTTTTAAGGTTTGTCTGGAGCGACAGGTGGATGCTGCTGACATCAAACCTGGATATTGTTGTTTCAGGCTGATCTCTGTGGGTCCTCCCATCAACCACTAGTGAACCAAGAGTGGTGAAAGGAGCAGCTACGATAACCATAAAACATTTTTAGAAAAGTTTGGACAAAGTCTCTATCTGCTCAAATGATGAACTGGAAATACATTTAGTGTCCCAAAACTGTATTATATCCCCTAAAATATTATGCAGTATGATAGAAATTAGGGAAGTTTACCATTAAGCAATCAAATTTCTTTACTTAACACTCTCTCTCTGCACAACATGTACACACTAAACAAAGCATTTTCTCAGCATTGAGCACTGAAGTTGTTGAATGCAGCAGAGATTAAAGAGAAACTTGAACTGAGGAGGTGATAAATATGTTTTCTGTTTTCTTGGACTAAATGACTGAACACAAGCTGCAGAAGAGACACTGCATCCATCGACATTTGGAAGTGTTTACCTGTTAATAATTCAGTTTGTTAGTAGGTTACTACTAACATTAGAGCTCTAATTAAACTGAGTAATTTGGAAATTTTGGATTAATTTAATACAATTTTAAATTAACCTCTGAAACATGAATTTTAGATTAAATTAAGACTGTGAGAACGTATACTGTCAATAATACTTTAGGAAGTTATATTTGTGAATAAATGTATTTGAATTAAATTCACATTTCATTGTGAGCTACTGTTGGACAACAAGCATGTTGTAAAGGTTGTTTTCTTGTGTTTTAACTTAAACTTTGACTCTAAATTTGCTTTTGAGGAGTATGTACGGCAAAAGTTACTGTATGTTACACTGATTGTGAAGCAGGTAGGTATAAAGGTAAGCTTGAGTTTCACAGATTTTCAAATGTTCAAATTTTGTTGCTGAAGAGATTCATTAAATCTGACAAAGACTTTTAGGGCATGATATTTGTAAAATTGAGACATTTTAGGGCTTTTTTTAAAGCAGAAATTTTAAAATTGAAACAGGCAAACAAAACTTTTCTAAACACTATAAACGACCTGCTTGTTCAGAGTTTGTAAAATCAGATTAGTGTAAAGTTCAAATTAGATAAAAAGTTGCATCACAAATTAGCTGAACAGGCCGACTCTGATATCTTGAGAATATTTTTATTTGGACAAAAACACAAGCCAAAAATACATCATCATCATCATCATCATCAAAACTACTCTGAAAATAAACTAAGGGTGCCAAAACAACAAAACAGTTCTGACAGATTGGAAAGTGCATCAGTGAATTGGAACAAAGTGATTGATTTTTTTTTTTAAGAGGAAGAAATAATCACATGGTGCATGTTTGAGTCCTGTGGTTTTTTGTTGTTTTTTTTTCTTTTTACATGACCCACAGAACTTTAATCTCAGTGTTCTCACATGAAACTTGAATTCAGTCCAGTCGTGACTCAGAACAAACTGACTACAGAGGAAGAAAGAGCTGTATGAACGCACAGTATTATCCAAGAATAACGACTACAGTAGCAGTGGAACAGATTAACACTTTTGCTGTAAATTGATTCACACGTAACAGCCGGTCTGCCTGCTTGTCAGTAATAGAAAAAAAAAAAAACTTCACAATTAAAATGAACACAAATACAATAAATGTCATGCAGATGTAACTCAGAGACTTTCTGGACGTCACTGATTACTCAAGATTTTGCACCAAAGTCTCCACATCAGATCTTTGGTTAGGTGTTAATAATCTGCAAAGATTTGATCTTATTTAAAGAAATGAATGAAAAATGAAATATTGGCTTTAGGGCTGTGCGATATGACCAAAATCTCATCACCCGATATAGGTCATTTCACATCCAGATAACGATACATATCACGATATAGCAGATAACAGACTCAATTAATAAATAGTTTATATAAAATGACCACATGGAAAAGTACGGTTTCCTGGTCCGTGTCAGAGTTTTCGTACCCAAACCACATGCGACAGAAGTAGCCCCTCTTTTTGTCAGCTCTTCGTTTTTGGCTGGTTGGAATTACCCCGTCCTGTGTCACGTTCACGCTCCTCCATGTTTGTTTGTGTTGCCTTCATGAAAATTTCCTGCCTGCATACGTGCTGCACAGAGGAATGCAAACCGCTGTCCAAATGATGAAACATATTGCCGTAAAGAGTGTGATTTGCGACATAACGAAATAAACCATAATGTTTTTCTATCGTCACACGATATATATCGTCATATCGCACAGCCCTAGCTCTAGGCAGCTTTAAAAGAGTAGTTTAACATTTTGGGACATTTGCTTAGTCGCTTTTATGCCTAGATTTAGATGAAAAGATCGAAACCACTCTCATATCTGTCTGTTAAATATGAAGCTACAGCCAGGAGCTTAGCTTAGCTTAGTTCAGCAAAAAAACTGGAAGCAGGGGGAGGGACAGATAGCCTGCTCTGTCCAAACTCCAAAGGTTTAAAAAAAAAAAAAACAACCTCTAGCAGCACCTTTAAAACTTCCTAAATAACACTTTAGAGGCTTTAGAAATTTTAGAGATGCTGGCAGGAGGATCTAAATTAAAGGACCAGTGTGTAGGATTTAGTGTCCCTCTCCTTCCAAGCATGTAGGAGAAACTATGGTGGTTACGAAACTACGAAAAACTCGAAAGTCCCTCTCTAAAGCCAGTGTTTGGTTTGTCTGTTCTGGGCTACTATAGAAACATGACAGTGCAACATGGCGGCCTCCGTGGAAGAGGACCCGCTCCCTCTGTAGATATAAAAGGCTCATTCTAAGGTAACAAAAACACAACGATTATTGTTTTCAGGTGATTATACACTAATTAAAAGATACTTATCAATATTTAATTCCATTTCTGCCGAGTCCGTTCCGCTAGATGCCACTAAATTCTACATACTGCACCTTTAAGCTAACAGTCTACTGGCTGTAGCTTCATATTAAACGGACAAACATGAGTGTTTCCCAAAATGTCAAACTATTCCTGTCATCTAAAAGTTGTCAGCCTTCAAAAATCCAACTGTTTCTGTAACAGAAATATTAGCAGGCCAACAAAAGATTGAAAGTACTTTTTAGATTTTTTTTGTATGTGAAAACACTATAAAGTTGAAATGATTCATAAAATAATACATTACGAAATGATCAGTGAAATTATGTAGCTGTCTGTCAAATTGACATTTAATTTCTTTCATCACACTGATAAAATTCAGAGGAAATCAATAAGATGACTTAAAAAAAAGTAATATTAGTTTGAATTTCATGAATGAAAAATGTGCTTTAACACTGCTCACAGTCTAGACAAATCATTGAAATGATGTATATATATATACATACACATCTGATGCTGGAGACACAGATGTGAGCGTCAGTAATGAGCCGATAAATCAGATCTGTAAATTTAACTTGGATGGAGGTTTTCATTGATGACTTGCTGCTACTCACAATCCTCACAACTCATTTCCTGACAGTTTTTAGTCAGGTGGCAAACAAAGGTGGCTAACTGCCTTTGTTTTTACACTTTCCGAGGACAACAGGTCAATTTGTCTAATTTATTGTCTCCTAAGTATCCTGAAAACTTGCATCCAAATTCTCATAAACTTTGTCAGCGTGTCCTTTAAAGCCAGCATCACACCGCATGATGGCTTCTCTAACTGTGTATAATTCTAGTGTTTATATTTTGGGTGATTATTAGGCACTCATTTTCTGTGAGATCATTGTGACGTCTGTTTGTTGGACTGCCTGTTTATCAACTTTCTGCAGGTGTCGCTTTTTTATTTGTCTGTTAAACTACTTTCCTTCCTTCCTATCAGAAGATTGGTTGGTTGGTCCTCATTGTTTTGTAAAGTCAGACATTTTTTAAGTTACCACTTTGATGTTGTTGATACATTATCAGACAAATGGAAGTTATAATGCACTGTTTGCCAGTTGTCCATTAAAGATAAAAGAGTCATTACCAATTTTGATTTATTTAATAGTAATTAGTGTAAATTTACAAACCTTGGACTTTTTGACTGTTAATTTTTTTTTTTTTTTTTTTAACTAGAGCTGCAACGATTTATCTATTAGTTGATCAGCAGAAAATTAATCGCCAACTATTTGGATAACTAATTAATTGTTTTGAGTCTTTTTTTAAGGAAGAAAATGTCCAAATTCTCTGATTCCAGCTTCTTAAATGTGAATATTTCTGGTTTCTTTAGTCCTCTGTGAGAGTAAACTGAATATTACAAGACACTTTAGGTTGCATGTTGAGTCAAAGATTTTTCACCAGTTTCAGACATTTTATAGACCAAACAACGAATCAATTAATTGAGACAATAATCGACAGATTCATCGATAATGAAAATAATCGTTAGTTGCAGCCCTAAATTGAAGGCAACACTTGATGGTCATGTCATTATGTTTGTTATTTTATACGCTAAAAGTTTAATTGCAGAAATAATCAATTGTTTATCGATAAAAGTTAGTGTCAGCCGTATTGTTGAAGTGAAAGTGTTTTACTTCCGGTATTGAAAATTTCCAATTTCGGACAAATGATTGAGGACGATGTGAATGCACCAAAGACGAATCAGGCACTGTGTATTTAGAGAAGTAAATGTTGGGATCATTGATATGATATTCTCAACAAAGAAACAGGTATTAATTTATATGAATTGGGCCAAACTTTTGTCACATTTTTCCAGGATGTGAAGCAAATATCACGACTGACCGAGCAGACATTCAATGCACAATTAAAATTAATGGCTTACTATTGTAAATCCATCCTTAATGGTAATTTGGCATCCCCGCACAGCCACTGACAAAAATCACTAAACAGCAGCCAAAACTGGAAGGTTTAAAGGTGGGTGCTGCACCCAGAGAGGCCTCTTGTCTCCATGGTAACCCACCTACCAAAATACGATGCCCTCGATCCCTTCTCCATCCATCTACAACAGAGACTGGCTCAGCAGGCCCGAAAACAAGGCAACAACAGCAGGAAAGGCTGAATACAAAATACAATACAGCCCTTCTTTCCTCCCGCCTCTCCTCGTCCTTCATCTGTTCTTCTTATTTCATCGTTTGTCTGAGTCTGCTGAGCCGCCAGCTGTGGCTGGTAAACATCCGTCGAGGGTCAAATTTATACCTAAGAAAACACAGGACAGATCATTAATGTGTGCCGGAGAGACTAAAGTCAACAAACAGTTGTTTCGAAGCAGGTTTAACATGAATTTGTGCCTCAGCATACAGTAAAAATCTTTACTAATAATTTATTTTACAGGTCTAGAATTAGTGAATAATTTCTAGTATGTAATTTGGTAACAGTTAATACATAATAGAAACAGTGTTCTATTGGTACAATTAATGCAATTATTTTCTAACGTCACCTAGAGAGTCTTTTGGTCAGTGCACAGCAAGTCAGCTAAACATGTAAAAAAATAAAAATAAAAAAATGTGGAATTTGTGTACAGGCATGCGTACAATTCAATATAAATGGAGAATTAAGTTTCCAGTAATAAATTAATAATAAATATGTACTTGGGTTGAAATCGATCTTTTTTTTCAAGGAAATTTATATTTTCTTTATAATTAGTGCCTAGTTCTTTCAGCTCTCTACAGGAAAATAAATCTGGCAATTTAGAAGTCTTTATTCTTAATAAAATATTTAAACATAAAATGTAAATTGGATTTTAAATACATCTTGCCAGGCTGGCACTCTGTAATTAAACCTATTTTAATGTGTTTTTTCACTCTTGCAGGAGAAAAACAACTAATTTTTGATCTGTGGGGAAATTAAATTTTGCCTGCTAAATCTGGTATTTTTCAGTGAACATCTGTAAGAACAATAAGCCGTAATAGCGACTCAGATATTAAAAAGCGTGGACATGGCAGCACTGTAACAGACCTTGGGTCGTACACGCCGGGTGTCCGACACGACTGTCCGGAGCAGGACTGTAACATCATCAGCCGATGGTTCATCTTCTCCAGGACTTCCTGGTCGATGGTCTTTGCGATGTTTGTCAGCTGGTAGGGGTCTGCTGTCACATTGTAGACTTCTACAAACACCTACAGGGGACATACATACAGTCATTGATTGATGTGTCATTCTTGCCACAACCACCAGATGGCACCAAAGTAAGGCTATAATCAATTTTTTTTTTGCAATCACAATTTCTCAAATGACAGTGTGTAATTGTTGGTCGTGGCTCGTAATGATGAACCTACAGAGAATTATCAGTGACTCTGCAGCTTCCCTCGGCTTTACAGAGCTTTATAGAGAGTTTCAGCTCATCGTTTATCTGTCCGGCTGCAACTTTACTGTTTTGGTTCACTCTCAGCGCTCTCATTGCGTCGTTTTCGGCCGTAGTAGGCAGCTGTTTTCAGAGATAAAGCTCTAAAAACCAACTGTACACTACCTGCTCAGCACCAAACGGCAAACAGACACAGTTTGCTAACGTGCAACTTAAAAGGTGACGATATGACAGTGTTGTGTTCACAACATGTTTCTGCTGTCCCCAAGTGGCCAAAAAAATTATTTAATGGTTACAAGTTACATAATTACTTAAAAACACTATGAAACCCTATTTTTTTTCTTTGTCATGGCAGGTGCTTTCATTCCTAATCTTTTAGTCATAATAATTTGGTGAACAGTAATAGAAGCAATTAAAAAAAGGTTTCTGTACCTCATTATCGTCAAACTCGCAGTACTGCAGGTTGGCAGAGGGGGCGACTGTGCGCACACAGGCATAGGTGTTGTTGTACGAGTCCTCACACACACAATCTGGGAAACACTCCTGAGGAAGAAGGGCATAAGGAAGAGACAGATATAAGTTTTTCTTCTAGAAAATGTCTGCTTTCTACTAGCTTACACACTCAACAGTCCTAAACTTTGACTTTCTAGGCATTATCCCCGAAATCTGTGTGTTCAAAAAGGCCTTTTTTTTTTGTTTCACCGCTGAGTATTTCTTCCTGCAGCAAAGACTTTCTTTCCCCACATCAAAGTTTCATCTCCTGCCTCCCTTCTCACCGACACTCCGGGTCCCAGCAGAGGGCAGGCGGGGTCGGACACGTTGCTTCCTTCTCCTTCATACTCCACCAGGATGTCTGTTCTCCAGCTGCTGCTGTTCATTTTCCCCTCCTGGTGACAAACACACACACACTCAAGTGCTCAAAATGTGATTTGTGCATAATCTTCATCATTTCCTCGACTTCATCACTACAAGTTCAAGATTCAAGGTTGGACTGTCTTCTGAGAATACAAGTGTGGGATTCATTTGTTTCTTCTTTTTTTTTTTAAAATAAAGACTAAAATGTTCTTTGATTAATAAATAAAACAATTCATGGATAATCTGGAAATGTATGTGTGTTTATTTTGAATATTTAAAAACAAGTATAAATTAGATTTTTTTTAAAAAAGCAGTGATACAAAAATATGGGTGAAAATCAGTTTGAACACTCATCTCCTTTCAAAAAATGTGTATTTTTCAGAGAAAATCAGTAAAACTGTGGGTAGCGTGCACATAATAACATGACTTAGTATCTTTTAAACTTCCCACACCTTGGGAACAACTATTTAACCCTGGCATTACATCAAATGACGCATGATTCTGCACCTGTATGACCTATTTTTCAGTGTATTTATTCAGAAACTGATTTTGGTGAATAGTTAAGGAGAGATTTGTCAAGGTTTCCAGATGAGTTTTAAGGTTTTATCAGCAAAATGTTCCAGTCATCTGTATGAAGCATTCATTTTTGTCTTTCTAAAGGAGATACGTGTGAATAATGTGTTGTGCAGACTACTGAACATGAATTCTGTCTCAGAAAAATGCATATTAATATAAAACCTTGACAAACCACAATGAATTAAGTTGAGACTACATCTTTCTGTCCTTGTAATGGCATTAAAATTATAGAAAATGAACTGTCTGCTTTGTGTTAGTCAGATACTGAAAAAGAAAAAAACATTAGCTTAGCAATCTCACCATAATGGGCAGGAAGGACATGCCGTCCATCTGCGTCTTGTTGACGTCGTACCCGGCGATGTCCAGGATGGTCGGGCCGAGGTCGACATTCGCTACCAGCATCTGACAACATGATGAAAGGTTGAATTGAGACAGTTGCGCTCCCCGCAACACAAACCCATCTACTGTCACCCCCAAGGCCAATTTCAAATAGTGATAATTGAGTTTTTGTCTGCATGTCTTCTGGTTTTCAACACTATCTGTGTATGAATAGATAGAGGAGAGTGTCAGTGTTCCAGGAATATAAGATTCTGAGCAGTAATGGTATAAAAATATTAATAGTGCAACATGAAAAAAACCTATTACTTTGATTTGGAGGACAATCGTGCTCTCTGGTTTGGAGCTACAGATCCATTTATGCTTTAGGGGATGTTGCCATGGATTCAGAGAGTTAGCTGTGAGCTAAAACTTGTAATCTACCCATGGATGTACAGACAACTATCACTGGAGTACTTTGATGTCCAAGAAAACGTAAAAACATGACGATTTTCAGGCAAGTTCTGAAGTTATAGGTAGCGTCTTTTTTTCTAGGATTTCTAAGCGGATTTATGCCTATTCCTGACGAACATCAGAGACTATGACTACTGGAAGTGTAACTCACACTGACTCTATATGTGTATCTTGTCTCTGTGTTCAGCTTTGACAGTCATTTTTTAGTATCTGATATCTAATGTGGCCAGTTCAGTTAATTTCTTAATGTAATTTTATTGTTTATTGTTTAATTTAATTTGTTTCAGCTTCATCTAAAAAAAAAAAAAAGCCAGTCATGGTGTCCTAATGGCCCAGGGTTTTCAAGACACAACGTCCCTGGTTTCAGTGCAGCTGGGGACTTCTGTTGTACGCCATCCCACCTCTCTTTCTACCCCCGTCTCCTCTCTACCATCTTTACCATCGGTTAATCAAGACCAGTGGTGAGTCTGTGTCCGTTGGGAAAAGGGAGGTTCTGTTATGCTTATGGCTTCAGAGACCTGGGCACCGATTTTCAGATTGTGTACACATGGCAAAATACTTTGAGTTTTTGCTTTTTAAGCCTCAAATTACCACCACTGAAGTATGCATTCTGTGTATTTTCACTTTATTTTATCTCATGTTTATTAATATTATCAAGTGGGTTTTATTTTCCATCTTATGTGTATTGACATGTTTTTAATGTCTTTTTTGATGTGAAACACTTGGTGCATGTAACTTCTTTTGTTGTAAAGCCCTTTGAGCTGTATTTTTTGTATGAAAGTGCTATACAAATAAAGTTATTATCATTATTATTATTACCATCCATAATTAAAAATAGAAGCAAAAATACCCCACAAAAATAAAGCCAGTTGTTTTGAGACAATGCTTTGGTATGATCTAACAATACATGTAACAAGTATTTCTTAATACATCAGTTCATAGTATTTTATTTACTGCTGTCAAACTGTTTGTCCTAATTAATACAGTATGATCACTTTAGACTTGACTGTGGACTGATTGATTGGTTAAATTTCTGGTTGTTGTAGCTACTCTCAGTTTAATTATATTGGTAAATTATTTTTTGGAAAAGTGTATTTTTACTTAATTTTACTGACATATATGCATATAACTACATTGTACAAATTACATCAGATGAGGATGACACTGACAGCTAAATTACCCGGTAAAAATGAATTTAAGCAAAAGATATTTTGGTGTGATGTTGTGTTTGTACCTGGGTGGTCTGGTTGGGTTTGATATTTGGTCCTCTGACCATGAGAGGAACTCTGATGTCAAACTCATAGAGCTGCCTCTTATCCAGAGGAAGAGAGAACTGACCTGAAAGACAGTCGGGGAGAAGTGAAACTAGAGACACTCGAAGAGCTCAAACCTCCACCAAGGCTGCAAAATCATCTAAATTAGTTACTGTAATAACAGATAATGAACATTTTAAGCCTTTAAAAACATCAATACCACATGTTCTTAAACTGAATTATGTTTTATTTCATTTAAATTTGTGGACAAGGTTTTGAGATTACCTGCTTACTAATTAGACTACCAGGAACAAAAATACACTCATGTTTACATGTTTGTGTTTGTGTGCAGGTACGTACCTGTGTGGTACCCGTTATCAGAGGTAAAGAAGATGTAGGTATTGTCCAGTTCACCTCTGACCTCCAACCTCTTCACTATTTTCTCCACCAGGTCGTCCACTGACAGCAGAGTTCTCCACCTACAGGTGAGAATGAACGACAGGAAACCAGCAGTGAAACAAGAGACTACGGTTTTAGTTGGGCCTGTCAGTCGGCTGCAGAATTAGGGTAGGATAAAGGTTAGGAGGAATCACAAGATGAGGGAGAGAAAGATCTAATGCAAAGGAGTTGAGGAAGATATTCTTTGAAAGAGGAAGAGGAAGGGAGATAGAGGAAGGTCAGGAGGAGAACAGACTGACCGCTTCTTGAAAGCGTCATCCAGAAACTGAACAGATGAGTTGGTCATGGGGGTTTTAGCCTGTCTGATCAACCAGTGTTTGTCCTAAGGAGAGAAAGAAAGTAAATACATGTAGAAGATCACTTTTTTTGTATCTTGAAATTGGATTTGACAGTTTGAGATCTGTTTGTCATTATTATTTTTATTATATAAGTAACACCCCGAGTGAAGAGACGTCCTACCTTTCCGTGGACGTTGAAGTTGGGATCTCTGGGCGCCTTGGTGTTGTTGAACCTGTCCTGGTACTGAGGAGCTGCTGTCCAGGGGGAGTGAGGCGCCGGTGTGGAAACCATCATAAAGAACGGCTGGTAGTTGGATTTATACTGGAGGAAGTCTAGAGACATGTTGGCCTGGGGGGGGGTAACACAGTTAAACGTCATTTTCATTGCGATACATACAGTAAGTGGCGAAAAAACAAGTTCACAGTAAACTATAAGCCAACATTTTAAGTATCAAGCAGACTTTTGTCTGACATTTATGGGTTTTTTAAATCAATACCTTGTTGTCTTCATGACATGCTGTGGGAATTTTCACTTTGAATCAATAATGTCATAAATGAGTTGTTGCCATGAGAAAGTCAACAGAGCACTCGATAATGCCTCACCAGCACGTCTGTCAGGTAATCTTTGCTGTAGTCTGCTCCATGTTTCTGAGCCTTCCCGTTCACTGACAGAGTGTAGTTGTAGTATTTAGAGTTCTTTTCCTGGAAGAAAAACACATGACTGCCATGAAATATCGTCCATCATGTGCACAACACAACAAAGCACGACAAAGGCTAAACATGATCCCAAATCCCATGGAAAGACGTCTCGCTTGTATTTAAACTAATATCAACTGTGACTGTACCACATGGTGCTCTAATAAAGCATATAAACCATATAAATGGACTTTTTTATTTAGTTATCAGTATAAATTAAACCTACAGGATCTATACTCATTAAAATCCTCAGTTCTGATCGGTGAACAGAGAAAAACATCCATCAGAATTTTCCAGAGACCAAATTGACATATTCAAATTGTCTGTTTTGTCCAAGCAACTGTGCAAAACCTAAAAATGTATTAAATGTAGTATGATATAAGAAGAAAGAAAAAACCTGCACATATATACCTTTGAGAAGCTGAAACCAGGCTTTTTTTTTGCATTTCTACATTAAAAAAATGACTTTCTGATGATTTAACTAATGACTAGACTAATTGTTTCAACTCTAAATTAAACCAGGAGGATGACCTTATTTACAATACTTAAATTCTGCCTCTGAAACACATCTTAAAGTCCTGGACTAAATAGCGCTGGGTTGAAAAGCTAGAACAGACCCTAAATTTGGTGGAAAAACATTTTCACAAACACAAAGCCAGAGATCGTACAGTGACGACATTTAAAAGCTTTCCTCTGTATGTGAAATGAACCCCACTGTGCTTTCTTTTGTCGCGTTTTTATCACTAAGACTGTGATGTTTTTTTCTGATTATATTCTACTTTGCCACACAAACAAGTCAACCTCCAGCAGTCTGCAGCACTCATAGTCCCTTTGATTCAATCAGTTTCTGTAAGCAAATGCAGATCAGAAACGTCACGGTCTCATGATCCGACACATGATCCAAGATAAGCTTTCAAATATACACTCTCTACGCATCATGGTAGCTGTGAGACATGGTGTCCACTCCCTCAGAAGCAGCTTTATTTAAAAAAAAGATACTGAAGCCGATAGGAGCCTATGGCAGGGGGAAAACAGGCGAGAGGTGGCCGGCAGAGACGGTGATACGTGTGGCTCAAGAAGTGAAAGTCTCATCCAACAAACCAACTCTAAAGAAAACCATAAACTGCATGAGTCGCCCTCTGTGTTATGATAAGCTGTCAGGTCATGGGACCAGTTTTGACATCTGTGTTTGCTCAGTGAGCAGCGTTGAAGATAAACCAGTCTGCGCTGCAGTCGTATCCTGGAGGTGACCTCTGTATAATGACTTCTGTAAACCGGCTGAAGTCCGACTGCAAATTTCCGAAAAATCTAATTTCGGACGATTTATGAGTCTGGCTCCTCCTGCAGAGAGCTTCCAGTCACATGATCACATCAACTTCACAGAGATCTATGAGATAGACTGAGCTCAGATCATCACCCTGAAGCACCATAATGGGAAATTAACTTCCCACAGAGATTGTTAGAGAGCTAAAACCTCATCCACAAACATTTGTATACAATAAAAATATGGATAATATGCAGAAAATGGCTCATACAGGCAATTTTTGTTGAAATTCTGTGATATTTGAAAAGTTTTCTATATGATTGGATAGTTTTAATACCGAAAAGGATTATGTTTTTCCCCTAGACTTTTTATTTTATCTTTTGAAAGCCTCTGACGCAACATTTAGACCATTATGGGAGACTGTTCACTGGCACCCGGGATGATGATGAGAACAAGAGAGCTTAATGGTCTTTCAGAGATAATCAGTACAGATAAATTCGACATTAAAGACCTTTACAGTATGTAGGAGAAATGTCTGGTGTTTATTGTGTGCTTTAACTGCCTGTAAACAACATTAATGTCCAGCTCAGTGTCCCTGTCCAGCTCAGGGTATTCAGTGAGAGAACTAGTTTGACAGCTAAAGCTTGAATGACACATTTAGCCGCTAAACTGGCCCGTAGCGCCTTAGAGCCACTTTGTGACTGAAAGGTTAAAAATATAAAGTCTTACCAGTGCGACCCAGTAGTTCCAGCCTGGAGGAACATGCTCCACTCCGCCAGCCTCAGAGTGCCCATACTGAAACACAAAGACAGTCAAATGCTAAATTATTTAATGACATATACATACAGAAAGATAAAATAAAGCTTTTATGATTCCCAGGTTTGGGAGCTTGTACTAACTTAGGTACAGCAATGCTTGGAGCTAAATGCTAACATGCTCACATGCTCACAATCAACATTGGCTAATGAGCACTGAACACAAAGTACAGCTGAGGCAGTGTTGGACAAATTAACATTTTATCCTGGTGATGGCGCTAGATGAAAGGTCAAGGGGATTATCCAAAATTTCTGCAATTCCTTCCTCTCTTGAGATGTTTCAGTCTGGACTGGGAAAGTAGGAAAACAGAATTAAGAGTCGTTTTTGGTCATTTGGGTGAAATTACCCTTTAAACAGACAAATAGGACAAACAGCAGAGATGACCTGGTTCCCCATTTGACCATCTGTTAATCACAAGGGTAAATGCAACTTAGCACGACAACAAATCGCATGACAACAGATCTTATGGCTGTTTTCACTATTAACAAACACCTGAAATGACCGAAAGTTACAATTTAAATCAGACTGAACTGCAGTCGCGTTTTAAAAATATCCGGCGCAGAACGTCTCTCTCGTCATGCTTTTTAAAAAAAAAACACAATTAGTTTAATGACAATTTCTTCTCAACAACTATTAATTTTGAACAGCTGTGGTGCGGATCAAACAATCACTGCTCATTCATCATTTCCCATGTATCGATTAATCTGTCAATTATCTTCTCGATTAATCGATTATTCTTTTGGTCTATAAAATGTCAGAAAATGTCTTGTTTTGTCCCGACTAGCAGAACTCAACCCAAATATATTCAGTTTAATATCATAGAGGACTAAAGAAACCAGAAAATATTCTAATTTCAGAAGCTGGAATCAGAAAGTTCAGACATATAAACCAATAAAAAGGCTGAAAATATACATGTCACACCGTTCCTCACCTGGTTGAGGTATTTCCCAGCGAAGAAGGTCTGATAGCCGGAGGTCTTTAACAAAGCGGGGAAGGTGTGGGCCTCCTCGCTCTTCTGCCAGGCCTTGCTGCTGCAGTTTCCCTCTAAGGTGTTGTTGATGACGTGGTGGTTGTGGGGATATTTCCCCGTCAGGATGCTGGCTCGACTGGGGCAGCACAGCGGGCTGGCAACAAACTGGGCGAGGAGAGAGAAAGTCATTAAATGAGACGTAGCGAAGCAGCTCTGTCACTACAACCACCCATGTTTTCTTTTTCAGCCACTAAATGATCCCTGACGAGATGTAACAAAGAGAGTGATAACAGTGAGAGGGGATGATGATAAAACTGATGATACTTACTGCGTTTGTGAATGATATCCCTGCATCACCAATGAATTTTTTGGTCTTGTTAAGTGGACTCTGAAACAAACAGATTTGACATAAATTTGCTGTACAATTATTATAACAATTATTTATCTGGTAGAAAGCACAGAGAAACTGTTAAAAGATACACTGCTGTTGAACGTTTTTAAAAGTCTATTTTCAATCCTGTCAGCACTGAAAATGGACTCTACGTAGTCAGAGTTCATCCTACAGATTTTTAAATCTCTAAAGATGTTTTTTGTGAATATCAAAAGTTTAAAAGCAAAGTCAGTGTTTTTTGACCATATGAATTTGAGGTATGTGGCTGCAACTAATGATTATTTTCATTATCGATTAATCCAATCATTTCCCTGATTTGATTAAACCTTTTGAAGAGAGCTCTTAGAGCTCAAAGCGACGTCTTCAAATATCTTGTTTTGTCTGATCAACAGTCCAAAATCCAAAGATATTCAGTTTACTATCATGCATGACACAGAAAAACTTCAAATTCACATTTTGAGAAGCTGCAACCACTGAATATTTGGCATTTTTCAAAAAATGACTAAAACAAGGAGAGGAATATACATATTTTTTATGAAGGAGTTTGAGCAAAAGATATAAATCTGTAGTTAGTGTTTCTCAGTCTATAATAAGGCCTTCTTTCCCTCACTGCTGTATGAGAAAACCTTTTACAGCATCAGAAAACATTAGTAACTGACACTCAGCTGCCAATTTACAAGCTAGAAATAATGCAGTGTCATCTAAGTTCTGCAATAATTCCTGTCTTCAAGAAGGTTATAATGTTTAGATTGTGTTTAAATTGATTTATAGAAGTGTTGAGTCAACTTCGTGGTCATTTTTGGAGGCTACTGTTTGTGGTGCTATCAAACTGTAAAACTGAGATGTGTTTGTTATATTTTGGCCACCCCATATATATATATAAATGAGGGTACTTAACTCAGTGTAACTGAGAGTAGATTAAGCCGATGTCTAGTATTAGTCCATGAATAAAAAGACCTGTCAAACCATTTTAGAGTGATATGAGTTTCATCCACTATCAGCTATCTGTCTGTTATTTACATCACAGATTTTGCCCTTAAATTGCCACATTTTACAATGAAATTCAGACACTTGTTTTCTAGCTGAGGATTTTTAGAAGGAGGGAGGGAGTTTACTGAAAATTGTGGGAGCAGCTTACAACAAATGATAAGGCTGCTGACTCTGTGAGATGCCGAAATGATGTGTCCAACCAGGAATGTGAGCAGTCAGCTTAATCAGCAGTGGTGGAAGAAGTACTCAGATCCTTTACTTAAGTAAAAGTACCAATACAGCAATGTATAAATACTGCATTACAAGTAAAAGTCCTGCATGAAAAATCCTACTTAAGTCAAAGTACATAAGTATTATGAGCTTGATGTAGTTAAAGTATTGCAGTAAAAGTAGTGGTTTGGTCCCTCTGACTGATATATTATTATATATGACATCAGTAGATTATTAATACTGAAGCGTCAGTGTGTAAGCAGCATGTTACTGTTGTAGCTGCTGGAGGTGGAGCTAGTTTCAACTACTTTATATACAGTTAGCTAGTTTAGTCCAGTGGTTCCCAACCTAGGGGTCAGGCCCCTCCAAAGGGTCAGCAGATAAATCTGAGGGGTCGTGAGATGATTAATGGGAGAGGAAAGAAGAAAAAACAAAGTTCTGATACACAAATCTGTTTTCACTTTTTGGACTTTTTCTCTAATCTTTGATTTTTGCTGAAATATTGGATCATTTGAACATTTATTGAAATGAAACCATGTGAGAAGTTTAGAGGGAAAAATCACTATTTGGTGGAGCTGTTAACAACTCATAGACATCTGAAATGTGACCCCGACTACACACTGCTTTTTGTAAGACGTCAAAAGCCAAAAAGGTTGGAAACCACTGGTTTCATCTTTAACAATGTGTTGTATTTTAAAAGCTTGTTATATTATCCATTGTGTCAAATCTTCATCTGAAAAGTAGCTAAAGTTGTCAAATGTAGAGGAGAAGAAAGTACAATATTTCCCTCTGAACTGTAGTGGAGTGGAAGTATAAAGTAGTATAAAATGGAAATACCCAAGTAAAGTACAATTACCTCAAAATTGTCCTTAAGTGCAGTACTTGAGTAAATGTACTTAGTTACTTTGCACCACTGACAGCAGCTAATACAAAACACCATAAAAAACCTATTAGGAGATTCATAACTGATAACATTTTAATCCAATACTAGGGGTATTGTATAATGTTTTATTTTATACCTTATTGTAGTACTTGTTTGTTGTTTTATCCATGTAAAGCACTTTGTAATTTGGTTTTAAAAAGTACTGTATAAATAAAGTTGATTATTATTATAACAGTCTCCAGGCTTTAAAATGTGTGGAAAGAGTACTGTTCAGTTTCAACAATTTTGGTAATAATAAGCAAATTTTGATTAATGTAATTATAATATTGGCAAAATACCACATCCACAAGTCTAAAAATGAAAATTCAAAACCATTATTTTTATTGCTCATTAATAAAATCAAAAACTGAACAATATCGTCTTCAAACAATAACAATGCTGTTTAAAAGATTTGTCATGATTTTAATTGACTTGTTTGTTAATCAGACTGGACTAAATGTCAAGTTTTGACCAATTATTCACACATCTCCTAATAACACAATGTCACGACTGTCAGATAAGCTCCGAAAAAGTGAAACATTTACAATATAAGCACAAAATTTTCAGTAAATTAACTGACCAGACCCCCGATTGCGATGTCCAAGTCATCGGTGAGAATCAAAACAATGTTTGGTCTCCGGTATGATTTAGCAAACACCCCGCTGCTCAGGTGGCTCCACAAAGTGACGCAGATCAATAAGCTCGACAAACAGGAGCGATTTGAAACCATTTTCATCATGTAATCATGAACAACTGCAAGCTGTCCGTCTCTTCTCTCAGCGCTGTGTCTTATAACAGCATGAAATGTTCGAGCGTTATCTCTGGGGAGAAAAACAAGGCACTCAGACTCGGCCCTCTTTCTGTTTGACACAACACTTCCTGTTTCCTGGTCACGTGCTGCGGAAGTCCGAATCAGCTGATTTAAAGCTAAGCTCTAAAAAAAGAGATGTTACTGTCTTTTTACCATGCTATTTTATGTTTCATTGCATGTATTTTTATTTTATTGTATTCTCCTCTAAAATAGTGGTTCTCAAAGTGGGGTATGGGGACCCCCAGGGGTCCTTGATGGGGTTCAAGGGGGTCCCCAGGAAAAAGGGGAACAATTTATTTTCACTATAATTTCATCATCAAGTAACACAATGACAGAATGTATGACTATTTTGGTCATGGGTTTCATACACTGTCTGTTATAAAACATCTAACAGCAAAAATCTTATCAGATGGGGATCCGTGGTTTAATTTGTGTGAGTTTAGGGGTCCTTGACGTGAAAAAGTTTGAGAACCACTGCTCTAAAACAGAAATAATAATAATAATCATCTTCATCTTTAGAATCATCTTTATATTTATTGACAAAGTATGTTTACATACAAGGAATTTGACTCCGGTTTAGTGTACTTACACAGAATAACAACACAACAATCTTCAGAAATATAAACAAGGAAAGACTATATACAGGTGAAACCAACTGTAAGCAGGATACAAATATATTTATATATATATATATATTTTCTTATATTTTATTATATTAGAATAAAATGATACAATACAACAAAAGATATTAAAACAAATAGTAAAATTTAAAAAAAAGCAAGTCTAGAATGGTGAGTTTTTAAAAGTGACTTAAAAGAAGACAACGTGTTAGCTTCTCTGATCTCCTCCAGCAGGTTGTTCCACAACTGAGGGGCCCGAACAGAAAAGCTCTGGTCACCTTTAGTTTTTAGATTTGACCGAGGAATGGCCAGGAATGAACTACCAGAGGATCTCAGGTTGCATTCAGGCTCATAGGTCAGGAGGTCAGCTATATATTCAGGAGCTAACCCTCTACGAGCCTTGAAAGTGATCATTAAAATTTTAAAATCCGCATACCAAAATGAAACACATAGCTCCTAAACCACACAAATTACTTATAAGGTCTGACCAGAAAAACAACATTTCAAGACACTTTACAATAATGATGTAAGTCATTAGAAGTCTATAGTATTTTTCAGTGTATTATAAACTAGTATTTTCTACTTCTCCTTCTTTTGTTTGGACTCCCATCTCTTAACCAGCATTTACAAATGTGTGTCAAATAGTCTATGTCAACAAATCTTGATACTACAAAAACAGATCATATAGATTTATTAGACTAGCCTGCTGCAGAAATACAACACATGGACAAGAAAAATGTATAAAATCTAAAAACAAAAAATAAAGTATTGAGCTACTTTATTACTATAAATTGCACTGTATGTGTGGATAGCAATCTGATTAGTTGTCAAGTTATATGTTATATTCTGTTGTTTTCTGCATTAAATTGCATTTAATGTTTAATTTTGCATTGGCCAGAATTTATTTAGAGAAACAAGTCATTAACAATAACAAAGACCAGTGGGAAACATAAATCTAGCATATAATCTGGTGACCCTTTAGAGGGGCCACAACCCCTAGGTTGGGAACCACTGGACTAAACTAGCTAACTGTATATAAAGTAGTTGAAACTAGCTCCACCTCCAGCAGCTACAACAGTAACATGCTGCTTACACACTGATGCTTCAGTATTAATAATCTAATGATGTCATATATAATAATATATCAGTCAGAGGGACCAAACCACTACTTTTACTGCAATACTTTAACTACATTGTGCTACTAATACTTATGTACTTTGACTTAAGTAGGATTTTTCATGCAGGAGTACTTTACATTGCTGTATTAGTACTTTTACTTAAAGGATCTGAATACTTCTTCCACCTATGGCTGTACAGAACGATGTGGTACAAAGTGGCAAAGGAAGGAAGCTGATTGGTCGCTGTAGTTTTTACCTCCTGTCTGTGATTGGTCAATCCGCCGCACCTGTCGCGCGACGAACCTGAGGAAAGTTTGAGCAGCCGTTGAGAAGTTTAGCAGAGTGGGTTGGACCATTGTTCATTCCTGGGAGGGGAGGGGAGGGGGGTTGGGGAAAGCATTCAGGAAGGAAAATAAAAGCTGTCAGGCGGGTCCACCTGTTTTTTGAGGAGAGGAATGGAGTGCTCCAGGAACTCTATCCTCCTCGAGACGCTCAAAGAAAACTTTCGTTGTGTAGAAAAAATGACAACTCACCCGTAGAAAAAACTACTCTGGTTAACCGCCAGTGACACAAAAAATGGCGTCGGAAATTAAATTAAACGGGAGTGAACTTTTGGAAGTTGACATATGCAGCGGCGGCGGTGGCGGCGTGTGCTCCGAGGACGAGAGCGGTTGTTTTGTCAGCTCTGTCGCCTCTCTCCGGGATGATTTCTCCGGCTTTCAGCAGTGGACGAGCTCCGCCGAGTCACCTACTGACACATCATCATCTCCGGGACAGCAGGAGCACGGAGCCGCCCCGCCTGGCAGCGTTGCTGCCGCCCAAAGGACCAACACGGCCAGCGACAGTGACTCTGAGTCCCAAGGAGATGGACTCAGAGCTCAGAGGAGCTCCATAGTTGACTGTCTGTTGGTGGAGCTGTATGACACGTACAGCGGAGGCAGCAGGAGGAATATGGACAGCTGGGACAGCTCCACTGAAGCGTCCGGATCTGATGCCTTCCTGGGCCGCAGTAACAGCGGCTCCAGCTTCCTCCTGGAGCTCCAGGAGAAGCACACCAGGAGGCATCAGATGAACTACTTGGCCCAGAAAGGTGAGGGGCGTATGGGTGTTTTTTTGTATGTTTTGGAGGGTGTTTGTAAGTCCTGTTTCTCCTGTGACATGGACCATACATCTGGTCAACTTAAGACAGGTTAATATTATTAATATCCAATTATAAGTTTGCCTCAAAGGGCTTTTACAGTCATTACAGTCAACATTAAACACTCTCTATTTGGATAAGATAAGGAAAAACTCCTCAAAAAACTACTATCAAATCAAATTTGATTTAGTAGGCTATTGGTAACGATGGGTACACCCCAGATTGCTATTGTTCAAGTGCAGCTCTTGATTTCCTAATGCATAAATTAAGTAAATACATTTTCCCCATCTTTTTAGCCTATAATAGTCTATTAAATCATACATTTTCCTCAAAGGGCAACATAAAACACCCTCTATTTGGATAAGATGAGAAAAACTCCACAAAAAACCCTCAAACTTTGTCAACAAACCTGCCAAGTTGATTTAGTATTGATTATTTGTAAGGATTCTAAGTGTAGCTCTTCATTTCCTAATGTATAAATTAGGTAAATATATTGTTTTAACCATCTTTTTAGCCTCTATAATAGTCTATTAAATCATACATTTTCCTCAAAGGGCTTTACAACCATTAC
Organism: Scomberomorus guttatus; assembly: GCA_038419695.1. Taxonomy (NCBI): domain Eukaryota; kingdom Metazoa; phylum Chordata; class Actinopteri; order Scombriformes; family Scombridae; genus Scomberomorus; species Scomberomorus guttatus. Next base: position 4,908,934 of record CM076466.1, on the reverse strand, counting down.
AGTCAACATAAACACCCAATACTTGGATAAGTTACGGAAACCCTCAAACTTTGTCAACACACTGCTAAGTTGATTTAGTATTTATTACTGTATTTGTAAGGATTGCTATTGTTCTTAAGTGCAGCTCTTCATTTCCTAATGCATAAATTTAAGTAAATGCATTTTTTACTCATATTATTAGGGCTGATATATATATTGGGGGCCAACATTAT